>OX411545.1:4728069-6043069 GCA_948146395.1 Fragum whitleyi | reverse complement strand
CTCTGTCACTTGAAGTCCGATTGACTTCAAACTTGGCAATTATATTCTTCTCATCATTGCGGAGTGCAGTGCACAAGAACCATAACTCTACCTGGCCTATTTTTTGAGTTATTGCCCTTTGTTGTTTTTCAGACTTGAATCTTGTCCGGAGTATATCTCTTAAAGTATTATAGCTAGGATCATGAAACTTCATGGGTGTATAGACCTCACCAAGGGGGAGTGCAGTGCACAAGAACCATAACTCTACATGGCCTATTTTTTGAGTTATTGCCCTTTGTTGTTTTTCATACTAGAATCTTGTCCGGAGTATATCTCTTAAAGTATAATAGCTAGGATCATGAAACTTCATGGGTGTATAGATCTCACCAAGGGGGAGTGCAGTGCATAAGAACCATAACTCTACCTGGCCTATTTTTTGAGTTATTGCCCTTTGTTATTTTTCATACTAGAATATTGTCCGGAGTTTATCTCTTAAAGTATAAAAGCTAGGATCATGAAACTTCATGGGTGTATAGATCTCACCAAGGGGGAGTGCAGTGCACAAGAACCATAACTCTACCTGGCCTATTTTTTGAGTTATTGCCCTTTGTTGTTTTTCAGAATTGAATCTTGTCCGGAGTATATCTGTAAAAGTATTATAGCTAGAATCATGAAACTTCATGGGTGTATAGATCTCACCAAGGGGAGGTGCAGTGCACAAGAACCATAACTCTACCTGGCCTATTTTTTGAGTTATTGCCCTTTGTTGTTTTTCAGACTTGAATCTTGTCCGGAGTATATCTCTACAAGTATAATAGCTAGGATCATGAAACTGCATGGGTGTATAGATCTAACCAAGGGGTAGTGCAGTGTACAATAACCATAAGTCTACCAGGCCTATTTTTTGAGTTATTGCACTTTGTTTTTTTTCAGACTTGAATCTTGTCCGGAGTATATCTGTAAAAGTATAATAGCTAGGATCATGAAACTTCATGGGTGTATAGATGTCATCAAGGGGGAGTGCAGTGCACAAGAACCATAACTCTACCTGGCCTATTTTTTGAGTTATTGCCCTTTGTCGTTTTTCAGACTTGAATCTTGTCCGGAGTATATCTGTAAAAGTATAATAGCTAGGATAATGAAACTACATGGGTGCAAAAAATATTCATTCAAAATAACCTCAGTTCTATTCAAACCCCCAGTTTATACTAAGCAGTGTGACGGGCGTATCTTGTGACAATTTGGCACCTTGTTCAATATGAGTTTGCCAACACAATGTATTGTCAAGGTGCACCACTAAAAGCTTTTGTGAAGTAACATTTTCGACACATTCGTGATGTATTTGTATATCTAAATCTGGTGAATGTCTTAGCTTATGATTGGAACCTATAAGCATACATTTAGATTTGGTAGGATTCAAAATCATGTTGTTATGTTTACACCACTCTTCAACTCTTATAAGGTCTTTTTTCAAAGCTTTGTTGATGTCTATAACTGAAGAGCCGGACTTGTGGAGAGTAGCATCATCGGCGAACATATCAAGGTTTGATGACAAACAGAGTGGAAGGTCTTTAACATAGATTAGAAATAAGATTGGTCCAAGTATAGATCCTTTGGGTACTCCTGATATAACAGGCTTCATACCTGACAAGGTGTTACCGTTTTTTACTGTCTGTTGTCTTCTGCTTAATTAAGACTGAAACAGCTTACATGTGTTAGGAGTAAAATGGTGAAGTTTTAGTTTCAAAAGGAGAATTTTGTGATCAACAAGATCAAATGCATTTCTGAAGTCAAGGAACACAGTTCCAACTAAATTACCCTGATCTAGATCAGATAACCAAGAATCAACCAATCGAATTAGAGCTGTTTGACAGGAATGGTTGTCTCTAAAACCAGATTGGTTTGTAAATAAAATATTCGTCTTTTTTAAATATGTCTTAAGCTGTAATGCAATATGTTTTTCAAAAACTTTTGACAGTGTTGGCAATATTGAAATTGGTCGATAGTTGTTAGGATCGGTTTTATTACCACCCTTGAATAATGGTGTAACGCTAGGAAATACGATTGCTCGCTACTGGTTGTGAAATAAAATCTTTGCATATTTTCAATATTTTTGATCCTATTCCATCAAGTCCAGTTGATTTACTCTCATCTAAATTTTCTATGATTTGTTTTACTTCAAGAGCGGATATTAATTTTATATCAAAATAATGATTCGATAGATTATTATCAAGATGATTTTTCAAATTTTTGAAGTATTCCATATCTAGCGGAAGCTTGTCAATAAATAAGATATGTTTACAAAATGTTTTTACAAAAAGTCCTAATATTTTGCCATTTAACTTTTGGGTTTGATTTATCTTTTATTGCACTGTTGAAAAAGTCTTTTTTGCTTTTTCTAATAATTGATGTAACTTTATTTCTCCAAATCTTATATGAAATTAATTCGCCTGATTGTTTTAGTTTATTTCTCATTAACATTGCATTCTTTGTATCTTCGTTGAACCACTTTGGCTGTAATTGCCTCTTTACACGTTTTTCTTTGTATGGTATATGCTTTGAAAGAATATCTTGAGTGGCAGAGTAGAAATAATTCAGTGCATCGTCTGGATCGTATATTGTATCTATGATGCTAAAATTAACATAGGATAAATCGTACAGATGTGAATCAATATCTAATTTGGAAAAGGAGCGGTAGGAAATCGTTTTGTGTTTATTACCTTTTTGAGATCTTACTTGATTTTTATACGTTAAAGCAACGGGATAATGATCGCTTATTGCGAGTTTAGGAACTAATACTTCTGAAATAAGTTGTTCACGCGTAGTATAGATATGATCTATTATACTAGATGAATGTTTTGTTACTCTTGTAGGTTCATTAACAAGCTGATAGAGACCTAAATCCTGTAACAATTTTGCCCATTTCGTATTATTGTAGGAAGAGGTTACAGAGAAGTGCATATTATAATCGCCCAGTAATATATATTCTAGGCTTGTTGCATCGGCAAAATTCAATTGTTTCTCGCATTCGTCAATCCAACTTTGGTTACTATTTGGTGGCCTATATGCAAAATTTAATAGTATAGGTTTACTTCTAGGAATCCTTACTTCTAACCAAATGCTTTCAATATTCCCAATTTCTATGTCATTTCTTCTCTCATAGTTGACACTTTCGGATATATATATGATAAGTCCACCACCTATTCTCTTTATTCGGTCTTTTCTTTCAAAAAACGAAGCCGTTTACGAAAACAGAGCGATCGTTTGTGTTTTCGGACAGAAACGTTTCAGATAAACAAAAAATATCAGGCGCATTGTTTGTATTAAGAAGTATTCGAATTTCTTCTAATTTAGGAAGTAAATGTTGTATATTTAATGATGCTATATGTAATCCATTTTCTTTGAATTTGAAATATAATAGATTATCGATACAAGATTTACTTATCCTAGTTGTATTACCTTGACTGAGTAGCCTTTCCGATTTAGAAAGTTTTTGGCTTTTATTTCGCTGTCTTTGCTAGTCATTTCTGTGTCCGAAATATAATTATTTTGAAAGTACTCAGTGTTACATAAACAAGAACGCGTATATTGAAAACAGGTATTGCATAAAACTAGATAGAATATTATATCTGTTTTTACATTCAATTGAGCTGTGTATGTCCGTCATATCCCCAAAATGCATCGATCTACATTCAGATTCAACATGATTTGTTAAACCACAATTATAACAATAGCTGTAAGGGTCATAAGGGTAAAAAACGTCCTGAATTGTTCTACCATTTAGGTAGGAATTGTTTGTAAACTTTCGGTTATATCCATTATCAATTGTCTGCATTTGATGTTTCCGTACTTCTTCATCCATATTCCTGAGTTCGTTACTACTATAGGTTCTCTTTTTTATTATTGGAACTTTCTCATTCATAACATTGACTAAGATACTTGAACCTGTAGCGTTCAAATGAATTAAGTCCCGATTGTAAAGATGGCGCGCTGTTTTCCCATTGGCATAGATAAACGCCTGATAACACTCTACATTTTCCGCATTTGTATCTTCGCATACCTGTTTTAATACATCGTTGACTGGTACAACATCCACGTTCCGTCTCGGGCATAGAGAACATAAGTAAACCTGGCATGGCAAAGCTAGAATAGTCAATGTGAATTAGATAGATCTCAATCGTCCTTCGGCAGCGTCATTCCCTCCAACATAGATGATAATGTTTTCGTACTGATGAAGATCCATTTCATTTAGTTTGGACTGAATATCTTTTGACTTCCTTCCGGGTAAACATATTATATCTATGGTAGATTCAAGCCCCCGCTTATGAATTCCTTTGATTACAGAATCACCAATAATTAATGTTCGATTTCTTTTGTATTCTGTTTAATTATCCAGTTTATGACTTGATTTATTCAATTCGTTTGTCGAATGAGACTTTGCTATGTTATCTGTGTTATTCTTTTTTGGTGATTTATCTCTCATTCGGGGAGAGTTCTCTTGATTTGCAATCAAATGTTCAGAACTAAGAGTGTCAGTACTTTTAGCATTTGATTTCACATTGTTATTCACTGGTTTATCTTTCTTTGGTTGCGTTTCGATTACCCTGGTCACATGTTTTGAAGACGAAACATTCTTTATTGTGTCCTGGATGGATTGTAACTGTTTTTGTAATTTATCATTTGTCTGGGCTGTCACTGTTTGAATTCGCAAACTAGCTTCAGTAAGATTATCTACCCTTTCATTTGACACTTGGTTAGTCAGCGAAATTTGCTTCTTCATACTAGTAATTTTATCTTTTATTTGACCGAATTGCATCTCAGTATTCGTAGAGAGGGCACTGACTTGAAGTTTCAAGTCTCGAAATGAGTCGCGAACAGCCTTAATTTCATTCAAGACGATTGTTTCTAAGGTCTCGGTCTGGCTTGGCTCATCACGGGTTGATGATTTTGTATTTTCATCGCCCACTTCTGTCTGCGGTATCTTGATTTTTTCTTGGATTTCCTTCACCGGTGAAATCTCGGTTATAGCCCCGGAATTATTTATTTCATTCGAATTTGACGGATTGTTCGCGCTATGTTGTCCTGCGCCCAATTTCTTTTGAGATGCCAAGCTCATATCACTTTCATACCCATCGTTTTCATCTTTTTTTAACTTGCTGGCCTACATCATTCAGAAATAATTTAAGTGCTAGAAATTTAACACACCTATTCAGATCTCCAGACGAGCTATTATTCTCGATCAACCAGTTTTGCATTACCCCGACGATATCCGGTAAATCGGATCGAAGAAACAGATTTTCAAAATTCCATTAATAAGACAGGAACATCTGGTATGATAGTATATAAGCTAGATTTTTTCTTGTTTATTTTCATTTGCGTTTCAACTAAATGTCCATTTTTGTCGGTGATACGTTTTCGAGATACGTTGTATTTCTCTTGATTATAGAATTCATCTACTGTATTTCTAAAAAGTTCGTACATACCACTATTGAGTGTAAGATTTATTCCTCCCCCTGTTTCTTTAACGAAAACGTTCTCTCACTGTGAAAATTCTAACTTTTTCTCCATGGCTGATATTTCATTCAGGTTATAATTTCTTTCCTTTTTCGTTTCGCAGAGTGATTGCTGTCCATCCTTTCTGTCTTTCTTCATATTTTTAACGAAATTCTGGCTTCATTTATGTCGAAACGTTTATTGTTTTGCTTTGTTTTTTGAACTTCCATTGTCATTTCCGGTTTGATGGACACGATTCAAAAATATAATTTTAAAATTATCTCACGAATATAGTCAAGATAGGGCAAAATTATGCATAAAAGTGACGAGAATAACTTAGCGAAGCTGCTGATACAATATTTACAAAAATTCCACGCATATTGACGTTAATAAACGCATTTTTCTTCATTTTGAAATAAGACGTTATGTTTTTCTTGGGTGACGTCACGGTGACGCGAATATAGATAGATAGATAGATAGATAGATAGATAGATAGATAGATAGATAGATAGATAGATAGATAGATAGATAGATAAATAAATAGATAGATAGATAGATAGATAGATAGATAGATAGATAGATAGATAGATAGATAGATAGATAGATAGATAGATAGATAGATAGATAGATAGTAGATAGATTGATAGATAGATAGATGGATAGAATTTATTCAACACAGGAATATCCAGAGTAAACAAAGACATGTTTAGCAAGGCACGCATAGGGTTTACTTCCATTAAAAAAGCAAATAATCACATGGTACAAATATCACAGGCAAAGTGTTATTAACATAATATCACAGAGTTATTTATTAAGTATCTAGATAATGTTTCTTAACCATTTGTTTAAAAATGTTTGGATTGGACGACAGCTTAAAATATGTACTTGTAAATGATTCCATAGTGAGCAACCATTATAGGCAATTGACTTAATACCAAAGCCCTTTACCTTCGGAATTCTAAAACAAGACTCGGAACTGAACCTTGTAAAATGACTGTGGACGGTATCTGCTAAAACAAACTGTCCTTCCAAGTAGGAAGGAGATGTTCGTTTAAAGATTTTAAAAACATGGCATTAAATGATTTGATTCACCCTATTCTCTACCTGTAACCAGTTCAGCTCAGCAAAATGATCCGAGATGATCTGTTGGCGACTATCTAAATTGAGAACAAACCTCTTGTTCTATTTTGGGTCACCTGGAGCCTTTGTTTGAGTTTCTCAGAGATACTTTAATACCAAACGGAGCAGGCATAATCAAAATGACTTTGCAAAACAGACATTTTTAGAAGTTTCTTTTCGAATAAAAAGATATAAATTAACTTTTTCTATACAAACATTTA
This sequence comes from Fragum whitleyi, assembly GCA_948146395.1. NCBI lineage: Eukaryota > Metazoa > Mollusca > Bivalvia > Cardiida > Cardiidae > Fragum > Fragum whitleyi. The sequence goes on along the minus strand of OX411545.1, from coordinate 6,036,257 downwards.
AGTCGAGCATTTACCTAAGAGATAATCTTAGATACCATAGATTCAAAGCTCAATGATTGGTCTAATGAAATACCTAAATATTTAACTGACTGTGTTGCATGAAGACGAACACCATTACAAAATATATCAAGTTTTGAATTCTTCTTTAACCCTTGTTTAGAGCCAAACAAGATTGTCTCGGTTTTACCAAGATGAAGGGACAGTTTATTATCAACCCATACGGATTCAAGATCTTATGAATGTAAATCATTGTAAGATTGTAAGTAATATTACTTCGAATGTAAATCAAGACTCCACCACCATGTCTGATTCTATCGCTTCTAACTAAATTATAATCGTTTAATACTTTTCTTTGCACTCGGTATAAGTTTTTTAGCGTGTTGCTCCAACCAGAATTGAAACTGGCAGATATGAAAACTTAGACATTTGTTAACGTTTATGTTCATTTTGTACAGACAAGTCGGTAGAAAATGGGTTACATGTTTTACCAGATTTTAAGGCCTACCAGGATACAGGACTAGAATTATTTTCTAAGGCTAATGAAACTGATAGTGATTTCTGTTCCGAAAGATAAGTTGACTAACTTAAGTTTGGGCTACACAATAATCAAATTTTTAGATCTACTTCCAAAACCTGTCATTTTATTCTGAAAAGAAGAATGACTTTAAACTGTAATATAAATGATTTTACTATATTTAGCTCGAGTCTAATAGATGTATTAAATGTGATATTTCATCACTTAGAATATAGATCCGCCATCCGAGAAACCGTTATATCATATCATTTTCGATGTAAATTTGACCATTGATCACTCACCTGAAATTGTTTATCTGTAAAATACTGCATTTGGGAATGAGCAGGGTTGATGGTGAACGTGAAGTAATTATATGTTATTTATATAATCTTTCGTCTTATTTTTGTAGAAATCACTGAATCCTGCGAATTGTCTGTAGAAGTAGACATATAATGTATGAATCTCTATCACTAACCAATCAAATGCTATGGCTAAAATTACATTTTTTTGACAAATGGTCAAACAGAAAACTCCACGGGAAAAAACAATTTACCCCAGATCTATCGTTGGGGGGGGGGGGGGGGGGGGGGGGGAAAGCATGAAAATCGCAATAAGTAAGTATTTAATCAAGGGACTGAATCTGGCGGATGAATGGTCTTTATATAGTATAGCACGGTTTTATTGACCCGAATATGACCTCGGCTATTTAGATGAGTAAAAATCTAATTATTCCTACTTGGCTTTGCTTGTGCTTTCATTGGTTTAAATAACAAAGGGGTTTAAATGTTATTTTTAGGTCTTATTTTTTTTCACAAAGGTCATATTCGGGTCAAATAAACCAAGGAATAACTAGTACATGTTTTTAGAAAGCTTGCAAAGTGAGATAAAGTCACCCAGGTCAATAAGCGCAGTCTGACCGTGGTCTGCATTCTCGTACTTCTCAGATTGTCCGTTTTCAGATGAGGGGTCGCATTAAGATCCCCAAGAAGGAAACCTCGAATTCCAGAAATAGTTCTAAACATTGGGTAAATTGTGCTAGAATTGATAATCAGTCGGGAAAGATGACAGTGTACCATCATTCTTATAGAAATAATAAGTATCATTGACCGACCCGCACAAATTAGTGTAGACGATCAGTTAGTTTGCTCGCATGTAGTACTATTAATTCAGAAATTATCATTTGTCCTGTTTTTCTTCCTGGAACAGCTCTTTTTTTTTCAGGAAAAAAACATGAAAAATTAATATTTCTTTATTTCTTTAAGTTTGTCGAAAATAATGGTATATGACCATCATTTGATAAACCCTTTGTCAAACATGTGTGCGGAATTACCAAACTTTCTTCCATTACACTTTTTTTTGTATATATATGTGGATCCAAATAAACAAATAACACCATTATGTTGAGTAGCAATTGCTTGCAAAATGACTTGCTTTAAGACAGTTGTCCCACGATTTTCATATTTTTGCACTTTTTTGAATTAAAAAAGATAATAACCGTCGATTTTCGAAAAAAAAACGTTTCATGATTAATTTCGAAAACAAATAAAGCTATATTTTCACGTGTGGCTTCGCCACTCGTGCAAATATAGATATTGCTGTTTACAAAATGAAATATTAATCTATCTTACAATGAAACAAACGATCACCCTCTATATATGTATCGTTCAGTTCCGATCCCTCAAGAAAATTCCGATTTCTTATTGTCATGTTGAAACTTGGAATCACTTATTTTTGGCAAAAAATAAAGATCAGCAAGCGCTCATGTGCAGCCTGACCTTTTTGTAAACCCTGTTTGTATCTTTAAATGCATGGTTGCTTCTTTCAAAAATAACAGCAGCAACATTTTTATCATCATCAAAAACAACATCAGCAACAGGTTTTCTAAAGCCCTCATTGCTTTAGTAGAAGTAATATAAGTATAATTTGAACAAGTGCGTGACATTTCCTACAATTTCACATGCGCGCATAGCAAAGCATCTGGCCAGCCTGTGTATCCACACAGGCTGACTAGAGTCTTTGCCTTGCGCTAGGGAGATAGATAAGGTCTTGACCCCTCTTCAGGAGGTCAGGAGATATTATAATTGCATTATGTGGCTGTTCATGTTTTTTTCAGTATCTCGTGAATACCAAGACGTGAAATTGTTGGAAATGTCATGCACTGGCTCATTCAATAATTACATACAGTATTGCGAGGGATAAGGTACCATTTCAATGAGATGTATATTTTCTCGCCTTTTATACCCAGGAAGGATGTCTGTAACTCTCCAGACAAGAGTTCAATGGAATCTTTATTTATCTGGCGATGTACGGGCCATGAATGGGTAATGAAATGAAATGTAAAACAATAACAGTTACATGGCCTGCGCCTTCCAGATGAATTCCCAGAAATGCCGTCTGCTTACTGTGTCATTATAGAAGAAAATATATCGTTTGAAATACGTTGTCTTGCCTGCATATCGCGTGCAGGTCTTTCAAACTGGTAGTTATTTGTATTTTCGACATTAGACTTAAATAGACAATTTTGACAAATAGATTCACCATTGAGTCACAGAGTTTTGTAATTCACGATTTTAAGTGAATTGTAAACGTGAATATTTGTACGTGAATATTTACAATTTGTATCCAAAACGGACCGTCTTCTCAATGCCTTCTTAATGCTCAATGCTCTTCTTTGTAAAATGTTCTCGAAAAAGGCCATAGTTTTTTTATACCGAGCAAAACGGATAATGTTTACCTTTTTAATTTTCCATTTCTCTCTTCTGTGTTACAAATGTGTATTTCTACGCGACTTTGTGTTTTTCAAGTCTGAATTATAGAGTGTAGCTAGTTCCAAAAGATGTGGCCCAACTCATTCATGTCAAGCCCTACATTATTAGGAAATAAGCAAGATAAAAATTCTCAGACCTAGCTCATGGTGTAGCTGTTATCACGTTAGATTCTTAATCAAGAGAAATCGATCCTGTGTTCAAGATGACAAAACGGCACAAACTGTTTGCAAATTATACCCTGCTTTGTACGTGCAGTTGGGTACAAAGCGGGATATTATCTGCAAATAGTTAACACCGCATGGTCATCCTGAACGCAGTACTACTCGGCTAGATAAAATACCAGAAATCCATTGCTAATTGCTCTATTTGACATGATATGGCACGGAGTACAGTTATACATATCGTTTCCTAAACATGTATGAATGATTTCTTCGACTTTAGAAAAATAAAAAAAATGAAAAAGGACGTCTTAATCAAATACCATGCTTCGTTCATTTGAAATATGCATTAAAAGCAACTAAAGTTAAGAGTGGGTGTGGATTAGTTCCCGGGACTGATTGCTCCATTCATTACGAGCTATTTCACCGTCTAATACCATACGTCCCACAGGGATTCAGTGACAAATAGGCAGACCATCTGAATTCATCAACGGGTTGGCATCGATACGAGAAAAATCCACAGGAAAATACATAGGCTGTGACAACTTAAACTAACTCTTTTTATTGCATCTTTCTGGAAACATATCTCTAAGAAAGCTTCAAAATTTGACATGCGTCCATCGTATATCAAATCCATTTCACTTACTATCATAATGTAATTGAAAAGCTGAAAAATAATAGAATAATTTCGGGATCGAGTTGAAAGAGTAAGATGCATGCGATTTTAATAAAAAAAAGAGAGGTAATCCAATATCGCTAATTTTGAACAAAATTTGATGTACTTTATTGATTTGGAGCGTTTTTGAATGCTTTGAGTAACTGTTTGAAATTAATGAATGGGGCACCGTGTGTGGGATTTAGAATGGTTTTGATCGAGGTTAATGTCAGTTTATCAATGGTATTTACTGTAAGTGTGGGGCTTTATTCCATACCTCAACAAAACACAGCTTCATTTTTTTCAACCCCTTATCAGGGGTGTGTAAGGTTCTCCAGTTATCCACGGACAAGTAAGAGATGATGTGCTAATTCTTCGGGATCAGATTGAAAATGCGCACAAATGAATTTGAGAATGTGCTACTTCTTCGGGATCAGATTGAAAATGCGCACAAATGAATTTGAGAACACATTTTGTTGTTATATAACGAGTAATCAGATAACAGATAAAAACGGGACTTCGTAGAGTTTTATTTGTTTGAGATGGCGATTTCAATAAATTCGTTTTTTTATGATCACAAATTTGATATTCGATTTTATAATGTGAACTTTTAAATAAACGACAAATCGAGGAAATTCCAGATATCTATGAGTTCAAATTATTACGCGAAACATATAACACCGATTTATCGTTAACTTTAAGGTCATATGTGCCTGTGCGTGAGATTTCCAACAATTTCATAAATGTGCATAGCAAAGACTCTGGCCAGCCTGTGCATCTGCACAGTCAGACCATAGTCTTCACAATGCGTTTATTAGATAGATAATGTCTCTAAGAAATTGTACACCATCATGTACTTTTATATTTATAGCAGGTGGCTATCTACACTGCTCAATGTTTGAACCTCACACACCTTTCAAATTGTTGGAAATGGCACGCACAGGCTCATATACAACTTGTTCCTCGGTGAAATTATCATGTCACAATCCATTTATAAATCTTAGAACTTCAGCAAAATTATTGAAACGTTTGCAAATAAAAAAATTCAGCCGCCGCGATATTACTGAAAGATTGTTGAAAGCGGTATATAACATATTGCCCAGAGATGTACCTGTATTGCATACAAATAACAAGCCATTCTATCTAATATTTTCTTGCTAAAAAATGGACATGCAAAGCGGGACAGCGAAAATATGTGTGTGCGATTGTAGGATTAAGGCTCCTAGTCCCTATTCTCTGGGCACATATGGTGTGGACCATGAGAGGGAGAGAAGCGGATACAAGGAGATCCGGGTTCATACTTCCTTAGCTCTTCTACGAACGGACCTCTTTGGTTCTTTAAATTGCCCAGTGTAAAGCACCGATTCATGCGAACCTACCTCTGGGTTTCCTCCCAGTTCACTTCTAGTTTGGCGGGAGAAAGCAAGTATCCCTGAAATTTCCTGCCGCGATCGGGATTCGAACTACGGACCTTAGGAATTAGTAGTCCGATGTCTTACCACCAGACTAATGGGCCGCCCCCGAAAGCGAAAATATAACGTAAATAAGTATTAAATATTCCTGATCGCAGGGCCGGGGCAGGTGCAACATGTAGTACTACTGCGCATCTCAATTATTGCGAAACTGTTTTGTCCATTTTCTCTTTATTTCTTCATTACGAGTATTTGAATGTCTGAAAAGATTAAAAACAGTAATTTGCATTTTAAATGTTTGTAAATTAACGTCAAATAGACGCCAGTGAAGTACTTTGTGTCAACAAAAGCTTTAATTTAGTGGATTTTGGGTAAATATATACATTCTTTAGTTCATTTTCTTAAGAACTAAAAAGATCTGTGGAATAATCTTTATCAAAATGTTTCTCCAGTCTGCCAAATACGTCGTGTAAGATCAATTATAGCTCATGTCTAACATATTTCCTGTTAAATAAGAAAAACATCTGTCTGACATATTAGCTGTTGGCGTTAGTGACATATTGAAAGGTCAAATATCAAAGGACCTTTATATGAATATGGTCTATATCAACAATCTACTCACAGAGCTGTTCTTTGAGAAAGTCTCTAGTAAAGGCCATTTTTCTATAAAGAGATATTGTTGCATGGGTCGTTATAAATTATGGAATTGTCGGTTTTGGAAAACGAATGTAATTTATATTAGGTATTTTAAGATTATTCATTTGATAACATTAGTGTCATGGCCGCGATTTCGCCATAGGTTTAGACAATTGTTTAAATTTGTCAATATGATTTGTATTGTATTTTTTTTTACTTGTGTGTAATAAACTATGGGTTACTGGGACCCCTGATCCCCCCAGGGGGAATTTTGTGCACTATGATTTTCTTAATGGATCATGTATAAGCAACGTTTTAAGACATGTTAGCACTCTGGCGAGTGAGGATTTTTTAAGATACGTTACTTTTAAATCACCCACCCCAGATCCTCACAATGCTACATTTTGCTCCCATTTTATTAAATTCTTTGGGCGATTGCGATTTTAGTACTATCTCATACTTGATTCTTGAGTATGAATGATCAAACATCCACAGAATCCTGTATGATGTAAGAAGATATGTGAAATATGCGTTACAATTACAAAATTGTTTCTCCGCATTTGCCTATATAAATATATTGGCACTTGGCGCCAAAAATATTCAAAGTCAACATTTCTTGGCAAAATTTATAAGATAATATGATGAATTCATATTTACATTGTTTATTTTGGCGTGCATATTACTTGTATACAATGTAATTTAATATGTGGCTGATAAACAGAAAGAATGTGAATGGCAGCTTCAATTTACTACTCTTATCATGCATAATAAAACAAGAATACCATTTATAACTGAGATCCTTATAACAACAAATACTTTATGTCTCTGAAGGAATGTTGTAACATACGTAACCTCAAATATTTTACCAAAACCCATTTAAACTGTTTTATTTTTTATCAATAAGGGTGAAAATTCTTCAAATTTATAGCTCTCAGTTATTGGAAAATGCATCAGTACTGAAGGCAAATGCATGACCAACAAAAGATCAAAGATCAACTAGCACTAATGGTAATAAAATTTAGACCTTAATTCAGAAGTCAATGTTATATCTTTGAACGGCAAGAAGGAAATTCTGATTGAATGCTAGTTTTTACGTATTGTCTTTTAGTGTAGTGATAAATCAAACAAATTTGAGTTAGTATCAATTGTAGTATCCCATCTCACAAAGTTAAAGTTTTGATAAAAGGATTTGAGATCATAATTTTGAAATAAGTAAATCATTAATATATAAATATCCAATTGCTGAAATTGAAATAACTACACCCTTCTTAACCAGCACAGATCTTGATAATCATTTTAAATTAGAAATTACAAATACCTTGAAATATTCAATAAAAATACTGGCTTTTTGATAGATATGGATATGTACTTTGTGTTGTGCTATACCGATTGTTTAATTTCATCATAGGGAAATATTTGTTCAGTGCAATTACATATCTATCTGTCACACAACGCCGCATGACAGCTAAAAAAATTGAAGTAACTAATTCTTTTTTTCAAATTTGCTTAGTTACGTTAGCATGTATATCATTTATCTCTTATTTCGTGCATTGGTTTATTAGTTGCCTATAAATGTTTTGAAACAGAACCGATGGTCATAATCCAATAACGTATGTTACCATTTGTATGAAACAAGTCGTAATTATCTTAAATGCACTTCAGTGTCAATTCTAAAACGAAACCATTGTTTATCTTTAAGATGTTTTTTTTTTTTTGGTTTTACTGCATGTTTTACCAATTGTTGTCTGGAATGTTGGCAAAGTGGTTAGAATAAAACTTATGGTTAGTAGAAAAGTCTTGCACATGAGAAAAATATGAGTTTTGCCCAAGAATCATAAGTATATCAATTAAAATGGACATTTTTCAATTCTTTTCTCTAACAAAAACTGCATGTACATATATATTGAAAGTCAGCCAGCAATGTTAAACAGAAATGCAAATACAATGTTTAATCACCAGCCATTTACACATTAACACCTATAAAGCTCTTATAAGCATGTGTCTTATAGATTCATTATGCAATTTTCTTATTTCTATGAATCAACTCTTGGGTTGTATTTGAATGAGGGCTTGAAATTGATGAAATCCTATTGCTTTAGTAATTCATCATAATTCATTTATTTTTTCAGATTGTAAGACATAAAAGAAGCGCTTATTCTATCTAGGATATGTTTCTTTCTGCATAAAAAGTACTAGAAGTTTGTATCTAGTTCAAAGTTATAGCATTTTGTACCATTTCTTAGTATCTTTTCATTACTTTACTTACTTCTTACTTCTTTATTTTTGTAAGAACCATTCGTGTTGAGAGAATTGCAATTGGTGTTCATCTTATTGTCTTTTGGAAGCAGCAATAATGTTTGATTTTCTAAAAAAAGTATTTAAAATATAACATATATTACTATCTTTGATAGCTAAATCAAAATATATAATGGCAATGTTCTATTCATTTGAACATAATATGGTCATACTCATATAAATTTTCAGTATTGAACTGAATTGCACAGTTGCTTGGCAAAACTAGGATTGCATGCAATGCACTTTGCATTCAATTGTAAACAATGGATAGCTTAAAATGTTTCAAGAAATTTTCAGGCCATTTTAACAGTATTACACTTTGATCAATGTGGTGAAGGTCAATGTGATTGTTACCTGTAATTTGGTTAATAATACAAATTTGTTTAAATGATAATAGAACAAAAATGTGACATTGGTTTTCCAAATCTGATACATGCTTTATCTCTTGCTTTGCATTCCCAGTATTAATTTCAGATGCAATCCGTCATAGTTCAAAGACTTAGAATCCGGATACGTCACAAGTATCATAATACTATCCTGTAACTTGAAAAAAAAGTGATACAGGATGATAAATTTCGCAACTTCATTTATCGCAGGTTGAGGAAAATCTCGCTGTATTTTGGAGATTAACCATCTGACGGGCAATGACACGGTTACCTAAAGTTTATTGATTTACTTAACAGATCAAATCTGTTTCTCGGCAGTGGCATAGTGCAGACTTGACAAAACCGTTTGACAAACAATACACATTACTTCTATTTCTATGTAAATTAATGAGAGTCGAGGTCACAGAAAAGTTCAACATATTGAAGTAAAGGACGGTTATTTTAAAAAAGCCTGAAGAATTAAAATGACATACCTGGAATTTAAGTATGCCATTTTTTCAAATACATAGTTGTATAATTCAATTTTTCTATGACTATCATTAGATTAGCATAATTTTGACTTTTAGTTCAGGAAGATACAACATGAAAAACCGCCTTTAACTAAATATATAAATGAAAACAATGATTCCAGCACTATTGATATAAAATATTTACTGTAACTGTATAAAAATAACTTGACAGTTTAGTGTTGAGCCAGACTGTCGATACGGTATTTGCATGTATGTAAGTTTGTCTGTTGACTGATGAGCAATGACCTGTAATGCCAAGCGAGCGCACGTGCAATCCCCTTGTCAGTTGTTTTGGTTGGGATAGCTGGTGAGTAAATGTTCAACCAACGAGCATTTAATGTGTCAGTTCCGAGCTTGTTGTTTAGCTGGCTGATACAAATGCTTGAATGTTAAGCTACCTAAACAAGAAGTCGTATTGCAGTTTTATTGTTGAGCTGGAACATCGAATTAACTCAACAAGCTATCATCTCGTTTTGTCGTTTAAGTGATATTTCAAGCGAGCTCCTCAAGCGAACGTCTTCTCATTTTTGCTGATGAGCCTTGGTTATTTTGAAAGTGAGGCCAAGTCAGGAAGCAAACATCTCGAAAGTTTAAATGAAGAGCTTGTTTATGATAAAGAATATCGAGTCAGCTAAACAAGGCATACTTCAAGCCGAATTCTAATTACATATGAGCCTGTGCTTGACATTTCCAACAATTTCACATGTGCGCAAAGCAAAGCCTCTGGTCAGCTTTTGCATCCACACAGACTGACCAGAGGCTTCATTATGCGCTATATAGATAGATAAGGTCTTAATCGCTGTTCTGGCTGTAAGCATATATTCTTATTGCATTGTGCTGTTGTCTACGCTGCTGAAGATTTGAATCCCACTATAGTGTGAATTGTTAGAAATGTCACGCACAGGCTCATATTTTGCAGTAGACTTCCTAGATTAGCAACGATATGTAGTAAATGTATATTTCGCTGTGACCCACTCCTTAATTTCGTCACGTGGTATAGGTTTAAAGCACTCAGCTGATTGATCGAAGCAGTATTCACACAAGCGGTCCAGACGTATACTTCACGCCTTGTCGATTTTCCCGGTTTTACCGCCACATCAAGAATATTGACGATTGCCCTTGTGACGATATATTTATTGGGGCACCATATATAGAACAATGAAGACTTAGTTCGCTGTTTGAATGAATAGGGAAACATGGCCGAACAAACTTTTTCTAAGGAGGCCCACATACTATCAATACAATACAGTACAATATAAAATAATATTCTTTTATAACTGATACTATGGACAATAATATTCAAACATCAAATTGAGCAATCTTCAAAATCGCCAAAATACGATCAATGGCATTGTCAATCAACAGTAGGAGATACATTGAAGATTGATTGGTATATTAAATCAATATTACTTTGGTTAATATTAATCGTGTATAAGGTCGCTTTGATATTAAACTCAACCAGGAAATATTAGAAAAGGGGCCGAAATGACCCTTAACAGCTCACCTTAATTTTATTGGTCCAGTGGGTCTCACCAACGTAACACTCAGGCAAAGTTTCATTCACATTTGCTTAGTTGTTGAACACATAAGTTTTGAGATGGGTCACCGAGGGACAATTCTGGTAAACTTGGATTGAAATCAGCCAAGTGGTTCAGCAGGAGATGTGGTTCAAAGGTTTCGGGCTCAAATAAAGCCCCGCCAGGCCACGCCCATATTTATGGAACAATCAAAATTTTGAGAACAAGACTGTTACACGATGAATTTTCTGGTACAGTTTCATTGGAATCTACCCAGTGATTTCGGAGGAGTTATCGTTCAAAGATTTCAGACTCGAAATAAGCTCAACCCTGACACGCCCATGATTACGGGCCAATCAAACTTTAGCGAACAATTTTTCAAAAAGGTCATCTAACAAACACATTGGTAAAATTTCATCGAAATCGTCTTAATGTTATAAGAGGAAATGTCATTCAAAGATTTCGGGCTCAAAATAAGCCTCACCATGAAACGCCTATATTTATTGGCCAATCAAAATTTTGCGAACAATTTTTGAAGCAGTTTACCCATGGAACATTCTGGTAAATTTTCATTGAAATCGACAAGTGGTTCCGGAAAAGGTCACAAAGGGAACATTCTGGCAAAATTTCATTGAAATTGGCCCAGCGGTTTAAGGGGAGAAGATTTTTTTGGGAAACATGACGACGCATGACAAACGGACGACGAACGGATCTTTTAAGCTCCATGTGAGCACGTTGTGCTCAGGTGAGCTAAAAATGTCGAATTATTGAAGAAATGAAGAGTGATTTGAATAGTGTAAAGTTGATAATTATAAAATGATTCAGAAACAAAGAAATATGTGTTGTTTCATTTATTTATGGAACTTCATAAAAGCTTCAATAATAAAGAATAAAGCCTAGAAGCGGATGCTCACAAGCAGTTTTAGATTCATGTTTCTTACAATAATTTGAACACAATAATTATGAACTTCCTTTTATAAATTTTATATAATCAACACATGGATCATAAAATGATAACAAATTAGTTGCAACTGATAATGGCATTGGCTGTGTGTAAGTAGCCGACTTGCAGTTAGGTAATCAGGGGATAAAACTACAATTCTAACATATCATAATAACTTTACTTAGAAAAAAGGACGGGTAGTAATTTTACAAGTATGAAACATTTAAGTTTATGGAACTACTTTGTATTCGGGTGTACAAATATAGGATAATCGTTTGTTTCAGTGTAAGATCGATTAATATTATTGAGTGAACACGAAATGAAATATTAATCGATCTTACTCGAAAAACAAACGATTATTCTTTTCCTTATTGCAAAAATGAGACAAAATGTGAAATTTCTGGGACATATTTTCGTAAAGCGCGTCATTTTGCGCGTGATTGCTATGCAACGTTCAATGTGACGTCGCTTTTTTCGCCCCGCATAGATGACGCCAGATAGGATGAAATGCACAAAAGCAGGGTATACGTTTTTGATACTTTCACTGCTTTTGCGGTTAGATTATCAAGTGATTATCTACCGTTATTTCTCGATAAACTACCGAAAAGCATTAAAGAAAAACTTTTTTTTTCTTAATTTCATGGATATATTAATCATAATCTAGTCTATGTAAATTGAAGCTTGACAGTCTCATTTGATTTTATCTTTTTTTTTTAATCAAGTTTTTGTATTTTGTAACCTTTTTTAAGTTTACAATGCTTGTATTCTAATCTACAGGCATTTCTTTTTCCTTTTTAACGGAGTGTCTCACTTTTCTTTGGCTATTTCAAAAGTTAATCAGTCGTGGTATAAATAGGTTATCAGAGAAGCTTATCATGAAAGACTCGTGTGGGAGTAATTGCCAACTTTATCAACAATAATCTACATCAAATATACTTGATTAGCAACGGACAGTTAGACATTGAAATGTTATGGGATTACATACGTAGTTCTAGGACGCACCGTTAATTTGGTTATTCATAGCTACATGTCTAAGCCTGTTAATGCAATAACTAATAGAAACTCAAAAATCTTAAAAGTAAAACAGTATTTTGATATACTTTTGGAGATCGTCTGAATACTGTGGACCGAAAATTTGTTGTAGGTTTAATGTTTGCGTTTTTTGGTCTTTTTGCGTAGTCAAATATACAATATGCGGGGTTAGTTGAATATATATACACGTTTATAAAGTATTTATTCCTACGCTTTATGTTAAAATACAGACTCTGAATACTCAGCTGAACGAAAACATTAAATCTAGAGCTTCGTTCGGTGACTCAAGGAGATGACCAGATAACTTGAAAACTAATTAGGAAGAACACTAAAATTCGACATTATCAAACAAGATGCAGTATACAATAGCTTTCTTGATTGCAGAGACAACGCTACATGTACAGTTAACAACATTGTGAAATTGACAAGGTGAATGATTTTGGAATGATTTAGGAATCAAATTGAATGAGAGTGTAGAGCGCGCTTTGAGTGAATTTAAGGTAATCCTATATCGTAAGTTTGGTTCAGGATGAACAGATTTAGCGATATTGATTACCTCCCTTTAATAAAAAACACATACAAGTTCTATACTTAGCTTCCTATTTCTTCCAGAACCTATGAGACGCTAACAATTTGAATTTTGTCAGTGAATCGCGATTTTTCTCTGTCAAAATACATTTTGAATGAAGTTTTTGATTCTATATTTTTCAATGGGTGTGAGCGTTTTTGAATGGTTTGGTTGAGTGTTTGGAATGAATGAATGGAGCGCTGAGTGAGCGATTTAGAATGGTTTTGATTGACGTGAATGTCAATTTCATGATGTAACTAACTGTATAATGATTATTACCAAAAGTATACATACATCAAATAACGCTGTAATTTTGACATTCTTGTCGGTAAATAATTCTTCAATATGCCCCGAAATTTATTTAATAAAAAAAAAGCTCCACTGATGCATTCAAGTCAATAAAATCATTGTATGATTTTTTAAATGAAGTAATTAAGGTAAGCTAGTGATCTATCAATATCCGTCGTCCTCCCATCATTCCGACCGTCTGTCCGTTTAAAAAACATATACATTTAAAATAAAAAGAACAATGACTCCTGAAATTAACACCAGAAATCAGACGAAGTTCACATGTTTTTTTAAACTTCGAAAAACGAAGATCGAATTTTAAGAAGGCCCAAACTTAGGTGAAAGGGGGAAAGTTCTTTCCTTATTCTTGTGGTCACAATTTTAGCCTTGTTATTCTCAAAATTGGTCAGAATGCTTATCCTAATGCTTCATAAGTCATGCTTAAATTCGGTCATTATGTAAAATTAAAATAAAAAAAATACTGTGATCAATTTTAGCTCGATCGTGGCAACATTTGTTTATGTCGAGGCCATGTTTAAAACTAGTTTATATTGGGTAAAAAAGGGTAGGTACCAGGCCAGATCTCAGGAGAAAATGTTTATGCTCTAGGTGTCAGAACTCTAGCTTAGTCATTTACATAATTTGTTAGAATATTAATCTCGGTGGAATTAGCTCGTTTCAAAAATGTGTCAAATTAAGCCTGTCATAAAATAGGTACGGAGCGTATCCTAGTAGACCTTTATCAAAACCTCTTCTTATGTGATAATCAAGAGGTGAAACAGACTCAGGTGAGCGATAAAGGATCATCAAGTTTCCCTTGTTGTCGATCACTTATCACGGTTCCTTCTGACCCAGTGAAAGGTTTCTAGTTAACATTAATTAGCGCAAATTTCATCGTAGGCCCGTTGATGTAAGATATTCCGTCTCACTATCTCTCTAAGTCTTGCATATCACGAATGGGATTCTGATAGGAGAAAATGAATTTTCCTCGCTTCTCACACAGGATTACTTTGTTGGAATATTGTGTCTTATTAGTAAATAGTTTGTGCAACTCTGCTGTGATTTTTATTTTATCATTTAATTTCGTATCTTTTGATATCTACATGATTTGGTGATCTACATTAATAAAGGCATTTTTCAGTGGTCAATATCTGATGACATCACGAACATCGCAAGCCTTTCTTCACTTATATGCACTCAACATCTAAACATAGAACCGCGACTTTGGGCATAGTAGAACAAAACTCAGTAATTATGTGGATCCTTTTAAATGAGGAATAAAATGATGATCATACCGACGATTAATTGTATAAAATAGAAGGGAATGTTTGTGACAACAAACTTATGCGGATTGTAAGCAATTGTAAATCAATGTACAATATCTAATCATGCGTCCATGGTAAAATGGCTATACTCGAATTACACAATTGAAATAATTTTAACACTTCTCTTGAACAAATGTTAAATATTTGATACATGTATTAAAATTAAAAGAAGTACGTTTTGTACAAGTTCATCAACTATTTCACACAGGATTCTGCCAATGTTCAGTGGCAAAAACCGATTATTTCCCCAATAGCAAACATTGTATTCGTTCGCTGTATTAAAGTGTTATCCCGCAAAGTCAAGAATTTCGGTGAATAAAAATCACAATTTACATACCAAATAGTTTAATACGGTTTCACTACAATCACATCTGTCAGATAAAGATATTAAGTTACCCAATTCACAGAGAAAATTCGACAGTTCACTTTAAATTGTGGCCACAGATTCTTAATGGTGTATGGCAGACAGAAAGATCTGGGTTTCTGAAAATGTTGCTTATTTGCCTTTCTAAACGCCACCCTTGCGCACAGGACGCCAAAACATGCTAGCGTTTTAAAATGATTTCTCAATTTGCATCCAACTGAACGTGAAAAGCGTGTCACCATTCTTAAAATCTTTTGAGAATGTGTTGATATTGTACGCAAAGTAGATTTTGTCAATGATACTAGAGTATAAATTGTTTTAAGCTTTTAAGGGATAATACTGAAATCTTGAATGGTGTGCAAGTTTTGCCAAAAACAAACTTCAAATTGTTTCTTATTGAAACACGTATAACACATGCATGCAAAAAAGTCTTAAATAAGAACAGAATTATACGCGAACAAATATATTTTGACAGGACGAATTATTGTCTTTGAATCGAAACTAAACCCTTAATTAAATTGACGCTTGATTACATTAAATTTGTGGTAGTATTAGAACTTTATCACAAATTGTGAATCAGTCTATAAAGCACAATCACCGAATCTTGTTGCGTCCAATTCGATGTTTTGTGTTTCCCAGATACATGTATTAATGATGGCGTACACAGCATTCATGTATGTTTATGAAGGAGAATCTCATACTTCGATATTGAACATTATAGCTGTAAACAGTATGACTTAAAAGAACAAAAAATGACCACTCTTTGCATATTAATACCTTTACATTTATACCTTTATCCGCACATTTTAATTGGCTGGAATTTGGTTACATACCGCCACAAAAGAATTTTGAGTATCCACCTATTTGAATGCATGCGCACAAAGCGGTAACACAAATATGATTTTTAATTGTTGTTATCATTCCGTTTTTGCTAGATCATCTTAAATAAATAAATAAATAAATAATAAGGAAAATTGATAATAAAGAAGAATATTATGTTATTATAACGTAGGAATGAACAAAGAGCACCAGCAATAACTAGAACAAAAAATACAATACCTTAAGTTGAAGGTGATCTTATAAATGTTTTGCAGTGACTGTCTTTTTTACTGGTAATAACTTGTAATGCCATGGAATTTATAGAGACAAAGCTATTTCGCAAGTACTAACCTGTGAAGCCACAGAATGAAAGGCTTTCATTTTCATTTATATTAAAAATAATAAGAAAAATAATAAATCAATGCTGAAAATGGCGTGATATATTACTTACTTTTTTAATCGCATGACACAAAATTAAAAGGATCTGTATCATTTTAGGCAGAAAACTACCTCTTTAATGTTCTTTTCGATTTGGAGAGTGGGAGAACATAACCTAAGGACAGATCTAAACGATTCTGTCTAACTTTTGAAATATATATATAATTTCTCAAAATGGTTTGTAAGATATAGCACTGTGAGAGATTATTTTCCATTATAAGTCTATATGGGTTTGCATGCTATGTTAAGTGCACCTTTGACATGAGCAGTGACGTTTCGGTTTTTAATCTGGAAATATGAGTGGGAAATTGGATGCGTTAGGATCATGGAAAATGGAGATTTAGTGAGAATTATTGGTAGACATCAGGTAAGAAAATAATTTCCATAATGATTTTTCGGTGGAATATTGAGAAATAAAGATAGTTTTTCAGTTGCTAAACTCACCGTCTACCATGAAATGATTAACCCTTTCCTGTTTTACAAAATTTTGGACCCGTCCAAATTTAAAGGTTTTGCGGACGAAAATTTAAAGTTGATATAATTTGAAAAATAACCATTCAGTAGTGTAGAAAATAGTGTGGGAAAAAAAAAGAAATAGCTTGTCAGAAGCAATTTCTTCTTTTTTCACACTGTTTTCTCAATCATAACCTCACAGGCATGTAAAAAGCAGGGATTAAACAGCAAAGGGTTAAAAACCTATACCCCACTTTTGTTCATTTCACCCTATCTGGGATTATCTAGAGTCCATCGAGTGACGTCATCATGAATTTTGCAAAACAATCACGTGTAAAATGACACGCTATGTGAAGCGAACTCCTAGAATTTTCTCATCTGGTCTCATTTTTGCGTCAAAGAAATAGAAAAAATCTCTTGTTTTTCATTGAGTGAACAGCTAAAACTTGTTTTTTCATTCGTGGCTCCGTTCACTCAATGAAATTTAAGATCTTACAATAGAAAAAAAAAACGATTATCTTTTTCATGTCTTTACATGCTATTACCTTTCCTTACTTAGTTTTTAATTTCTTTTTCATGCCAACCAAAGTGTTCTTAGTTTTAAATATAAATGTTTTGATAGCAAATGAGTTGTCAATTATGCAAGATACCCAAGTTTAGAAACTACAAGTTTGTTTAAATCTCATAATTTCTACTGTAGTCTTTTCTATTAAAAAAATATTTTTGCATTCTTATTCAAACTATTAGATAAAATTACCCTTTTTCTCGAGAAAACCAATTTTACGTGAATTTGGAATAAGACTCTTATTATACATAGAAATGGAAAATATCTCTCAGGAATATAATTTTGACTTAGTGCAAAGTTTAAATAACCGCAGTATTCGATTGGGTAGATAAAATATATACTTTATGTTAAGAATATATCTTCTGTAAGGATATAATAATCTGTTACTAGATAAATACCACATTCTTTACAAATTAGTTCACAGTTATGAAGATTTACTAGAAGTATGATAGATTGGTTCATAGCATGACTTATCTCTGATAACACAGCAGGGATCAACGTTATGTGCGATTCAACGATTTATCTTACAGTTATGAAAGGCGTTGTGGCTGTACATTTTTTAAAGTTTCAGCCGAGCTTCGTCCAAGACATCAACGTATGAGTTCAAATCTTTGATATTTGCAATCATGAGGTAATTAGTGAAAAATTTTAATAATCAGCAAATTGATGTCTCGTTGTTAATACACCAAGAGTCTTAATATCGATTACATCAGAAATAAATACCTTTTTAGAATAAGTGTAGATAGCAAAATGGATGGAGAGATGTATCCAATGTTTTTCAATAATATTTACCCATAAGTGATTGTTGGCGTGATATATACTGTATAGCTGTATTTCTGGACATGAACATATTAAAACCGCCAAACCTTTATCAATCTGTTGTATATTAACGTGTGTTGTCAACTCAAGAGTTTTATTTTATTCGGAAACTGGGTTTTTGAATAATTGTCCAATCATCTAACTGCCTTTTTAGCTCTAAAACTATAGATCCACAAGTTGAAGTGAGTGATCAAAGGTCATTTTGTCTATACCAGTATAGACAAAACTGACCTTTCAACACTCACTCTAAATTGCGGAACTATAACGAATAAGTGATATGTATAAATAGCGGCCCTGAAATGATGGCATATTATATATCGATCCGATTAAGGCAATGATGGTGCTTTTTTACTGCATCGTTCATGATTTTAATCAGAGCATATTGATGAAAATTGTAGGCGTGTCTTATGCCTAATTAAGCACTCTTTCCACAAGGAATATCACACCGATTTTATGATTTTATCTTAGTAAAAATATTAATGACTTGATTCTGTCTCGCAGTACCTATTGATTTTTCTAAGACTTGAAACGGACATCTCAACGGCTTTTTGTTTTTGGTCAAAAATAAAATACTACTCCGAATTTGATAAGGATCGCTTTTAAGTTTGCGCTTAATTATTACCAGACTATGATAGGTTGGAAAAACTTTTCTGGTTATAAAAATATGTCCATTTAAAAAAATGTATGTGCTTAAAGAGAAAGTGGTGACAAATTATCGAAGCTAAACAGGGGTTCAAACTTAGTAGGTGATATAACTGTGGTTACCACGGAATGAAACGTGAAGGAGAAGTTTTTTCAAATATCGAGGGATTTGATTTTATTTTGCTGTAAAACTGCTTGTTTCGGTAATAAAATAATTTTTACCACATCTTGAACATAAAAGAGACTAAAAAATGCCTCCTTTCTCCTTAATATTTCCTACCCTTTCTGCTACAAATTTTACTAATTTCCCCACATATTGTGTATAATCTGCAACCATTTACAATTCGGACCTCTCTAAACATTTGTTGTCTTGTAATGGATAAAACTAAATGAGAAAAAAATTAAAAGCCTTATCCCGCCCTTAAACCCTTAAACAGACGAAAAAATTTTGACTGGGTCAACTTTGAACTGGTTGCAGACAATAAATCATCATGAGTGTAATTTGATATATATCTAGGGTAGAAATTCAAAGACAATGGGGTATGAGTTTAGGGTGGACAATATTGTTGGAAGGGGAGAAATTGACCAAATCAATTTCTTGTGTTCCCACAGTAAAATACAACTTTTTTTATGGAATTCCATTCAATGTAAAAGAAAGAGTCGACGAGCTTGTGCCCCTAGAATAACAGCATTACTACAGTTGTTAGACGGAATGATCGAATGGATAAATTGACTGACTAGTAGAAAACCAATAAACTCAACTAAAATCATAAAAACGCGAGTAGCGACTGTCTGCAAAGCGGTATCGGGCGTAGTAATCTATACCTTGGGAATTATTATTTATTATTATTATTTTTGTGCGGACTCAGTGCTATATAGTGAGCATACCGTTCGACAATTTTCCTATGAAGTGAGTTCGGAATATGGCGTGCGATCCCTATAGGTAAATGGAACCCTTGGTTTCCCTAGCCTAAAAAAGCCTTGCTAAAAAGATAAAAAAATTGCAGCGCATACCTTCAAATGTCACATTGCCTCTATATTAACCAGGCCTTCAGCGCTTTTAGCGCTTTGTTTTTTCTGGTTCTCGGGAGAGCCGACATATTTTACTCAAAATTTGAACAATGATAAAATGACTTTCATTTTTTTTTCATTTCCTGGGATGGTCCGCATGAAATCGACAACTATATAACATGAGTATTACTTAAACATTTTCTAAAGCACCAAATCCCTCAAAAAGGTTTGGTTCTTTAAAAAATATTTAAGTTTGTCTCAAGACTTGGTCGATTGATTTTTTTCTAACACATAAAGAATATCTTAAAAGAAGTTTGTTTCCTAGATACAGTGAAGAGAACTGGACGTCATCGTCTTGGCGGCAACCAGCATAGTCAAAGGTCAATCGGGAACCCTCGGCGATTCTACGGAATAGACCTCGGGAATAATACGGGCGCTGCCATGAAAGCGCGCCATTTCGCACGCGGGTTTATATGACGTCACAAACACAACTGAGGATGACGCTGCGAAAAGCAAAATCAACGTAAGGTAAAAATGGGGCATATTATGATTTGAAAACAAAACGCAGTGTTTTACTGCGTTTTGCTTTCAAATCATTTTATGCCAAAATGATCTCTATAGACGATCTGAAAGCATTAAAGGAATTTGCTTTTTTTCAAGCGTATTAACCAAAGTACCACCAGTAGCCGAATTACCTAAAAATTGACCAAAAATTACTACACTTACGTCCGAGGTACTTTCCAGTTTACGGAAATGTCCGAGCGGTGTTCCGAATGAGTCAAAGGTCCGAGTTTAACGACGACGACTATGTATCCGGGGCAACGGGACACAAACGCATAGTCTGATTGACCAGAGATTACTCTCATGCAGCAAAGTTATCAAGATTTGAGTCGAAACTCACACTCCTGAAGCATTCTGAAGCTCAGAAGGTAGCTACATTACCGTATCAAACCTGTTATTCCCAACCTGAATGGCATAAAAAATTGTCATCTGTGGTAGAGGCATCTTAACTTCTTCCTCCATCATGTCGTCTGACAGGTGTCTCATACTGTTGGTACCATGACCAAACTCAAGCCAACCTCATGGTTAGATGCCCCCTGCTCCACCATACGAAAAGCTCACCGCATTTCTTCTGCCAATACATGCCTTCTAATGTTAACGATTACCATACCTATAAGTAAACAAGTAAACGCTTGAATAAGGTATTGAAAATGAATATATATATCCGCTGTACACAAAACCGTAGAAAATTGGAAAAGAGAGAAGATGAAATTGGGCTACCCTGTCTATTGTGTCGGTCACGATGCTACAGTTAACAACATCGTGAAATTGACAATATGAATGATTTGGGAATGATTTAGGAATGAAATTGAACGAGTGGGTGGAGCGAGTTTTGAGTGAATTTAATGGGAGGTAATCCTATATCGTAAATTTTGTTCAGGATGAACAAAATTTGCGATATTGATTACCTCCCTTTAATAAAAATGCATAAATATTCTACAAATAGCTTGCTATTTCTTCAAGATCTAATCAGACGCTTACAATTTCAATTAATTCAGTGAAATCAAGATTTTTTTCTAGCTATTTTTTATTTTGAACGAAGTTTTTGTTATATGTATTTCATTGAGTTTGGAGCGATTTTGAATAGTTTGAGCGAGTGTTTTGAATGAGTGAATGGAGCGCCGAATGAGCGATTTAGAATGATTTTGATTGAGATGAATGTCAATTTCACGATGTAACTAACTGTACTTGAGGTCTTTGTCGCCCGTAGATGTTTATAAAATACTTATCAAATCTGCACCAACCTTTTTCGATGTCAGAAAAAAATCATTTTTAACAAAGATCATTTATAACTGTTTAAAATAGAAAAGCGATATTTTGAAACAATTTTTTGTATGTGTTTCCAAATCTGACACGCAATTCCTTCCTGATAGTCGTCCAAACAATGGAAGGGTTATTAAGTCGAAACCAATTTGGTCACATGTAATCCTGATTAATTAATTCACAGAAACTAGACGGTAGCTTCGATATAGAAGTTCTTGAGATTATCTGTATTCAACATTTTTACTCGACATAGAGAGTATTTGATCAGCTTTTATCTTTGAAAAATAAATATATTAAGAATAAATACATTCAGCTAGAGGGGATATTCTGGTATTAAATTTAATTTTTTTTCTTATATCTTGCCTAATACATCATCGAGACGGTTCAAATGTGTACACACAGCATAGGGTTTCTTTGATGAATAAAGATGTTAAATTTACCCCCTCTTATCTTGACCCATTAATAAATAAATGAAGAGATAGATAGGTAGGTAGGTAGTTAGTAGGTAGGTAGGTAGGTAGGTAGGTAGGTAGATGAATTCAATGTTAATTAAACATTGAAAAAAATGATGAAAAATCAAAGACATTGGAAATTCTGATGATTTTATCATAAAGAATTCTACGATATTGTTACGCCCAATGATTAATGTTTTTCACAGAAATGATGTAGATGGCCAGATATAGAGACTCGGCTGGGATATAACAATTGGTGTAAAATTAATGTTCTGTTTATCTACCGAAAATGAAAAAAATAAAATTGACAAGATGAATGATTTTCGAATGATTTTGAAATAAATTGAAATGAGTGAGAGGAGCGAGTTTTGAATGTAGTTAAGGACAAGTAACAAAATAAAGCTAATCTTGAACAATAGGACGAGATTTATTTTTAATAGTATGGTTGTTAGTAGATAAAAGCAAAATCGCTGTACTCAAAATCATACTAATTAAAAAAATGTTTGGGGTTATATTCGATCTCGGTTACCTCCCGACCAATTTTTCATACGACATTTGACAAAAATCTTTGCTACTTGCTTAATTTTAACTTCTAAAAAGTTCGGGAATATGAAGGGATTTGAGAAGGTAATAAAATGAAAATGAAGCAGGTATTGTCTGAGAGATAGTAGTAATAAAGAGTATTTAAGTTGTCATCTAATACATGCTGTGTTAATGAAAATGTAATCTCGGTCTACTGAACAGACTCTGTCAATAACCAAAGATATTCTATTACCATTCCTAAAATGATTGTAAGGCCGGGTGCATTCAAATGTTTTTAAATATTAACCCTATATATATGTTAAGTATGTTTTATTAGCCAAAGCATGTCAATTAAGATTGAATGTTAATCTTATATATAATATGACCTACGTCGCGGGAGTGAAATAACGCCGTTGAATATTTTTGATATTCCACTTGCGGAATAACCATGCAAATGAGCTCAGAGCGAATGGTAAAGCTATTTTATAACCGCGAATATGACGTCATAATCTATACATTGTGACGTCAGTTTTAAACGGCGTTATAAGTTTCGCGGAAAAATGAAATGTTGGATTTAAAGAATTTTGACGATTTGTCGAAAAAGTTCGGGTCATATTATAAATACATTATCAAATTTGTGCTCATAATATACTAAAATTATTTAACTCGTTATCTGAAACAGATAAAAACTCGGCGTAGCCTCGATTTTTCTGTATATAGATGACTCGTTTAATAAATTCGGTAATCAATTACCATTCATGCAATACCCTCTATTTAGACACTTTATTGTTTTATGTTGATTCTCATCTTTATCACTTTAAACTCTTATAGACAGACACATTTATCACATTGTCCCTTTTTTTTTAAATCCAACTAAACCGGTGTTGATCCCCATAATGTCCATAGTCAAGGGGTCAAAGATTTCTGTCTTTGAAAAGCTAGCATAAAGCTTGTCTTAAATTCTTGTTGAAGAGACTCCATTTGACTGGTGTATAAAATTACCAATTCTGTTTATTGTCAATTTCCCAGCTATTGTACCAAGCCAATAAAAACTAACACCTCCTCTCATGCACAGATATTATCCGACTTCATTCTTGCCTGCAGTCACTGGATTTATGCATATTATCAGTAACACTAACTTCATGAAATTGGCATTCATCTCAATTACAACAATTCTAAATCGCTCACCCATCGCTCCATTCATTTATCCCAAACACTCACTCAAACCATTCAAAGACGCCCCACAATCCCTTTAAAAGATAAGATCAATAACTTAAACTTAAACTTGGTAATTTGATTAAACGCCTATTTCTACGTTAAAAACATATTCAATGGCGTTGTACATAAAAGTGTATAAACAAATAATTCATGTAAAACAATATCAAATTATAAAAGGTATAAGAAATAAGTCGTAAAACTACCTCATACTTGTTTAAAAAATAAATTTCAATTTAGAAAAGGTCGAAAAAGTCTTTAAAATAGAAGGATTTGAGTTTTCGTTTAAAGATATCTATGGTTTCTGATTTCCTGATGTAGACTGGTAATTCGTTCCATAATTTTGGGCCCATCGTACTGAAACTCCTGTCAGAAAATGATTTCCTCTTATTAAAAGGAACATGGAAGATTCCGTCAGACGATTCGGCAGATCTCAAAGCTCGTTTTTGCACTCTGTAGGATAGGAGTTCTGTTAAGTAAGCGGGTGCTTTTCCTACAGAGCAATTGTACATGTATGTGAGGATCTTAAAGCTAATTCGTGCTTTGATCGGAAGCCAATGCAGGTCATGTAGAGCCTTTTTTGCGCTGTCATACTTGGAGCGACTAAGTACGAGTTTAGCACACATATTCTGTATACGTTGGAGCTTTGATAATTCTGTTTTTGAAATGCCATAGAGAATGATGTTACAATAGTCTAAATGGGATATAACCAAAGATAAAACCAGAGTTTCAGCAGCTTCCTTCGACAAATATTTTCGAATGCTCTTAATTTTGAAGTAATTCAACATAGCGGTTTTACACTTTTTGTTCACGTGATCCTTGAAGCTAAGTGATTCATCTAAAAAGGCACCGAGATATCTAATGCATTTTTGAGATTTGACAATATCGCCACATATATTAATTTGTTTTGTCCTACATTTCGTGAGCTGTTGACGACTTCCAAAAAGAATGAACTCTGTTTTTGAATTATTCATCTTAAGTTTATTGCTGTTCATCCAGTCGTTTATAAGGACAGCGCATTCTTCCATCTCTTTGATAGCAATAGCTTCCTCAGTTGGTGATGGTTTAAAACGTCTATTCGCCGTGTGGTCATCTGCGAATCCGTACACTGAAATGGATGGAGGCACTATGTCAAATATAGTTCCTGCGTAAGCTAAGTAAAGCCATGGCCCAAGACAGTTACCCTGGGGGACACTGCAGTCAAGTTCTCGCACAGAAGAAGTATTTGAGTTAACACTGACTTTACAGCTACGTGGTCGCAAGTATGAGTCCATCCATTTCAGCGCAGATCCGGAAATTCCATACTGACTGTTAAGTACATCCAGTAGTATTCTATGATCAACCGTGTCAAAAGCAGCGCTAAGATCAAGGGCAATAAGAGCTGTTACTTCCTGGTGTTCCATTCCTTCAAGTATATCATTTACGAGCCTTAGAAGAGCAGATTCACATGAATGATATTGTCTGTAAGCTGACTGATTCTTTGGTAAAAGATCAAACTCATTTACATGGTCATTTATACGGTAGAGAGCGGCCTTTTCAATAAGTTTGGACAAGAAAGACAGGTTGCTGACTGGTCTGTAATTGGAATATATGAGCTCAAGACCAGACTTTTTTAGAAGAGGTCTAATAATTGCTTCTTTCCATTTGGATGGAAAGACGCCCTGTGTCAATGATAGGTTAACAAGGTGTGTAACAGATGGTAAAAGATCTCCAAGGTAGGATTTTAATATCTTGGTTGGTAGAACATCTAACTCACAAGATTTATTTTGTAATTGATTTATAAGCTTTTCAACCTCGCCCTCACTTAAACATGTAAAAGATTCAAATGGTTCAACACTTTTTGCGAGTGGTTTGTAGGTTTCAAAGTCCTTCAGAGATTCGCGGATTTTCTTGATCTTGTCCATGAAATAGTCAGCAAACTCATCAGCTACGTTGCTTTCATTTTGTACTTGAGGCATAGGATTTTCAGACTTGCTACCGGTCATTTCTTTCACAAACTTATACAGTTTTTTAGAATCACCTTTTGAGTCGATTACCTTTTTGCTTAAAGTATTTTGCTTTTCAGTTCTTAGTTCAGTATGATAATCTCGAAGTGCCAATTTATATGTTTCGTAGTCAAGGGGCTGTTTATATTTTCGCCAAAGTCTTTCAGCTCGGCGCATCACTCGTTTTAATGACATAATTTCATTATTGAACCATGGTTTTGGTGTTCTGTATATTTGAATTTTCTCTTTGATTGGAGCATGTTTGTTCAGTAAATTTTCAATTTCATTTTCAAAGGAATCGACCATTTCATTTACAGATTTTGAAGACAAGTCCAGTTTTGACAAGTCTTTAGTAAAGTCATCTTTATTCATATATTTGAAGTTTCTATAAGAAATAGGCTTGCTGGTAATGTTTTCTTTTCTTAATTTAGTGATGGTTTTCACTACACAATGATCTGACAAAAAAGGGCCCGGTTCACATGAATGCACATCCACTCCATTGTCAATTTCTGTGATCATCAGATCAAGCGTATGACCGTGTATGTGAGTTGGAAAATCAACGTGCTGTCGTAGACCTATGGCAGACAGAGAATTGTTGAAATCATCAATAACATTACTAGTTTTATCAACATGTAGATTAAAATCGCCCATGATCATAAGATTTGAATAATTTGGGACTAGATCTTCCAGAAATTGAAAGAATTCTGTATTGAATTGAGAAGTTGTGGTAAGTGAAGGTGGTCTATAGAGACCAAGACAATGTATTGTAACGTTTTTAAAGACCAACTGCCATAAACCATGTTCAAAACTTGTTGTAAGACCAGAGGACAGTTTACGCATGTTAACATCGCTGCGACAAGCCAGAGCAACACCTCCACCTATTCTTTTTTGACGATTTGAAACACTTATTTTATATCCATTTTGGTTTAAGTCAGCTGTTTCGTATTGATGTTGTTTCTCATCTGAGTACCAAGTTTCGGTTAAAACTGCGAAATCAATTTTCTGATCACGGAGCAATTGCCCAACAAGAACATCTTTTTTAACAAGTGATCTACAATTAAGGGTCAAACAGCAGACATTCTCTGTAAAACTTTTGATAATATTAGATCGTTTTGGATATAATAAATTTGAAAAATTAACACCAGTTTGGTTTCTAGCAATAACGTTTATTTTTTGATTTTTTAGTCCCAGCTCGTTTACTTCTATAATTTAATATACCGAGACTTTTTATTCTACCTAGTGTATCGTGATTAGGTATTAAATATCGCCTAGACAGTGAACGAAAACTCTTCAATTCACGTGCAGTATAATGGATAATTGAACCCGTAGGTAAAGTCATAACGGTTAATCCCAGTAAGGTGTTCACCCAGGTAGATTTACAACAATGACCTAATTTGTAAAATTCTACAGTTTGTTTCAAATACAAATAAACTAAAAGCAGAAACGAGATAAGACAAAAGAAATACACTTTCATAATCAATGTGTATTAAAAATAGTTCTCCACATAAAATTAAAGTTTGAACAATTTCTTTAATAAAATAAATTCAATAAATATCGGGATACAAATTAGCAGCCTATACAGTTGGCGCTAATTCAAAATTCAAAAGAAATAGACAAAATAATTAACATAATTGTTAAATCTTGTTTCTCTGCAGCACAGATAATTGCCTATTTAGCTGTGTTTGACTCTTTTTGTTTGAGGTGTGGTAAAAATGGCATTACATGCAGTAAAAGTGAGCACACACTGTTTGACTGTATTGCTGTACAAAACTGTCGAGACTTATTTAATCAAAGGCTAAGTAATACCTTGCTTTCATTTTTATCATCATTGGGTCATAAGGCTTATATTAAAGCTCTTTTTGGTCTCAACGATAATTTTATCTCAGGGGAAAATTATTCAAACTTTTGCTTGTTAGCTCTGAATTATTTGCATCGTATTTGGTGTTGTCATAGCTTTGGTAGTGCATCTTAATGGATTATCCGGATTCACGAAGTTTTACAGTCCAGCGTAATAAAATTCCTACGCTTTCTATTATAAGAACAACTTTTTCCCCCCTTCTCTTCCATCTTTATTATTTGATCAATCTTCTACATTATATCCGTGCATGCTATATTGATGTATATTATCTTTCTATGACATGTAATCTTGTACTTTATAATCTTCATTATTGGAGGAAATAAAGAATATATATAAAGAATATATACTCATTCAAGTTCATTTTAAAATCTTTTCAAAATTATTCACCTTGTCAATTATCCGATGTTGATAACTGTACAAAGCATATTAATTCTGGAAGATTTCCAATAAATATCAATAAATAGAAATAGGGGAAAGATTAAAGGAAAATGAAATAGATAAATAAATAAATAAAAAGCGAAGCATTTTTGAATGCCCCGACATACAAGGGTTGTTCGAAAGATACATGGACAAGTTGAACATATTCGCCACTAATTATCGCCAATTTCTGAAAATGACAAGATAAATTTCCGTAAAGTTGCCATCAATAAAGAAAATAGTCGAACCATAAATGTACTTATAAAGAAGGAAGAATTACCATATATACCATAGGATTGAAAGGACAGCAGCACCTTAACATTTCTAAGACTATTACATGTTTAAGCATGTTTTAATTCCTTAGTGTTCGTTCGATATCTTTATTGAGAATATCATGAGATAAATAACCTTTTTACAGTCTCAAATATCACGAAAACTTTTGAATATCATTTTAACAGAAAAAAAGATGACTTTCAATTTTGGAAGTGACATATTTTCCATAATCGCAAGCGTATTGTTTAAAACTAATTATGTGCTAAGAAACAAATTTTCAATGTACATTATTACAACGTCGCGACGTCGTTTGTTAAATAGTCAAAACATTTTTGTTTTACGAAATTATGAACATTACGTGCCAAGACATTAAGAAATAAATGTGTACGTTTTAATTTTAGGCCAAATGTGCTAAGTCTAGGCAATATAAATGGGTTTCCGCGTATCTTTTAATCAACCCTTGTATATAAAAAAATAATACCGAGTGAAGCTTCATTTTTTTGAGTTGTAATGAAAAATAAAATTGAATAAAAAACACACTATATGGTTTGATTATCGGCCCTGCCACTGGTCACGTTGGTAAGCTATTGAGATTTCCATTTGAGTACATTCCTGCATTCATTTGGTATGAAAAAGCGTTCGGAAACGTTGTGAAAATAAACAAACAAACAAACTAATAAACCATGGAACATTTCATAAACACATGACTGATGATTTCATCTTGAACGCAGTACCGGTTATACCTAGCAAGAACGTGATTACATCATCCGGAACACCACTCGGCCAATCTCACGATCAACCTCGGATGTACATAGACGGACTAGTTTTAAAAATGACGGGAAATCCTTGGAAAAACTTGATGACGTCAGATAAAACGACGTTAGCCCTCGAAACTTTGAATGTAAACGTTGCCAACGCTACTCGTCACTGACGTGAATCCATCGTATCCTTATATAAATAACTTTAGATTCTTAATAAACGGCTAAAAATCTTAATTTTTGAGAATGAGTGTCATTCTCAAAAATTAAGATTTTTCAGCCATTATTTACTGTAAAAAAATATCAATCTAAAGATAGCGCCGGTTCGCTAGTTTTTCTTACACTGTCTCCTCCTAACAAAATGTACAATTTCGTTACATACCCATCCGCCTTACATACATCCGAGGTTTGTTGTAGTTTACGGAAATGGCCGAGTGATGTTCCGAATGGTGATTACATGTATACTGACTTCCTCACAATAACATAATAAAATTGTTCAAAAGGGATTTAACCTCATTTACAAGCAAGCAAAACCTTCGTAGACATAGTATAACAACAAAAAATTCCTGACTTGAAATTTTATTCTTCATATTCCAGAAAAGCATGTATTTTAAATCTAGACATGTGAATAAACTGTTGTACATGACTGTCATATGTTGACCTTGTAACCCCAATCAAATGTTAATTGCCAACATAATCCATGCAGGGATTTTAAGCCGATAGGATTGCAATCACCGACCTCCTTCTCTATAAAAACTTTATTATATGAGTGAACTCAATTAGATGTTTACAGTGAAAGGTCGCAAGAGGAATTTTATATCTCTAGCAAGTTTCTTTCTTTTTTGACGTCACAATGTTTGCGAAACGGCGTTTTACCTGCGTGCCAATACGTCAATTGGTCCTACCCTGTCCTACAAAGAAAAAGTATTTTTGATCACACCTTTAACAAAATTACTGAAATTGAAATATATCACCATTTTTATGCTACAGCTAGTTCTCAGGTCGAAAAATCACAAGAACAAACTAAACGTCTTCCAAAGATTTGCATTTAGAGCAAATAGTACATAATTCCATCTTTGCAAAGCGAGCTTAAGATTATGGCTCCCGATTTTTACTTTGCAAAAATATATTACGACAACCCATCGAAAGTTCAATATCATATTCGATAAACTTTGTAAGGAGCTTGAATGTTCAGAATGACAAAAAGCTGCAAGCAGTTTCCCAATTATGCCTCGCTTTGCACGCAAGTGCACGTGCAAAGCGGGGTATAATTGGAAAACTGTTTACACCGTTTTGTGATCCTGAACGCAAGGAGTGTTTCATCAACTGTTGCAAGTATACGAGGGGTGTTCCGAAAGTTTTGAGATTGAGCTATATCTTTTGAACTTTTACTCGGGCAATAACATTTCATTTCATTTCATTTATTCAGCAAATCAGCACAGTCTGTGCTTTTGGCAATTAACAATAACATGTGGCATATAGCATAAACATGTACAAATACAATACCTATCATCAAGAAAGTATTCATATTCAAAAGCATATACAATAAAACATTGTAACCATAATCAAGCTGGCAAGTTGTTTTGCAATTTATCCTCACGTACTTTCAGTGCATCCCTGACGTACTTTGCTGTATTTAGAATGGTCGCACAAGACGACGAAGATAAAATCTTAATAAAGACATTCATATTTGGCCACGGTAATGTTTTCAGATACTTTTTGCGAATATCTATGTAGAATGGGCAACATAGCAAATCAAAGTGCTGTCAGCACTGTAAATCGTACATCATTGAGAGGCTGGGATAGTGCAATAGTTCGCCAATCAAAAGGGCTCAAATTTGGACAATAAGAGTTGGTAAATCTTTAAATTTGTGAGTTTTTTGTCTTAACAATCCATCTTTTCGAGGACATCGCCAGCTCATCCAACCTCGTGGGTCCGATTTTGAAAGTTTGCTGATTCGATAGCCCTCTGCTAGTCTAAATTATTTCTTAGCAGATTTTTACGTTGTTATAATGAGCACGCGCCAAGCTAAAAGCTTGTCTGTTAATATTATTCCTCTCTCTATAGAGTTTAAAAGCCTGTTTAGCAACAAACATTTTTCATTAAACTATTTACAATTTTGATTACCAACATGTTTGTATTTCAAGCATTGGGTTTTCCCAAATACTGTAAATGCATTTTCCCTCAAGAAACACGTGAAATCGCCAACTATGCTATTTATATCTTTGGTTTCTGACCAATCGATTAAATCTAGCAGCACTCAATGATTATTCATGGGTTGTTCTAAAAATAGATCGCTCTTACTGCTATCCCACATCAGTTTATCGTATGTTTTTGTCGGTTTATTTGTTGTTGAAAATGTTTTCTTCATACTCAAATTTGAATTTAATGAAAATAGGATTGGAGCGTGATCAGAGTGCTCATTGAAATCTAATATTTCAAAATTACAAAATTATTTCTATTTGTTAACACATGCGAAAAAAAAGTAAACTTCCCACGCTCCCTGTTTGAGTGCAGACGACTATTGACTAATGACAAACAAGTTAATCGACACATTTCGAGCAGACGATGTCCATCTGAATTTACACGTGGTCTGAATTTACGCGTGGGTTTTGACCGAGTGATAATCATAACAGAATTTGATTGGTTGTCAGCCCTACAACTGGTAAATGACCGTTCGAGAAAGTTCAGAGCAGTAATATTGTAAGTGCTACAAATTAATTATACAGTTAACCTATTGTACGTTTCAACTCCTTTACTCAACCGAAAATCTTGTTATAAACACTGAAAATACTAACTGGTAATTACTAAAAGCGAAAATTACATCAAATTTTGTATTAGCCTCTTCTCTATTTGTCGAAAAGTAAATAAGGTATAAACAGAGTTTGTAGATTGTGACTGAAAAGGCCGTTTCTTCGGTGTTTGAAAACACATAATTTGGTTTGAACACATTGCTCAGAAGATAATGGTAAAAATGTACTGGGTCAAACAGACCGGATTTCTGGAAAACGGTAGATATAAATCTACTGCTTCGCAGTACGATTTAAAAATGATACTCAGATTCAACTTGTTTTTGGTTACACAATTTACACAATCTTAGTTCACGTGCAGTATTGTAATATCTACCTGTTTCGATTTCTAATTTATGGGACGAGAGTCTAAATCTGCTCAATGTTTGTCTAAGACCATCATTTTGAATTACTTGAATAACGAAACTTATCTTAACATCAAGTAGAACATCCCCTCAGTTTGCAAGCTGTTGTATTGGTCTGTGAATAATCATAGCACTACAAAATTATGCTTCTAAAGACATGCTGCTCGAGCGCTTCGGAGTACTTTGAAATTACAATATTTTTTTTTCCGCAAGGTTTGACAAATGTTACATGAAAAATAATGCAAAATACCGTGAGCCAATGACAGTTCGTCACCAATTCACCTCTGATATTTCAATGAACACTTTTGACGTGATCGAATGAAAATCGACTACACAAATAGGGAGAAAGGAAAAATCAAGTGTTTGAAATGGGCACGAAATACTTATACTGCGTTTAAAACAGGGAACATTGCTGTATAAAAAACAATGTTGTTTTTATAGATATGAGTCCCGAAGTTACTTTAAAATGGTATTCAAAAGATAAAATTAAGCCAGCGGATTTTCTTATTTCACTTTTTTTGTAAAACTGAAAAGATACCAAATGACGTTGTTGCATTGATAAGAAACACCCGAGTGGATGACCCAAATCTAAAGTATCCATTCATATGGATGTTTGTCAAGGCCTAAAAGGTCCGAAAATTAATGTTGATGTAAGTGTAGATTTAGGATCCATTAAAAAGCACGGCCAATAGATAATGAAATATTACCAAAGAAATGCTCAAACAAATAGGACCATTATGTTGCAAAACATTGGATTTGACGTTGTCAATCTGTTCCGTGACGAGTTACTATTTTTTCTTCAAACATCGGTAAGGAATGAACTGTGGCTTTGATTCAAATGATTTTTTATACTTGCTCTTGGAATATTGTTTTTTTTAATCAATATAAACTCTTGAAAAATTGGTGTTGTAGTTTCTGTTTTATTAAGGCAGTCTTAAAACTTTCAGAACATCCCTCTTATAAAGGATCAGTCGTGAGATTTTTTTTATCTTTACCGAGTCTGTAATATGAATGATAGTAAGTAAGTCCTGGAAAACTAATTAAGCTAGGTAAAATAAGTAAAAATTATCACAATCATCTTAATTTGAAGAATCATCTTTGAGTTCACATAAAATGCTCGCTTTTTTACCTCCGAAAAGGGGGGGGGGTATTTGAGCATGGTGCTCTATTAGAATTTTTACGGTGCGTGTTTATTTCCTTTTCAATTTAATATTGACCCTTATCTTAAAAAAAAGTATTTTGGCAAAATTCACGTTGTCATTAGAAGCATTTTTACGTCGACTTTTCAATTTATGCGCTTTTGGTGGCCGTCTTAGATGCCATCTCGATTTCAAAACAAAAGCAACGCCTACGGGTACCTACACTCGCCTGTTGAGGGGTAAAAAACTTCTAAGTCGAAAAAGGGGAATAATTTGCACAAAATGCATCTAGAGGTATCCCCTTGATAATTTAGGTCACTCCTTTGATGTTGAATATGTGTGCGAAGGTTCAAGTAAATGCCTTCATTAAACCAGAGATATCAAAAACTGTCAAAGTTTTCGCACGACGACGACAACAACAAGGCTATAGCAATACCTCGGGTTTTCTCCGAAAACAGTCGAGCTAAAAATGCATGTGCCTCACAAAGCTTCACCAACTTCATTTTAAATGGATTTTCTCTACTTTCTAAATATTTTTAAAACATTTTCTATACTCAGCGAATTCAGTTTCTTCCCAAATATCTTCCGGACTGGTCTTAAGAAACGCTTGAAAACACCACTTTTTTAAGATAGCATGGTCTATTTTTTCAGAAAGGGAAAAAATGAATAAAATGACACCATTGAAATCGCAACATACGTGGGCCTTACCCTAAAAACCAATACTTTCCCCTCCATCATTAAATAAGCCATAAGACAACTGAAAGGGATCTTAACAATTGACTGTTCAGTTTATTACGTAACTCATAAAGTTGTTGCCAGCAAGTTGAGGTGTCAGCCCACGCAATAAAGAAGCACTTACAAATGACTTGAAATGTGTTGTGGAAGAGAGAGTGTTTCCACTTCAATAAAATCCTGATGAATTACTGACGACATTGGCCTGATGGAAACCGCTTGCGTGTGTGATAGAGTGCTAGTCTAGTATGGCATTATCGCTCAAGAATAGTCAATATACGCTACCATAAAAAGATTTGTTAGATAAACTTGAAAGATAAAATAACCCTTTCGATAGAGCCGGGTTAGCACAGTCCGGTGGCTCAGCATGAAATTTTTTTAAGTGGCTATCAGGATATAGGCAGTTACAAATTTTTCAAGCTGAGTCTTCGAGGTGTTAATGTGACGAATTCCATCGTTCAAATTCTCCAAAAGCCTTTTCAAAACGCATCACTGATATTCAACCGCAGCTCTAATTGGCAAGTACTAAACAAAGAATTTGAGGGCAGCTGTTGGTCCAATGATAAATATTAACCCATAATCCTGTGATATTCTGCAATTTTCTGAACAAAAGCATCGCCTACGGGTACTAATGCTCGGCTGTTGATTGTCGGATGTTGGATGCACTTGCTGGATTCTGGAAGAAATTCTAAGTCGGAAAACAGGCTTAATTTGCACAAAATGTTTCTAGAGTTATCCCCCTTGATAGTATATGTTTCTATTTTTATTGTGAACGTGTGTGCTTAGTTTCAATTGAGTCCCTTTAGTTAAACCAGAGTTATCACAAATTGTCAAAATTTTCACACGACGACGACGTCAACAACGACAACGTCGATGACGACGATACAGAGGCTTTAGTAATTACTCGAGTTTTCTCCAAAATCAGCCGAGCTAAAAAAAAATATGGTGCCATTGTACTAGCTAAATGAGTATGATAGTTAAGAATTTTCAGAGTAAATGGTGGGGGATTCAAAACAACTTATGTATTAGAGATTATTTCCTTGCTAGGTTAAATATAGAAATTTTCTCAAAATGTTTTTACACACCAGGTACGAGGGATGATCCAGAAATTCGTACAATGGGCCTATAACTTTCGCATTTTTCGCTTGTTTAGTGCACAATTTCTTGAGTTTGCAGGTCGGTTTCTACGAAAGGCATAACTGTTTAAGCATTATTGGAAGAGTTTATACGGACACAGAATATTCTAAATAACACTAAATATTTACCTGAATCAACACCAAAATGTGATTCCGTTTATTTTTCGAATTTTGTCATGTTTATGAGTTATTCAACAACAATATCCTTTTGAATAATTTAGAAAAAAATGAAATTATGTCAAAAAGAGGAGTCTTTCGTACGTTACCTAGGATATTCAAAGATAAAATTAAAGGTCCTGTATATAGGTATTCACTTCACTAGAAATACTATTAATATAGAAAATGATAAATTTGATTTCGAAATGGAACGTAGATACTCTCTACAATTTAATTTATTTGGCACAGAAAAGCATTCGAATAAATAGAGACTAACTAGAACAGTGTTGATAATGACGTCGCATTTGACGTTCTTACTCTCCCGCCTACGTGCGGGATCCATGTCTTATATGAGTCACTTTACAGCCGCTATATAACAAACACATTCGAAATTTTCCACATTAACTACACAGATGTTGCATTATATGAATGTTTTATCTTTATTTTGATAGTCAACTTTTCTTAAGTTTTATAACCACAATTATCGAATTTCTGGATCAACCCTTGTATAGCAACGTGAAACTTCATATGTCAAAAGATTTCGAAGAATATATGCGTTATTTTTCTACAAATTTGTCCGACTATAATTTTGATTTTCATCGTATTTTTTTGTCCTATCTAATCACTCTTTTTTGGCAAGGCTCTTTTGGGATAGTATAGAATTATCAGTCCCCGACGGTTCTTGTTTTGTGATAATTTTCTTGAGAATTGATTTTGACTGAACCATCGGTTCAATTCTCCTTTATCAAAGTAACATTTTAAGCGATTGTAAAAACCTTTTAAGATCTCATTTATGGTATATCCGACCAAGAACACAATTTCTGGGAATACCGTGTTGTCTCAGATCAACAAAAGACCCCCAGTAATTACTGTCAATCAAGAGATAATGAAAACAAGTGGGTCTCAACCAAACATGCACATCATCAGACCAAATCTCTTATCCTTTATCAGGAATAATGTCATTCACAGAATCGCTCTGATCCCGGCGACGATTTGTCCGGTGTTCAAGATATAAAAAACATTCGCGAAACGATTGAGAAATGCTGTGCCGCTTTGCACCTGTGCTCACGTGCAATGAAGGGTACTGTTTCTCTGGTCCATTCATCGATGAAATTCTGCACAAATGCAAATATATGTCCCTTGTCCTTTTCCATTTATCCTCCTATCTATTTCTGTATCTACCCATCTTCATCATACACTTTGAAAACAGTATGAAATCCACTTATTAAGCGAGAATATATTTGATGTAGTATTTGCTTATATCATTGGTTGGAGACAGATGGTGGGAAAGAATAAGTGCCGTGGTCTAAGAACGAACCTAGGATTGACAGGCCGAGTTTAAGGGTCAGTATATTTGTGACGCGTCGCACGAAAAGCGCCCACCTCGGAATAATAATCTTTTGAAAAAGAGATAGGTTCAAGTACAGGCCAACCAGATGGAGCATTTTGAAAATTCTTTCACAGCAAGGCATTCAAGATTCAGAAAATAAGCAAAACACGAAAAGTTTCGATCGACACTTTAAGCACTACCCAGATGGTCCCTTTTCGCATGACGGGTCGCGTGATCGTGATCTGGGTGAAATCAAAATCGTATTCAAAACTAGATCATGCTAGCAAATAAAGAAATTCGCTAATTCAGATAGTAGAATTAAGCCCCAAAAGCTGTATTAATGTCAAATTATAAAGAATATTTTTGTCAATGATATCTTGGTCTCAAAAATAGGTCACTTGTTTTTGCTTTAGACGCTAGAGGTTTTAGTAAAATCATTGTAAAAATGTAAACGTAAGTCCTGTACGTCACAATTTTAGCTGAATCCATGAAAACTAATTTTCAGAAAATTTATTTTAATGATTACTTAAGAAAACTTACTCAATCGAAAGTATGTTAGTGAGCAAAATCTTAGGAAAATCTGGTAATAATTTAGGTGGTCTCACAATACAAGGTTTTGCCGTATAAATTTTGGGTTGAGTTGCAGGAAAGGATAGCGATTTAGGACCACCACGGTTCTCTTATTTAAACGCGGTAACAAAGACCTGGCGTCGTAAAATCAAACAAAACTGCACCAAACGCAATTGCGGCATGGCTTTCTACCTAGCAATAATGACACCCATTTGACAACTGCAAATCAGTCAATCAGCGGACAGAAATCTATAACAAAGACATCGTGTGTCTGATTTCATCGGGTTAAATGTGTCATTTTATATTTCTTTTTCTCAATTTTCTATTTGTTTGCTAAGTCGATCTATCTAAAAGGAATCATATTGTTCTTCGAAAATTGAAAATTATTTGAACACGATTCCAAAGGCATTGCAGTCTGTCGTTTCCAATGTGCCTGTGAGCTCTTGCCTATCTGGCTTGCAAGGCAGCCCTTATAGAATCATTTGTTTACTTTCGTTTCTTCCTTTTGAAGCAAGAACACGAGCAAATTTGTCTACAATTGGGTATACATCCAGAAAACATGACTGGTATAAATGACACTCTTCATAGTCTATAAGCTAAACGCTTTTTCATTGTGCTTAATTTCAAATAGGACAGAAACAGTTAATCTATTCCTTTTCCCCAACTGATACAAACTTTTTAAATGGTTGGATTGAGACAATTACAAGCACTTTTGACACCTGCGGGTTTTTATAACGAGTCTTTACCGAAAAACCAAATTGCATAATTCTCATGCATTCGCACTTTATTCAGTATAGGTAAGAACGACATGTCCTTGATAGCATGTCTTTACTAGTAGATACTTAAAAAGTGTCAGGCTTTTAATAACTTCTCTCTGATGCGTATCACCACTTTCTGTTATTCTGACAATGTATTCATAATTATGATAATCAATGAATTGTAAATACACATCGATCAATTATTGTAAATTACACAAAAGTTTCAAAATTGTATCGAACCGTAGCTTTAAGATTCAAGTAAGGTGTTTGAGACCAAATTTTAAGGGCACTTCATTTGCCAAGAAAAACAGAATGCTCATGTATATTGTATATCAAAATATTATAATCAAGATAAGACCGTTATAGCTATATCAGCATTGCCAAAACATTGTGGAAAGAGTCATTTGTACAGAACAAGCAACTACATGGCTGTCTCATATTTTAACAAAGTATGGTCTTTAGTACTACCCAGGTACTACTACAACTGTTGGCATAAATTCAAAACGTAGTTATTCAAGCAATATATATTTTGACTTATTTTATAAACACATATGTCATATATGTCATTCTAATTTTGTAAACGTGCAGATCTATATTAGGTATGGTGTG
Organism: Fragum whitleyi; assembly: GCA_948146395.1. Classification (NCBI taxonomy): domain Eukaryota; kingdom Metazoa; phylum Mollusca; class Bivalvia; order Cardiida; family Cardiidae; genus Fragum; species Fragum whitleyi. The sequence goes on along the minus strand of OX411545.1, from coordinate 5,997,251 downwards.
TTATCACAACATAAATGGACATTAATAGTTTTTATACCTGTAAGGTTGTTTAGCAATATATCGACTTCTTTTTCACAAAATGAAAAATATATAGTAATTTATTATAGATCTTTGAATTCAATAATCTATAATTTGAAATAAATCGCAGAAAATATTTCACAATATTATGTCGTGATGTTGCACCATACCTAACATCAATTTTAAAAACAGACCAAACTGGTTTGACATGTATGTAGACAACATAAATCGAAATTTGTTGTTTCAAAAGAGCCTTTTTAGACTGAGTTTTATATTTAAAGTTGTAGCAGTACTTAGTAGGAACTTTTGTCTACATCCTGATCAAATTTAGGCAGATTTTATCCAGCCGTAATGTTTTTTTTAGCAAAATATCCCCTTTCTATTATGGTTTGGCTAATCTGTTATGAGATTAGGCCTTGTTGCGACTTGATTGTGCTCATCTGAAATTTGATATATTGTTTAGCTGGGCAAACTTTTTTTGTAAATTAAAGCAGCATTAAATTTTGTCCAAAACCTTTTTTACGTGAACATTAACGTATACATATCCGTACTGACCCGTAAGATTTCCGTAGATTTGAACATGCCTTGAATTATTTAAGAACAAATTCGTCATGCTAATGTTCTGCTCAACATGACGTATATACTGACGATAACTTAACTCTACAACTGAATCGGGAACCTTCGGCGATTTTATGGAATTGTGCACGTTGGTTTATATGATGTCACAAACATTACTGAAGATGATGTTGCGAAAAACAAAATCAAGGAAATGGTAAAGTTTGGGCATATCATGATTTCGACACAAAACGCAGTATTTTACATTTTTTTGTGAACGAAGTTTTCGTTCACCAGTGTTACTACGTAAGAAAGGCCCCTTATGAACATAATAGCTTCGAAATAAAGTAGTGCCCAATATGATTCAATTTCTCAAGACTACTCTCCGCAAAATCACTGTTTATTTCGTTTATGGCGTGATACTAGAATTCTTCATGAAGTGAAGATAATGAAAAATTCCCATTTACAATACAAAATAATCGGGCGAATGGATGATTCACGTTAGCTTGTCTAGGGTTTAGAGCAAAAACAATGTTTATGTCTATACACTGTAAACACAGATACTATGTTTATTATCTAAGCCATCGCTATTACAACTATTAGTTTACAACTTGTAGTAATTTGCCGGAAATATGTGATTATGAGTCGTGACCTCCTAACTTGTTTTTACCGTAATAGCAATACACCTTGTAACTTTAGAAACGGTTATACCAGTCTAGTGACACAGTCATGTGGTTTATGCAATCGGGTTTTGCATTACTTTTCAACATGCGTGGAGGAATTAAAGATATAAACAATTTATTGAGTTCTATGCCATCGATTAAAAATCGATTTTTTCTTAAATGAGACAAATTCTTGGATAAAAGTAGATTTGTTTAGTAAACCTAGATTATATTCCAAGAAATTCGAGCATAGTGCGATGAGTTTCTTGATAGCGTTTCTGTATCACGACGTCAACGTCTAAATACGCAAAATATGTCATTCTCAGCAAGTGCAGTTTCAGATTCAATAGATGGTACTGAAATTACTTCATTATGATGTGGATAAAATGCCACTACTTAATCGTTTTTGGAATCATACGTCTGTGCACAGATTTGAAATGAAATATGGTTAAATGTACGGTGGAACAACGTCATAAAGCTAAATGCTGCTTTAAGGCATGGTTGATAAGACAAGCCGTTGTTAATGACTTTGCTGTTTCGGGAAACACTATCTTAAAACCTTTGGCACCACTTATACGCGACTCATAGCTTAATGTGTAGAACAAGATAAGTCTAACACGCAAAAACAACGTTCGTCCAGCAAGGTGAATTCCGCAACGACATTTGCGTTATTTCACTGTTACCGCAATATCAAAGCCATTTTCAGTCTGTTGACGGCGTAAAATCTCCAGATCAAAAAGTGCAGGACAAGATTCAAGAGGTCGGGTCTGCGTCGCTTTCGACGAAACGGTCTTAATCGACGTCACCATTTCAAATCTTTGATCAGGAAATAGATTTTCTGATTTTATTTCACTGGATAGAAGACTGAGCTCCACTTTCTTTGACTTACTTTAAATATATAAAGATATTTTTGTCTTAATTGAAATATGTAGTCATAGAACTTTTTGAATAGTATATATACGCCATTCGGAACATATAATAATTGAAAAAAAAAACATAAAAAACCCCTTAGATATTCAACAAATAATATCAAGTTCCGTTTGAATTATAGAAAGAACTGTAGATTTACACAATAACAACGAAACCCAAAGAAACCACACTTTGTTTCCTTTTAAGTAGTCTGCCCTTTTTTCTTTTTCATTGTAATACTTGAGAACAAATTCGACATGCAAAACTAATTTGAATTTACAGTGAGAATTGCAACAAAATTTCCAAAATTTTGTCGAGACATTTAGCCTGTATTAATTTTTTACATTTATAGTTTCTCTTTTCTCAACGATTCAATATATCGCTCTAGAATGTCACCAGAATCGTTCACCTTCAGTACTTTCAGTGCTTTGATTTCAAATTATAGCATGTCGAAAATATCTCCACAGACGATCGGAGAGTATGAGAGGATTTGGTTTTTTTTCAAGCGCATTGACATAAATGCCACTAGAAGCCAAATACCTTCACAAATAATTACAAATTACTACAGTTACGTCCGAGGTACTTTCTAATTTACGGAAAAGCCCGAGCGTTTTGCCGAATGCTCCACCACTGCGATATCATTTTTTAAAAAAAACAAGTGTTTCTTCTTTTTAACAACATAAAACACATTTCGCTTTTTGCCAATGTTCCAAATTAATTGCCAAACAACATCTACTCAAACATGCTTTTTAAAAATTACTGCTTCGGCGGAATAATGATTTAAGTAAAAATGATAAAGGTGAAGAAAAGTTTGTCAACAAAAATTGCACTAGACTTAGTTGCACAAAGTAAGGCCATGATTAATGCCCTGGCAGGGCGGAGCCTAAGTAACGGGTTGTTACACTTAAGGTAAAGGGAAATCAGCTTTTATCTAAAATAACCTACTTCTAAAGAGAGTCGACATAAATATCTCGAGACCTTAAATCGTAGATTGGTAACCAAATCCTCGTAACTTCAGCAAGTTACGAGGCTTTGGTAACCAAACGATGAAATATGTTCACTCTCTCAAAGCACGTTAATCCTTTAGTTCTTAGGATACAGTTATTTGCACGCATTAACGATGATAACCGACTAAAATTTGAAAGAACCCAAAGTTTTGAAAAGTAAACTCGCCAAATTACGTCACGGCTAGGCCCCGCCCTGCCATTTCATTAATAACGCAGAATAACCACCTTGTCAATTATATCGATGTCATCATTTAAAGAAGAAATATTATTGGTCTTATACTGTCAATGATCTTTGTCTAAACAATGAATTTCGTAAAGGCCACTCAATAAGCTTTGCATATAAATTTTCCGTTGATGATTCAGTGTTCAATTTACCATTAATGGACAGTTGTAAAAATATTTTGAGAAACTATAGTAAATCGAATTGATATCTTACACAATCCACGACCTGAGTTACAAAAATAGAAAGAAAAATCTATTTGGCGTATTTTGAATCTAAAAGTTCACGCGCTTTTTATAAATGGTCGAAAACATATCAAAATGACATTCGGAACACCACTCGGCCAATCTCACGACCAACCTTGGTTGTACATTGACGGACTAATTCTAAAAATTACGGGAAAACCTTGGAAAAACTCGATGACGTCTTTTAAAACGGCGTTAGCCCTCGAAACTATGAGTGAATACATTCGACGTCGCTAACGCTACTCGTTTAAATCACTGACGTGAAACAATTGTATCCTAATATAAATATCCTTAGATTCTTAAATAACGTCTGAAAAAATCTTATTTTTTGAGAATGATTCGTCATTCTCAAAAATTAAGATTTATCAGCCGTTATTTACTGTAATAGAAATGAATCTAGAGTGCTAGTTTTTCTTACTCTGTTTCCGCCTAACAAAATGCACGATTTTGTTACATACCCATCCGCCTTACATTCACCCGAGGTCTGTTGCAGTTTACGGAAATGGCCGAATGATGTTCCGAATGATCAAAATGAACTATCTGGGAAATTCAAAAAATGTCGATCTCAGTCAGGACTACACAGAGAAATTAGGATCGAAATACTTTCGTTTTAGCCAGATTTTCCAAATCTGCAATGATCATTCTACCTTCCCTTATGATTGTTTTTGATCTCTGATAGACCTCATCTCCTTTTCAAATATCATTTTATCACGCAATGAAGCCTGTATTGACCTGATATCACCTGTCTGATAACATAACATGATATCAGGCAGTCTATTTGTAGAAACAATTTGCATACACTTTCATTTGAATTTCTTTGATTTTCAAAGGTGAATCATACTTAAACACTGAAAAATCTTTGCATGATAAATAGAATAACATGTAAGTGTTTTAAAATATCAATGTTATCAGGTCTCGGCTGTGAGAAATTATCATGACTCGGCAAAGCCTCCTCCTGATAAATTCTTCCAACCTCGACCAGATAACATTGTTATTTTTAGACACTAACACATTATTATCTATTTAACGTAGTTCTTAGAAAGTTTCTCTTCTAGAGAGGAGTCACATATTTAATCCGTTATCAAGGAGAAACTGCCCAAGTTACGTCATTTTATAATCCCAGCCGCATGTCGCAGATTATACAAAATGAGCAAAATTACAATAGTCAAAACTCAAAGAATTTAGCCATGAAATCTTGGTGCATTGAAATTGAAAACAGATTATAGCACATTGAAGAAGACATTGACCAAGAGAGAAGTTGCTTTGAACCACTCAATACTTTATTACCCTCAGTGCGAAAAAACAGGCTATTCCTTTTTTAAATAAATTATTTGTTCTTGCTTTAGGATTAATTAGTTTTATAATTTTTGTAATTGGTCATTTTTTTGCCATTTAGGCAAGGTTTACTGGATAACAGAAAGATTAGAATATGTCATCATTTTTTACTGGATAACTATGTCGTCATTTATCTTTCGATGTCATTTGTTGTGTAATTGGTTTTTTTAGATAGATTGAGACAGCTAATCAAACGATTTCAAACACCAATATTTGAACTCTGTACGTTTTATATCATGTTTGCTTGTATATATCGAATTTTGATTACCATTGGTCTCCAAAGCTTAAGGACCCACAATAACACTTGTTACAGGCATCTCTCAAGGGTTTGTGCTCAGACAAATATTGTATGCATGCAGTTGATGATCATTTAATCCTTTCAGTGATTCCCATTGATGAATTGACGCTTATCTACATAAAATTGGGCCGTTATCTTCCGTCGATCACCACTTGTCTTTCTTCCATGTAATTATGGCCGAGAATTCGTTCAGTGACAATGATTGGGCTGATAGAACTTGTTCGGATGATATCTCCCGATTCAAAATTGGATATTTACAATGCAATTTATCTTTGAATATGCAACAATAGAAATGGAATCGTGAAATTTGTGAAGCAAATTTTATCGTTGAATTTACGGTGGATTTGTGTTGGATTCTGTTTGTATAGGAAGTATTTGCAGAAAGTTATTGAGAAATTAGCCTAAAATGGGAACACAAATACTTAACAAAATTATACCAATGCGAACTTTGAATTATTATCGTGGATACAATAATGTTGATGAATCCGTTAATCTACTTCAGGCGTGCTATGAGAACCCATTGTTTGAAGAGGACGGTACTCTAGGGTCGGACACCCAGACAAAAATCCACGGCCATAAGGATGGATTACGGGCGTCGCCCTACGATCTACAGGCTTCTCAAACCTCGGTGCATCTAAAACAGAGCAAGAAAAACAAGCGAAGAGCAATATATATAGTTGCCATAGGATTACTTGTTATAGTTGCCATCTCCATAACTATAGCTGTAGTGGTTGGCCGCCGAGGTAAACATTTTCAATTTTACATATTCTAATTATTTTGCTAATATTTATAATTATTTTGTTCGATTTTTATTTGGGAATTAAAATGGTCTAGAAGTTCGATATCTAATATTGGGTATCCTAGAAAATTAAATTCCTGGACAGAATATTTGAAAAAAAATTATAACAATAATAATAATGATAAACACGCCTACTTTGAGATGCAAATGTACTCACAATTCGCCATAGATAGCAAGGAAAACACTTTGAAAAATAAGTGTAAATTTCGTTTTATGCATTTAGAATTTGCCACCAAACATTGTCTTCTAGGATCACTTATACGAAATTATAACGGCCAAGTAACAAGAATGCTTTCAATGACACTAATGACACCGATCCCGATCAAAACCATTCTAAATCACTCGCTCTGCGCCCCATTTATAGTATTTTCAACACTCTATATACTCAAATCCGCTCTAAAAAAGTGAAGAAAAAAAACTATTCGAAGTCGTTCATATTTGTAAAAGTTTCATTCCAATCGGTCAAATCGATCTACGATTTAATTGGCTTGTGTGATTCAATGAAGACACACACACAGACACACACACAGACACACACACAAAACCAGCACAAAAGCGTATGTAAATCTAATTTAAGGAAGGTAGTAAAATAGCGTTTTTTTCGTCCATTGGACGGAAGTAGCGATATCACATGACCTCCCCTTAATTCCATTGAAAATCGCTCCTCTCACCAGTTCAAATTCATCCAGTGAATCATCCCAAAATCATTCACATTCAAGTTCACGATACTACTAACTGTATCTCGCATTATAATATGACCTACGCCGCGGGAGTGAAATATTCCTGTTGAATATTTTTGATATTACACGTGTGTTATCAAACTACTGGAATAACTATGCAAATGAGCTCAGAGCGAATAGCATCGCCATTTTGTAACCGCGAAAATGACGTCATAATTTATATTTTGTGACGTCAGATTTAAATGGCGTTATAAGTTTCGCGGAAAATTGAAAAGTTGAATTTCAAGAATTTGATGATTTTTCGCGAAAATTCGGGTCATATTATAAACAGAATATAAAGTTTATGATCACAAGAAACAAAATTTATCAAACTCGTCATCTAAGGCAGATAAAAACTCGGTGAAGCCTCGTTTTTATCTGTTTATAGATGACTCGTTCAATAAATTCAGTATTCAATGACCACTCATTCAATATCCTCTATTTATGTTATCGAACTCCCATACCCGCATTTTCTACATAGAATACCTTGGTTTATTTGACCCGAATATGGCCTCTGTGGACAAAATGCTTAAATAACCATTACCGACATATTTTATCACTTAACAAAATATTTATTACATTCAATACCGTTTGTTATTCATTCCTATTAAAGCACGTGTGAAACAGAGTAGGGATAACCATTTTTATAAATCTAAATAGCAGGGGTCAGATTCGGGTAAAAAATGCGCTGTACCATCGTGGTCTCGCTGTCGTATGAATGTGACCTTGACCATTGTGTTATTTTATATGGTCCGAACATTTATCCGTACAAAATTAACCGTGTTCTATTCGATTTTTGAAATAACCCGACCAGGGAAATAGATACTACCCCTCTAGCGGAAAAGGAACTCTATTGTAACTTGTTAAAGCGATAGGTTTAAGTAAAAATGAAGTCGCATATCAAAAATAATTAGTGAATACTATTAAATAGATATTTCGGATTAATAGAATGTGCAGAAAGCGAAAAGTTTCAATCCTTGTCCGCGAGGCCTGATTGGGTTGATTCTTTTCGCTCTTCACAGACCGTTAGTTGTCGTGTGACGGATCACTTATTTGTAGAGTCCCTTTGCTGTGAGCGAGACAAGGCATTCGGAACATCACTCGGCTATTTCCGTAAACTACAACATACCTCGGATGTATGTAAGGCGGATGGGTATGTAACAAAATCGTGCATTTTGTTAGGCGGAAGAAAAACTAACACTGTAGATTTATGATTTACAGTAGATAACGGCTGAAAAATCTCAATTTTTGAGAATGACGAACAAAACGATTTTTCAGCAGTTATTTAAGAATCCAAAGATACTGTTGTTAGGATACGATGGTTTCACGTCAGTTACTTAAACGAGCAGCGTTGGTGACGTCGAATGTTTTCACTCACAGTTTCGAGGGCTAACGCCATTTAATTGACGTCATCGAGTTTTTTCCAATGTTTTCCCGTAATTTTTTAAATTTGACCGTCTATGTACATCCGAGGTTGATCGTGAGATTGGCCGAGTGGTGTTCCGAATGACATCCGAGGTCTTTTGTAGTTTACGGAAATGGCCGAGTGGTGTTCCGAATGCGAGACAAGGCAATCACCATGAAAAACGTTGTGGGAATGTGTGCGTTCGCCCGAATTCGTCCGGGCCATTACTTATATATTTAAGGATAAACTCCGAAGTAACACAATTATTCTCTACCATGAGTGGATGTTTCGTTTGAAACTATTTTAGATAGCTTCTTCCAAGGTCACAGCTAAAGTTCAAAGGTTAAAATTGACATTGCCAAGATCTGTTGTCAAGGTCGAGTTGATAGTCAAGCTTAAGCGGTCTCAAGAATAGTTGTCCTAGTTTTAGTTTTACTGGCCGGAGGTCTTTGGGGCTATTATCATGGCGCTGTGTCCGCCGTGCGTCCGTCCGTCCATGCGTTCGGTCGTGAAAATTTGTTTGAAAAACTTCTCCACAGAAACTACTGGATGAATATCAATCAAACCTCACAGGATTTATCTAATAAAACCATCACTTTAATGCGCATGGCTAATTTCTAAATATGTTTAGTGACTTTTGTCAGAACCTTTTTGATGGATATCAATTAAATTGTACAATTATGAGCATTTGCTGTCCCTTTATCAGGCTACAAAAGTTTTTGTGGTGAGGTGAAAAAAAAAAATCTTAAATGGGAGGGGTCATTTCTCCATTTATTGTATTGTGAAAACTTTGAAAATCATTTTCTCCATTGCCTAATTCATGGATATCAATTAAATCTAACATGAATGATCATTGGTATGCCCTTTATCTGAGTACAAATAATAATTGTGGTCAAATGAAAAATATGTCTTTTATGGGCAGTGGTCATTTCTCCCTATTTACAGAGAAGCTTTGAAAATTATTTTTTTCAGAACCTATTTGATGGATATCAATCAAATAACACTGGAATAATCCTTGGGCGACCCCTTTTAAGACTATAAAAAACTATTGTGGTAAGATGAAAAATATTTCTTAGATGGACCGAGGTCATTTCTCTTATCGTTTTTAGTGGTAGCTCTGAAAATTAATTTCACAAAAGATAGATATCAACCAAATCTGCTGCTCAAGCAGCTCGAGTTAATTAAGTTAGTGATCGACAGTTATGAAAACGAAGACACAAGTGGAACATTGTAAGGTCTGTCGCTTTTCTTATCTATTAAACATGTGATTTGAACCATTAACAAGTTCATTTTTGTCCTTCAACGTCCTTTTAGTCCAAATCTTCTCAAAATCTATGGAATTACAGTTTATCACATCGAGAAATTGGGAGCCGAAATGTATTTCTAACTCGCCATGTGAAAGGGTGACTGCCCTATGCTATGACCTTAATCATTGAAACATCCTTAAAACTCCATACATTCATTCATTATTTCCTATTTTCCATATGTCAAAATAAGTATGAAAACGATATATCAACTTCAATAAAGGCATGATGAAAATATGAGGAAAGGTTATGTTTAATCTTCGCATTAAGGCGATATGTCCAGAAACGATTAATTATTAATAGAACAATATTTGTCCATGGTGTCTTGACGGTTATACAAATGTTTAATTATCTGTTTTTTCCATTTAATGGCCTACAGAACTTGTTCTAATAATAAGTATTATAATAATAATAAATTCTTTATTTAGAGAAGGTAGCTCATTAAGTTTACATCATACACATATACATGAATGAAAAATAACTTAATTACAATGAGGCCTTCTTTGAAAGCTCTCTACAAAAGGGTCTCGTTTGAAATTAATTTAAATATACCTGATACAACCTTAGAGTCAAGCCATAAATATAGAGTTCCTTAAGACCATGTCCGATCCGAGCCATCAAAAAACTACCGACTGCTTGACATTGGTTGGTTCGTACAACGTTTAGTTCGTATAAATTGTCCCGGTCCCTTGAGATACGAACTACCGAGAGTTTACTGTAATAATTTTCTTTAACACTACGCATTCAAACTGGAAGGTATTCTAAAAATCATACGGAAAGAGAAAGGAGATTCTGCCAATGCTGTAACAAATCTGACTTAGAAGATGAATATCACTTCATTTGTAATTGTGAATTTTACACGGAATTGAAAAAAAATATATCGATAAGAAAATATATCACCGCCCATCAGCTTATAAATATTATAAATTATTGTCTTCTACGAATAAAAAAGAATTATTGAATTTATGCAAGTTTATTAAAGAAGCACTCGAAAAAAGAAATAACTTTCTTAACCACACCTTAACATAAGGTCATCCTCTAAAAATACTATGTATGTTCTTCGTAAACAAACATAATAGAAATTACCTGTCTGATCCACTAGCTACTTTACATGTTGTTTTTTTCACCACTTTGTATATATTGTTGATCTACAATGACCTGGCACTCATTAAATATTCCCTTTGACCCCTATTGATAGTCGGTAAATGTTTCTTAATATAGACTTATACTCGTGAAGGTAAGATCTAAAAAATTGTATTACTGCACATAGTGTATACAGAAATTTAGCGGCTGTGGTAAGGATGCCTTCCCACAACCGGGAGGTCCCGAGTTCAAGCCGGACCTTGCCCATAATTTTTCTATTTCTTTTTCTTTAGGGTATCACGTTTTTAATTATCTGTTATAATACGATTTATTTTTTGAACTGTGTTGCATAAGACTACTGGTATTTGGCACAGAAATCTTTCCGCCAGTCTAAATTTCATTTAGAAATTGATCATTGCAAAGTCCTGTCCATAAATCACTGAAAATAGATATTAATTTTGGAATGTATCTAGATCTATATTAAAGAGATGAAGAGGCACTCTTTTTAATTTGTGACGGTATAAAATTCAAAACATATAGAGAGTTCGAAGACGTTAATCGAATTCCTGTTTAAGTATGATTATGTTATTAACGTCAAAAACTCGATTCTCCTCATATCTTATAATTCAATATCATGAAGAAAATGAGGTTTTTATTGGAACTACTTTTAATTGCAAGCTTATCAAAAGCTTAATTTTTTTTCATTGAGGTATGAAACCAATCTTACACTCGATCAGAATACAATAGTCTTGGTTGGTGAACAAAACCAAAATTGAATGATAAAAGAATAAAAAAAAAATATTGATCGTAATTGGCAAAAAAAACCCTAATAACAAAACAACAATAAGAAATGTAATTACAAAACACGAAAAAATCAATATGTTGATGATAATAACAAGGATTAAAATATGTGTCTCTGTCGAGAATTGAACCCGACCCGTCAACTTTTCGCTGTTCGGGGAAGGCGCCTGTAACCACTGTACTACTGCTTATCTTTAACATCATGAGAAATAATTAAACTAAAACGGTGAAATGAAATTGAGTTACGCTGCGGGAATACTCGAGCACTGACGGAAGGTAATGGGTGCCAGGTCATTTTAGATGAATAATACACGTGATGAGATTTATGTATACATTTATGTGATATGACTATGTACCATACATGTACACGTCAGAAAATAAATAAACTGTTCTGTTCTGTTCTGTAATATGACAATATTGATGAAATGCTACTTGGTTCTATGCTTTAAGAAAACAATGAACCGAAATGAATATTAATTTGTCAGTAGATTCTAAAACAATGACGCTTTTGATCCCGAAAGGGATTTACAACACAAAAAGAAATAATCAATATGAAAAGTTAAACTAGGGTTAAGAAAAAACATACACAAGAAAATACATCGATTTGTGAGACATATGATTGTCAATAAAATATACGAATCCTAATCACACTAATGTATGAATCCGCTTTGCGTATTCATACAGTGTGATTAGGATTATAGTTTCATTCCTCAATGAAATCAACAGATACTCTCTTCAACTCTTAAATGTACCAATCAGGGAGACTGATTGACTCTAATACAAACAATGTGCAGGGAGTGTACGTTTTTGAAAATCGACCTCTCATTTCAATATTCGATGCAAATAATCTTGTGGCCATACAAATCAGATCTCTTAAAGTAACACCATAAATAACATAACTCAAAATTCGAAACTTATTAACTTATTATTTCGGGTAACACCTTAAGAATCATGTGCGAAATTAAAACTTGCAGTCAATGGCTACTTTCATCTTTCGGTTAAAACCGTGCGATGCCTCCATTATTTGAACGACAGCTACGCACCTTTAGAGCATCGAAGAAACACTTTTTAAGTGTCTTACACGTGAGAAATCCGAATACACTCTGCACCTGGAAATCATGAAATTGCTTGAAATTCTCGAAAATTAGTAAAAATAAAAAAATTGCTGAACTATAATCCAATACTGTAGTTTATAATGATTGTTTTGGGCACAATTTCATGAAAGGTACCAGTTTACTCATTAAATGCATTACCTATCTGACATTGAAATAAATTGCAACTTAAACTCAAAGAAGATAGGTTTAATCTTTTGAATTCCACAAGTTTCATTGGTAATTCTAAACACGATATGCTTAACTTTATTCCAAAAGTATTTATCAAACATTCCCTTTACATTTAACAAAATACAAATGTAGCTCTAAATCCAGAAAAAAAAAAACATGACAAGTACTTAAAAATGTTCTAAATCACAGGCACATCTCCAAAACTAAGAAAATTAAAATAATCGAAGCCTTTGGGCCTCAATTCATTTCATGAACACTAATACTCGGCCGGATAAGGCCACACGGAATGTAAACGGACAGACACACAGACAATACAAATTCAATATCCACTTCACTATTGGTAAGAAACATTTACAACTTAGTCAAAGTTTTCACGGAAAGGATTTTTAGGATATAAAAATGATAAAAGAATCCAAAAAAATCCTCTTAGTTTATTGACGTGCGCTTGCGTTTAATAAATGAAACAATGAGTCAATTTGAATTTTGTCACTTAATGGTGTTAATTAAACATGAAATTGGTATTAAACACAATTTCTAAAATTATCGTCACATTATCACAAAAAATTCGCCCTTCAAATATCCCTGGGCTCTTACAAATTGTTGAATTTCTTGATAATAATATAGTTATTGCCATTCATTAACACACGATCGCCCTTATTTCATTTTTTATTGACTCATTCTATAAATATCTGTAAAATCTCTAACGAATAAAAATGAAAACTATATCGATTCTTCAAGCCTTGACACTTAAAAATATATAATATTCACTATCCCAAAGGCAATGCAAACTATATATACATTATATGCATTTGTAGATAGAACAAATCCCATATATATATATATTTTATTTCTCTTATAACTTTACAAACATCCGTGTGATAACATCCCATATGATATTCTTTATGATATCAAATAGTTATTTTTAGAACAATTGAATGCGGTTATTTTTAGAAACTTGCATTCAAGTTAGAAACATCGACGAAAACAAGACAAATAGAGGTTATAAGATATATAATACGTACTTAGTGTATTGTATGAAAAAACCCATCTAGCTCGGTTGTGAGAATTGATAATTGTCTCGGCAGAGCCTCAACAATGATCAATTCTCCCAACCTCGTTGAATATTTTTTCTCATACAAAACGCTTTGTATGCATTATTTATTTCTCGAACCCGCGGACAAGGATAAGCCTTTTTTTCGAAGGTCAACGACGACACTTTTCAAGTAAGGAGTCTCATATCTATATCATTTCTGAGACGAAAAAACAAGTTAAAAGACAAGGACAAAGCGAAAACATTTTAGAGACAGAGACGGACCGGGAATCCTCGGCGAAACTACGGAATAGACCTCGTGAATAAAGAGGGCGCTGCCATGAAAAGATTGTTGATAATTGTGACGTCATAAAAATCTACGTCATCAAATTAGCCCAAAATATACCCCCCCCCCTCCCCGGAGCCGAATAACCATAAAATTAACCAAAAGTACTAGACTTACGTCCGAGGTACTTTCCAGCTAACGGAAAAGTCACAGCGATGTTCCGAATGAGAGTCGGGCAAGAAGAGACAATGTTGCAGAGAAAGAAACGGGGAGAAATTATTGATACACTAAGTTTAATTATCGAACCTTTTGATGATACTGGCCCTCTTTTCAGTAAAGAATATCTCTATCTTTTAAAATAACTTGTGATTATTCCAAAAATATCGTCATACCAAAAGCAGTTATACCATAAGCAGTTAATCGGTAAAATTTAGCTGGAATAAATAACACGAATTACGATCACCGAGGAATTCGTTTGCATTAGTAAGCGATTTATTGTCTGCTACTTTCCAAGATATTCATGTAAATTCTGTCGGATTTAAATAAATAGCATTTTAGTCTGTTTAAAATCAACCACATGTTGCAGAAATATGTATCGAAGGTTAGATCAAATATCTACAAGGAATAATACTGATCTAAAAGGAAATGAAAAAAGAGTCATTGGTCAATTGGTAGATAAAGTCAAGAATATCATGAAACTGACATGGTGAATGATTTTTGAATGAAATTGGTGAGTGTTGAGAGAGCTTTGAATGATTTTCAATGGAGGTAAAACATAATCGCTAATTTTGTCCAATTCGACAAAATTAGCGATTTTTTTTTTTACCTCCCTTTAATAAAATATAGGTATTTTTCTGGTTTTGTGACTTCACAGTCAAAACAGACGCTTAAATTGCAACAAACCGAAAAAGTCATGCATTTTTTTGGAATTGAATGAAATATTGATCATTTTTCACGATATTGTAGTATTTTAAAACAAGTTTGGAGCTGTTTGAGCGATTTGATTGAGTGTTTTAAATGAATGAATGGAGCGCTGAGTGAGCGATTTAGAATTATTTTGATCGGAATGAGAGTAAATCTCACGATGTTGTTAACTCGTAAAACTATCCGTTTTGTAATATTTCGTAGCAAAACAAATTATAGAAGTTGAAGATACAAACTTGTCGTCTTATAACAATATAGTTTTTATCTGAATATTTGAAAATGACATATTGATACAAGTTCACGGACTATCATTTAAGTCAAGACATGTGTAATTTAGAGAGCATTTCGTCAACAATCAAGACAGATTACATCGCAAGCATGAGGCGAGACGCTGATGAAATATTCATGCAAGGCAACACTTTAACTTCGACAAATTGGATTTACGAAAGGTTATTTGCAGTTGAAACGTTGTTTATTCCAAGCTTGAAAATCAAGATAACATCGCTCATTTTGACTTCATTATCAGACAATTCTTGGGATCTTGTATTTTTTTTTTTTACAGGAAACAATTTTGTATGAAAGTGTGTACGAACCCCCAAATAAGTGATACAAAGCGGTCTTTAACAACTTAGACACAACAGCAAAAAAAAATCACCGAAATTACGACAACAGTTCTCTATATGGCGAACAAGCTTTCGATCTATCATTTAATAAACAGTTTTCTTTAGTCAAATTTTTCATTCCAACTCAACCTTGGTATACAGTTAAAAACGTAGAGAAATTGACAAGCTGAATGTGTATTTTTGTACGTATGTATGTTTCATGCATTGGTTGTATATGTAAGCTATAAACATGCAAGATGCTGTTTTATGCTGAATAAAATGTTATGTTATGTTATATTATGTGTATTGGAATTGTATCAGAATGAAAATGAACGAGTGCGATGAGTGAGTTTTGAATGAAATTAAATAGATTTAATAAATTATCAATATTAGTTCAAAATTACCGCCCTTTAATAAAATCTTCACAAAGATCCTATAAATAGCTTTTATATCTAGACGAAACCATTGGACGGCTTGTCAAAGTTGGAGAAGCCATTTTTTATTTGAAATCCAATCGAATAGCATAGGGATTCTATAGTCTAATTAAGTCAGATACATCGATTTCACCCAGCCGCTTAAAAAAGGTCCCACTCGGAATTATCCCGTATTATTGCCCTTACCAAGTTTAAATACTTGTTTCGTTTCAATGGCTTGTCAATTTATTGTTGTTTTAACACAAAATTATAGTCTAATGAACATACTGAAGATTTCAATGAAATCGGAAAACTATTCCTATCAACCCCTTCTCGATTGATAGTTTAATTGTCTCGTAATTAAAGATGTGCGCTCTTAGAATGAAATATATGGCTAGATCGATTTAGGATTAATTAAAGGTTTTCATATTGTCTCATGTCCCTGAAATAGTTTGCATTGTGGAAATGTCTGACAGATTTTCACCACCATATCTTACTGTGCGCCAAAAGATTTGTTCGTATGTGTTGGAGGAATGAAAATGGTCTTTTTATGGAAATCAGATCCCTGAGCCCAATCAACAAAGTTGATTACGAGACGGGCCATCAATTCTTTAGTACAAGATTTTTTTTTGTTTAAGAACTTAAGATCTGTCACCAATAAAATCTTGAATATCATTCAAATTATTTCGGTTCAGCAATCATTGAAATCATATTTTAAAATGTTAGGACTCAGCTGCTACCATTAAAATTCTGCCTTAAAACGACAGAGCTCTGGATCTGTTACTAATCAAATATTGCCTAAATATCATCCCACGGATCGGCTACCACTTAAATATAAATTTTAAATGTTGGATCGTGGATCTTCAATCATCAAAATTTAGACTGATAATGTTAGAGCTCTGGATTTGCCACCAACAAAAACTGATTTTAAACGACAGCGTTCTGTGTCAGTTTCTAATCAAATCTTGTCTTAAAACATTACCCCCCCTCCCGGATCTACTACAAACGGAATATCGACTGTTAATATTGGATCATGGATCTTAAATCATTGAAACTTTGACTTTAGATTTTTGGATCTGCCACCAATGTAATACTGACTTGATAAAGTAGGACTCCTTATATTCAAGCATAGAAATTAAAATCAAATACGTCCTCCTTTAATAAGATTTTGTTGACCGTAAACGTTTTCATGCAGAAGTTAGGTTAAGAGGTAAGAATTCTTTCTATGGATTACCTATATTGATTGCATGACTATACTTGCCTTAAAATAGGTCAGAGATGTATTTAAAGCAGATCACACTTGCAAATTTTGACCTCTCGCTTAAACTAACAGGAGTTATTGGCCGGATAATTGTCCCCACAATGAGATAGTTGATCGAATTATTGCACAACAGAACAGTCAGTGATGATTCCTGACAATTAGTTGTCACACCAGATTTTGTACCTTTCCTTTTTTAGCTCCACTGGCCGAAGGCCAGCGAGCTATTGTCATGGCGGTGTGTCCGTCGTGCGTGCGTCCGTCCGTGCGTCCGTGTGTAAACTTTTTCTTTAAACATCTTCTCCTCCAAAAGCTATGGGTGGATTTTGATGAAACTTGGTAGAGATGTTCCTTGGGTGACCCTCTTTTTAAATTGTTAAAGAAATTTTGATTGACCCCCAAATATGGGCGTGGCAGGGAGTGGCAATTTTTCACTTTGAAATCTTTAAAAATCATCTCCTCCCAAACCGTTGGGCCAATTTCAATGAAACTTGGCATGGATGTTTCTAGGGTGACCCTTTACCTAAATTGTTCAAGAAATTTTGATTGACCCCCAAATATGGGCATGGCAGGGCGGGGCTTATTTTGAGCCCAAAATCATTGAATGACATCTCCTCCTGAACCACTGGGCCTATTTCAACCAAACTTTACCAAAATGTTCCTGGTGTGACCCTTTACCTAAATTGTTCAAGAAATTTTGATTGACCCCCAAATATGGGCATGGTAGGGCGGGGCTTATTTTGAGCCCAAAATCTTTGAATGACATCTCCTCCTGAACCACTGGGCCGATTTCAACCAAACTTTACCAAAATGTTCCTGGGGTAACCCTTTTAAAAAATTGTTCCTGAAATTTTGATTGGCCCCCAAATATGGGCGTGGCAGGGCGGGGCTTATCTGAGCCCGAAATCTTTGAACGACATTTCCTCCTGAACCATTGGGCCGATTTCAATGAAACTTTACCAGAATGTTCCTTGGGAGACCATTTCCAAAAGTTGCTCTCAAAATATTGATTGGCCCATAAATATGGGTGTGGCAGGGTGGGGCATATTTTGAGCCCCGAATTCTTCGAAGGACATCTCCTGAATCACTGGGCTGATTTCAATGAAATTTTACTAGAATGTTCCTTCTGTGACCCTTTTCAAAAATTGTATGCAAAATATTAATTAGCCGTTAAATATTGGCCTGTCAGGATGTTGCTTATTTTGAGCACGAAAACCTTGGACCACATCTCCTGATGAAGGTTGGGCCATTTTCAATGAAATTTGAGAATTTTGGTGCAATGTGAGCCATACCCAGTTAATTAATATAAAATAGGTCTTAAGAGATTTCAAAGTGTTGTTTTCATTCAAACAAAGATTCATTTAATGCAAGTCTAATGATGTTAAAGCCAGTGGAGCGATACAGGCCCTCTTGGGCCTCTTGTTTGAAGCAATTACTGGGTGGGTTGATTATGTGCAAGAAAAATTAAGTTGAACAATTGGATTTTGTCAAAACCGGATAAATTTCTTTATTCTTCTTATAATTATCTATTTTATTATTCTTGGTTATTCTACAGATCTCAACCAACTTTCACAGACATGATCCTAAGACAAAGGACTTTCAAAGTACTTAAAAAATCGGAACCGATTATGAACTCTGATTGCCATGGCAAAAAAAGAGTGACAAAAAACTGATTTTAAAAAAATTACTCCTGCTAAGATGTAAGGCCAAGAAATTTTATAATTGGCATGCAGCATTGTCATTTGGCTAGCCTAGCAAAATAATTCAAAATATTGCTCAATCTGAAAAATTAGCCTTATGTTGTTCGATCTCGGATTTTAAATTAAAATAAAGGACAAAATCTTATAAAATCTTCTTTCCCCAAAACCATATTGATAAAACTTATGCTAATTTGCATGGCAAATTGGCTTTAGACCTTTACCGTTAAACTTCAAATTATTGCGTGAAAAGGAACCATTCAGCCCTTAGGATACCGAATTTACATAGAAATGGAAACATCAACATCAACAACAACAAGTCTTTAAAGAATAATAAGCCAAAAACTATGGTACTTTGCATGATAACCTAGCATGAGACCATTAAGAAAATCAAAGAAATAAGCTCTATATTGTTGTATTACGGATTTAAAATAGAGATGGAGACCCTTTTTGCATCTAGAATTGTCATATTGCCAAGCACAAGTCTCTAAATTGCTTTCAGATCAAAATTATGCCAATATTATTGAAATCCTTTTCTGTAGGCATACACCAAGAAAGAAACCAGGTTGTTAAAAGGCCTTATTTAACAGAGGTGATAGAATGAAGGTCTTTGAAAAATAAGGTCTCAACCTTAATCATTTCGACATACAATTACAACATTTACAAAACTTAATATACGAACATGACTTCCTGTCTTGTATTTTAAGTTATAGCCCCATGTTATTGGATACCGTGTATGTCATAGGGAAATTGAAGAAAGTCTTAACATCTTTTAACTCACATACTCAGGACCTGGTGATCGATAAGGGACCATCATGGCACCTCTTGTGTAAGTGTTAATGTAAATGTACTTAAATAAAGATTCATGTAGATACATGCATGGAAGTTGTGTTGAATAGAGCTTTATCGTTCGGAAAAGGTAGGTCAAAGTATTGGCATAACACGGATTCCTTATACTCGCAGGTATATCGTCGTTGTTATTTTAAAGCCTCGTAACTACAGCTTTGATCAAGCTGCAGTTACGAGGTTTCAGAATAGCATCGACGATATGCAGAGAGCAGAGATTCTAATGGCCGCTTGAGGCTTCCAAATAACGAGCTTAGACGTGAAGGATTTAATTCAATGGGATGGGTCCGACTAAAATCCCCTAAAATCTCAAATCTCATAAATGCCTCCGCGTGTTTAGTGCAAACCCCTAATATAATCCACAGGTCGCTCTATTTTCTGAATTATTCATTTGACATGTACTGGGATTGGTGCTTACATGGTCGAAAACATACCGTTACTATCAGTTGATACGTATTACTGTATTCCCTTTTACTTGATGCCGCCGTCATGTAGCGCAGTTGGTAGCTCGTCGAACTGTCAATCTGGAGGTCCCGGGTTCGATCCCCGACGGCGACACTCATTCTTTCCGACTATTTGTCTCTCACCAATGGGTTGATAATCGTAGACCTATGTGAGATAGCAGCTGCAGGCTAGGAAAGGGTGTGATGGTTGTACTGGTGAGAGAATACCAGGAATCCATTGTTTGGTGCTCAAGCCGCCGCGATATAACTGAAAAAATGATAAAAGCGGCGTTAGACTCCATTCAATCAATCATTTACGTGATAATGCTATTTGTCTTCAAATTTTGGTAAGGGTATAATTGTTTTAAGTTGGGCTCCCTTTTCCTCAGTTTTGATATGTCACAGTTGGGTAATTTGATATTTAGTATGAGTCACCTCTTAGTAAGCCTCTACCAACTTATTTCATCCAATGGTCATTCAATATATATGTTTTAGGCTATTTGTTAGGTTTATATTGCATGGTTGAAGTTCCTCTTATGTCAATATTTAAGTAATATCTTGGGTACCTAACCTTAGTTTCCCGATATTTCTAACAACATCTTTTCCAAACCTTTAGCTGAAAAGGCCAAATAGGTTCACGGCAATGAAACCTTCGAGACATTTCGTTGAAAAGTTTAATGTACATTGACGTATCGGTTGAAATTATCTGAATATGTTTATGCAGAAAACTGTGCAGCATCTAGCGAATACTTCTACAATACGTTTAAACAAAACTATAATAATCGCGTTATTTTGTATGTCGTGGCAAAAGTATGCCGCCATACCTATATTTTACATATAAACTTTACATTTTTCTCTATCATACAACCCGGAGAGATCAAAAGACAATCAAAATCTGTACATAGAAATTCCGCCAGGGGAAAAATATCAACAAATACAAATGACAACAGAAATGGATATAAATCCAGGATAAAACTGGTCAATATTGCTCCTATGTCTATCTTCAAATTTCGATGACAGGGCCACTCAAATAAGCATTGGTTAGACAAGAAAAGAAATAATTATTCATGAGATATTTGAGGACGTTATTTCTGGCGACATCATAATGAATTGTTTCGAAACAAGACTTACATAAACACAAATTTGTCGTTTCGTAATATCAAAATATCCTTTTGGGATTTAATGTTATTCCACCAAGTTTTCATATTTGAATATTTGTGTGTATATAAAGAATATAGATTAAATAGCCCCGAATTTTTCTTCTATTCATGTTATAAAGGTGTTGTTGTTGTTCTTTTCATTATTTTTGTAACCCCAAAAGGGAAGCAACCTGACAATTTTTCATTAATTTTGTAGTGTAACGGCCTTAGTTTTTTTTAATGTTTTCGATCAAACAAGAGTAACAGTCAATTACAACATGAAATTGATATTATCTCAATCAAAACTATTATAAATCGCTCACTCAGCGCTCCATTCATTCATTCGATGATTCCAAATACTTACCCAAACCATTAAAAAACGCTCCAGATCACTCAAATGATAAGATCTACAACTACATTCAAAATAAATACAGCCTGAAAAAATCACTGACATAATTGAAATTTTATGAACGTCTGATGGCCCTTGAAGAGATAAGCTATTTATAGAACTTGTATGCATTTTTTTATTAAAGGGTGGTAATGAATATCGCTAATTTTGTTCACCCTGAACAAAATTAGCGATGTCGGATTACCTTCCTTTAATTTTAACTCATAACCCACTCATCACACTCATTCAATTTCATTCAAAAATCATTCCAAAAACATTTACCTTGTCAATTTCACAATGTTGTTAATTGTCTGTATTCTGCATTATTTTCCCATGACAGGGCATGGGTTGGCCGTGACATAATCTAATGAGTCTTTTTCAATACTTTGGGTTCTTTCAAAGGTAAATCGGGAATGACTGAACGCGTGTAAATAAAATTTAGCCAAAAAAACAAGAGATTTATCATGATTTGAGAAAGCGTAAACATTTTATCGTGTTTTACCAAACACTCGGTATTTGAAGTTACTAGGGTTTGTTACCCACCAATGATTTGATGTTCCAAGTTTTATGTCACCTTTTTATAAAAGTGAGACAATATCAAAAAAAGTGGTTCAACATTAAATGCAACTATCAGTTACTTAGTCTACCCCTTGCCTGGACAAAATAAAAATTAAGGAATGTACTTAAGGCTGAATTCTTTTTTTTACAGTTCTATCATCATATGAATCATGTACTTCATCCTACAGGTCAATAAACGATTCAAGCTGACCTTAGCACAAAGTGCTCGTTGTGAACTATCGTGATCTAGCTGTGTCCGGCGTCCTACTTTTGTCCTCCGCCGTCCGTCTTTTGTCGTCCAGCGTCCATCGTGTGACAGTGCACTCTAGAGGTCACATTTCCTCCAGTAGTCTTGAAACTTGGTCAGAAATTTCTCAAAGATCTAGGACAATTTCGAAAATTGGCCGGGTGGGGTCAAAAATGGTCACATGGTCTAATCGTAGAAAAACCTTGGATCAAATGATAGAAATATTCTTTGGGTACTGTAGAAGCCAAATCTTTGACTCAATGGTCAATTTTCAAATCATTGTGTAAAACTGTAATTGTTGTCTAGATGGAATTAAGGATTATTCGTTTAGGCATATGCAACCTATCATTAGCCCTTAAGGGACAGTGATTCTCTTATATCTGATACCCATAGAAAGAAAAAAAGCAGAACATGTTTTCACGTCTTCGAATACCAAGGTTTCAAGTTCCCCGTTGTTTCTTTCACGGGCTAAGTAGCTCTTTGAACACTCGGTTCTCGAAGATGATTAAGGCTCGGAGAGGATCAATTTCGAGGGTTGACGCAAGACTGTACTAAGTGTATATACATTGTATATACACTTAGTAAAGTCTTGCACTGATCCCTCGATTTGCTAGTTCTGGTATGAGAAAATACCCGAGATCTATCATAAGTGCTAATGGCATTGAAACACGATTGCAATATCATAAACGCCAGCCAAACCCAATTGAAGTAATTCCCCTTCTATCTTTTATCTTTTTTACCTTTCAGAGGCGTCTAGTAGTAAAAAAGAGCCAACTGTGCATACGGGTGATAATCAAGGTAAGTAATTACTTAAGGTGGTTTGATATAGTTCTGATATAACGAATTCCGTAGGTCCGTTATTTAAAACTATTACCTAACTCTCACTCTGTAAGAAATTGATGATATTTACTTGACTTAACAGTATCTATGTTCTTTTCTGTCCCATATCAGTGCAATGTGTTCCGTTTTCTAATATAAATTCTAAAATGGTTCGATACATAAACATGTATATAGATTTTTACATCTTATGTATGTCTGATTTTTAAACGACCTTGGACTCTGGACGCAAGCTTGTATTGCATTTTAATCTGTTTGTCTGTTTCAGTGCTTTTCGTCACATAAATGGTGAAAATCACATTACTACTTTAATGCATTTCGGTGGATTATCGAGAAATAACGGTAGATAAAATCAACGTCTTTCCAGGGGAATGATCAAAAACTGACATTTCATTTCATTTCACTCTATCTGACGTAATCTAAGCGGAACTCAAAAAGTGACGTCACCAAGAACGTTATTGAGGATCATGTGCTAAAAGACGTGCTTTAAGAAACATTGTCCCAAATTTGCATATTTGTCGCATTTTTGTATTAAAGAAAAAGAAAGGTCGTTTGTTTTTTTAAGTAAGATCGAAAACTTGCTTATTTTGTCTTATTTTTGCCTTAAAGAAAAAGAAGAAGCGTTTGTTTTTAAGAAAGATCGACCATCATTTCATTTCGTGAATGACAAAAGTTATATTTTCACTCGTGGGTCTGCCACTCGTGAATGTTTAGCTTTTGTTGGTCACCGAATGAGATATAAATCGGTTTTACAATGAATCAAAACGATTATCCTCTATGTAGTACTTTCTGGTTGTCTATTATCCGTCACTAAACTGGTGGATATAATACATATTACTTCGGGGCCTATCTCGCTATACTTCAGAGTCCTTATCTATACGAGGGGTGTTCCAAAAGTTCGTTGACTGACGCCATATCTCAAAGACTGCAAATCGTATGAAAACGTGAATCATATCATCTTATTGCATTTTCATTTCTGTGTTTGCACTCCAAATTTGATGAAAATACGCCGAACAGCAATCATTGTATGAGGGACCAAAGGCATACACTGTACGCCAAGCGGCGCACACTGCAAGTTACTTACGGACGTCGTTGAAGTAAAGATTCTCAAAACAAAAAGTATAATTCAAAATTATCAATAAAATCATCAAAAAATTTCGATAAACTAAACAATAATTATTAAAGGTTTCATTGCACAATCAATATTCAGATTATAGCGCTATAAAAACCCATCGCCAGCTATCTAAATGCTCTTACATTGTAGCTTGTATTTAACGGAAGTATTTACAAACATTTGATACTTGTCATTATTTAGGTGCCAAAATAAAGCTTTCTTAAATTCATTTTTTACAATTGCTTGTTGAAAAGGTTTCTTCGTGAAAATATTTTTGTGACAATGCTTAATTAGGTGTCAGTGACAATGCTTTCGATCAACTGCTCTCCTCGAATATCGACTTCTTTTACAAAACGCAATCCGACGATGTCTTTCTGACGTCCTAGTGGGATTATTCACTTGACCATCTACCTATATTGGCTTGGGTATTATTCTAATGAAGAAACGCGTTTCATCCGATGAAGTTTTCTGGGGTAGTAATTCTGTTGGTATTGAAATAGCACCCCAAATTCTGAGAAATTTATTCGAATATTAGGTAAAATAATTGGAGCTTAAAGCACTGAATGTATAAGCCAATTACGCGAAATTAGTTGACGTTATGTATGTCTCTATGGCACCGCCTGATGAACGCGTTATGTGGATTGATAGAATAAAACTATTATACATTGGCTCCTTAATATTTGATATTTATCATATGCTTATTTCAACTATTTCCGTTGACTAGTTTTCGAGATATAGATAAAGTCCACGGACTTCTGGAACACCCCTCGTATATATGGATTTTTCTATTTGTCTTTTTTCAGCGTTAATCGTCACACAATTGGCGGAAATAACATTACGTATAACTTCGGGGTCTTTTCCCCGCTATACTCGGAGTTTCTATCTTTAATATATTGATATTTCTATTTTTTCAGCGTTATTTGTCACTCAACTGGTGGATATAACATTACGTATTACTTCGGGGCCTTTTTCTCGCTATACTTCGGAGTATCGTGACTCGTCCTCATCAACATATAAATATTTCTCATCCTCCTTTATATTTAAGGTAAGTGGATAATTAGAGGTTTATCAAAAGAATGGACCTTAACTTGATCATCTAAATTGTATGCGACACTATCCTTTTTTAGTTCCACTGGCAGATGGCCACTGGGGCTATTGTCATGGCGCCGTGCGTCATTGCGTCCGGTCGTAAACGTTTTCTTTTAACACCTTCTCCTCAGAAACCCGTGGACGAAATTCTAAACAAACTTCATAGGAATGATGCTTGGGTGACCGACCCTCTTTCAGAGTTGTTCAAAAATTTTTGATCCAATGAGAGACAAGGCTTTAATGGGCGTGGTTAATTTCCATATACTGTTAAATGTGACTTTACTCAGAATCTTACCGATGGATATCAACCAAATTACACTGCAATGATCCTTTATTGACCCTTTATCAATCTACAAAAAAGCGTGATTTATGAAAAAAATGTCTTTGATTGGCAGAAGTTTTTCTCTATATGTTATTTAGTGGAAACTTTGAAAACTATTTTCTCAGAACTACAAACAAATATTGTGATTGGATGAAACATAAATTTTGTCTTTTTGGGCGGATGTCATTTCTCTGCATGTTATATTCTGGAAACTTTGAAAAACAATTTCTAAGAATCAAAGTAATGGATATGAACCAAATTTCACTGGAATGGTCCTTTATTGACCCTTTATCAGTCTACAAAAATGTGATTGGATGAAATTATCTCTTTTATGGGGAGATCATTTCTCTATATGTTATTTATAAGTAGATTCAGGCCTGTGAAGCAAATCGGCTGCTGAAGCAGCTCAAGTTAAAATATGTTATACAGTAAAAAAAAAACAAAAAAAACCCAAAAAATACACAACCTTCCCTGCTTTCAGGATGACGGAACGGTGCGGACCGTTTATCAATAACACCCCGCTTTGTACGCAAATTCACGTTCAAAGCGGGGTATACTTTGCAAATTTATTTGCACCGTTTTGTCATCCTGAACGCAGGACTGAAGTAATTGCATACCCGATAGCATATCATGGATACTAATTTAGCTCACCTAAGCATAAAGTGCTCATTTTGTAAATGGCCATAGACATATATATGTCGACTTTTGCCATTAAAGAATCGAGTTGAATTGAATTGGTATTGTTATCGATCAATGTCCGACGTCCGTCTGTCTGTTTCTCCGTTCTTCTCCAGTTATAATGATCGGACTTCCTGTGTGATCTTTCAGCTACTAAGGGAGAATGCAAACTTAAATTAACAAATATTATAAAATGGCAGCTCATGCGAGTGTCAACACTTAGTTTTAGAGTCCTGGGAAGATGCTAAAATGTTATGTAAGAAAGGGGAAATAGTTCAAGTAAAATGCATTAGAGTTTTAACTTTTTTTAATAGCAAATCTCTGTAAGCACTTACACTTTTGAATAGGGGTTGTGGCACGCTATGTCTCAAATTTTGATAAAATTTAAACATGAGGCTAGGGCTGACCCAAAAGTAAAAATAAGTTGAAAAAATTCTTGATATCACTTCTGGTTGCCATGGAAACAGACATTAAAGATTGAAAAAGTCTCTTTTTGCGAGTTTTTACATGCAAATATATCAGTAATGCAGCACAAACTAAAATAAAAACACACAAAATATAAGTTCCCCATCATCATTCTCTCAAATAAAGTAATAATATTTTTGGGCCTATGTTGTTAAATTATGTTTCCATGGCAACAATACACAAACCCTACTTAAATATTGATTTTTGCATTTTTTCAAATGTAATGACAAAATACAGACATTGTTTTCCGTTTAACAAGGAAATACAAAATAAACTTTCAAATGAAAAAAAATTTTGTGTTTGTTGCTATGGCAACGCGAATTCATATCCCTTAAATGAAGGCAACTTCAGAACTCTTTAGAATCCTCAAATGACTAGATTATTGAACTCAAATTCAATGTTTTGATAATTTGTAAAATTGCTCAAATAGACCTTTTAGGACATATGAGATTTTTTAAAAAACTTGCAGGATATAGCCTGTTGCTATGGGAACAATTACGTTATAATTCACAAAAGCCGATTTTTAGTCCTTGGATACAGGTATCCAACATTAAGCAATCGGAATATTTCTTAATCTAGAATAAAGTTCAAACTTTCCTCTAACTTATATATCAAAATAGTTGTGTTAATCGGTCTATTTTTTTAGGAAAAAGGCTGCAAAATCACCCCAAAAATGCTTAAATTTGGGTTGTATCGACAAATTACCATGGCAACTATTAAATTTTTTATTCTTTTTTCTTGTATTTTGATAGAGGCTTATTTGATCTCTTTTCTTATCACATAGAAACTTTCAGGGACTTAGAATAACTGATTTAAGAAAATAATAAAAATGGTTGCCATGGTAACAAAAAGGCCCAATGATTTTTTTGCGGTTTTTGAAAGAGCGCTTTTTGTAAGTTATGTTCCAATAATCATCATCGGTTTATCAAGCTGCAAAAATTAAAAAACAACCCCAAAGTAAGAAAAGCAGCCAAGTTATGAGCTATAGTTACCGTTGTCATGGTAACCAATGTGCACAACAACAAAATTAATTTGAATCTTAGTTGCTCCTTTTATATAATAAATTCCATCTACATATCAAAAGTCATTAATAAGTTAAGATAAACTGGAAATTATAAACAACATTTTGAAATCAATTTATCAAAATTAGCCATATTTGTTGTCATGGTAACCAACCTTTTTGACACTAACTGACACAACAAAAAATCTAGAACAAAATTTTCGGTCCTAGATTAACCAATACATACAAAATTAACCATCATCTTCATGTAAATACAAAATTATATAGCTTCAAAAAAGCTTAATATTGCAAAATTTCGTGCTTTGAAGGTCGTTGCCATGGTAACCAGATGGTCTAAAAACATTTTTTTGGTCAATTTCTTCTCCTTTCATTATTCCCTTCTTGTACATGAAATTTCATCAAAATCGGAGACCATGTGTGCCAAAATAGTTTAAGTCGTTACAGAGAATGGGTATTAATGCTTAAGATTGCTGTTTTGATTGTGGATAGGCCCTCTTATTCAAAGTTTCGAGTGTTGCCGTAATTAATAACAGAGATATTCAAAATGACTTAGTTTACGCACGACAACGATGGCGCCGAAGACACTGGGTCTGAATTTCTTATGAATTGATTTCAACAAAAGCGTATATATTGAGGAAAAGAGAGAAAATGCTTTTTTCGAGCAAATTCAAACCTTCATTTGTATATACACACAAGAAAAAGGTTATCTATGTGATTGTGGTCATTAAAACAAAGCTAAATCTTTGCTATAGTGGGCGACCAAAACTACATAAAGCTATAGTTACCTCGTTTTAGTCTCCCACCACCGAAAATATGTGCCCAAAAAATGTTGGAAAATGATACAAGTTACAAGTGTACGCCCTGAATATATGAAAATTTCTATTTTTGAATAGACCCTTTTTGATTTTTAATTCATGACTTGTAGTTATGAGTTACAGAATTGAGGAATCTTATTTTGAATCAAACCAAATTTTATACTTCAGAAGTTCTAAGAACATACTTTTCATATACATAAACTTCTGTTACTGGCGGGGCCGTTAACGTTTGAGTATTAGCTTGATGCTTCTAAAAGTTAAGCATGTGCCGGATGCCTCGCGTAGACATTTAGGTGTCTTGACAGTGCATATCAATGGGTGAAGATCAACCATATATTCCTGTTGGTAGCTTTTATGTAATATCTATATTCAGAGCAAAAGGTGAAGACTCTGATCAGACTGTGCTTTTACACAGGCTGATCCGAGTCGTCACTCGGCGCAAATGAGAAAATGTTAGCAATGTTACTCACTGGTTGATATAAGTGAAACTAATTTTAACTCGATTACCTTTAATATTAAGCTTATAGAATCGCTCTCGAACACTTAATCCGGATGTATTCACGTCCTTTGGAGAGAGGCAGTAGGTTAAACCCACTGCTACACAATTCTATAGCGGGATGAACTGGGGTTGGCGACGGTGGGGCTCGAACCACGGCCAGGTCACGATTCAAGCGATTATACCACTAGGTCACCGAGGCAATCGCAGATTCATTTGAAAGCAACGTGTCTGATAAATTTAAATTTTGGCACAAAGATAAAGAGATCCCATTAGCTTTATTGGAACTTTACTCTGGAATATCGTTTTACAATATTATCAGAAATTTGAGTATTTAAACGTTTAATTTAAGATATTGAAGTTTTTCCCATTAAAATTCGATTTCTTTAAAAGA
Organism: Fragum whitleyi; assembly: GCA_948146395.1. Classification (NCBI taxonomy): domain Eukaryota; kingdom Metazoa; phylum Mollusca; class Bivalvia; order Cardiida; family Cardiidae; genus Fragum; species Fragum whitleyi. The sequence goes on along the minus strand of OX411545.1, from coordinate 5,967,546 downwards.
GATTGCATGATAAAGTTGAACAAGAAAAGAGCTTTTATCACTAAATAATCTAAATCGAAAATTCCAAAACTCAAGTTAGAATGTGATAGTTTTATATAATTCAATACTTGCTTCTTGCTTTAACCCCCAACAATATTATATTTATGTATTTTTTTTACTCGAGGATAACACGATGAAGGTTAGAATGACTCTTATTTCCGTGGAGGTCCTAACTCGTACCAAATCTTATCATGTACGTAAAGAGAGAGAGAGAGAAGCAATGGGTTCTGTCCAATGCTACCCATTTTACAGCTGGGTGGACTGGGTCTCTGTCTGATAAGTGTCTCGCCCAAGTATACTACCCGCCTACGGAGGGGCTAGAAGTTGTCAAAATTGGACGAATGGGTGATTGTTTTAACCCCCCCCCCCCCTTTAATAAAGTATACCATTTATCTTTTTTGCGTCTTTGTTGACCAATCGGAGGCTTTAAAAGTTTCAATTTGAATGAAATATTCATAGTTTAGACGGATTTTGAGTTAGTTCTTTTAACGATTTCCGAGCGTTTTTTATTAGTTTACGTGAGCTTTTGGAATGGATGGAATACTGAGTGAGTGATTTAGAATAGTTTTGACTGAGATGAGTGTCACTTCACAAAGTTACGAACTGTGAACGTTCTGGTACTTCATAAACTAAGCTAGTAGGCTAGTAGCAGACCCCGGTTCTCCCACGCTAAAGATCTTTTTATCATCATTAGTGACATAATTAAGTGTATTTGGTTGGCAAACGAGGTGGCGTATAGAACTCAAATTGTCCTAACTATGATAGATCGACTCAAATCTATCGATATAAAACGTCCATTCAGTGTCTAGAAGACCTGGTAAATAGTGAAAATATTTATCCATCCAATCTATAATTCGGAGACATAGGTTTTCTATTTGGAAATATTAACCGGCCTTAAAATCTCGAATCTTTTTAGTTGTTTGATGAGTCAGTTATCTACTTCTCTATTCGCTATCGAAAGCCGAACACAATAGGAATCAGGAAAAGTTGCATTTGTAGTAATTGCATTATTTTGTTTTTTAGCGCCACTGGCCGAAGGCCAACGAGCTATTGTCATGGCGGAGAGTCCGTCGCGCGTCCTAACGCCCTTCCGTCCGTCCGTGCGTAAACCTTTTCTTTAAACATATTCTCCTAACCAATAGGTAGATTTTAACGAAACTTGGTAGAAATGATCCTTTGGTGACCCTCTTCTTAAAATGTTCAAGAAATTTTGATTGTCCCCAAAATATGGACGTGGCAGGGCGTGGTATTTTTTCATAATAGAATATTTAAAAATCTTCTCCTCCCAAACCATTCGGCAGATTGCAATGAAAGGGTTACCTTTTACTTCAATTGTTACAAAAATGATTGACCTGCAAACATGGGTATGACAGGGCAGGGCATTTTTTTACGTTTAAATCTTTAAAAATCCGTCTCCTCCCAAACAATTCGGCCGATTTCAATGGAACTTGGCACGGATGTGCCCTGGGTAATCCCTCATTTAAATTGTTCAAGAAATTTGGATTGACCCCCCAAATATGGGCGTGGCAGGGCGAAAGTCAGGGGTTATTAAAGCCAGTGGAGCGATATAGGCCCTCTTGGTCCTCTTGTTTACTTCTTTATGCAATATCCATATGACCTGTCAATCGAAAAGTGTTAATTTTAGAATTGCAAAAAAATATTATTTAGTTAGGCGGAAAGTAATATTATATTACATACATATAAAAAGTAGTACACATAAGCGTGAATGAACCAATCTTTGAAAGCCTGCGTAGATCTCGCCTGCTGACCAGTATCGACATTTTTCGCAGTTAATAGTATAAATAGTCAGACTTTTTAGGGAAGTGGACCCGTAATAGTTCCGCAACGTTTCGTAAGTAACGAACTTTAACATTGTTAACCGAGGTTTCCTAATGACTTTCATTAGGAAACCTTGATCAACATTGTGAAAGATCATGAGTTCCAAAAAGTTGCGGAACTATTAGAGGTCCACTACCTAAAATGCCAAACTAATTTGATGGAATTATGGCTCCGCCCCTTGACCTCTGTCTTGTCATACACCTCTGTATTTTGTCGAACTTTATCTGCTAAACATATTTTATTGACATGAAAAAAAAAAATAAATAAATAAATAAATCGCCCATCCACGACGATGATTGAAATAAAATGGCGAAACATGCGGAAGTGCAACAGACATTTTGTTATGAATTAATTCTTTAATTAGTCAGTCTTTATTTTGAGTGACAGCTGCGATCTGGTCATTTTCGCAGATGTTTACATAATAATAATAATAATAATAATAATATTCATTCATTCATTCATTCATTCTCTTTATTTCCTCCTTGTGGAGATTAATTGAACATTGACAAATTAAGGTATTACATCAACTAATGAACTAGAACATATTTACACATAGATTATAACAATAAGAAAAACAATGTAGCTACATATTAAATTTTGATTTACATTTATGCTTAGTAAGGTCCATGGTAACATTTGTAAACGTAGTGGACGCATTTCATCCTTAGAAAAAGTTCTTCAGATTCGGACATTTCAGACCTGAGTCTGGTCCCCAGCACTAAATTTAAGAATTATTATTATTATTATTATCATTATTTTTATTATTATTATTATTATTATTATTATTATTATTATTATTATTATTATTATTATTATTATTATTATTATTATTATTATTATTATTATTATTATAATAATAATTATAATAATTATAATAATTATAATAATAATAAATGGAATAATAATAGAAATAGTAATAATATCAATAAAAATGATAATAATAATAATAATGAAATAAAAAAAATGAATGAATAAATAATACGAATACTAATAAAAGAAGAAAATAAAAAATAGCCATATCAAGGCCGTGCAAAACCGTCGCAGTGTTTCAAAATATTTCTATAGAAAGGGTTAATTGTTTCGCAGATTCATGGCAACAATGTTATTAATAGCGAAAGTTTCCGGTTCTAAGACATAATAGCTTAATCGGAAGTATATAGTATAGATTAGTCTCCTTAACCAACCCTGATAGAGTCAAGTTTCTTCAACAGTGGTTCACCCTTGACTCGGGTGATTATTTTTTATGTTCTGTAAATTCCTTAGAGATAAAGAATAGTTCAGTGTGGTATGTAATCAAAAGGGCAAATGTTTCTGATTCCATTTTTGTCAAGTAGACTTATATAAGAATTATATAACAACATATAATATAAACAGTCGTCTTTGGTATTAATACCATGTTTTTAAACAGATTTTTGCCCAAAGACTCGAGATGAAACATTACATAGATGTTCAAGTTGTAGTGAGTGATCAATGTTGACATTTGACCTCTCAATGAAACTCGTGCATAATTAAACTAATTTTCAGAGACTTATAAATGAATCTTATTGAAACGGAACATTTTTACAGTGTTTGATCACCACTTGCTTCATATGTCGATATCATATCACTCGTATATCAATTACTCGTAGTATTATAGCTCTGATGTTCACCATAAATAAAAGAAAAATTGACATTGTGAAAAACCTTGTGTGCACTCTAGATGCCTCTTATTAGGCCCAAATGTCTCGAAACTTGGTCAGAATGTTTTTCAGCATCAAATCTAGGTCAATTTCGAAATTTGGTTAAGTCGGATCAAATTCAAGATAAACATTGTGTGCACTCTAGAAGCCACATTTTTTTCCCAAATGTCTTAAAACTTGGCAGAATGTTTGTCTCCGTCAAATCGCGGTTATGTTCAAAATTTGGTCAAAAATGAGGTTAATGGGTCTATTAAGTAAGATTCTTATTTGCACTCATGTTGACACATATCTTGAAAATATTGCAACTTTTTCAGAATGTTTCGCTTGAAATTTTTCGACAAGTTTCAAAGAGGGTAAAAAACTAAGACGCCTCTTCAAATCTTGTTTTTTATAGTTCTTTAGAGGCAACATATTTGATTCAAATGTCTTGAAATGTAATCGAAATGTTTGTCTTCTTGATATGTCGGACTTTTTTGTTAAGCCATTTTTAAATTTCAAATAAGTAAATCTGATACTTTGCCACCTTTATAAACTATATGCCTAATGAGAGCGCTTAATGGCCGATTGCGCTCTTGTTTGGAAAAAAGACTGGTTCCAGTAGAGGTCAACCAGTGTTTACATTTTAAAAATACATGTACCTGTAGATGGAATGATCATTCTTGATCCGGACAAATAGCCAAGTGCAAAAATCCAAAGCTTAGTCAGCTCGTGTATTCAACGAAGTCTGACCAAGATCAACATTTTACGCACAAATCAGATAGTCTTTTTACGTCAAATGAGTCATTGGTAGGCCGCAGAAGCGGCCTACCAGTATGAATGCGTTTTGAATATGACCATGGGGGGTTAGGGATACATTATTATAAAACCTGTCCAATGTTTTTATTCAAAACATAGAAAACCGTATAATGCAGCCTGGATCAAACACCAGTTTTTCAAAAACTGTTTTGTTATGAAAATTATTGAGCAATAAAATCATGGTTTTTGGTTATGAACTTGATTTTAGAAATATTGCTCATTTCATTAAAATGACTGATCAGTCAGACATGTTTGACCTAGTTTTTACTCTCTTCCCCCTGTTTTCTGCATTTTTTTTTACATCAAAGTGATTCTCACAGGAGCTACATCTATGGTTACACTCCTGTCTGTTTTGGTCTTGTTAAACATATAGTAAAAATGGCATTTTTGCGGATTAAAAAAATACTTCATCGTGCACAATTACACTCGAAATCCTTTTGGTACAAAACGGTGTGTGATGACTTATATCAAAGCTCTGGTCTAGAGAATAAATTTTCTACCTTAATTAATCTAATCCCGTGTGTGTTATGTAGCAGTTGTCTGGCACTGAGCATAACATAATTTCAAGCCAGTTACTGTTATTCAAGCATTAAAACAATGCGACAAAAGGAGCATATCACTTTTTCTAACCAAACTATTTTGAAACAACCGAAGTAGGTCCTTTTACTTCAAAAAAGGTGCAGTCTTAGTACTAGTTTGAATGACAGCTATTGAATGATAACTTGAATCTTTTGCCTCGTGTTCAGATTTCAGAATTGTTTGTGCTATTATTTTGAGTCTGTATTTTCTTTCTTTATGCTCATTTCTTCGGATAACTCCGCATACATCAGCATGAAGGTTGAGTGAATATATTATTCTAACAAGAGCACCGCCTATGGGTGCAACCCTTGGCTGTGCTTGGCTGCAGGTGCTGGATAATACAAAAAGCTGAGTGGAAAAAGTGACTCTTACAAAACCCCTTTTTAAGAGTTGTCCCCCTAAATTGTCTGGATAGCTCTTGAGATAGTGAACATACATGCTAAATTTTATGAAGATATCTTCAATAACAACATGTGAACAACAACAATGCCACCGCCCTAATGTTCTCCATATCTCAAGTTTTGTTAGAAAACAGACAAGCTAAAAAAGGCAATCACTTTACCATCATGTGTAAGTCATTGTGCCTATGTTGAAATAAATAGTACTCCCTAGTGTATTTAAGCCGGGTGTGCATGCTAAAGTAGGGCTATTATTGTTGTTAAAATCTTAAAAATCTAGATAGGTATTGTTTGCAAAAAAATATTTTAACAAAAAAATACATTATTCATTGATGATAACCAAATAATTTGCGGCCTACTTTGATGCATTGCATCAAAATTTTGTCTTGTGTATATTGAAAATGCCTTTTACTTTCTATTTCAGATGAATTCTATTTTATTTAGTAGCCAATATAAGAACTCATTTTCTCATCTAGAGATTGTACAAATAAGGTAGGTTCTTTTTCTATACATATACCCCACCCCTTACCTACGTTCAGGATAACAAAACTTAGCGAGATAAAATTTGCAAACAGTTTGCACCGTTTTTTTTTTTTCATTCTAACCGCAGAATTGCTTTGTTGTCCGTTACCGACTTACAATATTCTCATACCTTTCCAAAATGTACCTTTTGATCACTTACTGGTCCTTAAACTATGATTTGAATTCAATGCTTAATTTAAAATGATATTTATCATGGTTTCGACAATGGAAAGACGGTCACTTACCTTGTCTACATTAATAAGTGTAATGCCAATCAATACACTATGATGACTGTGGGATTCAATTTACTGACATTTAGGTCGAGAGTCGAACGCCTATATCACTGGACCATCGAGCTAGTCAATTCAGAAAATCGTTTTACAAAAAAACAAGCAAACGTATTTTTTAATCATCTTATGTATAACAGTCTGTAAGATCGCATAAGATGTCCAAAATAAATATAAATTTATATATTTTTGTACCATGCAGTCCTTGATGAACTATACATGCCTTTAACGTACCAAAAACGAAATAAGAAAGAAACATTATTTGTCCCAACTTCTTTCTCTTGCAAGACATGATAGTTCTTCACTGCATTCTAAAATGAGAACTTAAGAAATATTTGAAATACAGTATACCTATTATCTTATAACTATACAAATATCCGTATGATAACATCCCGTATGATATTTTTTATGATATCACATAGTTATTTTTAGAACATGATATAATGTGGTTATTTTTAGAAACTTGCATTTCAGTTAGAAACGCCGACGAAAACAAGACAAATATAGGTTATAAGATAAATATAATACGTACTAAGTGTATTATATGAAAAAAATATCAAACTCGGTTGTGAGAATTGATAATTGTCTCGGCAGAGCCTCGACAATTTTCAATTCTCCCAACCTCGTTAGATATTTTTTCTCATATAATACACTAAGTATGTATTATATATATCTTAACGTAGATTGCAATGTATGTATTTTTACCGAATAGATAACAAATAAACATGGCTGATAATCGCATTTGCGAAGCAGTCTGTACGCCAAAACACAGTTGCGGTCACATGATAAAGTCGAAAAATGAGGGAGAGCGAAATATAGCAATAAATGTATAGAAGGGTTATCAGCATAAGTTTTTAGAGTTTAGATAATTATTCTTGACCAGAAAAATAGGAAACTATCTTGGGCAGATCTAGATATCCTACACGTAGTAGGGGTGGCTCTTAGATGCAATAATGTCTTATGAGCTGATGGAGCTTTTTATAGAGGCTAGGTTACCCCCTTAGACCCCTCCCCTGTTGGAGCTTTGATATCTTGTGAATACTTTAATTTCAATAAGCTATGATCCTGCATGGTGCATATACACTTTATTTGTCTGATTTTTAGACAATATACAGTAAATATAGCTGGACTAAATCGCCATCTCACTGACATAATTGAATTTTTATAAAAGTATGATGGTCCCCGAGATAAGCTATTTATAGAACTTGGATGCATATTTTAATAAATGGAGGTAGTGAATATCGTTAATTTTGTTCATCCTGAACAAAATTAGTGATATTGGATTACATCCCGTTAATTTCACTCAAAACTCACTCCACACGCTCATTCGATTTCATTCCAAAATTATCCATCTTGTTATTTTCAGGATGTTCTTAACTGTACAGATCTTAAGTAGTGTGCATCAAGCGGCTAAAAAATAGATTTTCTAGTTTTTTGTGTTTTTATTCAAATATTTCATTGAAATGGATGATCTAAATAGAATTAGATTGCCTTTAGCTTTATCTTCTTTCTCATAAAACTCTCTCAGCAATCTCTTTCTTGTATTGAACAGCGATAATAATTCAATTTTATTGAAAACACTTTAAACCAAATGATATCTTTCCTAGAGATTCAATCTTGAAATTCTGTGATTTATTTATTTAAATGTAAAGTTTGCATTTGAAGAAAAAAGAAGCGAGAAAAGTTTGGAAATAAAACATGAATACAAATGTATACAGTGTGTTTCCCAGTATCAGATGTACAAACATATGTAAAACAATGTATTGGAAAACAAATTTTACCTGTCACTCATTATTTTTCGTTACCTTTCGGTAATATCCGCGAGCTCATTTTCAGAATTTTACTTTGAGATCAAATCAAATAATGCAAATTTTACTATTGGGTCCATAGCGCAGTGGTCTAAACCGTTCGGCAATAAAAGTCAATAAACTGACAGACCCGGTTCGAATACGCATGGAGTCGTATATAGTAATTTTATTTTCCGATTTGTTTTAACTTTGATTTCATTATTGTTAAATAAAGGGGTAATTTTATTGTCTCCTCATTTTTTATGATACTATTTTGTATTGACAGTGTTTCTTTCCCTTTATCAAATCTCTCGTTTCTTTAATCTTCATGGAATCAATAAGCTGTTGTCAACTTGTACAAGCTGAGGTCACGAGGTTTTTTGATCGTCAACTTTGCTTTCTTTTCTCTGACGCGGCGACTGAATTGAATTATTTTCTTTCGTTCATGAGATTAAATGCTAATAAAATTGTTACTGTTGTAAAAAAAACCCAACATTTTGTAGCTTGCCGTTACTTGTGTTAAATTATTTTTACTAAGTCAAGTAAAATGTACCGTGCTTTTTTATATTGTTTGTTTCATGTGATCTGAAAAGCCTATCATATCACATCCTATTTAAAAAGAAAAGAAGAAAAGAAGAGGCGAGAGGGAGTTTCGATCCACGGACCCCTGCATTGCAAATCTATGCCCTTACACATAGTGCTAAATCTGGTCATTTATAACAACAGGGTTTAATATGTTATTTGATAGTAACGTTCATTAATTTTTAATCTATATAAGGAAGTGTGTTCCGAATATCAATGAAGGTCAACAGGAATATTGAAAGAGCGACAGGTCAATAATGTTTCACAGTATAAGTTTAAGAAGTATTTGATCCAAAATAAACTGTTCTTTGTTTTAAGTTGTTCTTTGATTATTTATGATAAATTAACAATTGTAACTTTTTCTTAAAAACAACCACGATTTTTTGTTTTGGGAATAATCATTGTTACATATAGTGGTTTACATGATATCTTAATTCAGGTATATGGATTTAAACTTAGTTATTTTTTTTCTTTTTCTTTTTAAATGTAGCCATTTATGTAAGAGCATTTACCTATGCCGAGTGTCATCCTCATTAAACACAAATTAAGCCCTAATCTCAGTTAAGATTACATTTGTTATTGGAGAATTCATTTTATTACAGGACGTTCTCCTTTTACCAAGTTCTTTTCCACGATAATTTTTTTTAAGAATTATATAATCCCGTGCTATCTGACAAATGCTTCTGAATTATTTATCACATTTCACAAATTTGTTAGCAACCTCTTATTGTATAGTGTACCGAATTTAAATTTGCAAATCGAACTACAAAGAATTGTACCCGCAATTGTTTTCAAATTAATTAAATAGAGGATAATCGTTTGTTTCAGTGTAAGATCGATTAATATTCATTAAGTGAACGACAAAAGCTATATTTTTTCGAGTGGTGGAGCCACGAGTGAAAATATAGCTTTTGTTATTCACGAAATGAAATATAAAGCGATCTTACTCGAAAAACAAATGATTATTCTATTTCTTAATTGCAAAAATGGGACAAAATGTGAAATTTCTTGGACATATTTACGTATAGCGCGTCATTTTGCACGTGATTGCTATACAACGTTCATTGTGACGTCACTTATTTTGCCCCGCATAGATGACGTCAGATGGGGTGAAATGCACAAAAGTAGGGTATAAGTTTTTGATAATTTCACTGCTTTTGTGGTGATATTTTCAACTGATAATCTACCGTTATTTCTCGATAACACACCGAAAAGCAATAAAGAAACGATGTCAAACATTCAGACACGTGTTTAATATAAATATTCAAATCGATGGCTTTAACGTCTATCATTTTAAACACTCTTTTTTTGGTATTTTACAAAATTCTCAAGTTCAAACAAAGTATCGGAAGTGGATTGCAGTTTGAATAGTTAAAGTTTTGATACAGACGAAGTTTACAACACAAAACAGCAGCAGTATTCCCAAGGGCGGATAATCATTAATTTTGTTTCTATTTCTTAAATGAGTCTCAAACAAATTGTGTCAGTTACATATGGGTAACAGTAATAAAACGACGACTTCCACTAAAAAAGTGGTCTCCCCCGGGAAATTTCGGTGATGTCTTTATAAATCCGGTATGTTTTCTGATAAATCTAGTCGTGAATTATGCAACAAGGTTTGATATAAGCTCTCCCATCAGGACTCATATCTAAATGACGAATCAGATTTTTCAACCATAGTAAACTCGGAAAAAACGCGAAAAGAGACCATATTTAAGGTAGTTCCGCAACATTTCGGCACCCATGGACTTTAAGAATGTTGACCGAGGTTTCCTAATGAAATTCATTAGGAAACCTTGGTCAACACTGTTAAAGTTCATTACTTCCGAAACATTGCGGAACTGTTACGGGTCCACTATCTTAAAGAGCAAAAAGTATTTCTCATGTAGATAATGCACAGGATTTACAGAGGTAAAACTTGTAGTTGGGTACCGTCTTTAGAATAGAGACCATTTCAGTGAAATAAATATGAGACCCGTCCAGCGCACAGGAACTATCTGGGAAAACCGATAAATTAGTACATATAGTTGAAAAAGATATTGGTACCAGTAGAGGTTAACCAGAGGTCTCATTTCTAAAATTATTGCACAGGAAAGTAGATTGATTATTCTAGGTTCAGAAAATAGTCAAAGTGCGAAAAGTTTCAATCTTATTCAGTTAGCGCAGTCTGCATAGAGTCGAGTCTTTGCGCTCTACTCAGATACCCCTTTTTGCGTAACGGACCACAAATTTATTTGAAAAAGAGATTTGATCTAGCAGTGGCCGTCTAGAGGTTACATTTAAAAAAAACGTATTATGAATGAAGGTTGGATGATCTATCTAGAATCGGAAAATTGCCTTAAGTTCGATCCTATGCCTAGTTTTCATTTGGCTAACGAAATCGGTGCCTTGCCCGAAAACTCGCGGTGAAAACAAAAAAACAACAACAACAAAAAAAAATAAAATCTCAAAACAACAACAACAAAACAATCGCATCGTTTTACGGGCGCTGTAGACCTTGTGCTTTCGTTTATGAAAAAGTTACGAAAATTGTTTTCAATCGCAAGGCCATACGGGGACCATAGCTCGTAAAAACCCCGTAGAAGCAACACGTGTCGCCGCTTGGACTCGTACGCCGTTTAAAAAAATGTAAACAAGGCTTTCATTTGTGAGGAAAGGAATAAATATTACTCGAACCTATAGCTGACAATTCGATCATAAGATTTGCTCAATGGCTTTCCAACGCTCAACTCGTTAAAGAACAGTTCACCTTAAAGAATCCCTCTTGACAGATCCTATGTTCTTCTATTTTTCAGCTCAGGAAGTGTTATAGTATCATTCATCCTCCATTTTACCCGTGATATAGAGATTTATCCACCGACATCAGCTGATATTAGACACCTCATTATAGATGGAATGCGAGGCAGTGTGTTTGTGATAGATGAAAGATACTTAATTGTACAGCCAATAGGTGAGTACCCTTGCTTGGTACTTTATTGTACAGTCAATTGATGATGGTTTTATAAGTAACGGTACAGTAAAATTGGCGAGTACATCAGATTAGTACTTAACTGCACTGATCATATATCGGGAATTTATTGTACAGCCGACATGCTAAAGAATATCTTTCCGATTGATCTTTCCGATTGAAAGACCATTATTTACCCCCAATAAAACAAGTGAATCCTTTTGGTCATCCTTATAAATATGCATTCTGAGTAGTTACGCCTAGTCTTCCAGTTCGGTATCCACTTATAAAATCTGTAGGTAAATGAGCACTTGTTAAATACAAAAAACATCTTCTTAAATTCATATAATTGTATGTAGTAAGAATGTTATTTTTTTCATGCAATACATGTATTGCCTTCATAAGGATCACATTTTTTAAGATGCGTGACATATTTTCAATTTCTAAATGAACACATCAGAGAATTAGAAATGCATTTTACACTAAATCAAGGCTAGACCAGAACAACTCTCACCAAAATTTCTTCAGCCTTAAAGGTTTCATAAACATATTGCCCTGAAAAATGATTGTATGATAAAAAGAACAATATTTATGAATCTTATAACTACGTGTATACAAATATCCGTGTGATAACATCCCGTATGATATTTTCTATGATATTACATGGATATTTTTAGAACAATGACATAACGCGGTTATTTTTTTAGAAACTTGCCTTTATCTTAGAAACATCGACGAAAACAAGGCGAATAGAGGCTATCAGATAAATATGAAACTTACTTAGTGTATTGTATGAAAAATATCTAACTCGGTTTTGGGAATTTATAATTTTCTCGACAGAGCCTTGATAATTATCAATTTTTTCAACCTCGTTAGATATTTTATCACTAAGTATGTATTATATATATATATGTGTGTTTTGAATATCAATGTCATCTGGACTAGGCCGTGAAAAAAATTGTTATGACTCGGTAAAGTCTCGTCATGATAAATTCTCCCAGCGTAGAAATGATAACATTGATAACATACGATACTAAAATATTATTCTCTATACTATTAAACTCTTCCCTATTTACTTCAGATCCAGCAATATCTGTGATAACAACACCGAGACCGGGTAAGATAATTTTCCACAGAAACATTTACTTTCCCTTTCGAAGCGTTTCACCATAATTGGTGTAGAGGAACGCCCTCTCCTTGGCCATTGTTAGATGATGATAATAATAATGAAACAAAAAAGACTTTGACATTGTTATTTCGTAAAGTATGTGGAATGAAGTAGGGAATATGTAAAGCTAATCGACTGGCAAAAAACCTAGAATTTTAAAGCTGCTCTTGCACAGATTGGGAAAATGTGAATTTTAACATTTTTCGTAAAATCAATCGGAATAAACTACCTCATCATGTTGAAGCCTTTAAAATAACAAGATTCAATCTGGTATTGCATCGAAAGAAAGACCGATATACCCAAATTTAGGTTAAAATCATTCTGAAAAATAAAGTGACTACTAACGCTAAAAAAATTATTCTTCAATTTCGAGCCAACTATTTTCGCTTGACATCCGGTTTGATTGTCTTATTCAATCAAAGATTAAGGTTAAAGTATTTGACAGCTGGAAACTTCATATCAATACTAGCAAAAAATGAAAGGTTATTCACGGAAATAACGATTTTGTAATAAATAGACTAGAAATAAATAGACTGGATACCTTACTGAGCTTGCCACTTCAAAAAAATAAGTTACAAAATTATTGAAATATGTTGTTTCTAGTGCCAATGCTTTGGGCCATTCTTAATAGTCTAAAGATACACACATTTCCAAAACTTAAAACAAGTTTTGTATTTTTTCTATGAAAAACTGTGAAAGAGCAGCTTTAAGATGCGGCGTAAGTAAGTGATATTTTGGTGGGATTAAAATTGGTGGAATACGTTGAGCATCGTCTGGGAAAAAATGTTAGTTTTTCTTGTGACGTAATCAGGAATTTTAGCTCCTGTTACTAGATAAATATATTCTATCAGTAGGACTGTACGTCAACTATGTCATTTATTTAACTCAAATGGCAAACAGCATTCTCGTTACTAAGTTTCCCCAGGCAGAATACAGATAAGAGGGTGTAAAGCCGGTCTAAAATTCTAATTTCTAACTGAAACCCTATGTTGTGGGTACTCGTTTGAATTATCTCGACGAGACAATTCCAATGAGCACCCTCAATATGGAATTACTGCAAGTTTTTTTTTAATCATTTAATTTGAAATCTGAAATATCCCTCTATCTATAGGTCGTTCCCCTTTTACTTTTTCAGGTGAATGTCTACCCCTGTCCGTTCCTATGTGTTCAAATTTCACCACATATGAATACACTACGTTCCCAAATCTGATTGGTCAGACGTCGCCGATAGAGGTCGTTACATCGGCGGAGAACCAATACAATGAGTTGTTTATGACCACGTGTGGTCGAGATTTTTGGTGCGCTGTCTTCAACCCGAAATGTCATAACCGCAGACCACTGCCGCCATGTAGGTCATACTGTACAGGTATGTTGTAAATCAGGAAACTTCGGCGATTCTACGGAACAGACCTCCGGAATAATACGGGCGCAGTCATGACAGCGCGTCGTATCGCACGTGGATATTTTTGACGTCACAAGCATTACTGAAGATGACGTTGCGGAAAATAGGCCTATAATCAACGAAAGAATGAAAGTGGGCATATTATAGACTGATAAGAAAACGCAATGTTTTACTACGTTTTGTCATGAAATTATTAAATGCTCAAACAATCTCCACAGACAATCGAAAAGAGTTAAAAAAGGTTTCTTTGAGCGTATTGACCGAAGTACCACCACTATCCGAATAACCTAAGATATTACCCAAAATTACAACACGTTCGTCCGAGGTACTTACAGTTTACGGTAAAGTCCGAGCGATGTTCCGAATGATATGTTGCAAGGAAGGAATCACGATCAAAATCGGGAGCATAAGATGCGTCCGAATTCTGAAAAGATTTATTTTATACTCTTAGGCTTTTTATTTTTATAAAAAACTTATCTGTAAAAAGGACCTTCCACGCTATAAATAATTGATTAACTGTAGACACATTGTACATATAATTCTATTCAAGTCACTTTGTATCAACTATGAAGGAAACTGTTGTATAAAATTTTATAAAACAAAGTAGCATTTAGTTGATTTTATCCTTCTAAGCGCAGAATTTGATGAAAAGTCCCTTTGAATAATACAAATTTGGTATTGATGATGATACTAGGGATATAAATAATGATGATAAAAAGTAACAAATGGTGTACGTAGCTAGCAGTTCAGCCCAGTCTGACGTCAAAATTAAACGTCACTTCCTATTTGTCATAAAGAAAATCACGAATGTACAGTTTCACTATTGATTCTGTCGAATATCAAGTCGTTCCTAACTGTCTTTGTAATTATATTGCAGCTGTTTTTAACGCCTGCTCCTATCAGAGTGTGAATATCAGTACTTTGATTGACTGTTCAACACTACCAGAGTCGACAAGCGAAGACGTCTGTCTGCAGGATCCTTATAAAGGTAGGGACAGTTACTAAGAACGTGTAATTGACAACATGAAAGATTATAGAATGAATTTGAATGAGTGAGAGGAGCGAGTTTTAGGTGAAATTATGGGGGAGGGGACAACTCTTTTTAACTATTTTCGCCCAATTGGACGAAATTATGTCTAATTATCCCCCCCCCCTTCCACCTTCCAACAACCACCGTTTCTCTTTAAAAAAAATATTAACCCTAATCGAACGCTTTGAAATCCACATCATTGAAAAACGAGACAATATATTTATTTGATTTGATTGTTTTTAGTGGGTGTTTTGATTGCATTACATAGAGCGCTGACCAAGTGATTAAAAATGGTTTTGGCCGAAATAATGTCAATTTCACGATGTAACTAACTGTAAAAGTTGTCGTTAGACAAGATGTTTGAATGATCACACCATAACTAAGGGATGCAGTCAACTTTCATGGGTGCTTCAGTGAATTACATCCTTAAATTGACAATCATTCCGATCAATACTATTCTTAATCGCACACTCAGCGCTCCATTCATTCACTCCAAGCATTCTGGCATAATTAGCATAACTTTATTTTGCATAGAATACAAACATATTCACAGCACATGTCATTCACTCAGATCGATCGAAAACGTTCCATAAATCTTTAGAAGTCATTTAGAAATCGGTCGAGACGACCAACAATTAATTCAAATCGATCAAATTATCTAATTTTATTGTCTGGTGTGGATTTGAAAGTGTCTCACTGCTTTATGAAGACACACAAACAGTAAATTGGGCATTTTTTTACTGATTAAAGGGACATAACAAATATGGCTCATTTTGTTCATCTTGAACAAAATTAGCCATATTGGTTTACCTTACTTTAATTTCACTCAAAACTCGCTCCACACACTCATTCAATTTCATTCCAAAATAATTCCAAAATTATCCATATTGTCAATTTCACAGTATTAGTAATGTAATGAATAAATATGTTATGAATATGTTGGTAATAAATGTTTGGTACCATTGATTTGTCTGTCGATCTACAACTCTTTCTTGATTGATGTCCTTATGTGAATACTTCGAGACACCAGTTATGACTTAGTCTTTTCAGCTCGCTGGCAACATTCTTCTATATATTTTTATATGTGTCACATGTTTTTACATTTTGGGATTCAATATTTTCTTTTCAAATAATTAAGTAAAAAGGAAAAGGCTACATCGGCAATGGATGCTTTGAACATTTTTGATGTCGTGAAGGTAAAATTTGATTTATGTTCACAATGACTAAGGTTTGGCACAGAGAAAGAAGTTGAAAGAACGTATTCTCTCCTATGCGTATCACACGTCTATCAAAAAAAGCTAGTGACGTGATATAGAACTCATTATATATCTTCATTTTTATAGCCGGAACCTGCTATCCAAACACAGATGAAATCTGCTCGTCATTCGAATATGCGGACATGGCGTTTCCAAACTACGCTGGTCACCGAAATCCTTATCAAGCGTCCGATTTAGTACAACTGATAGCGGGAATCAATCACGCTACACAATGTTACAGACATTCATTATTGTTTGCATGTGCAGCGTTTATGCCGAAATGTTCGTATTCCAACACAGTGCCCACACATGCCATACCACCCTGTAGGAGTCTTTGCAACAGTGAGTCACTTTTCTATTTAAGATATTAGCATTTGTGACCCGTCACGCGAAAAAGGACCATCCGGGAATTCTGTAAAATAATTTATTGAAAAGGGATTTGATCCAGCATAGGTCAACCAGAAGTCGCATTACAAAAAATCTTTCACTGGAAGGTAGATTGATCATTCTAGATTCAGAAAACAACTACGGTGCAATAAGTAAGTTTCGACCCTAGTCAGTCTGCGCAATCCGCGCAGTCTGACTAGGCTCGATACTTTACGCACTACCAAGATGGTCCCTTTTCGCGTGACGGTTCACATGTTATTCTTATTAATTTACATTCCTTGGTGTATGAAACTGAAAACCCACACACTGTATGATTCGTGACATTTCTTTGTTTTTCGATTTCATTTCACATATGTCTTAAGAAGGCAATTTTCCAAATAAAACTTCTAGTATAATTGTTTTAACTGTTTGATAGTATATTTATCTACGTAAGAAATTTGGCGATAGGCTTCTAATCGAATTAACTTTCATAGCCTTCGCTCACCTTTGTTTCAGACTTCAAAAGCCGTTGTGAGATTTTCATGGACATATTTTTCAACCCATGGCCGAGAAACCTATATTGTGACAGTTTTCCGGACGCCAACGATACCCGGATATGTATCGGGTACCAGGAGGCCAGGGAAGAAGTTCCACCGGAAGGTAACACTTATTTTTACTGAGCCTGCGTCTGACATTTTCCTTAACGTAACACCGTGGGCTAAGTGCAAAATCTAATTATATGTCTTAACTATGTATAGACACATAAACAGTTTTTGCACTTAACTAACGGTGTGTATGGAATGTAGACAGCGCGCATGGTTGACATCAAAACAGTGCATTCATCGTTTATCATAAAAGGTGTACATAGTTATGATTTTACCGACTTCGCGTAAATAAACCCGTGGAATATTTTTGATATTACACTAGTGGAATAACAATGCAATTGAGCCAAGAACGTATAGACGTTACGCAAGATACTGGTGACCCCTTGCGTAACAAATAGTTTTGACGTCGGCGTAAAATATAACGTTCCGTTTTTACTAATCTTCATGCCAACATTTGCAAGCGATGTATTTCTTTTATTGAAAAGCTGTTATTCTAATCTTTGCGAAGATTTCAAATACAACATGTTTGTATTTTATACGACACAAAATGGACACGAATTTCTGGAGATTCCGGTGCAGATCTTTTGATAGAATTCAGAGTAGGATTGATTCGGTGTAATTTTGAAATACTTATTCAAAGTAAAGATACACGGGCGATATCAAATATTTCTAGCGGTGCAAAAATAAGATTTTGGTTTACTAATGATATGTATTTTCAGATCTTTTACTAGAACTTATTATTTAAATCAAGGACTTTCTATTAAGATTTATAGTATGATTCCGAAGAAATCGCGTTTATCTGAACCAATCGTTCTCACCACTGAAGAAATCTTACTTTGAATAGAATTTGGTATTTTAGTTCATTTTTATTCAGTTTGATAAAATGTTTTCTGTTAAGGATATTCTCAAACGGATCAGTTTATGACATCATTATTTTTATCTTTTATTATTATTATTATTATTATTATTATTGTTTTTTCATTTTGTTTTTATTTTGTTTCATATTGATTGAAGTTCGAATCTCCATCTTCTTTTCTGTATATCTGTGTAAATTTGGAGCATTTCAATTTATTCACTTATCATTATTATTATTATTGTT
The DNA here is from genome assembly GCA_948146395.1 of Fragum whitleyi. NCBI lineage: Eukaryota > Metazoa > Mollusca > Bivalvia > Cardiida > Cardiidae > Fragum > Fragum whitleyi. Next base: position 5,949,166 of record OX411545.1, on the reverse strand, counting down.
ATTATCGAAAGACATAAAGTCTAAGATACGAAAACAAATCAAATCAAGCATGTTAAATACGAATACAATTAGATCATATTTATTCTGCTTTTGCTTGATGACGGGGAAAATCAACGTCGCGTTCGGAAAACAACGTAGGTGGGACATTTTTGGGTGACTTTTGTATTTATCAATAAAATCTTTACTATTATATCGAGAATTGAATAAATCATATCTTTGTAAACAGAAATGAAAATGTATTTTTCTATAGAAATTTTAATCCAAAGCAACAAGTTAAATATATAAATAATTTGGGTGAAAAATAGCAATTCTTAATTATCGACGCCAAAAATGACAGTGGGGCATTTTTTGGTAACTTTTGTATTTACGCTATGCTTTTTAACGGCGCTTCAAAAAATAATTTTATTAACATTTTTTCTAATCTATAGAAAAAATGTATTTTTTAATGTAAAAATCAGTTCGATCGGTCACTTTAACATAGAACGGAATAGACAAGAACACGACTTCACTTACATCGTCGTTAAAGTGGGACAGCTCTGATCTTTTTAATGTAACATTCGTGCGATCTTCATTTTTCCAATTATATTTTAGAAATTAACACTGACTAAACCAGAAACATTCTTACTTTGTCCAGATATAAAATTATTATTGTGTTTATGGCCAAGTAATTAAGACAGCAAAATCAAAGTCCTCGACCGGAGAAAATTGTAACGCGGGACACGTCGCTTTTACATTAATTTTATACGTTTAGAAGGCAAAATAACCCATTCACATAAAACATAATACGGATGTAACAAAATAATCATGTAGAATGTTATTTGATGCAAATTTTGGTATATGTTTCATTAAATTCCGACGTAAAATAAGGATTTATCGAAAAAACAAGCTAACAAGGTCGACGTTTTTGTTAAGTGTCACCAGTATCTTGCGTAACGTTATATATGTTTCGAGGAATATCTTGTACTCCTAAATATCAGGTCATATTATAAATAGAATATCAAATTTCTGCTCATAAAATGCCGAATTTACTTAACTCGTCATCTGAAACAGATAAAAACTCGGCACAGCCTCGTTCTTATCTGTTATAGATGATTCGTTTCATGAATTCGGTATTCAATGACCACTCATTCAATATCCTCTATGTAAGAAAAAGCTAAGTGTACAGTGATGACTTGTCAGCTTGTATTGTCGCTCTGTTTGGTCATAGTCTTATATTCGAATAATTGAAAACTTGTTTGAATATACACATCGTCATTAATTGTGTACGTGTCTTCGAGTGATATTTTGTCGGAATGTACCTTTAAATCATAAAAGGGACCATTTCTGTTTCAACAATAAATATATAGGATGATTAATATGACTTAATACTTAAATGTAAAAATTCATTTCAGGTATTCTTTTGATAACCTACGATTTATCACAAAACTAATTACAATTTGTATATAATTTCCGTTAGTTAATGGATTTAAGATAACATCAACGGAATGGGGTCATTACAAATGCAGATATCCAGGGTTTAAGTCTGGTGGAATGTACGCTTATTTAATTCGAATGGCAACGAGAAAAAGATTATTATTACATTCTTTTTTTACAATACAGAATGTCCGATTAGTCAGTACAAATGTGACAATACGACCTGCATTCCCAACCGATGGCGATGTGACGATTACAATGATTGTGCGGACGGAACGGACGAACAACCATTAGAAACAACTCTACCGGTCACTAAATGTGGTGAGTTAAACTTAGCCGAGAGTACAGTTAACAACATCGTAAGACTGAAAACTGAGGATGTTGGATTGATTTTCAGTTGAGATGGAATGAGTGAGAGGAGCGAGTTTTGAATTAAATTAAAGGGAGGAATGGTTCACAGGGTATGATCGAATCACTTCCTTCTGTACTGTCATGTTTACTCTGATCTCAGATCGAGATTTGGATCCGAGTAAGCTGGCCGAGTGAAGCTTTGTTTATCTCACTAAGGAAATAAAAAAAATTAAAAAAGATATTATAAAACTGTCTTCATTCATTACACAGGCTTTGAAACCAGGAGACGAAGTTCTAAACACTGAGGCTGCTTCTTTCAAAGAAGTTTATTGTCAGAATAAATACACCGTTTTCCCTTCATCTACATAACATAACATTTATTGTGTGAATTCTGTCTTGACCATACCAAGAGTCATTTATTTATGTAAATGGACAAAGCCAGCCCGTCGTTTTACAAATAAAGTTTACCAAGTTAAAACTAATATAGTCCATTTGGACGAAATAAGGGATATTTTATAACCTCCTTTTAAAATTAACCTTTTTGTGTGTGTATGTCTTTCTGGACCAATCAAACGCTTTAAATTCATCCTAGGCAATCAAACCATGAATTATTTTATTCGATTTTCAATAAAATGACGATCGCATTGAACGAGTTCAAGGTACTTTTAACGATTTTTGGTGCGTATTTGAATAAACTTGAGTGAATTGAATAAACGGAGCACTGAGCGAGCTTTTGAGAATGGTATGATCGAGATGAATGTCAATTTCGAGATGTTTTGTACAGTAAGTAATTAAGAAGCAATATTCATTATGCTACAGTAACAGTTAAAAACATCATAAAATATATAATATGAATAATTTGGGAATGATTTAGGAATGATATTTAAACGAGTTCGAAAAGTGAATTTTGAGTGAAATTAAAGGGAAGATATTTTTAACTCCCCTTAAATGAAATAAGTATAATAATATAATTTCTAAAAATATTTTCCATTTCTTCAAGAACCAAACAGACGCTTACAATTCTGATTATGTCAGCGAAATCGCGGTATTTTTTCTGTCTGTATTTATTTTGAATATAGCTCTTGAATGTACATTTTTAGTGGAGCGTTTATGAATGGTTTGATTGAGTTTTCGGTATAAATGATTGAAGCGCTGTGTGAGCGATATAGAGTGATTTGATTGAGATGAATGTCAATTTTATGCTGCATCTAGCAATTTGTCACATTTAAGTGATTGATCTTCAATCAGAAAAGATTATTTTTTACAATTGTTTATGGTAAACATATGGCATAGTACATAACAATCTGCGAGATGATAGCAACTAGTCGACAATATCTCGGCAATGAATCAGCGTTTATCCGACGAATTTGAAGCTATCAGTCGCCGTACAGAGATGAAATTTTTAAATCTTTGTGATAGGTAGGCTCGCAGAATGTTGCTCGACCAAAAGCAAGATTTCGCTAACTCATTACCGACTAGTCATGATGTATCATTTGGCAACAGACATGCAGTGAAACCGGCAGAATTAAAACGTTGATCTGTATTTTGGTCCGATGATATGACAACATGTTTCGGTTTACCTCGGCCTCCAACATGCAAATGACTTAAAGAATATATATAATTCTACATTTCAGCCCGATGTCCGGACGACATGTTTCGGTGTACCTCGGCCTCCGCAATCTGTGTTAATCAAACAGGTCGATGTGATGGGAAAGAAGATTGTAAAGGAACGGGGGCTGACGAAATGGACTGTGGTAGGTTTGGATGGCTACCTAGATGCTTCATTTGATAACCTTATATATATTACGACTTTCGCTAAGAGGGAGTTATGGCACGATTACTAAAATTACCAAATACTTTAATAAAATGGACGAAAAATGGATTTTTAAAACCTTCACATAACCTGACAGTATAAAATCATATTCAAAATTACCGAAATCGGCGCAAAATATTATTTCCTCGGTTATGGTCTAACCCTTTGAATTACTAGCGGAAAATAATATGAAGTTTCTAGTGCTTCACTGTCAAAAACATATTCTTTTATGGTCTCTGACTTTTAAAGTACGGCGGCAACGATGTCGTAAAAAGTAGGAAAGTGTTATGAATTTTACCTTTTGGAATGAATCCTTTATCAGTATTATTTAGATAATTCTTTTTGAGTGTATTTGAAAAGAAAAATCAAGTACAATATAAAAAATGTAAGCAATATTAATGTTTCAGTAAAATTGGATGACGGTGGAAAATCTGGTATCCTGCGAATTTATAACCCACTCTCTACAAGTTGGGAGCCAGTATGTGCTGATTCCTGGACTCATACACAATCCAAAGCCGTATGTGCACAATTGGGGTACCAGTAAGTACTGCTCAAATTTTATCAGTTATAATTATTTGAACAAAGTACAAATAAACTTGCAATTGGAAATAAGGCGGGAGAGGATGAGAGTATATTTGGAGGTTTGAGCTATGTATGCTAGTATGAATCAAAGCGCTCAAAGCGCTAAAGGCCTGGTTTATAAAGAGGCAAGGTGACATTTGAAGGCATGCACTCCATTTTTTTTTAATCTTTTAAGCAAGGCTTTTTAGGGTCAATTTCTCGCTTTCCCACAATATGGTCTACCCTATACTTATACCCCATTATCATTTTATCTCTACCCTGGAAATATATCATATTACACTCGTGTTGATTTATTGTCGGCACCCTGTTCCAAGTTGGCCATGTCTAAAATTTTGTCGTCTGTTTAAGGGTTTAGGGATGGGACAAGGTTTTTATTTTTTTCTAATTTAGATTGATCCATTACAAGACAACAAATGTTTTGACAATTCCAAATTGTTAAGGGTTGCAGATTACATACAATTTGTGGACAATTTAGTAAAATTTGTAGCAGAAAGGGTAGACAATATGAGGGAGAAAGGAGAAAGTGTTAGTTAGCAGCATTTTCATCTTTTCTCTATACTAAGGTCATCTGTCAAAATCTAATGTAAAAGCTATGTGTCTTTAACACAGAAGTGATTTTGGCAGTGATAAGTAAGAAAATACCTGGTATACATGATAAGGACAAGGTGAATAATCAAGGTTATATTCCAGAAAATTGTCCTCGTGTGTTGTTTCGTCTATTCAGATCGCTTTGTGTAAAATACAATATGATCTTTTCTGAATCTTAATTTTGAAAAACAATTATAACTTACGATAGTAGACCGTCAATTTCAATAAGAATTGAATTTGGAAAGAAAAGAATAAGATTCTTCAAATTTTGATCTTGGCCCCTTAATTTAACGTATGTGGTTATCAGGAGGGTAAAACTTTTATAGGCTATATGTAATTAAAATATAATTTATCCGCTAGAAAGAGAACATTTTTCTCGCTTTAGTGTGAATCAATCAAATTTAGTTGTGTCCATCAATACTCGTGTGATCTGATTGGCCCAAAAGTCCGTCCGTCAATATGTTAACTCCCGGGACTTCGTACCTAGTTGTTTCTACAATAAACGGAACAGCGAACTGTCTCTCCTAAAATAGGTCCGATTTGCATAGGGGTCGTGTGAAAAGTAAACACTTTTTATTTAGCCGTTTTTTGTTTAAAATCGAGTACATTTATGAAATTAATTTTGTCGGTGTAATTTACTTCTTAGGGATATTATAATGACTTTATCCTGTCTTTGTACAAAAAACATTTCACCAGATATTGATAACAATCTTGATCTATTTCGAGATGAACCCCATACTCCCTAATTTAGGCCAACCAAAATGGATATTTTAACGAAATCGTTGCGATTTTCACGAGAAAACCCCAGCAAACAGAAATGTTTTAACGGTACAAATCACGTGAGATGTAGGTTTAAACTGACCTAACCGTCGATATGCTAATAGCATGTCCAATTAAAGAATTATAGTCATTTAAAACCACGTTTATTTACTATATGTTTACATTTTCTTACTACTAAACAGCCTTCTCCACCATCGTGTTTAAGTGCGGAAAATACGAACTTATTTACGTAAACGAGATTGACAAATCATTATTTAAAAAACGTTTTGTTCTCAAAAATTAATTTTTAGACTGGTATTGAGCTAAAATTAAGATATTGCCAAATACGAAACTTTTTTGCTAACGTACTTTTGTGTAATTGTTGATAACATCGGTCCTTATAGAAGTCAAACGGTCTATACGATCATTTTTTGCGTAAGTCAAAATTTAAATTTGTTTTTACAGTTGTTACTACGCATGCAATTCTGCTATACATCATCTTATTGGATTTGTCTTCTAAAGACGATTCCAATGATATATTGCAAAGCAGAATCTAACAATGAATGAAAATACCGGGAACGATTTATGAGTTTGACCCACGATTATTTTTTCGAAGGAAGTTTAGTAAAACGGAACCATGGACCTTCTTTCTCTATTTCAGGCATATGGCAGCAACAGAGAACGTTTCGACATCAGATAGTTCAGTATTTGTGTTGGGTTCATTACGGCTAGAGGCAGATCCAATGTACATCCAAAGTAATTTAACAAGATCGTAAGTATGATATGTTTATGTGTATAATGATAAGTACATTTATTAAAAAATTAAATCTATATACAACTGGTTATGATATTTGCGCAATCAAATGGAGGTTAATATTTTTTCCAATGTAAGATTGATACATGTGTCATTGAGTGAATAACAGCTATATTTTCACAAGCGGTGGAACCACGAATAAAATGGGTTTTTTTGGTATTCATTTGATGAAAGATTTATTGATCTAACTCGAAAAAACAAACGAGTATGCTATTTTGTCGTCAATTGTAAATTTATCACCGGTTAGATGACGTAAAAAAAGGATGGCATAAACAAAAGCTTGGTGCCATTTATTTGATAATTTTACTGATTAGACGGTAAGACAATCAGGTGATAATCTATCGTTATTTATCGATAATTCACAAAAACATTCATGAAACATGTATATACTGGGTTGAAGGTGAAATAAATCCTGTGGGTTAGGATAAGGAAAGCACCCTTCCTGCGGAATAAATATGCTATAATTCGAGAAAATGATCATCTTTGTATTGTAAAAAGCACTGAATCCGTCACGCTTTGAATGCGAAGGCAGACATGGTTGTGAATTTTTCGTCGACTGTAGATTTTCTGAGTCTACTGTGATTGTTTTTTATTCCAATATTATCATCAACAGAATATATCATGTTGATCTCTGCGGGATCAAATTTTGTTTCCAAATGGTCATTTTACGGATATCTGAGATCGTTTCTTTGTGATGTGATTGTGATTGTTTACAATTCCTGATTTAAAATGCAACGATAGGTATCTCAATCATTATTAGTATCGTATATTATATCCACTTTTACGTTTTCTAATTATAATATAGATAATAGATTTATTATAAAAATACCGATTGTGATAATGATAATTCAGATGAGTATAAAAACGGTGAAAAAATAAAATAACAGTAACAGTAATAAGTAGTTTTAGATCTGTATACATGTATTTATCACCTGCGTTTAGAGACTGCTGTTTATTTTCAGGGGAACATGCTCTAGCGGAAAGGTAGTCAAAATAACCTGTTCCATACCAGGTAATAATTTATTATGTTTTCAGTGCTTACAAATTTGAGGTAACATGTTAATCGGTTGTTTCCGATCCTATACTGATTCAACAACGATTCAACGCATCTGAATCTTGGACCAATGGACAGGGTTCTAGAATTCAATATAATGAAAAATGATAACTGTTTTTAGCATTGGCACTAAGCGTACAGAATGTCAAAAGTGAAAGAAACGAAAACAACTTTACATTTATAAAACCTGTTCCCTTTTCTAAATCCCATATCGTTCCCCCTTCCCAGTTAAGAAAACATTGTCACCTTCGAATTAATTTGATTCTACTTCAGTTTGTGGAATTCGACCAGCTTTTGTATTCGAACCTGTACGCATAGTTGGTGGCGAGCGAGCCAAACCTGACGCATGGCCATGGCAGGTCTCAATGTACGGTGGATCTGATTATAAATACTTCTGCGGAGGATCGATTATCTCAGATAGATGGATTCTAACGGCTAGTCACTGTATAGGAGGGTATGTACAGTCAGTGTTTAAAAATCGTCTGCGAATATCAACCAACGATTATTATTCGGTTTACTTCACTACAAATAAAATACGAATAATAAACTACTCAAAGCCATTTCAAAAGGATATACATAGCAAGTCATGTTTTAGAATTTCTCATTAACAGATAAGTATGTTTCAACATAAAGCGTTACTGTTGAGACCTTAATCGAAAAGTACAGGTTTTCTTACCTACCCACCCTTGTTATTACAAGCGAAGAGCCATAATAGGTATAGTCCGACTTCTTATGGACCCACATTTATTCAAAATCCTCTTAAATGAATTGGTGTAAACTATTTTTGCGTGTCATATAATTGTTTTAATCTAATACAATGAAGAATAATGTTTTTCAGAATTTTTGAAAGTAAAATAATGATTTTTGCCGTCCGTGTACATGATAACTCCCCGCTTATCACACAAAGTTGTTTCTTTAATAAACGAAGAAGCGAATCGTCTCTATAAAAATAGTTCCGATTAGGGGTCGTGTCAAAAATAAATGCATTTTAGTGATACGTTTTTGTATCAAATCGACTTTTTAATATAGATGTCAATATGTCTGTGTAATTCACTTGTCTATGATATCAAAATGAGTGTACGCTGTCTTTGTTTAAAAAAATATTTGATCAGATATTGATAATCATATGTATCTTTTCTGAGACCCCATACCTCCTTCTTCAGACCAATCAAAATGGATTTTTTAATTAAATTGTTTCGCTTTTCTCGTGGGAAAAACCAGCAACCAGGTGAGTTATGACGATACAAATCAAATGATATTTAAGTTCAAAATGACGTAAGCGGCAATTTGCTTATAAGTATATCCAAATAATGAATAGTGATCATTTATTGTGTCGAAAGTTTAGTATAAAACCACGTGTTTTTTTTACTATTTGTTAAAATTTTCTTACAGCTAAACAACCTTCTCCCCCCCTCCCCCCATTGTGTTTAAGAGCGCAAAATGCGAAAACGTTGAAACATTGAAACACTTAACTAAATAGACAAAATCATTATTCTAAAACTATTTATTCTCGAAAATTACTTTTTGGAAAGATATTAAGATAAGACTAAGAAGTTACAAAATATAAAACATTTTCCGACGTTATTTTTTGTGTCATTGATGAAACTTTGATAATAAAAGAAGTCAAAGGGACTTTGTCACTATCTTAGAGAAAATATCTCAATTTCGAAGCACGATAACGCGGTGTTTTATGTCCTTATATTTTAAGTCCTTTTAATGAGCATAAAACTGTTACCTGTTTCTCATTTTTTAGCCAAAAAATATTTCCCCTCTAGTAAGTAAGTTATTTAACTCACCAAGTTTGCTTAATAAAAGTGTTTTTTTCCCCTTGAATCGGTTAGCTTAAGCTTATCTTAAAGAAAAGCTCCCGTCATGTCCAATGATTTTTTGAAAGATAACTTTTGTCTTTTGTTCATATATGTACCGTCAATTTTACTTCAATGTACTCTATATTGTCATTTTCGATAAAAAATAAGCGAAATAGGTTATGGCTTATGAAATCACTTATTTGTTTTTATATGATTGATTGGAGTCTTTTTTTCCAATTCCGTAGTTCATAAGTTAATCCTGTTATTGTTCAGTCGTCTCCAATTATTCGCTTTTCGCTTTAAAGTTTGCTTGAAAGGGCTTTTATCTCGTTTAACAAAGCTTCTGGTATTGAACGGAATTAATGGAAGAGCTTGTGTGTTACCATGAATTAGAGTTGCTTTCTCATAAGACTACATTTTTTCAAAGGGAATATATATATATTAATTAAAATCGGAAACAAGTCGTTTGCAGTTTCACTTATTTCAACAAAAAACGTAATTCTGACTTTAATTGTATGCAATTTACAAATATTTTTCTTTCTTTCCAGGCGAACGGATCCGCAATACTTCCTTTTAAGAGCCGGACAGCCGCGTAGAGACACATACTCTCCATATCTCCAAGAACTAGAGGTCGAAACGCTCTTTCCCCACCCACAATACGACCCTCAGACAGTGGACAATGATATAGCACTTATCTATCTTAAAGACACCATTAAACTAAATGATCACGTGAGACCAATTTGTCTACCTCGAAAACAGGAGAAGGTTCCGGTTGGCACAAGGTGTACCGTTATCGGATGGGGTAAAAGAAACGAAACAGGTGCACAATCTCTCTTCTATAGATAAACAGCAGTATTATGTCTCTTTCATATGATCACCTTGCTACATAAGTCACGTAATGAACTTAAGACTTTTTAAGTTTTAAATCAAACTGAATAGCAAGAACGGTTAGAACAACAACAATATCTAGTTAGATCAACTGCCACTCGTGATTCCAAACTTTTGGTAAAAAACAAATGACATATTGATTTTTGTGAACAATTTCGTCTGAAAAACCAACCTGTATAGGAGTAGGCCAACACGATTAAGCCGGCCAAAATTCGGTTAAAAATCGCATCTCAGTTGTGAAAAGGAGGAGGCTATGGATTAATTATATCTCGTAATTGATGGTGTTTATTAAAAGATTAAAATAAGCATAGCGCTCGAAAGTACAGCCGCCAAAAAAAGACGAATTCTGCGAATTGAATTGTTAAACTATATTATAGTCAGCAACCATAAGTTTACATAATATTTCAATTTGCTGGATTCTTATGATGAAGCCGACTGAATCACCAATAGTTTGCATTTAAATTGTCTAGACAATATGTGACCCGTCACGCGAAAAGGAACCATCTGGGTAGTGCGTAAAGTGTCGACCCTGGTCAGACTGCGCGGACTGCGCAGGCTGATTAGGGACGAAACTTTTTGCACTGTGCTTATTTTCTGAATCTAGAATGATCAATCTATCTTCCAGTGAAAGAATTTTTGAAATGCGACTTCTGGTTGACCTATGCTGATTCCAATCTCTTTTCCAATAATTCATTTTACAGAATTTCCGGATGGTCCCCTTTCGTGTGACAGGTCACATATACTATCTACATCTTTTTTCCAGTTATCACATATGAACGAGAGATGAAGCAAGTCAAACTCGAGGTCGTTAACCAATCTAAATGTGAGGACCTTATAACGGGGGCAGACCGAAAAGTACCTTACATCCTCAACGATAAAATGTTTTGTGCGGGCGGCGCCCTTGGAAATGACGCGTGCTCTGTAAGTTTTATCCATCGTCGATTTTCTGCTAAAACCTCGTAACTACAGCTCAATATAAGCTGTAGTTACGAGGTTTTAGCAAAAGACTGACGCCATATTGATTCACACTCATCGTGACAAGTGATTTCAATTACTAAGTAACGGCAACATTATATTTCATCAAACGTTACTTCTGCAATTCAGGGTTACAGTTAACAACATCGTGAAATTGACTCTTATTTCGATCAAAACCATTCTCAATCACTCACTCAGCACTATTCATTCATTCCGAACACTCACTCAAATCACTCAAACGCTCTAAAATTGCATTAAAAAACTTCGAACTCGCCCAAAATGATCAGTATTTCAATCAAATCCATTAAATAATTGCATGATTTAAAATCGTTGGCTTGATATTTTTAAGCGTCTGTTTAGACGGTAAAGAAACAAAATCAGAAAACATGTAGGTTTTATTAAAGGGATGCAAAAAGTTATTGCTATTTTCGTCGAATTTGACGAAAAAAGCGATTATGTTTTACCACACTTAAAAACATTTCAGAGCTAGCTCCACGCACTCATTCAGTTCAATTCCAAAATCATTCACCATGTCAATTTCATAATGTTTTTAACTGTATCCTTATTTATCTTTTAACTATACAAATATCCGTGTGATAACATCCCGTATGATATTCTTTTATGATATCACATAGTTATTTTTAGAACAATGATATAATTCGGTTATTTTTAGAAACTTGCATTTCTGTTTGAAAAATCTACGAAAACAAGGTAAATAGAGGTTATAAGATAAATATAATATGTACTTAGTGTATTGTATGAAACAATTTCTAACTCGGTTGTGAGAATTGATCATTGTCTCGGCAGAGCGTCGACAATGATCAATTCTCCCAATCTCGTTAGATATTTTTTTCATACAAAACACTAAGTACGTATTATATATATATATCGCATGGGAAATATCACTTTTAAATTGACCTCATCATTACGTCATCCCTTGCTTGATTACATTTTATTTGCTAGACGAGGTTAAGATCCGCTGTTTGAAAGAAAAGCCTCAAGACCGATCCTATATATTTAGAAAACTTTTGAACTATCACAGTAAACAAAAGTTATTACTTTCTTTGTATTCCATCTACCTAGTTCTTTTAATTTCTGAAAATCTTGTTAATATATATATATTTTTTTTTCAGAAATTAAAAGAACTAGGTAGATGGAATACAAAGAAAGTAATAACTTTTTTTTCCAGTGATAGTTCAAAAATATCGAAATATATAAATATATATATATATGATAATTTTCAACTCTCAAGGTACTGCTATATCGCTTCTCGTGGTAGAATTATGCCACCATATGCACGGCATTTGTAACGAGGGTTGTTCTATTGTTTCAGGGAGATTCTGGTGGTCCTATCCTTTGTTCTAAAGACTATATGAAAGACACGTGGTACGTGGCTGGTATCGTGTCGTGGGGTGTAGGTTGTGCTTACGGCGAGGTACCAGGCGTATATACTGACGTCAGCGTGTATTTAAAGTGGATACGTAACGTCACAGGATTATCGTATTTGTAGCCTAGACTACTATAACCAATTCTTAGATATATCCATATACTCATGATGTACACTTGTGTTCAAACGCAGTGGATTACAAAAATGTTATAGCGACAAACAGAAATGATACCTTAACGGTGTTTCAACCAAGTGAAAGTTAGGCTGTGTGAAAATAAATAGACTTCTGATTCGGCTTTCACGGACATGATTATTGTGTACTAAGGTGTTGAAATGTTAAAAAGAAATTCGTAAATCCCTCACGTTAGGGTAATAAACCCAAACGCTATTTATGGAAGTGTATTGCTAATTGTTGAAAGTGAGACACAAGACTATTTGCTGAAGTCAGCAGAAAACACATAACTTCATCATTTTTTCCAAAATGTCGATGACAGTATGTATGAAACTGACTGCGTGGCTGAAGGAATTTATAATCCTTAGAACTCCCTTTCTATCATGTGTTTTTCCTATGTAGATAGCAATGGAGAAAGACATCAATGGCATTTCGATTATGTTTGCTCCATATGGATTAAAATGGACTTAAATTCATACAGACCAATGTTTTGTGGTACGTGACTAACTTGATTTCAACATCCAGTACAATACAAAGGGGATGTTTATTGTTTAAAAATAGATCAATAATGGCGTGTCTTATGAATTAGGTGTATTCTTTAAAATATTTACATGTGCATCATTGATGGTAAATAGTGAACTTGTATAATTATATATTTGGTGTAATTTAGACTTAATTCCAATTAAGGATTTTTTGTTCTTTTGTAACATGTACGATCGAAGAAGGTCTACACACATTGTTTATTGATTTTATCAGTGATCTGGGCCAGAGGTTATAAAACTTTTCTCATTCTCAACTCAGAATTTCCTCAAATTTAAACATGAGAATAAAACCATATTTCTGTTGTTTCAACAGTATAAATGTATGAACATAAAAGATTATATTCATAAGTTGATATGAACAAAAACAACTTATTAATATTATCTATCATTTTCAAATATTAATTAAAATTCTGTAGTAGAGAAAATCTCGGTTGAATTAATAAAAAAGTTTTCAATTCTTGGACCCGGTTGTCGTATATCGAAATTCATGTAGTAATGTTTAAGTGTAAGAAGGCTTTTCGACATCTGATTTGAAGAAATTATAAATTATCTCCAAAATGCACCATAGCTTGCACACCAACACAAACAACTTTGTGCGACGCAAAGTACATGCATCATCGCTAACCATTTCAAAGGTAAATTTAGTGGGCATGTGCGGATCACTTATTTTTGAGGTTAGCGGCAATCGGGTACCCTCGGCGGTCACACGGAATAGAACTCTGGAAAAATTCAGACACATCCATGAAAGCGCGTCATTTCGCACGTGGGTTTATATGACGGCACAAACATCAACAATCCCGCTAAGGAAGACGTTGCATAAAACAGAATCAACGAAATAATAATAGCGGGCATATTATAATTTGATAACGAAACACAGTATTTTACTGCGGTTTGTCATCAAAAAATAATGTGACGAAATTAAGATCTCCACAGATGATCGGAAAGATTTAACAAAATATATTTTCTTCAAGCGTATTAAATAACCGAAGTACCACCAGAAGCCGAATAACCCATTAAAAAATTGAACCCAAATTACTACACTTACGATTGATGTACCTTCCAGTGTACGGAAAAGTCCGAGCGATGTTCCGAATGTGTTGCGAACGAAAAACGAACTCGTATATTCGGTAATGGAAGTATAAAGCGAGGTAACCACAGATCGAATCGATTGAGTAATTAAGTGCTTGGTGTTGGATAAAGGAACGAAAATGTGCATTATTTGTACGAAATGACACTAAGAAGTGATAGTTAAGATTTCTCTTTCTATATAAAAAATAAATTCCAATTGTCAAACGAATTCCTCCAATAATATCAGATATATACTAAAGGTTTTCGCAAGACGACAACAAGAACGACGACGCCAAAGCTACAGCAACCCCCCTGGTGAATTTTATATTTCCTGAATGAAAAACTGACATTGTCGTGTAAATATCAGTATAATCCAAGATTAATGCCCTGGCAGGGCGGAGCCTAAATATTGGTTCATTGCATTTAAGGTTGAGGTGAATCAGCTTTTATTTATAATAACTCAGTTAAATAGGTAGTTCGAAGGTTGGAAACCAATCCCTCGTAACTTCAGCTTGTACAAGCAGAAGTTACGAGGATTTGGTAACCAAACAATAAAATGCGTTCACTTTCGCTTAGCACGTGTATTCTTTTGGTTTAAGATACAGTTATTTACATGCGTATACGATAGTTGAGGACTTACTTTTGAAAGAACCCAAACTATTGAAAAGTTGGTCAAATTACGTCACGGCTAAGCCACGCCCTGCCAGTTCATTAATAAGGCAGAATAACTATGTGGTATTACATGTATGCATGTATCATTAAACAGAACCTTAAGAGAAGATATAGATGTTATTTTCTTGCTTAAGTTTTTGAGTGATTCATCTTTCATCGAGTGATCAACAAAAGCTATATTTTCACGAAGTGCTGAGCAACGAGTGAAAATATAGCTTTTGATGTTCTCAAAATCAAGGTTTATTGACCTTACACGAAAAAACAAAAAAGATCCATTGACTCGTATAGAGAAATTGACCTTTGATCCCTCACTCAAAACTGAACGTCTGTTTCATCACATTTAAACTTTGGTTTAAGATACAGTTATTTACATGCGTATACGATAGTTGAGGACTTACTTTTGAAAGAACCCAAACTATTGAAAAGTTGGTCAAATTACGTCACGGCTAAGCCACGCCCTGCCAGTTCATTAATAAGGCAGAATAGCTGTGGTATTACATGTATACATGTATCATTAAACAGAACCTTGAGAGAAGATATAGATGTCATTTTCTTGCCTTAGTTTTAGAGTGATTCATCGTTCATCGAGAGAACAACAAAAGCTATATTTTCACGAGTGGCTGAGCCACGAGTGAAAATATAGCTTTTGATGTTCTCGAAGTCAAGGTTTATCGACCTTTCACGAAAAGACAAAAGTAGATTCATTTTCTCGTATAGAGCAATTGACCTTTGATCCCTCACTCAAAACTGAACGTCTGTTTCATCACATTTAAACTTGTAAATATCATTTTAATGGTTTAAATTTTAAATCAATGATTTATGAT
Source organism: Fragum whitleyi (assembly GCA_948146395.1). NCBI lineage: Eukaryota > Metazoa > Mollusca > Bivalvia > Cardiida > Cardiidae > Fragum > Fragum whitleyi. The sequence goes on along the minus strand of OX411545.1, from coordinate 5,933,456 downwards.
TTTAATTATATTGTAATGTTGTCCATTATTAATTCTGTATCAATAAAATATAATGACTTTAGTGATTCTTTGTTATAATCGTACTCTAGAAACTTAGTGTCTCATTCACGTTGGTTCCACAATCCGTCCGAGACATCTAAGATTAAGATTTTAAGACATCTTTGTAGAAAAATACTGTAGATTAGCATAAGCAAGTTTCGAAAATGGCTTGATATGTCATACTAAAAATACTAAAATTCTGAAACAGTCTATGGCCTGCGAGTTCTGCTCAAATAAACTTACACTAGGCAAACTATATAAGCGCATACTTGACTATTTTTACAGTTTCAAATACTAAATGCCATCCTATTGTTTATCAAGTGTATTTGCACGAATGTCGAACTAATTCTCTGTAAACCGGAAAAATTTTCCATTGCTTTCAATTAAAAGGCTCTTTCTTAGAAAGGGAAAAGGATGGGTATCCTCCTTTCAAAAAGTCACAAATGTTGTTTAAATCACTTTTAATTGAAAGTCAGTACACCAACGACGACAATAGGATATCCCTATTTCGCTTCTCACCAACGTCAAAAGAGTGAAAATTACCCCACCTATCAAGGTAAATTTCATATTTGGGTGGTGCTGTTCAGATACCCGTTAAATTTTATTCCAATGAATTTTCACCGCAATTTTAATTAATCTGCATCTTGAATTATTGTTTAAAATATCTTCAATGAAGAAAAGTTATAATAACCGCATAAGTATTTTTTTTTCTATTTGAAAAATAAAGTGTCCGTTTATATGTCTTCAATTCTTTTCTGAAGTTGATCTCCAAAGGTACACAGTGCTTATACAAAAGTTGGGTAAAGATGCAGGACCCGGGTATAAATCATTCGGAACACCACTCGGCCAAACTCACGATCAACCTCGGATGTACATGGACGGACTATTTTTAAAAATTACGGGAAAACCTTGGGAAAACTCGATGACGTCAGTTAAAATGGCGTTAGCCCTCGAAACTGTGAGTGAACGCTACTCGTTGAAGTCACTGACGTGAAACCATCGTATCCTAATATTAAATATCTTTAGATTCTTAAATAACGACTGAAAAAATCCTAATTTTTGAGAATGATTCATCATTCTCAAAAAATTAGGATTTTTCAGCCGTTGTTTACTTTAAAAGATATAAATCTACGGTGCCAGTTTTTCTTACACTGTTTCTGCCTAACAAAATGAACGATTTTGTTACATACCCATCCGCCTTACATACATCTGAGGTCTGTTGCAGTCTACGGAAATGGCCGAGTGATGTTCCGATGGGGGTAGGAATGTTACCCTACCTGATACCCGGGCACTCGTCCCAAGTGCAGCAGTAGATGAGATAAAGTTCGTCCATGTCGAGGTACTAAGATAAACCATCCGTTTCGTATTGCGAAACTAAACTTTTTAAGTCTTATCAGTGGTTTGCGATGTTGTCTCTGAATTTTTGCTCCTGAGCTATGATAAACTAGAAAGCCATGAATGGCTTGAGTTGCTCAACAGGCTTTAAATTCTTGCAATAGCATATCAAAGTTTTGACTAGATTCTTAGATACTTTGGGTTCTACTGATGCTGAAAATGATTTTCAAATTTTCCACTATATAACAAATGGAGAAATGACCTCCACCCATATAAGACATATTTTTCAACCAATCACAATAATGTTTGGCTGCATGATGAAAGGTCACCAAAGGATCATTCCGGTGAAATTGTGTTGATATTTTGAGAAAATGATTTTGAAAGTTTCCACTATATAACATATAGACAAATGACCTCCGCCCATAAAATGCATATTTTCCGATCACAATAATTTTTGCTGGACGGACAAAGGATCACTCAAGGATCATTCCAGTGAAATTGAGTTAATATCCATCACTTAGATTCTGAAAAAAATAATTTTCAAAGTTTCCACTATAAAAATTATAGAGAAATGACCTCCGCCCATAAAATACATTTTTTTCATCCGATCAAATAATTTTGGTAGACTGATAAAGGCTCACTCAAGGATCATTCCAGTGAAATTTGGTTAATATCCGACAGTTACATTTTGAGAAAATAATTTTTAAAGTTCCACTTTATAACTTATGGGGAAATGACCTCCGCCCATAAAAGACATAGTTTTTATCCGATCACAATAATTTTTAGTGGACTGATAAAAGGTCAATCAAGGATCATTCCAGTGAAATTGGTTGATACCCATCAGTTACATTCGGAGTAAATAATTTTCAAAGTTTCCACTATATAACATATAAAAAAAATGACCTCTTCTCATAAAAAACATATTTTCCTTCCGATCACAATTATTTTTTGTAGAATGATATAGGGTCATCCAAGGATCATTCATGTAAAATTTAATTGGTATCCATCCATCAGAATCGGAGAAAATTTAACTTATTCCTATGATTTTGTCGAACAGCCAATTTTCTGCTTATTTCATGTCTTCCATTTTAATTCCTAAGTTGTTCATATAAGCTGCTTGTGTCGTTCTAGGAAGGAATGCTAATTTTGTGGAGAAACGAACATCTTTCGCAGAAATTATCGCTGACTCCAGTGAGAGAATTCTTGAGGTGACGATTTTTTTACAATTTGGAAAGAAATCTTGGAGGCTTTTCATGAAAATTGATATTGATAACGTTTTTTTAATGTGTTGAATATCAATACTGCAATAAGAAAAAGGCATAGGCATTTTGCTCGGCGACCGCTATTACATCATTACTTTGGATATATATTGCAGCTTAAAAAAAGAATTATACGAGGGGTGTTCCAAAAGTCCGTGGACTGTCTTTATATCTCGAAGACAGTTCAACAGAAATCAATGGAATTAGCAGAATATTATTAATAGATGAATTTTAAACATTTAGGAGTAAATGCATAGTATTCTATCCCATTCATTCACATAACGCGTTCAACAAGCAATGCCATAGAGACATACATAGCGTCAAGCGGCACTAAGAAAACGCTTATACATTTTGTGACTTAAGCACAAATTATAATGCCTTTCACTTAAATAAATTTCTTAGGTTTCGCATGCTACTTCTATAAAGACAGTGATATTTCTGGCTAAATTCATTCGTTGAAAGACGTTTCATTACAAGAATAAATTAACTTGATCAACATAAGTGGTAGATAAAAAACGGCCACCAGGACGTCAAAAAGACAACGTCGGATTGATTTCTGTTACAGAGATTGATACTCAATGAGAGCAGGTGATCTACAGGATTGTCACTGACACCTAGTTAAGTGCCACCACAACAATATTTCCACAATAAAACATTGATAACAAGCAGCTTTAAAAAAATAGAATGTAAGAAAACTTTATTTTGGCATCGAATGATGGAGAAGTGTCAACTGTTGGTAATAACTGTTACTGAATTACAAGAAAGAATGTTAGGTCATTTAGACACTTAACGACAGCTAATATTAAAGACCTGTAGCCTGGAAATTGATGATGTAGTTGAGAAATTAGAATAGTGTGTATTAAATCGAAATTTGGGATGATCTTATTGAATAAATAAAGTACAGTATGTGTTTTGTATATCTCGACATCAACGACGTACGTCAGAAACTTGTGGTGTGCGCCGCTTGATGCAGTGTTTGAATTTGGACGCTCAAATAATGACATCTTTTCGGCGTACAATTAAATTTGGTGTGTTAGTAAAGGACAGATAGTACAATAGAATTACATGATTGATGTTTCCATACGATAAGCAGTCTGAGATATGGCGTCAGTCCACGAACTTCTGGAACACCCCTCGTACGTTTAGTTTATATTTGTTCCATATTCTGATAAGTTACTCATTCTTTCTGACTATTTGTCTCTCACCAATGGGTCGATAATCGTAGATCTATGTGAGATAGTAGCTGGAGGCTAGGAAAAGATGTAATGGTAGTACTGGCGTGAGAAATACCAGGAATCCATTGTTAGGTGCTCCAGCCGCCGCGATATAACTGAAGTAATGTTGAAAGCGGCGTTAAACCTCAATCAATTAATGATTGTTACTTGGCATAATTGCGTCGACTTCGGCAAAACCACTTTGGAAAGGGGTTTATCAGACATCCAAATTCATTCACGGGTAACTGGAACTTTATTTTCTTCTTGTATTGAGCTCGGCTGCAACGTCAGAGCTCAGTTTTGAAAATGCAGCTATATATTCGTTTGTTGTTGTTTTTTGCAATCCATCGCCAAAACTCTGCCAACCTAAAGCTCAGAGTAATACAATAGTACCTCTATGCACAACCCTTTAAAACATCCATACACAAATTTGACCAAAAGGGTATTGTTTCTCTATTTTAATCGGAAACCAGTCGTATTTTTACCACGAGTGTCCCATGCCAACTAACATGCCAGAACAACATCCACAATCTGAAAGCATTAGAGGATTTTGTTTTTTAAGGGTATCGACAATAGTACCACTAGAAGTTGAATTACGTATAAATGACTCAAAATTATTTTACTTACGTCTAAAGAAGTTCGAAGTTTACGGAAAATTCCGCACGATATTTCGATTGCCGAGTTGGTATAGGAATGGGTATGAAATGAAGCAAACTCGAGTAATTCACATGTACATGTATTTTAATTTATTATTTTTTTCTCTATTACATGTATCATTCATTTAAATAGCAAACCTATCAATATATGTAAACAAAATTGTTGTTTTTCGTGAGATGGTCCTTGTAAAACGTAAAGTTTGTGTGAGAGGGACAAAAAAAGTTTTATTGCCTATAAAAAATATTAAGCAGTGCAACAGTATTGAATGCGTGTTCTAAATATCAAAGTTTTCCTGCCAAAACCTCGTAACTACAGCTTGTTTTAAGTTGTAGTTACGAGGTTTTAGAAGGCAAACGGTGATATAGTCATTGTAATCCTTAAAACCTTGTAACTAAAGCTGTAGTTATAAGGTTTAAGAATTATGTCTATAATATACAATACTGAAGCACTAACTAATCAATCAAAATGGTAAGTAATTGCAAGTAGTCATGATTATATAATCAGCAACAAAAAGGTAAACATACATATTAATATATTTATGAAGTATAATACAATATCAAAACACAAATTATAATTACAGCTTTGAACAAAATATCAAGTTTTACTTTCCCGTCTTGATCTTTTCATGCATCCTTATCCAGATAAAATAAAGTTTACATACACTGCCCCCCAAAAGATCCTTCACACACATTTCATTTATAAGATTTTCAGCTTTAATCTTTTTAAACAAAGTTATAGATTAGTTTTTATTACTTAAAATCTGATTATTCCCATTTGAACGCTACTTTAGACGACAAAATGACTGTTGATAAAGATACTATTTTAGAACAATGTATAACAGAAAATATTGAGACAAAAGGAGAAAATGCTGATTATCAGTGGAACGTTGTGAGAGACTTGTAAATAGCATGCCTAGATGCATGTTCAGGCTGTCTTACCTGCTAATGGAGGCTACACTAAATATTGACAGAAGTTGATCCCCTTGATAGAAAATTTGGCAAAATGGTGAACTATTCTGATTTTGTCGATTTTACATGATTTTGCCATTTCTGGTATTGCTTCTTAATTAATACATTGCATTAAAGATATATAGTATACATTTTATTAATAAAAATAATATAAAACTTTGTTTTAAATTACTTCAGCTAAAGATCTTTAAAAGAAGTGTGTGTGAAGAAACTTTTGGAGGGCAGTGTATTTCAAAACAATTTAAACAGATGAAAGCTCTTGTATAGAATATTTGAAAAAATTGAAATCGTTTGTGTTATCTATCAAAATATTTGGAGAAGGGTTAAATGAAATTAATATTCTGTTCAAAGTTGGTAATGCAATAACACAGGAAAATCGACTAGCCATAATTTCTAGGTAACAGTATAAAACTTTATCCCCTTATTTGAAGTTATTTGATTTCTAAAAAATAAATTAATACTTTTATTTAATTGTCTTTTAAAACGGGACAAACAATGCAATAGTTGGAAAAATTCCTTCTTAGATATTCTGCAGGATAGAATGTAGCCCTTTTTCAAGAAATTTAGCATAAAGACCGAGGCAAACAGAACTTGCCTGTTCACAGAATCATTAAAGTATCAGCAATCATTCAAAATTGGTTTCCATCTTTGCACATGCATCAAGAGCATCATCTCTAACATTATTTAACTACTTTTCGTCTTGAGTTTCAAAATATTAACCAAGTTTTCCTTATGAAACCATAAGGAAACCTGGTTTAACATTGTAAAAGTTCATGACTTCTAAAACATTGTGGAACTTTTACAAGTCCACCACATTAACTTTTGGTGTAAGGACACACAATATCCAAACATGGCATAATCCGGTTATAAAGGTTTGTCATTCATTCTTAATTCTGCAAGAACAACTATATACAATCAGTCTAACACTTGAACATTCATCAACAAAAAAATATATCTCATTTCTTGCATCCATCAAAATATAAAACAAGTTCATACGTCATGAGTGTTTTTGCCTTGCTATTTCAATACCTGGCCTAATAAAAGAGTTCATTTACTATCAAGACTATAAAAAGCCCCTTCACCAACTTAAACAAAAATATAATATAAATGAACATGACATTTGTTGCAAATACTTTTTAATTCTTCACCACAAATTTGTAAATTCTTTCTAATATCTTTTCAAATCATTTAGCAGGGTCATCACTAGACTACAAAATGTATAGACACTATCTTGTCTTGCATTGACCCTATGGTGTGATATCCATGGCCCAGTATGAAACAGTTGTAAATGCCTATATATTTATAAGACAGTTACAACTATTTTTCTCACTGAGCCACCAACATGAGCCTATATACAAATCTATATACATAATGGTTAAAATAATTTTGAACTCATGTACTTCTGAATTGAAAAAGTATTTTTTCCAATCCTTTAATTAAATGCAAGTTGGCAAATGTAAGAGTAAATTTTAGAGTAATCAATTATGCTCATAAATTGTATCTTTGGGCAACTTTAACATTATTTATCAAGAGTCATGATACAAGATTTGCTGTATGTAACGGAACTTTTTTTTAATATGTCAGAAACAGTATTCAATTAAAAGAATGTGATACTTTTCATAAGAGTACCCATGGCATGAGATTTGTTTAGGATAGATAGGGTGAAAATGAACTATTACAAACTGTCTTTATCATGGCACTGTGAAAAAATTGGTAAAGAAATCATAATATAGGAAAATATGGATTTTTACAGCACTTAAAAAATTCAAATCTTTGGGTAATAAGTTTGGTCCTAATTTTACCATACCTTTTTTTAAGTGAAAATAAACATGTATCACAATTTTGCATTAGATATACTAAAAAGAAACTGAATTGCTCAAAAACAAACAAAATATCTATTCTCATGGAGACGAAATACTTTATCTGCTTAGTTACGTTGAGGTATTTTTTTTTAGACAAAAATGTCTGAATTTATGACAGATCTTTGTCTAGCTATATGGTGCTTGTTGTTGTTATAATGTTAGAAAATCTGATCTATGTTATCTTTTTCTAAACATTAAATTGCTGGTATTCTTTAAAAATGTTGTCACTACAGCTTGATTCAAGCTGTAGTTACAAGCTTTTAGAAGAAAACAAATAATACATTGTTTAAACCTTAGAAAAGCACAATACAAATATAGATTTACGAAAAATAAATTATCTGGCAAGCATTCCAATCTTCCATCAAAATGGTGCTAACACTCAACCATTCATCTTATAGTACTATAAAAGTTTGGTGGTTGTATTAGTGACGAACTTCAAACATGTGCAACAGTTTTATCAAAAAGGATTAAATTCTAGGCACTTCAAATTTTTTCTTTAAAACATATCTTTAACAACAGATTTTGTGATTGTAACAAATTGAAGTTCTATGGTAGAGTCTTATTGCTGAAATGGCATCTACTTTGCCTTGCATGCATATTTGAACTTGGTTGAATTTCTTTATTTATCTAATTTAATGATATGTGTTTGCATGGAAGTTAAATACCTCTTCCAATAAAATTTCAGTATATCCCGAAGATGGTACATTTCAACATATATTCCTGAAGTTGACATTACAGTTAAACTACAACATTAATTGAGAGCCACCAGCATTTCACAGGCTCAGCGCAAAACAGTTATAACTGCCTATAAATATATAGGCAGTCAAAACTGTTTTATGCAGACCCATCGATTACTTCCCAGGCATAAGGCTTACTATTCACCCATAGTTGAGAGTAAAATAATGCATGTCAAATTGTCTAATGTCACATATCAGATAGCTAGATGCACATTTCATTAAATCAAGTCAAAATCCATAAATTCACTTCTCAGACTCAAGGCGATAAAAAATAGTTCAGCAATCAGAACCATTTTTCAAACATAGCACTGTTGTTGTTATTTTGGCTTAGACAATTAAACCATATAAACATGATGATGGCTTATGACAAAAGTTTCATGTAAAATGGTAAGAATTTATCTATAACATGATTTCAGAGTTTTATCGAGGGAGAAGTTACTGGACATTCAACCTTCTCAGTGAATACTAACATTTCAATGAGAAATAGTCTTGTAACTGATGTCTCATAATTGTAAAACAAAGGCACAAAAATAACTTTGGTTTAGTTTATCATTATAATAAGTAAAGAAAACAAGTGGCCTCTCATTTTATGAGACTGATACTTTTTATAGAACCTGTGACAGTAACTAAAGAAAATATTTAAATGACGCAGTGAAAAAAGGTCTTAAGTGCCCAAACAGTGTATCTAGGCTCTTAACACCTTCTAGCAATAGGATGTTGATTTACAATTTAAAAGCTACAATACAGAATTGGTGGCACCAAGCTAACAAGTAAAGTCTTTAAGCTAAGCTAAAGACTGTCAACACTTGACATAATATGTGAAGATCCTATATTGACAGTGGTGACCTAAAAATATAAGAAATTTAACAAATTCCATATATTGATGGCTAAGTGCAAAGCAGTGAAAAGTTCCTTTATATTCATTGGAAGTTACAACAGTTTTTAGCTGAGCTATCAAAATTTATCATGATAACTCGATCTCTGTGAGGTGAAGTCTGTCTTACTAGCACATTAATAATTATCCAGGGTTTGAGAAAAGTTGTCAAGACAGAAGAGAGAGGTCAGCAGAGCTATTGTAAGAGTCAATATGTCAATGGCTCAATTAAAAACATTTGTAACTGCCTATAAATCTATAGGCAGTTACAACTGTTTCAAAATGACACATCAATACTGACACTTGAAAAAAATATTGCTATGACCCCATGGCATGTATGTAACTTCTCCCTGTGATAACTCTGGTCTAACATGAAGGGATGATGTAATGATATGCTAAATGAGCGAGCGATCATTAGAGTTCGTCGTGGACATCTTGTTCTTCGTCTTCTCCTTCTTCATCCTCATCTTCTTCGTCATCTTCTTCCTGCAAAAAGGAGAAGACAGAATTAGTTTTAGTTTCATATCCCCATGTATTAAAATTTCTTAAAACTTTATATCATCAAACAAACAAACTATACTGAGTTCCATAAGAAAGTGTGCACTTTCACTTTTTTCATTTTTCTTAATATTTCAAAGTCGGATGAAAATTGTGGAGTAAATTTGATACCATTCTTTAGTCAAAACCTTTAGAAATTAAAAGTCAAATCAGATTTGGATAAAGTATCGCATGCTGCATACGCGCAGGCAGAGCTTAAATTGTTGAGATTTGACCTCCCTACAACTTTTTCTTTGGCAAGAGCTATGTGTTGATGTTGCAAAATAGAGTTTTAGAAGCCATTCCAAGCCATTTCCAAACAAAAGTTTTAATTGTTATGCAGACATTACGTGTACGTCAAAGTTAGACATCGCTACGTTGTTAGGCCAGTAACTTGTCCTTGAATTGTGCTAAGACATTCCATGACATCTCGATTTGCTTATCAAAGGCCTTACAAAATGATGACCTCAATTTTTATTGTAACATGAACTCTCAATAAATTTTAATAACTTTCTTAAACTGACAAGGTTCGATTTTGTTCAACGACGTTTATTTGTAGTCCAACTGCGCGGTAGCAACATGCACAATTGTATGGAGGATGTGATTTTATGCTCAGGAAAGCCGCAAAGATTCAACTGAATGCTTTTTCAGACCAATTATTCCTCTAACACGTGATGCACATGCAAAACATGCAAAATCAAATGTCTCAATTTAGCAGAGAATTTTTGCTCATCGCGCGATTTTTGTTTTCAAATACCGTTTGCACATACTCTTGTGGATAGTCATACGACGTTTCATGACGATAGATTGTGTAATTTCAGAGATATTCAAAATTCAAAAGTGCACACTTTCTTTTGGAACTAAGTATAAATATTTGTTATTTTTCTATGGGACCAAAGACTGCACAAGCATACAAAATAGCTGAAAACAGCCCTGTGTCCAGGAAATGAAAGAGCTCGCCACAAACAGTTTTTATAGCAAGCTGCCGGAGCAGTCTATCTTGAATGCAATTTTTGATTCATATAATGAAGTGAAATTAATTTGTTATTCAAATTTAGATAATTAAACGAAATGAGATTTTCATGAAAAATGACAATGGTCAACTTATCCACAATTTCAGTTTACTATGCTAGTCACTTCATAACATTGCTATCCTATTGTTGCAAGCCCCTAAAGTAAGCACACTGTTCAGGATAAGAAAGCAGAAAATGCTTGCTAATTAATATTATAAAGCACTTTGCTCTCCTAAACATGAGCCTTGTTCACAATCAACAAAATATATATAAATATGTTCTAATTTCTTGATTATTCAACATGAAAAATCAGCACCAACTAAGAAATCTATAAAATATTTTTGGACTTTTCTCCCATTACAGCAATTTAAAAAAGTCTTTATTACTTTTCTGAATTTGAGTCTAAATGGTTCTATAGGACTCTTTTCTGATTGTTTTAGAGTCCTGGCTTTGTAATTATGAGTCCCAGACTCACAAACCCAACATCCATTTAAAGACTCTTTTAACCTACCTGATCCATAGCTGGACCAGCTAAATCTTTAGGACATCCCTTCTCTAAGAATGTTGTAAGAGCCTCCAGGGTTCTATCACCATTATAATCTACAACCTGCAAGTATACAATATCATCATAGGTTAATATATCCATAGAAACAATTATAACACATTAAGTTCTCATAGAACCCAATGCTCTAATATTACCACACAACCTCTAAGGATGTCAAAATCAACCATTTTTTGTGTGATTTTCTGAATACTAGAATCCTCTACTAAACCCTCAGCCACTTGAAATGAATGCCATAATCTTTTTAAATGGAGGTTCTTTAAAAACTTTCCTGACAAAATGTTAAGCTTTAATATGAGCCTGTGCGTGAGATTTCCTACATTTTCAAACATGCGCAAAGCAAGACTATGACCAGCCTGTGCATCCGCACAGTCTGACCAGAGTCTCAACTTTGCATTTAGTACAAAGGTTAGGTTTCAAAGTATCTGTAGACCAACGGATAACTTTATATTTACAGTATATAGCTGTCTACGCTACCCAATGTTGGCACCTCACGAAAATAACAAATTGTTGGAAATGTCACACGCAGGCTCATATTAATTCAACAAACCCTTGATTTTTTTTCATTTTATCTTTAGTTTTCAGAGTGTACTCACCCTAGATTAAGACAAAAGTCCTGTAAACTTCACTCCTAAACTATTGTTAATTGTATACATTAATTTGGTTTTGGTAGTCAAAATTAATTTTCTGATATTTAGTAATTTTGGTATTTTTTCCATGTCTTAACATCTGTAGTCTTTAATAAACCCCTTCCCTTTAAAGAGAAGTGTGATGGTTCTAATAAATCCCGGTGGTTGTATTAGAGTGTTTACAGTATGTTATGAATGTAATAATTTTTTTTCATTGTTACCCTGGTCTTCATCAATCATGGCTATCACCATTGTAAGACATCATAATAATGTATTAGCCCTTTCCTGTTTTACAAAATTTTGGACCAGTCCAAAATTCATAGGTGTTGCAGACGAAAATTTAAAGTGGTTTAATTTGAAAAATAACCATTTTGTAGGGTAGAAAAAAGTGTGGAGAAAGAAGAAATTGCTTGTCAGAAGCAATTTCTTCTTTTTTCACAATGTTTTCTCAATCATAAAATCACAGGCATGTAACGAGCTGGGATTAAACAGCAAAGGGTTAAGATAAACACATATTGTCACAAATGTTTCTTTGATCCAGGGTTCTATTTCATCAAGCATTGTATGAAAGAATTGGATTGGTATTTATATTGTGCAATATGCCTTAACACTTTAGATAAAACTAGCCCCTGGACTTCCAAATTTGGATTAAAGATACAAGATACGAGACTTGACTTTATAATTGATCTAACCATTCATTGAAAGATGACCTTTCGAAAATATGGATAGATGGAATATTTATACAAAATAGAGCATTGTGGACTGACCATTAAACAATATGACCTGGACTGTCAATTGGCCAGTAAATTTTCAAGGTGGTCAAGTGAATTTATCCCCTCAACTTACTCAAGGACATGCAGAAAGAATATTTTCACTTCCTAACAAGCTTATAAATCTATAAATCAAAATTTTCTTCCTTTTCAAAATCTTCACAACTGGTTCAAATACTTACGTCATTGGATCCCTTCAAGAAACATTTAATAGTTGGAAAACTTTGAATTTTGACATCTTCTAACTCATTGGCTGTGGAGTCCATCTTGCATACATCTGCAGATGATGACTCCTGGAACTTTTCTCCTAATTGATCCCAAATAGGGGCTAACTGTTTACAATGGCCACACCATGGGGCATCTACAAAACACAATTTGACAATTGTCTTTTTTAACCCTTTCCTGTTTTACAAAATTTTAGACCTGTCCAAATTCAAAGATTTTGCAGACGAAAATTTAAAGTGGATTTAATTTGAAAAATAACCATTCTGTAGGGTAGAAAATAGTGTGGAAAAAGAAGAAATTGCTTGTCAGAAGCAATTTCTTCTTTTTTAACAATGTTTTCTCATTCATAAAATCACAGGCACGGAAAAAGCAGGGATTAAACTGCAAAGGGTTAAAGCTTTGTAATTGCCAGGGTTATTACTTGTAACACAGAAATAATTTTCAGAATTAGAGCTTGACTTGCCTAATCTTGGTAAATTTTACATATGTGACCTGTCAGGCGAAAAAGGGACCATCTGGGAACTTCATACAATTAACATTTGAAAACAAGATAATTGGTTGTAGTACATGTGCAGGCCAATTAAAGGTCGCATTTCAAAACTCCTTTCACAGGAAGGTAGATTGATTATTTTAGATACAGAAAGTTATTAAGTTATCAGTCTGCGCAGTCTGACTGTGGTCATCACTTTTCTCACTACCCAGATGGTCCCTTTTTTCATGACACATACATGTATATGTATTCTTAACAATAAGACAAGTTCCTTCAATGCTTTAAATTCATATATGGTAAATAAACTTGGAATGACATGGAGAATTGCAACAGATTTCCTCCAAGAAATGTTCGACTAAAAATTAAACAGATAGGAAACTACTTCCGAAAAGAATTTAAGACTGTTCAAAACTATATTCAATTCTTTTTACTTAATGAGATTACTAAACTATAAACAAGCCTCACATTAATTTTTGAGTCTTGACTACTTAATTGTTAGTTTACGACTTGCACCCCTTGATAGCTTACATCCTTGCTTACCCTTTTCATGATACTGAATGAAAACTTAGGAAACTTTCATTGAAAGCAAAGTGCTTAAAATACTGGATGGACCAATGGGTGCGAGTCAGTTTTTATTTGAACATATAATCTTTATTTCTCAATTAAAAAGGAAAATGGAGAAAAGTTTGATGATTGAAATTTCAAAGTAAATACTTAAACAGAAAATAATTTTCAGAAATCGAGTTCAGGAATATTTTTCTTTTAGATTATGAAAAATTAAAAGATTCTACACTTACAATTCTTGCATCCAGTATTTAAGCACTTTTTATTACAATGTAAGCTTCCTCATTTTTTCATTCATTATCAGGACAAAGGTGAGGATGTATTAAATGCAGGTTAATCTTTTCTATACTTCCTCCCAAAGAAGGAAAATTAAACATGAAAACAGTTAGTTATGTATAAGGCTAAGTGTTTGTTACTTACAAAATTCAACTAAAACATCTTTATCTGCATTCTTTGCAACTTCATTGAAATTCTTTCCTACTAAAATTTTAACTGGTTTGGAGTCCCAGCCTTCTGGAACTTCTTCTGACATTAAATGAGGCTGAAATAAATGGAAAAGGTTATTGAAAATCTTGTTAATGATGATAAAGTACTATTCAATTAAATGCGTGGAATCATGATTACAATTTTCAAATCAGATATCTTCTATATATCAAAGACTTGCATGAATAATCAATTCTTTTCAGTCTGACTTTAAAATGATTGGACCTGTAATAGTCCAGCAATGTTCTTGAAGTAATGAGCCTTAACTATGTTGACCGAGGTTTCCTAATGATTTCATTAGGAAACCCAGTCAACAGTGCAAAAGGTTATGAATTCCCAATTGTTGTGGAACTATTACGGGTTCACTACCTTAAGCAGTGTTGACATATAATATGTAGTCAGTTTTTACAATAAACAACATAAAATGGGGGAGAAGACTAGCAGAGGCCCATTTACCCATGGCCCCTCGATTTTGAGACTTATTGAGAAAATGCCTATACCCCAAATGTTTAATATTGAATTTTAGGAGTCTGGGCCCCAAGGTTAAAAGTTGTCAGTCTTTCTCCCTGAAATAGGTAGCATACCAACAATTTACTTTTTAGTTTTTGTTGAACACACATCTGAAAGTTCAATGATATGCCTTTACTTCATTAATATTAGCTTTATATTTAATCAATTCATTTTTTCATGCAAGTATTAAAACATAATTACCTTAATTTTTCCATCTAAAACACCACTAACAAAAGATTTGAGTGCATCAGCTGTGAGATCATTGGTCTCTGGTTTAAATTTGGTCATATCTTCCTCCAGCTGAATCAATCTTACAGCTGGACATTCCTCCTTCTTTAGACCAAAGAATTCCAGAATTCTCTCATTATCTTCTTCTTTGATGTCCAAGTAAATGAACAACACCTAGAAAAAGATAGGACAGGTTTTTTTTAAAAAATATTCAATGTAATGAGCATGGATATGACACATGTTTTTCCAACAATTTCATGTACATAAGGCAGATATCTTTAAATCTAGACATCTACGTAAATTTACTGAGAATTTTTGATGACTATCTTAATTTTTGGCTGTTGTTGTTGAATCATAATTATTTAAGTAGAATCAAGGCACATATATGACCCTTAAACCAGTGTTTTGACCCTAAAAAATCTGAAAATATACTCTTTTGACCCTTAGAAAGAAATTACTCCCAAAGGGGGTATTTTGACCCCCTTGAGAGAAACTCTACAGGTCAAAACTGTGTTTTATCACTCAAATTTTCAATGATGTATCTTGTATACTTTTTCAAATTCTACTGATTATATTTTCTCCTTTTATATTACAACATTCACTCTGTAAAATTCTACACACAATTTGCCTTTTTCTGTTGTTTTGACTGAGTTTTGACACATTGAATATTAGAGTTTTAGCAGTCAAATGTCAATGACTCAAAAATTTCAAATACTAGCATGAGCCCTGTAGAATCAATATATTTAAGCTATGCAACTTGCTGCTCATCTGAAATAGGGAAGTTTGGAGGACCATGTATCCATTGCTCATACAGTGATAATCAAATAACTATTTTCATATTACCATTTACGCTTTTGTCAAAATTCAGAACTACCCAGGTTTTAAATTCACTCAGATTGAAAGCTGATTCATTCTTACAGAGATAATTTGCCCCAAGAGATAGATTAATACCTTGGATAATAAACTTCAGAATATCTTGGACAAATCAATAAAAACAGTGAAACAGAGTTATAACTGCCTGTGTTGATCTATCTTATTGTGAACTTTTTATCAGTTATTTTTCTAGATAACCCTATGATCCTGGTAATCAATTCTTGACAAACCATTGAGTACCTACAAGGTAGGGTTATACATACCTTTCCTTTAAAGTCAGTAGCAGCCTCTCTATAAGCAACCATAGTCTCATGGTCCTTATCAGTTTTGTCTGTGAAAAACAGAATGTGGTTCTTTACATCTCCTCCAAATATTTTTTGAGCACTCTGTAATTTGACAAAAAATAAGTAAATATTATTTATAGCTTTCCCAGATAATAATAATTTGAGAGAGTATTAATCTATTACAGAATAAAATCTTATTAATCTACAATCATACAACATTATGGTAATAAAATAAAGTAAATTGAGACAAATTGAATAACATGAACCATACACAGTCATTGCCTATTCTAGGAGGGGGTATTTGGCATTTAGCACATACTTTGAAAAGTCCCCCCTATTTTTGAAGATAGGGGATTTTTTTTTCATATAGAGAAAGAGCAAAATTTTCCATCTATTTGGTGATTTTGCTAATTTTCAACAAAATTCCCCCTTATTTTCTATATCCTAAAATAGACACTGCTGACAGATTATCTTTAAGTTTCTGAAACATAGGGGTGAGTTATATGCATTTTGTCCGTCATTCCTGGACAAGTAAAAGATTATTTTCTCCTTGTTCAGGATCAAACAGAGCCTATCCCCCAAAAAAAGACCTTAGATAAATTTGAGAAATATTGTTTTAAAAGGAAAGAACCCAGCATTTTCTTCATTGAAAACATTCCATTTCACCCTTTATTTACAATCATTTTAAAGCTTACTCATCTCTTAGATCTATTTAGCACCAATCCAAAATTTGACTTGATATATACATTTTTCCACGGATAAATGACCCAGAAAAATGTATTTGTCTGCAGGAATAAAAGCCCTTTTCCGTCAAGTCGGGCGAGAGAACTCCACAACCCTAACCAAACAGCGTTTATAAGTCCTTCAATTTCAGAGCAAGAAGATACTCAGCCTACCTCTTGTGTGAATTCAATGATGAGTGGCATACTGTTTCCAGAGATAAACATTTTCAGGTCACTGGGAGTTAATTCACCTTCAAATCTGTTCTTGCCTTCATCAAACTGTAGAGATAGACATAAAATATAAATGAATGCATGCATTTCCAACACTACCCAAATGAAACCATACATAACCAATGTTTTCTGCCTTTTGATACAAACATAAGGCCAATTAATCTGCTAGATGACTGCAGTTAGAAAAGCTCATGTTGGAAAAATCATGCATGGGAATCTCACACCCGTGCATTGTCCATCAAGCAGAACTACATATGAAGGGGTATTTTTGTTTTAAGATATAAGTATTTCAATAATTATCCCCCTCTTTGTTTTCGGTACTTATATGAATTGTCTTGCCGGGACAATTCAAACAACTAAGCACAACACAGGGTTTCATTGAGAAATAAAGATTTTAGACTGGCTTTACCCCCTCTCATCTGTACGTCTGATCAAGTGTTATTAATGTATAAGTCTAAATCAATGTTTTTGCAATATCTAGATAGGTACTATAACTACCTTTTTGAAAAGCATAACTCCATCATCTTCCATACCATGTTCTTTATAAACATCTGTGTTGGAGGTAATACCAAATGGAATATCATCAGTGATAGCAGCAACATCCAGGAAAGCTTTAGCACCATCCGATTCTTTATCCTGAAATATACAGAGGATAGTTGTTTATTTCAGTGTGTTGATCTATTTATCTTTCAATGAGAAAGCAACAAAATTTAGCTATCATTGTTTATGAAGAAAAAGTTATAGATCTATCTTATACAACAAGTAAACTTTTTACTGTTTCTTTTAATTCAAAAAGAGGCGAAATGTGAACTATTTAAGGACAATTTCATTGAAGCCTTTCATTTTTTGCACATGATAGCCTGTCTATGTTATGACATGATTGGTAGAATAGGCTCCATTAGAAGACGTCAAATATAGCAAATAACAATTTAGAGGCAAGGTTAAGCCTTTGGTAATTACACTGTGTGGTAAATCTACAGAAAAATCCAATTAACCAACTAGAAATCAATTTATGTAATCAATCAAAGCTAAAGACAGTTTTTCTGGATTTACAATAAAAATATTTCAATAGTTTTTATCATTTCTCTTTGTTGTTGGCTCTTGTTTGAATCACCTGCAAGAGGTCTTTCAGAGGATTAAACGCGAAATGGAGTTTTCACTTAGAATAAAAGATTTTGGAAAAAGTTATTTCCTACCAATTCTGAACACAGATAACATGAACCAAGAGCAAACTATATTTGAGCCTATGTGTGACATTTCCGACAAATGCATTTTGCACAATATTAGAGTTTGACCAGCCTGTGCATTTGCACAGACTGATCAGCGCTAAAAAGACAGTTAGGAACCTATAGTCTAAGTGCATGCTCACAGACTACTTTCAGTTTACTGTGTAACTATTTATATGCTCAATGAATTTCCATCACACACATGGAATTGTTGGAAATATCATGCACAGACTCATTTATAAATGAAGCAAGGTAAGCTGATGAGAATTTTACCTTGAAATACCCAATGACAACAACTTCATCTTTGTCAATCATGGAGGTAGCAGCTTGGACGTCATCAAGATCGACAGCTGGGGGTCCAGTCTTCTTCTTGATCCAGTTTACAATGTCAGATCCTGTTCGGCCTCCTGAAATACACAAATTACAAAAATATCAAAATGCCCTCTTTATGACGCAAATAAAAAGGTATTCTCTGATTTGTAGACTCAAAACCATGGCTTGTGGATACAAGAGGACCAAGATGGTCCTAGATCGCTCAACTGAGTCTCTTTGACCCCTGGGACATCACATTAATTAGATAAGCAGATGTCTAAAAGAAGATAATTGCCTAAGATCAATACCATGAAACGTTTTCAGCAAAGAGCAAGACAGATATGCCTCTTTGATTCTATGTAAAAAGGGATGCACCTGGGTGGACCCCAAATGAAATCCCAGGATCTTGATATGATCAAACTTGGAAGAGGTCCATAAGATGGTGCTACACACTAAATATGAAAGCTGTCTGCCTACTGGTTTCAGAGAAGATTTTTGAAGGTTTTCCTATTTTCACCCTTCGTGCTCAGATGAGCTGAAAGGGATGCACCCAGGTGGAGCCCAAATATGACCCAAAGGTCTTGACATGAACAAACTTGGTAGGGGCCCACTAGATGATGCTACATACCAAAAATGAAAGCAGTCTGCCCTCTGGTTTTGATATTTTTGGGCTAGGTATTTTTTTTTTATACTTTTCAACAGTATTTCAGTCAGATTTAGATGTAGCTGGATCACATTGGATTTCTGGTATTACTAGCACCACAATACTTACCATTAAATCCTTTAAACTAATCGATTGATTTGTAAAATTTTAGATAGTATATTGGATGCATCTTAAAAAGTATTGACCCTTAGAAATTTCTTTCAAGGGAGTCAAAATGACCCCCTTTAAAGAACTTTCTACGGGTCAAAATAAGATATCAGATTTTTGGGATTCAATGATTGATTGACTGAATGGAGTTTAGTGCCGCTTTCAACATTTTTATAGCTATATTGCAGTGACTTGACCACCTAACAATGGATTCCTGGTATTTCTCTAACCAGTAAAACCATCACATCCTTTCCTAGCCTCCAGCTGCTATCTCACATAGGTCTACAATTATCAAGCCATTGGTGAGAGACAAATAGTCGGAAAGAATGAGTACCACCATCAGAAATCAAACCCGCGACCTCTAGATTGACAATCAGACAAGCTACCAACTGTGTTATATTCAGAGTCAAAACCCTGGTTTAAGGATCAAACATGATCCCTAGGGTTTAAAAAGTAAATAGACGAGTCATACCTTGATAATCTACTGGGTCACCATTACGGAAAAATTTGATGGTTGGATACCCTTGAACTTGGTAATCTTTGGCACACTTTTGTTCAACAGTGGCATCAACCTTGGCTATCTTTACTTCAGAGTTCTCGTCAGCCAGAGCTTTGGCAGCTTTTTCATATTCTGGAGCCAGAGCCTTGCAGTGTCCGCACCATGGAGCATCTGTAATACATAAATAAGAATTTGTAGGGTTTGAAAGGGGAACAGGGTTTGTAAGCCAGAGACCCACAAATAAGTAGCCATGACTCCCAATACTATCTGATGGGAGTTCCTAGGGTCCTTTTGGGATCAACTGCAGAAAAGGTTTTATAACAATACCTAGCAGTGCTCCAGCTAGGTTTCTAAAAGGGCAGGGTGCAAAGTGCCTGAAAGGGCACTTTCGAGTCGCGAAGCGACGAGAGGGGGAGGGTGTGGGAGGGGGAGTCCCCCTCCCACAAGGGGGGTTTGGGGGTTCTCCCCCAAGAAAATTTTGATTTTTAAGGGCTTAAAGATGGGCTCTGGTGAGTTTAAAAAGGGTTTTGGTATTAAAAAAGGGTGAAATGCTGCAGATATTCCCCTGCTACAGTCTATTTTTTTTCTTTTTTTATCATTTATTTTTTTTTTTTTTATTTCTTTTTTATTTTTTCATTTATTTTCTTTTAACTTTTCATTTTCTTTTTTTGATGAGACATGCATTTATTCATTAGAATTACTGAACATGCAGACAAGAAAGTTCATTTTTGCTAACTCAGTCAACAGTAATAAACCTTAGTCTAACGTAAAGTGCCCTAAAGTCGTCAGTGTCCTATTGTCGTCACTTATTTGTGACCTCGTTGTCTGCCATATCTATTAATTTCAGAAAGACTTTACGTCATTATCTGATAGATTAATGTTTTTCATTTCATTTTTACTCTTTGAGCATTAAATATCTTGTACAATAAACTGAAAAACTTCAAGTGTTCCGAACTCGTGTTTTTCCCACTAGAGATGGAAACGCGCGAAGTTGTTAGGGAAAGACACATGCTGTTGCGCGTAAGTTAAATGTAAACAAACCACCACGTGAGCAATTTAGGGGATAACTCCGATTCCCAAATGTTATATTTTTCTAAACGTATGACTTCCCTTTATTACTTGGTCATAGATATTTACTGAATAAACTAACTTGAATCTTGATGACGACTTTAGGTCCAAGATGACGAGTTTAGGACATATATCAAATTTTCGGTTTCTAGAATCAATAAGTCACCCCTTTAGCTCAGTTTAAGAGTACCTGAATTCATACGTTAATGACATGAAGTCCAATATCAAGGATTCTATTCCCGGGGAAGCACACTAGCACACATTAATTGTCTCTTGGATGAGACGTTAAGCCACAGCCCTGTGTGTCGGTGTTTACGTCGATGAAGTAAAAGAACCTTGATTGATCTCAACAGTATTTTCATAATGTATTCTCGCACTATCTCCGCTAATTACTTACGTCGCTTAAATAGGTACATGCTTAGGTAACAACGTTAGAAAAAAAAAGAAAAGAAAAAAAAAGAAGAAAAAAAAACACACACTAGAATCATCAATTTCTCGGTGGCCTAGTGGTAAGGGCGCTCGGCTCTTGACATGACATAAAGGCCCGTCTTCCCAGCGCCATCATCGTTTGGGTGTGTTTCATGGACAATCCCCTTAAAATAACAAGCCCCACTCAATCATATGCCCCTCTCTTCGGGACATTGCAACACCAGGATTGAATGTTTGAGAACGACCCTCGAAAGGCGTTCGTTACAGTGCAGTCGAATTAAAATAAATTTGGATTAAATCATTTTCATATTAATGTGCGATGATGTCTTTTGTAAATGACTTTAAGAAGAATATTATTGTTTAAAGGTAATGGGTTTAATATATTTCTCAATTTTTATTATTTTTTTTTTTTTAAATGATTTTGCGTGATCAATAAATAAAAAAAATACTACTAGTTTACAACTCTTCAAAATTTATATAATATGGGTGGAATTGTTATTTTTTTACATACATACTCTTTGTATCAAGCATTTTATTCTTTTCCATTTCTTTTAACCAAATTAGAAGAAGTTCTCTAGGTTGTTCACTTCTTGAATGTACAGTATACTGCTTTAAATATTCAATATCACATGTTTGTTAATCATACAGTAAGCCTTTGAGAACTTGTAAAAGGACATGAAATAAGCTAGCTGTAACGTAGGCCTAATATTCTATTTCATATGTCATGTTGCGGCATTAGGCTGTTATTGTTTTTATTTCCGCCTTAGCTTTGTTATATAATAAGAAACAAAATACCAGTCAGCGTAATAAACATGGCGTATCAAGGGTAGAAAAATAATTTCATCTGAGGCGAAGGTAAGGGCTGATTATTCACGGACGAAAAAAAAAATATCATCCAAGTACAAATCATATGGGAATATTTTTCGACATTTATCCTTCGTGTATATCATTAGCGTATTGGTTGATTTGGAAAGAAAATGCACTGGTGTTGGTGTCAAAGGTTAGAATTGCTATTTGAATAAATCTCTGCCTCAATGCAAAGGTTAGTGTCATACTCTTTAGTGATTTGGAGGCTCTAACGTATGATGACCCTTGAAATATAGCACACCGATAATTTGAATATATTAAGACTTCTTTTCAAAAGTAATCAGTCGGTGAAAAGGGCCTTTGTCAGCAATGCAGCTAATCCCAAAACTACCAGTTACATGCACTTTCTCAATTATTTCATCAATATTCATATTAGAAATAACTTCATTTGTCGTATGCATTGTTTTAATTTGGATCATGACAAAACTTTGATGTCTAGTAATCATAAATCGAGGTACTGAAGGCCACTTGATTTGGACGAGATCTCGTTTATCTAAATTCAATTAACGACTCTTTGAAGAATCTTTTAGTCACATCGCGGTGGATGGAGAACCTATCTATGCGTTTCAAGTATTTCTTGCAACAATGCTACAATTTCATCCTTTTGAGTCTGAAGACGCTATCACTCTACACCTAGGTAAACGGTATATATTTCAATAGTATCTAATTTTCCCACATCATTTTGTAACCCTTGGTTTGGAAGCGATGTTGCATTAATGCATAGAAAATAGAGTGTTTATTTATTATAAGTTGGACTATTTTTACAGGCTTATAGTCTGTGACGACTTTTGGACCTATTTCGGACTATAGGCACCTGGTCATAACGACTTTTGGACCTATTGACGACTATAGGCACCTGGTCATAACGACTTTAGGTTTACCCTGTCCAAAAGTCGTCAGCATGACCCCTGCCTTCTTTCTTTACTGATATCTTACGCGTTTTAAATGTTAGAAATGATTTTCATATATAGAAATGTGCACGACTGGTTCCATCTTAATATAAACGAAGCAGGATAACAGTTATCTGACGACATTAGGTACAAATAGTATTTGAAAAGCTAGATATGACGACTATAGGGCACTTTACGTTACTGTCTTTATTTGAGTCCTTTCAATATTCGAGATGCTTTTGAATGTCCTTTTTTTTTTTTTTTTTTTTTTTCAAATATTTGTTACATTTTTTACATCATAAAAAATATTAAGCAAAAAAAACCAATACATAATGAAGCCTGATACAAAGGAAATAATAGTGTGAAAAGAGACATTTTTTGTTCCAAAAGATGTCTCTTTTTCTCAAAATTATTTCCATCAACCCTTTTTCTTTCCAACTTTATAATTCTGTTATCCAAGTCTTATAAATTGTTGTCTGCAGCCGATACCGATAAAAACATCAAGGCGGCTCGATTTTATTGACCGTGGCTTCTATTCCCTTAAGAATAGCATCCTTTTTTTTTTAAATTAAGTTTACCGAAGATGGCAAATTGACGAAATTTTCGAACACAAAAACATGTTACTGACGGGTCAAACAACAGGTTTCGGGGATTGAAATATATGCTTCCGAGACCATCAACGATTCTAAATTTTGTTATGAAGGGTGTAAAGGTTGATCATTACCCCTTTTTAACCATGTTAATAGCTTATCGTAAGCATTTACTCGATAATCGCTGTTTGTTTTTGACTGTCAAATTAGTTTACGGGCACGCGCTGATTTCCATCCACAGATTATCGGATACTGCTTCCTCGATAAAGAATCGCGCGTTATGATTGGTTGACTTGCCGATTTAAGTCCCGCCCTTCTTCTCTACTGGCTGTTATTAGTTATGGCCTTCGCGAGTTGATTATACGCATCGGCGATCACGTCAAAGTTAGCAAATCGATCGAGAAAAGGCGTTAAATTTAGATAATCGCTTGTTTGACATTAAAAGCTACAGTTTAGGGAAGTTAAGAACAGGGCGATGGGAAAGAGGGCAGGGCGCCGATTTTCGACGGCAGTGCAGGGCAGGGCGCCCTCCTCAAAGGGCCTAGCTGGAGCACTGCCTAGTCCTATTCATAAACCCCCAAATACATTATTCTAAAATTGACCCTCATCACATATGTTGGGTCTTATTGGCTTCTTATCAATTTCCTTTAGCAAACCCAAACATGGAAACGTGTTACCTTTTACACACAGTATTTGTGCCTTTACCAGACTGTTACTGTATAAAACCTCAAATCAACAAGTGCATGTCGTATTGCGATGCAATACAGGAGTCCCCCACCGGATAACAAAAAATCCTTTCTTATAATATATCTTCTTCTCAATGAGATCTACCAGTGTACAAAGTTTGAAGTTGCTAGGGCTTATAGTTTAGGAGATAAGTACGGGACAAAAATGTAAGGATAGAAACAACAAAGGGCAATAACTCAAAAAGTGGACATGGCAGAGTGGACATGGCAGAGTGACAGTTCTTGTACATGACACTTGTCCTCCATGATATCTATAAGTGTAGCAAGTTTGCAGTTTCTAGTACTTATGGTTTAGAAGATATGTTCCGGACAAAATATAAAGGTAAAAACAACAAAGGGCATTAACTCAAAAAGTGGGTGTGGCAGAGTAACAGTTCTTGTACATGACACTTTTCCTCAATGAGATCTATAGGTGTACAAAGTTTAAAGTTGCTAGCACTTATAGTTTAGGAGATATGATCCGGAGAAGAATGTAAGACTATAAACAACAAAGGGCAATAACTCAAAAAGTGGACATGGCAGAGTAACAGTTCTTGTAAATGACACTTGTCCTCAATAAGATCTATCAGTGTACAAAGTTTGAAGTTGCTAGCACTTATGGTTAAGGAGATATAATCTGGACAAAATTGTAAGGGTAAAAACAACAAAGGGCAATAACTCAAAAAGTGGGCATGGCAGAATAACAGTTCTTGAACATGACACTTGTCCTCAATGAGATCTATAAGTGTACAAAGTTTGGAGTTGCTAGCACTTATAGTTTAGGAGATATGATCCGGACAAGAATTTAAGGCTAAAAGCAACAAAGGGCAATAACTCAAAAAGTGGGCGTGGCAGAGTAACGGTTCTTGAACATGACACTTCTCTTCAATGAGATCTATAAGTGTACATAGTTTGAAGTTGCTAGCACACATAGTTAAGGAGATATGTTCCGGACAAGAATGTAAGGCTAAAATCAACAAAGGGCAATAACTCAAAAAGGGGGCATGGCAGAGTAACGGTTCTTGAACATGACACTTCTCCTCAATGAGATCTATAAGTGTACCAAGTTTGAAGTTGCTAGCACATATGGTGTAGAAGATATAGCCCGGACAAAAGTGTGACG
This sequence comes from Fragum whitleyi, assembly GCA_948146395.1. Taxonomy (NCBI): domain Eukaryota; kingdom Metazoa; phylum Mollusca; class Bivalvia; order Cardiida; family Cardiidae; genus Fragum; species Fragum whitleyi. The sequence continues at coordinate 5,907,850 of OX411545.1, read as the reverse complement.
GACGGACGGACGGACAGACAGAATCGAGCAAACCTATAGTCCCCCAACCGGTAACCCGTGGGGGACTAATAATTGCTGATGGGTCAAAGTTCGGATTTTTTTGTCGCCAGTCATTTCGCCAATTTCATTTTTTTATCACCAAATTCATTTCATTTTCACATTTGGCAACAATGGCGACCCCCAGAGAAGGCCAAGCTCCTCATTGCTTTTAGTTAACCTGAATACCACATAAATGTCCTGTTTGGAATCAAGTGACAATGTGTTTGTTAAACACAAATGTCCACAGAAAAGATTTGTTTCTAAAGTTTAGATCTTGACCTTGGTATCTATAGATGTGCATTATTTAGATCTATCAACATACCAAATATGTGCACTATATCATAAATAGACTTGAAGTTACTGGTTATGTAAAGTTAAGTTTGTAAAGTTTTGCAGACGGGCAGACAAGTAATGGTAAAATATTATGCCTCTGCATTGGAAGATCAGGGACATGAAAATAGCGTCTGTTTTAGTTAACAACCATTTACTTTTATTCTGTTTGATATTGTGTTTTACATATCTATGTATGTATTTCTACTGCATCACCCCCTAATGGAGATGATGTGCAGGTGCATGTCTGTGCGGTGTTAGTGGAAAAATTGTTAAAAATAGGAGAAAAAATTTCCATAAGATTTGTTTGTTAATGTGGAGTAAAATGATAGTGTTGAAAATGTTAGAAGTCAGAAACAAGCTGACAGTGATAGCTAAAAACAGTGCGCTGACATTTAAGGCATTGGATGGTTAACTGAGCTAAATGAAATCGGGGAATTGACTAGCAACAAAAAATCCGAACTTTGATCTATCAGCGATTCCTGATTTGAAAATAGGCTGAGAGAATATTGTGTAGACATGCTCACAAGTGACTGTTAATTATCGAGGTGAAATGCATGTATGTCACTATTAACCTCTTGGCTATCCATAACATTTATGTGATTCTTTACAAAAACTGTCAATTAAATGTTAATTGACATTTAAATATAATTCCCCGAAAGATGAGCTATATGGAAGAGGAACATATGAATTTATCAGGCACAAGTTTTCGAAGAAAACTGGCTCCTAAAATCCAAATTTGGCTCCATTTTTTCGATTTGGCAAAGTGTTGGCGAAAAAAAATTCAGTCCAGAGAAGGCCCTGTAAAATAAATCATATATTAATATCAATCAGTTGATATCTTAATTCAAATGAAGGTCCTCTCTGCACATGCATATTTAAAATTATGTCTGTCACTATCCTTGTCCTGGGAACTTCCACCTACATTTCATGTGTCAGCAGTGTAGTGGGTAGACTCACGACCAGGTACCCGGTTAGCTCAGTTGGTGGAGCGCCATGCTAGTGTTCCGAAATCATGGGTTGGAGTCACATGTCGGGCACAACTTTTCCTCTATAGTTACTTCAATGGTGTCAGAAGTAAACGGAGAATGTTGGGTTCGACCATTTTGGGGCAGTATTGGACCGGCTCCAATTGGTTAAAAGGGGGAGGAGTGTAGTGAACGATGTTGGGTTAATTCATGACCAGTTGCCCGGTTAGCTCAGTTGGAAGAGTGCCATGCTAGTGTTCGGGGGTCGTGGGTTTGAGTCCCATGTCGGGCACAACTTTCCTCTAAAGTTACTTCAGGAGCCCAATTGACGCTTTACACTAAGGTGTCAACTTCCTAATTGCTTATAGATATATAGGCATTCATAACAGTTTGGTGGTGAGCAATCAATATGATAAAAAAAAAAAATAGATAAGATAGTTCCATATGGTCACCAGATTACAATAAAATCAAGACATAGACATAATAACATTAACACTAGAAAATTGGAAGTTTCATAATCATTTATCAAGAAGTGACAGCCAAAGGGTTAGATTTATTCATTTCAAAGTAAGATCATAGACTTACCGACAGTGACAGTTTAGTCATCTTACCCCACCCACATGAAAAGAAAGTAAAAACACTTACAAAATTCCACCATGATGTATTTGAATTCTTTGAGTGCATCTTGTATATCGCTGTCTGTTAGAACCAGGACACCATTATCTTCTTTATAACCGACTGCAAAACTTGCAGCAAGCAGTAACAGAAACGAAGCAGTTATTCCTTTCATTTTGGCAGGATCTTTTCGAGTGGTGAATGTTGACAGTTTTCAACGTGGCAAAGAGGCCGGTAGTGAATCACGCATGCGCACATCAACCGGGGTTTCTCGTGTGGTTCACTGATTGGTTCAGAGTGTACACACAAGGATTCGGAGCCGGGATGCATTTTGTGTAGACTTGGATCCCAGCTGCACAATGCAGGCCACGTCGCCCTTTCTATTCAGAAAACATTTTTTTCTGTAAAAGAGTTAACAAAAACAAATACGTCTAATTTGAAACGATATCAGGTTGCTAATTGTTATATCCTGATGCATGTGTTAGAAAGGCATTGTCAGGTCTTTTAGATGAGAGCAGGACATTATTTTTTAAAAAGTCCACGCAAAGTAAGCAAAATGAATTGAAACAGGGATATTGATGGTTCCTGATATAAATAAAAATCCCATCAGAACAAGAATGGCGTTTGGAAAGCTGGCCAAATCTTTTGACCAGACTACTATCTTGCACTCAGGATGTTTTTTAAATGTTTGCAAACTTTTGCATAACTTCTGGTCCGCCTTCCGCTTTGCACGTGCAAGTAGGCCTAATATCTCAAACGTTTCTTTATTCTTTTGTTTAAGGATACCTTTTCTGGATTCAGCGTAGTTAAATGTATATCGGATTCTGAATAGGCTATATATCGCTTAAATATATTACAAGAAGTTAGACTGCCGACTAAAGAACAAAATACTCCCGACTCTCGCTAAATAACATGATGCTCTCGCCAATAACTCTGTCTGCAGACGCAAAACTAGAACTGTCGCAGAGCGTACTAACAACCCCCACAAGCGCTTTGTCAGAATGCAAGTGCTATTAGTGCAGGATGTGTTTGTAACTAATATTGAGGTCATATGCAGCATATGCATGAAGTACATGATTCTAGGTCGCTTGGTTTTTGAGTTAAGAGTCCAGAAATGAAAATTGAACAAAATTTGACTGTGACATTGACTTTTGACCTATATGACCCAATAACAATAGGGTACTTCCTTGGATCATAAGCAACATTTGCATAAAGTTTCATGAATGTAGGTCACTTGGTTCTCCAGTTAGAGTCCGGAAACGAAAATTGAACAAAAATTTACTGTAACCTTGACCTTTGACCTATGTAACCCCAAAACAATAGGGCACTTCCATGGGTCATAAGGAACATTTGTATAAAGTTTCATGATTGTAGGCCACTTGGTTCTTGAGTTAGAGTCCGGAAACGAAAATTGAACAAAGGCTGACTGTGACCTTGACCTTTGACCTATATGACCCCAAAACAATAGGACACTTCCTTGGGTCATAAGGAACATTTGTATAAAGTTTCATGATTGTAGGTCATTTGGTTCTTAGAGTCCGGAAACGAAAAGGTCTACGGACGGGCGGACGGATGGACGGACGGACGGATGGACAGACAGACAGACAGACAGACATGGTGAAACCAATATAACCCCCTCTACTTCCTAGGTGGGGGGTATAATAAATGAAAAAGTTTTACAAAAGCATGGGTATCCGGAAACAGTCTGAAAGTCGCAGTAAAATACGTGCGCTCAGTGATTAACGCGGCGGCGCAACTGCCAGGCAGTGAGTCTCCTTCGAAAGGCTTGTTAAATCAATCATGACAATCGATGATAACCTCTAAAAATTATACATTACTTATACATTTCATAAACATTTTAGTAAATGTAACTTGTTTAAATTACCAAAATTGTCGATTTGTCCAATATGGTAGGCCTAATGTGCGATCACCGCTACTGTAAACTGAGTTAGTTGTCGGATATCAGAAAATTGAGGAAGGATATTTTACGTACGTGTACCCAATTCTTCCACACAATGTATGCATTTTTGCGTATCCGTTAACGCGAAAAATCCATCATTTGTACTTTTGAGTATGCACCAAGAGGATTGACAGAAATACTTCACGCTGAACTTCAACCGTTCAACTTCAAAAAGGGTTGAAAGTCAGGGGATGGAGCTTTTGCGACGGGGCGCAGAAAATCCAAATTTGGAACAGTTCTAATACCTCAGTATCCTGTGACATGGGTACTATTGATACAGAAATGTTGAACGTCAACATAGATTTTGCCAAGTATGTAAGAAGAAAGAAGTAGAATCCGAGTACCATTTTCTCTTATATGTGAAAAGTACAGTATTCGACAAAAATATCACGGCCTTCTATTGCCATACGTATTTGAGTATAACGTTCAGTAATTCTAAAAAAAAATACAACAAATAAACGTTTCCAAATTCATAGTCGAAGCGTCTGAACTGAAATGTAAAATCTTTGGAAATAGTTATTTGATAAATATAGATCAGCATTTTAATGTTATTTGTATTATATATTGTCTGTACGATAAGACACATACATTGTACTTGTCATGATTTGTTATCTCAATGTTGCATACCTTTTATGTAAATTTCCATGCATGGTATCTTTGTTAATGGCCAATAACTTATTTGTAGCCAATTGCCCGAATAAAATTGAGTTGAATTTTTGAGTTGATAAAAGCCCGAATCACCGGAAGCATTTTACCAACCGGATAGTGTGAAATAAACGAAAGCGGTGTAAAAGTTTTTGACAATATCACCGATTAGCCGACGAGTTTATCGAATGATAATGTACCTTTAATTCTCGATAATCCACAATAAAACCCATAAAAGAAACCTTAAAAGCCCAATTCTGCTTGTTATTGGTTTAGAATTAGTTTTAAGACAGCACTGAAGTTATGCCAAACATGAATATATCCATGAATAGCACGCGGCCAACAATCATTGTGGTGCGCCACCCGGTAGTGAGCGAAATCAACGAATTGTGATAAGGCTATCAGAGTGGCAGGTGCCTTGGACACTTGGGGGAAATTCAAATGGCAGCCCGAGAGACGCGTTAGATGATGTAATAATCTAAAATTGACTGTAATATGCATGCGCAGAAAAGACATTCATGTGAACGGAGTTACCCACTGGTGATAGTAAACAAACTTCTCATTTACCGCTACAATAATTAATTTACCATGAAATATCGTTATCCCATTAAGAAATGTGGTAAACTCGTGCAAAATACTATATTAAATAAGAAAAAGTATTTGTTGTTTAAAGTAATAGCGAATATTTATTTTTTTGTAATCGAAGTGTTGTGCACTATTCTCGACGCCATTTTCGAACCCAAGTAACACCGGCCTGACCCAGGATCAGAAGCGTCGAGGTTGAAAGGTTACAATGACATCAGAAGCGTCGAGGTTGAAAGGTTACAATGACATCACTAGTGTTGAAACCGAGGCCGTTCTGATGGAAACCCGGTTAACTCGGGTCGAAACCGTGTCCGATATGAACTTACCCTTGGATAACGCAACGTATAAAACGAAATGTTTAAATCTTTAATACAGCTCTGCGATCAGGATGAAAAAACAGTGTAAACCGTTTGCCAATTTTACCCCGCTTTGCACGTGCAATCGCTTGCAAAGCGGGGTATAATTGGCAAACTGTTTGCACCGTTTTGTCACCCTGAACGCAGGGCTGGATAACACCCATATCAAAATCCTTCTCATTTTGCATAAGTTATAAAATTAGTACTCGATGATGGGCATTAACTAAAGATTTTTCAACTTCTATAAATTCCCGAATTGTGATTTCATTAGAAGATGCTTATATCACAGGGCTTATGCTTGCTATTCTAATCCAGAAGTCTTTTTCCCCTTGATTGTAATGTTTTCGGTACATGTACATGTACTGTTGCAGAGGTTACACCGATAAAATGAGTGGTTAATAAATGAATATTTCTTGGTTTTGATGTCTGACTTCTTCAATTATCTCCTTCATATCTGTACAGATTGTCAATTTCTCTAAATTAATGAAAGGACAAGATTCATTTAAAATTTTCTCGATATATTTGCATATTCATTCAAAATCTCAAAAAGTTAAAACATAATTATAATACACCCCTAATTTACACAGGGGAAAATTAATCCTTAATTAAATACAGGCTTATTATTTGCATAAGTTTCAAGATGCAATACCTAAAATTTGAAGGGTCAAATTACCCCAAAAATGAACATTCTAATGGTCAAAATATTGTATTTTCAGATTTTATTATCAAAAGCCTGGTTTAGGAGTCAAGCATGAGTTCTGTCTCAGAACTCGCGTATGAAGTTTGAAAAAAGTCAAAATGAAAATAAACAAATAATATCAAATTGTTTTGGTTGATATCTTTTGGAAGGCAGGTGTCCCGAATGTTGGAAGATAACTGGTCCGATTGTACTCAAAATGGACAGAGTCTCTCTTTTCTTATAGAATGTTATAAATTTAACCACACAAACAAATGGTGATTTTCGAATTTAAATTTTTCCACATACATTTAGGCCTACAAGATACACGTATGAATATAAAAATCAGACAAATACGTGCTTATTCTCTGAATGGATTTTTCTATGTTTAATCCTGAATTTAGGAAATAGGTACATGGTGTCATCCATAATATTTTAATTGTCTTCACCGTTTTGTTGACTAAAAGGATCGATTTGTGATAATAAAGTTTTGATGTTTTGTTGGAATATTGTTGCGCATTTTATTCATAGAAGAAGAATGTCTAGGTCACGTGGTGTAATAAGTTTCTGTGTATTTATCATTCTCAGGATTGTATATTGTGGAAGCACCGTTGGTATGCTACAGTTAAAAACATCGTGAATTGACATGATGAATGATTTTGGAAATATAATGAACGAATGCATGGAGCGAGTTTGAAGTGAAATTAAAAGGATGTAATCAAATATCGCTAATTTTGTTCCAGCTGAACAAAATTAGCAATATTTATTACCTCCCTTTAATAAAATATGCATACAGGTTCTGTTTATAGCTTCCTATTTCTTCAAGAACTGATCAGACGCTTACACTTTTGATTATATCATTGAAATCGTGTTTTTATTTCTTTTTATATTTATTTTGAATGTAGTTGTCGATCTTATCTTTTTAAGTGTTATCGGGGCGTTTCTGAATAGTTTGTGTGAGTGTTTGTAGTGAACGAATGGAGCGCTAAGTGAGCGATTTAGAATGGTTTTGATTTCCGGTTGAAAGTCAATTTCACGATGTTCATAACTGCAATATTTTTTGAGCCCCTGCGTGACATTTCCAACAAAATCACATGTGCGTGATGGACAAACATTATGCATATAACAATCACACAATGTAATATGAACATTTGCTAACCGCATGAAGATGGGTCAAGACCTAAGACCTATCTATCTACATAATGCGTAGCAAAGACTCTGGCCATACTGTGCGGATGCACAGGCTGGTCAGAAGCTTTTCTTTTTGCACATGTAAAATTGTTGAAAATTTCTCGCACTGGCTAATTTCTTCTTAGATGCTTTAGAGATTATCGAGAAAAATCGGTAGATTATCGCTTGTTAATCTCATCGCCGAACCAATCAATGTAGTTTTACCCTGTTCATTTCATCCTATTTCATGGTATCGTTTCACGACTCACCGCACAAAATCTGCCTATATCAGCTTAATGTCTATGGAAAATAAAACCAAAGTCAAATATACAAAAGCGCATTTAAAACTTCGAATTACCGCCGGTGATACAAATTTGGACATTCTTCATATGTCATTTAAAATACTATTCCGCCGATTTTAACAAATTTGACCGTCTTAGAATGTTAAGAAAATTTTTGCGATGAGCCGTGAAATCTATATTCATACATTTGTATATAGATTCTCGAGCTCAGTTTTGAAAGTACACCTATACTATCAATAATTATTGCTTTTATAATCAATATTCTTATTGTATCCTTTAATATGTTTTGTGAGCCAGGAATATTGCCACACGTTTATAAAGCTTATAACATTCAGTAACTAAGAAGTCAAAATTAACATTATTTTAAAACACACAATGCAATGTTGTTCCCTTTTTTGTGCGTAACGTCAGAATAACCATTTTGTCACATAACAAACATTATCGCCTTTATTATCCCCTTGGCGTCCCAAAAACGGATTTTGACGTAAGAATATGGTGTAAATGTGAGAAAAAGTCTTATACTTTGTTTAGTTTGAGACACGCTGAATTAAGGTAGTGGAACCGTAATAGTTCCGCGATGTTTCGGAAATAATGAACTTTAACAGGTTTAACCGAGGTTTCCTAATGATCTTCATTAGGAAACCTCGGCCAACATTGTGAAACATCATGCATTCCGAAATGTTGCGTAACTTTTAAGGGTCCACTACTAAAAGCGTCCAGAATCGATCACCTATTATAACATGTCTCTTCTAACTCAATGAATATAAGCTTGTTTCAAACAAAAATTAGACAATTGTTAGTTTATGCTTTTTTAAAATTCGTGATTTTTAAGGGGGAAAAAACGACAACAAAGAAACAAATTGGTGACACACAATCTCTTCATTTTTCTCTATGTCTTGAATAAGAGTCTTTTTCCATCATCGCCGGACGACAACAAATTTAATTCTGTTGCAATAGGCTTAGATTTAGAGGTTGAACACATTTCTTCTGAATTGTATCCTTAAGGTTTGAGATTGAAGACGGAACCAGATCAACTACTTATAGACTGGGCTCCTGGTACATTAAATCCAGACCGATGGCAGTTGGTGTACAGAGTTATAGGGACGGGTTACCACTCTACAATCACATTGAATGGATCGGTGACATCAACGTCAATTCAGACATCCGACTACCCGGGTATGATGTATGCTGTCAGTCTGTTCGGTGTCACAAACGGGACTAAATCTTATTTCAGCGTGCGATACGGAAGATCAGGTAGGCATTCGGAACATCACTCGGCCATTTCCGTAGACTGCAACAGACCTCGGATGTATACATGTATATGGCGGATGTGTATGTAACAAAATTGTACATTTTGTTAGGCGAAAACAGTGTAAGAAAAATAGCGCGGAAACAACCGGCGCTTTCTTTAGATATATATCTTTTACAGTGAATAACCGCTGAAGAATGAAGAATCATTCTCAAAAATTAAGATTTTTGCATCCGTTATTCAAGAATCTAAAGACATTTTTGTAAGGAAATGATGGTTTCACGTCAATGACTTAAACGAGTAGCGTTGGCGACGTTGAATGTTATCACTTACAGTTTCGAGGGCTATTAATGCCCTTTTTAACTGACGTCATCGAGTTTTTCCAATGTTTTCCCGTATTCTTTAAGATAAGTCCGTCTATGTGCATCCGAGGTTTATCGTCTTTAAAACAAGTTTTGATCCCTCAGAATCAGTTTATGTTCAAGGGGTCAATGACTCCCATATCTAGAAAGCTAGCACAATCTCAGACCAATGCTTCCTTAATTAAAATTTTATGAGATATAACAGTATCTGTCATGAAATTGTTAGTTGTAATTAAGTTATTTAATAAATACGCATTGTTGATCACATCGCGGAAGCACTGCAGGTTTCAAGGGGCACTGGTATCCATGGTTTTAAAAGTCAGAACTATGCTGTTATAAGACTTGTCGCAATCAGTCGTATTTGATTGAAAAAATACATGTAATGTAGATACAGGTAAAACTTTATCGTTACTTTGCTCGTATCGGAGATTTAGAGTCTATAATTAAAAGTAGCATGCGAAAGTATTCAGTAAATCGTCCCTGACTGAGTATTACATTGTATATGAATAAGTGATACTTTTCTGTCTCTCTTTCCTTATTTTCTATCATTGACGCCTGTCAATATTTAGTAAGCATAGATAGACAATCCCGATCATTTCCCCGAATGTTTGAAATGAGTATGTGGTTTGCAAGCGCTGCAATTTTTTACGCCCTCAAAAGCTTGAATCAACCCCATGATATCGTCAACAGCCAAAGAAAAATAAACAAAATATACATTTCCATTTGCATAGAAATAAACAGAAACTTTGTTTCCAGGATGTATTCGTGAATACAATACAACAATTGGACATAGCTACAAGGTGACGTCTAAAGGTTACCCGACCTATAAACAGCGTGGGGCTATATGCAACTGGATATTTTACGGGAGTGACGTCACTTGGTATAGAATAGACGTCATTGACGTAGACTTGAACGTCAATGAAAGCAATTGTGAAAATTACGTGGAAACATCGGAGTGGAAACTGTGTGGAAATAATACAACAAACGAAACATATTACGTGAAAAATCGGAATTTACATTTGAAGTATGTTACCACTAAAACCGATAGACAACGAGGATTCAATATGAATATAACGGGTGAGTAAGTTGGTATTGAGTTCGTCCTAAATTACGTTTCATTGCTGTCTTTTTTCCCTTTTCAAACAGAGCATTTTTATCACCAGGAATATACAATGTTTGTATTTCGTTTATGATGGTATCAAATGACAAATATTGCATTTTCCACAAAATCATTTTGTTTTTTCTGTCATGCAAGAGTGCAAACGTTTATACGGTTATTTTTTATGGTATATTGCATCACAGACAAGGGGACATTAATCTATTATTCCTCATCCTGTGGCGGCGGCAGTTTCAGTGTGTGATCGATTAGGTCTTTAGTAGGTTATTCAACCCTTTGGTCATTTCACCAGTTTTACGAGAAATATCGATAATCAACTGGAAATCTTTAATGAATAATAAATCTTTCCAGCCATTCACAAGACGGACGCACCATATAACGTCAGTGCCGTTATAAATGGTGACGTAATTAACGTAACGTGGAACAAGCCTGTGCATCATCCAACAAACTTTAGCTATACGTTACGTATATACAACCAACAACAACAGACGAACACGGACATCACAGTTCCCAGTAACAAAACGTTTTATTTGTTCAACTACCGAGGTTTAGCCGGACACACATTTGTAGTTAGTGTTATGGCAACGTCAGATGGGATAGACGGTGAATTTTCTAATTCTGTAGAGTTACAAACTTGTAAGTCTTTCATAAACTCATTTGAATAACATTTTTCTTCCAAGTTTTAGTTGTTTTATTCCGGAAGATTTAAATCTACTTGATGGGCTTTTTGTTTCGATAAAAAAGGATGGTTTCCAGAATGATAAAAAACAAAAAAAAAAAAAAAAAAAAAAAAAAACAATACAAAAAAAAAAAAAAAAAAAAAAAAAAAAAAACCATTTCGTTGCTGAGAACCTTTGTTCTATCATCTCAAATAGAGACATGTTAGTGTCTAAATACTGGTCGAGGTTTGGAGAATTTATAATGTCGAATCTTTGCCTAGTCATAATTTCTCGCAACCGAGACTAGATAAAATTGATATTTTAAGACACTAGATCTAACATGTTATTCGATTTATCATTCAATCGTTTTTCGGTCCTTAATTATAAGAAACCCTTAAAAATCAAAGAAATTAAGGTGAAAGTGTATCAAATTGTTTCTAAAAATAGACTGTCTGATATCATGTTATGTTGTCAGACAGGTGATATCAGGTCAATACAGGCTTCATTGCATGATTAAATCCTTTTTTCAGTTCTACGTGTATATTTTTTTTTTACATGATTGTATTTTCTATGCAGACACTTTAAGTGTCCGATTTTTATAGTTTTTAGGTAGAATTTAGTAATGAATATTTGCTACCAGGTAATTAGACCTGGCAGCATGTATTCATTACTAAGTTGTATATAAGAAAATAATTAGTCAAACTCTATGGGTGTCTGCATACAAATTTTAATCAAGACACGGAAAATATAGTATTGTATGTTTTTTACAGCTTGTGATCGTTGGATACATATCAAACCAACAGATTCTGTCGAGTTAACGTCGACCAAATATCCGTTTGGATATCTTCAAGGAATTTCATGCCGTTATCATATCTACACGGACGGTGACTTCATCATTCGAATCATGACGTCAGAAATTGACATTTCCGGTGGAAGTAGGTGCGAGAATACGTACCTACGGATAGGCGAGTTGGGGCAATTCTGTGCTATATCGCCACCAGAAAGGGAAATTGTTATTCAAAATTCAACAGTGGATGTATTTTTTCGATCAAACGGAACCCCACATGGCAAAGGATTCAACATAACAGTATCGTCAGTTTGTAAGTAAAGAATTTGTCATGCTTCGTTTTTTCCATCAATGATGATCACCTTATTTTTTCTTACTGAATTTTCAATCATATAATGACCCTGCGTGGGAAAAGGATCACTTTGAACAGCCAAAAGTACCTACCAATAGAGGTACAGATAATAGGGGATAACTCCAGTCTAAAATCTTTATTTCCAAATGAAACTCTTAAATGTGAGTACTCTTTTGAATCGTCTTGATGAGTACCCAGAAAATAGTGTTTGATTAAGGACTAGCCAAATTTATAAATTTGGAATCCAAAATACATCCTCTATCTTTGGCTCTGGTGGCCCTTGTCAGCGTGTTGAGCCAAAACTTTTCTGATAGAGGAAATGTTCTGTATTTTCTTTCGACTATCTTGTCGGCTGACCTCTACTGGAACCGATCTTTTTTCATATTTTATTTTACGGAGTTCACAAATCCTTTTTCTTTGAGTGTGTTACAGGTCGCATATAATCATTAACCAAGCTAACGTAATTCCCAATTTAACTAAATATTTCGGTATATTAAAGATTATGAGAAGAAAAAAAATCTGAGGTATAACTTATCTGTTAAAACATAAAGATATCTGCAGCACTGACAAAAAAGATTTTTTCTCGAATAAGTTTCATTCATCCATAATGGAAAACATCAAACATTTCTGAAGAGTTTAAAGCATATACATGTAATATTTTCTTTATAATAAAGGCCTACGGTGGAACTTTTTAATACATGTACGTATATGTATAAAAACAAAAGCAGGCGTAATCTAGAATGCTATATAAAAACAAGTGCCTCGATAGTACAATTTAAGAAATTTTATTGCAGTTTTGAAGCACTTGATTGTAAAAAAAGATAGTCATTTGTTACTTTTTAAAAAACTCGGATTTTTGACTGTTGTCTTTGCCGTTTCAATTGTGAATGAACAGACCTAATTCATTGAAAATAACACCCGGTTAAAAACCTTAGCCATGTCGCAGTTGAAATATTTATTTCATATAATCTACAGCGAAACCACCGAGTGAACCTACTCTTTTGACTTCAAAGATCTTGCCGAATGACATCAGAATTTCTTGGAAACCGCCCACACTGAACCAGCCTTACGTTGACGGATACAAAATCGAGTATTTCATTCTACCGGATACAGCTGGTGGTGCCATTCACGCCAAACATGACGTCACTAACGTCACCATTCCGACGACGGAACACCCCGGACGTCTGTACACCATCAGAGCGTCGGCGTCGACCGCTGGGGGTCAAGGTCCATTCTCACGGCCATTATTTGCTAGATCAGGTATAAAAACAAACCAAGCGGATTTCAAAATAAATGAATATAAAAATATAATAGATCCTTTAAAAAGAAAAAGGACATGTTAAGGGTAATAGACATGTAATAGTTCCGCAACATTTCGGAACTCGTGATCTTTACAATGTTAACCGAGGTTTTCGTATGAAATCGCTAGGAAATCCGGTTAACATTGTTAAAGTTCGTGATTTCCGAAATGTTACGAATCTATTACGGGCCACTTCATTGAAGGATTTTTTTAAAAATAAATGTTACCAAACACGCGAAAAGGGAGAAATCATCTGTGGAATCCGTATTATACATAAATACACATGTACATGTATAGACAAAATGACACCGAATCGGACAGAAATAAACCAGAGGTCTAGTTTCGAAAATGAATACAAAGCAAGCTAAAGTGATCATTGTAGACTCAGAAAATATTCACAAAATAGAAAAAAAAGTGTTGGTTCTCAGGCATTCTACGCATAAATATCATTTACTAAACATACCAAAATGCTTCTCCCTTTTTTAAATATCGTAAGGAACGTTTTATAAGGCTTGTCCGACAGAATACTTATCTATTGCATTTTAGCTTGTGGGAGCAAACATCACCTAACGCGAAAAGAAAGTTCAACGATATCTACAGAAGCATTTCTACGCAACGGCAACTACCAATTTGGTACTATATGTCAATGGAACATTATGACCGACCCTCTTTTGTGGCTGAGAATCGATGTAGAGACCCTCGATATTGAACTGGCACCGAACTGTTCTAAAGACTTCCTTAGAGTAAACGATGGTATGATACTGTGTGGACAGATCAATTCAAAGACCCTGTTGGTTGAGAGGAATTCCATTGATATGATGTTCTCGTCAGATTTTAATGTGACGGGAAAAGGATTCAGAATGACAGTGACAGCAATAGGTAAATAATATATGTGACGCACCAGGCAAAAAAGGATCATTTAGGAACTACGTAAAATATATATTTCAAAAAGAGATTTATTCCAATCGAGGTCAATCGTACGTCAGTTTTGAAAAATTGTTAGGATGGTAGAATGATTATTCTAAAATTAGAAAATCAGACAAGTCCGAAAGGTTTCGACCGAAATCAGCCTGTCCGTCAACGCAGACTGACAAGGGTCGACACTAAACAGTCTACACAAGTGTTCCCTTTTCGCCTGAAACATCACTCATTAAGATATCTCCAATTTTGGTTATGGAAATAGATCAACGAAGATTGACTAGAAAAAAAAAACATTTATCCAGACGTTTTTGGAGAGTCGGAGAGTCGGACAGGCTGTTAACAAAATTTTTGAAGCAACATATGCCCACATAAGATAATACAAGAGTATCGCCATTCTAAAAAGGGTATTCCACAAAGAGACCCTTCTTTGAAATTGTCCGAACCTTGATATACGGTTTGATGTAGCATTGTTGATATGTATAAACTCGAAACTCAATATTTTTTCTATATAGACGGTACCTTTTGGCATCGATTTTACACTGCTTTCAGTATATCACTTTAACTGGTGCGCCTTCCAGAGGTTTTCGATCGTTTCTCACAGCAGTACAACAAAATTTCATCCGAGAATAAATATGCCCACTTGGGTTTCATAAATATCATTCTTCCATTTGTGGGGCACAAATGGCTCGCGTCACAAGGTCTGATGCGAGGATCGAACTCATGACCCGTTGATTGAGAGTCCAACCCGTTCATCACTGGGTAAAACATACTAGGAAAAAAACAGGCGAAAAACACATATATTACGTTTTACAAATAGATAAAAAAAGAAGAAGAAAAAAAAAAAAAACACAAACAAAATAGAACAACAACAATTTCAACGGATGATAAGAAGCGAAACAACAACTACATTGCGTTTGTAGGTATTCATTTTTGTTTCAATCGAAATTAAATCTCCTAATCAACAACAAGAAAAACAAACACCTCCACTATATATCTGTTTCTTGTGATTAAATTGTCTAGCCAAAAGGTAAATTAATCCGGTTTGATCAAGAATTTTAATTTTTAAATTTTGATTAGATAATCCTGAAACTCAGAAAGGATTATAGGTGAAATGAATACAAGGAACCCATGGGTAGGTATTGAAACAACCGTGATATGAATGAAAAACTGTTTAAGTTACGTTAAACCCAATTCAAACACAAAAGACTTCCATATAATAGCCACAGGCTCTAAATTATATCAAAATAACAATTCAAAACTCCCTCAGGCGCTCAATGCAGATTTAGCTCGGTTTACAATTCCATCGGACGTTGTACGATATCTCAATCGGCATTTTTTTGTATGCCATTTTTGATTTACGACTTCACTTTACACGTAAGTTTGCGGATCCCTCGCCGTTTTAAAGCCCATATCTGTGTTCATGAACATTTTCGAAACGCAAGACAATGATCTTAAACGACTTTGTAAACAAAAACTAGACTTCTATTCTAAAAGATAAACTTGAATTTGTCATTCAAATTTTTGGTAATAGGCAACATATCGGACTCCAATTTGAAAAGAGCACATTGTCGCCCCTTCGCGTGGGCGTAATTCCCGTGACCAAAATCTCATTTACGAAGTTTTCGTTCACCAGTGTTACTACGTAAGGAAGGCACTTAAGGATCTTAATTGATTCGAAATGAAGTAGTGTCCAATTAGATTCAATTTAGTATTTCTCAAGATTTCTCTCCGCAAAATCACTGTTTATTTCGTTAATGGCATGATACTAGAACTCTTCATCACGTGAAAGTAATGAAAAATTCCGATATAAAATACAAAACGAGGTTGCAATGTTTTTTCGGGCGAATGGATGATCCGCGAAAGCTTGCCGAGGGTTTAGAGCAAAAACAATGTTGTGTCTAAACACTGTATAGACAGATACTATGTTTTTTATCTAAGCCCTCGCTATTGCAACTTGTAGTGTTTGACGGAAATATAGTTTTTTTTGGGTCGTGACCTCCTGAACTTGTTTTTACCGTAGTATCTATATACCTTGTAGCATTAGATACGGTAACCAGGCTAGTGACATATGTGGTTTATGCAATCGGGTTTTACACAATTTTCAACAAGCGACAATCAGTTGAGAGACGGGTTCAAGAATTATTCGACACGCGTATTAAATGAACAACCTTTATTTTTGCCTTTAGTTTGAATAGGGATGAACGCCGCCATGAACGAATTTCTGTATAACCTCGATGGCTGAAGTACAGGTGATCTTTACACATTCTGAGTTCTGCCATAAATATCAATCTATAATAACCTGTAAGACGTAATTTAGATTTGGAATCAATCGCCTGTTGGCTGGAGCACCTAAACATAGATTTCTGGTATTTCTCGCACCTGAACTATTATAAGCATGCATCCTTACATAGCCGCTATCTTCTACCCTCTGAGGTTTACGGTTATCCGCCCATTGGTAGAAGCAATAGAATTTCAACTATGACTTTATTTAGACAATCCATTTGCTGTAGAAAATACCTACCTACATGAATCGTATTGTTTTTTTCTTTTATTCTTTTTTACCCAATGGCATTAGATAATCATTCTTTCACAAAATTGTATATTACCGAAAAGGACCAAAACCATGTAATTAGACTGTTTTGGTTGAAGACGAAACAGCGGTCTTTTAATTCGGAAGATGGGGGGGGGGGGGGTCATTCAAGTTGTTTCATAGTCAAAATTCAGAAAGACTGCGGTTTTAACTGGTAATATATGGGTTCGGCATATTGAAATTGAATTACCCTTCTGACTGTTGGGTTTTTTTTTTTTTGAGTTAAAAAAGAAAATGATTAGTCTAGACACTATTGTTGCCCGTTTTCTTTTCTCTGTCTCCCTGTCTGTCTCTGTCTGTCTGTCTGTCTGTCTGTCTGTCTGTCTCTCTCTCTCTCTTACACACACACACACACACACACACAAACGCACACACACATATATCTCCCCGTCTTTCTACACATCCATAAATGATATATAATATATACATTCTAATTAAAGAATATTGCATTTAAAATCATGGCATTTGAAAAAAGTTTTGAATACAAGCTGTTGTTTCCACATTTAAGTAGCACAACGCTTCTACTTAAGCAATATTGTCAAATTCCGTTGAATTACGAATAGAAGTGTAGATTAAAACAACAACAGCGAAACACAAACAAAATCACACTATGTTTCCTGTTAAGTTGTCTGCCTTTTTTCTTTCTTTATCATTGTAATACTTGAGAACAGATTCGACATGCAAAATTACCGTAATCTTGTCGAGACACTTTCCCTTGTTTTTATATTGAAATTTTCTTCTTTTTCAACGATTTCAATATACCACTCTAGAATGCCATCATAATCGTTCACCATCAGAACTTTCAGTTCTTTGATTTTGTAATTCGGCTTCTTGTGGTGATTCAGTTATATTGTAAGCTTGAAGAAAATTTACATTTGGTAAATTCTTTCCTATCGTCTAATGAGAACTTTTGGGCTCATTATAATTTGGTGTCAAAATTGCATTTTGTTATCAAATGATAATATGCCCACTTGTATTTTTTCGTCGATTTTGTTTTATGCAACGTCATCCTTACTCCTTAGTGGAATCGTTAATGTTTGTGACTTCTTATGAACCCACATGGCGCGTTTCATTGATGAGCCCGTGTTGTTTAAGAGGTCTATTCTGTAGAATCGCCGCGGTTTTTCGATTGAAAGACAAACATGTAAGCAAAAATTCGAACTTTGACCGTGCGATGTCTGTCCGCCGACGTAGGCCGCCGCGCGATTTTTGGGTTAGATCGAGTTTAGGGGAACCGCTCGGGCCCTCTACGCCAATTGTAGTCTTTTAATCCACCATGGTAAAATACCGACTTAAATACAAGTAAATAAATAACACATTACACTAAACGGTAAAAATTTAATTTAATTAATGCGCGTTAATAATACATCATGTGGAAATGAATTGCATATCGTTGTGAGTCGCTTTAGGCGAAATATATCTGAAACTCGTCATGGCAAAATGACCAAACGATAACGCGGGAACTTTTTATTAAATTTGAGCGAGATTGGAGAGGGATGTAGCCTCGCTTTTAACAGTATGTAAGTCGTATTGCACATCTGGAGGATCTAACCAGTATGTATGTAACAGTATGTAAGTCGTATTGGGGGGAGGGGGGATGTCAATTGTCGACAATGAAGCACGTCTCAATTCTCCACGCAGTTTCGCGAAGGTGTTTTTGCCGTATATCAAAGATACGTTATATCAATTATAAGTTGTATTCTCATGTACCGGTATTTGTTGACTGATATGTTGTTACGTTTTGAAGATCCCCCTTTTGTTTTACATAATAAAACACACATAAAATAACGTATAGGATGCCACCGACATTATTTGATGTTGTGAAATTAAAGTCTCATTCATGAATTGTTATATTGACCGTAAACCCCCATGACAAATTACTATTTACTATTACCTGAGGGGGATGTAACACATGTTTCCCTTTATTAACACTTTCTGCCGATCACATAGACCTTCAACTCGTATATATGTGTGAGATGAAAAAAATAATTGCACACAGAACATTAGACAATAAAGTGGTTGGGCAACCATTCTAAAGTTTTATCTAAAAATTCGAGTAACTTCTCAGTTGAGCATAAGAGTTTTTATGGCACCGCATCGAAAGATCGGGGGCATATTGTTTTACCGTTGTCCGTCTGTCCGTCCGTCTGCAAAACTTAACCGAAAAACTTGACATTGCCAATATCTTCAAGGCTATTCAAGATACAATGCTCATATTTGGTCTGACGATGGATCTCAATGATACACATCTGCTGGTACATGTACCAAGGTCAAGGTCATCTGTCAATGTCAAATTTCTAAAAAAATGCCGTTTCGGGGGCATTCGTATTTCACAAACACATCTTGTTATTATTTCTAATTCTAAAAGATTTCTTCTTGAATCTAAAAGGGTTATGTCAATAAAAACAAGTGGAATTTTTAAGTATGGTAAAAAGATAACTGTATTGTCCTTTTTCTATATTTTTGTGTGATTAAGACATCACTATCATTTTTTATCATCATCGGAATAGCGAAATAGTTTAATTTGTCCTAAAGCGTCAGTTATTACTAGATATCTGAGCGAGTCGAAAGCATTCTGCATTTAAAAAACATCTTTTTATTTTGGCCAATAAATGCGAGGGAGAGACTAGACAAAAGAAGCAAAACACCGTTGATGACAAAGAATTTATCTAAACCAAGGGCTATTGTTTTTAACGTCTCTACAAAGTAAATGAATTAGGTTTAAGTAACATTTGGTACATAGTGACAATCTGTTACCTAGTCTGTTTGGGCGCGTTGTTGTAAACTGGGGCACTGACATAATTTGGCGAGTTAATTATCATTTCATCTTCGGGTTACTAAAACCTCTTAACTTCATTTTCAAGTTGAAGTTACGCGGATTTTGTATCCATTGGCGATTTAATATTTGAAATGAAATTTATCATTTATCCACAAAATTTAGTTAATGTAAATAATAATATTATTATCTCTCTCTCTCTCTCTCTCTCTCTCTCTCTCTCTCTCTCTCTCTCTCTCTCTCTCTCTCTCTCTCTCTCTCTCTCTCTCTCTCTCTCTCTCTCTCTCTCTCTCTCTCAGAGCTAACAAAGTAAACAGTTTAAAATATTGAATATTTCTTTGATTCATTTCTTTCATTCATTCAAAACTTTCATTCATTCATTCAAAACTTTCACTCAATCCATTCAAAAACAAATTTCATTCATAATAGCCAATGACATATATCCAACCTGCACATTTTCATCTTCAGATCTTTTCTCCTTTACGCATGGTCTGATTCATAGAGACCTTAGCAAAACCTGTATTAGTAGGGTAGTTAGATAAATGAAGATAATTATGATCCAGGAAAGAAATAACAAATGTGACCCGTCTCGCGAATAGGGACCATCTGGGAAGTGCGTTAGGTGTCAACCCTCGTCAGACTGCGCGAATTGCGCAGACTGACTATGGTTAAAACTTTTTGCGCTTTACCAATTCTCTGAATCTAGAATTTTCAATCTACCTTTATGTGAAAGAATTTTGTCGTTTATCGTTTTGTGTAATTTTAGTAATTTCCCGGTAAAATTTTTAAGAGATTATCCCACATAGAGTATTTCCGATACGATATTTTATCTTAAAAACCGTAGAAAATTAAGACGTATGTTTTAGTGTAGCGTTCTGTACGCAAAAACGGAGTTCCGTACATTTCCTAAAAAAGAGGGGGGGGGGGGAGGCCGAAGTAAGGCAAAAGACATAATTTAAATATGATACTCAAATAGAGTCCAGGGTGGCAGAATCTGTTTAAATTTGAAAAATAGAAGACATTTCTTTAGCGAGATATTTTCAATCCTAAAAGAAAGAGGGGTTACCCTAAGAAGCTTTCGAGCAGCCCTCTGTCTGTTCAGCTCATGGGGATTTCCATCAGCATATCAGAGAGAAAGTTAGAGCTACGTTATCGCAGCTAGGTAACACCCCGTCCCTTCCCTTGTCTATTGAGGATGCGTTCGCATTGGAAAGACTAACAATTTCAACCTAGTCTGCCCTAATTCATCAATTAACACGAAGGATAATGTCATTTTCTCAAAAACTTTAGAGGAGCAGCCAAAAATCTAAGCACCATGGTCGCATGGGTCCATGCTAGTCGTTTCCTCTCCGTTAACCTTTTTCTGCAAGCTGCGCTTCTGGTTTTTGTAACATGTTACTTTATTTCAGGTCCGAAGCCCGGTGTCCCCAGTCAAATCTCTATTATTCCAATGGAGTACGGTATTTTTGTCACTTGGAACCAACCAGAGTTTTTACACCAGTTTGTTACCGGATATCTCGTTCATTATCGTATCCGAAATCACATGCGGAACTTCACAGTGCGTGCTGACAGGGCAGATAACTCGTGTATCCTGGATATGACGTCATTTCCTGGTAAACTGGTTGAGGTGTGGCTACAAGCTGCTGGCGACATGATTAACAGCAACTCGTCATCGACAGTCGTAGCACGAAATGGTGATTGTTTATCTTTATATGGTTTTTTTTAAGTTTGAAAATTTCACGAGTATGCTGCAACATGATCACATTTTTTGTCCCCTGAATTCAAAATAAAGGTGGAAATGGTGAATAATGATAGATAGGGGAATTAGATTGTTTTATCGTCGTAGGTCCGTCATTATAATAGAAAAAAGGGATAACATGTTTATCAGATTTTAACAGAACACGTGTTATGCTGTTAGCAACTACCCGGGTGCATTTTTGTCGAAATAAATAAACGATATGATTGATGACGATCAATCAAATTAGATGTTTAAGAAACAGCATTGTACTTGTTCAAATTCTACCCATTTGACCTTTCACCACTCGCTTTAACTTGAACATCTGGTTATTTTCTAGTTAGTATCTCAGCCCTATTAAAACACACAAATTTATCACATGACTCGGCCAAGTAGGGTCGAGAGATGATAGTTACATCATGGACAAGTTTGAGTGGTTGATCAAAGATCGAATTTCCATTGAAAATGATAGGAGATAACGATTGAGATCAAGTATTACTTTGTGGTCCATACATTTTTATACTCACAGAACTGTTGGAGGAACGCGACCCGTCATGCAAAAAGGGGTAATCTAGGAAGTTCATAAAGTTTCGACCCTAGTAAGACTTCGCGATATGCGCAGACTGACCAGAGACGAAATGTTAAACATATAACAGACTTTCTGAATCTAATAGTG
The DNA here is from genome assembly GCA_948146395.1 of Fragum whitleyi. Classification (NCBI taxonomy): domain Eukaryota; kingdom Metazoa; phylum Mollusca; class Bivalvia; order Cardiida; family Cardiidae; genus Fragum; species Fragum whitleyi. The sequence goes on along the minus strand of OX411545.1, from coordinate 5,885,680 downwards.
ATTATAAATTCGACCTTTCCATGTATTTTCTTCCGAAATACGCTCTCCGGTTGACCAAAGCTCGATCCAATCCTACAAATATATATTCGGCGGATTTCCCACATTGCCACTATGTGCGTGACTGGTCTCATTTAGAAATGGAAGGATGTAAGGGGGGGGGGGGGTCTTACTTTCAATACAATCTAATGCAGTGGACACTGACAAAGGAACTTGCTTTTATTGAATAACTCATCTATCACCTGAGCATGAAGTGCTCAAGCCTCATTGTGATTTATTGTAACCTTCCGATGTCCAAAGGTGGCAGCAAAATACATTTTTTTACCAATATTTCGTATTAAAATACAATTTCTCCTTATGAACACTATCTGTTATTGATCTTTGTCATCCTAGTTTATGGTTTAATTGCCGATGGCCGAATCAATGTTCACTATTGATGTTTATGACATATATGACATGTTGTCCCCCAAATTAAGATAAGACGTCTTTGTAACATTAATGACACGTGTACAATATCGCCTTTTAGTTATATGTCATTGTACTGTATACTTCACCCAGTATATACTAGGAAAACAAAACAAAAGTTAACACCATCGTGACCCCGCAATTCGTTAAAAGAAGGCCACCGTGTCTTGGAATAACGAATGTGCACATATTATGTATTAAATTAGACCCCTTTTAACATTTTTGATGTTTTTTAGAAGTAGAATAAATAGTACGAGTATTTGTGATTCTTCAAGGGAAAAGGGAAATTCTGGGAAGTACGAAATTTATCGTCCCTAGTTAGACTGCGAAGGATCATTCGACATATTGTTGATGAGGGACCAAAACCTCGTAACTTCAGCTTGAATAAGCTGGAGCTACGAGGTTTTGATTGCCCACCGCACCGACGATATGTGTTTTTTTTATTAAATGCGACATTTGGTCGACAATATCTTTGTCTGTATTATCTTTTTTGATAGGGTCCAATTTGGCCCATTTTCGCATGACGGGTCACATCAATTTGGGGTAGGTATTAGGACCATGGCTCAGAGGCATAGGGGCCTGAATTTAACGTAATTTGTTGTAGACGTTCCATGCGGAAGACGTTCTCAAACTAAGTATCGTTTTACAGCTCAGTCAAGCTTTCTGTCGGAGTTAAGTTAGCTTTAAAAGTAGAGGTAAAAGGCGTATGCACAGTTTTGATAAATGTTTAAAGAACTGTTTTTACGATGTGTCAGCCGTCCAAACGTAAGACGTCTCCAATGTTAATTTATTGAAGGTTATTCGATGGCAACAATTTTGAACAAGTAAATAAATGGTTCGATTGGTTAACTGATTCTTGATTGATGGTGGTGACAGGTACATAAATCTCATTTTTCAGAAGCACTTTGCTTCGATTTTTTGGTTTTCTCAGGAAAGCAAAAGTTTTTAGCTAGGTCAAATGGTACCGCCCGGTTAAGGACGATTTCGGGAGTTCGTTTTTGCGCAACGTCTTTGCGCATCGAACTCTTCAAAAAGGAGTATGCGCTCCAAACTTGCACTTATCTCGGACGTAACAAAAACACTACAAAACCCCTCTAAATTTCTATATTTCGCGGAAAATGCTTTCATGAAGACGATTAATTAATCCTATCACTAAAACATAATTATATAAATTATCGCAGCCATTTCATTTTATAGAAATAAAGGATATGACGCCAGCGTCGTATTTGTAGGTATTTGTGACGTTAACGTTCCCGCGCATAATCAGACATCAAACAACGTTATCAGTCGTATATCCGATAGCTACATGGAACCGTCACCTTTCATTTTGACGGCCGCGGGTTAATTTTTGAAAGGTTGACATAAATAAACGATCTGTCGTTGTCAAATAATTTTGTCAGATTTTTAATTTTCAATTATTTTTTAACAGACCTGGGTGTATTTGAAATTTTATTGGGGGATGGGGTTGTGAGCGAGATAGATGACCTTGATCTCACCATATGACTTCGATCAGGGAATTTAATGATGCTTATTGACAAGATCAATTATTATTCCATATGTGAGTATTCTATTTTCAACAGGCTTGAAGATTTTTGAAAACACTAGATTTTTGCGTGATTTATGTAACGTTGGCCTTGACATATGACCTTGACCTTTTCATATGATTTGACCTTGGGATTCGTTGACGCAAAACAAAGTGATACCCTAATTGTTGAGGAATTCAACTCCATCATCGATTGATTTAAGAAGGATTGAATATCATTGATTTTGTACATTGGTACGAGAACTTGGATTCTGGGGTGATTTTTTCCTTAGCGTCAAAACCGGGTGACCTAGAATTTTGCATTTTTCTCAAAAATTAGCACGGTGACCATACCTTTTTTATATCAATATCACACGAACATATAATTATCTACAAAATATAGAAAAAATAAAATTTTCTATCTCAGAATTTTTGAGAAATTTGATCAAAAGTTATAAATTTTGAAAATATTCTCGTTCATTTTCGATATACCGGTTTTTACGCATTGGGAAAAAATACGTAAAAAATCATTATTTTTCCTTTCAATCGATAAATGTGTATTAAATTCAGCGCATATAACTTTATATCTATGAAATTAAAATAAAATTGATATAAGTTGTTTGATTAGATTTGATTCTGTTACGGTTTTATGTAATTACCAAGAAATGAAAATCGGCGAAAAATCGGACAAAAATTTACTCGATACCTATGACATTCTATGACGTTTAACGAAAAATCTGATTCGGTGACCCCCTTTTTTCTTTCCATTTTTGCGATCGGCATACTTTTATCTACAAAATATGAAAAAATAAAAAAAATCTATCTCAGAAAATAAATTCTAGCAATCGTCCTTAAGTAAGCTAATTTACCCATTGATAAGAAGATACTTCATGTCATGGACCTTAACAGTTGAAAAGGAAACTATATGATACATCCTTCAGACAAACCCATTTTTAAGTCGCTTTCGCGTATCAAAATACACATATAGATGACATAGACACGCATAAAATTAAACCAATGCTCTTTTTTTAGTACAGCTACTTCTTGAATGGTTGAATTTCATTTGAATATATAACATTGTTATTCAACCAAGATGACGTTTCTTTACATCGAGCGATCAGCGCAACACTATTGTAAGTGCCTATGAATATATAGGCACTTACAATAGTGTTGCACTGACCCTCGACATGTAAGTTAATGCATTTTGATTGCCCACCAGCGATATGATATTCTTTACAGAATGTGGTAGCATGTACAACATATCAGAAAGAGCTGAGCCGCTGTACATATCATCTCCGTACCAAACCACTGCGATAACAGGAGACATCTACTGTAAATGGACGATTATCGGAGACCTTAATACTCAATACCGTATACATTTTATACGATATTCTGTCAACAATGGTGATAATTGTGACAATAGTTTGACAATTAACAGCAACATCTCGGTGTGCAATGGCTCGGTGACGGGGTCTGGTCTGGATCTACCATTGACGTCACAATTTACGATCGAATTGAAGGTCGTGGAAGGTGGATATCTGAATTTTCTGTTGAGTCTTCAAGCAGTTTCACGTAAGTACAATTGATGTGTTGAATAGTTGCTGTGCGACAACACTTCGTTTATTTTAAGCTACAGTTACGGTGTTTAGGCTCCTATCGACGTGATTCGCTAGCATTGATCTTATATGGAGGGTTCCGACTTTTTGAACCCTATTCTCATCATCTTTATCTTAAGCATTTATGAAGTACACTTAAGGAGACATTTCATTTGCCGCATCTGTGACCCGTCACTTTGACAGGTAATCTTGAAAATTCAAGATTTTCGCCCAAAAAATGTTAGTTTTTTTTTTTTTTGGTTGCATGGAAGAAAGGAACGAACACAGGTATGTCCATTCACGGGAAAATAGACTCCCTGCAGCTATTGCATAACAACACATGAATTACAGGATGTAAATTAAAGATGGGTATGTTTTATGAAAATGTATACACCTATGGGGGGCGAATTTAAAGATTAAAAAGGTTAGAGATGAATGTCTCCTTCAAATATTCATACGTGGCCAAACTTGACCTTGATTTCAACCACTTATAAACAATTTATTCGTAATGATTTTAAATTCAGACACGTAGTAAAATTTTAAAACCAATCGATTTTAAACAACCTGAGGGTTTAAAAATGAACAAGTCAATTACTGTAGGCTAATGAATTTGTCTGAACCAATGAGCCATTAGCCTTGCAAATCCAATGCAAAACCTCGTTTTTGATTTATTGTTCGCGCTTGTTGAAACATGCGAGCTCTACCATATTTTAGTCTTTGTCCTACTTTATCATCCAATCAGATTCCTGGATTTTTGAAATTTTTGATGGTTTATTTTCTATAAACTACCGAGCTTAGGTTTATTTTGATCATTATTTCATTTAAACGTCAAGGTTTATTTGTTATACCACGCATGCGTGCATACTAAACTCTACCCCCTCATTAATGTACAACGAGCTCATGAAAAGTAAGGAGAAAATCGTAATTCACGTGCATATATTGGATTCCCCACATTCTACACTGATTTGGATCTGGTTGGGCGTGACATGGCTTGATGATTTTGTTTGCATGTGGTTTAACCCCGATTTCAACCTTATTGCCGTTATATCACAATGGCTGGTGTACCTACCCATGGTTGGGTCGCTTACTATATATTTATGAACTTTTTTGCGTCTGTATATAGCTAGAAACTTTTTTTTATAGTTAAATTGATAAAATATCTATGTCTGTGTGTAAACAAATAAGTATACCATATGTAGATTTTGTGAGGTGAGCCGTGAAATCTGCTTTCAAGCATTAGGTTTCTATGCCATATTTTTGAAAAGATATAACAGGTTTAGATAACTCATTAAAAAAGTAACAATTTATCTTTCAAAGGAAAGTTATTGCTAGTCTTTTATCGCTAGGTTCACTCATTACATGTACTTTCATTATAAGAGTAAAGGGACCTCTATGAAGGTTAAATTCCTATCGTATGATGTTTAGGTATACCCGATATACCCATGGTAATGGACTCGGCGCCTATGTCAGAGCTCAGTTTTGAAAAAAACACCTATAGTATGCCCTTCTCTGACAATGACCATATTTAAGTTGGTGTTATATATGAACAAATTTGTTGATTAACAATTACTGGCATTTTATCAAATTTAATATATAATCTTTGAAAGACATCTGATACCGTAAATCGTTAGTTCTTGTGAAAGTTCTTGTAATACAGAGTGGACACATATCGTATGTTCGTTCATCTACAGAACGGATGTCAGGTCAATAAAAACAAACAATACTGCATCCTTTATCTTCGGTAATAGCCTTTTCGAAAGCCTCGGTATTTACGTGCATATTTCAACAATACCATATTTGGAAAGAGTGGGCGTTCACTTGTAATAAATTCAACCGGTTTATTCCGTGTAAATCGTGCGAAATGCTGTCAATAATATTAAGCGCGGGAAAAAGACTAAGTCAGTTAAACGCTAATAATTGAAAATTAAACGATTTAAACAGCCTCAGTCGGTCGCTACGCTCCCTCATTTCGGCTGTTTAAATCGTTTAATTTTCAATTATTAGCGTTTAACTATTACGTAAACTGCGCTTATCAAAGAAATAAAATGAAAATCGTACGTTGAGAAACACACATTTCTTTTTATTTGACACCCATTTGTGACCCGTCACGCAGAAAGGGGCCATCTTGGAAGTGCGTAACTGACTTGGGTCGAAACTTTTCTACATGTGCTTAAATTTTCTGAATCTAGATTGATCAATCCTCCTTCCAGTGAAAGAATGTTTGAAGTGCGACCTATGCTGGACCCAATCCTTTTTTATACGCCCGTCGAAAACGGGACTTAATATGGGGCCACCCGTGATGTTCGGCGTCCGGCGGCGTGCACTTCTTTGTCCGGAGCATAACTCTGTAACCTTATGTCCGATTTTATTGAAACTTGGCAGGTATATTCTTCTCCTCATTACGGAGTGCAGTGAACAAGAACCATAGCTCTACCTGGCCTATTTTTTTAGTTATTGCCCTTTTGTTTTTCATACTTTGTCCAGAGCATATCTCTAAAAGTATAGGATCTACAATCATGAAACTTGATTGGAAGATAGGACTCATCAAGGGGAAGTGCAGTGCAAAATAACCATAACTCTAGCTGGCTTGTTTTTTTTATTGCCCTTTGTTATTTTCATACTTGGATCTTGTCTGGAGCATATTTCTAAAAGTAAAGGATCTACGACTATGAAACTTGATTGGTAGATAGATCTCACCAAGGGAAAGTGCAGTGCAAAAGAACCATAACTCTACCTTGCTTTTTTTTAGTTATTGCCCATTGTTTTTCTTCATACTAAGATATTGTCCGGAGCATATCTCTTAAAGTATAGGAGCTACAAACAAAAAAAAATGATTGGTAGATAGATCTCATCAAGGGAAAGTGCGGTGCGAAAGAACCATAACTCTACCTGGCTTGTTTTTTGAGTTATTGCCCTTTGTTGTTTTTCATACTTAGATATTGTCCACCCAGAGTATTTCTCTAAAAGTATAGAAGCTATGATCATGAAATATAATGGGTAGATAGATGTTTTCAAGGCAAAAGAACCATAACTCTACCTGGCTTATTGTTCGAGTTATTGCCCTTTTGATCATGAAATTTAATGGGTAGATAGATGTTTTCAAGGCAAAAGAACCATAACTGTACCTGGTTTATTTTTTGAGTTATTGCTCTTTTGTTTTGTTTTTTTCAAACTTGGATCTTGTCCAGTGCATATCTCTTTAAAAATTTGAGCTATGATCATGAAATTTGATGGGTAAATAGAGCTCATCAAGGGAAAGTGCAGTACAAAAGGACCAAGCCTCTATCTGGCTTATATCTTGAGTTATTGTCCTTTGTAGTTTTTCACACGTGAATCATCTCCAGAGCATCTCTGTAAGAGTATTTGAGCTATGATCTTGAAGCTTCGTGGGTATATAGATTGCATCAAGGGGAAGTGCAGTGCAAAAGAGCCATAACCATACCTGGCTTATTTTTTTGAGTTATTGCGCTTTGTTTTTCCACATACTTGAATCTTATCCAGAGCTTATCTCTAATGGTATTTTTTTCCTACTACAATTATTCATCTGTCTGTCCACACAAAAATTGTCTAGAAGATATGCATTTGAAATCACTTAAACTTACTCTGAACTAAAAGTAACATCAAGCTGTGTGACGGGCGGGCGTATCTTGTGACATTTTGGCACCTTGTTCAAATATTCACTTTATAGAGTTATCAGATGATCCTTTTTCGCGTTTTGGGTCATATTTTAATCAAAACATGAGCTACAATTGGTTTGCCCTTACTTCTCGGCATAACATTCAAAATGAAGCTATTCTTTCAGGCATATCTGACAGATCTACCAAAACAGAGAGAATTACATCAACAAATGCCGCTACATATTCCTCAACATCGTTAGCTGTTTTGATTTCGTCTTTGATTAGTTCTTTCGTTGCATCAACATCGTGGGATACATGGCAAAGGTCGGACAAACTCGGCAATCAGGTGTGTTAAAGATTTGTCTCTTACAAGTTTCAGTCATTCTCAGAAGTTCTCATTTCCATGAATAAAAAAAGAAAATGAAAACATTTTTGAAAATTAAAAAATGCTTGTTACAAGCAATTTCATAATACATGTAGTGCACGACATTTCCTTCTACAAAATTTCTTCAATTTGTAAGAATGGAGTTTTACGCCACTTCCAGTTTTTTTCAGTTGTATCGCGGCGGCTTGAGCACCTGACAATGTATTCCTGGTATTTCTCTCACCAGGACAACCACCACATCCTTACCTAGCCTCCAGCTGCTATATCACATAGGTCTACGATTATCAACCCATTGGTGAGAGACAAATAGTCGGAAAGAATGAGTGTTTAAAGCGGCGTAAAACTCCATTCAATCAATTGAATCAATCAATGTATTATCCTAAAAGACACACAGATATTTTCTAGTATAGAAAATCACATAGATTTTCTTAAATGAGGTAATAAGATGTCGACAATTTTGTCCAATTTGACAAGCATCAGTTAATATGAATGATTTGTTCGATTTTGCCTTGTGGACGATTTTAGAGTTTATTCAAATGGTTTCGGAGCGTTATAGAATGGTTTGAGTGTGTGTTTTATATTAATATATAGAGCGTTGAGTAAGCGATTTAGAATGGTCTAGAACGGGTGGGTGCCAAATAAGTGATGTTTCTAAATTAATTGTGATGTGTTTCTTTTCTCTTTTTTAGGAAGTGGTAGTCGAGAAATCCAGTTCTCCAGATATTGACTCTCAAAGTATAATGCCATCAACTGTAACACGGACGGCCAAGTTGGATAGCATAATAGCAAACCAGAACCAGAAGCAAACTGGAAACCAGAATACACACGCCTATTTTTCTTCATGCAATGAGAGTAGAATACAACCATTTGTCGAGCTGAATTCAGACAATACTGACATTGTAACTGAATCAACAGACACAGCGCATATCGATGATGGTTTACATATAACAAGTCATGGAGTGACAGACGATTTTGCAAGCAGGGAATCGGAATTGCTGCCATCCTTTCGCGCAGTTCCAACAGACGCTACAGAAAATCATATTGCTACATCGCTAAATGAAATATACACTGACACCATAATGGAAATGATTCAAACGAACGGCGTCATCTTGGACACATCTGAAATCATCAGCCCAAATGCTTGTACCACGGACATTTCATCGCAGATTTATCAGGACAACGCACGTACGATTTCAGTGACATATCCATTGCGTGATAAAATTGATGCTAATACGGTTTCAATGCATACAGACAAACGTTTTTCTCAAAACGTTGATGGGCGACTAAAATGTCGTACCCACAGCTTTATTGAAGCTGTGGTTACGACATTTGAGACACCCATCGACAAGATGAGGACAAGTAGATTTGAACCCCAGTATCCAGAGGTTACGTTAAACACTACTACTTCAAACCAACACGTGACAAATCTGAATGAACAAGGGAATTTTTCCACACGTGGATATCTTTTTGACCATTCCCTGTTTTCCTCTGTTGACGAATTACGTGAAGTGGCGAGGTTAAGTTATGACGTGGATGTGTACGCCTCCGCTCAAAGTTCAAGTGTAACATTAATGACGGCTACTCATTCCGTCGGTGACAAGCGAAGGGAGACTATCCATCATATTTCTTACAACGCAGGTGAGATGTGGGTTATCTTACTTTCGACTCTTAATTTTACTTTTTACCCCCAAAAGGAGATATCTAAATGTTTTAAGATAAAAAGGAAATTCAATTTGAATTAAATTTTGTATTTGCTGGTTAAAAGTAGTTTTTTGTTCATAAGTACTCAATTACTGTGGGTGCTTTGACTATTACCAGGGGTTCGCGCTGTCTTGTAAGGATCGACAATTACCACATTCCCTAGATGGCCACCTTTCTAAGGTCAAGGCACAATTGTAAATGAAATTATATCAATATTTTTCCCGAAAAAGAAACTTTAATTTAATCCATTACATTTGTTTATTTTTTCAGGTTTTTCAAACGAAGCTTCAGCCCACGTGATTTTAAGTGTCATTCTTCTTGTTATATTATGTTTCTAGTCTATCACGTGGAAATGGACAATCCTTAAAACTATGTTATATGAATATTTAGCAAAATGTGAAGATATCCTGCAAAGGATAATCGGATAAGATGTTATAGAAATGAATATCATAAATTCTGTGACAAATGAAAAAGCTTAGACGCCTACAAAAGAAGTTTGTGAACGTTGGGAAAATTGAGTCTCGCTTTACACGTGAGCACACGTTCAAAGTGGGGTTCAATTTCCAAACATCTTTATCTAGAGCACATGGCAGATGATTTTTACAGTTGCTCTAGCCACTAGCGAGTCGCTTTGAATAAATAAATGATCGAAAAGCACTTTAATTTAACATTGATGACACACAGTTTGAATTTATTGAAGTATTGTTAAAATAAATTATACACAAAACGCCATTTTCATCAAATAAGTCATTTCACACATCATCAGCATCATTATCATCATCGGTAGTATCATCAGCATCAGTAGAACTAAAGTCAGCCAATGGAAGACAGGCGTAACATTTTCCCTGAAATAAACATTCACAAAGATAACATGACGTGAACTTTCGTATTTTATTGTAGATTTTATTGTTATCAATTAAAAATTCAGTGTACAATGAATTCATGTAATTGTGACTTGCGAACAAGGACTATCTCGAAACTCCGTAAAATTGATACTTGAGAAGGGAAATGATCCAGCATAGGTCAAAAAGAAGGTGGATTTTGGAAATAATTACATAAGAAGGTAGAATGATTTCATATTCGATTTAGAGATAAATATCAGTTACGAAAAGTTTCGAACCTAGTCAGTCTGCGCATATCGCGCGGTCTGACCGGGTTTGACACTATGCGCTCTTCCGATGGTCGCATGGCGGTTCACATGATCTATTATCATTAGAAATTAGAGTGGTGGAACCATACATATAGCAAAGACAAATAAGCATATGTGACACGTCACGCGAAAAGGAACCATCTGGGAAGTGCGTAAAGTGTCGACCTTTGTCAGACTGCGCAGATTTCGCAGACTAACTAGGGCCGAACATTTTTGCACTTTGCTAATTTTCTGAATCTAGAATAATAAATCTTCCTGGCAGTGAAATAATTCTTAAATTCGACCACTGGTTGGCCTGTTCTAGAACCAATTTCCTTTTCAAATATTTATTTTACGAAGTTCCCAGATGCTCCATATTCGCGAGACGGGTCACATATAATAGAGACCGTGCAGTTACTGATGCATAGTAACGACGCAGATGTTTATAAATGCATAAATTCATCATCACGCCAGTGAATATGTGAACTTTATCTTGATTGGATTTTAGTGAATGGCACAGTATCTTTAGCAAAGGCGTGAAGACAGACAGACTGGGAAACACACCAATAAATATTATGGCATAAAAATGCACTCTGTGGAGTTTTTTCTTTTGGTTCAGCGACTTTTTAACGCCTGCATAATAAAATTGATGGCTTAGTAGAGGTGTTTGCTTAAGTAAGATTGATTGCACTGTAACATTTGTGAGCCAAAGACTTTCGACTACAGCGGGTATACAAGGTCATACTTTACCTTTAGCTCGAACCAGCACTCTGGGCAGTATACAAACTTGCAGGTTTTGTTCGTACATGACTTGAAACTCTTCGTCTCTCGTTCGTTACATGCGATACACCGTGCTTTTGCTGAGGAGAATATGGTCAGCCAAGAACACATCGTGGGACAACATTTTCGCAAGGAATATAACACACCGCTCTTTGACTGAAAATAGGATGAAGTAAGCGATCTTATTCTGCGTTATAATTTAACTGGGTGGGCGTAGCTTAGCCGTGACGTAATTTTGGCAAATTTACTTTTCAATATTTTAGGTCCTTTCGAAAGTTAGTCGGTAATTATTGTAACACATGCAAATAACTGTATCCTAAAACCAAAACGATTTACATGCTTACAGTAAGTGAACACATTTCGTCGTTTGGTTACCAAAGCCTCGTAACTTCAGCTGAAGTTATGACGGTTTGGTTACCAACCTGTGATTTCAAGTCTCAAGCTTTTAATGAAGACTATAAATAGAAGTAAATAATTGTAATTTAAAGCTGATTTATCTTAATCTCAAAAGCGACGGTCCGTTACTCAAGCTTCGCCCTACCTGGACAATGATCATGAATTATACCTTATAACAAATAGCATAGCATGATCGTAAACACGAGCAAATCTGGTGGGAATATATATATCATGTAGGATTTTTTTCTAAACAACGTAATTTAAAATTCGCTTGTGGAGATAACTTTTCAAAATCTTTTTGCGTGTATCAAGGAGGTTCCTTTCCAGACGAACTATTTGGTTTAAATGAAAGTCAAGAATACATGCTGTACAGTAACGAACATCGTGAAAGTAACAAGGTGAATGGTTTTTTGGAATTTTCTGAGAACGAAATTGAATGAGTGTGATGAGTGAGTTTTGAGTGAAATTCAAGGGAGGTAAAACAATATCGATAATTACGACCAAATTGGTCGAATTTTTCGATATTTTTACCTCCCTTTGAAAGAAAAGTGTATACGTATTTATCTGTTTGTGTGTCCTCGTGGACCAATCTGACGCTTTGAAATCATCCCGACTATTAAAATCGTGGAAAGAGTTCATCGATTAAAATTTGGATAAAAAGTGGTGAAAATAAATCGACGAAAATACCCAAAAATACAAATATAAAAAAGAACGGTATCATAAAAAAAGTGGTGAAGTGGTGTAGACCTTCAATTGGAATTTCTTTGCCCTCTTTTTCAGTTTCCTAACTGCGTCTCTCAAGAACATCTTTCTTCGCTTCAACATTGTATTGTAGAGATGTAAAACTCTCTGCTTTTCTCTCTGAATTGTATAATTGTTTAGGAAGTCTAAAGCATAGAAAGCGTTGTGAACCTTAGAGAAATAATCTTAATGGTTGTTTATCCATTCAAACAGACATAGCTCTCGAAAGAGTTTTGTCTCTTATATATTTTTTAGCAGAATGCCACATAAACTGAAGCCAACTTCTAATCGGTCACTACATGTTTCCTCTTTTCGACACATTTACAAGAAAAGAATTGAATAGAATATTACGTTAATGGATGACAAATCAATCTCGAGGATTTTGGTAAAGGAATTGCGGAAAAAAAAAAGGACCGGCAGAATGATTGAAGCAGACAAAATAAGACACCATCCCTACTTTTAAAAAGTCACAAAACTCGCAAAATGCAGGGAATTTTCAAAATTTAAGTCGAAGAAATACCGTTATGTTGTTGAAAAATCACTATGCTTTCGATGCCTTTTAGGTAGCTAAATACAAATAAGTAAAGAAAACATAAGATAAGACGTTCGTTTGCGTGAATGAAGTGAATTTCTTCAATTTACCCCATCCATCAATGTTATTTTGAAATTGGGATACTCATGTTCTCATGCAAATTAAGTTGCTTTCCCATGGGAATTGTTTGATGCATTATTTTGTTTTTACTATGTAGCAAGTGCATGGGCTATCGGAAATCATCAAACACTTGCATCTTTAACTTATTTAGGCATTGCTTTTCGTGCTTTTTTTGAGTGACCGATTAGAAGTTGGTTTAAGTTTAGGCTCACATATTAATGCGCCTAAACAACAATTTGGAAACACAATGAGAAAAAAATATGCTCGTAACAAATTGTTTCTCCTTTCTTACTGCTACTGAAAGCTATTTTTAGAGATTGTGTTTAAACTTTAAATTGAATAATTCTAATAAATTAACAGTATATTCAACCTAAATATTTTTCCATCGATATACATGTACGACATTATTATTGAACATTATAGATATGGCGACTTACACTTTATTTGTCCCCAGGATCCTAAATGTTTTGACCGCGCGCGAAATGCAATGGGATAGAAACAAAACTATATATTTTCACTTGTTAGATAGCTATCAAACTTCGATGAATTACCTTTCTAAAAAAGAACGCAGCTACCACCCGTCGCAATCTTAGAGCGTAAGCATCCACGACAATAAGTATCCAGATAATGATATAAACACCAAAAACGTAGTAATAATACTTTTGGTCCATAGCTACAGGTTGGGGTAGACATTCTGAAATTAATAATTAGTTGCAAGGAAATTTTAAATTTTACACAAATTTGTTGAAACGGTCATTTCATTCAGAACCCAGAGTATGACCTGAATACCGTGTGGGATTTGATAGAATATTAAACGCTAATCTAATTCTAATATTTCAATACTTTCTTGTAAAAACTAGCTATTAAAATTGTTAAGGAAACACACGACTATTTTGGCTATTTTGATACTTGATATAGGAAGCAGTCTTAAGCTGGTAGCCTGCTGTCTCAGAGGTACTCTGATATAGCGGGCAACAATATCCGCCCGGGGTCAGAAATAAGTTGGCCAACATGTACCGAATTTCTTAACAGTTCGATTTCGCTTTGAATAAATAAGCAGTCTTTCTCAAAACCGTTGCAAGTAAATATATATTTCTTAGGGGAGAAATAAATAAATTATATCATGTCAATAGTCGAAAAGAGAACATAATTGAGGTCATTGTGATTTGCATGACAATGTATGATATACCTTGGTTAATACCGTGGTATTCGGTAGAAATTTTGGTTCATCGTGGTAAATACCGCAGAATTTGGTAAGAAATCACTGTATACCTTATACTGTAGTAGATACATCGCTTTTGACCTTCATCATTTTGTCCCTGTTACCACGACAAATTTCCTTGTAGTACTCAAGTCTTGTAGCTATACTTACCAACGTTAGATGTCAGTTGGTTCAACTCGTGTTTGGTGTCCAGTCCCATTATAAACAGCCGAACGATGTTACCCATAAATCCTTTACCAACTACTGTAACATTGATGTGGTTGAAACCTGTAACATACCAGGTAATTATAGTCTAATAATACTACAGAAATTGATCATGTTTACAGTAAACACTGGTATTGATAATACCCAATTTGTGAACGGTATAGATCCGCAAGAAAGAGTGAGGTTCGAGAAATGTAAAATTGATCTCTGATCCCTCACTTGAAATTGCTGGTCTACTTTTAATAAATTAAATTGTTTTGGTATTGTTGTCAAAATATTTGTAATGATAGTCTGTGTTATTTTTAGCCTGGCAGGGATGGCTTAGCCGTGACATCATTTGGCGAGTTTACTTTTCAATATTTTGGCAATTGTCGTTACCAAATGTAAATAAATTTATCCAGACACCAAAAGGTTTCACATGCTTAGCAAAATATAACAAACTTCATAGTCGGGTTACTTTACTTTGATAAGCTGAAGTTACGAGGATTTGGTACCTCTCCGATGATTGAATGATTCAGGATTATATTGTCAGCTACATTTGAAAGTGAGTTGATATGAAAAAACTGATTTACCTTAATTTTAAAAGCAACGTAACTTTACTTAGGCTCCGCCCTGTCAGAGTATATATATTGGATTATAATAAAGATCGATTATGGAGTGCTACATTTTTTAGATACACAGGTTTGAGTTAGTTATTAAAGATCGATTTTTCTCTATTCGGATATGGACAAACTCCATCTTTATTCACTAAATTTACAATATGACTATACTGATTACATAGTTGACAACATTAACAAGGCACAGATTATTTTCGTCGGCAATCTAGGTTAGTTCAGCGTCGTGCAGTAAAAAACATCGAAAAATTGACATGGTGAAAGATTTTGGAATGAAACTGAATGAGTGTGTCGAGCGAGTTTTGAGTGATTTTTAAGGGAGGTTAAATATAATCGCTAATTTCGTCCAATTCAACGAAATTAGCGATTTTTTTCATCTCTTTAATAAATTCTACGTATCTTCCTGATTTTATTTATTTGCTGTTAAAACAGATCCTTATTATCAACCCAACAAAACAAAAGACGTAAACTTTTTGAAGGTTTTGATTGAAATATTGATCATTTTGAAATATTTCGAGGCTTTTTAAACAAAAAATTTGGAGCGTTTTGTCAGTGATTTGAGTGAGTGTGTAGAATGAATGAATGGGGCGCTGAATGGGCGATTCTGAATGGTTTTGAGCGAAGTGAAATTTAATTTCACGATGTTGTTAAATGTATTAAACCATCCAAAAGGCGGGGTCTTGTGTATGCGAATGCCCCGGGTTATATATGGCGGACTATACCTGTCCCGGGTTATATATGTCGGACTTTACCTGTTTGTTTATAATCCACTCGACTGTGACGTCTGATGATGTCCAAGACAGTATACAAAAGCTTGTCGATGAAGAAAATCATCCAGGCACATACAGCACGGATAATCAGCAACACTGTACCCTTACCCTACAAATACAGAACAAGGGCACTGTATGCCGTTGACAATGTTCGGCTAATAAATGACATTTGATAACAAAAGCACCGCCTACATGTGTAATGCTCGCCTGCAGGTGTTGGATAATGCAAAAAATATAAGTCAAAAAAGAGACATAACTCTTACAAAATGGCCCCAGAGGTACCCCTTGTTAGTATGGATACCTCTTGTGATGGTTTCATGAAGATATCTCCAAAAACAACATAGATGAAACCAGGGCTAAATTTTGTTACGCCCACGCCAATGCAAACGCCTACGCCAACGTCAACACAAACGCGAACGATGCCAAAGTGATCACAATACCTCGGGTTTTCTCCAAAACAGCCGGGCTAAAATCTTAATTACAAGAGTTTCGTTTACAAACTTAACGCTCTCACATGCATATTTTTTTTAAATAAGGCCATTTTCTCAGATGCAGCATTATGTAGGCAAACGGTGAAAAATCCTTCAAAGATTCATACAAATCTATCCAAAGATGAACGAGGAGTTGTGTTACAAAGAAATTTACATTAAGGCCCTCTTTTTCAGTACGCAATATGAAATCCTCTAACTGCAAAATATTGCACATAGCCATATTATAAGTATCATCCTGTAATAGTTTCATGAAACCTGTTCATAATCGAAGGAGGAGATGTGTTAAATAAAAAAGAATATGGAGAGCCTCTTTTTTACCCGTTTATAGATGACTCGTTTAATAAATTCGGTATTCAATTACCACTCATCCAATAACCTCTATGTATTACTGTATTACTATGTACCATTGATATTAGAAATTTAAGGTAGCAATTTAAAATTTTCTATATAGCTTCTTTGTTGTAGGATAACCATAATTTGCCTCAATGGCAACTGCCAAATGAAATCTCCCATGAAACGGAAAACACTTGCTAGTTTTGAACTCATTGTAAGTAATGTGCTCTCTTTAGATATTATATTATATAAAATCTGTTTAAACTTACAAACTTTTTCCTCTCTGACTTGACCATTTTCAAAGTTGCACCAATAATGTATTGTCCAGATTCAATCTTTTTCAGGGGAAGAATTATTTTCTTTGCCTAAAGCATAACAAAAGAAAAAAAACACAATGTGGTCTAAAACTTCTAACCAGGGCTTTATTCCAGAATAAGTGCCACCAGTTCATAATACATTTTCAACAAAAATAGTTTCATGATTATGGGTCAGTTCGATCTCAAGTAAGAGTGCAGGAACGGTTTCCGGACAATGGTCAATTGTGACCTTAACCTACAACCTTTGTCACCCCGAAACGAACTTTCCTTATACCATAGGTACATTAACAACATCGTGAAATTGACAAGGTGAATAATTTTGGAATGAAAATGATTGAGTATGTGGAGAGAGTTTTGAGTGAATTTAATGGGAGGTAATCCAATATCGCAAATTTTGTTCAGGATGAACAAAATTAGCGACATTGATTACCTCCCTTTAATAAGAATATGCCTATAGAATCTGTAGATGGCTTCCCATTTCTTTAAGAACGTATTAGACGTTTACAGTTTGAATTATAACAGTGAAATTCCGATTTTTTCTATCTAAATTTATTTTGAATGACGTTGTTGATTCTATATTTTTAAATGGGTTTGAGCGTTTTTGAATGGTATGAGTGAGTGTTTGGAATGAATGGAGTGCTAAGTGAGTTTTGAGTTTCATGTCAATTTCACGATGTAGCTAACTGTAACAATTATAAAAAAAGTGTCATGTCTCAAGGTTGAGTTCAATGCCGGAAACGAAAAGCAATAGAGTTCGACAGCCGGGTGGGAAGATTTGGTGACAATTATATACTCTCTCTTCTTCGTAGGTGAGGGGCATAAATATTACTGAACTGACAATATTCCTTTGTTACATTATTTATCATGCTTATTCATTTCTACATAGACTATATCAAATACAGAATTATAAGACACCATAATATAAACATTTGTAGGATGACATCATCAAATCAACAATGAACGCCGCATTTCTTCGGTTCTAGGATTCAGAAATTTTAACAGCATAAACAATAGTATGTTGGGGGTGAAAAGCAATATGTTTCTCGATTTTCGATGGTACACGATAATCATTAATTGAATCCGCCTAGAATGAAAACTCTATCAAGCTCTCGTAGGCTCGTTATTTCTACTTTCTTACAGTTAGTTACATCGTGAAATTGACATTAAACTCAATCAAAACCATTCTAAATCACTCACTAAGCACTCAATTCATTCATTTCAAACACTCACTCAAACCATTCAAAAACGCTCAAACCCATTGAAAAATATAGAATCAACAACGTCATTCAAAATAAATTTAGATGGAGAAGAATCGCGATTTCACTGATATTTTTCAAATTGTAAGCGTCTAATACGATCTTAAAGAAATAGGAAGCTATCTTTAGAACTTGTGTGTATAATTTGTGAAAGGGAGGTAATCAATATCGCTAATTTTGTTCATCCTAAACAAAATTTGCGATATTTGTTTACATCCCATTAAATTCATTCAAATCTCGCTCCAAAAACTCAATCAATTTCATTCCTAAATCATTCCAAAATCATTCACTTTGTCACCTTTTCACGATGTTGTTAACTATAGGACGTAGTGTCTATTTCTAATTAACAAAAAGTTATACGCATCTCTGCAGGTTTTGTATATTTAATCCATGTATATTCTTAATCAGGCTAGGATCCACTTGCTTACACATTGCTGCAGGGTGTTTAGTTTTGATAATCATTTTCCATCAAACAGAACTTACCTTAATTCTTCTCCGTACATCTATCTTTCTAAAGTAGGAAGTAATATAAACATTATCAAATCTGACGTCATTTACATAGCTCTTGTAATACTTGTAAGCCCTGTACAAATAACGAATTTAAGAAGTTTTACCAAGTTCAATGATGTTCAAAAAGGTTTTGAATCTAAAACTTATTCATTCATCATCAAATGTCTTCTAATATTATCAGCAAATATTATATGAACCGTACATTATCATATCATAAATTAGAAAGAAAAAGTATATATGTTTTTTTTTTTCGAAAAATCGCAATATCACGTAACTGTTAGCTTACTGCAGAAACACACGCACACAAAAATAATCAAATACACTGTTTAATACTCTCCGAAATTCGCCAAAATTATGTATATTTCAATTTCAATTCAATTTCAATTCTTTATTTGTACAAACAAGCCACCGGTCCATACACATATATATTTATACATAGAAGAATGTTTTATGCTAAGGGAAGAGAATATACTGACAAATATACAAACTACAAAAATACATATCTGAACAATTTTTGAGAACTCACACGAGTTAAGGTTCAATATTTTAGATATGCTTAACAATTACATATTTCAACCATTTTTTAACGACTCATGTAAAATTGCATATTAATATATATCAAGACACAAAGAGAATGTTATTAATGAAACAGAAAAATACATTTATTCACGCTCACAGATAATCTTTTTCTATAAAACTAAAACCAGTCTAAGAGAATGCTAATTATATCATTTTTTCACTCTTGATTTTCTATGTATTCCTTCCTGCGTTTGAAAGAATGAAATAGATACATTGCCAAATTTCGGATTTCTTTTTTATTCTCCGATGACATGAGACAGGTGAAATAACGTTGGCAAGGTGAAACAATGTATTCTTTTGAGATATATTTTCCACGCAAATTATTGTACAGTGGGCATTTTAAAAGAAAGTGTAGCTCATCTTCAACAACACCATCACAGTATACACAAAATCTGTTTTCTCTCGGGATTCCATAATGTCTACCTTTTTCAATCATTAGAGAGTGTGACGAGGATCTAAATTTAGCTAAACATGTTCTAAATTTGTCAATATCAATATATTTTAAATAATTTTCAAGTCGAATTTCTTTTTTATAAAGAGAATAGTATATTAATTAAGGATTTTCAGTACAAGCTGTATGCCATTCTTGTGAATATTGATCTTTCAGTCTTTGTTTGTATTGTTGTAGGAAGACTTTTCATTTAATACATGCTGATTTTCCCAAATATAGCCATATCCATTCATATACAAATGGGATCGTACTGTTGTCACCCAGTTATTATGTCCAAGATTATCAAAGTGAACAAGCATATCGTAGCAAAGCCTTACATATCTGTCACTTGTTAAATTAATGACCCGAAGCCAGTATTTTATATAATTAAAAGACGATTCTATACTTATGGGAAATCTACCAGTATCACCAAGAACAGACAATTTCAATTCTACATTATTCGCAAAATTTCTGAAGACATCTTTTACATCAGAATTCAACAAGAACTTAGAACGGTGGAAACAAAAGCCCAAGAGGGCCCGTATCGCTTCACTGGCTTTCAAATATCTTTCAATGAGAAACTCAGTCAGATAGGGATGATTACAAAGAACTTTATCAAAACAAATTAAAAGGCACTTCCAATAGTGTTGCACTTACCTCTCGATTTGTGGAGATACCTAAAGATGGACGGAAAAATTCGATTTTAGTTTCGGCTAAACTTTATATGGAAAGCTGTTGTTTTTTTTTTTGAAATATATATTAGTATTGATTCTAAAAAGGAAGGGTACTTTTTTATTAGATAGATATGTCTTGATGGATCTTTAACGATTAAAAAGATACTATATGCCATTTAGCATGGGAAAATGAAAATCATCTTTGTGAACAAAATCCCAACAAGGCCACACCCATATATGGGAAAATCAAATTTCTGCCAGGAAGAGATTTACCCAAGGAACATTATCCTGCCAAGTTTGGTTAAAATTGGTCCAAGGTTTGGAAAGAGAACACTTTAAAGTGGAAAAAAGCCCCACCTCGGCACAACCTTATTTAGGTCAATCAAAATTTCTAGAGCAACTTGAAAAAAGGATCATCGAAGGAGCGCTAAGGCCATTTTTTCTATATTGGCTCAATGGTTTAGGAGAATGAGACTTTTAAAGAATTTATAGTGAAAATAAGCACAGCACTGCTTTGGCTTTTTACCGGGGAAAAAATTCTTGACCAATTAATGAAATCGGTCACTGAAAGAACATTCTTGCCAAATTTCATTGAAATCAGACCAATAGTTTGGGAGGAGAAGATATTAAACTATTTTATAGTGAAAATAAGCCCCGCCTTGCTATGCGCATATGTCGGGATCAATCAAGCTTCTCGACCAATTTAAAATGAGAGTCACCGAAAGAAAATTCATGTCAAGTTTCATCAAAATCAGGCCAATGGTTTTGGAGAATATTTTTAAAGATTTCACAGTAAAATTAAGCCCAACCATGCCATATGCATTTATGGGGGTCAATACAAATTTCTTGAACATCTGTAGAAGAGGGTCACCCAAGGAACATTCATACTTAGTGTCATCAAAATCAGGCCAATGGTTTGGGAGAAGAAGATTTTTAAAGGTTTTATAGCGAAAATAAGCCCAATCCTGCCATGCCCATATTTTGGGGTCAATCCAAATTTCTAGAACAACTTAAGAAGAGGATCACCTAGGAGCATTCATGCCCAGTTTCTTAGAAATAAAGCCAATAGTGTGTGAGGAGAAGTTTAAAACAGATTTCATAGAGAGAAAAAAACCCGCCTTGCTACGGCCATTTTTGGAGGCCAATCCAAATTCCTTGAACAACTTTAGAAGATGGTCACCCAAGGGTAATTAATGCTAAGTTTCGTTGAAACCAGGCCGATAGTTTGAGAGTTGAATTTCTTTTAAGATTTTATAGTAAAAAAAAGCCCCGCCTTGCCACGCCCATATTGAAGGTACAATCCAAATTTCTAGAACAACTTTAATAGAGGGTCACCCAGGAGCATTCATGCCCAGTTTCTTAGAAATAAGGCCAATAGTGTGTGAGGAGAAGTTTAAAACAGATTTCATAGAGAGAAAAAAACCCGCCTTGCTACGGCCATTTTTGGAGGCCAATCCAAATTCCTTGAACAACTTTAGAAGAGGGTCACCCAAGGGTAATTAATGCTAAGTTTCGTTGAAATCGGGCCGATAGTTTGAGAGTTGAATTTCTTTTAAGATTTTATAGTAAAGAAAAGCCCCGCCTTGCCACGCCCATATTGAAGGTACTATCCAAATTTCTTGAACAACTTTAAAAAAGGGTCGCATAAGGAACATTTCTGCCCAGATTCGGCAACATCCGCCCATCGGTTTATGAGAAAAAAGATGTTTAAAAGAGTTTACGCGCGGATCCACGGACGTACGCATGACGGACACACGGCCTTAACAATATCTCGCTGGCTTCGGCTAGTGAAGCTGAAAATGAAAATTTCAGTAGTGATACAAACGCACGTTGATTGCTCAGCACGAAACAGTTTTTACTGCCAATAAATAAGACATTAACAACTGTTTGGCGCTGAGCCACCGACGTTGTCATTAAATTCTGTCCGTCTTGTTAGTTATATGTAACCGAACATTGGGGGGCAATTGTATTTGATAACTGTAGTTGTATAAAGCTGGAACTTTTAAAACACACTCGGTGCAAGAGTGAGTGTATATCGATGGCTCAGCGCAAAACAGTTGTACCTGCCTATGTGTTTAAAGGCAGTTACAGCTGTTTCGCGTCGAGCCATCGATATGCTTTACAACAAATTTGTAACCTCCATCAGGATAAATACATGTGCATTACATTACGATTATGTACATTAAGATGTTTCAGAATGGACTTACCCCAAAACAACCAAAATAAATGTAAAGCCCAGTAAACGTTTTACAATAAGCATTATGAATTCCACCCATTTTCGGCCACTTTTGAAATCATGCATGGCATTACTTCTCATCATTTCTATAGTTGAATAGTCAATGTCCTCTTTTTGTTTTACAACCTGTGAGTAGAAAAACAACATTAATAAAGACTTTAAATCAGTTTATAGCAATATTCGAAGATATATACATGTACATTGTGTTCATTTTATTGACAAATAAAGGCTCTTTATATTTTCAAAAAGCTGGAGAAGGCAGAAAAATGATATCCTAGACGTTTACCAAAGCCAAAGCATATGTCTGATATTTGTAAACTTACCCGTAGACAAACAAAGCCGCCTTAGTTTGTAAACAAACGAGAAAATCATTATTACGGTTTAAATAAAACAAAGTGCTTTTTTCATAACAAAATAATCCCAAAATACTTTTTTATAAGTTTAATCTTAATGGTGACTTGGGCCATCAGATGACGTTAACGTTGACCATTTTTTGGTAATTTTATCCTTATTATATTGAAGTTTATAGAAAAAAATATTTCAGCTAGACAGAATGACACTGATGATGGGAGATAAAAATCTGAAACAACACATTTTAATTATTACAGTTAGTAACATCGTGAAATTGACTTTCACCTCGATCAAAACCATTCAAAATCGAACCATTCAAACGTTTTTCAGCGCTCAATTCTTTCATTCGAAACACCAACTTTAAACATTCAAAAACAATCAAGCTCCCATTGAAATTTATCCAATCATTCCACAATTATTTTGACTTGTGTAGATTCCGAAGCCTCATAACCCTTATTGGTTCACGTCATATTGATACACGAAGACACCAAATTGGAAAGTATGAAGATTTTTTTTAAAGGAAGGTAATGAATATCGCTGTTTTGGTCTAAATTGGACGAAATAAGCGATATTGGATTGCTTTCCTTAAATTTCATTCAAAACGCACTGCACATGCTCATTCCATATCATTCCACATTCATTTCAATATCGTTCATTATGTCAATTTCACTATGTTATAAACTGTACTAACCTTATATCTGAGGCTAATTTTCATGTTACTGTCCATTTGGTCCACAGAGTCAGCTGTATCCTTGTAAGTTTTTCCCATACCAGGGGAGAGGAATTCGTCAGGGTTACATTCTATACCTATTGCCTTTCCTATCACTATAACAAGACAAATAATTTAAAAGTGTTTCCTTAGTCCTAACTATTTCTCAATAGGAATTAAAACTCAAAAAGGTATTATGTTTAACAACAAAATCAACATATCCAGATGAAATTTCCACGTTTTCGAAACCTATTTAGACGTTAAAAAGCAAAGGAAGTCAGATTACTTCAGAAAAAGTGGCGTAATTCCTATGATTTAATCATTTGCCTTCTCCTGGTCCTGTCTTTAAACATACGCTATTTCAGGCTGCCCGTTGAGCTGAAAATTGGTGCTATTGAATAAAGGATCTAATAATCAAGTAAATAGTATATAAGTACGGGCAAATTTATCATTTCTGATGTAAGCGAGTTAAAGGCGTCAAAACAGAAGCGCAAATTTCACTTTCGGACCGGTGTCTTTAAAATAAATTTTACTTTAATGCTTTACCAGTGTAAAATCAAAAACTTATTCCCCGCTTTCGTTCATTTTACCCTTTCTAACGCCATCTATAACGGGGCCTATATAGTGACGTCATCGTGAACGTAGCATAGCATTCACGTGCAAAATGATGCGCTTTATGAAATTTTGTCGTATTTAAATTTTACATTTTGTCCCATGCATGCTCTAAAGAAACAGAATATTCGTTCGTTTTTTGAGTAAGAACGAAAAATATTTTATTTCGTAAATAATAAAAGCTATATTTTCATTCGTGGCTCCACCACTCGAGAAAATCTAGCTTTTGTTGTTAACTCAATAAAATATAAATCGATCGTACACTGAAACAAACGATTATCCTCTATGTAAAGTATTGGATGTAGGCTGACCAAACCTGGGATCAAACCCAACAGAAAACACCCGGGCGTATTCTATCATACAGAAATCGAAACTAGAGTGAAAGAATATCTCCATTTAGACATTGGCAGAAAACAATCATGGGACGAAACCAACATTTGATGACAAAAATGTAGCTGTAGTTAATCAAAACGTCGAAATGTGTTACCTCTAGCTATATCACAGACCCAATGGAACCTCACAACAGGACAGATCCATTTGTCAATCAGACCAGGTAACTTGTCCAGACATCTATGATAAATACCATCAAACGTCTGTCGACATTTCTGCATTCCTCTCCGGTAAATTGCTGTGAAAGAAAAAACACATCGTCATCCTACACAAAATTGGCGATTTTGGATTACCTCCATTCATTTTCACCTAAAATGAACTGATCTGCACTCATTCAATTTCATTCCAAAATCATTCTGAAATAATTCAACGTGACAATTTCACGATGTAGTCAACTGTATCTCTATTGTATTGAGATAAGTATAACGTAGATCGCTTCACAGCTTTTAGTATTTTAACCCTTATCATGCTGAATAACTTTTGGCTAAAAGATTGCATCAAAATCAAAGAGCAAAAAGCACTGAAAGTACCGAATGTAGGTCAATTATTATTTGAAAAACTAAATCTATTGACAATTCTGGTTTGAAAGTGAGAAACAGGTGGTGTAGACTAACATCATACTGCACATGTGTGCAGACTGATTTTTGTCTATAGCTCCTGCCAAAGCAAGAATATTCCGGGTTCAGCATGACAAGGGTAATAGCGCGGTTTTATTGACTTGAGCCTGACCCCTGCTATTTAGATGAATAAAAATCTGATTATTCCTTCTCGGCTTTGCACGTGCTTTCATAGGAATGAATAACCAACCGTATTGAATATAATGTACATTTTGTTAATTGAAATTTTTTTTGGGTAATTGATATTTAAGCATTTTTTCCACAGAGGTCAAATTCGGGTCAAATTAACCAAGGTATAATACATTTTGATGATGTTAAGAAAATCTATCTTGAGTGAAAAATTAAGACCGTGATAAGTATGATCAGTCAGTACTGTCGCAGTTAACACTTTTCCCTTTATGCGTAGATTCTGATAGTACATAAAATGTGAAAGAAAGTTATAATGTACATGTACTTTGATAATTTTTTTGTTTTAAATGGGTCTAACGCCGCTTTCAACAATATCGCAGTAATATCGCGGCGGCCGGAGCACCTAACAATGGATTCCTGGTATTTCTTTCACCTGTACTACCACTACATCCTTTCCTAGCCTTTGACTGCTTTTACATAGGTTTACGATTATTTACCCATTGGTGAGATGCAAACGTCGGAAAGGATATTTGCCGCCACCGGGGATCGAACCCACGACTTCCAGATTGGAAGTATTATGCCTAACCAACTGCGCTATGGTTGCGGCTGTACTTTGATGAAATTACAACTCTACTTGAGATGTTTTTCCCAAGAATTTTCACAGGGAAAAAACAGTGCACTTGTAAATTGTCTTGGACAGATATAACACATGTTTTTCAAAATCAGGTTATTCAATTATTGTTTCATTCTTTTGTGCGTTTCTTTTTTTTTTCTAAATTGTTCTGACAGAATAAATTCTCACCGTTGCATCGCCCTTTTACTATATTCTTATATCGCCTCTCTACTTGTGCCGGTGATCCCCTGTCCCGCCTATTTGCAATCTCGTCCATTTCCGTCTCATTTCGGGTATCTCCGCCACTATCATACTTTTTCTGCATTGTATCCACGTTGTCACCAGAACGAACCTAAGATAAATAGACACCAAGCATATAAGAAAATCCAAGCATAACAGTTGGTAAAATAATTTTATTGTCCTTGCTGACAATTGGTGGATCGCCAGTTCTGCCCCTTGACCTCAGTCATAACGCATCTCAACAAGCACGATCATTGTAAATCAGTGATTTGATTGAGGAGCGGTTTTGGATTGACAATAGCGATGTGTCAATTTCTTTTGAACAGCATTTAACTTACAAACGGCTAATGCGAAGACTTAGAAAAATGCTTTTGTATTGATTTTATAAATACCGGTACCTGAAATAAATTAAGACTGCCTTTCAGATTTTTTTCATTTTCAATGGGTAAGTTCATATCGGACTCGGTTTCGACCCGAGTTAACCGGGTTTCCATCAGAACGACCTCGGTTTCGACACTAGTGATGTCATTTTAACCTTTCAACCTCGACGCTTCTGATCCTGGGTCAGGCCGGTGTTACTAACGTTCCAAAATTGCGTCGAAAATAGTTCACAGCAATTCGATTACATAAAGCAAATGTTCTCTTTGACTTTAAACAACAAATACTTTTTTCTTGTTTTATATAGTATTTTGCACGAGTTTATCACAACGGGATAACCCACAACGGGATAGCGATATTTCATGGTTAATTAATTATTGTAGCGGTAAATGTGAAGTTTGTTTACTACCACCCGTGGGTAACTCCGTTCATATGAATGTCTTTTCTGCGCATGCATATTACAGTCAATTTTAGATTATTACATCATCTCACGCGACTCCCGGGCTGCCATTTGAATTTCCCCATGATAGTAGATTTCGCTATTTTCACTCTTCGGTTGCAAACAAATGTATTGTAATCACAAGTCACAATACCTTATTCGGGTTATATACCCGTAGATCAACCAAAGTATACAGTTTTTATAAATATGAAATTGAACAACCCCTTTCACCCTTTCAAATTCAGATAGGTTGTGTAAAATAAGTGTACTCTATCGAAATTTGACACCCAATTTTAAGATATAAAAGGAATCTGTTGATAAATAAACAAACCTCTTTTTTAACCGGAGAAAATTCTCTATTGACTTTCTTTCCGATCTTGTTCAACATATAACCGTCATCCTGGAGCAGAGGGAAGGCTTGGTTGAAATGTGACATTGTAGAAACTAATTATTAAAAGACTGTATAAATTTGGCCAATCACGCAAAAAGAGTACATCTGGGAACTCTGAAAAATGACTATTTGAAAAAGAGATTGGGTCTAGCATTGGTCAATCAGAGATCGCATTTCAAAAATTATTTCACTGGAAGGAAGATTGAACATTTTAGATTCAGAAAATAAGCACATTGCGAAAAAAGTTGACTCTAGTCAAGCTGCGCAAACCGCGCAGTCTGACTAGGATCGACACTTTACGCACAACCCAGATGGTCCCTTTTCGCATGACGGACAACAAAAAATTAGTAAAAACGCTGAAAGTTAAGGAAATCGTGTTTTGGTTTACAATGGTGAAAATAGTAAAGTCAGAAAAAGAACTTGAACTGGTTATTGAATATTCATGAATAATCATTATCTTTATTTCCGTTATTACTTCAAGATGAAAGTTCCTTTTCAATCAAATCATTTTTTTCTGTTTGAATGAGTTTTAACGACCCTTTAACATTTTTAAGTCATGTGGCAAAGGCCTCAGCGCCTTACCAACAATTCTAGTAATTTCCATTAGTATTACCACGATTATCTTTCTGAGCCCTGAGCTGTCTATCTCATATAGGTTTATGATAACCAATGCTTTTATGAAAGACATGTGTCTGAAAGGATGTGTTCCGCTGTTGAGGATCGAACCTTAGATTATATGGTTGGGAGGCCAAATCTGTACCAAGTACGATAGGCGATGACTTCTAATTTATCATAATAAACAGTCTTAGACTATTTTTGTAAATATAACGGATGTTTAATGTTCCAGAGGCCTAAATTGCCGAAATAATATGCAATTCTATTCTTTTACCAAGAATAGCTTTTTGTAGCAGCCAAAATTCTAGAATGATTTATTTACAAATGTCATCATCAAAATTGCTCTTGTTTAGAATGTACACTTAGCAAAACAAGTTATAAAGATCTATTTGAAAATAATGATACCAACGTTATTGATAATAATAGTCGAATTGCTAATATAACGGCCAAATTATAATGAATTACCTACCTTCATATCATTTAGTACATTTCCGATTGGTTTCAGCCTTAGCTGCCATTTTGCCGCTGTGTGGTTGGCCGCCAGTGCCGCGGCACACGTCAAAGACCGTGTTATATCTTGTGCGTTGTCCATCATGTTGGCCATAGGTCCTAAACAGAGAATGAACAGTTTAAGGCTAAAAGTTTAATTTGTTGTTATTGTTTATAGAGGATATTGAATGATCGGTCATGGAATACCGAATTTATTAAACGAGTCATCTATAAACAGATAAAAACGAGGTTGCGTGTAGTCTTTATGCTTGATGCATCCGCTCTTTCCGCTTTTAGTATACGTCACAATCAAAACCGGTAACCTCTTCTGAGCTGCCACCCGCTCTTATCCCCAGAGCTTTCGATGAACATCCACTCAACATCCCGGCTACATACTTTACGCGTCAGATATTTTCCGTTCTGTCTCGCAAATTTTTGACACTATTATCAGTTTTTATCAAGCGTATGAGAACGGATGGAAATTTCACTCTTCCGTCGTGTCCATCAGCATACGTTTTCTGTCCGCTTGGCAGTGGGACCGGGCCTTATGACCTTAGGTTGGTTGGTTACTTTAACTACACGACTCGAGCCTATCAGCCTTTTTGAAGTCAATCGGTACTACAACTTATACATACACATTAGTATTTTGTCAAATGGCAAGCCAAACCTCGTAAATAAAGCTTTTTATGGCCAAGGTAGCGTGGTTTAAGTCACACGGAAAAAATATTGTATACTCACCTGCAATTAGATAAGCAATGGCGAAAGTTCCTATGTACGACCGGCCTGCCTTCCCAAAGAATGTGGGTATTAGTAGAATACACACACAGCGAACACCTACAAACGTGGCATAACCGCACGATATACCCAGAATCATCATACCACCAAGTAATTGGCGGGTCTCATCGGCGAGCTCCATCGGCTTTATTATCATACTGTAGAGACCTGACACATTAAAGGAGAATCACATCAATACGTGTAGCCTAGTGCGACTCTGTCGTAAGTGTCTATAAGACAATATTCTCGGCATGTCTATGGGGATATGTTTGTAAAGAGATATCACAAGCAAGTCAGACAGTCACAAACACATAATGATAAAGACACGCTGTTTTTCCCGAATCAACATACCAACTAGCTAATGTCGGGTCTCACCGACTAGATTCGGTAACTTAAGTAACACTTTCAGAGATAAATAATCACTTTTCAAAATTGATAATGAATAACTACGAATAAGTAAGCGCGACATGATACAGGTTCGTACAGTAAGTAACATTGTAAAATTGACATTTACCTCGATCAAAACCCTTCTTAATCGCTCGCTCAGCGCTCCATTCATTCATTAACAACATTTACCAAACTATTCAAAAACACTCCGAAATTGTTTAAAAAAAATTAAAAAAAATAAATAAATTCGAAATCATTCTACACTGTCAATTTTACGCGTCGATGTATGAAGAATGAAAACAAAATTATTTTAGGTGCCTACATTGTACATATATGACCCGTCACGCGAAAGGGAACATCTGGGAACTAAATAAATACTTGAAATAGAGATTGGTTCTAAAACGGGCCAACCAGAGGTCGCATTTCAAAAATTCCTATACGGGAAGGTTCAGAGTATTAGTAAAGTGCGAAAAGTTTCGATCCTGGTCAGTCTGCGCAATCCGCACAGTCTGGTAAGGATCGACACTTTACATACTTCTCAGATGGTCTCTTTTCGCGTGATGGGTCACATATATATAGACACTTTATGAAATACTGCTTTTTAAGAAAAGGAGAAAGATAATTCGTTGGAGACTGAAAACAAGTTTACACTGAAACAGACACAGGGGTTAAATCATAGGCGATTGTTTCATGATCCGATCTTGTCTGATAGCTCGTGGGGGTCAAATGATTAAATGAATCAGTGTTCCCACTGCTTTTTCAATCTGGGGAAAGAATGGGTATTTTAGAGCATGCATGTACCCTCTCTGTATAACACAAAGAAGGCTGGTTGCAAAAATTGGGGGGGGGGGGGACAAGCTTTAATTTAGGGGTAAATCACCCCCATTTGGGGGTGTTGGGGAACACTGATGAATGTATGAACACTTCTTTGTTATCATATATTTTTCCTTGACTGACTAATGAATTGAGCATTCATTGGATTGGAAATTCAGACAAGTATTCAACTTCAAAATGAAAATATTCGACAAGCGTTTAATAAAAGTCAACCTACTTTGCACGTGTGCTCACGTGCGAACGGGTGCCATATTTTAACGTTCGGAAAAGTTATTGCATCCTTTGCGCAAGAAAAATATAAGTGATCCGTCACGCGGAAAATGACCCTCTGGGAACTCCGTTAAATCAACATTTGAAAAAGAGATAGGTTCTAGAGTAAAGGCCCAACCGAGGTCGCATTTAAAAATATATTTCATGCTGCGTAGATGTATTATTTAGATTCAGTAAAATAGCAAAATGCGAAAAGTCTCTATCCTAGTCAGTCTGCGCAGTCTGACTAGGGTCGACACTTTTCGCATTACCTAGATGGTCCCTTTTTCCGTGACGGGCTACAAAAAAAAAAATAAAATCAAAAGCCTCACCATAACCAAGAAGAGCTCCAAATGGGTACCCAAATAACATCTTAGTAAATCTGTATTCCTTGGGTTCTGATCTGTAAAAATCTCGAAGAAACTGAACAACCACTACAAGCAAATAGAGAAATTTTGAGTAAAAATTTAATGGCAAATGTGTTGCGGATAATCGTTCTTAGCGAAAAAGCTGCCACGACGAAAGCTTTTTTTTTATTCATCATTGCTTATGTTTGAGTCGGTACGCTATGATGTCAAAAGGCTCTCCCAAACTCCCTTTTTGCAGAATTCAAAGTTATTGTATTATCCGTTATTTTTTACCTTACAGGGCTCTAACACGGTAATTCTAATGAGTGTTTTTATGCCCCCGATAGGGAGGCATCATAAATTTGACTTGTCCGTCCGTCCGTCTGTCCGTCCGTCCGTCCGTCTGTCCGTCCGTCCGTCCGTCATTCCGTCCAAAAACTTTAACATTGGCCATAACTTCTAAATCAAAGCGGTGTCGGGGGCATTGTCATCTTACAGTGACAGCTCTTGTTTCTATTATATTGGTTCCTGCCATTTTACAGGTAAACGAAAACGAAAACATAAGGATTTCATGTAGGTCGCTTTATCAATACGTTTTTTTAAGAATATGTTTTATAAATATATTTATTTTTCAAAAATCTCAAGTAATGTTTTATTGTTCGAACTCATTACAGCCATCTCATTTAGACGCTTCTAGTGAGTTGCTTGTTCATTTCAGATATTACTATCAGACAGAAGAAACTCAACTGTTCAAAATAATTAGCTTTTTCCCGAAACGCCCCTTGATGATGTTTGCTTCGTGGGAATACTCGCTTAAGATATGTGCGATTCTTTGAGCTCAAATGGTACATTCGGAGTTACATAAAACGAACATGAAAAAAAAAATCACACACACACAGAGACTGGGCAAGCAAAGTTGATATTTTTAGTAAATGCTTTGAGGTAGACGTTCTCATTAAAATTTAACCAAGAAAATCTTCAGGTTACGAAATTTCTCGACCTGCTCAGCCCGATATTAATTGCGTCACAATTTTCTTGGATTCAAATTTTGGCCTTGTTTTTATTTGTAAAAAATATTGAAGAACTCACCATTTCGTTTTTTCTTCCTCTGTTGAGGAAGTAATGCTTTTGAACTCTCTGCGATGGGCGAATCTTCAGGGCTTCCAGAAACTGGCGATCGAGATCGGTCTGCGTTTACTGAACTGTGTATGTCTTCTGAAGTGTGTAATGACCTCGAGCCACTCCGATCTGAGTCTGTACCTGTAGCCATGCTCGTCCTGGAATTTTTAGGGTACTGGACCCGTATTATATAGTTCTGCAACATTTCGTCACTCATGCTCCTTCACAATGTAAACCGAGGTTTCCTAATGATTTCATTAGGAAACCTCGGTTAACACTGTTACATGTAAAGTTGTCAATGACCTAAGAAAGTGCCAAATTTTGGAGTCACGAAGGTCGAAGTCACAATTGAACTTCGTCCAAGAATTGTCTTGAGATTCCAGCTCATGAAGTAAAATACTTCCCTGTGAAAATAGCTTTTCATCAAGGACAAAGCGCTTTTTGGGGTCCACTTTGCGACAGTTCTAATTTAAAATGTAATTGATAACTCGAATGGAGCAGAAGTCATTTGAAAAATGACATAGAAACTGTCTTGAGTGTATACATGTCCGCCTGTGTGTCCATTAGGCGGCTGTATGGTCCATATCATTTTCTTCCTTTTAAACTCACCTAATGACAACATGCTCGAGGGGAGCTTTTAGGATCACCCTGACTCCGACGTTCGATAACTGTCGTCAACCTTCTTAAAACTTCTTCTTCTCCTAAACCGCTGGGCCGATTTCAATAAAATTTTGAAAGAAAGTTCCCTGGGTGACCTTCCTAAAAATTCTTCGATAAACTCTGATGATCCACAAATATGGGCGTGTTGGGCGGGGCTTATTTTGAGCCAGAAATCTTTGAACGACATCTCCTCCTGAACCACTGGGCTGATTTCAATGAAACTTTACCAGAATGTTCCTTTGTTGACCCTCTCCCAAAATTGTTCGCGTAATTTTGATTGGCCAATAAATATGAGCGTGGCAGGAAGTGGCTTATTTTGAGCCCGAAATCTTTAAACGACATCTCCTCCTGAACCACTTGGGCCGATGTCAATGAAACTTTTCCAGAATGTTCCTAGGGTGACCCTTTTTAAAAGTTGTTTGCAAAATTTTCATTGGCCCATAAACATGGACGTGGCAGGGCGGGCCTAATTTTGAGCCAGAAATCTTTGAATGAATTCTCCTGAACCATTGGGCCAATTTCTGTGAAACTTTACCAGAATGTTCCTTGGGAATCGCTTTTGGCAAATTGTTCACGAAATTTTGATTGGTCCATAAATATTGGTGTGGCAGGGCGGGGCTTATTTGAGCCCAGAACCTTTGAACGACATCTCCTTCTGAACAACTTGGCCGATTTCAATGAAACTTTACCAGAATATTCCTTTGGAGACAATCTTCAATTTTTTTTGCAATTTTTTGATTAGCCCATAAATATTGGCGTGGCAGCGTAGGGCTAATTTTGAGTCTCCTCTGTAAATGGTGGGTGGGCAGGGTCTATTATCACTGTTTATTCTTTAATTATATTTCATTTAAAAAATAAGGCAAATTTGAATGAAACTTTGCCGGAAAGTTTCTTGGATGGGATCCACTGGACAAATTGGATTCAGGACAGCGGTTTAGGGCCATTTTGGCCCTCTTGTTATCATTTTTCTTTCATCAGTTGCAGGCCTGTATAGCGAATCAGGGGTTTAAGCGTCTCTTGTTGTTGAAATACATTGATTTATATACGCCCGTCAAAAGACGAGACGTATTATGCGATCACCTGTCGTGGGCGGGAGGCGTCAGCTTCGTAAGTAGCTTGAGATCACCGTCTCTAGAACGCATTCCAACTTAACAGTACTCTCAGTACTTTGATTCCTTTAGGATTCAACTCCGTATTATGACTGTTTTCAATGTTGAAGGTATGGACCTTTGCGTGCATTTTAAAAATCAAGATTGGGGAATCAGCGCTAATAATTAGGCAAATAAACTGAAACCAACTTCTAATCGGTTACGGCATGTTTCTCTCTTTTCGACACATTAAGAAGAAAAAATCGAATAGAAAATCACGTACACAGAGAGATAAATAAATTTTGATAATCATTGTAACATAATTATTTAAAAATAACCAACAGAACGGTTGTGGCAGACAAAAGGAGAAGCAAACCCTACTTTGAAAAAGTGACATAAGTTGAAAAATGTGGGGATTTTTCAAAATTTCAGCCGAAGAAACACCGGTATGTTGTTGAAAACAATTTGGTGCCTTACAGGTAGCAAACTAGAAATAAGTCTTGAAAACATTATTCTAGACGTACATTTGCGTAAATGAGGTAAATTTGTTGAATTTATCCCACCCACCAATGTTAATTTTCAAATCGGGGGTGCCCAAGTTGGTTCTTATTAAATTTTCATTGCTTTCCACCAAACATTTTTCAGCGAACTTTGGTTTCGTTATCGAGCAAGTAAACAGGCTTTTGGAATTCCAAAAGACACAAGCATCTTCAATATTGGTAGGAAATACTTTTTGTGCTTTATTCAAGTGACCGATTAGAGTTGGTGATATATGTGCGATTTTTAGGTCTAGGGGAACTAATTCATTTTCCGTCGATCTATCAAGAATCTTTAGGGAAACTCTGGTCCATATGAGTGGGCTATTCGCGGCGTTTTAAGGTAACTGCGGACACACAGAAGGCCATTTTAAGTCCAAATTTTGAATTGTCTGCAAATCATGCCATATGTGATAAAACTGAACTTTGAAGTACCCGATTTTATATTTCGACCATAAAAAGGGATTTCATAACGTACAGTTGACGTCATGACGTCATCAAGAGGCCGACCCCTTTTCTAGGAACCAAATTCATCCAACCCGCGAATCACGCCAACTTAAATCGCTCGAAATCATTTCTAGGTTTACAATAATCAAATGTTCAAGGTGATCCCTGTTTGGTCAATATTATTTAAATTTGTTTGAATAGTTTTCACCGATAATAATCTGTTGTTGAAATACAATCGAAATATTTAAGATTTCAAACTATTTTCCCGGTCCAATAGTTATCTTTAAACACGAATATATTTCTTTGAGGGGCCGGTAAAAACAGCTTCACGGTAAGGGTCATATCTCAAAAATGGCCCAAACAGTCGTTTAGAAAAGGGATCATGCCATACTAATTTTCATTTCATTTCATGCGCAAATGAACAGGGCCTCAATTTAGGAAAAGTTTGATCACTTTTGCATACTCTTGGAGTGAGCTATGACCGAAAATGTTATAATGGCCGCCTACGGAAAATGAAATAGTTTCTCTAGATCTTAACCTACACCTGCAAAATAGGGATAATAATTTGTTGAAATCTCGACGTAAAATGAAATATCAATTTGCACGACTTATTGTCAGACTTTTTTTCCTTGACGAATCTTGGATCGGCGCCAACCTAGCTAGGTTTTCATACAGGACCAAACAAATGCGTACTGCAGCTGACACTATCGTGACATTGAAAGAGAGTACGATTTTGGAAATGGTCTCAGAATGATATGAAAGAGCGAGATGAGTCGGTTTTGAATGAATTTAAAGAAGGGGGAGCCAATTTTGCTAATTGTTTCCATCAGTGATATTTTTTTTTGTCTCCCTAAAATCTACGTATTTTCTGCCTCTGTGTCTCACGGTCGAATCAGACGCTTAAAAATCAACACCAGCCAATATTAAAATCATGCAATTATTTGATCGATTTGGTTGAAATTTTGATCATTTGGGATGATTTCAAAGCGTTTGTGAACAATTTCGGAGCGTTTTCGAGTAAGCGTTTGGAATGAATGATTTGAGCACTGAAGTGTAAGTCATGATGTTAAATTTGATTTTAATTCCTGGCTTAATTTGGGAGGGGTGGCATGGATCAACACTAACACAAGTCCGGAGACCTGTGGTTTTAAGGAGGACTGGCAGAAGTTGCCATGCTGTAGGTCCTTCGGGTCTGTAGGTAGTTGACATATTATTTTTCAAACTGTCCTATTCGAAAAATAGTTCCCTTTCCAATACTCACTTGTTTCAATACCCTTCGAAAACCAATGTACCAAAAGCAATTTCTTCCTTTTTCCACACTGTTTTCCATACATTTTACCCCTTAAATTGCTTAAAAATAATTAAATGTTTCAAGGAGGAACTGTTATTATCTTGGAGGACCTGTAAGAATTAGAGCTAACAGGTCCTTGCGGCTTGTGGCAAAAAGTAGTAAGTGTCAAACCCTGGGTGAAAATCATACAATATGTTAAAAACACTTTTCTCTTTTTGATCTGAAATTGCTAAAACCCAACGGTTATAGTTAAGAACATCGTGCAGTCCTTGTTCTATGCATGGGGATTGGGGAATTGTCCCACTTAGTTCAAAGATCCCCCACATATTCTTGATTTGTGGGGGATTTTTTTACTATGAACAAAGAGTATTGAGTAGTAGTTATTTCTCAATTGCTTCCATTTTGTGCTAGAGCCCCCCACATTTATGAAATCTTAGAATAAACACTGATCGTGAAACTAACGAGATGAATAATTGTGGAGTGAATTTATTGCTTGGTGTTTGCCAGTCATCAAATTACATCGGAAAAAGCGGAATACGTACTATCTCTCGTAAATCAAACGTGTGTGGCTTCAATCCGCGACCATTTTTTTATTTGATTTTTTTATTTAAAGAAAATGTACTCGATGCTTGGTGGATGTAAGCCATTGAATTATCAGATATGAGGGAGTATTTTTGAATTCATAAACGTATGAAATTTAAAAAAAATCATTTACGGATACTGCCTGTAGGTAAACGCATCTCATTGTGGTTTCTAAAATGAACACAGAACAAGCTTAAGGTAGTAGAACCGCAATAGTTCCGCAATATTTTGGACCATGTAACCTTCACAATGTTAACCAAGGTTTCCTAATGAAAATCATTAGGAAACCTCGGTTAACATTGCTTAAGGTTATTACTGCCGAAACCTTGCGGATCTATTTCGGGTCCACTATCTTAACAATGTTTAGGGACAGGTATAAGTTTTGTGAATGTTTTTTTATCATCGATTGTAACGGTAATTGGTATAGACCGGTTATATGGTTGGTTATGCGAAATGCGATCCAGAACGATGTCAAGCTTTGATACCTCATTAATTACAAAGTTTGAGCATTCATGATACAAATTGTTCCAGAGAAATGGAAGCAATGAGCGCGTTTCCTGGTTTAGAGTCTTAAATACCTTTTTTCTAACACCAAGTGACTTCCAGTGACTGTCAATGACACTATATACAAACAATTATGACGTCACTTGGTGTCATTTCTGACGTCATACAAATAGTAGCTCAAAACAATAAAAATGTCGGGTAAAGAAATTATACAGGCGATCAAAATAAAGCTTATTCTTAATAAGCTTTCGAAGGCAAAAGAAGCTGCAATGAGAGAATT
Organism: Fragum whitleyi; assembly: GCA_948146395.1. NCBI lineage: Eukaryota > Metazoa > Mollusca > Bivalvia > Cardiida > Cardiidae > Fragum > Fragum whitleyi. The sequence continues at coordinate 5,847,993 of OX411545.1, read as the reverse complement.
TCTCGGTCTTCCACCTAAACAGTCATGGTATGAAAAATAACTTTACTTCAAATAGACACGGTTTTTAAACCACAACAGGCGTAGTAATGAAGACTAGAAAAAAATCAAAGGAAAGGGAGTACCGTCTAACATAAATTTTATGTTTGTTTACAAGTTGGTTTTTACATTAAAAAAATACTAGTTGTCCACCCATTGCTAAATAAGGCGTTTTGAAGGCATATGCATTAAGTTTAAATTTGTCAAGTTAAAAAGACCCCTAACTAAAACTGAATAAAAATCAAAGAATTAATAGCGCCGTGCGCCGATTATTTGTCAATTTTTCATTTTAATTATAAACCCATATAATACAATGACTTAAAATGAATGACGGTTCGTGTATGCTTATAAAATGCAAATTGTGACCAAGTGCCTACGTATGGAAGAGGTACAGTTCTACAGTTAACATTTCGACAACATCTTGAATTTGACAAGGTGATTGATTTTCGAATGATTTTGGCACGAAATCGAATGAGTACGATGAGTGGTTTTTGAGTGAAATTTAAGGAAAGTAATCCGATATCGCTAATTTTGTTCAGGATTAATAAAATTAGCAATATCCATTAACCCCCTCCCCTTTAATACAGTATGCATACAACATACAAGTTATATAAATATCTTATCTCTTCAAAGACCAATCAGGCGTTTATAATTTCAATTACATCAGTGAAATTGTGATCTTTTTCAGTAATATTTATTTTAAATGTATGTGTTGATCCTATCATTGTAGTGATTTTTGTAGCGTTTTTTAATGGTTTGAATGGGTGGTCGGAATGTTTGAATGGAGAGCTGAGTAAGCGATTTAGAGTGGTTTTGATTGAGGTTTGTGTCAATTTCACGATATAATTAACTGTATCGTTAGTAAGTATTAAGCAACATGATTCACAGTTTCAGACTAATTTACGCAAAGCCAAATAGATCAAAACGATTTAAGTTAAATGTTAAAGGCACAAACAAATTATAAACATCCAAAAAAAAAAAAAAAAAAAAAAAAAAAAAAAAAAAAAAAAAAAAAACAACTGATAGGTGCAAACAACCGATGGACGGAACGGGGGTGAAATAAAGAAAATTAAGATTCAGATGATGAACGAAGATAAAGATAGATACACCTGAAATTCTTAAGACTCAAATAGAATATGCATGTACTATAGTAAAACGTTCCCTTCCAGGACCTCAGAGTGTATAGGGAAGATTATGACGTGTGTCAAAGACCAAGTATGTCACATTTTCTGTCCTTGTTGTATCTATGACGTCAACAGAAAAATGAAACGACTGTCATGTTTTTCGTCTCCAACATTCAAGGAATTTGCGGGTAGGTACGATCGACGGTTTCCTGCTGTCAATAAAACAACGATTGAAATTTGGATTCCTTGATGATCGAAAAAAATTGTAGTACAGTCAACAACATCGTGATATTGTCAAGGTGAATGATTTTGGAATGATTTCCGAATAAAATTGAACGGGTGGGTGGAGCGGGTTTTAAATGAAATAAACGGGAGATAATCCATTATCGCTAATTTCGTCCGATTGGACGAAATTAGCGATATTTATTATCCCCCTTTATTGAAATCTATTTTACTTTTGGTTTTTAGAGTTTTCACGAACCAAATAAGCAATTTAAAACCCACATCGGCTAAACAATCATTGAAAGATTTGACTGATTTGAATGAAATATCGATCGTCTTGAACAATTTCGAAGTTTTTTTAATACTTTCGGAGCGTTTTTGGTCAACTTGAGATAGTATTTGGATTGATGAATGGAGCGCTGAGTTAGTGAATAAGAATGAATATGATCGAAACGAGTGTCAGTTTCATGATGTCATTAATCGTAAAACGCAAGCTGACGTATTTGTAGTGTGAAGGTCAGTTAAATAAATCAACAAAGGATGGGTTAAATGAGGCATTTTTATTTAGATTATTTCGCCCCAGGCATTTTTGGTCCCGTGAACAGAAGACTAAATATATCAATTAATCTATTGCAGCTTTAAGAAAACAATTTTCTTTACGAGAACTTTTCAATCTCGGCTCAAGTATCGCCGAAAATTTGAGTCGATCCTTCTGATGCTATTCCCAACATTTTCCCGGAAAACACAAAGGTTTTGTAGACAGTGCAAGGTTTGAAAATAACTTCATTTTGCCACAGGCCCTTTGGACCAGTTGGCTCAAACTTTGACGGGTCCTCCTCTTTAAGTACAGGTCCTCCTGAGCGTTCTTAGCTCTCGAGCAATTTGAAGTCAATACATTATTCAAGTTATAGGTATGGTGTTGTACATGAGGAAATTTCAGACATGAGGAAAACAGTATGGAAAAAGAAGAAATTGCTAGATACAAGCAATTTCTTCTTTACCCATAGAGTTTTCCATTTATCTTATGATATTTATAGTCATAACTTAGGGTGTGACTTCTACGATTTTTATGAACTGAAGTCACTAACTGATACAAATTCACAGGCCACAAGCACTTGCAGGATAGATTGAATGCCAGTCCTACCCAAAAAATATAGGCCTCGGGCCTGAGGACTGGTGATAGTGTCGACCCCTCCAGTGTAGACTAAGATCAGCCAGCACAGATTTCGAGTCTGATCTTAGCCTACATGTATTCCCTAATATGAGCCTGTGCGTGACAGTTTCAACAATATGGAATTTTCGTGAGTTGCAAACATTGAGAGGCGTAGAAAGCTACATACTATAAATATAAAGTCACCTGATTTTCTACAAATACCATTTTCTATCTACTAAACGCATAGTAAAGACTCTGGACAGACTGTGCGGATATACAGACTGGTCTGATTCTTTCCTTTGCGCACTTGAGAAATTTTTGGAAATGTCGTACAAAGGCTCATATCCTACAAAAAAATAGTTGGTAAATTTAATCCAGACTTTCAGCGTCGGTAGTCTCAGATAGCGATTTGTTTCAGTTTGAACAAAATTTAAATACTGCAGGATCAGGGCGAACACATTTTCATTTCTTTTCCAGGTTTTGTATGTGGACTAATCATGACCCTGTTTTCATTCTTCATTCTGGTGTTTCAAATGGACGTTCATCCTAGGACTGCGTTTATAGGGTGTGCAGTTGGCAGTCTCGTACTGTCCCTTCTTTTGGCTTTTTCTCTTACTATACGGTGTGTCGTCATTATGATTGTTCCACAATTCTTCTCTGGTAAGTCAGAATCTGTCACTCAGAATATTTAAGTTTTGATTGGTAACATCAATTTTCGTGCATTCTGGTTGACTGAAAAATTAGATTTTCCCCCAAGGAAATGAATTTTGAGTTCGCAGGCATTATGTAAGCTTCCGCGCAAAGTAATCCCGAGAGAAATCCGCCCTATTTGGAGAAATATTTACAATTATGCTTCATTATGTTAAATTATAAGAGATAAAGAGAGCATTTGTTGATTTTAAGGAGGTATGAAACTAAAAACGTAATCACACTCATGTATGAATCCGCTTTGCGTATTCATACAGTGTGATAAGGGTTTTAGTTTCATACCTCTATGACATCAATAAATACTCTCTTCATGTCTTAATTGTTGGATGTATGTCTACAACGACTATGACATCATATGAACCTCACATCGCAATATCATTATTCATTGATCTCACGAGGAGGGCTTGCAACTTAAAGTTTAGTAAAGACCACCTATACACCCCCCCCCCCTCTCTCAAAAAAAAAAAAAAAAAAAAAAAAAAAAAAAAAAAAAAAAGAGAGAAAGAAAGAAAGAAAAAAGAAAAAAGATAAAATGAAATAAAACGATCGATGGTAGATGAAAAAAAGCGTTTCTTCACTTTTATGACTAAGTATATGATTTCTGTAGGTAAAGGACGGATGTTTTTGTTGATGTACGCCCTGTTTTTAGTGATGAACCATCCCGTCAAAAACACGTTTGTAAACGTCACTGTGATGTCACAAAGCGCCACGTGCGGACAGGAAATGGCTCTGAACCAGACCAAAGATTTGATCAAAGCAGCCACGGCCCCGCTAGAAGGTTAGTCAATGAATGCAAAAGAATTCCCAACGCCGTTTTTAATGTTCATGGAACGTTTTGTCTTCTTGAGCACAACGTCATATCTTATTTAGTTTGATTAAATAGTTAAGTATTCGGTACCCAGCTTATGGCATCAACAGTGATTTAATGATAAAAAGTACACTTTCGAAGTAGGTTTTTGTTTGGTTGATGTCCATTAATTTGAGTTCCGACCTTGAAGAGCTGCAAAGGCCGACAACTTTAAAAAAAAAAAAAAAAAAGGCCACGGTATGGTGTACTATTTAGGCTATATGATTTTTAAAGTATTCAGTGTGGTAATTATCAGATCTGGCGAACGCGGATGAGTATCAACCCCATTTTCTTACTAATTATTTTTATGTCAAAATATTGTAGCTGCTTACTCGTGTATAGGCAGCTACGCGCCTGGAATGTATGAACATTGTATTTTCGATTTTTCAGCCGGTAATACTGAACGGAATTACGAACCATAAATGCATGAACCCACGTGGATACGACAACGTCGCCAAGCTCTGCGATGTCCGACGTCCTTAACCACTGCGCTCGGAAGCGCTGTGATTTAGAATATCAGACATTGCAGAGCTAGGTGACATCGCCGTATCCGCGTGGGTTTAAATCTTGTCAGAGTCAGAAATATCTGACTGGCCGAAAAAGAAAGTTGTCGCTGTCAAGGGTGGGAGATTTGAATGTCATTACCGGTACATAAACGTACGTTCTACATGAGATACCCTGGGGCCAGTTTCATAAAAAAATTTAAGAAGTATTTTTGTCTTACTGATGACTTTCGAAACAGTAACAACAACAATCGCTTTACATATATGTTGACAGATTGGTGATAAATGATTTTTGTCCTTAATATGTGGTAAGTCATCGTTAAGATAAAAATGCGTTATAAATGTTTTGGTGAAACCGGCCCCTGCTCGTGAAACTAGACCAATAGACTTGTTCAAATGAAGTAAGAATTTCTTGTATTTTAGGTATTATGAATAGTGTACGACTTGTTGTAATCAAACTAAAAGAGTTTAGTAAGTCATTGAGGGACACGTACATGGCGTTAAGTCGAACCATTCGAGAAATAGGTAAGTAATAGCTATTTCTTTATCGGGCTTGTTACATCCATATTTTCTGTCTTCCGTTGTAATAACGAAGCGCTTTCAATCGCTCGCGAGCGCCCCTGAAATATCAAAATAAACGTTATTGATGTGTGTATTAAGGAGAGTGGGACCACTATCTCTTTGGTTACCTGAACACTGGGCTGGTGCTGATTGTATAATACAAGGTTATTGCCCTGGCAGGGCAGAGCCTTAGTATCGGTTCGTTGCATTTGAGGTTCAGGTAAATCAGCTTTCATTTATAATTACTCAGATTAATAGTTAGTCGACATTCTATAATTCGAAGGTTTTCAACTAAACCCTCGGTTAACACTGTTAAAGTTCGTTGCTTTGGAAACGTTGCGAAACTGTTACGGGTTCACTACCTTAAGATACAGTTATTTACACGCTTTCACGATAATTGACGACTAACTTTTAAAAGAACCCAAACTATTGAAAAGTTAACTTGCCTAATTTCGTCACGGCTAAGCCCCGCCCTGCCGGTTGAATAATAACGCAGAATAACTATTTTGATTTCAATGGCTTAGTTTTCATTGTTGCCTATACAATTTGATATTAAATTTGTCCATCAAGATTTATACCTTCTGATTGGCTAAAATAGTTTTGTTTATCAATGAAAACAATATTGAGTACGCGCCTATCTTGAAAGCTTAGTATTCTCAAAGAAGTCCAATAAAATATGTTTCCTAATCGAATAATGGTTTCAGTTAAGTTTCATAAAATAATATTTGAATATATTAAAAGATTGATTATTAATTTCAAGGTGGTATGAAAATAAAATGTAAATTAAACTAACGTATGAATCCGCTACAAAGCGTAATAAGTTTTTTTGTTTCATACCTCCATGAAATCAATAAATACTCTCTTCGTCCTTTAAATTTAAATAGGCACTTTCGCCAACGATACGCCAAATCTTGAAATCTTTAAACCCCGATTCGCTAAAACAAAGCAATTCCTGTTTAAAAATTATTTCTGAAATATTCTGTTGTCTGGCATATCTAGGTTTCAATTTGTCGACAATAGGAAATTTCACATTCTTTCAGTTTCGGTAATACTTTAATGACGATTTGGGAAGTTCACTCTAGTGCATCTGTTTTGCGAATGAGCTCTTCGAAATGAAGTTCAACCTCTTTTGGTCAAACCCTCGTGAATTTTTTTCCTCTTTAGTCTATATGAATTAGGTCTTTTTCTCCAAGCTGTAGTCAATTCCAGAATTTTCAATTGAATATAGAGTTATAGGTTGTTATTCCACATTCCAAGAACTTTCGTTTTAATACAAATATCGCATATGACGATAAGGAAGTTTAAAAATATTTCTATCAGAACACGGGGACACTAGTTTCAGACTGAAACAAGTTGCCGGTGCGCGAATCATGTCTCCGATTTTTCATCCGCCATCTATAGAATGAATTACTTCAAAGGGATAGTAAAATGCAATTGCATACTCTAGAACAGATGCGAAATATCTTAAAAAAACATGTTAAACAGCATATAAATCACTGTTAAACACTCAAACCAGCTCTGCTTTTGAGGGACCATATTTTCTCTAGGAACTACTTTTATACAATGATGACCTAAGGAAGAAATTTTCACTGGGGTCACTCCTAAATGTTTAGTAAATGCCGATTCAAACATCTTAACCGTCAATACATTATCAAAATTGAATTAATGGTACGTTATTTCGTTGCTTTTCTTTCACAACACAAAGGTTCAACTGTTGCCTCGGCAGCCCAATGGCTTATCAACATAACAAACCGATGTAAGGATACTATGGGCAATCCATATAGACAATGTAAAGAGGCGTTCAGACAGGGGGAACAGAAATGCAGGTACAGTCAATAATCTATGTAGGGCCAAACTTCTTAACGATAATCCCCATCGTAGACATAAATTCATATAGGATCTGTCGTAAAACTTTGTTTGAGCAAAGCAGATCTTTGCCGAGTCTATAGTATAAATGTTAAAATGCGAGTCCTGGTGAGCTTGATAACTTTTCTATTCTAGTCAAAGCTCAGATCAGCTTGTCTGTAGCAAAATCGAGCTATAGATTCGAGATAGAGACGCTTTAATACTCATGAACACAAGTTTTGTACGTTAAGACACATTTTTTGAACGCCCATATCGTATGATATGTGCAATAACGTTGGTAAGATAAAGTGATGAAGTCATTTAGAATGTAAGAGTAAAAATAAAATTCTCGCTAAGAATTGAAACGTTAATGCATTAATCGGATTAAATTAATCGATACCAAATTTTACCCGATTTTCAGTACATGAATGCTAAGCATTTTGACAATAGCCTAGATTCTTATTCATTAACCAAGGGTTCTGGTTACAAAGGAGCCTGTGCGTGACATTTCCTATTTCAAATGTGCGCAGGTCAAAGACTATGGCCAGACTCCGCACAGTCTATCTATGGCCTTTACTATGCGCTTAGTAGAAAGATGAGGTCTCAACTCACGCAGATGTCAAGTTGTTGGAAATGTCACGCACAAGATCATTTTGTTCCTTACTTTTGTGCTCGAACTCCAACTTAAACTCCTACATTCTTTTTTTCCCTCAATATTCGTCTTATTAGTATCTACATAGTGTGTTGGCTTTATATACATGTATATTCACCAATATAATATTGCTTAATTTTGCACGGAAGATAATTATTCTGCTCTTACACCATGGCATGACAGTACCAATGTTTATTCTGTTTCAGAGACAAGCTGGGTATTCTAAAGGGAATGTGTAAAGGCATACGAGCTTTGGATTTCCTGTGCCATGTTACTAAAGGTGATGACTTTTGAACAAATGAAATATAAAATGCTTGCAGACGGTACAAAACTATTATAATTATTTTCATATTTATAAGCACTTAAAAAAGTTTTCGCTGACCCACGTCATATCTAAAGTCCTTTGTATCTCATGGGACGTGCGCCATTCCCTAAACATCTTCTTTTCCTAAACCAGAGATCCAATACTGATGAGACAACAGGTGCGTTTTTTAGATTACGATTCTTTAGAATCTAATTAGAATTTAAAAGTTGTAGCGTTTTTTAGATATATATTTTTAAGCGGCTTAATAAGAATCTTAAGATTTGTTTGCATTGGCTTAAAACGAGTAGCCTTGACGACGTCGAATGTTTTCACTAAAAATATTGAAAAACCTTTCTTATGACGTCTTAATAATCTTATTTAGTCGAATTTTTCATCTCAATGTAAAAAAAACGCACCTCTGGTAGGAATAAACTCTAGGTGAAGCTCTACAATACTTCTTCAAACAATCGAAATCCTCTCTTAACTCTGATTATCATAGCAACAAAATGGGGGATAGGGTGGAGAAGTCTCTTATTGGAAGCGATTAAGGACCATCACAATTTTCATATCTTTTGGAATTAACATGTTTTTTTATGATGGATGAGTCAGAAGGGGAAGTGTGTTACAGTTAATAATATCGTGTAATAGACAATTATTCCGATCAAAACCCTTCTAATTCGCTCTATCAGCGCTTCATTCGTTCATTCCAAACACACTCTCAAACCATTCAAACAAAGCTCCAAACTCACTAAAATGATAAGATCGACAACTACATTCAAAATAAATACAGTTGGAAAAAATCTCGATTTCACTGACATAATTCAAATTTATAAACGTCTGATTGGTCCTTGAAGGGATAAGCTATTTATAGAACTTATATGCATACTTTATTAAAAGGAGGTAATGAATATCGCTTATTTTGTTAATCATGAACAAAATTGGCGATATCAGATTACCTCCCTTTAATTTCACTCAAAACCCACTCATTGTACTCATTCAATTTCATTCCAAAATCATCCACGTTGTCAATTTCACGATGTTGTTAAATGTACGATACCTCCCCACATTACATACATAGCTTCAGAAAGGATTAAATACAATGCATGACACCTGCGTCAGGGAAGATCTTTTTGGCTCAGTGTTAGTACATTGGCCTTTTAGACCACCCATTTCTATATTAGCCTGTGCATGTTATTTCCAACAATTTGAAATGTGCACCAAGCAGAGATTCTGGCCAGCCTGTGCATCTGAACAATCTAACCAGAGTCTTCGCTTTGCACTACAGATAGATCAGGTCTACAGTTGACAACATCGTGAAATTGACATTCATCTCGATCAAAACCATTCCAAATCACTCGCTCAGCGCTTCATTGATTCATTCCAAACACTCACTCAAACCATTCACAAACGCTACAAACTCACTGAAAAACATAAAATCAACATACTCATTCAAAATAAAAGAGGCTAAAAAAGAAATCGCGATTTCACTGACATAATTTAAATTTTAAGCGTCTAATTGATTATTAGAGAAATTGGAAGCTATTTATAGAACTTGTAGGCATATTTTATGATGAACAAAATTTGCGATATTGGATTACCTCTCATTAAATTCACTCAAAACTCGCTCCACACACTCATTCAATTTCATTCCAACACCATTCCAAAATCATTAACCTTGTCAATTTCACGATGTTGTCAACTGTAGATGTGTCTTCAGAAAGACAGCCAATCTTCTTGTTTTACTGTGGAACTGTCAAGGCTGCTCGATGAATCAACTATTGCATGTTTCAAAGTGTTGGAAATGTTACGAACAAGCTCATATTTCTTTTCCACGTGGTCTGGGCTTGGTCCTTTTAGGATTATTTCTGCTATGTTTCAGTTGTGGACTGTTTGTTCGCAAAAATGTATATCTTAACAAAGGTTTAATTATAATCCAGTATTTCTTCTATTTCAGTGGCCCAGGCATTCTGTTTTATAGTTGATATCTTCAAAAGGTTCATCATTCGACCCGTGGGATCTGGTATGTAACCTGTGAATAGAACAACATTAAATAATCATAAGGGAATTCAGAGAAATAACATGTAGATTGCAAAAAAATACTTATAGATCAGGGATATTTTTGGATCAATTTCATGATGGGCCATTGAAATGGGCCTATAGCCCATGTCCTATTCATTTATATGTACAATCTGAGATTTTGATGGGCCATTAGCAAAATTGAAAGGGCCTTTAGGAAAAAGTGGTGGGCCGAAGAATCCTTAATACCTATCCTAGATTAAAATAAGCATCGGATTCGGATATATTTTATATGGGGCCATCCAAAACTGTAATCAGATTTAGTCTAAAACAAAAACGTAGAAATAGAGGGAAAACTCACTTACCGTGAATGTTCGATTATCGTTGTAACACTAGCTTTTCTATTAAAAAAAAAAAAAAAAAAACAAACAAACAAAAAAAAAAACCAACAAAACATATAAACTCACAAACACAGTATGTTTGCTCATTGAAACTTAGCAATAAGGTTAAAAGAGTTTTTAAAGTCTACTACTTCAGTGGCCGAGAAGACTGAACATTGTTAAAGTAGCTTTTAAAAAAAATCTATTTTGATTATTTTTGTAAAAGTAATAATATCATGTTTTACCATAATAACAATTACGGGAAATTTAAAAATGTGACCTCTCACGTGAAAAGGGCCCATCTGGGAAGTGCGTAAAGTGTCAACCCTAGTCACTGGTAAGGGTCGAAACTTTTCGCACTTTGCTTAATTTCTGAAACTTCAATAATCAAATTACCTTCCCGTTGAAGAATTTTTGAAATGTGACCTCAAGTTGGTTTACGCTGGTCCCAAACTCTTTTTCAAATTTTTAATTTATAGAGTTCTCAGATGGTCCCTTTTCGCTTGACGGATCACAAATTTCAAGTTGACACCTGAACTAATCCTTTTTCACTATTCGTAGGTGCAAGAACTGTGTTAAAGTCTGCAGAGGACATGTTTTATTTTAACGTTACCATTGACTACAACTACAACTACAGTATTACCCAATCAAAATCCTACACTCAAATTCGAAAGGATATAACGAATGAAATCAACTCTTATACTCAATCCTACATGACGCTGATTAATTACTTGAAAAACTTCCTTCTGCTGACGATTCTTTTTGTTGTGGTCAAGTAAGATATTTGTTTTTTGTTATCCTTAGTTGAACTAAAACTAAAAAGGTTCAGTAACACCACAAAAAGGTATTCTTATTTTCAATGTAAGTACAACCACATAAAAAAAGGAAAAAAAGAGAGAATGATTTGCCTGTGTTCCCATAACATTTATGGAAAAATTCTTTAAGAGCGACTGACAAATTTTAGTGTATCGATTATTTTGCACCTTATTAATTAAATAAGTGCAAAACACGTTTCTTTATATTGAGAGACAGAACATTTACAACTTGAAAATAAAGTATTTTTACAAACCGATCATTGACTTCAAATGTCAGAAATATTTTTGAAGGCATTTTTATTTAATATAGAAAGAAACCTTAACTTCATCTTTATCATAGACAATTCCGAATTAAATTTTAGATTGAATTTCTTTCCTATGGCAGTGGAAAAAATAATTTTCCCTTGTCATTGTCGAAGAGTCAAGAATTAAAACTCTCTAAATTGGTTTATCTAAAAAAGAAGAGCGAAAAGATTTTGTCCCTCAATAATGAATTTGACACTGTCTTTTATTTCTTGCAATTTACTTCTTTTCCACAGAGCTTTGATATACCGATATCGCTGGTTATCTAATGATAGATTCGACAACACATATATTACCTTCACTGTGTTAGATTTGGATCAGAAACGCAAAGACAAGGGCAAGGCTGGGATCATGCCACTCACTTACGAAGAGGAGAAAAAATACATATCCGATGGTAATTTTATTGTTCAACATCTTTCATTTTAGTAAAATTCGATATTTGATTTGTTGCGATTTTGCAACCAAGCAGTGATTTATGTCATCAGAAACTCATTAGCAATCACGAATACAATGTTGCAGTTCTCTGCCGCTGCAAAGAAGTTGATTTGAGTTCTGATTGATTCAATGGGGGATTATTTCCAAAATCAAAAGGATTCCAGTCCTATCAATGGCGGCTGGAACCTCTAACCAAGGGGTTCTGGTATTTCTGTAACCATTAATACCATTACATCATTCCCTAGTGTCTAGCTACGCATCTGAGACTCACATAGGTTAACAATTATCCAAGTTACCGTTGCTGTGAGACAATAAAAAGCAATTTATCCTTTTCTTCTCAATTTTTTTCACATTTTAATGGCTTAAGTATTTAAAGATCTGGCTTGTTTAAAACAAGGTATACTTAAATGTACAATATGTATATATTTTATTTCTCAACCACAAGGGCGAGCTTTTCTTTAAATAATAACAAAGGGAAAAGAACAGATTTGAAGTTGAATCAGACAATTATGCATAATATCACACACTCGCTATCACACACAAGCAATTGTGTATCAGTTAATAAGATCGCGAAATTTACAAATTGAACGATTTTGGAATGACTATAGGATGATTTTGAATGAGTGTGTGGAGTGAGTTTTGAATGAAACCATTCAAGAGCGTTTTTTAGCCATCGGAGTGAGCGTTTTAAATGAATTTATGAAGCGCCAAGTGAGCGATTCAGAGTGGCTTTGATCGAGGTGGATGTCAATTTCCCGATGTTCCTAACTGAATACAATTACATAGACACAAACTAACGTCGATCGACAAGCAAAATTACATACCCATACATACGCAAACCAGAAAAAGCATATTGATTCGACATGATAATACAAACAAAAATATATTGTTTGAACATACACAAGGCACAAATGAACGTGTCAAAGGGTACTAAAGTGAAATTAGCCCTTATCACGCTGAATTCGGAATGTTTTGGAAAAGAATATCGAATGCGAATTTGAATGTCTTTTTACATTTTTCAATACAGGAATTATTGCTTTTTTTAAAACTGGAAAATAATATCGAATGCCAATTTCAATATCATTTAAGCATGTATCCCTGAATAAAAGATAAATTGAGTCTGTGCATGACATTTCTAACAATTTCGTGTATGCGTTCGGGAGACATTGAGGTTATTGGACAGCTAAAAGTGCAATGAAAACGTTCTGCAATTGTGAGCAAAGAGAATGGCGTCCCTAGTTACTAATTGAGTGCGGAGTCAAGACTCTAATCAGACTGTGCGAATGAAAAGGTTGATCTGAGCCTTCACATACGCAGGTGTATTTTTATTCTTTTTTATATGAAATTTCATATACAGGCTCAATTGATATATTTCATATATTTCAGCATCAAGTACCATGACGAGAAAAGAAATGATAAAATTAGCTACCGTTATAGTGTTGTTTATATTCAGTGCTTTCAACACAGGGTTTTACTTGTTCTGCGACTATGGTCTTTACACAGTGTTGAGTTTGGTTAGAAAACATTTCGGAAAGGCAACGAAGGCACCAAGTGCGTTCCTTGTTTATTTTTTCGGTTCTTAATGTTTTATAAACTGCAAGTTCACCTGAATTCTTCATGTATAAATGTATCTATATTTACGAAACGAGGGTCTGACGATAGTCATTTACAAGTAAACCATTTTACCATCAAATAAAATTAGCATGTATAGCCTATATACAATGCAACAATTTTTTCAAATTAAACAACGACACAGCCTCCTTGTTATAGTGGGGCCATATTTAGGATAAAGTCTTCTGACATCTAATTTTTGCTTCTATTTTCTTTTAAAAGTGCTCACAAACACAGGACGCAATACAGTGCCTGTGACATAATAGTCAAATTAAAAAAAAAATGTAGAAGATAATTTCAAGGCGGGGAATCACGTGACACAAATATTTCGATATTTTTTTCAATAATTCTGTATTTACTTGACCGATTTGAAAAAGGGTTTGAAGTAGAGAAGGCGGAAAAAACACAAGTAAATAGCTGGATGTGGTAGAATTTTCGAAAATATGCGAATAAAAAAGCTTTTGGCGATCAAGTAAGTTTTTACTCGGCGAATTCCTGCCATTTTTCCACCTGTTCTGCTTCAAACAGACTTTAATTTCGTCATATATTGACAAAATTATTTAGATTTTCTGACATTGTTGCTTCACGTGGTTCCCGCCGTGAATTTTGATACTCTAAATTTTCAAGGATGTAGTTTTCACTGTATACTGCCTTACTCCCCTTGTGTGTATACTAGCAGGAAATTGAAGTGTATGCAAGAAGATTTCAAGGTTTCATTAGTGGCACAAAGAACAGCCGGGGGAAAGCGAGCAAAAAGGTGCTTCTATATCGCTGTCCTCATTCTGATAAGCTGATGGTGATTCTCTTCATCATAGGCCTGTTTTACTAAACATCTTACGATCATTGTGAATTACTAAAAGGATGTAATTTTACAATAAAGCTTAGAACAGTTTATAGGTAAAAAAAGAAAAATCAACAAGTATACAACAGCATCTAGGTTAAGCTTTTACAGAAGAATTTATATATGGACTTCTGTCATGCATTATCTCATTGGAATCGTCCTCTAAAGACGATTCCAATGAGATATTACAAGGCAGAATCTAGCAATGAAAGAAAACACTAGGTACGATTTGCGATTTTGACTTACGATTTTATTTTTCGTAAGAAATTTAGTAAAACGGACACCAGCTGTATCAGAGAGAGGGCTACGTTATAAATGCTGGGGATCAGTCATTCTACATGTACCTCCCGTGATTCTCCCCTCCCCACCAGTCAATTTCCCCCTTTTTCTATGCAAAATTTACATTGTACATGTATGATAATTGCAACACCCCTAGTATTTGCTCTCCCTTTTTTACGCCACAGTATAAGCTACAACTTATATGTGAAAAGCTCGCAATGTCAATATTTATACATTTTATTTTAGTTCCACCTCACACCAAGCTACATGTTGTTGGTGTCGGTCCTATGGCTAGTATGTACAAATCCATCGTTTCCATGTTCGATCCTATAGCCAAGTCACATATACATATAGACGTGTCTAAGTGTGTACCAAACCCCAGCGAGCCAGACTGGAACGTTTACAGAACAATAGGTTTGTAATGTCTAATTATAGGTTCAATGTTAGATCCTATAGCCAAGTCACATATACATATAGACGTGTCTATGTGTAGCAAACCAGAGCAAGCTGGGCTGGAATGTTTACAGAACTATAGGTGTGTAATGTTTAAGTATGTGTTTATAAATGTCCGATCCTATAGCCAAGTCACATATACATATAGTCGTGCCTAAGTGTGTACCAAACCCGAGTGAGCCTATAGCCAAGTAACATATACAGATAGACGTGTCTAAATGTGTACAAAATCCGAATTACCCGGACTGTAGCGTTAACAGAACAACATGTGTGTAATGCTAGAGTATTTGTGATTATTTATGTACCATCCTATGGCTTGTGGTATGACATTTGGATGTTGATATACACAGTGAAGTATCCATGTTTTTTTTAAACTAGGCGAGTGTGTGTGTGTAATTCCCTTACTTTATCGTCGCTACCGTAGCATATGCACATATAAGCGAAGTCCCTCCCAGAAGTTAGTAGGTTGTGTGTAGTGCAAGGATACATGACGAAACTACTGCTGACGTCCGCCATGATTCTTAAACATGCATGATCGATGTAAAGCACCGTCACGTGGGCCCTCGGTTTTAATGTCCCATTCGGACAACTAGTTTGTTAGTGTGCCAAACCGGGAATTGTTCACAAGAAACTAAATTGAGCGAACAAGACAAGAACGTTTATAATGATAAAGGTCCATGATACATCTATGCGTTTGTCTGTGCATGTACAGTTTGTAGGAAACACTCGATCAGTAAACAGGTAATTCACAAGCGAAAGTAAATTGTTAATTTTGAAAGAAAATATATGTATATTTTCACACAAGGTTCGTATAGCGAACAGCCGTCATTCAGTTAACAACATCACGAAATTGACATTCATCTCAATCAAACCATTTTAAAACGCTCACTCAGCGCTCTATTCATTCATTCCAAACATTCAGTCAAACCATTCAAACGCCCAAAAATCACTTAAATGGATAAGATCAACAGCTACATTCAAAATTCGCGATTTTACTGGCATAATCATAAATTTCAAGTGTATGGCCAGTTCTTGAAGAAAAAGGAAGCCATCTAGAGAACTTGTATGCATTTTTTATTAAAGGGAGGTAATAGATATCGCTAATTTTGTTCAGCTTCAACAAATTAGCGATGTTGGATTACCTCCCTGTAATTGCACTCAAAACTCGCTCCAAACGTTCGTTCAATTTCATTTTAAAATCATCCAAAGACCATTCATCTTGTCAATTTCACGATGTTTTCAACTGTAGTTATCATTGTCTGTAGGCGGAAGATCACTCTTTCATTGAAATGACGCCATCTAAACGAAGCTTTACTGGACATTTCTGTTGTGATTGGAGTAAATGGATTGTTAAAAACCCAAAAGGTTGTTTGATGTGAGAACAAGAATCTGTTATTCCATGTTGTTTGAAGCAATCTGATCTAGACTATGTCTAGAACAGAAAAGGCTCGCTTAATGACAATGCTATCGTAGAATCGTCTAAGGTTGTCTCATAACAGCAAAGTATGTATTCATTTCTTTAATCCAGGTTACATCTACCTAGCCTGTTTGTTGATGACTATTGGAGAGGCCTATGCTCTAAGATTACGTCACATGATCATGGGCTGTTATTTCCCGAGACGAGAGAGACAGAGGGCTATATGGCTGTATAACCATATCATGAAAACTCGGGGAGGGCTGATGTCAGATGCCAGAAAAACCATTAAAGAAAGACACGATGGATCAGCCGTCACAGATCAGATCAGTTTGAAAGGTAGACTTGCGGCCATGTAAGTGTGTTCAATTTTTTAATATGTCCAGCATTCAAGATGGGCGCCTTTGGGAAACGTTTGAAACTAATATACTTCTTTGCACGTGCTTATCATTTTAAACACTCGTAAGTGTTTTATCCTCCTTAACGAAGGACTGTGATACTTTCCTACATTTAGCATTCAAAAACGTTTGCATACATTATAACTTGTAGCACGCTAAGCGGTCTGGCCGCCAGACTCTTCTTTACTGTATTTTTCAAAGGTAATTTAATCATTATAAATCTTACAATTAAGTCCTCTGTCTCTAAAAGGAAGTTTTTGTTCAGCACTTGCTAATACGAACTTGGTTAAAGGAGGCATATAAAAGAACTACAGCAGAAATATTCTCTGAAAATGCAAACAAAAACGACTGAGGCGAGTCTACCGGCTTAAGAATACATGCCAAAGGATACAATTTCTTATACGTTTCGCAGACATTTTTAAAGTCAAATGAAAGATGGATTTAAATTATTTTTAGTTACCGATAAGCATTTAAGGATCACTCTGAGTCCGTCCCCCGTCGTGCGTCGTTAACAATAATAAAAACGTCTTTTACTACTGAACCACTTGGCAAATTATAATGAAACTTTGCATAAATGTTCCTTGGGTAATACTTTATATAATTTTTTTCGCATATTTTGAATATCCTATAAGTATTGGCGTGGCAGGGCAGGGCTTATTTTAAGCCCGAAATATTTCTTCGTGAACCACTGGGCTGATTCCAATAAAACGTTACAAAAATTTTCCTTGTGTGACCCTTTTTAAAAAATGGTTGAAAAATTTAGTTTTGCCCTTAAATATAAGCGTGGCAGGGCGGGCCTTTTTTGAGCCCGAATATTTAAACGACATCTCCTCCTGAACATTGTTTGTTAAAATTTTATTGGCATGGCAGGGCGGGGTTTATTTGAGCTCAAAATCTTTGAACAACATCTCAGAATAACTGGGCAAAACTTGGCAGAAATGTTCCTTGGGTGACCCTTTTCAAAACTTGTTTGTTGAATTTTGATGGACCCGAAATATTGGCGTGGCAGGGTGGGATTAATTTTGAGCCCGAAATCTTTAAAAGTTTTTTCCTCAGTAACCATTGAGTAGTTTTAAATCTTACATGGCAGAACTGTTCCCCTTCACTAATCCTTTTGGTGGAATATTAATTGACCTTCAAAGCAGGGCGTGGTAAGCGAGCTTGTTTTGAGCCTTGACGTAGTAGAGTGTAAATGAGGCTAATTGCTATTTTGAATTCTTTGGAATATCATCACTTCTTCGACAAATAAGCAAATGTAAATGAAACTTTGCCAGAAAATTACTTGGGTGAGATCCACTGGACCAATAAAATTCAGGAGAGTGGTTTAGGGCCATTCTGGTCCTCTTGTTCAAATCACCACACGTAAAAATAATTCAAGATAGTTTTACTGGCTAGTTAATTGCAACTATGCGAATAAAGGTACCTTGGACACAATTTAAGGTAGCAATTGACTGCGATTTCTGAACTTTTATCAACCGGAAGTGAGGTTTTGTTTATTCTACGGATTTTTGCGCGTTGTCAAAATAGACTGTTTTTTTTTCTTTTAAAAAAAAGATTTAACTGAATGAAATTAAGCGAACTAATGATTCTTAAATTTTATCACCTTCCGATAGCTACTTTAAACATTAGATATCAATTAATGACTGCTGCGCAGAATTGTACAATATATATAATTACACTAACCATT
Source organism: Fragum whitleyi (assembly GCA_948146395.1). Classification (NCBI taxonomy): domain Eukaryota; kingdom Metazoa; phylum Mollusca; class Bivalvia; order Cardiida; family Cardiidae; genus Fragum; species Fragum whitleyi. The sequence continues at coordinate 5,829,406 of OX411545.1, read as the reverse complement.
CGATTAGGAAGACTCATTGTATAATTACTAAAAACATTCTTATTTGCATGGAAAAGTGAGCTGATTTTTATCACCAAATAAAGGAAAACGTTATTTTAAACATTTCGGGAAAATAGAACAAGAGCTTCACAGAGCGGCGCATATGCGCCCGAAGGGGCTTGTCAGTAACCTTGGCTTGTTAGTAACGTGAGCTTAACGGATAGGTAAAAATATTGCAAACATACAGACAGACAACTGGTGCCATAACATTTAAATATGAAAATATATTTAGTCCTAAGCACAAAATGACAACCTACAGAGTCATTATGGCAAATTTCCTTTCATTCCTATCCATAATGTAGGAGAAAATGAGCCGACAAGAAATTTTGTTTTTCATCAACTCAAGGGCAGATAATCCAAGATAACTCTAGAATAACTGGAGCATTAAGAATTGAAAAGTCTTATGAAAAACTGAATATCATAGAGAGTAATTGTGTCTAGTTTCAGCTCATTTCAATTGATAGTTAAGGAGGAGTTGCACACAAAAAACAGTAATTTCGTTAAATTCAAGGGCAGATAATTTAAAGTTTCTCAGGATCGACTGGAGCGATTTGAATTTCAAAGGTCTTATGCACAACAAGACATCATAGGGAGTAAATGTGTGTAGTTTCAGCTCATTCCCATTGATAGTTTAGGAGGAGTTGCGCACACAAAAAACAGTGATTTTTGTTAAATTCAAGGGCAGATAATTCAAGATTTCTCAGGAATGACGAGAGCCATTTGAATTTCAAAGGTCTTATGCACAACTAGAAATCATGGGGAGTAATTGTGTGTAGTTTCAGCTTATTCCCATTGATAGTTTAGGAGGAGTTGCGCACACAAAAAACAGTGATTTTTGTTATATTCAAGGGCAGATAATTCAAGATTTCTGAGGAATGACTGGAGCGATTTGAATTTCATAGGTCTTATGCACAACTAGACATCATAGGGAGTAATTGTGTGTAGTTTCAGCTTATTCCCATTGATAGTTTAGGAGGAGTTGCGCGCACAAAAAATTGCTAACGGACGGACAGACGGACGGACAGACGGACGGACGGACGACCGAGGCCATAACACAATACGACCCTTCGGGCCTATAAAAATCATTTGGCAAATTTCCAAATATATCGGTGTTTGCGGCATTTTTCTCATTAAAATTACAAAGAAATTGAAAATTTTCATCTCTTGAGGCAGGAAAAAGTCAGGGAGAAATGAAAAAAATCAAGGCCAAGAAAATGTCAGGGAATTTTAAATTGGTCAGGGAAATTTGAATATAGGGCATAAGTCAGGGAAAAGTCAGTGAATTTCAGAATCAAATGTTCAAACTATAAAAAATCACTTGTGAGAGCAAAACAACAAACAGCTTTAGTAGTTTCTTCTAAAAAAGGCATGGGTGTGTTTGTCATCTCATTGGAAAGCCTAAATTGTTGATTTATTGATGAACTCTTCTTTTATTCAAGTATTTATTTAAGAGAGAAAAAATGCCTTTAGACAGTTTTGTTTGCATAGTCATGAAAAAGATAAACAAAAAATTAAACTAAGGGGCCCAGACTGCCAAAATTCAATATTTAACATCAAGGGAATATACATTTTATCCAATTTGTTATGGGCCCAGTTGGAAATATAGGAGCCATGGGTGACAATTGAGCTTTGCCGGAAACTGTTTACGGAACTGTGGCAAAGTGCTTGTGTGACGATTAGTCCTTTTTGCAGCAGATCAATGAAATAAATCTGGAGATGGTAAGGGTTGGCTGAAGGGGTGGAAGGAGACCAAATTTGTTTGCTCTATTGACTGAAGGCCACTGGGGCTTTTGTCATTGCAGTGTGCCTGTCGTGCATCTGTACGTGCGGTCGTAAACATTTTCTTTTACAATCTTTTCCTCAGAAACTACGGGATGAATTTTAACCAAACTTCACAGGAACAATCCTTTAGTGACCCTCTTTGAAATTATTCAAGGATGTTTGATCCAACAAAAAATATGAGTCTTTAATTGGCGTGGTTTATTTCTAAATATGGCAATATGTGACTTTTCTCAGAATCTTATCAATGCATATCAACAAAATTTCACTGGAATGGTCCTTAAGTGAACCTTTATCAGTCTACAAAAATTATTGTGATTGGATGAAAATTTTTTTTTGGGGGTGGAGGTCATTTTGGCTATATGTTATGTAGTGGAAACTTTGAAAATCATTTTCTCAGCAGCTGAATAGTGGATATCAACTTAATTCCACTAAAATGATCCTACAGTGAGCCTCTATAAGTCTTCTAAAAATAATGTGATTAGATGAAATATAAGTCTTTTTTGGGCGGATGTCATTTCTCTCTATGATATAAAGTGAAAACATTGAAAATCATTTTCTCAGCAGCTTATTAATGGATATCGACCAAATTGTATTCAAATGTTCCTAAAGTGACCTCCATCAGGCTCAAAAAGAAATAATAATCATAAATTTGATGAGATAAAAAAATATTTCTTTTATGGGCGGAGATAATTTCTCTATGTGTTTTATAGTGAACACTTTGAAAACTAGAATGTTCCTACAGTGACCTCTCTATCAGTCTGCAAATTCTTTTGTAATCAGGTGAAAAATATGGATTTTATTGGTGGAGGTTATTGCTCTCTATGTTATACAGTGGAAACTTTGAACATCATTTCCTTAGAATCTAACTGATTGACATCAGCCGAATTTCATTAGAATGTTCCGTGGGTAACCTTTTTATCAGATGCACAAAATTATTGTGATTGGATAAATAATATGTACTTAACTGGCGGAGGTCAATTTTATTTCATCGAAAATGAGTTTTTATTTGTAGAAATAGTTCAGCATGTAACGATGAAAAGACACTTAAAACACTTCAATTCTCATCTCATCATATCAGTTGATTCAAGCCTGTGGAGTGAAACAGCTGCTCAAGCTCTAATTTTGTATCATCACCTACGCTCGGTAAATGTTGATGATTTCGGCCAGGGAATTTTGATATTGAGTCAGGGAAAAGTCAGAGAAAAGTCAGGGAATTTTTACTTTATAAAGTTTGTGGGAACCCTGAAAATGTATTTGACCATAGAGGATTATTTGGGGGGGGGGGGGGGGGGCAGTCATTATGTATATGTATAAGGTTTACCAATTGGCATGTGTTCTATATTTACAGCTGTTATTTAGCTTAACCTGGACGAAAACGGATATAGTCATTTTACCGGATAATAGCCTGTATCTTTCAAGGGCAGGTACCTCCAGCACGAAAATGAGCGTGGAAATGTACCTACATTTTTTTTATATAGAATGTTAATCTACAACATACAGTTTTTACTTGGTGAAATTGACATTTACCCCAATCAAAACCATTTTATTCGCTCAATCATCGCTCCATTAAATCACTCAAAACATTCACTCAAACCATTCAAAGCGCTCCAAAATCACTGAAAAAGATATGATCAACAACTACATTCAAAAGAAAAATAGCTAGAAAAATCAGGATATCACCGACAAAATTGAAAGTGTAAGCGCCTAATCAGTTCTTAAAGAAATAATTAGATATCTTCAGAATTTGTATGCATATTTTATTAAAAAGAGGTAATAAATATCACTTATTTTGTTAAGCTTGAACAAAATTACGATTTTGCATTACCCCCCTTAAATATCACTCAAAACTCGCTCCACACACTCGTTCAATATCATTCCAAAACCATTCCAACATCATCCATCTAGTCAATTTCACGATGTTTTTAACTATATGTGAACAAAATGACCCCAATGTCCATTGCTACCTCAAAAAAGGTAAATTACTTTAAAAAGTGCCTTTAAATACACTACCATAAGATATTACAGGGTCCGTTTCTGAAGCGCTCGCGAGTACTTAGTTATCTTAAATGTAGCGCAAGTTAAAACGTATCTAAGAAAATGTATCGGTTGAATCAAGAATGTCATAAAATTATGGTAATGTATTTTTTCAGGTTTCCGATATTTGAGAAAGTGTTCAAGTATCTTGGATGGGAGGTAAAGTCTTGTTTATATTGTGGAAAGGAGGGCAAGCCGGACGATTATGTTAGATTTATACATTGCAGTTATTTCGATTGTGACGGTAAGGGAATATATAAATTATCTCATGTTGTTAAGGTGGTTTGCTACCTTAGATTAGACAAAAAACCAATTTTTATCGTAAATTAAACGTGCAAAAAGGTTTGACAAAATAATGGCAAAGTTAAGTTTGTAGTCTGTTTCTATCCGAAACATATGAGACCCGTCACGCAAAAAGGGACCATCTGGGTAGTGCGAAAAGTGTCGATCCTAGTCAGACTGTGCAAATTGCGCAATCTGACTAGGGTCGAAACTTTTCGCACTCTGCTTATTTTCTGAATCGAGAATAATCAAACTATCTTCCTATGAAAGAATTTTTGAAATGCGACCTCTGGTTGGTATATGCCATACCCAATCTCTTTTTCTAATATGTATCTTACAGAGTTCCAAGATGGGCCCTTTTCGTATTACAGGTCACATATTTAACCGACTACTCACTTTATCCCGATCATCGAATCGCAAGTCGGCTCTTTAAACACGTAGCACTTTGGCAGCTACTTATATCTGAAACTAGTGTCACATAAACGCTACGACGCGTCAGCGATGCGTCACCGACTTCCTTTTGTTGAATCGGTGAAAAATCGGCGATTAGTCGCCGACTTATCTGTTAATATATCGATTGAATTCAATAATGGATCTATCTGAGATCGGCGACGCGTCAGCGAGTTTTATCATTTTTAAACCTGCTGACTAGCCGGCGATGTCTTAAGATTTGTGGAAGTCGATATTGTATCTACTACTTATTACCGGCTTCTGGTCGGGTTACGGCCGATTATCGACCGGGCTCCTGCCAATTTAATATAAAGTACAGACGTATTTTTGTCCGTTTCTGATCTTTTCACTTCAGTTTGGAATCGGTGATGCATCGCCGGCGCATTGCCGACTAGTTTACAACATCTCGTTATGCAAATTCTACTTCATGACAGGGCAAGAAATGAAATAACGCCACATCAGCGGTTTTATATGATTGAAAAATTAATATTTTGTTCAAGCATTGCCAGCGTCTGACTGTCGCCTTTTTTACTAATCTGAAAAATAGGAATCGCCGACGTGTTTGTGCCGCCGATTTTTATGTAACTTTAGTTCAAGGCATGAGACAACCAAGTTTAACAAGCCTTTCAAAAGTATTCTAGATTTAAATCGCCAAACATAAAATCCTGCTTTCTTTATTTCACCCTATTTCACGTCATCTAGGGGGAGCCGATTTGTTTTGTTTGCCAAATGAACAACTGTTGTAATAATGTTGCAAAGTAATCACGCGCAAGATGACACGCTTTAAGAAAATTTGTCCGACGATTAACTCACTTCGTCTTATTTTAGAATAAACTTATAGTAAAATTGTTTGTTATTTGTGTTTGTTCAATAAATCTTCCATATCATGAAAAAGTAATCGATCTTACACCGAAACTAACATTCATCGTTTATTCAATAAAATTTGTATTTCTTCCAGCTATATACTGCGTAGAATGTTACGCGGACCTTGATAACATCTGTGCTGTGTGTAACAATGCTGTGGATATGGGCGGATCTGACGTTAGCGAGGAAATGTATGTATTCTATTCTATTCTTACACATTAAAATAAGCGATTAATATGAATTTAACACGGTATCTATATGGATGATATGGAATCGGTTGAATTTTGTGAAGAATTGAAATTTGAAAATCAAATTAGTTTGTGATTTTTTTTATCTTTATTTAGTATAAAGTTTCAGTTCAAATTAAATCTATTCACTAAACATTGATTATGGAACACGTTCTCTCTTGATTCTGCTGACGAGTAACTTCTGCTCTGAATGCGTTGACGTTATACGAAAATGCCCCCGAAACGGCAAATAGACCTTGTTATTGAATGATGTGTCTAGTAAAGAGGAGCCTTCATGCCAAATACAAGCAGTGTCACTAAAAAACTGTTGAATAAACAGTAAAATTTTTAGTTGCACGTTAAGTTTAAATATCAAGTTTTGCAGACCGACGGATAGAAAGATAGACAGACGGACATCGGTAAAACAACTTGGCGACGATCTTATCGATGCAGGGTATAAAACGTGAATAATATAATGTTTTCGATTACAGTGACTCTAGTATAGATGTAAGGGCCAAACTGAAGTCAGCAGTGCAGCGCAAGATGCGGAACGAAAAGATAGAGGCACTGAAAGCGGAGAGAGCTACAAGTCGGGTCATGGCTAGATTTACTAACGTCTTTGGTAGTCCCGATCAAACACAGCAAGCTGGTACTACAGCAGGAACAGCAGCGATCAATATTGCAAGTGATGAAAATAGCGAAGGATATAGTGAAGAAATTTCGAGTGATGAAAATGATGAAACACAACACCTTCTTAAACGACCATCGGGTAACAAACAAAATAGTGCAAAACAAAGAGCCATCGGTGAGGGTTTGCGCTACAAACAGGCAATAAAAATAAGGAAGAGAAGAACTCAACACTGGAATGATGACGATATATATCAAAGCGACGTGTCTACACATGACTTCGTTGACGAATCCGATTGTGAAACCACGTGCAGTTCATCCGACGAGTCGAATAACCTAGATTACTCTTATCAGTATAACACAAATAACAATGGCGCGTTAAGTACACCATACACTGACGAAGACGCTAATGACAGTGGCGCTGATGAAACACCATACTTAGAAGATGATAAACCAGTAACATACCTACCTGGACATAGAAACCTTGACCTTGTCTCGTATGATATATATTCAAGTACTGATAATGATTCAAGTGACGAATCTTGTGATACGAGAGATAACCATGATGGTGAAATAGTGAACTATTTAGAACCACCTGACCTTATTATACGACGAGTTTAGATGATTGTATCATAAAGGTTATCGACTGATTTTTTTTTTTTATAATTTGCAGTTTGCGGTATGTTCTTATTGTACACAAAGCTTTGGCAGACAATATAGACTAAGATCAGCCTGCACAGATGCGCAGTCTAATCTTAGCCTACATTGCATGCTGTCTATTCATCATTGCCCGATAACTGTTTTAAATACATGTATTTGCAAAATAAAACTTCAGCAGGATTATGATATACAGTGGTCAACAATTCTATCTTTGTGTAAATTGATTTACGCTTGCCATAATGAGCCCGATATGGGTATGGATTAGACTGCAAACCAAAGACAACCATTCAAATTGAGCTTACCGGAAACATACTTTACGTGTACAGGAAACAAAATCGTGAAGTTGGCTCTCATTCCGATCAAAACTATTCTAAATCGCTCACTCGGGGCTCCATTCATTCATTACAAACACTCACCTTAATCACTAAAAAACGCTCCAAAATCGTTTTAAAAAGCTTCGAAATCATTTCAAATGAGCAATATTTCAATGAAAGTCAAATAATTGCATGATTTATATTGGTTGGGTTGATATCCAAGCTTCTGTTCTGACCGTAAAGACACAATATTCGTAAAAATACGTAGATTTTATTAAAGGGAAGTAAACACTATCGCTAATTCCGTCGAATAGGACGAAATTAGCGATTATGTTTTATCTCCATTGTAAATCATTCAAACCTCGCTCCACACACTCATTCAATGAACTGTACATGACACTATTTTCATTATGGTAAGATGTGACTTTGAAACAATTTTTCCACATGTCAAAATCAAAAATGGAACATTGTATTGAGTTTTTGTGGTCTCCACACCAAGTATCATTGGAAAGCATTCAAGTTAATTCAATGCGAAATCTGAAAGACCTCAAATTTCTTCACATTCCATTGCTCAGTGATATGAAATTCTATGATTAAGGAAAGAGAGGACGTCAATTGGTAACGATGTTTTATTTTTTTTTATTTTTTCGTTTATTCATTTAAAACAATCAACATTCAAACAAAAAAACATTCACAACTAAATGTATTTTCAATGTTGCTATTAAATTCAAAGCAGCTGTTATATTCATGTAACAATATTGATTATTAAGGGTTAGCTGTATTTCTATATTCTCCAGTTTTAACTTAATTTAAATTAAGTACTTCCCAGTCTTATTTAATCAGGTCACATTTATTTTGAACTTTATTGCTGTAAGCGTTATACACCTGTCAACCGCAGGATAGTTTTCATAGAGAACTTCCTTTAGTTGAGGGTATATAAAGCAGATGATTTTAACCATATGTCAGTGTACCACTCACATTCGTTTTAACTGTTTGGCTTCGTAAATACACTCCAGACACTCGTCTGCTGAACTTATTCACTAAATTTATAATACTGTTGTGTTCTCTTTTACTGAAATAAAAGACTTTGTTGCTGTTACATGTAACCTGGGTGCTTTGTTGTTTATTTTGGAACTCTGTTACATACTCGTTTTGGTGCAGTGACCAGTGATCTATCATCCTGATAGATTGGAAGAGAGGCTTCGAGAACTAGCAAAATCCAGCTTGGTGAGTGCATTTTTGAATTCTTATTTTTGCTTACTATTAAGAATGGCCAATATGGATGAAGTAAATAATGTTTTTCAAATATTGTCAAACCAAATAAGTGGGCTTACTAATCAACTTTCAGGAGCATTGGGTACGCTCAATTCTGCACTAATTGTTCCTACTTTTGCAGGGGATTCCAAACATTTTCAAAATTGGATCAAGTCCATAGAAAAACAGGCTATTTTAGAACGACTTAATGATGAAGGCATAAAATCTTTATCGTTTCGCTCAAGCCGTGACGCTGTCTCGGATTTCATTCAAAGATTTCTGAGTGAGCACCCTAACGAAAACTGGAATAGGCTAAAGCAGGAACTAACCGCTAGATTCGCTGAGGTCACGGATCAAATGCATGCATTCACTTTATTACGGTCAGTTAAGCAAAATCATGGCGAAAACGTCCAAATCTATGCTGAAAGACTATTATCATTAGGAAGGGATAGCTTCCCTACAGGTACAGATGCGCAGACTATAGAGCGTCAATTTGTGGGCTTTTTCATAGATGGGCTTAGGGAGGACTCACTTAAAATAAAATTAATGCGAGACAACCCCACATCCTTTCAAATAGCTGTTAATACTGCTCTGCAAGAACAAAATTTGAGACGGAGGTTCAATTTAAGAACAGGTAGTTCACACTCGTTTCACAACTCTTCGCCGTCTTCTTTTGATCAAAGGGGGACCCCAATGGAAATAGATCATATTCGCCCTCGAGGTAGAAGAAACCCTCATGGTATACCCCATTCTCAAGGGGAGCATGCACAAAGATTTCGAAGAAATCATCAACCGAATGATTCACAAAGAAGGTATGTCCATGCAGTCAGCACAGAACAAAAAAGTTACGATAATTACGTTTGTTACAAGTGCGGCAAAAAGGGCCACATTCAACGTTTTTGCAGGATAGGTCGTCTGTTCAAAAATAATTCGGAAAACTAGGTCATCCTTTTTGTGATAGGGCCGACAAAAAGGATCTAAATGATGAACAAATACCCACTTTTAAAATCTCTTTGGCAGGAAATCCCAGTACATGTCTTTTACATTTCGGCAAGAATAAATTTAGAGCACTTATTGACAGTGGCGCAGAAGTAAGCCTTATGCATAATCGGGTATTTGAATCTTTAAAGCAGGCTCCAAAACTTATTGAAAAGACAGTAAATTTGCAATCAGTTAATGGAGGGAATTTAACAGTTAGGGGATGCGCAAACGTAGAATTTGAAATAAAAGGGAAAAAACTTAAGCATACCTTTTTCATAGTTAAGGACATGAATCGTAACCTTATCTTAGGTAGGGATTGGATGGTTGACAATCAAGTTAGACTTTATTTCGACTTGGCTTGCTTACGTATAGGAAACAGTACTTATGCACCTTTAGAAGAAGATATCCACATTGCATCTGTTTTAAGACTTAATTCTAAGGTCAAAATCGAACCTCAAACATCAAAAATCGTATGGGCTAAAGCTAGGTCTAATCCATCCTTCGACACATCAAAAACATATCAAATTTCAGCAATAGATCAAGGCTATATCTTTGACGAACCAGGACTTATGGTTGCAAATTCAATTGGAAAATTAAATAAAATAAGAAAAATACCTACTCTTCTAGTAAATAATACAAATAAGTCATTTTCATTAAAAAGAGGCAGTGTTATTGGAAAACTAAGTTGCATTTCATCATCAGAAATTTCACCAATTACTCAAAACAATAATGCAAGTTTGAACCAAAAACCATTCGAAATATCCTCTGTTTCTAAAGATGACAAGACAAATTTTACAGATTTTGATTTTAAATCCAACATAAACGTTCCAATAGAACATAAAGATGATATAACTAATCTTGTTCTAGAAAATAAAGACCTGTTTGCAGTTAAAGATTCGGACTTGGGTAGAACAGAAACTGTAAAAATGAAAATAGACACAGGAGACAGTTCACCAATAAAACTTAAAGCATATAAAACGCCACTCAATAATAGGAAAGTTGTTGAAAAAGCAGTGCATGAAATGCTTGAGGCTAATGTTATACGCAAATCCCAGTCCCCATGGTCATTTCCGGTAGTGATTGTTGACAAAAAGGACCAATCAAAAAGATTCTGTGTTGATTTTAGGAAATTGAATAAGATTACTAAGAAAAACTCTTACCCACTACCTGTAATTGACGAAATTTTAGCTTTGTTGGGTAAAGCAAAGTACTTCAGCACTCTTGACCTAAAGTCGGGTTATTGGCAAGTTGCCATGGACCCAGATGATCGTGAGAAGACTGCTTTTACTTGTCATGCTGGATTATATGAATTCAATGTTATGCCTTTTGGATTGGCTAATGCTCCATCTGTATTCCAAGAACTCATGTCAAATGTGCTAGAAGGTCTTGATTTCTGTGTAGCATACATTGATGATATTCTGATCTATTCTTCCTCTTTTGAAGAACACCAAGTTCACATTCAGAAAGTCTTCGAAAGACTAAGACAGCATGGCTTGAAATTGAAATTAAAGAAATGTCATTTCGTTCAAAAGGAAACCAATTACTTAGGATTTGTAATAAATGAAAATGGCATTAAACCAGACATAAACAAAGTAGAAGCAATTCGAAATATGCAAAATCCTATATCGGTTAAACAAGTAAGAAGCTTCATTGGTATGTGCAGCTACTACCGAAGATTCTTGCCATCTTTCTCTGAAATTGCTTCTCCTTTGATCAACCTAACCAAGAAAAATGCAAAGTTCAAGTGGACTCAGTCCTGTCAAAATGCTTTTGATGAGTTAAAGCAACATTTAACAAGTATCCCTTTGTTAGCATATCCTGATTTGAACAAACCATACATACTCTACACGGATGCAAGTGACAAAGCTATTGGTGCTTGTCTTACTCAGCCATGTAATGAATCTGAAAGTTACATTCCTGGCGTAACAACAGAAGTACCAATTCACTTCCTATCACACAAATTGAGTGATACCCAAACCAGGTGGTCCACTATAGAAAAGGAAGCTTTTGCGATACACTATGCATTGCAGAAATTAGATCATTATCTACATAATGCTGAATTTGTAATCAGAACAGACCATAAGCCATTAAAATACCTTCTTGATGGACCTATTCAGAACAAGAAGATTCAACTTTGGGCTCTTGGTATAGCAGGATACAATTGTAAAATAGAATACATTGAAGGGAAATCTAACACTTGTGCTGATCTTTTATCGCGTCCTGTAATTCAAACTAATTCTAGTAATCTTATAGAAGATGCAATAATTGAGCCAGATATTAACAAGAATTCACTAGAAATAGGAGCAATAAACTCAAATGAATTTGATCCTAAAGCATTTGCAAGTTATAATAAAGAGGCTGAGGATTTACAAGACCCAACAAAAGAATTTCTGAATTTCAATATGTTACAAGAACAAAATAAAGATGAACTTATAGAGACTATCAGAAAAGAATTACTTGAGGGTAAAGCTTCAAAAACATTAGATAAGAAACATGTCATTCTAAATGATCTTTTATATTACATCAGCAGTCCAGATGATGAGCCTACACTTCGGTTGTATATACCCAGTCATATAAAACAACAGGTCTTGCTCCAGTTCCATGACAACAATGGTCATATGGGTATAGATAAAACTTTTGACTCCATCAAAATTAAATATTACTGGCCAAACATGTACAAAGAAGTAGCAAAATACCTTTCAAAATGCATTACTTGTCAAAAACGAGGCCTTAAGTCGCAAAAAGCTCAAATGCAAGAAACAGATATTCCCCCATACCCTTTTGCAAAAATTGGATTGGATCTTTCTGGACCTTATCCTACTACTATGTCGGGAAATAAGTACATTGCAACTTTTGTCGACTGGTATTCAGGATGGCCGGAAGCATTTCCAATTCCAGACAAGAAAGGTGAAACAATTGCTCATTTGCTTATAGAGGAAATATTTCCTAGATATGGGTCTTGCTTGCAAATTGTTACAGATAACGGTACGGAATTTGTCAATAAAACTGTGCAAGAAACCCTAGAAGGTCTTAATATAGATCATGTAACTACAACCTTTTATCATCCTCAAAGCAATGCCAAAGTTGAGCGATTTCATCGTACATTACACGATGTTTTGGCCAAACTCATTGATGATCAGATTTATAAATGGGATCTTTTTCTAAACCAGGCTCTGGCCGCTATTAGGTTTAATATAAGTGAATCATCACGTTTTTCCCCGTTTTTCTTACTGTATAACAGGGATGTTGTTTTACCAATTGACAATTTACTCAGACCTCGACGTAAATACCATGGCGAAGACACTCATCAAATTGCTCTTGAGCAGCAACATAAAACATTTTTGACAGTCCATAAGTTACTTAAGCGTGCTAAACGCAGACAAGCTAAATATGCTGATAAGAATAGCAAACAGACAGATTTTAAAGTTGGTGACGCAGTGTTTTATAAGAATTTCAGAAAGTCAACCAAATTACAAAATAACTGGCGTCCGTATTTTCGAATAATCGAACAAAAGGGACCAGTAAGCTTTATTATAAAGGACCAATTAACAGGAAGGACAGTTAAGGCTCATGCCGAGCAAATTAGGTTAGCCCCTATTGACGAATGGGAGATACCTAAAGATTTTCGAAAGAACTTGACCAGACAGACTGTACTCGTCGATTCACCAGGTGAAAGTTCCGACTCAGAAGAATCTGAGGGTGATTCGAATGAGCCTTTGAGCAAAATAATTAAGATGAAAAGAAATGAGAGAGACTTTTCAGACGAAGAGGATGATATTCCGCTGATGGAATTATCAAAGAGACTGAAGGAACGACATGACGCAGAGTTGGACAATGACTTATCTGATGATGTTTCTGATGAAACATCATCCATCAAGTCCGACAATGACAATGACAGTGAAAACGACGATGAAGAAGACACCATGTCAGTTGATGCTATTCAACATAAAAGTCATAAGTCAATGTCAAATGAAAGCACGAAAAATATTGTATCGGCAGTTACCTTGGAAAACAATACTCAACAACAAGGTGACAAGTTCAAAAATCTACTAATTGCAATCGCAGGAATAATTGATTCTTAATGCCCTACATTAAAAGCTTATGAAACAGTTAATGATTCTTTTCCATTCTTCTTTTCTTTCTTTCCCTCCTGTAGAAAAATGGTGAGATGTCCCATATGCCGACAAAGGTGCATTGTCGAATGTGGCAAATGCTGGACGGTCCTAGATCATCTTGGCCAGAAACATAACTGTCCTGTACCCGATGAAGGGTTCTTTGATGATGATGAGGGCTTCACCGTTGAATGTACATGGTGTGATATAGAACTAATTCCTATCGATCCCGCAGAAAAAGAATAAGAAAATTATTTGTTCTCTTTCTTTTAATCTACTATCTTCTTCCTTCATTTATTTTCCTTTCTTTTCAGGCTATGGCTGTTTCTATAATCCTTCTGCTACTATCTTTTGGTTTTCTCACAAACTCTCTTCTAATTCAACAAAACGTTATTTTTCAAAAAGTAAATGAAATAACGACTACTAGGTCCAGATGGACAATAACTTTCTTAATAGATTTAAAACCATATGATGATTTCATCTCCAAAATAGCGGGTGATTTCAAACTCGCTAAAGATTCTATCAGGGCTATTGAATTACTTCATAAGCAAAATAATAATCAGGGTCTTTTAGATTCTAAAGTTTTCTTCACTGGAATAATTAACGATTTAAAACTAGAAATTAATGCAATGTTTATGGCTTATAGGCATATCTATAATACCTTTTCAACACTCAAAGGATTACAAATTCGAAATAAAAGATCTTTATTTCCTTTTGTTGGTTCAGCATTAAGCTATCTATTCGGTACGGTCTCAGATGCTGACCTAAGTTCAATTAAACGTAATGTTCAGGCTCTAGCCAGTAATCAAAAGCAACTTTCACATGTTGTCAGAGAAAGTCTAACAATAATGAATACAACACGAGCAGCAGTCTCGGAAAATCGGGTAGCAATTAACACCCTTATGGATCAATTAAAACAAGTCGAAACTAAAATGAAACAGGCGAATGATCTAGTACTACAAGAAGTTATGAAGTTAGCTTTGTTCAATCAAGCTTATATGAAAATAGATCGACTATGTAAGGAGTTAACAGATTTTATGCACAAAGCAGTTACCGATTTAGAGAAATTGCAACTTCAATTAAACATGTTATCTTTAGGGCATTTAAGTCCTAGCACAATTCAACCAGATGAGTTCCGAAACATTCTTCTGGAAATTAAATCGCATTTACCTTTTTATTTAACATTGCCTGGAAATCCAGAAAATGATATTTGGGAATTTTATAATATGCTTACTTGCAGAACTATTCTTGACGGAAATCATATTTACGCAATTGTTACAGTACCATTACTTGATTCAAATTCAAAATTTGAAATTTTCATCGCACATAATCTACCATTTCCATTAGGTATTTCAAATAATAATGAGAATAATGACATGACAGCTCAATACGATTTGGAATCTCAAGCATTAGCAATTAATGGTGACAATACAAAGTTCGCATTTTTACAACAGACAGAAATTGTTCAATGTTCTAACCCTTTTCGTCCTTTTTGCAAACTTCATAGTCCAATTTATCCGATTAATCTTAGTCAAAGTTGCTTAGTTGCATTGTTTCTGAATAAATCAAGCAGGGTCGATAAGTACTGTAAAACCATTGTCAAACCATCCAACATGTTACCGATGGCAAATTATTTATTCAATGGAATTTGGGCGATAACAACAACTAAACCTATAAAATTTACCGTTGTTTGTCAAGATTCAAACTTAAGGGATTCTACGTACAGCATCAAACCACCAATTGGTCTTCTTAGGCTGAGCGTATCCTGTACTGCTTCCAATGATCATCTCTATTTACCGGCATATTTTCGCAATGAATCTACTTTTGAAGTTAATGATCCATTTAATGATCTAGATTATTCATTTAATCTTTCAACTATTAATCTGTGGAAACCGCTTTTAACTGAAAGACCCAGCTTTAATATAAGTGGGTTGCCAAATCACTTAAAATCTATAGACAAAATTCCAATTGATCATTTCCTACATGAACTTGACTCTTTTGATGTAATCACTTCCCATAAATCATTCTCTTTACCATTTTGGGGCTATATTCTGATACTTATTGGTTTGACAATAATTCTTCTTATAATTCTTTGCAAATATAAATCAATTAGTCAGTATGTATTGGCCAAATTTAATAGTAGCAATAGGAATTCCAATGCACGAAGCAGAAAGTGGGCCAGATTCACTAAACCACGATCGGGAGAGCAAAACCAATACGAGGAGGCTCAAACTTCAGAACCCACCTTACCTTCAGCACCTTTTGTTACAAAAGAAGACAAACCTCTAGAGACACTTTATCCAAAACTTGAACTAGTGACTGCCAAAACTACATAAGCTCATTTACTGGACATCATTTGCTGTTATTTCAATATTGAGTGGCATGACGAGAAATAATACCAATCATGGTTGAACCATATCATCTATGGACGATTTGTTCCAGACTACGTTCCAGAATACTTTCTGGAATACTATAATAAAATTGTGGACATTTGTGTGTGTGTTTCTTAAATCAACTTCCAGTTACCCGACCCTAGTCGCGGGAGGAGACAACAGACTCCTGAAGAACACATTGACAAGAATTGGCCACGTTGTACACTGCCGACTTCGACAGAAGATGATTTCTTTTTTTTCAAAAGACACTAGCATTTATTTGTATATACATGTATAGCATTTATTGTGTAATGTGTTGTCATTACCTCTTTTCCGAATATTATATTTGTTAAATACTGAAATTGTTTAAAGTGACTGTTCATAGCTCTTATTGTGTAATTAATACTTTTAACTTTAATTGTTCAAAAAAAAAAATATATATATATATAACAATGGAAGGAATGTAACAATATTGATTATTAAGGGTTAGCTGTATTTCTATATTCTCCAGTTTTAACTTAATTTAAATTAAGTACTTCCCAGTCTTATTTAATCAGGTCACATTTATTTTGAACTTTATTGCTGTAAGCGTTATACACCTGTCAACCGCAGGATAGTTTTCATAGAGAACTTCCTTTAGTTGAGGGTATATAAAGCAGATGATTTTAACCATATGTCAGTGTACCACTCACATTCGTCTTAACCGTTTGGCTTCGTAAATACACTCCAGACACTCGTCTGCTTAACTTATTCACTAAATTTATAATACTGTTGTGTTCTCTTTTACTGAAATAAAAGACTTTGTTGCTGTTACATTGAACCTGGGTGCTTTGTTGTTTATTTTGGAACTCTGTTACAATTCACAACCAGAGAAGAACGCACAATTTCTTTGGCTGTTTCAATAACATCAGATCTCATCCACAGAAATTCTGTTTGAAATGAAATCTTCACAATTAGCTGCTGAATTTGATAACTTCATTTCAATACATAGAGCACAGTTCCAAACTACCAACATCACCTTACAATAAACATACATACAATATTATGTACAATCTAGCGTTAAAGATATCAAAGTTAAGTTAATTCTTTTTAAATTTGAAATAAAATTTATTTTGTTGTTAGATTTGAGAAATACTTAGATTTTCAAAATTCTTTTTTTTTCTTAAATAGAGAAAAAACGATTTGGTCCAAGATCGTTTATCATTTAATGATAAACGATCTTAGATAAATTGTCTTTTCTCTAATTAAAATAAACCTGAATCACCACATTTTGGTTGAAGTTATTTTCAGTGGTTATGACAATGAATTTATAGACCTTTCTAATATATTAGTTAACGGTAGTATTTATTCTACTCTATTGGTCATCTCTTCCTTTTCTTCTCTAACTACAGCTATATGGTCTTCATCAGGATCTCTGAAAAAATACCAAAAAGGATAAAAAGTTTTTTTTAGCGTAATCTTCTACATGAAATCACCCTAAATTACAATTGTTAGATCAAAATTGTTATTACAAGGAAATATACCAATACAATGAAATGACTTTGTTAACTTAAATCGTTATGTTTAGTAAAAGGATTTATTACTTTAATTGAAAATGGCCATTTTCGCTGAAATATTCAAAATTAAATTAATTCTATATGATGTTCAAACTATTACATGTCGAATGATTTTTTTTTAAATTTTGTTTTAGTTCCCATTATCTTGCAATAATTTCTAGTAAAACAAAATATTTCAATGATGCAAGTTACAACATTCGACACTAAGGGGAGTCCGGGAGTCCGAGACTTCTTGTTTACCAGTAAGGTTTCCTTCCATTTACAAGTAAGGAGTCCGATGGACTCCAAGGGTCATATGAGAATACTTTGAAAAACAAATGTACATTGCAGTTTTCTTATCAGCACTTGACTGTTCTGTGATTGTATTAATTTAAAAAATTGTTGAAGAAAAAAAAACATTTTTTGCATCTCATAGTATTTTGAGAAAAAAAATCTTCGAAAGAACGTGGCAAAAAAGAAGAAATTGCTCATAACAAGCAATTTCTTCTATTCCACAATGTTCTCCCATTAAGAAAATTCGGACACCTTACTTTGAGCTTTGACTCCTTGATCTCACGTGTTAGCAGTATAAGGGACTCCTTATTCTCAGGAGTTAGTGGCGACCCCTGGCAAACACTGTCCTTTAATATGTCAAGGAAGTATGTAATCTAATAAGACAAGTTTGGTTGTGCGTTCAGCTGATAAGCAGACTTTGACACAAAGGTTCAATACTTGATAACTTGACAAATAGCGGGGTCATCGCAAGGCTGTAGCAAGTGTCTTTATGATGTATAGATTCTTACTACAGTATAACGTTATCCAATGGAAATTAAGGACATGCATTCAGGAATATTGAAACTTATCGTAGATGTCCTGCGTGGCTTAGTGATAACCGTCTAAGAAGAAGATTGCGAGTGTTTACCCGGACACGTCAAAGTTTACGTGGATGAGACCTTGAGCAAGACACGTCTATTTAATTTGTAAGAGTATCAACCCCTAGATATAAAACAGGATAACTTTTGCCGTGATATCAATTTATTGGTTCGTTTGAATGAGGTTAAAGCTGCTTTGAACAGTTTGAGAGTCAAATCGCGGCGCCTGGAGCACAATACCATGACTTCCTGGTATCACTCTCGGTATAACCACGACATCTTTTCCGAGCCTTCAGCGGTTCATCTGACATTGGTGAGAGACAAATGTCGGAAGGGTGTGTTCCTCTACCGGGAATGAAACCATGTACGCATTGAATGGGATTATGACTTGAAGATTTCCTAAAGTTAATTAGTATAAAAATGGCAATTAAATTATAATTACCTCAAAAATGTTTCAATGGGTGTATTAACTAGCCCTTTTATATCCGGTTCCATCGACATGACGTCATGATCCGGGCTGTATCTATAGACTGGAAGCCCCATTTTGTTGATAAGGAAGACCTCATAGTTCCAGCGTACGTCGCTCACTTTGATAGGGTCGTAGAAAAGACCGTCCTCGAACTCATCACTTACTGGTGGACACATGCTCTGAAAAACAAAAAGCCCTTATTATAAGATAACCAATGTTACAGAAGTGAAGTAAGCTCTATTTTTTTCAAAATTGCAGTTGTGTCATCATACTTTTGAAATAATTATGCTAATGAGCTTCAAGCGTAAAGTCACCTCATTACTTACCGAGAAAATAACGTCTTATTAAATGTGATGACGTCGTTTTATAAACAGTCTTATATTATATAGTTGATGAACAAAAGAAAGTCATAGTTATCGAAAAAAAAACAACAAACAGCATTCAGTTTGTGGCTATGAAATTCTATTTGATCATCCCTGCCATCTAAAACAGATAAGAATTCGACAAAGCCTAGTTTTCATCTGTGTATGGATGACCCGATCAAAAAATTTGGTATTTCATGACCTTTGATCACTATTCTCACTCGTGCGATTAATAAAAAATGCATGAAAAGACATATCTACGTTTGGGGGGACCAATCTTTTTCAGCTTGACAATGGTTTTGCTACGATATCTTTGTACTAAAACGACGATATATAGCTATTGGAAGCTTTAAGTACAAAGACGTCGCGCACGGTAATGCGGCACTTTTTAAAAAACGTTACCCTCTGTGTTTTAAAACTTATCATTACCAGACTCCTTAATCGCACCATCCTTATATCTTATATCAAAATAACGCTTAAACCATGGCTAATTCATACGTCACACTTTAATTGCAAACTATTTTGGCACAATTTCGTAAGAATGAGTTCACTGAAAGATACACATCTTATATTTTAAACAGTTTAATAATGTTTCAACTGCTTGGAAATATATCAAATTTGAACTGGTATGACATCCAACAATTTTACCAACTGAAATCGAATTTTAACCACAAATAAGAAAACTACCGTTTTATGTTTAAGAAAAAGTGAAGCGGTACATCGAGCTTTAAGACGCCGAAAATATGACTATTTTCTTTTCTATTTTCAATATGTTTTTTAAAAAATTAATTAATTGCAACCAAAATTAAAAATATTATTTTTCTGTATTTCTTAAATATGTAAATAAATATCAATTTGAGTTTTAAACGGAAAATTAATAAGCTGAAATTCTTGCGGAACGAAATCTTCTCAGGATGTTAAAAAACTATTTTTTTTTCCATTTTAAACACGCTGAAAATAGCAGTCCTTTATTCATTCGATAATTCAAATTTAGCCAAGAAATTATTTTTTTCTTGATAATCATATTGAAATTTCAAGGAAAAGTATTTACAAACAAAAAAGATATTGAAATAAGTTCGTGTGGAACGATTTCTAAAAAAACGCGCATTTTTATTACAGCGACGTTAAGTTTGATTCGTTGAAAAACAAAAAAAGACGTGCCTTCAGACGTCGATAAAAATCCACAATGTCAAGGAAAATAAGAAAAATAAAAAGAAAGAGAAACACCATGCGAGAAAAATACTTGTTTGGAAGTGGCGATGCGAGTTGGGGGAAGAGAAGAACAGGATATAAACAAGAGGGTAAATATAGCCCGAAACCGCTCTTATTAATTTGATAGCGAAAAAGAATTATTTGTTTGATACATTTTTCGGGAAGACTTGTATTCTCGGACTGTAACTCGCTATTCTACATACCCAAGAATCGTAGTGAGTTTGAAGCAAGCTCAACTGAATGTAACAACTTTTTTCAAACATTCCAAGAAAAATTGGGGGGACGCACAATTTTCCTTTTACCAAAACGTGTGTCTTATGATGACATCACTTTATTTGAACAAACTGCGTTTGGCTCGAATTGATCATTGCAATAAAGATATGTTGAGATTTTGGAAAGTTAGATTTACTTCTACATTATAACACATAATGTTCAAAAGAAGCGTTCAACCGAATACATCTTCAGATTTAGAGCCCAGTTTAGTGACTATCCAGTATTCGCATGTCTTTACATTTATGCGAAGTTGAAAATTATGAGACATATATCATTCTTCTCGAGGGAAAAGAGGCGAGTTTTTATTTTTTAAAGATGACTATATATTTTGACATTGCTATTCCTGTAGAGAGAGTTGGCAATATAATAATTACGTTAACTTTTCCCGACACACACACAAAAAAACAACAACAAAAAACAAAACAAACAAAAAAAAACAAAACAAACAAAAAAAAAAAACTAGACGCTATATCATCGACGTTCGCTTCTTTGACGTTACATTTTAGTGCCGCATTACCGTGCGCGACGTCAAAACAAAGTAAAATACTTGATCAGTTCAAGATGTGAAAAAAAAACTATGAGTGAACTTAAAGGCCTATGAGAAAGTATGCTTTTCATTAGATTTCGCGCTAAAATTATCTATTAAAAGTGTACATGATTTTTATAAGGATATTAATGAGAAATTAAAATCTTCAAATCCCATTACTCTTTCTGGATTTTCATTGAATGTATGTATTTTATTCGATTAGCATAGCTCTCAATTTCATGCATAAATCATATGGTGTCAATTTATGAATGATGTGTGCATACTTATCTCTTACCTTCAAATAAGTGTAGAGTTTGTGTTCGTTCTTTCCATTGACGTCAATTTTCTTAAATAACTGGAAGTTAGGTACAAACCCATTACCAGGCCTCACCCAGGTTAGACCGTTCAAGATCTCACTGGCGTTAGCACCGGGTTCCAACTGAAAAAATTCCAAAGTTAAGAACACTCTGAAAATGATTATTTGATTGCTTTATGATCATTTCATTAGAACCTCAGTTGACATTGCGAAGTACCACGAGTTCCAAAACGTTGCGGAACTAAAACGGGTCCACTACCTTAAATAATACATCATATACTGAACCCCAAGATAAAAGTCGCATTAGTTGGACTTATAGAAAATAGCAAAAACTAAGAGACATGATGTTTTTGGTGACAATTAAATCAGATGAACCCCAAGTTGAATAAAAAAAATATTTGTGGCGATATCAGCTATTCACCAATAGCATTAGAACCTTCAGATGACAAAAACAGCTCGTAATTGCAATTAGGAATTGAACAAACATTTTTGTGTGAAATTTGGTTGGCCGTCGATATCTTTGCACTATAGTTAGATTTTGCGCGGTGAGCCGTGAAATGAACTTTTTACTGTTAGATTCTCGTGCCATTAGTTCGAAATAGGTAAAACAGGTTTAAATAAGGAAAGTTTAAAATGTACATGTTAAACCAAATCGATTGATTGTCTTAATACATAAGATTCACCCAACATGTACTTCCATAGTTGCAGTGAATTGGGTCAGATTAAATTCCCATCATTTGCTTTTTGATTATACCCGATTTACCTTTGGTAATGGACTCAGCGCCTACGTCAGAGCTCAGTTTTGAAAATACACCTATACGTCTCCACCGAAGCCCCACAAAATCTGTCCAAAATCATGTTTGTATACACACGCATCCTTTTAGAAGCCATATCACTTTCCTTGCTTAGATTTGAGTAATTTTGCTTTTGATTGGAGTCCAAGGCAGTAGCAACCATTACGCAATTTACCCATGTGCGTAAAAGAAATGAATAATCTTTCGAAAAATGTCGTTGATGAATGATCATAACATCGAAACTACAGCTTATTCAAGCTGTAGTTACGATGTTTTGATTGTTCACCAACTCTCAAATCATAGGAAAGGGGAGCGGACGGAGGACATCCATCTTATGTAACAGTCCTCATATCGCCTTAATCTTATATATTATACGCTGGTCGCCTTCTGAGCGCGTATAAATTTCAAAATCCTAGTAACGCCTAGTATCTCTACTATTGTTATAATTCATGTCTTGCATCAATTTGGAAAATGACTGTTCATTGGAAGTTCAAAAATTAGCCTTTTGTCCAAAAGATTTCTATATAAATTAAATTATCCTGATGCGACGTTTTTAGTGGTTTAGTATACATAGAAATTCATGGACCAATACATTTCGATTGCAAAGAAAATGTTGATCTTTCTGGTCGATTTCGTCGCCTTTTGAAACGATTTCAGAACGTTTTGACCGATGCGGGTGATTGGTAGGTATTCTATGTATTAAGGTAGTAGACCCGTAATAGTTCCACAACATTTTGGAAGTAATGAACTTAAACATTGTTAACGGAGGTTTCCTAATGATTTTTATTAAGAAATCTCGTTCAACATTGAGAAAATACAAGGCTTCCGAAATGTTGCAGAACTATTACGGATCCACTACCTTAAGATCCGAGCGAGTGATTTAGAATGTGTAGAGCCGAAGTGAGTGTAAATTTCACGATGTTACTAAATGTGAAAGTCTTCATTGTGCAATATTCGTGCTGTCAAGTTCTTTGGTAAGTCTTTGTGTCACCTTCAAAAAATTACCTTTATTGCGAAATCGACTGTCATTTATGTTTAAATAATTTTGTATGTGGGCGGTTTAAATGTCGAAACGACAGTTGATATTTACGAAGTTTGAATCAACCATAAATGACATGCATTTTGTTTTATTCTTACATCTAAAATCTGTGGAGCAAAAACTTTTAACAACATTGTAGAAATTCTAGTAATGTAAAATTAATACTGAATTAATACATAAGTCAATTCGAGGCCTCAAGTTTTTTCTTATTTGTCTCGCTTTCGAAACATAAAAAACCGTATTAGTTTCAACATATTTTATTGCCATCATTTGCACATTGTTGTTATACATGCTATTTCATATTACACAAATGGCCATGACAAAAGGGTCTGGCCACAAGTTCTTACAACTTAGTAGGTAGTCATTCCCTCAATAATATTTATAAAAGATATGCGTCTTACAAAATTATTGTGTATGTATACGCATAGATATACGAAAATTGGAGAGTATCCGTATATACACAGGTGACATCGACATACACATATAGAAATTTTCGCGCGCTTACACACTCATGGATACAAAAGACAATATGAAATATGACAATATGAAAATACAATACTGTTCCAGTTATGAAATAAAAAAAGACAAAAAAAAAAAAACAACAACAATATTTGATACATGCTTTCTTTTTTTCCGATTTGCAGTTAAACCCTTATCGTACTGAATTCATTTTTTCCTCAAACAAATTTTCTAAACTATTTAGGACATTTCAATCAGTTTGGTTCAAATTTTACCCAAAATAATCAAATAACCTACTAAGATCAGACTGCACATCTGTGCAAGTTGATCTTAGTCCACAATAACTGCAAAAACATCAAATACGAGTGGTGTTCCAGAAGTTCGGGGACTTTCTAAATATCTCGCAAACTTTTCGACAAGAAGCAATGACATTTGCACATAGTGAATTTCAAACATTCAGAAGTAAATTTACAATATTTTTGTCCAATTAATTTACACAATACGCCCATCAGGCGTTTTCAAAGAGACATGCCTAACGTCAAGCGGAGCACGGACTAATACTTATCGTCTATACATTCTGTTACTTTAACACCAATGATATCCCTAACTGTCATATGAATTTCTAAGAATGCCACTCACTATTTTCAATACTGATACAATGGTATTTCCTGAAAACCTAATCGGTTAAAACACTTTCATTGCTCAAATAAAGTGCCCTGACTGACGATGGTGGTAGTTGACAAAAGTCACTAGAACAACGTCGAGTTGCATTTTCCGACTAACAGAATTTGATTCTAGGTGAGAGAAGAGGATCTAAAGCATTGTCACTGACACCTGGTTAATCAGAGATATTTCCACAACAAAACATAAAGAACAGTTTAGTTCGAAAATTCGAATGATAGAAAACATTTTTGTGACAATGAATAAGGGACGAGTATCAACTGTTTAAAAAAAGCTGTAATCGAATTACAAGACAGAATGTAGGGGTATTTGTAGATAGCTAGTTATAGCGATATAATCTGGATATATGTAATGGCACATTTAGCATTTGTTTATGATAAATTTAATATGGGGGTGGATTTCATTTCAAAGTTTGAATTACGGGTTGTGTTTTTGATATCCCAACATCAACGAGGTACGTAAGAGGCTCGAGGTGTGCGCCGCTCGGCACACGCTACATGTCTTTGGTCGCCCCTTAAATGATCGACATACATTCATCATATTTGGTGTGTGAGTAAAGCAAAGATCACTCTATAAGATTATATAATTTCTAATTTCATACTAGCAGCAGTTTTTGAGATATGACGTCAGTCCACGAACTTCTGGAACATCCCTTGTATGTCGCGAGGAGCAAATGAAGGTTAAGGATTCGGAATAACCACTTATAACATTTCAATAATAACAATAAAGCAACTTACCATGTCAAAGTTGTTACAAGGGAATCCGAGCACGCGGAAACCGCTGCTCAAGAATTCTGTTGTAAGTGCGTTCATTCCCATATAATGGGGTGTTGTTAGACCTCAGAAGGTCGCCGTGTTCATAATAGCGAGCACGTCACCTTCGTATTCGGACAGCTTGATCGTCTCATTCTCGAAAATGTTCATGGCACTAAAATCGTACACTGTCTGTGTCGAAGTCTTTGGAGAGAAGCACGTTACTCTTTTTCCCACACTGTTGCAAACTAGCCCAAAAAGGGCCAGTAGTAATACGTGTCCCCTGCTTGAGGACGACATCTCGATTAAACTAACTATTCAATAACCCCGGGTATATACTGATTTATTAGTAGCTTATCACAGTATCATGTGACAAGGGCTAGATTAGATTTCATCGAGGGGGCAGCGCCAAACTATCGAAAAGGCAGTACAAATGTGATCCGTTAGGCGAAAAAGTACCTTCTTGGAATCCAGGTATAAATAAATGAAAAAAAAAAAAAAAGATTGGTTTCAGTAAAAGACACTCGAGGGTTGGGTTCCAGTATATTATTTATATTTAGAGATAGATGGTCATTGAGGATTTGAAAAAAAAAATAGAAAAAGAAAACGGAAAAGTCCGAAAAGTGTCGATCCTAGTCAGTCTGTGCAAAATGCACAGACTGACTAGGGTCGACTCTTTACGCACTACCTAGACGTCCCCTTTATGCATAAAGGGTCACAAATATCTAAAGTCAGTTACAATAGTTCTGCCCTCTTCTTTCGATATTTTGAGCACTTAAAAGAATGGTCCAGCAAACATTGATAAAAAACCTTGTCATTGACATTTTAGTAAGTAATAATCTAGTTAATCTTTATCTAACAAAATCGCACTAGACTGCGAAACAAATAAGCGTCATAATAACCAAACAAGAGGTCCAAGAGGACCAGTATCGCTCCATTGGCACTTAATGCCCAACAGATTTATGAAAATTCATTAATAAATTACATTAAAGGTAATAAGCTCAGCCATAATCTATTTGTAAGTAGATAATCTAACACCAACTTGGTTAATGCATGCAATGAAAAAATCTTAAGTCAACAGACAATCTTACACGAAAGCCCCCCTTTTCCATGACACAGAATGACATTTCAAAGAGGTTTAATGCGTGTATAGTCACATAATAAGAAACATATTATGAAATGTTGCATAACAAAGGCCCGCAGCAACATAATCACTAAGAAATCAGAGAGAGGTCCATCCAAAGAACAATCCAGACATCTAACATTTGCATCCAAAAATTCTTTTCAGGGAAGATGTTTTTTATATTTTGTCATATGACACCTCTTTTTTATCTGACTCCACAACACCCATGTTTTGCCTTCATTATAATTCATTCATTTCATTCCTGTAAAATTTAGTTGAATTTTAACCAGTAGTTTCTGAGTATAAAAGGGGGTTTAGACTGTATGTTTTTTCACATCTGCTTTTTCATATATGTCAAAACATGCAGTGTAAACCCCCAGATAATGAGCGTTCTGTTAACAGATCTGCAAAACATACGGAATAGAACATGTTCTATTTCCGTCTGCTTTTCAATACCGAAATGACCATTGATACCACGGTTGACCTGCTGATAAAACAAACAATTACTGGTCAGCTCTTTCAAGTAGCCTGTCATATAGACAAATTTTGTGAAATATAATTCCTTCAATGACCAGGGAGAAAATTTACCCTTTTACTATGTAATAGTTAAGTTCTTCCAGTGGTGGCCGAACTTAATTTAAAATTGTCATTCTGTTGTACTTAATTGTCTAGTCTGATCACCTATAAAATTATTCTCTACCTTTAAATTAGTTTGTTTATGCCTATTCAATTTACATAATTAACATCAATCGAGGTTCAAGTTCTTATAACTACCTCTCGATTCTACTTCCTGTGAAATCCTCAAATACTGGCACCAAATGCTACGGATAAGTGAGAGAATGAAGCTAGACAAATGACATTTTCGGGAATCAAATTTCTCCTGGCTCCTCTCAATTGAGAAACTGGTGTTCAGGGACGTGATGAAAATTTTGAGCAACAAATGTTCAGAAAATAGATCAAATGATTAATTACACAAACAGAAAATTCTGTGACCATTTTCCAGGTCTAAGATAACTTAAGCAGGAGAAAAGGATTCAAATAAATAAATTGAGCTATATTTCAATGTCTTTATTATCATTTAAGTAATGAAGAACCTATTTGTTGATTTCATTGAGGTATGAAACTAAAAACATAATCTCACTGTATAAAAACGTATTCATGTACGAGTGTGATAAGAAACTTTTTTGTTTCTTACCTCCATGAAATTGAGAAATATTCTCTTCATATCTTAAAATTTAATATCATGAAGCAAAAATCGTTAAGATTAGTCAATAATAATAATTACTTTTAATTGGACTACTTTTTGCAGAAGCTTACAAAATAACTTCATACTCAATTTTGCTTTCATTACACAATGAACCCAATTTTAAGCCAATCAGAACATACGAATGATGGACACAAATTTATACAATTAAATATTTAAATAAACATTTGGTTTCGGCGAGCGATTAAATATTCCCTCATCATTTCAGTAATACAATACACTATTTGATCTTGAAAATGACTGACAGCATTGACCGAGGTCAACTGAAGCAGATATGTAAAAGCATAC
This sequence comes from Fragum whitleyi, assembly GCA_948146395.1. Lineage (NCBI taxonomy): Eukaryota > Metazoa > Mollusca > Bivalvia > Cardiida > Cardiidae > Fragum > Fragum whitleyi. The sequence continues at coordinate 5,801,443 of OX411545.1, read as the reverse complement.
AGTGTAAACGCAAAAAGACAGATACGCTTTTACACGTGTGCTTTTTCACATCTGCTTAAACATACAGTGTAAACGCTCTCTAAGATTTCTTTGTATTTTTCTGTATAGGTCAATTTCAGTCCAGTATGGTTGAATTCTGCACGGTAGTTTCAGCTAAGATTCCTTTATTTTTCACCATGAGGGGTGCGTTTTGGTGACTCGACAGTTCGTTGTGCCCAAGTAGGATGAAAGAGCATGTCTTAGGCATCACAACTGTGAAATTTGGTTGAATTCTGACCAGTTGTTTCAGAGAAGAAAACATCTTTATTTTTCGCCATTAGGGGCCCTTTTCGTTGACCCGGCAGCCCGTAACGCCCAAGTTATCAGTCTGATCAGGATAAAAGAAAGTAATCTGATAGAGCATGTCCCAAGCATCATTCCTGTGTAATTTGGATGAATTTAGACCAGTATTTTCAGAGAAGAAGATTTTTTTTCATAAATCACCATAAAGGGTCCTTTGGGTGTGTCGACAGCTAGTAGCGCCCAAGTTATCAGTCCGATCAGGATTAGAAGAAGGATTCTGAAAGAACATGTCCTACGCATCATTCCTAAGAAATTTGGCTGAATTAGAAGAAGGCGGTCAAAGAAAAAGTTCACGCACGCACAGACGGACGCAGAACGGACAAAGGGCCATGATAATAGCCCGGTGAACTTCGTTCAGTGGAGTTAAAAATCTACCTGCGGTGTTCGTAAAACACTAATGAAGTTAGACCTAATTAAGGAAGTTCGCTCCTGAGATTTTTGGTTTATTGTGCAACAGGAACTTCCGGCCACTCTGGTACCACGCACTCGTCCACGCCAATTAGTTTACATAAATAATTCATCGAAAAAAGGGGACAATATCACAAAAATCGTCCTTTCTGATTTTTTTCAAACACAATACGAAACATTTGATTTCAATATTTCGGCAAAATTATTGCTAGATATCGTATAAATCAACACAGCCATTTTGTTTATTTAATACAGGATCTGACATCAACGTCGTTATTGTACGTTTACGTCGACGTTCCCGCGCTTTATAGATCATTAAATTACGTTATGTTAAAATGCTTATCTTTTCAAGTGCAGCCCGTGTAATGTTCCGTCTGTAATTGGTTTACCCATGATAGTTTATGAATCTAATTTGGCCTGGTTATTCATTAAGATTTTGTGCATTCTAAACTTACGCTCTTTGGAACTATTCAATAACTAACCCGGATTTTTACCTTTGACCTTTAACTGTGACCTTAGCACTGTAGTTACAGACTCAATATTTGACAATGACGACTTCACAAACGATGCTGTACATGACTTGTGGAAGATGTGAAGAGTTATCATAAAATCCATTAAAATATATACGAAATGTCGTGAAAACATAAATAATTTACCCCTTTTTCAACTTTGACCTATTTATTTGCCCTTGACATTAGATCTACACACAAAATGATTACATATGACACATTTTCCCGCGATGGTAAATATTTGTGCTAAGCTTTGAGAACGATCTATTAATATCAGAAATATGGTGTGGTAATAAATATATTCAACCAATTTTGACCTTTGACCTCTTGGTAGGACCTTGACCTCCGAGGTTCAGTCTTGAGATTTAAAAAAACAGTTATGTGAATTGAAAATGCAATTCTGAAGATGGCTTCCCAAAAATATTTCCCTGTTTACTGATTTTGAATACTTTTTCTTGTAATGATATATAAATGACATTTATCATTTATTACCTCCCTTTAATCATAGGAAAAATCAAAATATCGCAAAACCCAACTCAATGACCCTATATTCTTCTTATTTTTCCAGAATCGTCATCATGTCTAAAATTTACTGAGCAAATTTAAGGTGGAAGAGGACAATAGCGTTTTTTGGGATAAGTGCAAAATATACTGGTATCTATGGAAACGTTGTGTTCGCGTGATCTCAACGGTGTATGTTTTTCAACGTTCAATTTAGAATTTACGTTGCAATGACGTCGTTAAAATGACGGTTTCGCGCGTTTTTCACAAATGACCCTACGCATTCTTAAACGCTTACCCTGATCATATTTTGGGTGATTCAATTCAATTTAATACACCAAAATGAGGTTGAATGAATTGGGAACATTGGCATGTAATTAAAACATTGTTGTATTTAAAGATAGATACACGAGACCGTATTGAAGTTAAATTTTCACATTTTTGCGTCCCGAAAAATAACTTTAAACTCATTTTTTAAAAGAAATGGCCCAATGATTTTTTTTTTTTGAAATTTCATATTTTGTTGTCCAGCTTCCTTTCCATATGCTCGCATCTTTTTGTGACGTTTCACCGTACGGAATTTCTACAATTGGGGATCAAAGTGTGTTACCCTAACGTCGAAAGTTGGAAATAGACAAACGCGGTACGTCGAAAATTTCGCTACATTCTTTTGACAGACTTCACAAAAAGTATTTATTTGGTTTCTGTATATAGAAAAATCAAATGTCAAAAATATTTTTCGTCTTTCATAAAAATGCATAGAGGTTTTCCCATCTTTATTTCAAATGTTATCACTGCACCTTCAAATAGTCTTTGAACGTACTAATTTATGTCGAGATTGTGAAATAAACTTACAAAAGTCACTCATTTATAGCGACGTCGACGTAAATCTTATTGAAGTCACCGATCGGCAACACTTGTGTTAGGTAAACTCATGTGTACCGCGGAATTCTCGGTGTATCGGAATAAAATTTTTAGGGCCTTTTCCTCAAGAACCTTTGAACACGTCTGTGATTTTTTATCTTTTTATTCTAATTGATCGCAAAAGCATTCAAATAAACATAGGAAAATATGAGGTGTAATTCAAACGTCAAAGTCAACGTTTTAACATCAAAATTAAAACTTTAAATCCGGATTATAAAAAATCAGCACGGTGAAAGCTTTTAAAACTTTTCCTGTTAATCGGAGAAGAATTGTAGAAAATAATATATAAAGATAAAAAAAAATAAATAAAAAAAAAATCATCGGGTCTTTTTTATAAATTTTGTTAAAAGTGAGATTTTTGGAACAGTAAAAAATGTAAATATAAATTTTAAGCAACTCATTTGTCTAAATATTTAGTTACAAAAACTTTAATATAGCATTTGCGTTTTAACCATTCGTGAAGCTTTATTTTGGTACAATTTTCGGAACAAAAACGTCTTATATTAAATCGCACTGCGCCTTTAAATGGGGCTATGGTGGTTTGTAGAAAGCGCGCCAAATCGTCATTTTCACGACGTCATGGTAACGTAATTTCCAAATTAAAAATGAAAAAATATACGCCGTTGAGATCACACTAACTCGGGGTTTATATATATACCAAAATTAGGTCACTTATCTCAAAAAACGCTATTGTCCTCTTCCACCTTAAAAAGGACTGCGTTACTATTTCTTTATTATTTTCATTTGTATTGAAAGATAATACCAATTCAATGTAAGAGAAACGCTTGACCATTATTGGTGTTGAAATGGTCGTTTTCCACATACATTTGAATAAAAACGTTTTATTTATCTATCATTTAACTAATTTGATTCTTAATTTTCAAGTTAAAATGGTTTTATCTTATTTTAATTCATAGACAATCTCTTTTTTTTCAAATACAATTTGATGGGGTCTTTTTTACATACATTTCTCACAATCAAGAAAAGTATACCCCGCCCACTTTAACAGTTGATTTTCTCAAAACCAAATCCAATGACCCATACTTTTAAATACATTTTTGTAGTAGAAAAATGTTTTGCTACGTCATATATAAAAAATCAGGAAACCTGTATTTCTTTGATTTCAGGAGCGAACCCCCTTAATTGTCATTGACCTTGGCGCATGACCTAGACTTTGATACTAAATGATGTCTATTGATGTGCGGAACCTTCCAGTCAAATATCTTTAAGCTTATAAGCATTGTTACTCGAAATGTGTTGGAGTCACAGGCATTGTTTTGTTTTCAGGTAAATATTTCGCATACAGACCGACAAACAGACAGACGGGAAAACAGACTGGTTAATCGATCCAGGTATAAAATTGTACTTTTTTTTCTGTAGCCTGAAGGAGCACTTTTCCCCTATGTTTGAGATCTTTTGATAAAAAAAAAATACTCGCCATCCAATTACACGGAAAATTTCGTTGATATAATGTGTAAGCCTATAAAATCGTTAAAGTTTTTCATTTTTGGGAACCTGGTTGAATGGAAGGTACAAATTAAATCTTTTTTCTCTTAAATATGCTACTTATGCCCCCCCCACCCCCCCCCCCCCCCCCCCCAAAAAAAATACCCCACAAACACAAACAATAAAACTAAACCAAATATTTTAGCATTTTAATGAATCACAACCACTCGGCTTCAATGCTCAAGTGTTCAAATAAACAATAATTTAAAACTTAACATCCAACATGTACAAATACAAGCACAACATATATCCATGCATGTTGCTACCAAATTCATGAAAGCTGTTATTTCCACAATCAGAGAAGAACGCACAATTTCCCTGCTTGCTTCGGTAACATCAGACTTCATACACAGAAATTCTGTTTGGAATGAAATCTTCATAGAGGCTTCTGAATTTAGTCCAACATGTAAGCTATATGAAACCTCGAATACAAAACCTTATAAAATAATCATTCACACATGTCATTCAATAAATAGTATAAATACGGAAAATTAAAAAAAATACCAATTCCCAGAAAACTAAGCAAAGGCGTAACTACCATTGAGCACATTACGCAAGTGCGTAATAGAAATAAATTCTCATTCGAAAAATGTCGTTGATGAATGATCATAACATCGAAACGGTATTTTGATTATTCACCAACGCTGAAATCATAGAAAAGTGGAGAGGGCGGAGGGTATTCAATTTTGGTCACAGTCCACATTTCGCCTTTATCCAGTATATGCTGTGTTGGTCGCCTTCTGAATGCGTATAAATTTCAAAATCCTAGTTACGCCTATGCCAACCATCACTTATCTGCATTACTTATCTTCACGCTGGTACACCAGCCTGAACATTATTTTCATTTCTTAAAGCAGACGAAAGTCGACTTTACCACCCACCCTAATGGGTAACGATTAATTTTTCGGAAGATACGCTAAGCGGTGGTCAGATCAATTCCTTTAAACAGAAGAAAGACTTATATGAAAACAATTGTTAAATTTTGGCTGGCATTCAATGAACATCATAGATTTAAAAAAAAAGATTTAGAAAGATTAGGCAGCTATCAAAGAAACAATACCGCAAACATCATTATACCACATCCTATCAACCCCGATATGGTACATACAGAACAATTTATAGTTTAACCCAAACCCCTGAGTTTGCACCCTGTCACAGCATCTAACCAATCTCGCGTTAACCATAGTCTCATTAGATTAAATCAAATATGATATAGACTTAAATGAAAATTCAAAAAATAAAAAAAGAGAAAGACTTGCCTATGCGGATGATACATGCAAGTAAGCTTTAGAGAAAAAATGAACTTGTTTAGTCAGAAATTATTTCTACGTCATCACTTTCTCGAACTACTTCATTTTCAGGGACTTCTTCCTTTAAATTCTCCCTTAAACTTTGTTTCAGATGTTCAAACTCCTTTGCAACCACCTCTATGTTGTCTTGCCTTTTGTCATCTGGTTGCGAATCTACTGGGATTTCTTTATCTGTTAGGACTTTGTCAGCCTCACTGTAGAGTTCATGAATGAAATGTTTAGATAAGTAACTAGAGGATAATCGTTTGTTTAGTGTAGGATCGATTTATGTTTCACTGGGTGAACTAGAGCTTGTCACTGAATGTGACTTAATACCCCCGAAAGTGCTTTCAGAGAATGAGATAGTTTGACAGAAGAGGCAAAACATGCTTCAAATATTAAGATAACTGTTGGATTTGAGACCTCTAAATTGCGTCTTGCAAAACTTAAACATGTGATAAATGTTTTCAAGCTATTGAAGGAAAACTGAAGGAGGTATTTGTAACACAAAATTACTAGTATATGTAAACGAAAAAGAAAACAAGGAGGAGTTTGCAACACAAGATTTTTACTTGTGCACAAAAAAGCTAGAGTTCTAATTCTTGAAGCAGGGCAGTTGAGACTTGAAAATTGCGTATTGCAAAACTCTAACTTTTGTTCAATGTTTGTATTAAGTTTCATTACTATTGATTGAAAACTCATGGAGGAGTTTGCGAAACAAAATTATGAGTACACGGTAACAATCGACAAAAAAGGTGAAAGTTCAAGGGGACATAATTCATGCACCAGGGGGAGTTGAGACTTGAAAATTGTGTCTTGCAAAACTTCAACTTATCATCAATATTTGTATTAAAAATCATAACTATTGAATGAAAAGTAAAGGAGGAGTTTGCGACACAAAATTATCAGTACATAGCAACAATAGAAAAAATGTCTAAGTTCAAGGGGAGATAATTCATAAACCAGGGGTGGAGTTGAGACTTGAAAATTGCTTCTTGCAAAACTTCAACTTATAATCAATATTTGTATTATAAATCATAACTATTGAATGAAAACCGAAGGAGGAGTTTGCGACTCAAAATTATAAGTACATGGTAACAAATAGGAAAAATGTCTAAGTTCAAGGGGAGATAATTTATGAACCAGGGGGAGTTGAGTCTTGAAATTTGCATCTTGCAAAACTTCAACTTGTCATCAATGTTTGTATAAAGATTCATTTCTAATGAATGCAAACTGAAAGAGGAGTTTGAGACACAAAATTATCAGTACATAGTAGTATATAGGAAAAAAAGTATAAGTTCAAGGGGAGATAATTCATGAACCAAGGCGAGATGAGATTTGAAAACTGCGTCTTGCAAAATTTCAACTTATGATCAATGTTTGAATGAAGTTTCATCACTATTGAATGAAAACTCATGGAGGAGTTTGCGACACAAAATTATCAGTACATAGTAATAAATAGAAAAAAATGTCTAAGTTCAAGGGGAGATAATTCATGAACCAGGGGGAGTTGAGACTTGAAAATTGCGTCTTGCAAAACTTCATCTTATGATCAATGTTTGTATGAAGTTTCATTACTATTGAATGAAAACTGAAGGAGGAGTTCGCGACACAAAATTATCAGTACATAGTTACAAATAGAAAAAAAATGTCTAAGTTCAAGGGGAGATAATTTATGAACCAGGGGGAGTTGAGACTTGAAAATTTCGTCTTGCAAAACTTCAACTTGTGATCATTGTTTGTATGAAGTTTCATTACTATTGAATGAAAACTGAAGGAGGAGTTTGCGACACAAAATTACTAGTAAAAATGTCCACGGACGGACAGACAGACGGACGGACGGACGGACGGACGGACAGACGGACGGACGGACAGACAGGCTGATTCCAGTATACCCCCGAAAACATTCGTTTTGCGGGGGTATAACAAAAAAAGCTATATTTTCACGAGTGGCGGTGCTACGAGTGAAGATATGGCTTTTGTTGTTCAGCTTTATTTCGGGGGAAAAAATATAGCTTTTGTTTTCCACGAAATGAAGTTCAGGTCGATCTTACTTAAAAAAACAAAGTATTATTCTATTTCTTTAATGCAAAAATGAGAAGAAATATGAAAATTTTACGCCATTTCTTCTTAAAGCTGGTCATTTTGCACATGATTATTATGCCAATGTCATGTTGACTGCACTAATTGTGCTCCGCTTAGATGACCTGAAATAGGGTGAATTGAACCAAAACGGGGTATAATTTTGTGATAATTTCATTAGTTAGGCGGTGAGGTCATCAAATCATAATTACCGTCAGGTTTGGATATTACACCAAAAAACATAAAAGAAATGAGAAAATACTTAGGTTCATTCTTTGCTAACCTTTTTTTTATTCAATGGTTTTGATCTATCCAATATCAAGGTATTGTTTATTTAAATGGAATGTAATGCTGCTTTTTATTACATTTTCAGTAATATCGCGGCAGTTGGAGCATCTAACGATTGATTCCTGATATTTTCAAGAAAAGTACTAACAGTATGGATGTAGATATAGAACTGTTAGGCGAGCTATTGTAGACAATTACTTCAGTCTTGACTCGACGCCTGTATTTATCTTTTTGACTAAGGTTCCTACATAACTTTTATTATAAATGCTTTAAAAATGAGGACAATTTTTCTTACTACTTTTTTATTTAAAAACACGTTTCAAAGGATATCTAAATTATTGTCTTTATGAAAGTGTGCGCAAATCAGTAAATGTTAACAGTTGAAGCTATCTAGATAAATGCAAAATATAAATGGAAAGGGGGAGAAAAAACTTACCCCACTATTGGTTGGTTTAAAAGTGCCCGGATTTCTGGAGCAATAGACATGATGTCATGGTCAGGGCTGTATCTATAGACTGGAACACCCATCTTGTTTATAAGGAACACTTCGAAATTCCAGCGCACATCGCTCACTTTTATTGGTTCGTAGAACAGGAGATCCTGGAAGGTGTCACTGGTTGGACCACACATACTCTGTTAGTAAAATATATAAAATGACGGTGGCGGATCCAGAGCGGATTCGAGGAGAGTTGGGTCAAACGAACCCAATTTGAAGCCCAATTATTTGGTTTTCACGAATGATTTAAATTAATCTGTCTACCGCTGGCCGAGACATATAACTATTGTAAACACAAACTTGACACACAGTATAGATTTAGATCAGACTGCACCACAGTGCAGGGTGATCTAAGCATATACCGTCTTTTTTTTTTTTTTTTTTTTTTGGTTTCTGTGATAAAAAGAAAACTTGTTGAGGCAATATTAGCAGGATAAGGGTAAAAATTGTGTAATTCTAGGAAAGCCAGCCCCCCTTTTTGTATACCCCCTTTACAGACATCCTGGATCCGCCACAGATTGAGGATATTGATCCTTGTTCATATATTCCCTATGAACTGAAAACTTTGAATGTAATCAAAAACTAAGATCAGAAGCACAGTCTAATCTTAATCATAAACTGCGTGTCTTCAGAAAAGAAGAGCAACACATACAGGTGCGTTCGGCTGTTGATTGCTGGATGGTGGATGAAAGTCTTAGTAAAAAAGGGAAATAATTTTCACAAAATATATCTCAAGTTGTCTCTTTTGATGGTGAATATGTGTGCAAAGTTTCAAGTAAATGCCTTCAGTAGAATCAGAATATCACAAAAGTTTTCGCACGACGACGCCGACATCAAAGACGACTACAGCGACGACAAAGACAACAAGGCTTTAGCATTATCTCTCCGAAAACCTCCGTGCTAAAAATTTTGAAATGTATCAAATCATCAATTTGTTGGGCACAAAATTTAAAATGACCTACACTAAGATGGGATTGAATCAGATTGGGTGGCTGATAGACTTACCTTTAAATAAGTGTAGAGTTTGTCTTCATTTGCTCCATTGACATCTATCTTCTTAAACATCTGAAACTTGGGGATGTACCCTTTACCGGGCCTCACCCAAGCCAGACCTCCGAGAATCTCATCGGCAGTGTTACCGGGTTCTTGCTGAAATATACAATATCATATTGTGAAATTGACAATCATCTCAATCAAAACCACAAATAGTCACTCGCTCAACGCTCCAATCATTCATTCATTCGTTCATTCATTCATTCCAAACACTCGCTCAAATCACTAAATCAAAGCACTGAAAGTACTGATGGTGAACGAACCTAATGGCATTCTAGAGTGATATATTGAATTCAATTAGAAAAGAGAAATTACGAATGTAAAAAAAAGTGGGAAGAATTGTCTCGACAAAATTTCCGTTATTCGGAAATTTCACTGCCAATTCAAAGAAAGGGAAAGAGAGGAAAATCCTGTTAGAAAAATATTTGTTAGAATATGAGATGTTAATCTGTGAAAATTTCTTTTACACTCTTGAAATAGGTACATTTATTAATTAAACATACATGGAGAAAACTGTCTTTAACCTATAACCAATGGTGTTTGTTTTTACAAATGTAGTTTTTATCATGTTTAAGCTTATTTCAAGTAAATTTGTTGTATTTGTTTTAACTTTTTTAACTATCTTTGTTTCTTCTCAGAGGATGAAAAGGTCTTTGAGTACCAACCAAAGAAACACCTATGAATATCAGTCAGTCCTAAATTGTACTCATTGTTTAAAGTTATGATTTGTTAACTTATTAATAGTATTTTGAACCATAACCTGAGAGATTAGTTTTTAACATATTTGAAGCCATAACCACTTCCGTGGTTGACACTTATGTCGTTATTCAATTTTATAACACTGCAGGATGAGAAATATTTAGGTATAGGTTAAAGGAGGTCTAGTGCCCTATTAGTATAATTCATAGATAATTTCTGTTTAAGGTTTAGAAATTAAAGTATAACTTTTTATATTAAACAATTGCTCCATAGAAAATTGCATACTAAAAGTCTTTATAAATATTATTTTTGTAACGAAAAGCGAATAAGAATCTTATTTAAGAAATTTATTTTTTAAAGGGAGGTAATAATTGCATGACTATGTCTATGACTATGTTTAAGTATAATACAATGTTTTTTTCCTTCCGACTTTCTTTCCAAAAAGAGTTGAGAATCCTTACAATTGTCGGTTTATTTTTTGCACGAGAATCTATTGTTTACCTTCAAGAGTTTGGATGCTTGTAAAATCACTCACTATCGATATCTTATTACAGTATTGCGGCTGATATAAGACTTTCTGCTCGGAGCTAGTTTTTGCTTAAACTGTAGTTAACAAATTCTAAACGTATTTGGGAAGGATGGAGCCAGTTTTTATTCATCGATTTAGATTTTTATGATTTCTGTAAACTAGAAAGCCATGAATGGCTTGAGTCACTCCACAGGCTTGAAATTCTTGTAAAGCAAATAAATGTTTTGACTTGATTTTTAGATATTTGGGGTTCTACTGATGTTGAAAATGATTTTGAAATTTTGAACTGTATAACAGATAGAGAAATGACCTCTGCTCTTAAAAGACATATTTTTCATCAAATCAAAATGATTTTTGGCTGCATGATAATGGGTCATCCAAAGATCATACCAAAAAATTTTGATTGATATCCATCTGTTACATTCTGAGAAAATGAATTTCATAGTTTCCACTATTTAACTTGTTGAGAAATGACATCCACCCATAGAATGCATATTTTTCATCCAAACAAAATATTTTTTGTACACTGATAAAGGGTCACTCTAGGATCATTCCAGTGAAATTTGGTTGATATCCATAAGTTACATGCTGAGAAAAAGATTTTCAAAGTTTCCACTATATATCATATATAGAAATGACCTCTGCACATAAAATGCATATTTTCCATCCGATCACAATGAATTTCATAGTTTCCACTATTTAACTTGTTGAGAAATGACATCCACCCATAAAATGCATATTTTTCATCCAAACAAAATATTTTTTGTACACTGATAAAGGGTCACTCTAGGATCATTCCAGTGAAATTTGGTTGATATCCATCAGTTACATTCTGAGAAAAAGATTTTCAAAGTTTCCACTATATAACATATATAGAAATGACCTCCGCCCATAAAATGCATATTTTCCATTCGATCACAATGATTTTTTGTACACTGATAAAGGGTCACTCTAGGATCATTCCAGTGAAATTTGGTTGATATCCATCAGTTACATTCTGAGAAAAAGATTTTCAAAGTTTCCACTATATAACATATATAGAAATGACCTCCGCCCATAAATTGCATATTTTCCATCCGATCACAATGATTTTTTGTAGACTGATAAAGGGTCACCCAAGGATCTTTCATGTAAAATTTCATTGGTATCCATTGATAAGAATCTGAGAAAACTCACTTTTTACCATATTTTGAAATTAGCCACGCCCCTTAAATCCATGTTTTTAATTGGATCAAAATTTCTTGAACAACTTTGAAAGAGGGTCACCCAAGGATCATTCCTGTGAAGTTTGCTTGAAATCCATCCAGTAGTTTCTGAGGAGAAGATTTTTAAAGAAAAGTTTACGACCGGACGCACGCACGCACGGACGGACGGACGCACGACGGACACAACGCCATGACAATAGCCCCAGTGGCTTTCAGCCAGTGGAGCTAAAAACGCAATGACTTTTTAAAGAATAATTTAACAACTAAACCCGCCTGTCGAATCGTAAACAAGTGCATGACGGATCTGGTCCCCCCTTGACCACGGCAATATCTACTCGTCAATTGGAGTGGTATCTAGGGTTGAATATTAAGCTATCATTTATTTAATTTTCAAATAGAATTTTGAATTGTTATGGTTTTACAGATTGAAAAAATGCAAAGTAGAATGGACCCAATGAAATATCTTCCGTGCCTGTCGCAATTGATATTCGGCAATATTCGCTTCTGAGACAGACGAATACGAAACGTTTTCGCTGGGAATAAGTTCACCGAATATTCGAGTGTATCCTTACAAGCCCTACTTCAGCCAACGCAATTTTACAGAAAAATCTTAATAGCGGCGTTTATCCCTATTCAAATAAAAGTACAAGAAAGGTTGTACATGTAAAACACATGTCGAATCATTCTTAAAACCCGTCTCGAGACTGACTGTCGCTAGTTGAAAAGTTATGTAAAACCGCGTTACCGTTTCTAATGACACAAGGTGTCTTGATGCGTCATTCGTCTCAACTCGGCCGATTCCTCTAACCTACATTTAAATCGGAGCCGTCGGAGATCGCCCGAGTATTGCCGAATGTAAGTTCAAGAGGACATGACCTAAATAAACACGTATTTCCGGCTTATTACTACAAGTTGCACCAGCGAAGGCTTGGGTCAAAAACATAGTATCTGTCTCTACGGTGTCTAGACACAAACTTTGTTTTTGCTTTAAACTCTCAACAAGCTTACGCCGATCAAAAATTCCCTTGATAAACATTGCAAGATCATTTTGTGTTTTTCAAGGCGAATTTTCATTATTTTCACTTGATAAAGAACACTAGTAGCACGCTTTTAAAGAAAAAAACAGTGATTTTGCGGAGAAAAATATTGAAAGATACTAAATTGAATTTTAAGAGGCGCTACTTTATTTCAAATGTATTAACATCCAACAGGATTTTCCTGACATGGTATATAACACTGGTGAACGACGTTCGTTCACCAAAAACGATCTGAATTCGTCAAATAACGCTTCAAAGCCGTTCAAATTGACCAACATTTCAATCAAATTGATCAGATAATTTCATGATTTAATGGATGCTGTTGTATTTGAAGCGTGAAAATACAAAATCCTCGCTTGAACATCATTCAAAACTCGCTAAACACTCTCATTCATTTTTATTCGAAAATAATTCCAAAACCATTCAACTTGTCATTTACATGCTGTTTCTCACTGTACGTGTGAATCCTAAAGTAAAATGAGGCCATCTCGGAACATCATATCTTTACATTTTAGATTCCGAATATATGCTGAATACGAAAAGTCTCGACTTAGGTCAGCATGGGCACTCCGCGCAGTCTAACCGAGTTGACCCTGTTGACTCATTTCGAACATCCCCATTGGTCCTTTAGGTCATTACGAGCCTTTATATACCATTACCAACAGATTCGTAAATTTTTTAAGTAAATTTAATGGTCGACCTGTATATCCGCGCAGTATGATCAGAGCCTTCACTATACGCTCTGTTCAAATTTTCTAGAAGAGGCCTTCATTAGAGGGTTGATTGTATGCCCAGCTTGGTCAATATCTAGGCATACTATTTACCCACATGGAACATTTTTGCAATCGAAATATCACGCACAGGTCATATTTGTTCGACATTTCTGAATTGTCAAGGTAGATGGGTTTCCTGTTAAGTACAAATGATTTCGAATCTTGCCAGTAGTCAGAGCTTGGACGAGTAGGAATGTTGTACAGTTAACAACATCGTGAAATTGACAAGGTGAATGAATATGGAATGATTTAGGAATGAAATTGAATTAATGTGTAGAGCGACTTTTGAGTGAATTTAATCGGAGGTAATCCAGTCTTGCAAATTTTGTTCAGGATGAACAAAAATAGCAATATTGAGTACCTCCCTTTAATGAAATATGCATGCAAGTTCTATAGAAAGCTTCTTATTTCTTCAAGAACTTATCAGACGCTCACAATTTCAATTAATTGAGTGAAATCCCGATTTTTCCCCCAGCTATACTTTATTTTGAACGAAGTTGTTGTTATATGTTTTTCAGTGAGTTTGGAGCGTTTTTGAATGGTTTGAGTGAGTGTCTGGAATGAATGAATGGAGCGCTGAGTGAGCGATTTAGAATGGTTAAATGGAGTTAAATGTCAATTCCACGATGTAATTAACTGTACCCGAATACCCGATATCTCGTTTCCCACAGATACTCGAGTAACCGGTGAATAATGTCCATTTAATATTTATCCAAGCGGGAACTTTCGGCGATTCTACGGAATAGACCTCGGGAATAATACGGGCGCAGCCATGAAAGCGCGTCACTTCACACGTGGGTTAATATGACGTCATAAACATAAACGATCCCGCTAAGGATGACGTTGCATAAAACAAAATCAACGAAAGAAGAATAATTGGCATATCATAATTTGATAACAAAACGCAGTGTCTTACTGCGTTTTGTCATCAAATTATTATATGCCCAAAAGATCTCGAAAGACGATCGGAAAGAATTAACAAAATGTCATTTTCTTTATGCGTATTAACCGAAGTACCACCAGGAGCCGAATTACTTAAAAAATGACCCAAAATTACTACACTTACGTCCGAGGTACTTTTCAAGTTACGGAAAAGTCCGAGCGATGTTCCGAAATATACTTTTCAAGTTACGGAAAAGTCCGAGCGATGTTCCGAATGATATTTATCAAGTAAATCCATAGGCGGATCCAGAATTTTTGTAAAAGGGGTTCAAACATACAAATCCCGACATGGTTTTAAAGGACACAGGGGTAGCGAATCTGTTACTCGCAAATAAGTGGTCAGGACTTTCAAAACTATCTGATTTAAGTCCGTACGACCATCTCGAAATCAATTTCAGAAAAGAATTGAAGACTGTTTAAAACAGTCTTCAATTCTTTTCTTAAGTTGATCCCCGAAAAATTATAGTAATTATACATTAGTTGGGTGACGGGTAATGATTCAGGACCCGGGTAGAAACGTACCCTATCTGATACCCGGATATTCGAGTACTCGTCCCAGGCCTATCAGTAGTAAATGATAATAGATTACGCAAACTGAACAGGGTGAACATCTTTCTCTGATTTGTATTGTTCTGAATAAACAATTATGTACTACAATATTTTTTTCATTTAAGAAAAAAAATCTGATATCGGCAGCTGCCAAGTCCTTGTTGGCCTTTGCCAAGTGTAATATCACTTTCAAATATATTATGTACAGGCCAACCTATCTAGCGGCCACCTGTATTCAACAAGCAACCTGTATTAAGCAAGCAACCAATGAGTTGCAAAATAACATAAATGCACAGAATTTTACCTGTATTTATCAAGGACTTGTCTTAAGTACTTTTTGAATGCCTTATACAGGTTTGACTTGTATTCAAATGATTGAAAAGATCAGGAGTATTGCTGTACGTGGTTCACACAAGCAACTTACCGTTTCCTCTATTTAACATCTAAGACTAACGTTATTCATAAGATTAAACAAACAAAACAAACAAACAATAAAAAACCCAAACCAAATCATATTTGCTTCTTAGGAAGAACTGTAAAATTTTAACTAGATTTATATATGACTAGAGTACACTCCATGTTCTAGAAATGAATATTATATAAATGAAAAATGTATTAGAAAATTATACTCACAAGGTTGAAATCGTTACAAGGGAATCCGAGGACTTTAAATCCATCACTCAAGAATTCCGTTGTTAGTGCGTTCATCCCCAGATAATGGGGCGTGGTTAACCCTCAGTAGGTAGCAACGTTCACGATGGCCAGAACATTGCCCTGGTACCGCGTGAAATCGATTGTTTCGTTCTCATAAATGTTCGTTGCACTGAAGTCGTACACTGTCTGATTCAAGTCGTTGGGAACGTCACATGTAATCCTGAGCCCCTCTGAGCCCAAAACCAGCCCCAACAGGGCCAGAAGTACAAGTTGTCCTCTGCTCGAAGGCCCCATCCTAAATGAAGTTGGATCAACTAGATCATGAGTTCTTCATAAGATCTTCACCTGACTGTTAGATAAACACTTATACTAGGGCATATTTGCTAGCTCATAAAACGGTTGTAATTGGAGTTTAGATGAAAGCGTAGTTACAACATTTTTATCCTCGAAATAGGTTACACTTCACTGACAACCGGGTTATAAACGGGGTTATTAAAATACTAAAGATATGTATGCCGCTTGTGTGAACAGTAAGATACAAATATTAATACGAAATCATGTTAATCGCATCCACTAAGATTCAATTTGCTGTTGAAGAATTGATTCACGTTTTCGAGTCCGTTGATATTTGCAGCGAAACAGAAAAGGGGTTTACACGCCAAAGTAGGTGGGTTCACGTCTTTGCACATGACTATTGTACTAGTAAATCGTTAATTCTCACCATTATCAAAGTATATTTGATCTTTGTCGCCTCGGTCAATATTGACAACATCGATGATTTTGGAATGATTTTAGAATGAAATTGAATAAGTGTGTGGAGCGAGTTTTGAGTGAAATTAAAGGGAGGTAATCGAATATCGTTAATTTTGTTCACGCTGAACAAATTAGCGCTATTAATTAGTCCCTTTCATAAAATATGCATACAAGTTCTGTAGATAGCTTCCTATTTCTTCAGGAACCGATCAGGCGCTTACACTTTCAATCATGTCAGTGAAATCGCGATTTTGTCTGGCTATATTTCTTTTGAATATAGTTTTTGATTAGATCTTTTTAAAAGATTTTCGAGGGTTTTTGAATGGTTTCAGTGAGTGTTTGGAATGAATGAGTGGAGCGCTGAGTGAGCGATTTAGAATATTTTTAATTGAGATGAATGCCAATTTTACGATGATCTTAACTGTACGAGGACGGTACAGTAAAACTTGTGTCACTTTGGGGCGAATGGTCGTTTGATACACTTGATATTTCGATAGCATATATAGATTTCCGCATAATTCTTATTGAAACGTATGATGTTGAACATTTATTTATTTACAGGATTCTAAAGAGTTTCAACAACATAAGAGTTAATTATAAATAATACATAATTCATTGTTTAAGAATGCCTATTTTTTCAGCGATTTTGCTATCGGTGAAGGGACTATTAATGATTGTCGCAAAATACAAACAGTTGCCCGTGAAATGATCTGAAAGCTTAGGGAATGGTACCCCCTTTGATACTTGCCTGTAATCGGGAGAACCATTTTCAAACGTTATCGAACGCTTTGTCATCCTGATTGCACGGCTGGCTTCTCTTAACTTTAGCGTAAAATATAATACATTGTATTAAACTCTGCAAGAAAACTTGGAAGTTTGAAGTATTTCGGGTGAAATATACCGCTACAATGGGCATTAGTGGCTTTGATATAAAATGTCATACTAACTAAACATTTAGCACTCGTATTAACTGTTGCGCTGTATTTTCCTGAATTGATATCTTGCTTCAAAATCTTCTTTATAATAAAAGAATGGTATAAGACTTTATTAAATGAAACTGGCTTTCACTTTATCTGTAAACAAATTACAAGAGTTGAAACATTGTGGCTTAATGGGTACACAATAATGTTGTCTTTTCTTGTAATGCGAATAATGTTTTAAACTTAATTTAAATAAATGATAAAAATCTCACTTATTTCATTTATTGGATAGTCTTCGATTTTGACTTAAAACAAGAATATATCCTGTTAAAAACTCGTTGTGAATTGTTAATGGTATTCTTTAATTTTCCGCTAATATGCATTATTTTGAAACCTGTAAATGTTCAAGAGACCGACATGGAAGACTGGAAGACCAAATGTGCAGCCTCTATAAATAAGGACGTTGTTATCATTGCTACTTTTATTTAGAAATAATCCTGAAACTCAAAGATTTAGTGAAAATTATTGTGATTACCAGCGATTGCGTGGTCAGCCTTAAATTCAAACTTGTTGATCGTTGATGGTCGACATGCACTAATAAACAGATCACTGATCATTTTATAAATGGCTTATGTAAGGTTATAGCATATAAAATGAAATAAATAGAAATTCGCAATCACTCATTAAAAAGGTCAATAGAAATTGTCACAAATAGCATACAAGTCGTATTCAAAATAAACTTTATCACTTCTTAAATAAAGTCGATAAGCAAGTATGCAAAGCTCTGCTGTTTGAAACTAAGCCAAACTATTTGGTCTTATCGTCTGAGCCATTCCAAACAAGCTTCCTCTGCAAGGAAAGTTTTCAGCAAACAGTAAAAAGAATATGCATGGGCACAGACCTTACATGAACATATATAGCATGCAAAGAACAAACTTCATGAAATTCAATTAAATGAGACAATTATAAAATGTCTCTGACTTCTGATTTCAGAGACAAAGTTTTTTTATGATTTTTTTTCTCCTTTGTGTCTAAGTAAAATAGGGTGGGTTCATTCAGAGCCTAAATATAACCCCAGGTCCATGATATGTAAACGTTGGTAGAAGTCCCCTATATAATATTACAAACATAGTATGGATGATGCCTTCCTTTTGGTTTCAGAGAAGATTTATGAAGTTTTTTTGCTCTTCGAATCTATATAAAAAGGATTGCTTCCGGTGGAGCCCAAGTATGACCCGAAGGGTCTTGGTATGAACAAATCTAGCAGAGGTCTACTTGATGATGCTACATACAAAATACAAACACTGTCTGCTTTTTGGTTTCATAGAAAGAGATTTTTACAGATTTTCCCTCTTTGATTCTATTTAAAAGGGATGCGCTCGGGTGGAGCCCAAATATGATCCAGGGTCTTGATAGGAACAGGCTAGGTAGAGGTCCACTAAATGATTCTATATACCAAAATATGAAAGCTATCTGTCTTCTGGTTTCAGGGAAGAAGATTTTTAAAGATTTTCGCTCTTTGATTCTATGTAAAAGGGGTTGTGGCCAAATGGAGCCCAAATATAATCCCAGGGTCTTTATATAAACAAACTTGGTAGAGGCCCACTAGATTATACTACATACTTAGTAAGAAAGCTGTCTGCCCTCTGAAGAAGATTTTTGAAGATTTTCCTATTTTCACTCTTTAAGTTAAGGGTAAAGGGAAAGTTAAGGGTTGGTTTCAGTTTTTTGAACAAGTTAGGTAGAACTAGTCTCAAGGAACATCACTGCCAAGTTTCATCAAGGTTGGCCGACCGGTTAAGGAGGAGAAGACGTTTTAAAATATTGTAGACGACACATGATGAACGTCTGAAGACGAACATTGAACGATCACAATAGCTCACATTGAGCAACAGAGGTCAGAATCTAAAATCTAGTTTCCTGAAAATGTGTCAGGCAGTTATCCGAAACTCGAAATTATGAATATCCATTCAAGTCTCCAGACATGTACTTTACTAGAATGCTGACCATAAATGGCAATCAATATGACAACGGTACATCTTGCTATCACTAAAATAATAGTCATTTGTAAAGCGGAAATTACCAATTCCATTCATTTCTTCGCTTATTGTTCAAAGAATATATTTTCATATGTTCGAATATCAGATCGATCAATTTCGAGACTTCATTATTAATCTGATACTTATGCAGTCATGAAAAGCTAACAAGCCTTTTTTTATTTTTTTATTCATTTAGGCCTATATTATAACTTCATTTGCGTGTTGATCTGTCCACGAATAAATTTTTAATGGGGGAGGAGTAGTATGCAAAGCAAAATCCTCGGGCGGTTTTTTGCAAATAACTCGTCCTTCATCAGACTTCATTAATTATTTGCGAAATTGAAATTATATCCATTCTTACATAATCAAAATTCTAAAATTATTATTATTACCTTTTTCTTGATGTAGAATAGTAAAATTACATTTTCTGGGTGTAAAATTAATAAATGAGTAATGATTTTGACGTTGGGAGAATTTCACAGAAAGCGCAACGCGTCATTAAGCTCATGATGTTTGAATATTATTGCGAATAAAGTTCTTTGTATATATTCTTATTTCATACATGCGTTAAACACGACATCGTGTAATAATTCTAAATAGTAGCACGCTAATGAATCAGTGATTTCAAAAATGAATCATTGAAGGAAAATGTGAATTCTATATTCAAAATATCGTTAAAAACGAAAAGATTCGCAATGTGCGCATCAGAGGTGGACTTCTTGCCCTGTGAAACGAATTATAATTATTTCTACTTCATACTTCATACTTCATGTGTGCTTCGTTTTATTTTGACGCGGGTCACGTTTGTTACAGATATCTCCAATAATCGGGAATTGCTAGTATGCAACCTGTAGAAGAAGCTTAAATAATTTCATTAATGTTAAATCCTTGTTAGACATTAAAACATATCGAACACACCGAATACATTTCATCTACCGAGAAAACACAATTATAAACTCAACATGTACGTTACATATATAATTTACATTGGATCAATACGCCACATGGTCCATTCTTTCCCATATATCGCATCTGTCTAGGTCAATGGCTTTCTAAAAGACCCTTTCCCACTTACCATCAACCGATGGCAGTGTCGCGAGGTAAGTTAAGAAAAAAGGTCACAAGATAACAAAATCAAAAGGGTAATTGTTCGACTTCGAAATTGGGCTTTAATAAATAGAGGATAATTGGTTAGTATCATAAAATATCAATGTTATCTGGTTGAGGTTGGGAGAATTTATCATGACGAGGCTTTGCAAAGTAATGATAATTTCTAGCAGACGAGACAAGATAATATTGAGATTTCAAGACACTTACATGTTATTCTTTTTATCATGTAATCTTTTTCAGCGCTTAATTATAAAAAATCCTTCAAATCAAAGGAATGCAGATGATGGTGTTTGCAATTGTTTCTTAAAAAAACACTGTTAATACAGTCTTCATTGCATGATTAAACACAATGACAATAAGTATCGTAAAATTGAAGAGAATACGTCAATTTATTCAA
The DNA here is from genome assembly GCA_948146395.1 of Fragum whitleyi. Taxonomy (NCBI): domain Eukaryota; kingdom Metazoa; phylum Mollusca; class Bivalvia; order Cardiida; family Cardiidae; genus Fragum; species Fragum whitleyi. The sequence continues at coordinate 5,780,438 of OX411545.1, read as the reverse complement.
TTTAGTTCTGTACACATTTCTATAAGTTCTATACAATATACAAAGCAAAGCAATCATGTAAGAATGTTTATCAGTTATAAGAGTTATTCGTTTCTTGAATAATACGTTTATCACTTGGCATTTTTATGAAACAAATCGAACCTTTGTCATCCAAGTTTTTCAATCACCTAATAATTATTCTCTTAGTGTCATAAAAAAGTTACCATATAGTCATTCCATGGAAAATTGATTTTTATCATTTTTAAAATTATTTGCAATCTACCATCTTTCACAAATTAGTCCAGGCCCGTACATGGGAATTAGCCATAAGTCCCATTCAGCATTGTTTATTTTGTCTATTTTATCACATTTACAGTTTTCAGGTAAACGATTTTGTTTTACCCTTTAGATGCACAATAGACTAGGCGCTATCTTAGTAGCCGAAGCGGTGTTTTTTTTATTTTTATTTTTTTTATTATTATTTTTTTTTCATAATCAGTTTTTTTGTCACGGTAATTAAATGAGTCACAAATGTATACAATTCTTGTTCATTTCAAACAATGCAAGCAGTAGTTTAAGACAAATTTTATTGTTTTCCAAACACCGTCCGTCACCTTCACCCCATTCCTTTCGTACATGGGTCATGTCCGTCTAGTATCACGGAAAAAGGGCCATTTGGAATTTTTCATTTTAATATCTCGTTATCGCGACAGAGTCCACGGTTTTCATCTAGTTCGTAAATGGGTTAGGTCTTTCTAGTATCCAGTGAAAAGGTGTCTCATAGAAACTTGATAAAATAGCCCCGTTACATGTAATTTCGAGTCCAGAGTTTCCATCGTTTCTTCTAAAATTGGGCAAGTCCTCCGCGAATCATTGGAAAATGGGCAATATGGAATTTGAATACAATATCTTCGTTTTCATGAAAATGTCCACTGCATAGAGTGCACCAATGGCCTTTCGACGACCTGACACCCTGACGTAGTTTTAAACAACAGTTTGCGCAATTGTCGAGGTTATGTGATCATTGATTGTTCGTCGTCCGTCGTGCGTCGCGCGTCGTCTGTAGTTCGTCATTCGGCGCCAACAATATTTCAAGTAAAATTAATTTTGTCATTATCTGTCTTGGCGAACTCTTGCATGATATAATAAGAGGACCATAATGGTCCTTTATCGCTCACATTCGTCTCCTTGACTCCTCCCTCAGCAAATTTAAATGCCTCTAAAGACCTAATATTACCATTATTTTATTCAAAGACAGACATTATTCTTTTCGTCTGATCCCTGCATAGGTTTCTAAACCTGTATAAACCAGTTTCATGAATGGATTCATCCTTTCACAAATAAAGCATACTCAAATACTGAGAGAATAACCCCTAGAGTGGATAAAGAGAATATAGGCCCGTTTCCCCGTATTTTCACATAGAACTAAATAAAAAATAAGCATTTTTCAATATCGATTATCGTTTTGACTAGAATACATTCTGACCAAATTTTATGAAGATTGTGCTAGAATTGTAGCTCCTAGAGTGTAAACAAGAAAATTGTCATTAAGGTCCCTTTTCCTGTGATATTAAATGGAACCTCCCCTATTCCAAAAGGGTAAATTCTTATGACCGGACAGGCAATTTGACAAAGTTTCGCAAAGAGTAGGCCAAAATTGTGGCCTCAAGAGTGTAGAGAAGAACATCGTCACCAAGGCACCTTTTCCTTTGAAATGGCAGGGATCCTTCCAATTTTCTATAGGCTTCATCCTTGTGACCTGACCAATATTCTGACCAAGTTTCCTTAAGATTGGGCCGGCTATATTCATGGACTCTTGAGTGTAAACAAGAAAATTATCATTAAGGCCCTTAAGTTCAAACAAGAAAATCATCATTAAGGCCCTTGAGTGCAAACAAGAAAATTATCATTAAGGCCATTGAGTTCAAACAAGAAAATTATCATTAAGGCCCTTGAGTGCAAACAAGAAAATTATCATTAAGGCCCTTAAGTTCAAACAAGAAAATTATCATTAAGGCCCTTGAATGCAAACAAGAAAATTATCATTAATGCCCCCTTTCCCTTGATAAAGTATTAATAATTCCTAGTTTCAATAGGTATCATAGTTGTGACCTGAACAATATACTGACCAAGTTTCACGAAGATTGAGGTTCGCACTTTCTACACCGAAGTACATTAGTACAACAGCTAGGATGCAAACGATTTGAAAAGTTCTCTTAATGGGCAGTCTCAGTGCGCACTATATCTTTCCTAAGAAAACGCATTAGATCTAAGTATGTACAGGAGGGTGTACAGACACATGACTACGAACAACAGACAAACTTTGTATTGAAGTCACTTCAACTTGAAGTATTTTCCAAGGAAATTGAAGCTTTCGAGAGGGCCTACCTATTCCAAGGGGAAGTAGTATTCTCAAATTACGATCATACCTTGATTCTAACCACGTTCTATGCATATGAGGTCGTCTGAAACATTCCCCACTTGAGGATCAATTCAAGAATCCTATTATTGTGCCAAAACATCATATGAGTATGTTGTTAATCAAGCACTACAATTAAAAGAATATAACCAAGGGAGACATTTTATATTAGTGGCCTCTAGAGTGTAAACGAGAAAATGATTATTATGGCCCCTTTTCCCATGATATGGCATAGATCCTTCCCATTTTCCATAGGGCTCATCCTTGTGACCTGACTAACATTCTGGCGAAGTTTCATGAATATTTGTCTATATTTGTAGCCTCCAGAGTGTAAACAAAAATATCATTCAGGCCCCCTTTCCCGTGATATGTCCTGGATCATTCCCATTTCAATAGGGTTCATCCTTGTAACCTGGAAAACGTTCTGACAGAGTTACATAAAAATTGGGCTTTTACAGTCAACTAATATGACCCAGTCTTCATGAAAAAAATAACCGTCCCTATTAGGCCGTTATTTATAGATAGTCCGTTTGACTTCTATATGGACCAACCTTTTCATCAATTACATAAAATTGCGTTTGAATTAAGGATTTGTATGTAGTAAAATCTTAATTTCAGCTTAATACCATTCCAAAAAATATTTTTTGAAAATAAAATGATTTCAAAATAATGATTTTGTCTATCTAGTTAATGTTAATATTTTCGCATTATCCGTTTTTAAACACGAGGGGTGATGGGGGCTGTTCAATAGTAGGAAAATGTCAACATATAAAGTAAAAACACGTGGTTTTATACTAAACTTTTGACAGATGAAATGTCCATTATTCCTTATTTGGACATGCTAATTAGCATATCGACGGTCATGTCATCTTAAACTTAAATAGCACGTGATTTTTACCGTTAGTACTCGCCTTTTCATCATGTTTTCCTCGTGAAATTCCCAACTACTTCGTTTAATAATGCTTTTTGATTGGTCTTAACATGTAAATATAGGGTTCATCTCAGAATGAATAAAAACAATAATCAATTATCTGGTCAAACAGTTTCTGAAGAAAGAGAGAATATACACAGATTTGATATCCAACGGTAGCAAAAATCTTAGACAAACTTAATTATATTGAAAAACTCGATTTTATATTAATACAATTCACTTAATATTTTACTCTTTTGACTCGGCCCCTATGCAAATCAGTACTATTTTTGGTTATACAATTCGCTGTTCCGTTTAATACAGTAACAAGTAGGTATGAAATGCTGAAAGTTAACATGCAGACGGACGGACAAAATCATTATTTTATATTCAAAAATTCTGAAAAACAGAATTCGTCATGGTATTAACTTGAAAAAATGATATGACAAGAAAAATATGCGTTTCATAATTTAATTTCTGAGATTTTCGGCGAAATGTTGGTCCATATAGAAGTCAAACGGACTTATAAATTATTACTTATACTTTAAACAATTTTATAAAGGTCACACACGGATCATTCTGCCAAGTTTTCTTGAAATCGACCAACTGGTTTAGTACAATAGGTCATTCAGAAATTCAAAGTAGAACGGGTGCATGGCGTTATGCGATGTAGCACTTGAATCCCCATCGGGTTAAAACAGTCTCTTTTATATTATGGACTGTAAGGCCCATGTAAAATGTTTTGGCCCTATTTAAAGGACATTGCATTTGCCGACAAAATATGTATCAAAATAAACTCTAGATGAGCACAATCAGTTAGCCATGTGCAGATATGGCCTCAGCATTTTTGAAAGGGTTCATTTTGTAAAGAACAAGCCACTGCATTCAGATTTGGTACAATTGGGTAATACTGTAACGAAATACAGTTTTACCTGCTAAGTTAGAAAGAAATTAGGATCAATAACGTAGCAATTGTTTATGACATAACGTAGGATAAAATGTGGCATTCCTATTTGGTAAATGTAGATCAGTGGATATTATGATGTGTTAACACAACATATATTTCCCCTTTTAAGAAATGATAAATATATATTGCTCCTTGTTATAGCACATGAACTCCAAAAATTATACTAAACAAGAGGACCATGATGGTCCTAGATCCCTCACGTGAATCTCTTTGACCCCTGGGACATCTCATCAATTAAATGGGAAGTTGTCGACAAGGATATAATTCCTAAATAAGATCAATGGAATGATTTTAGCGAAGAGTAAAAAGGATATGCCTGGGCACAGCCTTTGCAGGAACATATGGGCATGAGAACAAGTTTTTAAGGTTTCCTTCTATGTGTCTATGTAGAAGAAGGTGGGTTCATTCAGAGCCCAAATCTGACCCCAGAGGCATGACGTGAAAAGATTGGTAGCAGTCCACTTAAAGTTATTACAAACAAGAATATGGAAGATGTGTCTGCCGTTTGGTTTCGGAGAAGATGATTTTTGAAGATTTTCGCTCTTTGATCCTTTGTAGAAAGGATTGTACCCGGGTGGAGCCCAAGTATGATCCCAGGGTCTTGATATGAACAGACTCGGTAGATGTCTACTAGATGATGCTATACCAAACAAGAAAGCTGTTTGCACTCTGGTTTCAGAGAAGGACGCCATCATAACGCAGTTGGTAGCGCGTCGGACTGTCATTCTAGAGGTCCCGGGTTCGATATCCGACGGCGGCAGTCATTCTTTCAGACTATTTGTCTCCTACAAAAGTGTATAATCGTAGACCTATGTTGGATAGCAGCTGAAGGCTAGGAAAGGATCCAGTGGTAGTACTGGAGTGAGAAATACCAGGAATCGAAGGTGCTCCAGCCGCCGCGATATAATTGAAATAATATTGATAGCGGCGTTACATCTCATTCAATCTATCAATCAATCAATGGTTTCAGAGAAGAAGGATTTTACGATTTTCTATCTTTGATTCTTTGTAAAAAGGGAAGCGCCCGGGTGGAGCCCAAATAACACCCCCACGGGGGTCTTGATATGAACAAACTTAGTAGAAATCAACTATGTTATGCTACACAAAAAATAGGAAAGCTGTTTGCCTTGTGGTTTCAAAGATTTTTAATGATGATCGCTCTTTGATTCTGTATAAAAAGGGCTGCACGCGGATGGAGCCCAAATATGACCCTAGGCCTTTGATTAGAACAAGCTAAGTAGAGGTCCACTTGATGATGCTACATACCATTATGAAAGTTGTCTGTTTTTGGTTTCAGAGAAGAAGATTTTTGAAGATTTTTCTATTTTCACCATTTTTGTTATGGGTTTATAGGGAGAGGTTGTAGGGAGCACTGAATGCTCAGATGAGCTTACAAGAGGCTCAAGAGGGCCTGTATCGCTCCACTGCCCTAACATCTTTAGACTTTCATTTAATAAAGCTTACTTTAAATGAAAGCAACACTTTGTTATCTCTTAAGACCTATTATAATGATTAACTTGGTCTGGCCCACATTGCACAAAAATACTCAATCACCATGAACCTGTATCCATTTAACCATCTCATTAAAACATAATATTTAGGAGAGGATGTCGTTCAAAGATTTCGGGCTCAAAAGCAGCCATGCCCTGTCACACACATATTTATGGGCCAATCAAAATTTCGCGAGCAATTTTTGGAAAGGATCACCTACGGAAGATTCTGATAAAGTCACATTGAAATCGACCCAGTGGTTCAGTAGGGGATATCCGTCAAAGATTTCGGGCTCGAAATAAGCCCCGTCCTGCCATGCCCATATTTATTATTCAAACAAAATTTAATAAACAATCTTCGGAAATGGTCACTTAAGGAACATTCTAGAAAGTCTCATTGAAATCGGCCCAGTGGTTCAGTAGGTGATGTCGATTAAAGATTATGGGCTCAAAATACGCCCAAATTTATGAGCCAATCAAAATTTCTTGAACAATTAAATTAAACGGTGTTACCCAAGGAACATTCATGCCAAGTTTCATTGAAATTAGCCCAATGGTTTCGGAGTAGAAGATTTTTTAAGATTTCAAAGTGAAAAAAATGTCACTCCCTGCCACGCCCAAATTTGGGGGTTGATCAAAATTTCTTGGGCAATTTTACGAAGAGGGTCATCCAAAGATCATTTCTACCAAGATTTGTAAACCCGCCCATGGGTTTGGGAGGAGAAGATGCTTTAATAAAAAGTTAACGCACGCATGGACGCATGACGGACACCCCGCCGTGACAATAGCTCGCTGGCCATCGGCCAGTGGAGCTAAAATCTAATAAAATTTAGTTTCAATCATGTTTAGGTGTTGCACCATTCCTTTCATCCATTTTAAAAACAGACGAAACTGGTTGATATGTATGTTGATATAATAAAATTTAAATTGATTGTTGCAAAAGAGTCTCATCTGTCTGAGTTTTAAATATATGGTTATAGCAGCACCTACCTAGCAAGTACAATTGTAAACTTTCTGTTGAAATTCAGGGACAATATATCAAGCCGTAATGGTTAGCAAAATGCCCCTTTCCAAAATTGGTTTGGCTATTCTGATATGGGATTGGGGCCGCCCATTTTGTGCAACTGCTTTTGCTTATCTGATACTTCAGTTTGATGTATTTATCTGGACACGCCATCTTTTTGTAAACAGAAGGAATATTAAATTTGGTCATAACCACTTTCATGAACCTAAAATACACAAAATACAATTTAAATTCCAAAAGAGTTATACCTTTAAAAAAATGTTTTAAAACAAGTATTTTCTTTTAATTCGGCGGTAACAGACCTGAAAATTTAATACAATGGCCTGAAACGAGCTACTGATATTTCAGATAACTCATCTACAGTGTTGCGACCACAACTGCACAGTCAGAACATTAAAGAAGATAAAATCTTCTTCTGATGCTCCACCAACGTCGACTTCAAACACACCCCACAGTGTTCTACCAGTTCTCGAAGAAGTCTGCTTTTCTCTGCCTTTAGTTGTCTTGCTTGCCGAGTCAAAGCTGCTATATTGGTTGATGCTTTGTTCAGGATCTAAAATGAAATTCGGATATATATTTCAATTGCAATATTTTTGAAGCGCATGATAATACCAATTTCCTGTACTCTTTTTGACGATTTGGACGTTCGCAGGGAAACTGCAATTTGATAAAATTCACACATATTTAGTAACCAATGAAAACAAGGAATAATAGTCAAAAATCATCTAGAGCCTAATCTAACCGAATCTAAGAAGTACAAATGCAATATATTCAAAGCCTCTTTCAAAATACAAGAAAACTGCACAAAGAACATTTTTGCAAGTCAGTTTCGATGCAAACCAATTTAATATCAATCAAGCATTTTTTTGCTAGAAAATATCCACAAGCATTTAACTAGATCTAATGATTAATAATTAATGGTAATAAAAACCAATTAAATGAGCAGTTGATTAATTTCTAATAATGCGTGATAGGGTTTTTTTCAGTAATAATACCAGTGTAATGAAAGTTGCATTATTGCAGAAGCAAGACAGTTACTAAATACCAATTTACAGATCACTGCTGTCGATTACACAAATGTATAATAAGCTGACTGTCGAACCGCCCTGTATACTGAAATCATTTTCATGTATATTGCGGCAAACTGTAACTAAGATGTATTGGTCGCCCTCAAACAACTGTTGTTCGTTTCGTGTTCGTTACTTTTAAGTTTGCAGTTAAATAATGATTTAACGCTAGAGGAGTATAAACAGAAGGGGGCGGGGAGGTGAACGATCCATCAATTCTTCCTGGGCACGCTTGATTGTAACTTTGAGTCAGGAATGGCTAACAACTTAGTAACAAGGTCGACCTATTTTCTAGGAAACTATTCGATTGTAAACAAGACAAAATTTTGATGCAATGCATCAAAGTAGGCCGCAAATTATTTGGTTATCATCAATGAATAATGTATTTTTTTATAAAAAATATTTTTTTGAAAACAATACCTATCTAGATTTTAAAGACTTTAACAACAATAATGGCCCTACTTTAGCATGCACACCCGGCTTGAATACACTAAGGGGTACTTTATATCAACATAGGCACAATGAATTACACATGATGGTAAAGTGATTGCCTTTTTTAGTTTGTCTGTTTTCTAAGAAAACTTGATGTATGGAGATCATTTTAGCGGCGTTGGCATTGTTGTTGTTGACCTGTTGTTATTGAAGATATCTTCATAAAATTTAGCAGGTATGTTCACTATCTCAAGAGCTACCCAGACAATCAAGGGGGACATCCCTGAAAAAGGGTTTTTGTAAGAGTCCCCTTTTCCACTCAGCTTTTTGTATTATCCAGCACCTGCAGCCAAGCACAGTCAAGGGCTGCGACCATAGGCGGTGCTCTTCTTAGAATAATATATTCACCCAACCTTCATGCTGATGTATGCGGAGTTATCCAAAGATGCCATTTTTACTATATGTTTAACAAGACCAAAACAGACAGGAGTGTAACCATAGATGTATCTCCTATGAGAATCACTTTGATGTAAAAAAAAAATGCAGAAACAGGAGGAAGAGAGTAAAAACTAGGTCAAACATGTCTGAGTGATCAGTCATTTTATTGAAATGTGCAATATTCGTAAAATCAAGTTCATAACCAAAAACCCTAATTTTATTGCTCAATAATTTTCATTACAAAACAGTTTTTGAAAAGCTGTTGTTTGATCCAGGCTGCATTGTACGGTTTTCTATATTTTGAATAAAAGCATTGGACAGGTTTTATAATAATGTATCCCTAATCCCCCATAGTCATATTCAAAACGCATTCATACTGGTAGGCCGCTTACAATTTTTCTGCGGCCTACCAATTAGACTTGATCATAAACTGACTTCATTCGAACATATCCTCATTTTCATCCCTTGGATAGTTTATGAGTATTCCCTTTATCTACCATACCTTGGCTAATTCCCGTTCTCGCTGTTTTGCCTTTACTCGTCCTTTCTTCGCAGATCTACGGTTCTGCTCCCGATGAGCATTACGCTTTTTAATTTCCTCATCCGTTAACTGTAACGAGCAAATTGGTTAGTTTAATCCTGACAATATAGTTAATAACAAAGCGTTCATATCATTAACATTTTTATGTGAATTTCTTTAGACTTAAATTTAGGCTTACTACAATTGTGCCTAGAACTATGTCTATAATGGTGAAAGAAACTGAAATGTGTAAAATTTAGAAATGTAAAAAATAAAAAAAAAAAAGATACAAATATATCTTCTTTTTTAAACCTTCACCTATTCATTTCTGAAGGTAATCATTTTTACAGCATTTTCGTGTGATTTATATACCTAAAATCTACGTTTATCACAAGTTAGTCAGGAATACCTGATACGTTGTTGGCTCCTTAAATTCTGCTTGCAATTCTTCTTCTCCTCTTTCTAATCTTTGAACTTGTATCTTATACTGTAGCTCTTTTTTGATAATTGGAGTTATAGTGTTGGAATCGACAGACTCCTTAATAGCGTCATTCAGATCACTTTCAAATGTTTCAAGATGAATAAAATCTTCTGAATAATGTTCTAAATTGTCTTCAACATTTATATCAATCTGTTTACTCTCCTCGTCAGATTTTGGTGGCACTGTTTCTTCCTTTGTTGAAGTGGATGACAAATTTCCCGTCGTTATTCGTAGATCCTTATCTTTACTGAACTCTTCGACATATTTGTACAATTCAGAATCAGAGTCTACATCTTTTAAAGTAGCCGGGTAAACTATACTAGAATGGATGTCCCTACTTTGATTCAAACTGTCCTGATCGCTTGGATTATATTTGTTAAAAGGCCGCGCATATAGTATTTCATCGGGTTCCGTGAAAAGATCTTCGTCGTTTATAGAAGCAAAAAAATTGACATCACAATGAGTGTAATTAATTTCAATTTCAAGATTTACGACATCGGAAGTTGGTCTGTGAATTTCGTCGGTTTCTATCTCATTAGTTATAGACGGTCCAATCTCTATTTCAGGAAAAAAATCTATAGATTCATGACATACTCTTGGCGAGCAAATATTTGCAATACTTTCTTCAGTACTTGAACTACAATTGAGGGCATCTATCAACTTAATATTTTTGTTGCTGTCTGTGGTTGTCACTGGAAGATGCGCACTGCAATCGTTATTCTTTGTTTTTGTACTTGTAGATGAAAAAATGTCACTAGTGCTAGGCACTGTATCATATGATAGGAAACTGTCTTCTTGATGTCCAAGAATATCAAAAAAGGGTAAATTCCCCTTTCCCGGGTCAGAAAGCGATCTGTTTAACGAATGCCTATCGTGTAAAGTCGATTTATATGAAAGATGTTCCTTGAATATATTAACATGATGTAAATGTGGATCACTCCTGTGTCTTGCAGACTGTTTTATTTTCTTTGCTTTCTGACTCCGTTTTATATATGCTCTATGCGGCGAGTGAAACGGCTTCAAAGTAGTTTCCTTTTCGATTGATTGATAAATTTCCCCCGCATTGTCACTACCTATATGTTTATCTTCTATCGTTGACTTGAGCCTTCCTTTAGAGTTGTTTTGTATATTCTCTTGAACTGCAACACTCATCGACCGTAATTGTTACTGTAACCAGCTATTTTATCAGCATATCTGGCTTTATTAATATGACTTATTGATTTGATTATTTCAAAATCCTTTGATCTGCGAATGTGTTGCAAGCAGCATCAGTCTTTGAACTGATGCAAAAGTAAAAAAATGAAGATTATAAACATAATTGTTAACGAAAGGATAGATTTTAAAGATATTTGCAAAAAAAGGTTATATACATTATTGTAAACGAAAAAAAATGATTTCAAAGATATTTAAGGGGGTTCATTAAAGTACTTTTCCAGTTTGACCTTGAGGTATTTGTGAAAATAGAGATCAAAATATTCCTGGCATATTTTGGTTTGAATTGGCTAAATGGCTTTGACAGAAGTATCATTTAGGAAACCCTCCTCAAGACAAAGGACACTCTAATCCCGGTGACCATCATTTGATCCATTATATTGAGGTAATTAGACGGGGTGTACCATGCAAAAATTAAGGCTTCCTGGTTCGCAATAGAAGGATTTCGCAAGGGTTACCATTTGAATTTGCATTTTCGTTTCACTACTTTCTATTCTTATATCTATACTAAAAATTGGCCAAACGTTTCTAGAGCCAAAATTTTAGAAGGCGGGAAAATTTTTTTAGTATTTCGGAGAAATTTATTCGACTAACCTCGAGGAGTGAGTATTCGAAATTCCCAATCATTTAAACCCGTGTCGTCGATGATAAAAAGGTGCTGAGTTGTCTCACAGCAGATATGTGATACTTAATATTGACCGAAAGATAAAAGTAGCAATTGAAAACACATTGAAACTTCGGTTACGGATCTAAAAGTGTTAGACAAAATAAAAACATTTTGAAGAATCCATCAATGATTTTGCGTTTTTTTCTGTTTTCTAGCTCGGCTGTTTTTTGGTTTTCTAGCTCGGATGTTTTCGGGGAATTGGTAATGTGATCACCTTGGCGTCGTTTGCATTGGCTTTGGCGTTGTTGGTGGTGTGACAAACTTTAACCGTGGTCATATCTCTGTAGTTATTGAAGATATGTTCATGAAACAGGGGTTAAAACTATGGAATTATTTTTGAAAGAGTTATGCCCCTTTTCGGCTTAGATTTTTTGCATTATCTAGGACTTGCAGCTGAGCATTGCAACCGTAGGCAGTATTCTTGTTTTTTGTTTTTTTTTAATTTCCAAGTATTTTAACCACCGAAATGTCTTGCTACGATGTTTGAGATTAGAGGTTTTTCTAGAATACACATTTTTAATTCATATTGAAGTGAAAGTGTCAACGTATTTAATAATTAAATGTTTACTTATATTGTCTTATAACAAGTGGCAATTTAAGTTTTGTCAATTAAGATTGTTATATTATTTATAGATTAGCCTCGTATAATTCATTGGTTTTTCTAAGTACGACACGCGTAAGGGTTTGCCACCAGAATATAATTTAAATTATTTCTGCAAAATTGAGATGCCTTTCTCCTAATTGCTTTGGCTAAGATAACACCCAAATATTTGTATAAAAAAGTCCACTCTCTTACACTAACTGGCGTTACAGGCAATGGCCAACCTTAACCTCAAATTATTAAGTTAATTTCTTCACTTCGTTAATAAAACCAAATTCAGCGGAACTTGGTACAAATTTGGCATAAATATAAGTGACCATTCTCCCTTTTTAATAACGATTTTTTTATTGGACCATAATTTTTACTTTAAAACCTTGATAATTATTCCTATTTACCAAATGGCCATTTTCAATTAAGCGTGACAAGAACTTTCCTTGGAAGACATTTCTCCCTAATTGATCGTGGGTTTTGATTGGCATACTGTAATCAGTGGGGTCTATTTTCACTTTTAAATCTTTAAGAAAATACTTTCCCGAAATTTAATTTGAATGACAATTTGTACGAATTATATTTTGGTACCCCTTTCAATGAGCTGTTATTAGTTCTAAATTCGATTGGTCCATCAATATGACCGTGGCAGAGCATGACTTGAAAACATTAGAAAATATCCCCGGTTTAAACCAATCGATCTGTTTCAACCAAACGTGACATTAAGGTCCACTTTTTGTCTGCTATCAGACCGAAATAAACACTCAAATAACTTTTAATAAATGCCAAGCGAAAAGGGGTTATCTGTGAACTTCGTTTAGTAAATATATGGTAAGCTTATTGGTTCTAGTATATGATGCCAACCAGAGGTCGCATTTCAAAAAAATATTTCACGGGAACGTAAATTTAATATTTTTCATTAAGAAAATTAGCAAAGTGCGAAATATTTCGACCCTACTTAGACTGCGCAGTTTATGACCGAAAAGTTACCCACTCACAAGATAGACCTTTAGAAATAGTACTTTTATGTTGGATGTTCGGTAATATAACTTGTCTAATTCGAATCGTTCTATGATAATTGCAATCATTTCAGCAAGTTTCATTTGGTTAATTGATTGAACTGGCTCTTGCTTCACTTTTAAGAATCGAAGTCATATCACGGCGGCTGGAGTATCTAAAAATAGACTCCTGGTATTTCTAACACCAGCACTGATTTACCATGATCTATTCCGTTTTATCTTTCTGAACGCAGGGAAGTATTTAGATGTATACACTAAACTTACTAAATTGTGGTCTCATTTAATATTTGAGTATTGTCGGTACTAAATTACCTATGTTTTTCTTTTTTTTGTTTTTGTTTTTTGACCCAGGTGCTTAAGAATGACCTTTTGCAGTTTTGTAAGATGTTTTTGTGGACCTTTTAAGACTGTGAAAAATCGGAATAAAATGATAGCTTCCGCCACATAGTCGATTTTCCTTAAATAACTAAACGTAAAAAACTGCATAGACAGGGCGTATCAGAATTATATTCCGTGAATATTGACACCTTTCAGGTCTGTACTGGTATATATTCCACGTTTTTCGTAACTTTCCTTAGATTTTGTGTCATAAGTTATAATCCAGCGTAGATCACCTAATCAATAAGAAGACTTTTAAATCCGAAAATATCTTAAACACAAGATATCACTTGTTTGTTATTTTTTTCTGGAATCCCAGCAGTTGCTACGTAGTACATCGGAAAATTTCGTGGCGTATTTGACCTTTTAATCATACAAGGTTCATTGTGATAATGTAAAAAAATGAATTTGTTTAAGGAAAAGCTTCCATCTAGCAAACCTTTGACATAAATGAACGGTTTATTTGCAAAATGGTTAAAGCTACGGATTCAGGTACTTAAAATGCATTCAGTAATTTTGTCGATTTGCTCTAGTTAAACACTTTTCGAAGATGTTTTGCTAGTAGTACAAACATAAAAACAACATGAAATATACACTTCACTCTAAACTGACCCAACTGTCGACCATCATAAAAGCTTTCATACATGAGTCGACAGTAAGAGCAGTCTACACACTACTCTTTCTTAGTGATTTTCACAAATTGAAAAAGTAATGGGTTATAGACGATAATACTCTTTACAATCATGGTCATATGATATCGGTTTGTTTACATGGCTTTATTTTTAGCATTGGAAAACCCCAATTCATAGACATTTGTTGCTAAAAATATACATTGGAAATAAATGATTGATTGGATGGAGTGTTACGCCGCTTTAAACAATTTTTCGGTAAAATCGCAGCGGCTGGAGCGGCGAACAATGATTTCCTTGCATTTCTATCACCAGTACTACCATTATATCCTTTCATAGCACCCAGCTGCTATCTCACATAGCCTGCAATTAACAACCCACTGGACATTGGAAATAAAGCTCTTGCAAATCTTTTTTAAATTATTTGTACTTGATGGTATAAGACATCCTTTAAGAAAAGGACTTTCTCTTATGCCAGTATGGAAATATGGAATAAAATTCCAACCTTCATTAGAGAAGCTAAAACAGTTCACAGTTTTAAAAAACAGATAAAGAACTATTTACTCGACCAAAAAAATAATTGATAATTTTGTCTATTTTTGTTTTTCAAAATCCTAGCCAATGAATATAAAGCTGTGTGTCTGTCCGTACGTGATCATATGAATTTAATCTCATTGTTTGTGTTATCCTGATTTTTTTTCTTATTTGCAATATAAGTGTTCTGAATAACGAGAGAGTGTGTGTATGTGACTGAGAGAGAGAGAGAGGGAGACAGAAATGTATATAGTTTGATTGTCAGATAATGAGATTTAGTCAGAAAATAGATGAGTTAGACCGATTGTGTTTGCGGGAGAGAAGGCAACATTGTAAAAAGACATTTTTTTTAGCTATTATTGTTTGAAAATGACGTCTTAATGGTTTACCTTCTATAAATAAAGATATTATTATTATTATTATTATTATTATTATTATTATTATTATTATTATTATTATTATCATTATTATTATTATTATTATTGCATTTAACAATTTGATATAAAAATAATATGGTGAATTAAAATGACAACATTTTCACGTAAGTGGCCCATACCAGATGCTTTATTATCATGTGACCATACTATTCAATGGATGTATTGAATTATCCATAATACGGTTCACAAAGCAGCATTCATTATTTCCATCAATCTAGGAGATTGGCTATAGACCTATCATTGCTTTGGTGATATCAAATATTGATTCAAGAAAACGTGACGTAACGGTTAAAGTTGATGGTCCACGGAATAGACCTCGGGAATAATAAGGGCGCAGCCATGCAAGCGCGTCATATCGCACGTGGGTTTATATGACTTCACAAATATGACGTTGCGAAAAATAAAATTGACGTAAGGTTAGAATTGGGCATATTATATTTTGAAAACAAAACGCAGTGTTTTACTGCGGTTTTGCTTTCAAATTATATCATGCCAAAATGATCTCCAAAGAGGATCGCACAATATTAAAAGGAAAAACTTTTCTTCAAGCGTATTAACCAAATTACCACCAGGAGCCGAATTACCTAAAAAATGACCCAAAATTACTACACTTACGTCCGAGGTACTTTTCAAGTTACGGAAAAGTCCGAGCGATGTTTTGAATGAAGTAAACGATGACTAAAACCAACGAAATTAGTTAACTTAGAGTTGCACTCTTTTGTAAGATATGCAATAATATGTAATTTAGCCAAAGTAAACAATAATAACACGTTAAGGAGATACGATTCAGACCACATTCAATATTCAATGAATTTAGTAGAGCGGTACTCATGAAACTGAAAGCAAAATCAGGGCTGGAACGAAAGTGTATCCGAGTCAAATTCAATCTATAACAGTTTTTCAATCAAAAGAGCGATGTTCGAATATTTTTTTCTTTGTCTCAATAAAATGCGATTTTAACAAAGTAATGACCATTGACCTGTCCCACTGTCGACCATCATAAAACAGAATTGATTGAATTGAGTTTTACGCCACTTTCAATGTTTTTTTCAGTTATTTTGCGGCGGCTGGTGCACTAAATGGTTTCCTAGTATATCTCACACCGGTAAAACCACCACATCCTCCTATCTCACATATGTCTACGATTATCAACCCATTCGTGAGAGACAAATAGTCGGAAAGAATGAGTGCCGCCGTCGGGGATCGAACCTGGGACCTCTAAATTGACAGTCCGACGCGCCACCAAATGCGCTATGACAGCGGCACAATTATAAAAGCTTTCACACATGAGTGAAAATATAGCTTCCGTTGTTAACCAATCTCTCGAAATATAAGTGTAGTGTCGACTAACCAGTTTTAGCCTGAACATCCAAATCCCAAAATCCAACGTGAACACTCATTGACATTTCTTATCTTCCTACTATATTATTTGTTCGAAAATTACATTGACACACAATTTAGGGGCTTAACTGGATAGGCCTATGGGTTTAAGAAACTCGTTCGAAATTGTTGACTTAAACAAACGTCTGCAAGTGTAGCCCATGTTATAACATACATGTATAAACGCCTGATCCATCTTTAGGTTCGTCAAGAGTATTTACTCTAGTGGATTTTCTGACTATAGAATGGTCGCTTTATCTTCTGAAATTCTTTCCAGAAATATCAGGGTAGGGTCGAGCAAACGCCCTTAGGGTAAAACGCCCCCCCCCCCCGTCGATTTCTTGGAAGCTCCAGCACATGTTACGTTATAAGAATCTTAATTCAAAACTTTAACACGAGTTGGTCTACCATTCAATAGAAAGAAAAAGAGAGAAAAAGGTTGTTTTGGACCCTTTTCTAATAAATATGTACAATCACTTGTTTCGTTTTATACTGCTCAGGCTTGATATTGTCTTTTTACACCGAACTTTACACTTTTATATCTATTACGCATTATATTGTGGTTTTAATCATAAACACATGATTCGTAAGCGCATTTGATATACTTGGAATATCTTGATTTCGATGGCATGTTCCTTATGGGGTAAAACGCCCCACTAGTTTTGAAGCAAAATGCCCCTAGGGCGTTTGCCCCATTTACCAGAGGCGTTTTGCCCAATTTGAATGTAAGTTCAAGTTACAATAAGAGTAACAATATTGGAATCGATCTTCATGAAAGACTGATTTGATTAATCTGTAATATAGGCGTGAACAATATTTATTTGAAAAAGAAATTCAGAGATATTGATCGAAAGAAGGGAGAATGGTGTCTTTGTGCAAGATGCATTTATACTTTTGTGTGACACCCCCTCCCCCTTTATCCCCACACCTTTAAAAAATACTAGTATTTCTATAGAGGATATACGTGAATCATAGAAATATTTTTATGAAATTGTTATCTGCTACTGAAAACTGGACAACATATCCCTGAATATTTTATTTAAAAACACTCGAAACCAATATAAAAGATCGGTTATGCAACAATAAATACCGACATCATCACAACGTCGGTTCGACGTAATATTTTATCAAATGTCGTGCGCCCAGACTTTTCGCATCATGAAAGACGTCTTTCTCAAATATGAAAGAGTATCTGCAATTGTTGTATTCATTTCTATTCACCTAATTAGCAAAGCATCCACCTTTCATAAGAAGTATACAAATAGACCGAAGATAACGGAACATCCATCTACTCTTCATATCAGTATTGCTTCCCTTACAATCTTTTAACATCGAGTAACAAAACGAAGTTGACGAATTTAAAGGGATACAATTCTTGAAGAAACGTTTATTAAGAGACTCTTAGCTGTTTAGCTCTTAGCAGCAATGTTGTGAATTCACGACATTTCACATTCGCTCCCACTTCTTAGATATCATTTCTAAACGCTTTCTTTTTATAGATTTTGTAAAATATGGTGGTTAACTAAAGGCTCAAACGACTAAAACATTTATTAAGGACCACCAATTAAAATATTCTAGAGAGACGTTGGAAATCAAAGCTCCATTGCACACAAGTTGGTTTGAACACTTAATCTACAGGCTTACCGTACATAGGTGAACGTATTAAAACGATAAGCATATAGTATTACCGGTATGTTTGAGAAATAGCAAAGGCTATTTAAAAATGTTTAAATACATACATCATTCAAAATAAATGCAGGGGGCAAAACGCCCCATGGGTGAGTTTTGCGCGATACGCGGGGGCGATTTGTCCCGAGGGTGGGGCAAAACGCCCCTTCAAGAAAAATAATGTTTTCACGAATATCATCTAGATTTGATTGCATAAGGAATAAAAAAACGAGTTCCATGATATCCCTTGCTCTTAAAAGTTCATCATGATTCAGAAAACACCTGAACATCTTCATTCTTTTCCAAATTATTATCGAAAAGTCATTGGGAGAAGGGGGGCATCCTACATCATATACACCGGACCTGATATCTTTCTCAAATTTTGATTCGCAGAATACCTTGGAGGTTCCCTATAGCATAAACGCTTAGAACCATTCCCTGTCCACTTTATAACACTTATTTGACACAAGGTTTTCAGAAAATCACATAGCCCCTGCAAGACATTTCCAGAGATTTCAAGTTTGCTCGAATCTTAAGCGTTTATAAATATCCATATGTCTCATCTGATCTCATGCTGACAAAAATATGACAATGGTGAATTAAAGTCAATGTGCTGGAAACACGCGTTGCACATATTTTATTTTTTTTATGAAAATCAGATGATATAGACTTAGATCAGACAACACAAATTTGGACACTGTTTTTTGCCTATTCTTCCAGTCGAAATGGATCTAGATTCAGATTAACTAGGGTAAAGAGTGTTTGACATTCGTCAAGACATACTTTTAGTTAGCGTCAACTATTAGCATAGTAAAAGCTCATGTAAGATAGCATAGATCACTGACTGATCATTAGTCTTTATGTGCCATGATTAAAATGGTGCATGTTTACATAATAGTTTATGGCTCAGCCCAAAACAGTTGTAACTGCCTATATGTTTGTAGGCAGTTACAAATGTTTTCACTGGGCCATCAATATAACCCTTCATAATCAAGGAATCCATCTCAAAACTTTTTTACCAATTCTGAAAGGGGGTCAAGGTAAAAAATAATTATATGGTAGCCATTCAATCAAAATTTATTTTAAACTTTATAAATAAATCAAATTATCAAATCAATCTAACAAATTAAGTATTACAATGTGTAGGGGAAACAATGTGCAATAAATTATCTTTGATATAAATCAGCACAAATTTAAATATGTGGCCTGTCACAATAAAAGGCACCATCTGGGTAGTGCATATAGTGTTGACCCTATTCAGACTGTGCGGTTTGCACAGACTGACTAGGGTTGAAACTTTTTGCAACAGGCTTATTTTCTGAATCTAGAATGTCATCTACCTTCCAGTGAAAGAATTTTTGAAATGCAACCTCTGGTTGACCAATGCTGGACCCAATCTCCTTTCAAATATTCATTTTTCAAAGTTCCCAGATGGTCCCTTTTTTGTGACGGGTCACATATATTTTTCCAAAGACTCTTCATCACTGAATTAATATATTCTTATAACTGACACTGGTTTTAACAACAATTTAAACATAAACAAACTGGAGGTGATGTAAATAGTTTTGTGCATCTGTTCATAACTTTCAGAAAAAAAAGAGGGCCAGAATGGCCCCAAACTGCTCATCTGGATTTTATTGGTCCATTGGATCTCACCTAAGTAACATTCTTGCAAAGTATCATTCACATATGCCTAGTTGTTGAGGAGATATTATTCTACACAATCATGTGGCTTTGATGCAACACTTAAAACTACCCCCCTCCCTATGCCAAGCCTATATTTGGGCATCAATCAAATTTACGTGAACAAGTTTTGAGAAGGGTCACCCAAGGAACATTTCTGCTAGTTTTGAGAAGGTAACAAAGAATGCTACTGACAAGTTTGGTTGAAATCCGTCTATTGGTTACTGGGGAGAAGACGTCTAAAGATTTCATGCTCAAAATAAGCCCCACCTGCCACGCCCATATTTGGGGGTAAATCAAAATTTCGGGACTAAGTTTTGAGAAGGGTTACCCAAGGAACATTGCTGCCAAGTTTGGTTGAAATACATCCATTGGTTACTGAGGAGAAGATGTTTAAAGAATTATTGACAACTTCCTACAGAGGACGACTGACTGACAGACATGGCATGAGGGACAAAGGTGACCACAAAAGCTCACCTTCAGCATGTTGCACTCAGGTGAGCTAAAAGTGGTTGGTAAACAAAAGAGACTTGAAAATAAATACATATTTTTTATGTTGTTTTCAAAGTTTCAGCTTTTATCACTTTTTATCATTCTGAAATGAGTATTGACATTTTAACTGTCATGACAGACAACATATCTTATGTTAAAATTGTTCAGTCCCTTTTTGAGTGATTGGCCACAGTCCAGCCTCATCAAATTCACAATAAATCAAGAATATCATCTGTTGTACTAATCTATCTACTATAGATAGGGTTATTTTCATGTCAGTTTATTTTCTATCTCCAAGGCTGACAGAGGTTTTGGCAAAGTTCAGTCTTTGGTGAGAGAGATAGAGGATATTAGATCAAGGAATTTCAAAATTTTAGGGTTCAAGTATTCTGTGAAACATATAAAACTATTTGTGAATTGACATCATCAAATGTATTATGATGTAATTTCACAATAAAAATCAAATATTGCTTTAAGTTCTTAGCTCATTTGTATAGTTATTCCACTAGTGTAATAAGACCCATGTAATATCACAAATATTCTATAGGCTATTAAAATGACTCCCTCGACTTAGGTCATCTTATAAAAATATTTATTTTATATATATCTATTCTTTAGTTCTATATCATACTGAAATAAAGAAATGACCTTCATTTCCCATGTTTATTTCCTCACTCATTAGGGGAAAAGACTAACAGGGTCCAATTCGCCCATGGTCCCTAGATTTTGGGCTGGGCCCCTAGATTTTTGCAGAAAATACCCATACCTCTAATGTTAATTTTGGCAACCTGGGCCCTTAAATAAACAAATAGTTAGTCTTTTTCCCTGCTATTGTTATTGAAAATAAAACTTTCACTGACAAAACCTGATTGCACTAGTGTAATAACTATCCAAATATGCTTAGAATGTATATCGTTATATTGTTGTCATGAAAATTACATCATAATTTATAAGATGACATTAATTTACCTATGGCTTTGTATATTACGCGGAAATATTTATCTACAATTTTCAATAATCTAGTTGATTTCTTGCAAAAAGCAGGTCATATTATAAATAGAATATCAAATTTGTGCCCATTAAACTAATGAGTATACACCAAATCTATTTAATTGGTCATCTGAAACAGTAAACAAGAGGCCCAAGAGGGCTTGTATTGCTCAACAGGCTTTAATATCTTTAGACTTTCATTGAATAAAACTTACTTTAAATGAATACATTAACACTCTGAAATCTCTTTTAAGAGCTCAAAATATGCCCCGCCCTGCCATGCCAATTTTCATGGGCCAATCAAAATTTCTTGAACAAGTTCAGTAAAGAGTCACCGAAAGAACATTCTGGTAAAGTTTCATTGAAATTGGTCCAGTGGTTCAGGAGGAGATGTCCTTCAAAGAGTTCGGGCTCAAAATAAGCGCCACCTTGCCACACTCAGATTTATGGGCCAATCAAATTTTGCAAAGAATTTTTGAAAATCACTCCAGAAACATTCTGGTAAAGTTTCATTTAAATAGGCCCAGTGGTTCAGGAGGAGATGCTTGTTTAAAGATTTTTGGCTCAAAATGGGCCCTGCCTTGCCACACTCAGGTTTATTGGCCAATCAAAATTTCTTGAACAATCTAAGTAAAGGATCACCCAAGAAACATTCTGTTAATCATTTATTGAAATCCACCCAATTGTTCAGGAGGAGATGTCCTTCAAAGATTTCAGGCTCAAAATAAGCCCCACCATGCCACGCCCATATTTATGGGCCAATTAAAAATTTCTTGAACAATTTAAGTAAAGGGTCACCCAAGGAACATCTATGCCAAGTTTCATTGAAATTGGCCCAATGGTTTTGGGGGAGAAGATTTTTAAAGATTTCAAAGTGAAAAAATGTCACGCCCTGCCACGCTTTGGGGGTCAATCAAAATTTCTTGAACAATTGAAAAAGAGGGTCACCCAAGGATCATTTCTACCAAGTTTCGTTCGTATCCACCCATTGGTTTCGGGGAAGAAGATGTTTAAAGTAAAAGTTTACACACAGACAGACACACCCACGGACAGACAGACGCATGCAAGATGGAGACACCATGACAATAGCTCTCTGGCCTTTGACCAGTGGAGCTTAAATCTTTACAAAGTCTTGTTTTTCTGTTTTTAAAGAACTTGTTAAATAAGTGTTGTATTTCATGACCACTTGTCAATACCCTCAATTTCTATAAGTTCATGCATAAATCAGTGGTTGCCTGTAATTGACAAAGTGGCTGAATGATCACTTCTGTAACAGTTGAAATATTTCAGTCTGATCAAAGTCTGCAGCAAGTTGTAATGGTGTCACTCCATTCATCTGTAGTGAGGTGTCAGCCCCGGCTTGTAATAATAACTCTACCACTTCTTTGTGACCTGCGAATTTAAGAAACATATCTATTCTTTACTGGAGTTAACTTTTCTAATAAACAATCTTAAAAAACAAGATGATCTGTTCTTTAAAAATCAATGCCAAATCCACTGCCATTTAAAAAAACAACAACAAAAAAACACAACAACAGTGGTTTGAAACAAAATAGAAATTCACAGTTAAAACTGATGTTATATTCAAATTTCCATATATTTGAACTTTGACTTTGAACTAGGTTGTTGTCATAGGAAAACTGCTGTCAAGCCCACAAAAAATGGAAAAAAGCTCTAGATGTCTTATTTTATCATTTGACCTTAGACTATGACTTGACCTTAGAGGAATCTGAAAATTTCTTTCATATAGGCATTTACTCATGATGAACAATTAAGTTAATTCAAATGGACCAAAAAGCAAACCTACTTTCACCTTTTGTTACTAACTTCATTGCTCAAGATACAAGATGCAAAATTTCATTTAGTGTTTGATACAGAACATCAAGCAAATGTAAACAATGTATTACTATTATCTACCTACCTGAGGTGCTGTTCTTGGATTGAAACTTGAAAAATTCAATTTAGGTTTGTAAGGTGGAACCCATTTTAGATTAGGATTTTTAAGCGGCTAAATGAGGAAGAAAAATTAATTTTGATTGGCTTAAAACCTGTGACCTTGACAATGTTGATTGTTTTTACTCAAATATTGTAAAAAATCTCATGACATCTTAATAATCTTATATTGCAGCAGGGATGAGGAAATACAACTTTCCTCCACTTGTCCAAAGACAAGTAAAGTCAACTTTCTACTTGTCCAGGATCAAAATGAACTTGCCTGCAAAATAATAGATGAATAAATATTGGGAAAATATTGTTTTTAATGAAGAAAATGCTGTAACCCAGCATTTTCTTCATTAAAGACAATGCTTTCTTCCCTTTGATACAAACATTGGGATGACTTTTCTCCAAGAGTTTTTTAGTGCTCACTGTGCTGTTCCAATTTTTGCTTTGATATTTACTTTGTCTGGCCTAGAAAAATGTTTTTGTCCGCAAGTGGAAAAGCCCATGTCGGGCATGGGAATTCCACATCCCTGAACAGGATTTTTTCTTCATAATAAAGGCACCTCCGTTTCAGATGAAACTGACCTTTCTGTATTCTTTTTAAGGTAGTGGAGTAGTGGACCCATAACAGTTTCGCAACGTTTCTGAAGAAATGAACTTTAACAGTGTTAACATAGGTTTCCTAATGATTTTCAATAGGGAAAACTCTGTAAACATTGTGAAAGTCTATGAGTTCCAAAATGTTGAGGAACTATTATGGATACACTAGCTTGTGGCTAAGAAATATAATAAGCCTAGAAACTCATTAATATTCAGAGGTACATTTAAAGGGGGTTAATTCAGTCTACAATACGAACTCCACAGTTTCATTGAAACCCTAAGTTATAGGTACTCACTTGGCCAGATGATTCAAAAGAATACCTACAACATAGTTATTGGACAAGAATATATGACATAATCTCATGTTGTCACCAATATACCCCCTCTATCTGTAGTTCTGATTATTTGTGACAAACTCCCTAACAAGGATAATAGCTAGATGTAGAAATGTGACTAACAAATCTTAACAGTTTTGCTTTATGATATTTATTCATACAATATGAAGATAATTTTTGTTGATTTCATAAAGGTTTGAAACTAAAAAACTAATCACACTCATGTATGAATCTGCTTTTTGTATTCATTCTGTGTGATAGGGTTTTTAGTTTCATACCTCAATGAAATCAACAAATACTCTCTTCATCTCTAAATAATCTTGTCCTGACTCACCATGCATGACAGACAGATGTAGTGGTGTTGCATTCTCACACTGTGGGTTAACACAGTTGATGTTGATGTCGGGACTTTTCAGCAGTTGTTGTACCACTGGAGCATTGCCAGAATTGACAGCAGCATGTAGAGCCGTATTACCTGTGTCTGATGGGTGGTTGACGTTTATTATGGCTTTGGACTGAAAAAAGAGGTAATAGATTCAAGTGATCTATACACAGGGATCGACACTAACACCGGTCCTCAGGCCAGAGACCTGTGGACTTTAGGGAGGACTTGTAGATAAAACCATGCAGCAGGTCCTTCAGGCCTGTAGTCAATGGCAATACTTAGTATTTATATCTGTTGAGTTCTGAAAAATAATTGCCTTCCTTATTCACTAAAATTTGCATTACCCAATGCAAAACATTGTTTAAAAAGAAGAAATTGCTTGTCATAAGCAATTTCTTCTTTTAAAACAATGTTTTTCTAACAATTCATCCCCTAAATTGTTTAAAATCAAATATGGTTAATTAACAGGACCTGTTGTTATCGTGGAGGACCTGTAATGTATTAGGTTAACAGGTCCTTCAGGCTGGTGGCAAAAAGTTAAAAACAAATGCACGGCCTATGGGTGCCTACACTCGGCTGTCTAGTGCTGGATGGTGGGAAAAATATAAGTCGAAAAAGGGGCATATATTGTAACTGCCTATAAACATCTAGGCAGTTACAACTGTTTGACGCTGAGCCATAAAACTGATGTAGGTTTCGAAAACAATATATAATGGCTTTCATTTATGTGTTAGTAACTGATTACTCGATTATGAAATTTCTTAGTTGATTATCACAATTAAAAACCTAAACTAATTGATTATCGTTTATAATAGATCTGCCCACCACTAATGTCAATCACTGACACTGACCAGATAAAATAAAAACTGTTAAGTATGGAAACGTAGACAATACAGATTATTCTTTAATGCTTTAGGTGTTTAATCGAGAAATAACGGTAGATTATCACTTGTTAATCTCACCGCAAAAAGCAGGGAAATTATCAAAAACTTATACTCTGCTTCTGTGCATTTCATGCTATCTGACGTCATCTATGCGGGACGAAATAAGTGATTTCATAATGAACGTTGCATAGCAATCACATGCAAAATGACATGTTTGACAAAATTATGTCCTAGAAATTTCACATTTTGTCTAATTTTTTTAAAGAAATAGAATAAATGTTTATTTTTTGAGTAAGATTGATTAATATTTCATTTCATGAACAACAAAAGCTATATTTTCACTAGTGGATCCACCACTCGTGAAAATATAGCTTTTGTTGTTCACTCAATAAATATAAATTGATCTTACACTGAAACAAACAATTATCCTCTATCTCTTACTCAAGGTAATAGGGGACAGGTTTAGCCAGTCTGAGACTCCCAAATAATTGGCCTGGACTCTAAAAACTATCTGCTGTGATACCCTAATATCTTCTGGGGATCAACTTCAGAAAATAAATGTAGACAGTTTTAAAACAGTTTTCAATTCTTTCCTACAGTTGATCCCCAAAAGAACATATCTTTCCAATACCTTGTGGAACTTAAATAAATCCAGATAATATTGCAATATTTCTACAATTTAAGCAGTGACCCCTGAAACTTTATATTGAGTCAATGGGACCCATTTTTGTTCATGTTCATACTGAACCCTGTGTACTTATATTTCTTACACCTTCTTTACCTTTTTTCAATATCTTTTTTTTTTTTTTTTAATAAATGTTCCGTGTATATGCAAGCATGATGTTGCAAAGAAAGACTATCTTGAAGTGGAGCCTTGTAAAAATAAGTATGACCCATTATGCAAAATCAGACTGATGATCTGGAAACTCCATAAAATATGTTATTGAAAAAGTGATGGGTTACAGTAGAGAGATTTTCTTGAATTAGAGATGAAATTTAAAAAAAATCTTACTCGAAGATAGATTCAGAAAATTGATCAAGTGCAAAAAATGTTGACCCCAGTCCATCTGAGCAGTCACATTTTTTGCACTTCTCAGATGATCCCTTTTCATCTGAAGGGTCAAAAATATTGAAAAAATCTTTTTCAGGAAGGCATAATGATTATTCTACTGAAAGAAAATCAGCCATGTGAACAGTTTACAGTCAGCCTAGGTTGGACACCTAACCCACTGCCAATTTTAATGGTCTCATATAAAACAATCAACCTACCCTGTGGATTAAATACTGTAAAACTTTTGGTTTGTTCAACATGACAGCAGTGAAGATCAGTGTTCTCTCATGCCCGTCAACAAGCCCTAAATTCACATGACCAGAAATATTGAAGTAATGAATCACATCTGTAAAACCAAGTCTAAAGGCTTGATAAAGACGCTTTTCATAAATGTTTCTGTGCACTGTATTCGTCTCAGGGATGGGAATTCCCTGGGTTTTCCCAGATCTTCCTAATAAATTACGATAAAAGTTTACTATTGCACACCACATACTGACTAAAGCAAATGAACGAGTTGCCAGCATCCATTGTGCATATTGTCTATTTTTGGTTGAGCATTTGACATCGGATAAAAGTTTCTTATAATTCTGTGTTCTATTTGACGCTAAAATATCTAAATAATCTAGGACCAAAAAGCTCCCTTTTGAGCTAAGAACTTTCACAGGGTATTCACGGAATATAGCACCAATTAAGTTTGAAATATCTTTCTGTTTCACTTTTCCCTGATCTCGCCCCACAGAAAAAGCAAATCCAAGTTCTTCTCTTAAAATCTCTAGTTCTAATTCAAAAATCTCTCTTTTTTGTGAATCAGTGAAATCAGTCAACCAGAAATGAGCAAACTGTACAAAATTGTCTTCAGCATGAATGTAAGTAGCTATATCTGACACAGATTTGTTGGCCCTAGCAAGCCAGTTAGAGACAACAGTTGCATCCATAAAGCACATCATATCATCAAAGTGACCAGTCTCTGCATTACTTGTATTATTCTGTGTTGTGGCCAGTCTGAGTCTAGATGAGGCTGGTTTTATTGGGGTAGACTGTTCATCTATATCACTTGTATCATCTGTAATAGACTGTTGTTGTTGTTCTTTCCTTGATTTAGATTTCATATTTTTGATATCATGTCTAGTTATATGTTTTTCTTTACTCAGTGGTAAGGCGGGTGGGTGTGGAGTTATCACATCAGGTGATGAATGTTCCTCTGTTGACACTGATCGACCTACAGGAGGTAGAGGGGTAGGTTTGGGAAATGGTATCCTTGGTGGTTCAGTGTCTACACCTTTCTTCTTTTTCTTCTTCTTTTTGGATTTTTTGATATTAGAGAGAGAAGATAAATCTAATCTCAGATCGTCTCCCTTCCCTGTCACATGATCTGATGGGGAGCTTCCATTGGTGACAACACCCGAGTCTGGACTGAGACCTTTTTGTCGACATCGAGAAGCAGATCCTTGTCTACTGTCATTAGATTCTGTACTACCCAGGGATATACTATCTAATTCTGGTTTCAGTGCTTCATCCGCACTTTCTATTTCATCATCGCTGGCTCGAAACGTTAATCTTGACACACAAATGAGGTCACGTAGGTCCCTTGGCCCCCTACTCATGTTTCTTTGAACTTTCAATTATTAATTCAATAAGACACAAACTGCTGGCCATTTACTATTTAAGCACTTTATAATCAGGTTTCTTCATCTCAAAAGTTTAATCTTATCTCAACACGAATCCTTATATCCAGGGCCATAAAAGCAAAAGACAGCATATAGGGAAGGCTGAATTTTGACTTCCATGCAAACTTGAAGAAGAACATTAACACATCTTTTAATTGCTTTCCAAAAATATTGTATGAGTCCATCACAGGTGCTTTTATAGTAGTGGGAAAAGGCTCTTTCTTAGTAACATCTTATTTGACTACAAGCCAATGTTCCACCGCAGATAATCTCTTTTAAATCATATTGATGGTTTCAATCCAAATGTAAAGATTGGAAAATTCCTGTAAAAAGAAATAAATAGTATTATAGATTTAACACTTGTCAGGCTGAACCTGGAATTTTCCTGCCTTGGCAGGTGGTATAGACAAAGATCAGTCTGCGCAAATATGCAAGCTAATCTTAGACTACAGAAAAACTTGTGTTAAGCATCCACTCATAGGGAACCACTAAAATGCAGTCGCTTATTGGAATAGTCGCTTAATATAATATTTCATGATGAGACAGGTCATTTTGAAACAATTTATAGATTGTCGGATAAGTCATACTGAATCCTTTGATGTTTGAACCCATCAGAACCATCTTTACATCGAGACGTTTCTAATAGGTTCCAACAACATAAGATTCATTAATAAACAGTTTTTTGTTAGAAATGTCCACTTTTTTAGAAGTGCTTTATAAGCTAATAATAAAATTTCTTTAATTGATAACACAAATACTCCAATTGGAGAACCTTGCAAAGGTTGATTTATGAGGGCAAAATTACTGTTAACATAAGGGGAATATTCCTTGTCCTCCCTGATTAAACCAAGTCTACTAGAAAACTAATGTAAAGTTTATTTCTACGCAATTCAGGAGTAACTTATAAGGAAAGCAATGTGGGAAAATAAGACACATTTAAAGTAAATCAGGGCGGAAAAGTGTATCCAACAGGGAGCTTGAACTGTCCATCCCTAGAACACCAGTACTGTCGATCTACTCTTGCTTAACCCAAGTGATATTCTACGATGCAGTGGGGTATACCTCAATTGAATATCTTATGATTCTTAAAAACCTTCCTGCTCAGGAACGCACCTCTGGTCCTGATTCTACCCACTATCAGCTACTACAAATCTTGAAATAAATTGTTTGTTTGTCAGATGTCTATCTATCTCTATCTATTAGTACCACAACACCCCCTCGCAGAGATTTTGTGCAGGTCTGCCTGTCAGTGCAAGTTGTTACATAGATGGGAAAAGTGAATGAAAAATAATGTTGGAATGTGAAAAAGATAGTAATGTGCTGTTAAAAGTTGCAACTTTTAATGTGAAGTGCAGATAAAACGGATAAAAACAGATATACTTTTTACGGTATACAGTGGTCAATACTGCTGACTCCTCTTTTAAGGGAGTCAAATGTCGGCAGCATGACAATATTTGATGGCAGACCGTTCAATTCCACAACAGCTAGAGGATAGAAGGAGTGCTTATAAACATTTGAGGTGGCTTGTAGCTGTCTGTATGCGAGGGGGTGAGAGTGTCGTGTGAGTCTTGTAGGATATTAAGATATGGTGGTACTGGGACTGCAACAAGGCCTTTTATAATTTTATAAAACAGACCACCGGGACTGCAACAAGGCCATTTTATAATTTTATAAAACAGACATCTGGCATCTGTACGTCTGTTTTCAAGGGTGTGCAAGCCCAGTGTATAAAGCATGACAGTCACACTCACATATGTGGAGTAGTTTGATGGGCTTACAGTCAACTCGTTCCTCAGTCAACTCGTTCCTCAGTTAACTCGTGGCGTTTTTGGTCAACTCGTTCCCCAAAATTGGTCAACTCGTTCCCCAAAATTGGTCAACTCGTTCCCCAATCGATTTTTCCTCAGTCAACTCGTTCCCTGATAATTATCGTATTTATTCTAAATATTTTTTTGTAATTCTTTGTATTTCGAACGAGTTGAAGTACTCAAAATGAGTTATTTTAATAAAGTATTTAAAAAAAAAGAAAACAAAAACGATGCAAAATTTATGATAGTTACCCTTTAACATAAAATTTAAAGACCGATTTTACCAACTGATATTGCCCGGAAGACTGATTGAATATTAGCCGAAAATTTATATGTAAAGAAGAATACTGGTTAAGAAAGTATAAAGATTAAAGGGGAAATGAAAAAATAAAGTAATTTTTTGTATTATACCCTTATTTCTTCTTTTTTCAGAATTTCAGGTTGTCCGGCAAGACATAAGACGAAAACAGAGCAAAGATAGAAAACATTATTTTATAAAGATGTTGTCGGATTTAGAAAAGGAGAAAAAACTTAAACAAAATGTGCAGAGACATACTGTTTATATTAATTAATATCAAATCTGATAAAAGTAGTGGATATATTCAAAAGTATTTATTGTAATTGGAGGTCAATTAGACTTGGTCAATTATGCCGGTGTAAAAAAAAATATATTATCAAATACCTTTAATGTTTTGCTGGTGGTTATTTGCACTTACAGGTAAGTATTGTTGCACAAGATTATCACTTAATTTCAGACACGTGCATACAACACTTATCCAATTAAAGATTTAAAGATGTATAGGGAACATAAGCTCCCGTATCGGAATGGCCGATACTTTTTGCACACAGATAAATTCAGAACTAGCCAAAATGACAGCAAATATTTGTAGAAAAAAATAAGAAACAAGAGCTGTCACTGTAAGATGACAATGCCCCCGACACCGCTTTGATTTAGAAGTTATGGCCAATGTTAAAGTTCTTGGACGGAATGACGGACGGACAGACAGACGGACGGACGGACAGACGGACGGACGGACAAGTCAAATTTATGATGCCTCCCTATCGGGGGCATGAAAAAAAGGATTTATTTAAAACAAAAAGTTTCATCATTTTTCTCAATGTTTCCCTATATTATTACTCGATCGTGAATCCATTCCGTTTTATTAGCTCGGCTGTTTTCGGAGAAAAAGCCGAGCATTGGCATAAAAAGGTTTTTTCCTTTGATGTTTGTTTGTTTGTTGTACATATACCCCTACGTTGTTATATTGTGCTAGATATTTCAGTTTATTGGTAAAAATAAGGCAATATATATTTCATGTTTTTATAAAATAAATTCATATTATTCAATTGTGTGTTTTTTTATTGAATACTTCCTTCCTTCAATTAAACGGTAATGTACATCCGCATCTTGCGATGCGTTACTTAGCCAGCATTAAATCGCTTTTACAATCATGGTGATAGTTTACTTACAACCTTGACCCATTACTCATTATTCAGAAAGATAGAATGACGATCCTCTACACCTTAAATATCTTTAATCAAAGCAATAATTTCAAGAACTTATGCAAAACGTATGACAAAAGGATGAATTGTTTTGTAAGGCCATTTATCCTTTTGATATATTGTTATAATACGTTTTTATTGACCCAAACCTGACACCTGCTTTTAGATGATTAAAAATCCAATAAATACTTCTTGGCTTTGCACGTGCTTTCATAATGAATGAATAATAAACAGTATTTTGAATGTAAAATATATTTTTTGTGATAAAATGTTTTGGTAATTCTTATTTAAGCATTTTTTCCACTAGTTCATTGATTGATTGATTGAATGGGGTTTTACGCCGCTTTCAACATTATTTCAGTTATATCGCGTCGGCCGGAGCACCTAACAATGGATTCCTGGTATTTCTTTCACCTGTACTACCATTACACCCTTTCCTAGCCTCCGACTGCTATTTCACATAGGTTTACGATTATGATTGGAAGTCTTATGCCTAACCAACTGCGCTATGGTGGCGGCTTCCATTAGTTCAAATTCAGGTCAAATTAAACAAGGTATAAAACATAAACTGTGATCCCTCAAAGCAATTTCCCTATTTTTTTCCCAATATTTCATAATAATCACTCGCATCGCAACTGGTCCAAATGCTAATAATAGAATTCATAATATTACATTATAAAGAAACATTTATAGAATTTGATTTGATATTAATTTTAGTTTCCTTTGGTTTCTTGATTTAAAACTATATACATGTATTCTGGTAATTTGTTAAAGGGGTAATTAATGGAAGGCAATCAATTTTCCATTCAAATAATTAAAAAAAAAAAACAAAAAAAAAAGAAAAAAAAAGATAAATAAAATAATATTCCTGACTGATTTTGTACAATAAACTCCGTTGAAATCTCCGGCGGGATTTACTTCAGTCCCATTTTACTTATACTTGTATATCTTCCGTAAAAAATACATTCTGGTAGTATGGTAAAGGGCTAATTAAATTTCGAATATCTATTTAAAAAAAAAATAATAAAATTGCAATAGAATAATATTCCAAATTTTCTTGTACCAAAAACGTCTGTTCAAAAATCCAGTGAAAATAATTTTTAGGGAACCAGTTGACCGAGGTAAAATCTATTGGGAAACGAGTTGACCAATTTTGGAGAATGAGTTGACCAAAATCACAATGAGTTGAGGAACAAGTTGACTGGCATCCGTTTGATGTGACCCATCTTGCCACACTATGCTGGACCATCTCCAATTTTAGGGTATTTTGCTTGGTATGGGGGCTCCACACAGGGGAAGCGTACTCAATTTTGGGGTTTATGCCACTTTCAACAATCTTTCAGTTGTATTGCTTTGGCTAGATTACTAACAATAGATTCTTGGTATTTCTCACACCACTACTACTATTACGGCCTTTCCTTGCCTCCAGATGCTCCAGATGTACGATTAACGACCCATTGGTGAAAGTTTTAAAGTAAGCAGATGCCATAAGTCAAAAGAGATAAAATCGTGACATACAAAAAAATAGTTGACGTTTATTAGAAAAAAGCAATCTTTACTCAGACTGCAAATCGGCACATGCATTACACCATTCTATGCTCACGTTTTTTCTACTAAACCTCAAGACTTCGATTTGTTGTTACTTGTCACTTCTCAACGAAACAGAATAACAGATTATGTTAGGAAAGACTTGATTGGAGATAAAGATTTTCCTAAACCAATAGAATTTTAGTTTGCAAACATAGGTCTTTCTTGTTTCTGTGTGAAAGACGTTTCAGGGGAGATAATTTGTAAACAAAGGCACTTTCAAAGTCCGTACTGTTCTAATGGAAATCCAATTTAGAGGGAAAATAGCCCTTGTCACTGGTGCAGGAAAAGGTTTGTGTGTAGTTTAATTGATTCTTTACCACCAACACATCTCTTTCGAGCTGTAGCATTTTATTTACAGCTTTGATTTTGAAAAAGGAGGTCGTCCTACATATTGACCGACTAAACGTCTATAGGTTATGTCGACCCAAAACAGCATTTTTAAAGCAAAAAGACGGTGATGTATTTAATCTACTTGAGTGGTTTACAGGCAAAACGGCCCAGAGTCGAAACGGCCCGTAATTTGGTCAAAACGACCCAAATCGTTTTTTACAATCGCCAAAGAGGCCCAAACTTATAAATCACTTTCTTTCTTTTATTTTCTAGTGTCAATTAGATTTTGAAAAATGATAATTTTTTGTGAATGAAAAAACTTGCATCTTTCTACCGAAGATGTTTTATTATTATTAGGGATGTTATGTTGTTAATGAAAGATTTAAAATCTATCTTTATATCCGATCCTATCCTATACGATCCTATCCTATCTGATTTGATCCTATCTGTAGCGTGAACCAACAAGGGACGTCACTCGTGTAGCCCTAAATCAAGATGGTTCTCGAAAACGAGGTCAAAAAGAGTTACTTTCCATTGCCCGGGAAGCATTTCATGAACGTGTAAAAAACGGCATTTTTGATTGGATATTGGAAAGAAAACTGGCCAATGAAGAAAGAAGATAGATTTTTCTTCCGGAACATCCCACATGTGTTAAGTAAGTGCTTGGTTCCGCATACGAAAATAAACTTCGAAGTTTTAGAGATCATATTTTACACAGAATTAAACAGTGTTCTAAGTAAAATGTAAGATAGATTGTGAATTCAATATGCCATTTCAATATGTGTTAACAGAAAATGCCCAAATACGTCCGTTTTCAACATGATTTTAGCGTTTGAAATGGGGGCCTATCTTAGTTACGTAAGTTACCGAGCTCTCTCGGAAAAGTCCGGAAAATCCAAGATGGCGGCGCCCGTAATTTCGAATGTTTTTTTTAAAAGAAAATAAGCAATAAAAGTGTATAATCACTGACTAAACGTGCATTTTTTGTCAAAGATCAATAAGTTTTGGCTTCTTTTTATCTCATATTCATACGTGTCGTGAAATCTCACCAATTTTATCCAAAAAGCTCAAATTAACTGTGAAAATTGTTATTGAATTTTTTTATTTTTTTTCGTTGCAAATACTTCCAATGATTTGACAAGCTCTTTCCATGTATGTTTAAAATAGATTTGTGAGATTACTTTTCATAAAATATTTACAACATTTTTGCACAAATGATGCTATTTTACCATACTGCTTTTTTTTTTATTAGTTACCATAAATTTCTTATTTTTGTGTTTTTGAATAATATTTT
Organism: Fragum whitleyi; assembly: GCA_948146395.1. Classification (NCBI taxonomy): domain Eukaryota; kingdom Metazoa; phylum Mollusca; class Bivalvia; order Cardiida; family Cardiidae; genus Fragum; species Fragum whitleyi. Next base: position 5,745,645 of record OX411545.1, on the reverse strand, counting down.
ATTGAATCATTGTTTGAATATAGGATTCTAAGAAATGGCCTTAAATTTCAATTGAACTTTTTAATTATCTGATGCATATGTAAATTTCCACGTAACTGAAAAAAGATTGAATACTTTTGTATTTGTAATAGAAATAGGGAAAAAAATAAATGAAATAAGAAGACTGGCATAATTAAAATGAAATTGGGGCCCGGCCAAGTTATAAGTTGGGCTGAGTTGACAAGTCACCACGGGATACATGTTATCTACAGAAATGGATTATTGTGGACAAGAGTTTAGAAAAGGGTAAAAGATACAAATGAGTTATTGAAAACACAAAAACAATTTTGAATATGGCAATTCATATATAATGTCATGGGATGGTTGACTCTCTACTTTCATATAATTATATGGTAGAAAATTAAATTAAAAAGAATTCTCAACCCTGAAAAGGTTGGACTATTCACTAGATGTTTTTTTGTGTGTAAGAATCTCCTGTAATTGAGTTACTGAGAGGGAGCATAAAATAAGTAAACCTTTTAATCTTTAATTTCATTGATAGACTTGTCATGTCCAGCTCTGACTCTGACCCAGATACAATACCAGATTGGGTATACTTGTTGAGTGGACCCCCAGAAGTGAAAGAGGAGGAGGACGAGGAGGATTCGCAGCTGTTCTTTACACCAGAAAAGAAAAAGGAAGAGAATAGAGAAAGTTATTTTATTTACATAATATCATTGGCTACGCCGCTAGAATATAATAAAATCAAATTTAATTATAATATTAATCTCATTCTCTAGCAAAAGGGATTGCAATAAATTGGATATTAAATGAGCTTTCACATGACATTATTTTATGCGTGTGTCAGAATGTGACATCGAAAGTCATGGTTGCTAGGTACATAAATATCTAAGATTGTCAACATTAAAATAGTCATTAACTGTGTATTGAGCCCCTTGTGAAGATAATGAAATTGCTCAGTCTGATCCATGTCGTCACATAATAATCATATGAATTTGAGGTATCATAGACACAAACAACATGAAATATAAAGAGGCTTATTTTAATCACTTGAATTATGAAGACAGTATTTATTAATTTCATCGAGGTATGAAACAAATTAAATTATCACACTTAATACTGTTATCTAAAGCAGATTCATAGTCATACATGATTGTGATTAGGTTTTTGGTTTCATACCCCCATGAAATCAACAAATATTATCTTTATATTTTATCATTTGATATCATGAAGCAAAGATGTAAAATTTTGTAAGCAAAGAAATAGATTTCTTACAGGACAACTATATATTTACAGGAAAGAAGCTACTCTTTGGATTTTAACACTCCTGAACAAAAAACCCCACCTGTAACAAGGAAAAGACGAATACGGAGGGGGAAAGGAAAGCCTGTCCCAGTACTGAAACTACCTAGAGTGAATCCTGCCGTTAAGCCGTCCACATCTACCTCTAGCAAGGTTGGTAAATTTTTTGCCTCAAACGAATTATCTGCCAACTGGTTGTTTGAAAACAAAATTTGATTTAAATAGACTTAATCTATAATTTTGCATTCTGATTGCCTGCAAAACTAGTTTCATTCCTCAATTAAAATGGTTTACATAGTAATCATGTTTAAAGTTTGGCACACAACTCATACCTTCAGAAAGATTATGTTATAAAATCATAAATGACATATGGAGTGAATAATTTCTAGAATTCATGGAGGCATGAAACTAAACACCTAATAACACATGCTAATTGTATGTTTTTAGTAAGGTTTTAATTTCGTGTTTCAATGAATTCTAAACACTTCTCTGTTCTCTCTTTAATCGAAATTTGTGCATGTCTATTGTATTGTCAGAAAATTTGTTAAAGCAAAAAGCGGTGAAAAGGTTAAGCAGTTTAGATCTACAGCAACAGCCCGAGAAAGATCATTATTTAGTGCATTAACTGCAGCCATAACACAGTGGGTAACATTTCCTAGTGACAATCTAAAGTCACTGGGTTTGATCCTCCATTTCAAAACTCATCTTTTCCATTCATTTTTTTGAATGAGGTTTAATACTGCTTTCAACAACCTTTCAGTTATATTGCGGCGGCTTGAGAACCTAACAATGGATTCTTGTTATTTCTCACAACAGTATTTTCATTACATCCTTTCCAAGCCTCCAGCTGCTATTCCACATGGGTTATGATTATCAACCCATTAATGGAAGCCCAATACATGTTTTCCAACTATGTATCTCCAACCTATGGGTTGATAGATGAAGACTTAAAGGCAGCGTAAAACTCAATTTAAACAAACAACCCAACTTTTTTTTTCATAAACCAGGTGGTTCTTATTTGCATGATTTAGTTATATTAGATTGTTTAATCATCAGTGTAATACAGACTTCACAAAGACAGCTGGCTTGACTGACATGTTAAAATTCATGCTGGTCTGATAAGTTGGGTGTCAATACAGGACAGACTGATCAGTTAAATCAAGCCACTTTCATAATGTGTTCTATTGTTCTGTCTGGTGGGGCTTAGTTTGGTCATGTTGAAAAATTTAAGTTTTCCATACCAACTGTCCAGCCAAAAAAATAGGTAATTTGTGAAGTCTGGCAATATGAGAATGATTAACCATTAGTGACTTGAATCAAAGCTGATTAAAAAAAGTTGCATAAAAATCAAGGGGCTGAAAGCACTGCAAGTACTAATTGTTATATTTTTTTCACTGTACAAAGTGAAATATATAAAGTGGTTTTCCGAAATGCATTTGTAGCTTAGCTGTGTATTTAAAACATATTAAACTACTGTCATGTTATGGATCAGATATTGGAATATTATTTTAAAAGTGTCTGTCTTACATTCTGTTAATCTGTTTTTGTATGCAAAACTTAACATTGCCACATCTACAATGTTCATAGTATGACATTTAAATGATAGGCATCCACTGATCATCTGAACAGGTCAAGGTGATCTATCAAGGTCAAACTTTTGAAAACAAATATTGTTTGGGGGGGGCATAGTGTTTGACAAACACATGTTGCTTGACTTAGAACTTTACTTGCCCACTGAAGAACTATTTTGACAAGTTGATGTTGTAGCAAGAGTTCAGCCCTTGTCATGATGAATTAAAAACCTTTGCAAAACTTGCATGAAAATTAAAGTGCTAAAAGCACCTGATGTACTAGTTGTGGGTCAATAATTATTTCAAAAAAATCTGATTCAAATACAAAAATGAGGTGAGTATACCAAGATCATACTGCAAAAAATGTGTTCAACATGATAAGGGTTGATTTATATGCAGTGCTTGTGTGATCTAAGAAATTGTTATATCTTTTTAAAGCTTTGTAGTCTTTATTTTATACATCTCTTCTCCCTCTGTCTGTCCACTGTAACTTTTGAATGCAACACCTTTATTTATGGAAGATTTGGAAGGAAATTTCAAAATGTTTCTATCCATATGTCTTTCCACATATTGTTAGCATTTGGGGATTTTTGGACATGCAATTATGTGGTGGAGTATATTGTAACTTAGATAGTCTTTTTAACTCTTGTCATTCAGATAAACCCTTTGGAAAATTGCAGTAAAACCAAAGTACTAAATATCTGATTAGAATTCAGTATTTGTATTGAAATTTGATTTTTAAACTTTCCTGTTTTAGAAATGAATTCAAGTGCAATAGACTTAGATCAGGATGCACAGGTACAGCCTGATATTTGTCTATACGTCTTACCATAGGAGGAAGATTCTTGGTTCAGCATGACAAGGATTAAAAGCATGTTTTAAATATGGTTTCAAAGATCAACTCCTCTTATTTACTGTGACTTTTTCAATTTATAGCACCTATAGCTAATGTGGGATCTGCTTGAGGTGCTCCTGTTGTTAATTTTGTATTTGGTTGTTGTAATTGTGTTATTATGTTGCATATTGATGCTTAAATATGTAAAATTTCCCCAAAACATTAGACAATTTTCATTGACATTATGATATAGGGCGTGCTGGAGGTAAGTAAAAGTTCCCAAACATATAGTACAGGAGATATTGGTACAACCAAACTGTTCATAGAAAAAACAGGAATTCAAACCATTAGTACTGGAGACATAATTATTAAGGACATCTTTACAGATATTTAGAAAATTTTAGATTCAACCATGGAACAACTACAGCATCATTTTAATATTGACCCTGCAACATATACATATAAAGATCTATTACAGTACAGTAAATTAACAAAGGACAAAGATAGTACTCATACTTTGAAAGATCTTGCTGAGCACCTTAATATCGAGGACAGCTGGTTGAGAAAACGGCTATTTACAATTAAAAGTGATTTAAAGAAGAAAAGGGGAATTGAAAAAGAAGACTATCTTAAAACAGTCCTTAAATGTGAGAAAGCAGAAACCCCTAGTACTTCCACACAAACTCAGTCAGACAAACTTGAAAAATTGATTTCTAAAACTACTGAAGAGACATTAAAGGAGAAAGTAGAACAATTAAAAGAAGAATTAATACAATGCCATGGAGACAAAAAGAAAACTATTGATGAACTAGAATCAAAACATTCAAAAACAGTTGATGATTTACAATCATCCCTAACATGCAGCAAACAGGACAGGAAGAAATTGAAAGATTCCAATTCAAAACTTCAAAAATCAAATGATGCCCTTAAAGATAGATTACAGAAAAAAGCGGTTTGTGTTAAAAGTCTACAGATAAGACAGAAAATTCTGAATAGAAGTTTGAGCAGAAAATCGTTCAGAATACTCAAAAGCAAAAAGACCGAAACAGATCTAAGAAAGAACGTTGTAAACCTGAAAAAGAAATTGGATAGCCTTAATAAGAAATGCTTGAAACAACAAAAAGAAAGGGAAGAAATAGAAGAATCTTTGAAGACAGCAATAGAAAAGATGGAACATGATGGCGCTAAATTTAAAAAAGAAAATGAAGAGTTGAAACTTAGTTTGACATATACTGAAAACCTTTTACAAGATGAATCATCTACTGTTATAAAAACACGAGATGGGGATAGATATACTACAAATACCAGAGAGTGTATAATGAACTTACTAAGTGAAGGTGTGGGAGTACATCATGTAAATAAGGTTTTGGAAAGTGTTTCTAAACTATGTGGTAAAACCCTATCTGAACTGCCATCTATATCATCAATCAATAGAATTGGAGATGAAAGGGCAAGTGTGGCTTACATGCAAATACAAGATCAATTACAGGAGCAATCAAACACAACATTACAGAGTGATGAAACAAGAAAACATGGTGATGTTTATGAAGTGTATGCTGTCAGAGACAAAGATAAAAAAGAATGGATTCTTGGTTTAAAAGACATGAAAGACAAAAGTAGTGATACATGTTTAGACACTCTTAAGTCTGTCATTGAAGATATATCTTCATGTACAAGTACAGAATGCGGTAAAAAGATTTTGATCAACATAAAGAACACTATGTCAGACAGAGCAGCAACTGAAAAAAAATTCCATGAATTACTCAAAGGGTATAGAGAAGAGCTGCTTCCAGCAATTTACACAAACTGGGAACAATTATCAGTTGAAGAAAGAGAATCAATTAGCACTATGAACAATTTCTATTGTGGACTTCACCTATTGGTTAATTTTGCTGAGGTATCTGATAGTCTTGTAAAGGAGTTTGAAAGTCATGTTAAGGACAGGGATTTCTTAGGTGCAGAAGCTCAGCCTGAAACTAAACAATTCACAGAAAAAGATGAAAGTGGGACAGTAAGGTTAGTTAGGACTGCGTGTAAGTGTTTATCTAGGGGAGGCGATGATAAGAGTGGCTGCTACTTAAACTTTAAAACATTTCTCAGAATGAAATATAAAGAAAAGAATACAAAAGTATCTCATCTGTTGGTTCCTTTTAGGGGTAACAGATTTAATATCCTTTTCTATAATGCTGAAGTGGTTTTCTTTTTAGCTGATGACATTAAGGAGTTTTTTGAGAAGGTACACAAGCCAGCAAATAGACTTCAAAAAGCTGTGTCATATGATATTTGTGTAGAGCTTTATCTTGCTGTATTGAAGGCATTGGGCCTCTGCTCAAAATTAATTACTGCTCCATTTTGGAGAGCTATGGAAGACAATCAGTGTACTATCGAAAAAGCTAGTGAAGTTTACCAGAAAATGTTTGCTTTCCTAGAGCATGCTAAAGAAGATAGCTCAGATGTTATCACTGGAGCATCTCCTCTGCCAGAACTAGTGAAAAAAGATGCAGTTTATTCAAGATTGACCTATGCTGATGAATTTGATCCTAAAACAATTGTAGTCTTGCAGCAAATCTTTGGATCCTGGAGTGCTTTATTGTCTAAAGCAGCTTGTGATTACCTCACAGGCGGAAAGTATTCACAGGTTGATGATTCCTTATCTGAAGAAACATCATCCACTCCAACTCATAACAAATTCCCGGAAAGAGTCTTTGCATTACTCGATGCATTGACTCGATATCGGCCGATAGCTTCCACATTATGCAATGAAGCATACATCATGTTTTCTCTAAATAAAACTGCAGATTGGCTAGCATCACTAGATCAAAAGGACAAGGATGAACTTCTAATAAAGGCTAGAGGAGAAGGTCGTGAATTAAGGAAAAAGTATTTAAAGAGAGTGAAAGCAATAGAGGAAGCTCAAAGAGAGGCATTGAAAGCAAAAAGAGAACTGCTTGAAAATAAGGAAAGAGAAAGACTTAGAATGAAAGAACAGTTAGTGAATGACATGCTCTATTATGGTTTGTGGCAATATCCAGAAACTGTTGACCAGCATTTAAAGGGATTGCCTACTGAAAGTGAAAAGAAAAAGGCTCTTAAAACCCAGCTTCAATTCAGAAAGGTAGTGCTAGAACAGAAAGCGGACAAAAAACTGTTTCAACTGTCTGAACAAGGAAAGCAACACAAAGTTGAGAAGTTAACTGAAAATGTTAAAGCTTTGATAAAAGCATCATTAAGCATTCCAACTTCATCACAGGGAAACATATTCGTTGGTAGGCAAGTTGTTCATTACCAGATGGTGGATGACATTAGGACACCTTTCAAGGGAAGGGTCATTTCAAATGTCCCAGGCTACCCTGAATGGAGTAACGTTGTATATGAGGGTGATGATGCCGTGTATGCCTATAAGCTTGCAGATGATTACAACAGTGGCGACTTGGAAATACTTGTTGAAGGTTATTTTACATTGAATGCTACAAAAGTGTTGAACTGTTCTGTCTTGTTGTTGATATGCTTAAAACATGTATACTCTGCAGAGTTTATAGTTTTGAAAGTTCTTCAAAGTTATGAAAAGTTATGCATGAACATGTATCCATGTTTCAGTTGTTACTGTTTGAGCATGATTTTTAGAATGCCATTAAGTTTTTATTTAGTTCTGTTTTTCAGCATACAGAACTAATATCTAGATTATTTGAAAAGATAAATATTTAAAAAGCCAGTCAAAGCAAAAAAACAAAAAAATAAACATCATTATCACCTAAGCCCTATGTCATCAGCAGTGATTAAGGAACATGTTTGAATAGACACTTCTATATGATAAAAAAAATGATCTCATGATTTAATGAAACTTTGTTAGGATACACCTATAAAATAACTAGACTTTTATGGTTAAAACAGACAAATACATGTTATTTATTTGTTTATCATATAATGTTGTAGTGTCTCAGCGTTTTTTCTCCTAGCTTTGGGAAAGGGTCCGAGACCGGACAAATTGGGAAAAATGCGCTGTTTTCTCAAAAATTGGGAATTTTCATTGCGACACTTGTTTTAAAAACATTACTTTTATTTATATCATTAGTATTCATTACAATATGTTTAATAGAAGTTCCTATGCCTCTATAGTCATATCTTAACTGAAAAGCAAACCATACAAGGAATCAGACTGATTGCTCTGGAATAAATGTTTTATAACAAATCTAGAAATGTCACTGAATTTTTGTTAAAAAAAAGTATCATGGTCAAACCTAAAATATAGAAAAATCAAGTTCTATAATAAATTCGTGGGTTGAACATTCTTGGGTACGAATAAACAGAAAACAAATACATATTCAATCCTATTGTTTTTAAAACAGCTATAAATGAATATTTCTACTAAAATCATATAAACTTTTTAAACATATTTTCAAAATAGATCATATACTCAGATGTTCTACCTGCTGTAGAATGTTTGAAAGACAATTCAGGTTGGTTCTGAGAGGTGCCGAGATCGTGAATAACAGTCAACTTTGTTTACGAAAATTGAACAAAGATAAACAATTATATTTTGGTTTATATAACAGGAAAATAATTTGCTTCAACCATGACCAAAAGTCCTTCATTCTAGTAAGTTTTTTCCATTAAAATTCATCTTACATCAATTGATAAATAAATGCAAAAAGATCGTCTACTGCAAATCAGGTCCAAAAATCGCAATATCCTGGCTTCACAAAAATATGCAGTTTTGTAATGCGATAACTTCCGAGTTATCCAAAATACACAGGGTTTCCTGCTTCGTATTGTTTATGCCTTTGAAATCGAGAACCATGTGACTAAAATAAACTGATCTTCGGAAATTCCCCTCTTGTTGACAAATTACAACACATATATTTATTGCTAAAAGTACTTCCAGGTTTTCCAATAGGAAATAATTAAAGTTTATGTTTACTTCAAGAATTAGCTTTGAATTGGGAATTTCATTCTCTCATTTTGGGAAAAAATAGTATTTTTCGTCATTGGGAACGGGTCCGTTTACCGGACCCGTTCAAAGAAGGAAAAAAAACGCTGCTGTCTTTGTGACACAACTTGTGAAAGGAGACTATATTATGGAAACGCAAGTGTAATTTGAGCAAGATAATGAATCCATCATAGTTCCTTTGAAATTTTAAATACAAGTCTTTATGAATGCAGAATGAATGCTATAGATTCAGAAAAAAAAAATTTTTGATTTCTGACCTATCATGTATCCTGATTTGCTGAAAAATTGGATTCATTCCTTGACTAAAACAATTTTGAGTAGGAGTCTATATGTAAGCTTGCAAAAAAGGCAATTCCAACTGAAATTTGTTTTATCATGGAATAATTCTTACAATTTTATTTTGTGATACTGAATAATAAGGTATGAAGGCAGTATTTCTTGAATTCATGGATGTTTGAAACTAGGTTTTTAATAAAAAATATTGTATGCATCCTTTTCATATATAATTACAGTGTGATTGTTTTTATTTGGTACCTCCATGATTACAAAATTTCTCGCGCCTCATTAAAATTGAAAAAGATAGAATTTGATGAAAGATGAAGGGATTAGACTCAGGTCAGCCTTCTTTAAAGTCAGTGAAGTCTGACCATGTTGATTCTTTTTGCACCCCCTTAGCAAATTGACTTTCCCTAGCAAAACAGGTCACATTTTCATTTTATCTGTAATATTGTTTTACCTCACAATCATTCTTTTCAGGAATGAAAATATCAGTTAGATATTGATTGTACAAATCAATATGTCAATTTTTGATTGAATTTAATTTAGTCTAAAACTTAAAAACATTTTCAGAAAACATTTTTGTTGGAATTTTACACTACCAAATATACTTATATATTGTCTACAAATGTCTTGGATATCACAGATATTGAACATTGAATCCATAATCCATATCTTCCTCCTTTAGATGACATTGAAAAAAGTGTATCCTTTACTATGACCAAACCATTTCTCCTTTTTCCACATATTTTCAAATGAGAATGTCTTTTTTCCAATTGCACCTACCTACCATTCAAGGATCAGATCCTTTCCGATTTTACTGGCAAGTGCGCATCTGGGCTGGAATAAAAACTGTTCGTCATATGTAAGGGTGCCAAAATTTAAAAGTAATGTGCAGTGCTCTCAATAAGGGCCAAAATCAGGAATTTTTGTAATTCCATGTTGGGATTTCAGGAATTTTTTTTCGAAGTAAGGAATTTTTTATCCCCCCCCCCTCTCACACACCCCACCCACCATCATTTTTTGCACTCTTTGTAAAAGCTCGTTTCCATGTTAAATAAGTTAAAATTTTGCTAAAAAAACCATGATTCTAGTTGGTTCTCCAAGGATAAACTACTTCCAAGCCTTAAAACTTGTAGCTTTGACTTATTGCCGTAGGTATGAGATTTGGTTTTTACAATCACCTTTTATTATTTTAATTGAATAAATTATGTATAATATGAGAAAATGTGGAGTTTCTATTTGGAATCGGTCCTTAGATCTTGCGCGGTTGGCCTAGGAAATGCAGCTTACTCAAATTTTAGTTACGATGTTTTGGTATCCGGCGATATGTCGGAAATTAATGCAACTTTAATTTCCCTCGGCCAGTCGTCCAAAAGGTGAAGAACGTTCTAGGTAGTGTGCCAATAAAAAATCTAAACCCAAACCTATTTAAACTTACGCAGAATAATCCAAATAGTAAATTCGTCATTTCAAATCTCTCGTCAGACATGTTGCAGACAACTTAAATGACGTCATTGGGATTTCCCCACGTTCTCCGAAGATGCCGATTGTAAACGAATTTAAACGAGGACAGTCGAATGACCTTTTGTAAATGTTTTCCGGTAGCGTCTTTTTCACTTCGGATAAATTACCCGTAGATCTATATCTAAGACTTTTTGGAAGCGATGTTTCGAAATTTTATCGGTCTGAGCTGCATGAACTTCGTTTGATATAACGAATATTCCCACTGACTTGAATTTTGTTTGATTCAATAATCCTTTCAAAGGCCCCACGCGATCTGTATCCGACGAAGAAAGGTAATGACAGAAGCGGTAATGACGCGTCACTAACCCGACAAGATTGCGTAATCAAAGACTGGTTGTTATAGCGACAATCTAATACCCCGCACGTTACACATGGCTTGTTTTGGTCAGCTTTAATGCGTGTGCTCGCGCTGATTATCGATTTTTTGCACATGTAGACTTACGTTAAATCCTTAATTAGGTAAATTCGTAAAACGTCCGGGGTCAAATTACAGGACGTTTTCCTCGAATCTCGGACGTTTTTTTACGTCCGGGTTTGATTTTCCGGACGTTATTTTTGAAATTCTGGACGTATATTACGTCGACGTCCGCTTATTGAGAGCACTGAATGTGAGTGTTAGATTAAAAGATCCGATAAAACTATTTTGGTCAATCAGGGACGGCTCACTATCTGAAAAGAATTAAGACTCTTCTTGAACACTGCAATGTCAGGTTGCGGTATGATTGTTTCTGGTAGGCTGTTCCAAAGTATCACTGTGTACAGAAAAAGAGAATATTTAAAGTAAGAAGCATTTGTGTGGATCTGTCTAAAAGATTCTGTGTGCATATGTCTGGTGATCCTAGCTGGTCTTTCAAGATAAGTTTGTATGGGTACTGCATCAAAACTATTAACAATTTTATAAAACATGGTGACTCTGGTGATGTCTTGTCTGTATCGAAGAGTTTGCCAGCCAAGCTCCTTCTGCATGCAGGTGACACTGTCATAATACCAAAAATTATTTTTTTGCCGTCACGGTCTTTTCACTATACTGAAGGATCACAGAAACACAAAACTACTGGAATTTCTACAATTGCGTGCAATCCTTTGAACTATATCTGTAAACGTCATGTGTCATAGCGTAAAAGTTACATGCTTTTGAAACCGACTTTATCGTGAAGAAACTAAAATTGGAATGACAAAAAGCATTGAACATTGATTGGGAGAAAAAAGTGTTTTACTTGATGAGTTTCTTTACTGTATCAGTATACAGGTGATTACATTTATAATTCAGTACCGTTATCTCACGCTTGTTGAATTTCACATCAGTCCACCCCTACTCATGGCTATACCACATTTTCCCACGTTTTTGAATACCCTGGTTTGACTATAACTAAAGATATTGCTTAAGGTGTGAAATTGCAATCACATGTTATCACTTATACAGTTACTTGAGATTAAATATATCTAGTGACTGCTTGTTAATAATTTGTCTCTTTAAAGATTTTACAAGCAGTTTTAAGAAATATTAAAACAATTAAGATAAAAATAGCAAAGGAATCCATATTGTCTTTTTACACCTACATTAACATAAAGGCGACTGCATGGTTTATTCAAGTACTAATACACCATGCCAAAGCCCTTATGTTATGCCAGTGGGTTAAAAGAGCATTAGTAAGATAATAATTTTTAAATTTATAATGCTTTTCAGTAATAGGGTTTACATATGTACTTTTATTTGTCAAAGAGAATTGCATTAGATAAATTGCCTTCAAAAGATTTGCACCATTGTTGTAGAAACTGAGCCTTTCAGCTTTGCGAGAAAGAGTTATGTATTCAAATGAAAAATAATGAGCATATATAATTTTCCATTGACTTTTAAGTTTGATGGATCAAGGTTTAAACCACATGCTGCAAGAGCCTTGAATCTGTGCATAACAAACACTTACTAGTTTAATTAAATAAAATGTAATAAATTCAAGTACAACAAAACTTATATGCAATTATTCTTATTTTGCTGAGAAATTATAAAAGTTAAATAAAATCACAGTTATCCGAGAAACACCTTTCATTAAGACTGAATTATTAAGAGGATGTAAAAAGAAATCACAAAAGAATGAAATATTTGACAAAACTGCTATAGAAACAACATTTCTGTAATGAAGCTTTGAATTAAATAATAAAATCTTAATTAGAATTCGTCTTTATTTATTTATTTTCAAAGTGATAATATTTGGGTAAATTTTGATTTGGGCCGTGTTGACCGAATAAATATTCAGCTTTGGGCCGTTTTGACTAAATTACGGGCTGTTTTAACCGAGTTGTGGGCCGTTTTGACTTTGGGCCATTTTGACTTGCTCCCACCTGAGTTGATATTCAATTTGAATGAAATTCATAGAAACTCCCAAGTTTACAGCTCAAGGACAAATGTTTTATTTGAGAACACCAAGAATATAATAGCTCTTATATTCATGGATGGATTTTAGAATAATTTGGTACAATTGATTATGCTATGATCCCTCTGTCGATTTTATCAACTCCATCAAAGGAACGAGTGATCAGAGGAGGTTAGGGTGATTGAGTGTGGGCAGCATCAATAATTTATTGATCGGGTGCAAGATTGAGCTAGTTGTGAATCAGTCATGTAGATATTCAGTGTGATCAGGTAGAAATTTTACCTGACCTATACATGATCATTATAATTATAATAGTCTTTATTTCAAGAGGCAGCAGTTGGGTTATTCACCCAGTCTTCCCTGTGGGCCTCAAAATATTTACAGAGTTCAAACATGTATATACAACAAACAATTAGGAATTACAAAGTCAAAGGGACAAAATATCATACAAATAGCTTAATTGATGGACAGGTTGACACACATTTCTGTATTTCAATGCAATCAAGAGGAAAACTTTTGATAAACAAATCTTTTCTGTATCGTGCTGGTTTTGGTTTTCCACAATGTTATCCATAAAAAATCATTATTAATTGCCATTTGTACCTGTCATCATTGATAGAAAGCTACAGTTAGATTTGTATTAATAAATTTGGGGGGGTTTTGTGTGTGTGGTTTTTTTTTTTTTGAAAATCTTACAAAAAATATTGAAAAAATCGTAAAATGAAAATGTCAACCCCATATCTAGATCTTTGTGACCACACCCTATCAACTATACCTATACTCAATCTGTTTTCACACTCAAGTCAACCAATACCTGGGCCAAAGGTTATAAAACTTTCTCTCAGATTCAGGCTCAATTTTCTCAAATTTTGAATTAAAATAAATGAATAAAAAAATTTAAATAAACGATAATATTAATAAGTTATTTTTCATAACAACTTATTAATATCATCTTTTATGTTTATACATTAAAATGAGTAATAAAACAGAATAACGGATTTAATCTCAAACTGAAATTTGAGAAAATTTGAATTGGGTCTGAGAAAAGTTTTATAACCTTGGGCCCTGATGGTCTGGGTCAGGTTCATTTCAAATCATTCCAAGTTCTAGGTCAGAGCTCAAAGTCAAATACGAATATTGAACATATTCAGTGGTTCTGAAATAAGCTGCCCGAGTTGTCCAAGTGGCCCATTAAGCTGCACAGACAAATAGATTTTCCTTGCTAAGTTGTTCATGGACAAGTGTGAAATCTCAAGAAAAAAATCTGTTATATTTTCTTGTAGTCAAAGTTAGCTGTTTTCTAAAAAGAAAATACCACAATTCTTATGTCAACAATAAAGTGAAACTATATTGTTTCTCTAAGCAATTATACCAAAGTTACTTCAATGGCAGAAAAAATAAGACTATTTATTTGGAGAAAAAACATGTCTTTGATAAAGAATGGATAAAAAAGGTTTTTGTTACGGACAAGCTAGATTGTGATTGTCACTTGCCTGTGGACAAGTTAACGTTCAAAATATTTCAGAACCCCTGATATTTTGAGCATGTCTGTTACATAAATGGATGTATTTCAGTTTTTAGCTCGGCTGTTTTGGGAGAAAACCCTAGGTATTGCTATAGCCTTCATGTCATCGTTGTCGTCCTCGTTGTAGTTGTGCGAATACTTTTGTGATATCTCTGGTACTACTGAAAGCAATTACTTGAAACTTGGCACACATGTTCACCATCAAAAGAGCAACATAATACTATCAATGGGGATAACTCTAGATGCATTTTGAACAAATTATGCCCCCTTTTCCTACCATCAAGCACTCAACAGACGAGCGTAGGCACCCTTAGGCGGTGCTCTTGTTTTATATTATCAGGCCACTTGAATTTCTGTAATGAGAAGACAGGCAACCTGCTATGATTTTTTTATTCTTTAAAACACAAGATGACAGGGGCCAAGGTCAAATGATAAAATATGACTCAACTTATCAGTAGCATATGATCCATTATGAAAGTAGTTTTTTTTTAAAAAAAAAACAAATGACTAAATTATTCTTGTGAGTTAGACATAACATGGTTCATGGTCAGTTGCAAGATGAAGATGGAAATTTGCAGGTCTAACATCTATTAAGTTATGATTTTCTAATAGATATCAAGATTAGTATGTTACTTAATGTACCATATTTTCTGGACAATAAGCTGCACCATGTATAGGCTGCAGCTGTCTTTGTTTACCATTTAGGAGATAAAAATCAGCCATGATGCTTTACCAGGGAAACTCTTTTTTTTTTTTTTTTTTTTTTAAATAACTTATTTTTCATATAAAAGCAGTAGTTTAATATCCTTTTGAATAGGCATACACTGAGAGATGTTAGATGAATAAACCCTACACACCTAAAGACTTACAATTTAGAACAATAGACAATTTCCCATGATCAATGGCCTATTGAGTCACTGATAATGGTCCCATATGATGAAATATAAAAGAATCTTCTTGGCTGATACAGCTGATCAGAATTCATCCAATTTTACAGGAATGATGCTAAGGATATGTTCTTTTGGATTTCTTTGTTGAACTTTGATCAGGCTGATGGCATGGTCTCTTAGGCCAAAATCATAAAATGAATATGAAGTAACTGTACCGAGTTTAACAAAACCTCACAGGAATGATGCCTAGGACTTGCTCTTTCAGATTCCTTCTCTTAAATCTGTTTAGGCTAATAACATGGGCTTCATAGGCTATCTAGGCTTCAAAAAATGTTCCCAAATCATGTAATATAAGTGACCCATCACGCAAAAAAGGCCCTTCTGGGAATTTCGTAAAATAGATATTTGAAAAAAGAGATTGGTTCTAGAATAGGCCTACCAGAGGTTGCATTTTAATGATTCTTTCACAGAAAGGTAGATTGATTATTCATGATTTAGATTATTAGTAAAGTGTGAAAAGTTCGACCCTAGTCAGTCTGCGCAATCCGCGCAGTCTGACATGGGTCGACACTTTACATTCTTCCCAGATGGTCCCTTTTCTCGTGACAGGTCGCATATAAAAATTATCTGACACTACTGATCAGAATTCATCCAAACTTCACAAGAATGATCCTTAGGTCATACTGAAACTTCTTCTATTTTGGATGATATGGTGCTTTGTCATGGTCAAAGGGGACTTAGTGATGCAACTTTTCTTGTTTTCATAACAAACATTTTTCATTTATTGACAGATTTTCTTAAACTATTAATAAAATATAGCTTACCATTATGTTTTTGGGAAAATTATAGCTGCTTGGAAATATTGTTAATTGATAATTTTCTGCTCAAAAGTAGATTATATCATAGCTTGATACTTTTAATACAATATAATTAATGTTGAATTTTCTGCTAGGTATTAACACTTTCCTGTTTTACAAATTTTCAGACCTGTCCAAATTCAAAGGTTTTACAGACGAAAATTTAAAGTGGATTGAATTTGAAAAATAACTATTCGGTAGGGTGGAAAATAGTGTGGAAAAAGAAGAAATTGCTTGTCAGAAGCAATTTCTTCTTCTTTCACAATGTTTTCTCAATCATAAAATCACAGGCGCGTAAAAAGCAGGGATTAAACAACAAAGGGTTAATACTTTTGATACAGTTTAATGTTGAATTTTCTGCTAGGTATTTCATGCCAGTGGAGTGATACTGGCACTCTTGGGCCTCTTGTTAAATGATTGAATGTGTATGTGAGGTTGTGGTTACACACCAAAAAAAAACTGCTATTAATTTGTTTATAGGTATTGGAAGGGATGTTTGTAAGAGGTTGGTAGAATTAGGAGCCAAGACATATGCTCTCAGCAGGACTCAGGAAGATTTAGACAGTCTTAAGCAGGAAGTAATTACAATGACAGCCTTTTGTAATAGCTTACATAAGAATAAATTATTTAATTAGTCCAATTTTAACAATGAGCCTTGGAATACAATGTTGCCAGTTGTACATCAGCCCTGCGTTCAAGGTGACAAAACGGTGAAACAGTTTGCCAATTATACCCCGCTTTGCAAGCAAAAGCAAGTGCATGTGCAAAGCGGGATATAATTGGAAAACTGTTTGCACCAATTTGTCATCCTGAACGCAGGGCAGACTTTCAAAAATGGGTTATGTTATCAAAACTATTTCTCATAGTATATTATGGTATAACACACATGTTCATAGTAACATGGTATCATGCAAGCACTCTGTCCATTATAAACAATGTTTTTACACCAACACTAAATTATCACTTAATCATTTTGGAACAATTGTTTGTTTGAATGGGTTTTATGCCGCTTTCAACAATTTCGCAGTATTATCACGGCGGCCGGAGCACCTAACAATGGATTCCTGGTATTTCTTTCACCTGTACTACCATTACATCCTTTCCTAGCCTCCCACTGCTATCTCACACAATTATCTACCCATTGGTGAGAGACAAACGTCGGAAAGGATATTTGCCGCCACCGGAGATCGATCCTTGTGGAACAAACCAAAATACTTTGCCTTTGTTACAATGTTTCTTTAATGCCTTTCGGTGGTTTATTGAAAAGTAAAAACAGATGATCTCTTGATAATCTCACTTCAAATCAGTGAAATTATCAAAAACTTATATCCTAAATTTCTTCATTTCATTCTATTTGATGTTATCTGAGCAGAGCCTAAAAATAAATCTGAATAATGTAATGCTGATATTGCCTTATAAGTAATCACATGCAAAATTAGGCGCTTTAAATAATTTTCATATTTAGTCCTTTTTTTGCATTAAAGAAAAAGAATAATCTTATGCTTTCATGCAAGATAGATAAATCTTTCATTTTGTGAGCAACATTTAATGTATTTCTCCTAATAAACGCTCCCAGGGGTAATACATAACATGGTCAGGGAGCCTTTATTGAATATGCATTTTCTGATTTAAAAAATCATTAAAATTGATGTCTTTTAGGCTCTTTTTCCTTTAATTTGAGGTGAATATTTCTCTAAACAATCATACAAAATTAATGATTGTCTAGAGGAAATTCATCTCAAATTAGAGAAGAAGTCTCAAAAAGTTTCTAAAATTTAGGCATTTTAAATGGGTTTTGTTAGTAAAAAAAATGTAGGAGTGCTGCTTTTTAAGGGAGGGCATTATTATAAGAGGAAATACAGTACTTTAGTTTCCATTTGTGGTCTGCCACTCGTGAAAATATAGCTTTTGTTGTTAACTTACAACAAAACAAACAACTATGCTCTATATCATGTCAATTACTTAATGTTTGTGATATGACTTTGGTTGTCACAATATGACTTAGGCTGTGACATTGTTATTATAGGGTAACAGGGGTTGACACTAACTCCTGAGATTAAGGAGTCAATTGGACTCCTAAATCAAGGAGTCCAAGCCCAAAGTAAGGAGTCCAAATTTTCATAATGGGACCGGAGAACATTGTGGAAAAGAAGAAATTGCTATTTATAAGCAATTTCTTCTTTACCACAATGTTCTACCAAAGAAGAGTTATTTTTCCTCAAAAGAATACAGGATGCAAATACAGGATGTAAGCGAATGTTTTCTTCAACAACTTTTGGGCATATGTATTTCAAAATATTTTATTTCAACCCTTAGAGTCCAGCGGACTCCTTACTTGCAAATCAAAGGAGTCCAACTGGTAAACAAGGAGTCTCAGACTCCCGGACTCCCCTTAGTGTCTTACCCTGGGTAAGACATCTTTGACTGTCCCAACAGTGACAAACCCACTTTAATGTGTCTTTTAATTTCATCTTCATAAATGAAGAGAGTATTTATTTTTCATTTTGTACACATATAGATAGCTCAGTGCAATACAGTTATAACTCAACTGCCTCTATATTTATAGAAAGTAATGACTGTTTTGCACTGAGCCATCAATATGCAATATGCAAATGTGGTCTCTGATTAAATACCAATTTTTCTTTTAACATTCATGTTTTCAAATTTTATACATTTATCAAAACATGGAAAAAGGGTCTTCATGTGTCTAGGAACTTTGATTGATATAAGTTATTCTAACAAAACATTCTAATGAATAAAAACATATGCGAAATTCTAATTAAATCGAAGTGCTGAGAGCACTGGATGCACTGAATTGTGAGTCAGTCTTTATTTTGAAAAAATGATTTTGAAACTTTTCTTGTTTGAATAGGAAGATCAGCGCCCGAGGTTATAACTTTACTCAGGCTCAACTGAGAATTTTCTCAAATTTTAAGTCTAAGTAAATGTATGAAAATAAAAGATGATATTAATAAGTTGTTATATAACAACTGATTAATATTATCTTTTTTCTTAATACATTAAAAGGAGGATTTGAACAGAATTAAGGCTTTAATCTCAATTTCAAATTTGAGAAAATTTTGAATTGAGAATAAAAAAAGTTTTATAACCTCAGGCCCTGAGATGGTAGGATTAAACTCGCAATTTTCGCATATTTATGCAGGCCGCTCTTTGTCTATACCTCTTATCAAAGTATGAATATTCTGAGTTCACCATGATAAGGGTTTACCTTCCAAATGAATTGATTATTAATAAAGATATTTGCCTGAAATTTGGTATGCAATTTCACCTTCACATGAAAATTTCATTCATGTACTATCTAGGGAAATAATTTTATTGATAATTTAAAGGTATTATTTCTGTTTGTGGCTTAGATTTAGTTCACTATCAAACACCTACACCCACATGTGGTTTCATG
The DNA here is from genome assembly GCA_948146395.1 of Fragum whitleyi. Lineage (NCBI taxonomy): Eukaryota > Metazoa > Mollusca > Bivalvia > Cardiida > Cardiidae > Fragum > Fragum whitleyi. The sequence goes on along the minus strand of OX411545.1, from coordinate 5,726,124 downwards.
GTCTTCAAGTAGAGTGTCGGCCTCTTGACCAAAAGGTCCTGAGTTTGATCCCAGAAGCCGCTATTTATCTTTGTTCTTTTATTGGCCAACACATTTGGAGATTTTTCTTAAAAGCAGAGGGATTAATCTAAGATATGAGAACTTGTTTCCCAATTGATGTAAAATAAATAGGTTTAAGCCAAGCACCTATAGTTGAGGGAGCCTCCTTCATAGTACAGTTGGTAGTGCATCAAACTATCATATTAAGGCTCCCAGGTTCAATCACCAACAATGGCACACATCCTTTCCTACATTTGTCTCCCACCAATCGGTTGATAATCTTAAACCTTAACTTATAGCACCTGGGGCTTTATGCAAAGGAGGAAATGGTAGTTTCTGGTATGAGAAAGATCAGGAATCCCCTTTCAGGTGCTCCAGTTGCTGCATTATCACTAAGGTTTTTAGCTCCACTGGCTGAAAGCCACTGGGGCTATTGTCATGGCGTTGTGTCCGTCGTGCGTCCGTCCGTCCGTCCGTCCGTCCGTGCGTCCGGTCGTAAACTTTTCTTTAAAAATCTTCTCCTCAGAAACTACTGGATGGATTTCAACCAAACTTCACAGGAATGATCCTTGGGTGACCTTCTTTCAAAGTTGTTCAAGAAATTTTGATCCAATGAAAAACATGGATTTAATGGGCGTGGCTAATTTCCAAATATGGTAAAAAGTGAGTTTTCTCAGATTCTAATCCATGGATACCAATAAAATTTTACATGAATGATCTTTGGGTGACCCTTTATCAGTCTACAAAAAATCATTGTGATCGGATGGAAAATATACATTTTATGGGCGGAGGTCATTTCTCTATATGTTATATAGTGGAAACTTTGAAAATCATTTTCTCAGAATGTAACCAATGGATATCAACCAAATTTCACTGGAACGATCCTTAAGTGACCCTTTATCAGTCTACAAAAAATCATTGTGATTGGATGAAAAATATGCATTTTATGGGCGGAGGTCATTTCTTTATATGTTATATAGTGGAAACTTTGAAAATCATTTTCTCAGAATGTAAATGATGGATATCAACCAAATTTCACTGGAATGATCTTTGAGTGACCCTTTATCAGTCTACCAAAAATTATATTGATTGGATGGAAAATGTGCATTTTATGGGCAGAGGTCATTTCTCTATATGTTATATAGTGGAAACTTTGAAAATCATTTTCTCAGAATCTGTTTTTTGGATATCAACCAAATTTCACTGGAATGATCCTTGAGTGACCCTTTATCAGTGTACCAAAAATTATTTTGATTGGATGAAAAATATACATTTTATGGGTGGAGGTCAACTGACTATATGTTAAATAGTGGAAACTATGAAAAACATTTTCTCAGAATGTAACAGATGGATATCAATCAAACATTTTTGGTATGATCTTTGGCTGACCCATTATCATTCAGCCAAAAAGTATATTGATTTGAAGAAAAATATGTCTTTTAATAGCAGAGGTCATTTCTCTATCTGTTTTATAGTTGAAACTTTGTAAATCATTTTCAACATCAGTAAAACCCCAAAAATCTAGTCAAAACATTTATTTGCTTTTACAAGAATTTCAAGCCTGTGGAGCGACACAAGCCATTCATGGCTTTCTAGTTGAAAGCAGTGGTAAACCCAATTAAACAAACAAACAAAAAAACCCTACAGCCGCACATGACATTTTTAGTACTTGTGTGACTTCTTACATATTCTTTTATTTAATGACAGGTTCCAGAGATTGAAGTTGTTCAGTGTGATTTAGGGGATTGGGACCAAACTAGGGAGAAAGTCAAAGGGCTTGGTGCAATAGACCTTCTAGTCAACAATGCAGGTGTTCAAAGAACGGAAAGTTTTTTAGAAGTCAGGAAAGAAAGTCTTGACTGGTAAGTTTATTGGTTGGTTTATTATGTCAATCAAAACGATATTTAAATTATAATCATAACCACTTGATCTGTCTTCCCGAAAACCTCCCTAAATGACAACTAAACTAACAATAGACTTAAATTCCAAATATTGTCATGCTGAATAAATTTTGGCTAAAAATTTGCATCAAAATCAAAGGGCAAAAAGCACTGAAAGTACCAACTGAAGGTCAATTTTTATTTGAAAAACTATCTATTGACAATTCTGGTTTGAAAGTGAGAAACAGGTGGTGTAGACTAACATAAGACTGCATATGTGAAGGCTGATGTTAGTCTATAGCTCCTGCCAAAGCAGGAATATTCTGGGTTCAGCCTTGACAAGAGTTAAAAAATGCAAAACTTACTATTTATGAAACAAACAAACAAAGAAACAAAAAAGATATGTTGTTTCCAAAAAGAATCAAACCCTTTGGACCTGTTTATGTAGGTTTTTTCTCACAATAGAATTTTTTATAAAGTGATAAATTTCATTGGAATGATGCATCTTATGACCATCTATCAGACTATTTACAGCCTTTTAAGCTCACCTGGGCATGAAGTGCTCATGGTGAGCTATTGTGATCTGGTGCTGTCAGGAATCTATTGTCTGTTGTCAACTTGTGTTCACTCTAGGGAGCACATTTTTGGCCTAAATGTCTTGAATTTGGTAAGAATGTTTGTCTCCATGAAATCTCAGTCAAGTTTGAAGTTGGTCAATGAGGTCGAAAATGGGGTCAAGGGGTCAGATTTTAGAAAAAACCTTGTGTGCACTCTAGAGGCCTCATATTTGGCTCAAATGTCTCAAAATTGGTCAGAATGTTTGTCTCCATGAAAACTTGGTCAAGTGCGAAATTGGGACAGGTGGGGTCAAAAAAAGGGTCTAGGGGCCAAATTTTAGAAAACCTTGTGTCTACTGTAGAGGTCACTCTTTTGACCCAAAATGAAATGTTTGAAACTAGGTCAGAATGTTTGTCACCTTCAAATCTCAGTCAAGTGCGAAATTGGGTCACGCGGGGTGAAAAATGGGTCAAGGGATAAAATTTAAGAAAACCCTTGTGTGCACTCTAGGGAGCACATTTTTTAATCAAATGTCTTGAAACTAGGTCAGAATGTTTGTCTCAATCAAATCTGGGTTAAGTTCGAAATTGGGTCAAGTGGGGTCAAAAATGGGGTCAAAATGGGGTCAAGGGGTCAAATTTTAGGAAATCCTTGTGTGCACTCTAGGGTGCACATTTTTGGCTCTAATATCTTGAAGCCTGGTCAGAATGTCTGTCTCCATGAAATCTTGGTCAAATTTCAAATTGGGTCACGCTACCTTTGTCAACTATATGCATCAGGTGAGCGCTTAAGGGCCAATGGCACTCTGGGGGTTTTTTTGGTGGAGTTAATTTCCATATCTAGTTATGCCATGAAAACCTAAATAATATTCTTTTAACCCTAAATGTCATGTTGTGTAAAAAAGGGGCAAAATTGAAAAAAAATCTGTAAGAGAATATTAAAACAAAGTATACATTAATGGTGTGTCCATGTTTATTTAGTAATACAATTTTCATAATGTGTGTGGTTTAAAAAGGAAAATTAGGTGATACCTACTAAGATCAGGCAGCACATATGTACAGGCTGATTTTAAGCTCCACTGGCTGAAAGCCACTGGGGCTATTGTCATGGCGTTGTGTCCGTCGTGCGTCCGTCCGTCCGTCCGTGCGTGCGTGCGTGCGGTCGTAAACTTTTCTTTAAAAATCTTCTCCTCAGAAACTACTGGATGGATTTCAACCAAACTTCACAGGAATGATCCTTGGGTGACCCTCTTTCAAAGTTGTTCAAGAAATTTTGATCCAATGAAAAACATGGATTTAAGGGGCGTGGCTAATTTCCAAATATGGTAAAAAGTGAGCTTTCTCAGATTCTAATCAATGGATACCAATTAAATTTTACATGAATGATCCTTGGGTGACCCTTTATCAGTCTACCAAAAATCATTGTGATCGGATGGAAAATATGCATTTTATAGGCGGAGGTCATTTCTCTATATGTTATATAGTGGAAACTTTGAAAATCATTTTCTCAGGATTAAACTGATGGATATCAACCAAATTTCATTGGAATGATACTTGAGTGATCCTTTATCAGTTTACAAAAAATCATTGTGATCGGATGGAAAATATGCATTTTATGGGCGGAGGTCATTTCTCTATATATTATATAGTGGAAACTTTGAAAATCATTTTCTCAGAATGTAAATGATGGATATCAACCAAATTTCACTGGAATGATCTTTGAGTGACCCTTTATCAGTCTACCAAAAATTATATTGATTGGATGGAAAATGTGCATTTTATGGGCAGAGGTCAATACTCTATATGTTATATAGTGGAAAATTTGAAAATCATTTTCTCAGAATCTTATATTTGGATATCAACCAAATTTTACTGGAATGATCCTTGAGTGACCCTCTATCATTGTACCAAAAATTATTTTGATTGGATGAAAAATATGCAATATGTGGGTGGAGGTCATTTCTCAACAAGTTAAATAGTGGAAACTATAAAAATCATTTTCTCAGAACGTAACTGATGGATATCAATCAAAAATTTTGGGATGATCTTTGGGTGACCCATTATCATGCAGCCAAAATCATTTTGATTTGATGAAAAATATGTCTTTTAAGAGCGAAGGTCATTTCTCTATTTGTTACATAGTTCAAACTTTGAAAATCATTTTCAACATCAGTAGAACCCCAAATATCTAAAAATCAAGTCAAAACATTTATTTGCTTTTACAAGAATTTCAAGCCTGTGGAGCGACTCAAGCCATTCATGGCTTTCTAGTTTACTTTACCTCCTGCTACTGCAGGAATATTCTGAGTTCAGCTTGAGAAGGGTTAAAAAAAAGATGGATTTCAAGCATATTTCACAGGAATATTCATGTAATGGTTGGCTTGGCCTTTGATTGGACTGTTACATGTACTTAGAAATCGGGTTCAATTTTGGAATATAGCTTTTACTGTCAGAACTTATTTCCATATACACTGGTAGTATAATATATGAATAATGAAAAATTTGAACATCATGTCCTCAAAAATGGTCATAAAAGGGTTGATTTGCTTGTGTTTTGGAAAAATACATTGAGGTTTCGTCATCAACATTTTGGCATTCTCGCGGCTATTTCCGTAAACTGCAACAAACCTCGAATGTATATAAGGTGGATGGGTTTGTAACAAAATTGTGCATTTTGTAAGGCGGAAACAGTGTAAGAAAAACTTGCGCCGAAATAACCAGCGCTATCTCTAGATTTTTACTTTTAACAGTAAATATCGGCTGAAAAATCTTAATTTTTGAGAATGACGAATCATTCTAAAAAATTAAGATTTTTCAGACGTCATTTAAGAATCTAAAGATATTTATTTGAGGACGCGATGGTTTCACATCAGTGACTTGAACGAATAGTGTTTGGGACGTCAAATGTTTTCACTCAAAGTTTCGAGGGCTAATGCCATTTTAACAGACGTCATCAAGTTTTTCCGAGGTTTTCCTGCAATTTGTCTATGTACATCCGAGGTTGATCGTGAGATTATCCGAGTGGTGTTTTGAATGGATAACTACATGTACTTGAAATTTGGCATGCATGTTCAACATCACAAGAGCTACCCTGAATATCATGAGGCATATCTCTAGAGCATTTTCATAAGAATTACTTATTTCTGTTCCTTTTCTCCTTTTTCAGGATTATCAACATTAATTTTAAAGCTCTATTCAATGTTAGCCAGGTAAGAATGTTCTTCTCTTATCACTTTAAATTTAATTTCAAATAGTGTAGCCAAGTGAGATTTGAATTGATAGATGTCCAAGGTCATTCAAAATGTCAACAGACCAATCAAATCACACATTTAGACATGAATGGCATGTTGACAGTCATTTTCTGCCATCTTGTTTCATGCATTTGGCGCTTGAACCTCTCAAATATTGTAACTACAGATTAAAAAAGTCTGTATTTAAGATATTTAATGTCAAGTCACTCATCTACTTTTTGATCCATTTTTCCATACAAAACTCTAAGTACATATTATATATGCACATAATTATAGTTGTGATCGACAAGTCTCTCATGGACAGAGATCAATTTTCTGTGTTATTTGGTCAAAACTTAATAATTTTCTCAGAACCTAAGAGATGGATATGAATCAAACTTCAAATGATCCTTTGGTGATCAGAGATCAGTCTGTAACAAATTAATGTGATTTGATGAAAAATGTGTCTTATGTGGACAAAGATCATTTCTTTGTTATGTTATATAGTGGAAACTTTTAAAATCATTTTTTCAGACTCTAAGTGATAGACATCTACCAAAGCTCACTTGAATGATCTTAGTTTGATAGTTTTTAGAACTGGTTATTCAAGTTTTGGTCACACTGTATATGCGGGCTTGTCAGATCAGTGAAAATTGGAAAAAAAAAAAAAAATCTTCTCATTCAGAACCAATTCGAAATGTTCCTTGGTTGATCTTTTTCAAAAAGGGCTTATCAGACTCGTAGAGATGGTGAATAATTCCTTTGAATATGTTTTCTACCTAAACCTTAGGCCAATTTTAAATAGGCGTGGTTGAACTTGGGTGACCCCTTCAAAAAAAGGGTTCGTGTAGTTTTGATAAGTTAAAACTATGGGCTGTGTCAGGTTCGGGCTTATCAGACTCATAGGGGTCGGAAATAACTTCCCTACCACCATAAAGACCAATAATGTTTATATCATTGGTCTATATGGTGGTAGGGGCGTTATTTCGGACCCCTATGATAAGACTTACATAATCAATATTTAGATATATCTTTAAAACACTTAATCCTAAACTACTTTGTAACTGTGTATCAAACTTTGTAAGAAGATTTTTTTGGTGACCCTTTACAAAACATTTTAGTGAAGTTTTAATTTAAAAGATAAAGGACCATTGCAGCTAGGTTAAGGCTTGTCAGAATTGTAGGAATGTTAACCATCATCCAAGAAAGTGTTTAACTTAAGTAATATATTTGTTAGAGGTGAAGAAGCATACAGGTGAGCTATTTATGACCATTCTCGTATGCTTGCTAAAAGAATGACCATTCTATTGACAGAAAACTAGAGAAGGGTAAAAGCTTAACCATTAATGATAGATATATAATATGTACTTAGTGATTTGTATGGAAAAAATATCTAACGAGGTTGGGGGAATTGATAATTGTGGAGGCTCTGCCAAGACAATTATCAAATCCCACAACTAAGTAAGATATTTTTAGCTCCACTGGCTGAAAGCCACTGGGGCTATTGTCATGGCGTTGTGTCCGTCGTGCGTGCGTCCGTCCGTCCATGCGTCCATGCGTCCGTGCGTCAGGTCGTAAACTTTTTCTTTAAAAATCTTCTCCTCAGAAACTACTGGATGGATTTCAACCAAACTTCACAGGAATGATCCTTGGGTGACCCTCTTTCAAAGTTGTTCAAGAAATTTTGATCCAATGAAAAACATGGATTTTATGGGCGTGGCTAATTTCCAAATATGGTAAAAAGTGACTTTTCTCAGGTTCTAATTGATGGATACCAATTAAATTTTACATGAATGTTGCTTGGGTGACACTTTATCAGTCTACAAAAAATTATTATGATCGGATGAAAAATATGTATTTTATGGGCGGAGGTCATTTCACTATATGTTATATAGTGGAAACTTTGATAACCATTTTCTCAGAATCTAATAGATAGATATCAACCAAATTTTACATGAATGATCCTTGGGTGACCCTTTATCAGTCTACCTACAATTATTGTGATCGGATGAAAAATATGTATTTTATGGGCGGAGGTCATTTCTCTATATGTTATTTAGTGGAAACTTTGATAATCATTTTCTCAGAATCTAACTGATAGATATCAACCAAATTTTATATGAATGATCCTTGGGTGACCCTTTAACAGTCTACCAACAATTATTGTGATAGGATGAAAAATATGTATTTTATGGACGGAGGTCATTTCTCTATATGTTATATAGTGGAAACTTTGAAAATTATTTTCTCAGAATCTAACTGATAGATATCAACCAAATTTAACATGAATGACTTTGGGTGACCCTTTATCAGTCTACCAACAATTATTGTGATAGGATGAAAAATATGTATTTTATGGACTGAGGTCATTTCTCTATATGTTATAATAGTGAAAACTTTGAAAATCATTTCAACATCAGTATAACCCAAAATATCTAAAAATCTAGTCAAAACTTAGATTTGCTACTACAAGAAATTCAAGCCTGTGGAGCGACACAAGCCATTCATGGCTTTCTAGTTTATCATACAATACACAAAGTACATATAATATTTATTGTATAATCTCTATTTGTCAATGTTTCTAACAGAAACACAAGTTTCTAAAAATAACAGCATTGTGTCATTGTTCTAAAAATATCCATGTCTTATCATAGAAAATATCATATGGGACGTTATCACACAGATATTAGTATAGTTATAAGATAAAATAAATACTGTAGGTAGTTGCCCGTGGTATGGTTGATAGGGGTAAAGATGGATCCATTGTCAATGTATCAAGTATAGCCTCGACTAAAGGACTGATGAACCACAGTGTTTATGGGTCATCAAAGGCAGCAGTAGATCAACTCACGAGGCTGATGGCATTTGAACTTGGACAACATAAGGTTAGTAATTTAGAGAGTATATTTCCTGTTATTTGTTTTTCAAAAATGTCTATTGCTGTTGTTTTTCAAAAATGACTATAACTGTAGAAATGTATTATCAAAATAGATTACAGGTGTCATTATAAGCTACCATTTACTTCTTTGTATGGCTATAAGCTTTTAAATAATGACAACATACTTTGCATCACTTACGAGGGGCTATCAAAAAGTTTTGAGACTTTAATCATATTTTCTATCAAAGATGTCCGACAACTTACAAAATTGCATGAGTTGAATTGTATGCCTTTTGACTAAGAATTCACCGAATTTGAGTAGAAAAGCATGAATACACTCAATTTCAGGTTAAATTGAATTGAGATGGGAGCAGCGTCTCGGGGTAACATAGTGATGTCATGAACGTCAGACAAACTCTTGAATGCTTTTGTCATCAATGTTTTTTATATGTTAAAACTGTGAACTCCTATCAAGTCCTACCAATTGATATTTCCAAAAGGTCAGTGCACATCTTCACAAATATATACAACTCTTTCAATTAAAATTCGTTTAAAAGATAATGTTTGAGTTTTGCGTTAACGTTTATTAGAAACAATTCTTTTTTTCACTTCACCGAATTAAATGTTTCAAACAGGAGAAAACACAGATATCAATCTTCGATAACATTTAAATAAAACAACCCCAAAATTGATGTTCAAGAATTTAATTCTGATCGTTATTGTTCAATTTGGGAGGCAATATGAGGGAAATAAACATCTTCTATTAAAACTATAACCCATATGAGTTTTAAGTACCATTTCAAGTGCCTGGACTTCCGTTCTTTCCGAAAAAATATCGTTGTCTTGGTTGATAAGACCACTGTCAGCGTCAAGCTTTTTTTAAGTTAGCCTCATCGTTGCCTGTACACTTGTTGTGCATTCAATGCTTATTGCAACACTATTTGAATATTTTAAATTGCTAATGTATTGCCCGTTTTGTAGGATTTTTTTCTCAACAGTGAGTTTAAAACATTAAGTGCCCCGAGAAAGCATCATTCGGTTTCCATAGCAACAGTTCCTAGAGAGATGTGTTGTTATAATTGGTTGAATGTTTGTATAATTAGCACTCACATCCATTTGAATAATTATTGACAGTTTCATCAAAATCTGTTGAATGATAAAAAAGATATCGCAATTGTCTCAGAACTTTTTGATACCCCTAGTATTATTACTTGAGCATTGATAAACAAATCTTCGTACATAAATTCCTTTATACTTAATTAGATAATTTTGAATTATTTGAAGCACAAGACTAGGCTGCTAAAATTGAAGCTAATATTATACACTACTACTTGTATGTATTATAAATAATAATGTTTGGTTAGTTTTTCATACACCACTGAAGGTGGATGTACATTAGTATCATCTCAGTCTGTCTAGCTGTACTGATGCTACCTCCATATCATATCAAATTTCTTGTGAACGCAACTTCTCATTTATTGACTCATTTGGATGAAACTTTCACGAAATGTTTCTTAGTCACCTGATCTTGTGCATATTTTTCGAGTTTTGTGAAATTCTCCTGTGTCAAAGAAAAAGAGACCATCATGTCAAATTTCTTTTGAATACAATGTTTCATTTATGGACTGAATAAGATGCAGCATCACGGATAAGGGGCCTTTCATTTGAATGATAATCCTTTATGTGATGTATCTTGTGTCAAAGTTACTATTGTGAAATTGAAAGATATTTTGAGACAATCTCGTATGTTCTCCCAATTAAAACAAGAAACTTATTGGCTGGAAATAAATTTGCATTAAAATTTGAATTGCAAATAATGATAACATTTATACAACTAAGCTATCAAAAATAGTAAAGATCACAGGGCTTTGAATTTGGAATCCTTTCATTAAATCTTTATATCATTTCCATACAACATCTCCAGCTGTCCATTTCACACTGTTAAATACATCTAGTTTATGTCCATGTTGAATATCATAAGGTGTAAGTCCAGTCTCTGACAATTGGTTGGCTAATCTCTGAATGTCTTCTGGGCTGCAAGCTGAGCCGTATATATACTTTCTGTGAGACATTTTCTGCCATTCCGTAAATGCAGCTTTCACGTTGAACAGTTTAAACAGCTCTGTTGATCCAGCCATCACTTTGCATTCATGTCCTTCTGAAAAAAAGAAAATGCAGGGCTTGTGTTAGTATTTGAAATTAAGGAGTCGTTTACTCCTTAACCCTTGTCATGCTGAATAAATTCTGGCTAAAAATTTGCATCAAAATCAAAGGGCAAAAAACACTGAAAGTCTAAACTGAAGGTCAATTTTTATTTGAAAAACAAAAACTATTGACAATTCTGGTTTGAAAGTGAGAAACAGGTGGTGTAGACTGACATCAACTGCACATATGTGCAGTCTGATGTTTGTCTATAGCTCCTGCCAAAGCAGGAATATTCCGGGTTCAGCATGACAAGGGTTTACATTATAATCCAGTGGCTACAAACTGATTTCTTAGGTGTCAAAACAACCGAAAGAGAAATTAATGAGTAGAATTTTGCAGGTTTAAGATTCAATTAATCTTTTCTTGTAAAGATTTGAAATAACCAACTAAGTTGTATAATTCTAAATAAGGTATTAGATATATCATCGAAAATTCGATAGATTCATGTATAACCCAGTTTTTGCCCTCATAAATTTCTCTCAAGGGGGGCAATTTGAACAGTTTGAACAGTTTATTCAGTAGATAATACAAGGCCACCGGCCCAAAATACAAGTCAATAGTTTTACAAGAAAAGTTTTATATTCTCTCCCTTGGAAAAGAAAATATTCAAAGAAAAAAATCATGTAAATATTTAAACGAACATTTCTTATCGGGATACCATGTTATAGGTACCAACTTCTGTTGACTGCTTTTAGCACATTCGAATCACATCAAATTTCCCAATAGCCGCAGTCCGATCTAGCATAGAAATAGATATACAAACTATTTCCTTACCTTATCAGACTGTCGGTACAGACAAATCCATGTGACACCCAATTTACACAAAAGCTCTCTAGATTTGATTAGAAATCACGTTAAATTTGTATTTCATATCCATGTATATGAGCTTCAATATATAAATTTATTCAAGATCACACATATAAACTTTGCGTAATTCAAATGCTTTAAATAAGAAGCAAGCAAGTTCCTTAATAACTACATTGTCCCGAGACATTAGAATATTATTAAAATTGTCTTTTGTAACAAGTGTGAAGTTAATGATCTTATTACAATTAAGCCTAAGGTGTTTATAAAGCTTGCATTCAAAAAGAAAATGAAATTCGTTTTCAATTACTTCTATTCCGTTTTTTTTGCAGAAGGTACATAATCTTAAATTTCTGTCTAGATCAAGATGTCTGCCTTTTTCGATCATTAAATTATGGGTCGATGTTCGAAATCTAGCTATCGCGTTTCTATATTTGAACGGAATGTCCAATGATAAATATAATTCTGGGGTAAGAGAGGATTTGAAACCAAGATAAGTGTCTGATTTGGACATATTGTTTATAGACTCTGACCACCTTTGTGTGTATACGTCAAAAACGCGGCGTTGGAAAAGCTTAATGAAAACAGATTGGTTTCCAACTTCCTGTGCAATCCATGCGTAACCGAATCCAAAACTAAATAATAATTGTTTCAGCTGTGTTACCCAATTCTTTCGCCCTATATCGTCTTGGTTTATCAACATCAAATAGCACTGAAACGGGTATCTTTGTCTATCAATGGAAATGAGCTTAAGCCAATACTTTATAAATTGTGTAAAGTATGTCACGCAAATGGGAAGCCTACCACACTCACCATACACGAATGCTGCTGGTGTATTCGATGGTAAACCACAATATCTCTTACAAAAATCTAAATGAATTTTCTCAATCTTATCGATATACTGATGACCCCAAATCTCGGCACCATAGCAGAGAATAGGTTTGACTACGCTATCAAATAATTTGAATATATCCCTCGCAATGAAGCGTCCAAATGTATTTTGATACCTAAATATATTGGCGATAGCTTTATTAGCTTGTTTAGCAGAGCTATTGTGTGAATCAGACCAAGTTAGGTTATACTTGAAGAATAATCCTAAATATTTGTAGCTAGAGACGACTTAGATGGGGTTCCCTTTATATGACCACTTTTCGTAGTTTCTTAGCCCTCCCCCGTTACGAAAAACTACGATTTTTGTTTTATCTACATTAATTTTCATTTTAACGGAATCACAGTATTTAGATATGCAGTCTATTTGGCGCTGTAGCTGAATTACGGTTTCACTAAAATTTGAGATATCGTCTGCATAAAGAAGAGAGAAAATGTCTGCTATCTCATTAGAGATAGTGACACCATTCTTAAAGTGTAAATTCAAATAATCAACTAAATCATTAATGAATAGCGAGAAAATCAGAGGACTTCCAGAACAGCCTTGTCTAGTACCGATATTACAAGAGAAAAAATCTGAGCAATGATTATCGAAACGAACAGACGCTTTCAATTGGCTATACATGCTTTGTAAAACGAGTAGAAAATTACCGCGTATGTTTTTCCTTGATAAAGATTCCCATAATTTGTTGTGATTTATAGAATCGAACGCTTTTGAAAAATCGATAAATATGCAGTAGAACCTTCCTCTCCTTTTTCCTATGTATTTTTGAATAATGGACGACAGACTGAAAATATTATCAATAGTAGAATATCTTTTTCTGAAACCAGCTTGCTCTTCATGCAATATATTATGCTCATCACACCACTTCTGAAGCCTAATATTTAGTATGCACATAAAAATTTCACTAATACTATCGCTAAGTGAAATTCCTCGGTAATTATTTGGGTTATTTTTTTAACCATTTTTATGGATTGGTATAATCAAACTCTTTCCCTAATCTGCGGGAACTTCTCCACTTCGAAAAATTTCGTTAAAGAGTCTACTTAGATATGGCAGGATTCGGTCTATAGAATATTTATAAAAATGCATTGAAATCCCATCTGGTCCCGGAGTAGAGCTTACACGAATATGCCCGACTGCCCTACGGATTTCTTCATTTGTGATAGGCTCATTCAAATAATCATTTGCACTGTTTCGTGTAATTGACAGATATTTATCAGTATTTTCCGTTACGTTTATAGTTTCAGATATGTAAAGCATAGATTTGATATATGAGTACCATCTCTCGTTTGATATTTGAGAGATCTTCCGTTAGGTTTGTTGTGTTAGATCGTTTGATTACGCTCCAAAACTGTTTTGCGTTCGATCTACTCCGAAAAAGATCATTTTTTGTTACGATTTTGCCATTCTTTTTTAGCTTTTTTACACTCATTCTTTAATAAAGTTCTAGTTCTTTTGTATAATTCAAGGTCATCCTGTCGGTTAGTACACCTAAACTTGCGTAAAACATTGTTCTTCCTCATTTTACTCATTTTGCACATTCTGTTCCACCACTGTGGCTGAGTTCGGCTATTCCCGGAAATTTGTCTTCTTTCTTTACTCATACAACTCGAAGAAGATTTTATGATATTTATGAAATCGGGTAGTAACGTGGTCGCATTTTTTTGCTCTAGATCAGAAAAAAGTTTATGTAAACCAGTATCTAAGTTTTTTAAAAATAGATCTCTTTTTCCGTCTTGCCAAACTACTTTATCTGGACAGATATTTATAGTTTCATTTACGCCATTATTTCCGTGATTTAGATTGCCTACTTAAAGTGCTTTCAAAAACTAATTGACAACAAATAGGAAAATGAACTCCAAAACTGACTTCATCAACATAAAAATCCTTCACATAATCGAAAATTGGGGAGAAAGCGGTCATATAGTCCACCACGCTAGAGCCACTGTTCGCGAAACACGTAAATTCGCCTTCTGTGTCATGGCCTAGTCTACCATTAAATATGTGAATGTCAAGGCACAGCACAAATTTATGAATGATATACCAAAATTATTGTATTTTGTGTCCTTCGATTTTCTATCAAGTGCAAAATTATCTGAAGGATAATCGAGTTTATCACTATAAATATGTGACACGTCATCATGTTCAATATAGGCACACAAATCCTTAACCCTGCTATTAAAATCTCCAGCAACACCCAAAGGAGAAATTTGTAAGGGTTCAAATAGAACATTTTCAAAATTTAGAGGGTCAAAACCCTGGTATAAGGGTCAAACACGAGCCCAGAAAATTTCTTAGGATAAAATTCGTTGCTTCAACTTAATTAAGTTGCAGTCATTTAATTATAGCAAAAGTTCAATAATGTATAAACTTCCTTGTTCCAAGGTGTACAGTCCATATTGTTCCAGCGACCACTCATATTAAGTGGCCAATCGTATTGTGATTTTCATGCATACTCCCTCCATCAAGCAAAGGTGGACAATTATAAATGAAAAATTGTAAATAATTGAATCTTATGTTGCTGAAACCAAAATGGTCTTATTGAGACGATTCTGATGAATTCAAACTTAATAAGATTCAGTGACTTATGCAACAATCTATATCGATAGGCAGTTACAACTGTTTCGCACTGAGCCGTCGATATAATGCTATCTAAAAGCCCTTTTTAATTTCTCAAGCTTTCTGTTAGTTTTTCCTTTTTGTTCAAAAATTGAACACTGGTCCCGACAGATTTTAAACCTCATTTATCTGTCTGCCAAACATGTTTTCACCGATATGAAATAAACCCGCAAACATTGGAAGTGACTTAAACATCGAAATTCAAGCTGTAGTTTAGACGTTTGAGTCGTTACCCTAAAAATATATATATTTATTGAAAAATAAAAATAATGAAAAGAAAAAAATAATGCTGAAAATCAGTTCATCAGTCATCCCTACCTAAATCAATAATTTGATAGGTCAATCGTGTTTTAGATTGAAAGCAGCGATCTACAAGTGAATATGTCATGATAAAAAAGGCTTATTAATTTAATTCTTCATTATTGTTATGAAATTTCAAACATGGATCAGACATTTCGGGAATATTTCTGATTTTCATATTTAATGAGAAGATTAACCTACCCACATCAATTTTAATGATCACATCTGGTGTTTGTATCAAACCAATCAAGTCATCTAGGATAATTGAAGAAACTTGAACTGTTATACCACCTGTAGCATGAAACTCGAAACGATTTTGAATTCTTGCTGATCCTTGATTATTGCTCTCCAAACGTAACGTCACCGCCGTGGAACGTGAGTCCGATATGACGTTTTGTAGAAGTAGTATTTTGTCTCGGAATTGATTTATTACAATTGCTTTTTGTAAAAGTTGTGTGTTGTTCTTAAGGGGTTCTATAGCTATGACACGACGTCCATGTGCTGCTGCAAGAAGACCGAAATAGCCTATATTTGCTCCAATATCAATTAAAGTAACGTTGGTTTCATGCGCCAAAATATTCTGAAGAATCTTCGTCATTTTGGGCTCCCAAATACCGTCATCCTTCAAGCTTTTTGATATGTAAATGTCTTTTGTAACGTTGTGAGGACAAATATAAAACGGAATGTCTGTTTTTGTTGTCAAACACTGACCCAATTTCCCCCCATTTCCCACTTCATTTACGTTGTTAATTTTGACAATACGAATTGCCGTTATATTCTGTGTGTTTAAAGAATCGTGGAAGATTATCGCCATGAGGCAAAAACCTGAAAAGAAAAAAGAATATCGCGTGATACATTAGAATGAAATGAATATGGTTCAGTATTCAAAGCTCCTTAAATATTTGATACAATTAACAACATCAAGAAATTGGCAAGGCGAATGGTTTTGAAATGGTTTTTGGAATGAAAGTGAATGAGTACAATGAGTGATGTTTTGAATGAAATGAAAGGGAGGTAATCATATACCGCTTATTTTGTTCAAGATGAACAAATAAGCGATATTTATTACCCCCCCCCCCCCTTTATTTATAAAATATGCATACAAGTTATATAAAAAGCGCATTTCTTCAAGAATCGATCTGACTCTATATCTATTTAGAATGCAGTCATTTATCTTACATTCTTTTTGATTTTGGAGCGTTTATGAATGGTTTGAGTGGTGGATTCCAATTTATGCGCCAAGGTTGAAAGGAACAACGTGTAGTTATTTCGTCTCAGAAAGATTCCAATTGTTTTGGCAGGTACGAGCTTGTGATCTTCGGAACCAGTGTAGAAAGAAGTTAGGAAACGAAAAAAGGGAAATGGGTTAGTGTGAAATAAGGTGTTTTTTATTTACAAAAAAGACAAAAAGGCAACTGATTTTCTGTAGAAACTGACTCTAGCAGGTGTATTTTAGAGCTACGAGCAATTAAATATCTGTTTCGAAAATCTGAAAAAACTTGCATTATTTCAGATATACTTTCATAATTCTTTATGTGAAAAGTGAAAATATAAGCTTATGAGGGATTAAGCTCTCTTTGAGTTTGTTTGTTTTGTTTGTTTGAATGGGGTTTACGGTGCTTTCACCGATCTTTCAGTTAAATCGCGGCGGCTGGAGCACCTAACAATGGATTTGGACTGGTATTTCTGTCACCAGTACCACCATCACATCCTTTCCCAGCCTCCAGCTGCCATCCCACATAAAACTACGACTATCAACAGATTGGATGGAGACAAATACATGTAGTCTGACAGTATGAGTGCCGCCCTCGGGGATCGAACCCGGGACCTCGAGATTGACCGTCCGACGCGCTTCCAACTACGCTTTGACGGAGACCTTCTCGAACTTTATTAGACGTCCATTCGCAAAATATTAGTCATTTCTGTTTTGGTCAATTCTTCATCGACTTCTGCGACTTTTTGGATTGGGTAATTTAGATACGTGAATGCCGTTGGTAGACAACTGAAATGTAAACCTTGGATTTACGAGAAATATCGACTCTATTCAGACTTCACGAAAAATGTAGACTGACTAGCTCTACGTTCGAATGTTCGCGGAACGTTTTCTAATTGCTACATTGCTACCTGCTTCGCACTTGTACTCAAATTTTTGCAAAGCGGGATCAATGTCGAAAATTCGCAAACGTTATTGCAAACTGATTACAGGGCCGAAACAACTTTTTAAGGTAGTAGAACCGTAATAGTTCCGCAACGTTTGGGAAATAATGAACTTTAACACTGTTAAACGAGGTTTCCCCATGGAATTCTTTAGGAAACCTCGGTCAACATTGTGAAAGTTCATGAGTTCCGAAATGTTTCGGAGCTATTATGGTTCCACTACCTTAAGACTCAATTTCGAATCAAGTTTGAACCTTTCTACCGTAATCTTTATCTGCGTCATTTTTGACCGTTACCGGAACCGGTGTCTTTCATATTTCGGTTTTCGGAGTTTCCTTAAAGTTTTTTTCGTGTGATGGGTCATATTTCTTTAAGATTATGGACCCGTAATAGTTCCGCAACATTTCGGACCACATATTCTTTCACAATAATAACCGCGGTTTCCTTATGAAAATCATTAAGAAACCTCGGTTAACACCATTAAAGATCATTACTTCTGAGACGTTGCAAATCCGGAGTATTCGCCATAGCGCAGTTTATAGCGCATCAGACTCTAGATCTTCAAACATCTATAGTCTGGCTCGTTGGCCGAGTGGTTAGCGCGCTCGACTCGTAGCCTGGTGGTTGCGAGTTCGAGCCTCACCGGGAGCTGGTAGTGTATTTGTGCAGGATACTTTACAGACAGGACCCCAGAACACACAGCTGTATAAGTGGGTAGCAGTGGTTAGAACCCATTGCCTCTCTCTCAATGTGTAGGATAAGAACGGAAAGAGTTAGGACCACGATGGAAATAAGAGTCATTTAACCCTTTATCGTGTTATCCCTCGAGTAAAAAAATATTGAAAAATCTAGCATCTTCAGCCTAAAGATTCTCCATGAAGACAACTGTGAAATCTGCAATGAACAAGCGATGATCAAGCGTTAACCATGCACTTTTTACCTTTTCATGCTGTATGAAGACGATGGCAAAATTGCATAAAAAGATAGTGCCCAAAGAATTTGATGCACTAATTGAACTTATTAGTTTTTTTTTTTTTTAACTTTTACGGTTTTAGAACAAGAATCAGGCGGCATAGACTCAGGTCAGACTGCACATGAGTGCGTACTTATCTTGTTTACACCACCTATCAAAGTAAGAATATCACTCGTTCAGTATTACAAGAGTTATTGATGCTTGGTGTACTTCCTAGTTTAGCCCTTTTTCGTATGAATTAAAAGGCAGTAATGGATTTCTGAATAGTTTATAGCCTTTTCACTTAGCCAATATTTCCGACTGTAAAATCTACCGCCTCATTATTTAAATCTGTATCCAAAAATATTGCAGACGTTTGGAGCTAGCGCGGATCATTAACCGCTAATTACAGCTATTTTGTAACTGATAGTCGCTGAACTTTTCAATGGCCCCTTGTTTATTTGTCAGATCGTGGGCGTCGTTCGTGGGCTTGTTTCGGAGAAATCATCTCATTATTTGACTTGGTCCTTAAAAAACAAACGCCGTGAAGACTTTTCTTTGCATAAAGTATTATCCACGATAAATGCCCTGGCAGGGCGAAGCCTAAGTAATGGGTCATTGCACTTACGATTAGGGTAAATCAGCTTTTATTTAAAATTACTTACTTCTTCAGAGAATCGATATGAATAACTCGAGACCTTAAATCGTAGGTTGGTAACCAAAGCCTCGTAACTTTAGCTTGTCTAAGCTGAAGTTACGAGACTTTGGTAACCATCTAATGAAATGTTTTCACTCTGTCTAAGTACGTGAATCCTTTCGATTTGAGGTTACAGTTATTTGCTCGCGTTCACGATTATTGCAGACTTAGTTTTCAATGAACCCAAAATATTTAAAAGTAAACTGGCCAAATTGCGTCACTGCTAAGCCCCCGCCCTGCCAGTTCATTAATTACGCAGAATAACAGTTTTGCGCACGTTGTTTTTGTGTATTCTTGCGCATAAGATAGCTCTTTAACTTCGTCTCGATATGATGAATTATTTTTTCCTTCAAAAACATTTGAATACTTTCAGAGATGCAGAGAGTATCTTTTATGTCGACCCCATTGAAATTAAAAAAAGAAAAAAATATGCCACCTTCATCTCTTGACTAAATTTTCCATATCCAGTTGATGATATTTCTGAATGAAATTTAAGATTTATCAATCCGAGTAGAGACATTTTTTTTATCCTAAGAAACTGTTGACCCCCCCCCCCCCCCCCCGGCTTTGATAGATCGTGGGCATATTTTATGGGTATCCGCCCGTACGTTTGCCTAAACAGTTTCCCATAACTTCAAAACTACCAATGTGTCAATTGTAATATTTGCATAAATGTTCATTTTTACAATACACAATTTTTGAGTTTAGGGTCAAAGTCATCTGTGGAGGCCAATAATCAAGATTAAACTTATAAAAACTATCGTTTCGGGGGTCTTGTGTTTGACGAAAACATCTCGTATTCTTTCCAGTTTTATTATTTGCAAGATATGACATAATTGTTCAATTGAAAGATCTCTTTCCAAAGAAAATAGGAAAGATGAACATCTTTTTTTCTTTAGACATTTTGCAAATGTGACATGAACGTCTTATGTATTAGTGAAAAGAGGAATAACATTTATCAAACGTTCAAAGGACCATCTCTGAACTCCAGGGATGTAATGTAAATGTTTCACAAGATATTAGGCCTAAACGGATTTCGCATATAAAGGTTTCTTACATAGGAAGTCAGAGTGATAGATGAGGAAGTTTTAAGCTTCAGAAAATCAGCTAAGTGCGAAAAGGGTCGACACTTGTCAGCCAGCGCTGCCCGCAGTCGGACAAGGGCGACACTTTACGCACGACAAGATGGTCCTTTTTCGCTTGACTGGTTACATGCATATAACAACATAGGTAAATCAAACTTCTATTTTCACGTACTTGATATCCTGACATTTTCTGGAAACTTTCAACACAATGTTATGTGATAACGTTGAACATCTAAAGATAATATCGAACAATGATATCGGAGATGCATTTTTCAAATTTTAGAGCCTCTAGATCTTGTCCGAAACTCCCTACCTTTCTTTGAGCCTTAAGATATTGACGTTTGGTAAGCTGCACATTTACTCGCATGTAGATCAATTTGATATTTTATGATTGATTTAGAGAGCATGCGTTAAAGGAGGCTTTTATACCTAAATATAATAGTAACAAAGGTATTTCTTTTGATTAAATGACATAAAGACTAATTACAATAGTGACTGCCTCGGTGGCCTAGTGGTAAATGCACTCGACCCGTGACCTGGAGGTCCGTGGTTCGAGCCCCACTGTCGACGAGGTGTGTTTATGGGCAAAACACTTAATAGCCAGCCCCAGTTCACCCAGCTGTAAAATTGGGTAGCAGTGGGTTGAAACCACTGCCTCTCTCTCGGGGGCGTGAAAACAGCAGGATTGAGTGATCGAGAGCGATTCCATAAGCTAAAGCTTTCGTCGCAATCGAACTAAAATAAATTAGTATAAACTACAATAGTGAACTTAACGTATTACTTATAACGTGTTATTTTTGAAAAGATAATGGAATATAGTTATAAAAAATATCGAAATCGTTACGGGTGATATCAGAATTATAATATACTGTACTTATATAATTGACTTTATATATTAATAAGTGATATCCGAGTTCCTCTTTCGCTCCAATTCGTCTCAAGAATGATTCTATCGTGCTTTGAATTGGCCCTTTTACTACTGCCAACTACAATTTGTTTGTTCAGACACTTTCATGTTTTCAAGAACAGCATTTAAGGTGCGCGCATGTTTTGTATGCTTCGGTTAAAAATAACTCAATTTCAATATTTTTTTTTTTTTTTTTTTGTTCAATGACATTTAATCATTTAGAGATTAAAGAAATTTAAAATATAATCTATCGATCTTTTCATAACTGTAAAGTGGATTCGTATATTAGTTTGAATAGGTTGTAGCTTCATACGTCCGTAAATTCTAAAGTTTTTCAGTGTTTCTGTCAACTCTCTTTAACACAATACAATACAATACAATACACAATGCAATACAATCCTTTATTGCCTCCAATTCTGAAGTTATTGCATAGTACAATAGAACATGTTAACATGAACATGTAAAAATAAACAAATATTGGTGTATTAATATTAATAAATAATTCTTACGATTTCCATAATATTTTTTTTTCTTGCAAGCATCGTGTATTCATACACAAACGCTCAACCTCGCACTCGAATATTTACATAAGCATCGACGTAGGCGTGCATACGCACATGCTTGTTTAAGTTTAAAACTTCTAAACGTGGTTGATCCTTACGCAATTTTTTATCCGGCTTTTATGAAATGAACAAGCTATACTGGCTGTGTATCAACTTATGCAGAAAACTTTTTGATACAGTTTAATCAATTACGTTTAAGTGAAATTAAAACTTTAATTTCGGGAAGAGGGTATTGTATTAGTGCCTTTAAATATGTAAATTTAAAATGTTTTAACAAAGATTTTGCGCTTGTTCCTCGATTTTGACTGCTTTATTATTTTCATAGAACCCTTTCATGCACGTAATTAAAAAAAACAATATTCCCATGCTATTTATCAAAGAAAAATTCCGACAGATATGAAAAACTTACATAATAAAAGCTGGAAAGCCACAAGTATAACCCTTTTCCTCGACATTGTGTCTTAATAATCAAAATAACAAATAATCCTTTAATCTTAGTGATTCAGAGATAGAGAATGCACAATTTATATGATATATCATACTTATGATCACATCACCCTACTAAAACAATCAGGTTGCTCTCTGGTGTAATTCCCAGGGCAATTGTAACTGTAATGCTAGTTATGTAATACATACCCCCCTGACGAGATGTGGCAACTTCTAAAGACATATCCTTCTGAATTTAATTTAACCCGTCACGCGAAAAGGGACTATCCGGGAATTGTGTCAAATGAATTATTGAAAAAGAGATTTGATCGAACATAGGTCAACCAGAAGTCGCATTTCAAAAACTCTTTCACGGGGAGGTAGATTGATCATTCTAGATTCAGAAAATAAACACAGTGCAAAAAGATTCGACCCTAGTCAGTCTGCGCAGTCCGCGCAGTCTGACTAGGGTCGACACTTTACGCAGTACCCAGATGGTCCCTTTTCGCGTGACGGGTCACTTTTTCCTTCAAACAAATTTGTGTAATAGTTTCTACCATCGTATAATTGACAAACATTCCTATCAAAACCATTCTTAAACGCTCACTCAGCGCTCCATTCATTCATTCCAAACACTCACTCAAACCATTCCAAACGCTCCAAACTCACTAAAATTGATAAGATCAAAAACTAGATTCAAAATAAAAATTGTGCGATTTCACTTACTTTATTCAAGATTGTAAGCGTTTGATAGGTTCGTGGGGACATTAAAGCTAATTGTAGGACCGGTATGCTTATTTCATTAAAGGGAGGTAATAATCATCGCTAGTTTTGTTTATTTTGAACAAAATTGGCGATATTGGATCTCATCCCTTTAATTTCATTCAAAACTCACTCATCGCACTCATTTGATAACTTTCTGAAATAATTTCAATATTATTCAGCTTATTAATTCCTAGATGCTCATAACTGTATTGATAGTCTGGATAGCTCTTGAAATGGTGAACACACAGTCTAAGTTGCATGAAGCTATCAATATTAATAACTGAGATGTGACCAAGGTTGCAGTTAATCATGTTAACGCCAACATCAACGCCAACGCTAACACCAACCCGAACAGGGCCAAGGTGAAGAAAATACCTCGGGTTTTCGAAAAAAAAAAACTGGCCTTCATGTGCACCAGAACGAGGGGTTGTTTTGAAAT
This sequence comes from Fragum whitleyi, assembly GCA_948146395.1. NCBI lineage: Eukaryota > Metazoa > Mollusca > Bivalvia > Cardiida > Cardiidae > Fragum > Fragum whitleyi. The sequence goes on along the minus strand of OX411545.1, from coordinate 5,702,729 downwards.
ATTTAAGAGACGAAGAGAGTACATGTATATGGTGATTTCATTGAGGTATGAAACTAAAAACGCAATCTTTATATATGAATACGCGAAGAGAATTTATACATGAGTGTGATAAGGTTTTTAGTTTTATATCTCTATAAAATCATCTTCATATCTTATGATTTAATATCATGAAACATAATTGTAAAGATTTGTCAGCTAATAAACAGATTTTACTTGGGACTAATTTTTGCGGAAGCCCACAAAACAGCCGCGTAATTAAAATTGTTTTCATTGGGGAATAAAACTAATTTTTCAGCCAATCAGAACGCAGGAATGTAATTGAATCAACTTAATTGAAATATTTACGTTCATTTGTATATATCATCCTGCACTGTTACGTGTAAAGGTTTTATGTTGCAGTTATCAGCCATGAATCTGTGAAGGTGTAATATCATAGAAAAAACCATCTCCACAGGTGTAAAAGAGATGTTTGTAGTGATAGTAAAGTATATTGTCGGTTTAACTCCTCGTAACTGCAGCTTGATTATTATCATACTCGGGTTGAAATTTAGAATAGGCATTGTAAATTGTGATAAATATCTGAAAATTAACCCTTTTCACGGTAATCCCGGAACATTCCTGTTTTTGCGGAGGTATAGACAAAGATCGGCATACACATATTGTGATTATTATCTGAATGTTAACCATTTTTATACTGAACCTAGAAAATTCTTGCTTTGACGGGAGTTGAAGAAAAAGATAAGCTTGCACATATGCACTATTTTAGTCTATCTCCTCTTATAATCCTTTCAACAAGAAAAGTAAAGAAAAAACAAATTTCCCAATCAAATACTGACTCAAAACTATTGCATACATTACTTGCTGCCATAACTTTATGCAAATTTTGCCAAAATTCAGCTGGGTTGTTTTTAGGAGAAACCCGAGGTATTATGATCACTTTGACGTCGTTTGCATTGGTGTTGGCGTTGGCTTGACAAACTTTAACCTCGGTCATATCTCGGGTGTTATTGAAGATATCTTCTTGAACATTGGTATAAGTGTTCACCATCACAAGAGCTACCCAAACTATCAAAGGAGATAACTTTTGAAGCTTTTTTGAAAGAATTATACCCTTTTTTTGACTTCGAACATTTTTCATTATCGAGCAACTGCAGCCGAGCGTTGCACCCGTAGGAGGTGCTCTTGTTATCCACCATGACAGTATTTAAGAAGATTCTGCTGTCAAAATACCCATTGACTAATCAATACATTCAAAAACACAAATCCACCATTCACCTATTAACGGGAGGCACTATCATTTAAAACGAATAAATACACATTCTGTTGAATTTTAATATCATTTCAAGCACATTTTTGTTTCAATTAAGTGCAAATTTCATTGACATTTCGACTAGTCTGGATTAGGTTTTTGCCGCAATAATTAGTCATAACACAGACAGTGTTGGTTAAGAACAGTCTGCATGTCTGTGTAGAATAATCTTAATCTAAACTGTCTGCCATTCGGACTTTTTCGTGAACTGAGGTCTATTCCGTAAAACCGCCGAACGTTCCCGATTGGAAGCTAAGTATTCAGCAGGCATATACCGTAAAAACATGATAAGGGCTTAGCTACTCCAAGCTTTATTTACGACGTTAAGGTAGCGCAAGAATGATGCTTCTGCCTCGTGTAGATACACGAGATACAATCTGGTCGGTCTGCCATACCGGACCACAGTGGACGTTGCAATCGGTAGATCTACGTTATGCTCACAAAAAATTGGTGACTCCGACATGGTGGAAGTGCCTACTTTTCATCGGCTGATTAGCAGAAAATAGCGTCAACCGGATGTCGGTCATGCATGGACAAATATTTATTATTGATTCACAAAAAAAAAAAAATCACGAACGCGACGATATAGAAATGGTATGTTTGAATAAACTCGAATGCCTGGCGAGATGTCGTCGACTATACGCCGGCACACGTCGACGACATTAAGAGTATACCTTACGGAATGAAAGACCTGAGTAAAGATAGTACTAAAATAAGCACAAAATCGGTCGAAATTCAGCAGGTGGTATGCCGTAGCCCGGACGCTCGCTTGCGATAGGTCGTCGATGTAATACGGACTTCCAAAAGTCTTCAAGACACCGCCGACTTTTTTTTGTTGGAAAATTGATTTAAGCCGAATTTAAATTTGGCTTAAGAAGTCCGTACGTCGCCTGAACTCGCCATTACCTCAAATCGTGCGGTACCCGTGCGACAGTATACTGTGTCCGTGCGATAATCGCACGGTTTTACGGGTGCGCTTAAATCATTGCGATTTCGTATAAAAATTTGTTTTAAAAATCCTTTAAAATAGCAAAACCCCTCGGAGTCCGTAGAGACACGTCGTTGACAAAAAGCAAGATCGCCGCACAGACATCGCACTGTCGGCCTACGACATATTTTGTCTATAAATCTTAATTTCACCCTCCAACGGTCCCCGCGGGGACATCCTGCGATAATCGTACGGTGGACGTACGATTTACAGTGTACGTGTATTTCGTAGAAAAATCACAAGGCTGCCGTTCGAGATTTGCGCGATTACCTTTCGTTCGATTTAATAATTCTTTAAACAATTTAATGAAAAAACTCGCAGACACTGTACGATTTTGTGAACTCATTCGCCGTAGAAAATAAAATCGTACGTCTTTAATATAATACAAAAAATCAAAGGCTGTGATATCGGCCTACGACCGTTGCAATTGGTTTTCACGACGCATTGGCGATTCTAGAAGCTTTTGAAACGGCAAATGTTCGCCAGAATACTCGGCCACTTGACGCCGATTTTATGTCTGATTGGACAAAAATAGTCGGCTATGCGTCGTAGTGGTTTTGCCTCTCCGACGCATCGGGTTGTTTTTTATGTGACAGGAGCTTTAAATTATCCTCTTTGTATTATTCCAGATACGAGTGAATGCCGTTAATCCAACCGTTGCTCTGACAGACATGGGACGAAAAGACTGGAGTGACCCTGTGAAAGCAAACCCACTTCTAAGCCGTATACCAATGGGAAGATTTTTAGGTAAGAAATAGTTGACTTGGTAATGTCTTTCGAAGAGTAAAGCGAGACATTCGGGTCACACCAATGTCATCTGTGTACGTCGAGGTCCAGTTTAAGCATTCAGATATTAACAGACCGCCGCTGTCCATCAAAAGAATGTTTGTTTGCCCGATCCGAACACTCATTAATGCCTTGTTGACTGTTAGCCCGCTTGGTTTTGGAAGCCCATCATTATTTCACAAGTTCCTGACAAAAAATTGTCATGAAAGGACGGGTCTCCATAAGGGCATTTTTAGATCTAGAATAGATATTTATAAACTTTTGCCATACATTTTATGATATAATCTGCGTCTACTAACTAACTATTGGCTTCTCAAACTATTGAGTTCTAGCAGTGCCTGATTGTGATAATCTCCCTTTTTTGTCTTAAGAGAATTTCTTTTGTTTACTTCCTACCGACTTTGTGACGTTTACAAATGGCCTTGAATATCAATTTCTTTCACTGTGTACAAAGAAATTACAAAAATATTGATCCATTTTTTTCACCAGACATCAGTTAATTAATTTTGGAGTTATCTTCCTCTGAATATGATATATAAGCAAATTTTAGCTTTAAATTGTCCTTTTCAAGACAAAGTCAGGTCGATTTCAATGATATTTGGCACATTTGTACCAACACATGAACTGAATTGTGATTAAAACTAATTTTTTTTGAAAGTTCAAATTTCAAGGTCACACACCAAGGTAAAAGATTAAATCATCTCAAATTCAGCCTGACAAGTGCATATCTAATTTATCCCTGGTTGCTATTGTAAGAATATTTGGCGCAGTCCTTCGGACTCGTTTTTTACGCCCAATAACGCATTCTCGTGAAATATTTTTCATATCAGACATAACCAGTTGATTATCCTCTATATCTTAAAACTTACAGTAATAACTGTTGCTGAAAAATTGGGCTTTAATTGTCTTCGAGTCAAAGAAACGAAGATTAGCGCTATATGGCCACCATGAAATCGACTTGATGATTGATTTTGTAATGTTTTTAATGAAATTGAATGAGTGCGGTTAGAGAGATTTGAGGGAAATTAAAGGGAGGTTATCCAATATCGCTATTTTTATCAGGTTACCTCCCTGTAATGATATATACATACGTGTTCTATAAATAGCTTTAATGTCTCTACGACCCATCAAATGCTTAAAAATTTCAATTGAGTCGGTGAAATCGCGCATTTTTACAAGCATATCTTATTTTGAATGTAGTTTTTGATCTTATCGTGTAAGTTAGTTTGGGGCGTTTTTGAATTGTTTGACTGAGTGTTGGATGAATGGGTGGATTTCTGATTTGGTGATTTAGAATGATTTTGATCGAAACGATTGTCAATTGCACGATGCTAATAACTGCATGAACTGCAAGGGTTAACATCTACGAGCGAACAATGTGTTTCGTGAAGTGATTGTGATCCGTCACGAGGAAAAAAGACAACCACTGACCTCCGAGAAATAATAATTTGAAAATAAGGTTGTTTATAGTACACATCAACCGGAGGTCGTAAATTTAAAAAAAATGTGCTACACAGGAAGTTAGACGGGTAATTCTAGATTTTTTAAAAAAAAGAACATCCAAGTGCCAGCGCAGTCTGCGGAGACTGATATGGGTCGACTATTTATGTATTACTCAGGCTCACATATAATTCTGTATTTTCTTCTTCTTTCAGAGGTCCACGAGATAGTTGACACCATTATGTATCTACTGAGTGATAAAGCGTCCATGATACACGGCGTTACCATGCCAATAGAGGGCGGTCTATCTACGTCATAGCCGGGACTATTTTTTTCAATAAAACACGTACTTTCTATAGGCTAAAAATGTTTGTATTAGCAACACCATGTGATGTTTTGTTACGTGTTCATTAATTTGTATTTCTGTAATAAATGACATGTACTGTCGACAGTTTGTGAATCAATATGCTAAAATAGGTGCTCGTCGGTGAGTGACCAAATGTCTCATCTTTGGATAGTTAAATTTGTAATAACGGCATTTTTGCTCGTTCAAAGACGAATCGTTGATTATCAGAAAGTTATGATTTATGAACGATGTACAGTATAACTTGTTTTAAGCGACCACTGACGGGACTACAAAAAAGCGGTCGTTAAAGAAAACGTTCGCTTTATACATATTTTGTTTACAAAAAGACACATACTCTTTGATTGAATATGCATATATTCGTGAAATTCTCAATAATCCTATGGTGTTAAAACTCAAAAAATCGTCTGATTGTGACGATTCTGGTGCGTGTAAAAAACATAGGTTTCATTTCAATCATTTTTAAACCAACAATACTTACTTTATAAGATATTTTGATTTGAAAGAAGGGGATTTTGAAATCGGTCGCTTAATACAATAGTTGCTCGAGCCAGTTTGACTTTGTTCCAATACTTCATACACTTTGATTCCGTATGAATAACGCATTTTAGTTGTCTTAGCTACTGGTGTTAAAAAATTATCAGAGTTAAATAGCGGAAATATTAAATCGTTAAGAGTCAAACACAGAAACGAACGCAGAAGGTTTAACCCTTTGCTGTTTAATCCCTGCTTTTTACGTGCCTGTGATTTTATGATTGAGAAAACATTGTGAAAAAAGAAGAAATTGCTTCTGTCAAGCAATTTATTCTTTTTCCACACTATTTTCTACCCTACTGAATGTTTTTTTTTTTTCAAATTAAATCCACTTTAAATTTTCGTCTGCAAAACCTTTGAATTTGGACAGGTCCAAAATTTTGTAAAACAGGAAAGGGTTAAGTTTTTGCTTTCGTCCTTCTCATGCTGTTCGCGACATTTTCTTGCCTTACACTAAGCTCTGATAGACAACATAGACTAAAATAAGCCTGCAAAGACGTGCAGTCAGACCTTTGCCTACACTATCTGCTTTATGCTTAATATTTTTGGAATTATATGTGTCATGCTTGTTAGGATATCAAAAGAATTAGAATTTGAACGTAAAAGGGCAAATATTTTACTTTGACCCGTAGAAAGAAGGAAATTTGCGCGTTTAAACGTTGGTATGCCCCCCTTCAAAGAAGAGGGCTATGTTGCTTTGCCTTTGTCGGTCGGTCTGTCGGTCCGTTGACCTTTTTTATGTCCGGAGCATATCTGAAAAAATTATGCTAGCTAGAATCATAAAACTTCAAAGTGGATAGATCTCATTTAGGAGAAGTGTAGTGCACAAAAACCATAGCTCTTCTTATCATATTTATTTCCCTTTGTTAATTGACAAACAATAAGCCATCGACTGTAGGGGGCATAAATGTTTTACAAATATTTTTGTTATGCTGCCACGTTGGGCTCTATTGTGGGCATAATCCTCTATTCTCACAACTAAATGTAACAGAACATTACTTGTTTTTTTAAATTAGTGTTCAATTGGTCGATTAAATTGAGCCAATGAAGTATACTTTTTTTTGATGACCAATACATCGAAAATATAGCTCGAACAAACTGGATTCACCATTTTTTGTTGTTCTACGAAGAAATATTGTTTGGACTATGGTGCAAACTAATGAAAGTTGTATGTAATAAAGTGATTTATTTATACTATACTGTCTTTGTAATTAATTATTCATTAAAAGAAGCATATTTATATGAACTGTCATGTGAAAGAAGAGGTCGTCTTATTAGTGCCTTAATTTTTAACCAAGTTTGCCTGCGCTACAAGCGCAAGCTGACTGGGGTCGAAACTTTCCACTAAAATACGATTTTCGGAATCTAGATTGATCATTTTACATTCTTGTTTAATCAATTTCGATAAGCGAACCTGCTTAACCTTTCAATTCTCGATCTGAAATCTTTTTTTAGGTCTCTGATACCCATCTTTCTCGTTATTGGTTACGCATCGTTGATTTATCAAACCGCCAGACGACAAAAGTTGTAGAATAGTCCAATATTGGCCTCCGACATGTCAGACTGCGTCAGACCTAAAAAAATCATTCGTCAGCAACAAATACGTTCGTAGATAAAAAAACAGACAAGAAATTGGCGGTAATCATTGTTGAAAATCTGTTTCCATTTAAAACGCCCATGTCGTCCTTACACGATCATTCCTGAATCAAATGAAAAGATGACGGAGCTCAACAATTTTTTTCCGATTTAATGAAGGGTTAAAAAAATCATGCTATTTTTTTTTTTCGCATGGTATGTTATGTAATTTAAGACCGTTTATGCTCGAGTTTATCGAGATACAAATATCGCTTGGGCGGTTGTGTCGGGAACACTTTGTGATTCTACAGAATAGACATCGGAAATTATGAGGGTTCAGTCATAGAAGCGCGTCGTTTAGCACATTAGTTTTATGACGTCAAGTTCGCCAAGGCTCAATTTGAAGAAAACCATGGGTGAAACAAACCGACGAACGATTAAAACTTGGATAATTACAATTTTATAACTAAAAACAGTGATCCACTGTGTTTTGTCATCAAATAAAAATGTACCCTAAAGATCTTCATGGCTCAAACGTATGGATTAAATTACCACTGAAAGTCTAATTACCTAAAATAGCATATAACTATATCTACGCTGGCGTCCTACTTGACGAATTAAAAGATCTCTGCTATCAATTAAAAATATGATTGACCAATCAAATCGCCAATTTACCGCCTTCATTTTCCGTCATGTCTTTCAAACAATTTCGCGGGAGGGCGACTTAAATAAAACGGTAGACTGGTCCCACCGTCGTCTTAAAAAAAAAGATAGGTGAGGGTGATACCAGCCCAATATAGCGGTTGGGAAAAGGTGAATTTACGGCGTTTATGTCAACCAGTAACGATTTTTGGTGGACGTTTACGTTCACCAGTGTTAATACCACGTTTGAACAATCCTGTAAGATGTTAATAGGTTTTCAAAACAGTAGTACTCATTAAGATTCAATTTACTCTTTTTGAAGAATTGTAACCGTCTGACAACTATGCATTTCAAAAATGGAGTGAAACAAGGAGTCTACGTAACTTGTTGCAACCTCAAAGATATCTTTTAAGTGTGAAATCATATTCAATTCTGAGATCGGGTGAATTTTTTCCCTGCGTAGAACTACTTTTCTGACAGTGAGTAATTTGCCCCTTATTTCCCAATGGTCAATGGGAGGTAACTCATGAAATGAAATTACTGGAATGTTAACCTCCCCTGACACTACTAATGTATATAAAACAAAGGCAAATTAATGGAAATATCGATATACACATTAATACGGATACAGTCTGAGCAAGTAAAGTAAAGTATTCAGACCATGCGATAAAGGTTTATGCAAAGGTGTTTTACTTTACATTTCAACACACGAAAGCCAAACTCGATACGAGTGTCTGCAATTTTTTACGCGTGTATATGAACACTTACCCTTTCTTTACTTTGAGAATGAAAATCGCGGAACAATCAATTAATATCCTTTTATAGAATTTTTATCTCCACTGGCCGAAGGCCACTGGGGCTATTGTCATGGCGTTGTGTCCGTCGTCCGTTCGTGCGTCCGGTCGTAAACTTTTTCTTTAAAAATCTTCTCCGCAGAAACTACTGGCTGAATTTCAATCAAACTTCACAGGAATGATTCTAGGGTGGTCCTCTTTCAAAGTTGTTCAAGAAATTTAGATCCAATGACAAACATGGATTTAATGGGCGTGGTTTATTTCCAAATATGGTTAAAAGTGGGTTTTCTCAGATTCTTATTGATGGATTCCAATTAAATTTTACATGAATGATCCTTGAGTGGCCTTTTATCAGTCTAAAAAAAAATATTGTGATCGGTTGAAAAATATGTATTTTATGGGCGGAGGTCATTTCTCTATATGTTATTTAGTCGAAACTTTGAAAATCATTTTCTCATAATGTAACTGATGGTTTTCAACCAAATTTCACTCGAATGATACTTTAGTTATCCTTTATCAGCCTACCAGGAATTATTGTGATCGGATGAAAAATAATTATTTGAATGGGCGGAGGTCATTTCTCTATATGTTATTAAGTGGAAACTTTGAAATCATTTTCTCAGAATGTAACTGATGGTTTTCAACCAAATTTCACCGGAATGATCTTTTTGAGTAACCCTTTATGAGTCTACCAAAAATTACTGTGATCGGCTGAAAAATATGTGTTTTATGGGCAGAGGTAATTTCTCAACATGTTATTTTGTGTAATCTTGGAAAATCATTTTCTCAGAATGTTATGGGTGGATATCAATCAAACTTTATTGTTATGATCCTTACCCTTTATCACGTAGCCAAAATTATTGTCATTGGATGAAATATATGTTGTTCATTTTTATTATTAGCAGAGGTCTTTTCTCTATATGTTATATAGTGGAAACTCTGAAAATCATTTTCAACATCAGAAGAATCCGAAATATCTAAAAATCTAGTCAAAACTTTTCTTTTTCTTTTACAAGAATTTCAAGCCTGTGGAGCGACCCAAGCCATTCATAGCTTTCTAGTTTAAGCAGATAACACCATAATTTTAACAATGAGATTACGGAGAACTGATTAGCAATACAAAATAAGAATAATAACCTAGAACATCTAATTGTCATTCCTTTAATAACAAATGGATCGGAGAATCACTGCTTAAACTACACGGGGAATAATTCCGAAAGTTATCGAAACCTTGTAATTATAGGACTTTGTTGACATTCGACGATATGTGTTGAGAAACGTATATCTGAAGCAAGATGCGAACTTGGGTCAGGTCATTTTCCTTCTATCGTAATTTTACAGGTAAAATTTCTCTTTTCTCCACAAATGGAGGAATCACTCTAGTATGCCAACAGAAACGTCCACCATCAGTACTTTCAGTGCTTTGATTTTTTTTGTTTCTTCTCCATTATTACATGTATACTTTTCAGACATGTTCAACTAATAACATCGTGAATCTGTGAATATGAATCAATTTGAATGAAAATGATTTGTCTCATTGGACGAAATAAGCGATATTTTATTTACTCCATTTAACTCTTTCCTGTTTTACAAAATTTTGGACCTGTCCAAATTCAAGGGCTTTGCAGACGAAATTTTAAAGCGGGTTTAATTTGAAAAATAGCCATCCTGTAGGGTAGACAATAGTGAGGAAAAAGAAGAAATTGCTTGTCAGAAGCAATTTCTTCTTTTTTCACAATGTTTTCTCAATCATAAAATCACAGGCACGTAAAAAGCAGGGATTAAAAAGCAAAGGGATAATTCTTTCATAACATCTACACACTTTTCTGTTTGTGTGTCTTCATGGAAAAAATAGATGCTTTTAACCTATGACAGCTTTGAATCAAGTGTTAATACGATTTCGAAGCGGTTTTAGCTCTTCTGGCCTAAGGCGACTGGGGCTATTGTCATGATGTTGTGCCCGTCTTGCGTCTGACCGTCCGTCCGTCCGGTCGTAATCTTCTCCTCAGAAACTACAGGATGAATTTCAACCAACTTTCATAGGAATGATCCTCGGGTGACCCTCTTTCAAAGTTGTTCAAGATATTTTGATCCAATGAAAAACATGGATTTAATGGGCATGTCTAATTTCCAAATATAGTTTGAGTTTTCTCGTATTCTTTTTGATGAATACCAATTAAATTTTACATGAAAGTTCTTTGGGTGACCCTTTTTAAGTCTACAAAAATATTTTTATCGGATGAAAAATATGTTTTTTATGGGCGGAGGTCATTTTTCTATATGTTATATAGTGGAAACTATGAAAATCATTTTCTTAGAATAAAGCCGATGGATTTCAACCAGATTTCACTGGATGGATACTTGAATGACCCTTTATCAGGCTACCTAACATTTTTGTGATTGGAAGAAAAGTAGGTATTTAATGGGCGGGGGTTATTTTCCTATATGTTTTATAGTGGAATTTTGGAAATCATTTTAGCTCACCTGAGCACAACGTGCTCAAGAGGAACTATTAGGATCACCCGGAGTCCGTCGTGCGTCGTCCGTCAACAATAATTTAGAAATTCTCCTGAACCACTGGGCCGATTTCAATGAAACCATGCAAGAATGTTCCTTGGGTGACCTTCTTTAAAACATGGTCGCGAAATTCTGATTGGCCCATTAATATGGGTGAGGCAGGGCGTGGCATTTTTATGCCCCCGTATCGAGAGATCGGGGGCATATTGTTTTACTCGTGTCCGTCTGTCTGTCTGTCCGTCCGTCCGTCCGTCCGTCTGTCCGTCCGTCTGTCCGAAAACTTAACCTGAAAACTTAACCTTGCCAATATCTTCAAGCCTATTCAAGATACAAAGCTAATATTTGGCATGATGATAGATCTCAATGATCCGCATCCGCTGGTACAAAAGTCAAGGTCAAGTGACAAGGTCAAGGTCATCTGTCAAGGTCAAACTTTGAAAAAAATGCCGTTCCGGGGGCATTCGTGTTTCACAAACACATCTTGTTTCACTTTGAAACCTTTGAACGACATCTCCTCCTGAACCACTGGGCCGGTTTCAATGATACTCTACCAGAATAATCCTTAGGTGACCCTTTATAAAAAATGTTCGCGAAATTTTTATTTGCCCATAATTATGGGCGTGGCAGGGCGGGGCTTATTTTGAGACCTAAATCCTTGAACGATATCCTCTGAACCATTGGGCCGATTTCAATGAAACTTTATCAGAATGTTACTCGGGTGACCCTTTTCGAAAATTTTTCGCGAAATTTTGAATGGACTATAAATATGGGCGGCGCGGGCGTGGCATTTTTTCACTTTGAAGTATTTGAACGACATCCCCTCCTGAACCTCTGGGCTGGTTTCAATGAAACTTTACCAGAATGTTCATTGGGCGTGGCAGGGCTGGGCTTTTTTTTAGCCCGAAATCTTTGATCGACCATAAATATGGGCGTGGCGGGGTGGGGTTTATTTTGAGCCCGAAATCTTTGAACGACATCAACTCCTGAACCATTGGGCTGATTTCAATGAAACTTTACTAGAACATTTCTTAGGTGACCCTTTTCAAAAATTGTTCGCGAAATTTTTATTGGCCCATAAATATGTACGTGGCAGCGCGGGGCTTATTTTGAGCCCTAAATCTTTAAACGACATCTCCTGAACCACTAGGCCGATTTCAATGAAACTTTATCAGAATGATACTTGGGTGACTCTTTTCAAAAATTGTCCGCGAAATTTTGACTGGCCTATTATTATTGGCGTGGCAGGGCGGGGCTTATTTTTTAGCTAGAAATCTTTGAACGACATTTCCTCCTGAACCACTGGGCAGATTCCAATTAAACTTTACCAGCATGTTCCACGTGTGACTCATTTCAAAAATTGATCGTAAAATTTTAATTGGCCCATAAATATGGGCGTGGCAGGGCGGGGCTAATTTGAGCCCGAAAACTTTTAACAGTATCACCTCCTGAACCAATGGTATTCAATGAAACTTTACCAGAATGTTGCTTAGGGGACCCTTTTCAAAAAAAATTCACGAAATTTTGATTGGCCCAAAAATATTGGCCTGGCAGGGCGGGGCTTATTTTTAGGCCGACATCATTGAATGACATCTTCTCCTGAACCACTTGGCCGATTTCAATGAGACTTTACCAGAATGTTCCTCGGGTGACCCTTTTCAAAAAATTGTTCGCAAAAGTTTGAATGGGTAGACAGCGTCTATTCTCACTTTAAAATCTTGGAATAAAATCTCCTGTTCAGCAATTAGGCAAATGAGAATGAAACTGTACCAGAGAGTTACTTGGATAAGCTCCACTTCACCAATAAATTTCAGCTAAGCGATAAAGGGCCATTCTGGCCCCCTTGTTTAATAATGTTACCGATGGATTTCAACCAAATTTCACTGGAATGATAATTGAATGACCATTTATCAGTCTACCGAACATTTTTGTGATCGGATGAAAAATATGTATTTTATTGGCGGAGGTCATTTCTCTATATGTTATATAGTGGAAACTTTCAAACTCATTTTCTGAGAATGTAAGCGAAGGATATCAACCAAATTTCACTGGAATAATCCTTGAGTGGCCCTACATCAGCCTACCAAAAATTATTGTGATGGGATGGAAAATATGTATTTTAGGGCGGAGGTCTTTCTCTATATGTTATATAGTGGAAACTTTTAAAATCGTTTTCTCAGAATGTAACTTATGGATATCAATCAAACTCCATTGGTAGGACCCTTGGGTGACCCATTATCATGCAGCTAAAAATTATTGTGATTGGATGAAAAATATGCCTTTTATTGGCAGAGGGCATTTCTCGATAAGATATATAGTGCACTTAGAAAATCATTTTCAACATCAGTAGAACCCAAAATATCTAAAAATCTAGTCAAAACTTTGATTTGCTATTACAAGAATTTCAAGCCTGTGGAGCGACTCAAGCCATTCTTGACTTATAAAGTTACTTATTTTGAGGGTTTTTAAGTGTTTTGAATGATATAATTTAGGTGCTAAATGAGTGATTAAAGTTAAGAACATCGTGTAATTGAATCTCATTTCTATCAAAACCAATCTTAATCGCTCACATAACGCTCCATTCTTTCATTCCAAACACTCACTCAAACCATTCACAAACGCTCCCAAATCACTTATAAAGATACAATCGAACTACCTTCAAGATACAAAAAGTTAGAAATGATAACGATTTCACTGAATTATTGGAAATTGTAAGCGTCTGATTGGTTCTTGAAGAATCAGGAGACTATTTATGCTTTTATGCATATTTTATTAAAGGGAGGTAATAGATTTCACCAATTTTGTTTTGGACAAAAATGAGCGATATTGGATGTCGTCCCTTTATTTTCACTCAAAAGTCGCTCCTCCCACTTATTCAATTTCAGTCCAAAACCACTTAAAAATCATTCACCGTGTCAATTTCACGATGTTGTTAACTGTAATAATGGTTTGGTCAAGTCATCTTCATGTTGTAATCACTGTTAGGAAACACTGTACGGTAATTTGCAACGGTATATTCAAAATGGCGGATAGGCGTTCATGAAAAAGTAAGTGTTATTTATCTTTATTCGATGTTGATTTAATCTATCATCCTGTAAAATAATGACAACATTTACGTAATCAGCTTTGAATACATTATCCATCGTACCTAATGATTAAACGTTCTATAGCACCGTCTGTGTGTAATACAGCTTAAAACATTGTGTTTTGATGACATTTAAAATTGAAGCGCAAAACGAAAGTAGAAATGGCCATATTTTCCCTAAATGACCGCACCAGCAAAATCAAATGTGGCGGTGGATGGGGACAAGGTATCTCCCTAAATCAAATGTACCGTACAGTGTTTCCATACAGTAGTAATTATCTGTAAGAACGAGTAGCGTCACCGATTCGTCAGTTGGCGATATGGCTGGTCGCGCTCCTCAACTTGCGACATGACATATCGCTTCAGCATTCGGAACATCACTCGGCCATTTCCGTAAACTACAACAGGAGTGACCTCACTGGAATTTTCTTCCGGAGGTCATAGTATGGTAAAAGTAGATCCTTTAGAAAGAGTAGTGCGACATTGAAGCGTTATTTTTGAGGGTAAAATAGTAACCCATGTGCTCATTTTTGTTCTTTTCACCTAGTTTTGCATCTCTTCTTTGATTAAACGCTTGACTTGACCTTCTCTGTGTATGATTTCCTTTGCGAAAGGACGGATAACGGGTGGGGGTCGTAACCAAAGTAGCTGTCCTCTTCATGGGTGGAAAAAAGACGGTACCTCTAATTAAGCTTGGGTACCGCAAAAGTTGAAGGAAGTTTCCCGAGTTTTTTTCTTACTTTAAGGTAGGACATTGGACGAAGATGAAGGGCTAAAGAGGTCAAAGGTCAACCCTTTCTGTGGAACCGACCACAGCACCGGAAAAGAGTGCAATTTTATATAGAACAAAGAAGACCCAAAGTCCGGTGGGGTCACTCCTAGATGACAAAATGACCCGATTTCTTCGAAACGAAATTTAGCCTCTCTCGATGGTTTCAAATGACGTAATTCTTAACCAATATTATCAAAAAGTGCAAAATTTGCAATCTTAGTCAGTTTATCTGATTTTAAATCGATTTATTTTTTTTTTTTTAGATTTTTTCAAATTTAACTCGTTGATAAAATATTTCGTTGTTTTAAGCACTTTTAAATAAGATTTAGGTCAGTTTTTACTTTCAGTATCGGAAGGATCACTTTAATTGTTCAAGTGAGTGTAATTAATTATGTAAACAACCCGATAGGATGAGCGGGATAACCCTTTACCCTTATCAATACCACCGAATTTAGGGTATTAAGCAAAATCACGGGATGACTACAATGTGGTAAAATACCGTCTTCTCTCTACAAATATTGATTTTTATTTCTTTCATTACTTTGAAACGACCCAGCGCATTGGAACAAGCAAGAAATATTCCAATATTTGCCAAGTAGAGACGTACTTTTTGCCACAAAAGACCGCCCCCTTAATCCAAATAGGTGAGTTTTCTAGTAAATGAAACTATCTTTATGGCATTTTTCTTGCGTTTTTATCACTCCGAATCGCGTGTTGAAGGCTAACAAGCTCGATAAGCTTTTGTTTTTCAACATGCATAAAATGATACTCGAAACTATCGTGAGAAAAGTGGTGGAAACACTTAACCCTTACCATGGCAACTAATTTTTTCTTAAGTTGATCTCAGGTGGGGGGGCGTCTTTCGATAACAAATAAGACGTGTTTCTTTTATAATTCTGCAATTTTGTTTTTTAAATTGAGTTGGCAATCGCCAAAAACACCTCAAAACTGAAAATTTGAGGAAAAATATTTGAATCTGGTAATTGACTAGCGGAGACAAATGGTAAATTTAAGCCAAAATGGCCCGTGATCACATAATTAGTTCTGTTTTCTTTTGTCATTTTATTTTTTTCCTTATTGAGAAATCTCCGGTATTTATTAAATTAAGTTTACAGCAAACATTTCTCAATACTCACATGTGAATAAAATTCTGAACATTGCATAACGTGACATAAGAGACCCTTCATCATAGCCTTACCACCCCATTCAAAGCTGGTATTTATTGAAGTGGGTACCCCCGAACGTTATCCCGTTTTTTCTTGTCTCCTTTTCTCGTGCTATTGTCCATGCATCTAATTCGGTTACACTACAACACATTAACGAGAAAAAATGGATTTCCTTGTATATTTTTAAATCTAAATATCTTTGGTGGAATTGAAAATAGTGGACTCGACCCCAAAATCACACAACTTCGACCCAATTTTTCCATTTTGGCATGTCTCTTTTGTAATTTGTTATTCTTATTTCTTGTAATTATTGCGTTTTAAGAAACTCTATCCAACAAAGATTCTTTAAAACACGAAAAAGATAGGTAAAAATTACAGATATCGAAAATTTACCCTTTACTCCACGCGAACCCTATTTTCATTCCTGTAAGCTCTAGTATACCGTTTGATTACTCAAAGAATGTATTTCGTGGGATTAAAAGCTTCTTTTTTCTCCTTTTTGTTATGCTTTTAGACATTGAATTACAGAAAATGCTATTCGGATCCCCGTTTTTATGATTTTGTGGTAGTGGCAGGCCTGAAAAGGCTGAAATTGTGGATTTTTCGGTCAAAAATGCAACGACTCACAAGAATTATCTCCCTTTCCGCTGCCTTATCAGCAAATCACGTTAAGCATATTTTGCAAAACAAGTAGCAATATATTTAAATTTCAAAATAATTTTTGTCCCAAAGAGTTCCATTTGTTACGTAATGAGAAAAAATGGTTTCTGTAAACAAGGTGCGCCACAGTTAACACCAACTTGACTTCTGGCCTTTTTTCGGAAAACAGGCTATGTCCTAAAATGGCCCTGTTTCAGTGACAAATGAAAATTTAATTTCTTGGTGGGTTTATTCTATCTCGCAATATTCCCCGTCATTGATCAAGCGGTTTTAAAGTTCGAGGGAAAGGAATACCTCTAAAATTTAGATGACAAAATGACCCGATTTCTTCGAAACGAAATTTGGCCTCTCTCGATGGTTTCAAATGACGTAATTCTTAACCAATATTATCAAAAAGTGCAAAATTTGCAATTTTAGTCAGTTTATCTGATTTTAAATCGATTTATTTTTTTTTTTAGATTTTTTCAAATTTAACTCGTTGATAAAATATTTCGTTGTTTTAAGCACTTTTAAATAAGATTTAGGTCAGTTTTTACTTTTAGTATCGGAAGGATCACTTTAATTGTTCAAGTGGGTGTACTTGATTATGTAAACAACCCGATAGGATGAGCGGGATAACCCTTTACCCTTATCAATACCACCGAATTTAGGGTATTAAGCAAAATCACGGGATGACTACAATGTGATAAAAAACCGTCTTCTCTCTACAAATATTGATTTTTATTTCTTTCATTACTTTGAAACGACCCAGCGCATTGGAACAAGCAAGAAATATTCCAATATTTGCCAAGTAGAGACGTACTTTTTGCCACAAAAGACCGCCCCCTTAATCCAAATAGGTGAGTTTTCTAGTAAATGAAACTATCTTTATGGCATTTTTCTTGCGTTTTTATCACTCCGAATCGCGTGTTGAAGGCTAACAAGCTCGATAAGCTTTTGTTTTTCAACATGCATAAAATGATACTCGAAACTATCGTGAGAAAAGTGGTGGAAACACTTAACCCTTACCATGGCAACTAATTTTTTCTTAAGTTGATCTCAGGTGGGGGGGCGTCTTTCGATAACAAATAAGACGTGTTTCTTTTATAATTCTGCAATTTTGTTTTTTAAATTGAGTTGGCAATCGCCAAAAACACCTCAAAACTGAAAATTTGAGGAAAAATATTTGAATCTGGTAATTGACTAGCGGAGACAAATGGTAAATTTAAGCCAAAATGGCCCGTGATCACATAATTAGTTCTGTTTTCTTTTGTCATTTTATTTTTTTCCTTATTGAGAAATCTCCGGTATTTATTAAATTAAGTTTACAGCAAACATTTCTCAATACTCACATGTGAATAAAATTCTGAACATTGCATAACGTGACATAAGAGACCCTTCATCATAGCCTTACCACCCCATTCAAAGCTGGTATTTATTGAAGTGGGTACCCCCGAACGTTATCCCGTTTTTTCTTGTCTCCTTTTCTCGTGCTATTGTCCATGCATCTAATTCGGTTACACTACAACACATTAACGAGAAAAAATGGATTTCCTTGTATATTTTTAAATCTAAATATCTTTTGTTGAATTGAAAATAGTGGACTCGACCCCAAAATCACACAACTTCGACCCAATTTTTCCATTTTGGCATGTCTCTTTTGTAATTTGTTATTCTTATTTCTTGTAATTATTGCGTTTTAAGAAACTCTATCCAACAAAGATTCTTTAAAACACGAAAAAGATAGGTAAAAATTACAGATATCGAAAATTTACCCTTTACTCCACGCGAACCCTATTTTCATTCCTGTAAGCTCTAGTATACCGTTTGATTACTCAAAGAATGTATTTCGTGGGATTAAAAGCTTCTTTTTTCTCCTTTTTGTTATGCTTTTAGACATTGAATTACAGAAAATGCTATTCGGATCCCCGTTTTTATGATTTTGTGGTAGTGGCAGGCCTGAAAAGGCTGAAATTGTGGATTTTTCGGTCAAAAATGCAACGACTCACAAGAATTATCTCCCTTTCCGCTGCCTTATCAGCAAATCACGTTAAGCATATTTTGCAAAACAAGTAGCAATATATTTAAATTTCAAAATAATTTTTGTCCCAAAGAGTTCCATTTGTTACGTAATGAGAAAAAATGGTTTCTGTAAACAAGGTGCGCCACAGTTAACACCAACTTGACTTCTGGCCTTTTTTCGGAAAACAGGCTATGTCCTAAAATGGCCCTGTTTCAGTGACAAATGAAAATTTAATTTCTTGGTGGGTTTATTCTATCTCGCAATATTCCCCGTCATTGATCAAGCGGTTTTAAAGTTCGAGGGAAAGGAATACCTCTAAAATTTAGATGACAAAATGACCCGATTTCTTCGAAACGAAATTTGGCCTCTCTCGATGGTTTCAAATGACGTAATTCTTAACCAATATTATCAAAAAGTGCAAAATTTGCAATTTTAGTCAGTTAATCTGATTTTAAATCGATTTATTTTTTTTTTTAGATTTTTTCAAATTTAACTCGTTGATAAAATATTTCGTTGTTTTAAGCACTTTTAAATAAGATTTGGGTCAGTTTTTACTTTTAGTATCGGAAGGATCACTTTAATTGTTCAAGTGGGTGTATTTAATTATGTAAACAACCCGATAGGATGAGCGGGATAACCCTTTACCCTTATCAATACCACCGAATTTAGGGTATTAAGCAAAATCACGGGATGACTACAATGTGGTAAAAAACCGTCTTCTCTCTACAAATATTGATTTTTATTTCTTTCATTACTTTGAAACGACCCAGCGCATTGGAACAAGCAAGAAATATTCCAATATTTGCCAAGTAGAGACGTACTTTTTGCCACAAAAGACCGCCCCCTTAATCCAAATAGGTGAGTTTTCTAGTAATTGAAACTATCTTTATGGCATTTTTCTTGCGTTTTTATCACTCCGAATCGCGTGTTGAAGGCTAACAAGCTCGATAAGCTTTTGTTTTTCAACATGCATAAAATGATACTCGAAACTATCGTGAGAAAAGTGGTGGAAACACTTAACCCTTACCATGGCAACTAATTTTTTCTTAAGTTGATCTCAGGTGGGGGGCGTCTTTCGATAACAAATAAGACGTGTTTCTTTTATAATTCTGCAATTTTGTTTTTTAAATTGAGTTGGCAATCGCCAAAAACACCCCAAAACTGAAAATTTGAGGAAAAATATTTGAATCTGGTAATTGACTAGCGGAGACAAATGGTAAATTTAAGCCAAAATGGCCCGTGATCACATAATTAGTTCTGTTTTCTTTTGTCATTTTATTTTTTTCCTTATTGAGAAATCTCCGGTATTTATTAAATTAAGTTTACAGCAAACATTTCTCAATACTCACATGTGAATAAAATTCTGAACATTGCATAACGTGACATAAGAGACCCTTCATCATAGCCTTACCACCCCATTCAAAGCTGGTATTTATTGAAGTGGGTACCCCCGAACGTTATCCCGTTTTTTCTTGTCTCCTTTTCTCGTGCTATTGTCCATGCATCTAATTCGGTTACACTACAACACATTAACGAGAAAAAATGGATTTCCTTGTATATTTTTAAATTAAATATCTTTTGTTGAATTGGAAATAGTTGACTCGACCCCAAAATCACACAACTTCTACCCAATTTTTCCATTTTGGCATGTCTCTTTTGTAATTTGTTATTCTTATTTCTTGTAATTATTACGTTTTAAGAAACTCTATCCAACAAAGATTCTTTAAAACACGAAAAAGATAGGTAAAAATTACAGATATCGAAAATTTACGCTTTACTCCACGTGAACCCTATTTTCATTCCTGTAAGCTCTAGTATACCGTTTGATTACTCAAAGAATGTATTTCGTGGGATTAAAAGCTTCTTTTTCTCCTTTTTGTTATGCTTTTAGACATTGAATTACAGAAAATGCTATTCGGATCCCCGTTTTTATGATTTTGTGATAGTGGCAGGCCTGAAAAGGCTGAAATTGTGGATTTTTCGGTCAAAAATGCAACGACTCACAAGAATTATCTCCCTTTCCGCTGCCTTATCAGCAAATCACGTTAAGCATATTTTGCAAAACAAGTAGAAATATATTTAAATTTCAAAATAATTTTTGTCCCAAAGAGTTCCATTTGTTACGTAATGAGAAAAAATGGTTTCTGTAAACAAGGTGCGCCACAATTAACACCAACTTGACTTCTGGCCTTTTTTCGGAAAACAGGCTATGTCCTAAAATGGCCCTGTTTTAGTGACAAATGAAAATTTAATTTCTTGGTGGGTTTATTCTATCTCGCAATATCCCCCGTCATTGATCAAGCGGTTTTAAAGTTCGAGGGAAAGGAATACCTCTAAAATTTAGATGACAAAATGACCCGATTTCTTCGAAACGAAATTTGGCCTCTCTCGATGGTTTCAAATGACGTAATTCTTAACCAATATTATCAAAAAGTGCAAAATTTGCAATTTTAGTCAGTTTATCTGATTTTAAATCGATTTATTTTTTTTTTTTAGATTTTTTCAAATTTAACTCGTTGATAAAATATTTCGTTGTTTTAAGCACTTTTAAATAAGATTTGGGTCAGTTTTTACTTTTAGTATCGGAAGGATCACTTTAATTGTTCAAGTGGGTGTATTTAATTATGTAAACAACCCGATAGGATGAGCGGGATAACCCTTTACCCTTATCAATACCACCGAATTTAGGGTATTAAGCAAAATCACGGGATGACTACAATGTGGTAAAAAACCGTCTTCTCTCTACAAATATTGATTTTTATTTCTTTCATTACTTTGAAACGACCCAGCGCATTGGAACAAGCAAGAAATATTCCAATATTTGCCAAGTAAAGACGTACTTTTTGCCACAAAAGACCGCCCCCTTAATCCAAATAGGTGAGTTTTCTAGTAAATGAAACTATCTTTATGGCATTTTTCTTGCGTTTTTATCACTCCGAATCGCGTGTTGAAGGCTAACAAGCTCGATAAGCTTTTGTTTTTCAACATGCATAAAATGATACTCGAAACTATCGTGAGAAAAGTGGTGGAAACACTTAACCCTTACCATGGCAACTAATTTTTTCTTAAGTTGATCTCAGGTGGGGGGCGTCTTTCGATAACAAATAAGACGTGTTTCTTTTATAATTCTGCAATTTTGTTTTTTAAATTGAGTTGGCAATCGCCAAAAACACCTCAAAACTGAAAATTTGAGGAAAAATATTTGAATCTGGTAATTGACTAGCGGAGACAAATGGTAAATTTAAGCCAAAATGGCCCGTGATCACATAATTAGTTCTGTTTTCTTTTGTCATTTTATTTTTTTCCTTATTGAGAAATCTCCGGTATTTATTAAATTAAGTTTACAGCAAACATTTCTCAATACTCACATGTGAATAAAATTCTGAACATTGCATAACGTGACATAAGAGACCCTACATCATAGCCTTACCACCCCATTCAAAGCTGGTATTTATTGAAGTGGGTACCCCCGAACGTTATCCCGTTTTTTCTTGTCTCCTTTTCTCGTGCTATTGTCCATGCATCTAATTCGGTTACACTACAACACATTAACGAGAAAAAATGGATTTCCTTGTATATTTTTAAATCTAAATATCTTTTGTTGAATTGGAAATAGTTGACTCGACCCCAAAATCACACAACTTCGACCCAATTTTTCCATTTTGGCATGTCTCTTTTGTAATTTGTTATTCTTATTTCTTGTAATTATTACGTTTTAAGAAACTCTATCCAACAAAGATTCTTTAAAACACGAAAAAGATAGGTAAAAATTACAGATATCGAAAATTTACCCTTTACTCCACGTGAACCCTATTTTCATTCCTGTAAGCTCTAGTATACCGTTTGATTACTCAAAGAATGTATTTCGTGGGATTAAAAGCTTCTTTTTCTCCTTTTTGTTATGCTTTTAGACATTGAATTACAGAAAATGCTATTCGGATCCCCGTTTTTATGATTTTGTGATAGTGGCAGGCCTGAAAAGGCTGAAATTGTGGATTTTTCGGTCAAAAATGCAACGACTCACAAGAATTATCTCCCTTTCCGCTGCCTTATCAGCAAATCACGTTAAGCATATTTTGCAAAACAAGTAGCAATATATTTAAATTTCAAAATAATTTTTGTCCCAAAGAGTTCCATTTGTTACGTAATGAGAAAAAATGGTTTCTGTAAACAAGGTGCGCCACAATTAACACCAACTTGACTTCTGGCCTTTTTTCGGAAAACAGGCTATGTCCTAAAATGGCCCTGTTTTAGTGACAAATGAAAATTTAATTTCTTGGTGGGTTTATTCTATCTCGCAATATCCCCCGTCATTGATCAAGCGGTTTTAAAGTTCGAGGGAAAGGAATACCTCTAAAATTTAGGATTGACCTCACTGGAATTTTCTTCCGGAGGTCATTGTATGGTAAAAGTAGATCCTTTAGAAAAAGTAGTGCGACATTGAAGCGTTATTTTTGAGGGTAAAATAGTAACCCATGTGCTCATTTTTGTTCTTTTCACCTAGTTTTGCATCTCTTCTTTGATTAAACGCTTGACTTGACCTTCTCTGTGTATGATTTCCTTTGCGAAAGGACGGATAACGGGTGGGGGTCGTAACCAAAGTAGCTGTCCTCTTCATGGGTGGAAAAAAGACGGTACCTCTAATTAAGCTTGGGTACCGCAAAAGTTGAAGGAAGTTTCCCGAGTTTTTTTCTTACTTTAAGGTAGGACATTGGACGAAGATGAAGGGCTAAAGAGGTCAAAGGTCAACCCTTTCTGTGGAACCGACCACAGCACCGGAAAAGAGTGCAATTTTATATAGAACAAAGAAGACCCAAAGTCCGGTGGGGTCACTCCTAGATGACAAAATGACCCGATTTCTTCGAAACGAAATTTGGCCTCTCTCGATGGTTTCAAATGACGTAATTCTTAACCAATATTATCAAAAAGTGCAAAATTTGCAATCTTAGTCAGTTTATCTGATTTTAAATCGATTTATTTTTTTTTTTTTAGATTTTTTCAAATTTAACTCGTTGATAAAATATTTCGTTGTTTTAAGCACTTTTAAATAAGATTTAGGTCAGTTTTTACTTTTAGTATCGGAAGGATCACTTTAATTGTTCAAGTGAGTGTAATTAATTATGTAAACAACCCGATAGGATGAGCGGGATAACCCTTTACCCTTATCAATACCACCGAATTTAGGGTATTAAGCAAAATCACGGGATGACTACAATGTGGTAAAAAACCGTCTTCTCTCTACAAATATTGATTTTTATTTCTTTCATTACTTTGAAACGACCCAGCGCATTGGAACAAGCAAGAAATATTCCAATATTTGCCAAGTAGAGACGTACTTTTTGCCACAAAAGACCGCCCCCTTAATCCAAATAGGTGAGTTTTCTAGTAAATGAAACTATCTTTATGGCATTTTTCTTGCGTTTTTATCACTCCGAATCGCGTGTTGAAGGCTAACAAGCTCGATAAGCTTTTGTTTTTCAACATGCATAAAATGATACTCGAAACTATCGTGAGAAAAGTGGTGGAAACACTTAACCCTTACCATGGCAACTAATTTTTTCTTAAGTTGATCTCAGGTGGGGGGGCGTCTTTCGATAACAAATAAGACGTGTTTCTTTTATAATTCTGCAATTTTGTTTTTTAAATTGAGTTGGCAATCGCCAAAAACACCTCAAAACTGAAAATTTGAGGAAAAATATTTGAATCTGGTAATTGACTAGCGGAGACAAATGGTAAATTTAAGCCAAAATGGCCCGTGATCACATAATTAGTTCTGTTTTCTTTTGTCATTTTATTTTTTTCCTTATTGAGAAATCTCCGGTATTTATTAAATTAAGTTTACAGCAAACATTTCTCAATACTCACATGTGAATAAAATTCTGAACATTGCATAACGTGACATAAGAGACCCTTCATCATAGCCTTACCACCCCATTCAAAGCTGGTATTTATTGAAGTGGGTACCCCCGAACGTTATCCCGTTTTTTCTTGTCTCCTTTTCTCGTGCTATTGTCCATGCATCTAATTCGGTTACACTACAACACATTAACGAGAAAAAATGGATTTCCTTGTATATTTTTAAATCTAAATATCTTTGGTGGAATTGAAAATAGTGGACTCGACCCCAAAATCACACAACTTCGACCCAATTTTTCCATTTTGGCATGTCTCTTTTGTAATTTGTTATTCTTATTTCTTGTAATTATTGCGTTTTAAGAAACTCTATCCAACAAAGATTCTTTAAAACACGAAAAAGATAGGTAAAAATTACAGATATCGAAAATTTACCCTTTACTCCACGCGAACCCTATTTTCATTCCTGTAAGCTCTAGTATACCGTTTGATTACTCAAAGAATGTATTTCGTGGGATTAAAAGCTTCTTTTTTCTCCTTTTTGTTATGCTTTTAGACATTGAATTACAGAAAATGCTATTCGGATCCCCGTTTTTATGATTTTGTGGTAGTGGCAGGCCTGAAAAGGCTGAAATTGTGGATTTTTCGGTCAAAAATGCAACGACTCACAAGAATTATCTCCCTTTCCGCTGCCTTATCAGCAAATCACGTTAAGCATATTTTGCAAAACAAGTAGCAATATATTTAAATTTCAAAATAATTTTTGTCCCAAAGAGTTCCATTTGTTACGTAATGAGAAAAAATGGTTTCTGTAAACAAGGTGCGCCACAGTTAACACCAACTTGACTTCTGGCCTTTTTTCGGAAAACAGGCTATGTCCTAAAATGGCCCTGTTTCAGTGACAAATGAAAATTTAATTTCTTGGTGGGTTTATTCTATCTCGCAATATTCCCCGTCATTGATCAAGCGGTTTTAAAGTTCGAGGGAAAGGAATACCTCTAAAATTTAGATGACAAAATGACCCGATTTCTTCGAAACGAAATTTGGCCTCTCTCGATGGTTTCAAATGACGTAATTCTTAACCAATATTATCAAAAAGTGCAAAATTTGCAATTTTAGTCAGTTTATCTGATTTTAAATCGATTTATTTTTTTTTTTTAGATTTTTTCAAATTTAACTCGTTGATAAAATATTTCGTTGTTTTAAGCACTTTTAAATAAGATTTAGGTCAGTTTTTACTTTTAGTATCGGAAGGATCACTTTTATTGTTCAAGTGGGTGTAATTGATTATGTAAACAACCCGATAGGATGAGCGGGATAACCCTTTACCCTTATCAATACCACCGAATTTAGGGTATTAAGCAAAATCACGGGATGACTACAATGTGATAAAAAACCGTCTTCTCTCTACAAATATTGATTTTTATTTCTTTCATTACTTTGAAACGACCCAGCGCATTGGAACAAGCAAGAAATATTCCAATATTTGCCAAGTAGAGACGTACTTTTTGCCACAAAAGACCGCCCCCTTAATCCAAATAGGTGAGTTTTCTAGTAAATGAAACTATCTTTATGGCATTTTTCTTGCGTTTTTATCACTCCGAATCGCGTGTTGAAGGCTAACAAGCTCGATAAGCTTTTGTTTTTCAACATGCATAAAATGATACTCGAAACTATCGTGAGAAAAGTGGTGGAAACACTTAACCCTTACCATGGCAACTAATTTTTTCTTAAGTTGATCTCAGGTGGGGGGGCGTCTTTCGATAACAAATAAGACGTGTTTCTTTTATAATTCTGCAATTTTGTTTTTTAAATTGAGTTGGCAATCGCCAAAAACACCTCAAAACTGAAAATTTGAGGAAAAATATTTGAATCTGGTAATTGACTAGCGGAGACAAATGGTAAATTTAAGCCAAAATGGCCCGTGATCACATAATTAGTTCTGTTTTCTTTTGTCATTTTATTTTTTTCCTTATTGAGAAATCTCCGGTATTTATTAAATTAAGTTTACAGCAAACATTTCTCAATACTCACATGTGAATAAAATTCTGAACATTGCATAACGTGACATAAGAGACCCTTCATCATAGCCTTACCACCCCATTCAAAGCTGGTATTTATTGAAGTGGGTACCCCCGAACGTTATCCCGTTTTTTCTTGTCTCCTTTTCTCGTGCTATTGTCCATGCATCTAATTCGGTTACACTACAACACATTAACGAGAAAAAATGGATTTCCTTGTATATTTTTAAATCTAAATATCTTTGGTGGAATTGAAAATAGTGGACTCGACCCCAAAATCACACAACTTCGACCCAATTTTTCCATTTTGGCATGTCTCTTTTGTAATTTGTTATTCTTATTTCTTGTAATTATTGCGTTTTAAGAAACTCTATCCAACAAAGATTCTTTAAAACACGAAAAAGATAGGTAAAAATTACAGATATCGAAAATTTACCCTTTACTCCACGCGAACCCTATTTTCATTCCTGTAAGCTCTAGTATACCGTTTGATTACTCAAAGAATGTATTTCGTGGGATTAAAAGCTTCTTTTTTCTCCTTTTTGTTATGCTTTTAGACATTGAATTACAGAAAATGCTATTCGGATCCCCGTTTTTATGATTTTGTGGTAGTGGCAGGCCTGAAAAGGCTGAAATTGTGGATTTTTCGGTCAAAAATGCAACGACTCACAAGAATTATCTCCCTTTCCGCTGCCTTATCAGCAAATCACGTTAAGCATATTTTGCAAAACAAGTAGCAATATATTTAAATTTCAAAATAATTTTTGTCCCAAAGAGTTCCATTTGTTACGTAATGAGAAAAAATGGTTTCTGTAAACAAGGTGCGCCACAGTTAACACCAACTTGACTTCTGGCCTTTTTTTCGGAAAACAGGCTATGTCCTAAAATGGCCCTGTTTCAGTGACAAATGAAAATTTAATTTCTTGGTGGGTTTATTCTATCTCGCAATATTCCCCGTCATTGATCAAGCGGTTTTAAAGTTCGAGGGAAAGGAATACCTCTAAAATTTAGATGACAAAATGACCCGATTTCTTCGAAACGAAATTTGGCCTCTCTCGATGGTTTCAAATGACGTAATTCTTAACCAATATTATCAAAAAGTGCAAAATTTGCAATTTTAGTCAGTTTATCTGATTTTAAATCGATTTATTTTTTTTTTTAGATTTTTTCAAATTTAACTCGTTGATAAAATATTTCGTTGTTTTAAGCACTTTTAAATAAGATTTGGGTCAGTTTTTACTTTTAGTATCGGAAGGATCACTTTAATTGTTCAAGTGGGTGTAATTAATTATGTAAACAACCCGATAGGATGAGCGGGATAACCCTTTACCCTTATCAATACCACCGAATTTAGGGTATTAAGCAAAATCACGGGATGACTACAATGTGGTAAAAAACCGTCTTCTCTCTACAAATATTGATTTTTATTTCTTTCATTACTTTGAAACGACCCAGCGCATTGGAACAAGCAAGAAATATTCCAATATTTGCCAAGTAGAGACGTACTTTTTGCCACAAAAGACCGCCCCCTTAATCCAAATAGGTGAGTTTTCTAGTAATTGAAACTATCTTTATGGCATTTTTCTTGCGTTTTTATCACTCCGAATCGCGTGTTGAAGGCTAACAAGCTCGATAAGCTTTTGTTTTTCAACATGCATAAAATGATACTCGAAACTATCGTGAGAAAAGTGGTGGAAACACTTAACCCTTACCATGGCAACTAATTTTTTCTTAAGTTGATCTCAGGTGGGGGGCGTCTTTCGATAACAAATAAGACGTGTTTCTTTTATAATTCTGCAATTTTGTTTTTTAAATTGAGTTGGCAATCGCCAAAAACACCCCAAAACTGAAAATTTGAGGAAAAATATTTGAATCTGGTAATTGACTAGCGGAGACAAATGGTAAATTTAAGCCAAAATGGCCCGTGATCACATAATTAGTTCTGTTTTCTTTTGTCATTTTATTTTTTTCCTTATTGAGAAATCTCCGGTATTTATTAAATTAAGTTTACAGCAAACATTTCTCAATACTCACATGTGAATAAAATTCTGAACATTGCATAACGTGACATAAGAGACCCTTCATCATAGCCTTACCACCCCATTCAAAGCTGGTATTTATTGAAGTGGGTACCCCCGAACGTTATCCCGTTTTTTCTTGTCTCCTTTTCTCGTGCTATTGTCCATGCATCTAATTCGGTTACACTACAACACATTAACGAGAAAAAATGGATTTCCTTGTATATTTTTAAATCTAAATATCTTTTGTTGAATTGGAAATAGTGGACTCGACCCCAAAATCACACAACTTCGACCCAATTTTTCCATTTTGGCATGTCTCTTTTGTAATTTGTTATTCTTATTTCTTGTAATTATTACGTTTTAAGAAACTCTATCCAACAAAGATTCTTTAAAACACGAAAAAGATAGGTAAAAATTACAGATATCGAAAATTTACGCTTTACTCCACGTGAACCCTATTTTCATTCCTGTAAGCTCTAGTATACCGTTTGATTACTCAAAGAATGTATTTCGTGGGATTAAAAGCTTCTTTTTCTCCTTTTTGTTATGCTTTTAGACATTGAATTACAGAAAATGCTATTCGGATCCCCGTTTTTATGATTTTGTGATAGTGGCAGGCCTGAAAAGGCTGAAATTGTGGATTTTTCGGTCAAAAATGCAACGACTCACAAGAATTATCTCCCTTTCCGCTGCCTTATCAGCAAATCACGTTAAGCATATTTTGCAAAACAAGTAGAAATATATTTAAATTTCAAAATAATTTTTGTCCCAAAGAGTTCCATTTGTTACGTAATGAGAAAAAATGGTTTCTGTAAACAAGGTGCGCCACAATTAACACCAACTTGACTTCTGGCCTTTTTTCGGAAAACAGGCTATGTCCTAAAATGGCCCTGTTTTAGTGACAAATGAAAATTTAATTTCTTGGTGGGTTTATTCTATCTCGCAATATCCCCCGTCATTGATCAAGCGGTTTTAAAGTTCGAGGGAAAGGAATACCTCTAAAATTTAGGATTGACCTCACTGGAATTTTCTTCCGGAGGTCATTGTATGGTAAAAGTAGATCCTTTAGAAAAAGTAGTGTGACATTGAAGCGTTATTTTTGAGGGTAAAATAGTAACCCATGTGCTCATTTTTGTTCTTTTCACCTAGTTTTGCATCTCTTCTTTGATTAAACGCTTGACTTGACCTTCTCTGTGTACGATTTCCTTTGCGAAAGGACGGATAACGGGTGGGGGTCGTAACCAAAGTAGCTGTCCTCTTCATGGGTGGAAAAAAGACGGTACCTCTAATTAAGCTTGGGTACCGCAAAAGTTGAAGGAAGTTTCCCGAGTTTTTTTCTTACTTTAAGGTAGGACATTGGACGAAGATGAAGGGCTAAAGAGGTCAAAGGTCAACCCTTTCTGTGGAACCGACCACAGCACCGGAAAAGAGTGCAATTTTATATAGAACAAAGAAGACCCAAAGTCCGGTGGGGTCACTCCTAGATGACAAAATGACCCGATTTCTTCGAAACGAAATTTGGCCTCTCTCGATGGTTTCAAATGACGTAATTCTTAACCAATATTATCAAAAAGTGCAAAATTTGCAATCTTAGTCAGTTTATCTGATTTTAAATCGATTTATTTTTTTTTTTTTTAGATTTTTTCAAATTTAACTCGTTGATAAAATATTTCGTTGTTTTAAGCACTTTTAAATAAGATTTAGGTCAGTTTTTACTTTTAGTATCGGAAGGATCACTTTAATTGTTCAAGTGAGTGTAATTAATTATGTAAACAACCCGATAGGATGAGCGGGATAACCCTTTACCCTTATCAATACCACCGAATTTAGGGTATTAAGCAAAATCACGGGATGACTACAATGTGGTAAAAAACCTTCTTCTCTCTACAAATATTGATTTTTATTTCTTTCATTACTTTGAAACGACCCAGCGCATTGGAACAAGCAAGAAATATTCCAATATTTGCCAAGTAGAGACGTACTTTTTGCCACAAAAGACCGCCCCCTTAATCCAAATAGGTGAGTTTTCTAGTAAATGAAACTATCTTTATGGCATTTTTCTTGCGTTTTTATCACTCCGAATCGCGTGTTGAAGGCTAACAAGCTCGATAAGCTTTTGTTTTTCAACATGCATAAAATGATACTCGAAACTATCGTGAGAAAAGTGGTGGAAACACTTAACCCTTACCATGGCAACTAATTTTTTCTTAAGTTGATCTCAGGTGGGGGGCGTCTTTCGATAACAAATAAGACGTGTTTCTTTTATAATTCTGCAATTTTGTTTTTTAAATTGAGTTGGCAATCGCCAAAAACACCTCAAAACTGAAAATTTGAGGAAAAATATTTGAATCTGGTAATTGACTAGCGGAGACAAATGGTAAATTTAAGCCAAAATGGCCCGTGATCACATAATTAGTTCTGTTTTCTTTTGTCATTTTATTTTTTTCCTTATTGAGAAATCTCCGGTATTTATTAAATTAAGTTTACAGCAAACATTTCTCAATACTCACATGTGAATAAAATTCTGAACATTGCATAACGTGACATAAGAGACCCTTCATCATAGCCTTACCACCCCATTCAAAGCTGGTATTTATTGAAGTGGGTACCCCCGAACGTTATCCCGTTTTTTCTTGTCTCCTTTTCTCGTGCTATTGTCCATGCATCTAATTCGGTTACACTACAACACATTAACGAGAAAAAATGGATTTCCTTGTATATTTTTAAATCTAAATATCTTTGGTGGAATTGAAAATAGTGGACTCGACCCCAAAATCACACAACTTCGACCCAATTTTTCCATTTTGGCATGTCTCTTTTGTAATTTGTTATTCTTATTTCTTGTAATTATTGCGTTTTAAGAAACTCTATCCAACAAAGATTCTTTAAAACACGAAAAAGATAGGTAAAAATTACAGATATCGAAAATTTACCCTTTACTCCACGTGAACCCTATTTTCATTCCTGTAAGCTCTAGTATACCGTTTGATTACTCAAAGAATGTATTTCGTGGGATTAAAAGCTTCTTTTTTCTCCTTTTTGTTATGCTTTTAGACATTGAATTACAGAAAATGCTATTCGGATCCCCGTTTTTATGATTTTGTGATAGTGGCAGGCCTGAAAAGGCTGAAATTGTGGATTTTTCGGTCAAAAATGCAACGACTCACAAGAATTATCTCCCTTTCCGCTGCCTTATCAGCAAATCACGTTAAGCATATTTTGCAAAACAAGTAGCAATATATTTAAATTTCAAAATAATTTTTGTCCCAAAGAGTTCCATTTGTTACGTAATGAGAAAAAATGGTTTCTGTAAACAAGGTGCGCCACAGTTAACACCAACTTGACTTCTGGCCTTTTTTCGGAAAACAGGCTATGTCCTAAAATGGCCCTGTTTCAGTGACAAATGAAAATTTAATTTCTTGGTGGGTTTATTCTATCTCGCAATATTCCCCGTCATTGATCAAGCGGTTTTAAAGTTCGAGGGAAAGGAATACCTCTAAAATTTAGATGACAAAATGACCCGATTTCTTCGAAACGAAATTTGGCCTCTCTCGATGGTTTCAAATGACGTAATTCTTAACCAATATTATCAAAAAGTGCAAAATTTGCAATTTTAGTCAGTTTATCTGATTTTAAATCGATTTTTTTTTTTTTTAGATTTTTTCAAATTTAACTCGTTGATAAAATATTTCGTTGTTTTAAGCACTTTTAAATAAGATTTGGGTCAGTTTTTACTTTTAGTATCGGAAGGATCACTTTAATTGTTCAAGTGGGTGTAATTAATTATGTAAACAACCCGATAGGATGAGCGGGATAACCCTTTACCCTTATCAATACCACCGAATTTAGGGTATTAAGCAAAATCACGGGATGACTACAATGTGGTAAAAAACCGTCTTCTCTCTACAAATATTGATTTTTATTTCTTTCATTACTTTGAAACGACCCAGCGCATTGGAACAAGCAAGAAATATTCCAATATTTGCCAAGTAAAGACGTACTTTTTGCCACAAAAGACCGCCCCCTTAATCCAAATAGGTGAGTTTTCTAGTAATTGAAACTATCTTTATGGCATTTTTCTTGCGTTTTTATCACTCCGAATCGCGTGTTGAAGGCTAACAAGCTCGATAAGCTTTTGTTTTTCAACATGCATAAAATGATACTCGAAACTATCGTGAGAAAAGTGGTGGAAACACTTAACCCTTACCATGGCAACTATTTTTTTCTTAAGTTGATCTCAGGTGGGGGGCGTCTTTCGATAACAAATAAGACGTGTTTCTTTTATAATTCTGCAATTTTGTTTTTTAAATTGAGTTGGCAATCGCCAAAAACACCTCAAAACTGAAAATTTGAGGAAAAATATTTGAATCTGGTAATTGACTAGCGGAGACAAATGGTAAATTTAAGCCAAAATGGCCCGTGATCACATAATTAGTTCTGTTTTCTTTTGTCATTTTATTTTTTTCCTTATTGAGAAATCTCCGGTATTTATTAAATTAAGTTTACAGCAAACATTTCTCAATACTCACATGTGAATAAAATTCTGAACATTGCATAACGTGACATAAGAGACCCTTCATCATAGCCTTACCACCCCATTCAAAGCTGGTATTTATTGAAGTGGGTACCCCCGAACGTTATCCCGTTTTTTCTTGTCTCCTTTTCTCGTGCTATTGTCCATGCATCTAATTCGGTTACACTACAACACATTAACGAGAAAAAATGGATTTCCTTGTATATTTTTAAATCTAAATATCTTTTGTTGAATTGGAAATAGTGGACTCGACCCCAAAATCACACAACTTCTACCCAATTTTTCCATTTTGGCATGTCTCTTTTGTAATTTGTTATTCTTATTTCTTGTAATTATTACGTTTTAAGAAACTCTATCCAACAAAGATTCTTTAAAACACGAAAAAGATAGGTAAAAATTACAGATATCGAAAATTTACCCTTTACTCCACGTGAACCCTATTTTCATTCCTGTAAGCTCTAGTATACCGTTTGATTACTCAAAGAATGTATTTCGTGGGATTAAAAGCTTCTTTTTTCTCCTTTTTGTTATGCTTTTAGACATTGAATTACAGAAAATGCTATTCGGATCCCCGTTTTTATGATTTTGTGATAGTGGCAGGCCTGAAAAGGCTGAAATTGTGGATTTTTCGGTCAAAAATGCAACGACTCACAAGAATTATCTCCCTTTCCGCTGCCTTATCAGCAAATCACGTTAAGCATATTTTGCAAAACAAGTAGAAATATATTTAAATTTCAAAATAATTTTTGTCCCAAAGAGTTCCATTTGTTACGTAATGAGAAAAAATGGTTTCTGTAAACAAGGTGCGCCACAATTAACACCAACTTGACTTCTGGCCTTTTTTCGGAAAACAGGCTATGTCCTAAAATGGCCCTGTTTTAGTGACAAATGAAAATTTAATTTCTTGGTGGGTTTATTCCAACTCGCAATATCCCCCGTCATTGATCAAGCGGTTTTAAAGTTCGAGGGAAAGGAATACCTCTAAAATTTAGATGACAAAATGACCCGATTTCTTCGAAACGAAATTTGGCCTCTCTCTATGGTTTCAAATGACGTAATTCTTAACCAATATTATCAAAAAGTGCAAAATTTGCAATTTTAGTCAGTTTATCTGATTTTAAATCGATTTATTTTTTTTTTAGATTTTTTCAAATTTAACTCGTTGATAAAATATTTCGTTGTTTTAAGCACTTTTAAATAAGATTTGGGTCAGTTTTTACTTTTAGTATCGGAAGGATCACTTTAATTGTTCAAGTGGGTGTATTTAATTATGTAAACAACCCGATAGGATGAGCGGGATAACCCTTTACCCTTATCAATACCACCGAATTTAGGGTATTAAGCAAAATCACGGGATGACTACAATGTGGTAAAAAACCGTCTTCTCTCTACAAATATTGATTTTTATTTCTTTCATTACTTTGAAACGACCCAGCGCATTGGAACAAGCAAGAAATATTCCAATATTTGCCAAGTAAAGACGTACTTTTTGCCACAAAAGACCGCCCCCTTAATCCAAATAGGTGAGTTTTCTAGTAATTGAAACTATCTTTATGGCATTTTTCTTGCGTTTTTATCACTCCGAATCGCGTGTTGAAGGCTAACAAGCTCGATAAGCTTTTGTTTTTCAACATGCATAAAATGATACTCGAAACTATCGTGAGAAAAGTGGTGGAAACACTTAACCCTTACCATGGCAACTAATTTTTTCTTAAGTTGATCTCAGGTGGGGGGCGTCTTTCGATAACAAATAAGACGTGTTTCTTTTATAATTCTGCAATTTTGTTTTTTAAATTGAGTTGGCAATCGCCAAAAACACCTCAAAACTGAAAATTTGAGGAAAAATATTTGAATCTGGTAATTGACTAGCGGAGACAAATGGTAAATTTAAGCCAAAATGGCCCGTGATCACATAATTAGTTCTGTTTTCTTTTGTCATTTTATTTTTTTCCTTATTGAGAAATCTCCGGTATTTATTAAATTAAGTTTACAGCAAACATTTCTCAATACTCACATGTGAATAAAATTCTGAACATTGCATAACGTGACATAAGAGACCCTTCATCATAGCCTTACCACCCCATTCAAAGCTGGTATTTATTGAAGTGGGTACCCCCGAACGTTATCCCGTTTTTTCTTGTCTCCTTTTCTCGTGCTATTGTCCATGCATCTAATTCGGTTACACTACAACACATTAACGAGAAAAAATGGATTTCCTTGTATATTTTTAAATCTAAATATCTTTTGTTGAATTGGAAATAGTGGACTCGACCCCAAAATCACACAACTTCTACCCAATTTTTCCATTTTGGCATGTCTCTTTTGTAATTTGTTATTCTTATTTCTTGTAATTATTACGTTTTAAGAAACTCTATCCAACAAAGATTCTTTAAAACACGAAAAAGATAGGTAAAAATTACAGATATCGAAAATTTACCCTTTACTCCACGTGAACCCTATTTTCATTCCTGTAAGCTCTAGTATACCGTTTGATTACTCAAAGAATGTATTTCGTGGGATTAAAAGCTTCTTTTTTCTCCTTTTTGTTATGCTTTTAGACATTGAATTACAGAAAATGCTATTCGGATCCCCGTTTTTATGATTTTGTGATAGTGGCAGGCCTGAAAAGGCTGAAATTGTGGATTTTTCGGTCAAAAATGCAACGACTCACAAGAATTATCTCCCTTTCCGCTGCCTTATCAGCAAATCACGTTAAGCATATTTTGCAAAACAAGTAGCAATATATTTAAATTTCAAAATAATTTTTGTCCCAAAGAGTTCCATTTGTTACGTAATGAGAAAAAATGGTTTCTGTAAACAAGGTGCGCCACAATTAACACCAACTTGACTTCTGGCCTTTTTTCGGAAAACAGGCTATGTCCTAAAATGGCCCTGTTTTAGTGACAAATGAAAATTTAATTTCTTGGTGGGTTTATTCTATCTCGCAATATCCCCCGTCATTGATCAAGCGGTTTTAAAGTTCGAGGGAAAGGAATACCTCTAAAATTTAGGATTGACCTCACTGGAATTTTCTTCCGGAGGTCATTGTATGGTAAAAGTAGATCCTTTAGAAAAAGTAGTGCGACATTGAAGCGTTATTTTTGAGGGTAAAATAGTAACCCATGTGCTCATTTTTGTTCTTTTCACCTAGTTTTGCATCTCTTCTTTGATTAAACGCTTGACTTGACCTTCTCTGTGTACGATTTCCTTTGCGAAAGGACGGATAACGGGTGGGGGTCGTAACCAAAGTAGCTGTCCTCTTCATGGGTGGAAAAAAGACGGTACCTCTCATTAAGCTTGGGTACCGCAAAAGTTGAAGGAAGTTTCCCGAGTTTTTTTCTTACTTTAAGGTAGGACATTGGACGAAGATGAAGGGCTAAAGAGGTCAAAGGTCAACCCTTTATGTGGAACCGACCACAGCACCGGAAAAGAGTGCAATTTTATATAGAACAAAGAAGACCCAAAGTCCGGTGGGGTCACTCCTAGATGACAAAATGACCCGATTTCTTCGAAACGAAATTTGGCCTCTCTCGATGGTTTCAAATGACGTAATTCTTAACCAATATTATCAAAAAGTGCAAAATTTTCAATTTTAGTCAGTTTATCTGATTTTAAATCGATTTATTTTTTTTTTAGATTTTTTCAAATTTAACTCGTTGATAAAATATTTCGTTGTTTTAAGCACTTTTAAATAAGATTTGGGTCAGTTTTTACTTTTAGTATCGGAAAGATCACTTTAATTGTTCAAGTGGGTGTAATTAATTATGTAAACAACCCGATAGGATGAGCGGGATAACCCTTTACCCTTATCAATACCACCGAATTTAGGGTATTAAGCAAAATCACGGGATGACTACAATGTGGTAA
This sequence comes from Fragum whitleyi, assembly GCA_948146395.1. NCBI lineage: Eukaryota > Metazoa > Mollusca > Bivalvia > Cardiida > Cardiidae > Fragum > Fragum whitleyi. The sequence continues at coordinate 5,665,802 of OX411545.1, read as the reverse complement.
AAAACCGTCTTCTCTCTACAAATATTGATTTTTATTTCTTTCATTACTTTGAAACGACCCAGCGCATTGGAACAAGCAAGAAATATTCCAATATTTGCCAAGTAAAGACGTACTTTTTGCCACAAAAGACCGCCCCCTTAATCCAAATAGGTGAGTTTTCTAGTAATTGAAACTATCTTTATGGCATTTTTCTTGCGTTTTTATCACTCCGAATCGCGTGTTGAAGGCTAACAAGCTCGATAAGCTTTTGTTTTTCAACATGCATAAAATGATACTCGAAACTATCGTGAGAAAAGTGGTGGAAACACTTAACCCTTACCATGGCAACTAATTTTTTCTTAAGTTGATCTCAGTTTGGGGGCGTCTTTCGATAACAAATAAGACGTGTTTCTTTTATAATTCTGCAATTTTGTTTTTTAAATTGAGTTGGCAATCGCCAAAAACACCTCAAAACTGAAAATTTGAGGAAAAATATTTGAATCTGGTAATTGACTAGCGGAGACAAATGGTAAATTTAAGCCAGAATGGCCCGTGATCACATAATTAGTTCTGTTTTCTTTTGTCATTTTATTTTTTTCCTTATTGAGAAATCTCCGGTATTTATTAAATTAAGTTTACAGCAAACATTTCTCAATACTCACATGTGAATAAAATTCTGAGCATTGCATAACGTGACATAAGAGACCCTTCATCATAGCCTTACCACCCCATTCAAAGCTGGTATTTATTGAAGTGGGTACCCCCGAACGTTATCCCGTTTTTTCTTGTCTCCTTTTCTCGTGCTATTGTCCATGCATCTAATTCGGTTACACTACAACACATTAACGAGAAAAAATGGATTTCCTTGTATATTTTTAAATCTAAATATCTTTTGTTGAATTGGAAATAGTGGACTCGACCCCAAAATCACACAACTTCGACCCAATTTTTCCATTTTGGCATGTCTCTTTTGTAATTTGTTATTCTTATTTCTTGTAATTATTACGTTTTAAGAAACTCTATCCAACAAAGATTCTTTAAAACACGAAAAAGATAGGTAAAAATTACAGATATCGAAAATTTACCCTTTACTCCACGTGAACCCTATTTTCATTCCTGTAAGCTCTAGTATACCGTTTGATTACTCAAAGAATGTATTTCGTGGGATTAAAAGCTTCTTTTTCTCCTTTTTGTTATGCTTTTAGACATTGAATTACAGAAAATGCTATTCGGATCCCCGTTTTTATGATTTTGTGATAGTGGCAGGCCTGAAAAGGCTGAAACTGTGGATTTTTCGGTCAAAAATGCAACGACTCACAAGAATTATCTCCCTTTCCGCTGCCTTATCAGCAAATCACGTTAAGCATATTTTGCAAAACAAGTAGCAATATATTTAAATTTCAAAATAATTTTTGTCCCAAAGAGTTCCATTTGTTACGTAATGAGAAAAAATGGTTTCTGTAAACAAGGTGCGCCACAATTAACACCAACTTGACTTCTGGCCTTTTTTCGGAAAACAGGCTATGTCCTAAAATGGCCCTGTTTTAGTGACAAATGAAAATTTAATTTCTTGGTGGGTTTATTCTATCTCGCAATATCCCCCGTCATTGATCAAGCGGTTTTAAAGTTCGAGGGAAAGGAATACCTCTAAAATTTAGATGACAAATGACCCGATTTCTTCGAAACGAAATTTGGCCTCTCTCGATGGTTTCAAATGACGTAATTCTTAACCAATATTATCAAAAAGTGCAAAAATTTTCAATTTTAGTCAGTTTATCTGATTTTAAATCGATTTATTTTTTTTTTTAGATTTTTTCAAATTTAACTCGTTGATAAAATATTTCGTTGTTTTAAGCACTTTTAAATAAGATTTGGGTCAGTTTTTACTTTTAGTATCGGAAGGATCACTTTAATTGTTCAAGTGGGTGTAATTAATTATGTAAACAACCCGATAGGATGAGCGGGATAACCCTTTACCCTTATCAATACCACCGAATTTAGGGTATTAAGCAAAATCACGGGATGACTACAATGTGGTAAAAAACCGTCTTCTCTCTACAAATATTGATTTTTATTTCTTTCATTACTTTGAAACGACCCAGCACATTGGAACAAGCAAGAAATATTCCAATATTTGCCAAGTAAAGACGTACTTTTTGCCACAAAAGACCGCCCCCTTAATCCAAATAGGTGAGTTTTCTAGTAATTGAAACTATCTTTATGGCATTTTTCTTGCGTTTTTATCACTCCGAATCGCGTGTTGAAGGCTAACAAGCTCGATAAGCTTTTGTTTTTCAACATGCATAAAATGATACTCGAAACTATCGTGAGAAAAGTGGTGGAAACACTTAACCCTTACCATGGCAACTAATTTTTTCTTAAGTTGATCTCAGGTGGGGGGCGTCTTTCGATAACAAATAAGACGTGTTTCTTTTATAATTCTGCAATTTTGTCTTTTAAATTGAGTTGGCAATCGCCAAAAACACCTCAAAACTGAAAATTTGAGGAAAAATATTTGAATCTGGTAATTGACTAGCGGAGACAAATGGTAAATTTAAGCCAAAATGGCCCGTGATCACATAATTAGTTCTGTTTTCTTTTGTCATTTTATTTTTTTCCTTATTGAGAAATCTCCGGTATTTATTAAATTAAGTTTACAGCAAACATTTCTCAATACTCACATGTGAATAAAATTCTGAACATTGCATAACGTGACATAAGAGACCCTTCATCATAGCCTTACCACCCCATTCAAAGCTGGTATTTATTGAAGTGGGTACCCCCGAACGTTATCCCGTTTTTTCTTATCTCCTTTTCTCGTGCTATTGTCCATGCATCTAATTCGGTTACACTACAACACATTAACGAGAAAAAATGGATTTCCTTGTATATTTTTAAATCTAAATATCTTTTGTTGAATTGAAAATAGTGGACTCGACCCCAAAATCACACAACTTCGACCCAATTTTTCCATTTTGGCATGTCTCTTTTGTAATTTGTTATTCTTATTTCTTGTAATTATTACGTTTTAAGAAACTCTATCCAACAAAGATTCTTTAAAACACGAAAAAGATAGGTAAAAATTACAGATATCGAAAATTTACCCTTTACTCCACGTGAACCCTATTTTCATTCCTGTAAGCTCTAGTATACCGTTTGATTACTCAAAGAATGTATTTCGTGGGATTAAAAGCTTCTTTCTTCTCCTTTTTGTTATGCTTTTAGACATTGAATTACAGAAAATGCTATTCGGATCCCCGTTTTTATGATTTTGTGGTAGTGGCAGGCCTGAAAAGGCTGAAATTGTGGATTTTTCGGTCAAAAATGCAACGACTCACAAGAATTATCTCCCTTTCCGCTGCCTTATCAGCAAATCACGTTAAGCATATTTTGCAAAACAAGTAGCAATATATTTAAATTTCAAAATAATTTTTGTCCCAAAGAGTTCCATTTGTTACGTAATGAGAAAAAATGGTTTCTGTAAACAAGGTGCGCCACAATTAACACCAACTTGACTTCTGGCCTTTTTTCGGAAAACAGGCTATGTCCTAAAATGGCCCTGTTTCAGTGACAAATGAAAATTTAATTTCTTGGTGGGTTTATTCTATCTCGCAATATCCCCCGTCATTGATCAAGCGGTTTTAAAGTTCGAGGGAAAGGAATACCTCTAAAATTCAGGAGTGACCTCACTGGAATTTTCTTCCGGAGGTCATTGTACGGTAAAAGTAGATCCTTTAGAAAAAGTAGTGCGACATTGAAGCGTTATTTTTGAGGGTAAAATAGTAACCCATGTGCTCATTTTTGTTCTTTTCACCCAGTTTTGCATCTCTTCTTTGATTAAACGCTTGACTTGACCTTCTCTGTGTACGATTTCCTTTGCGAAAGCACGGATAACGGGTGGGGTCGTAACCAAAGTAGCTGTCCTCTTCATGGGTGGAAAAAAGACGGTACCTCTAATTAAGCTTGGGTACCGCAAAAGTTGAAGGAAGTTTCCCGAGTTTTTTTCTTACTTTAAGGTAGGACATTGGACGAAGATGAAGGGCTAAAGAGGTCAAAGGTCAACCCTTTCTGTGGAACCGACCACAGCACCGGAAAAGAGTGCAATTTTATATAGAACAAAGAAGACCCAAAGTCCGGTGGGGTCACTCCAACATACCTCGGATGTATGTAAGGCGGATGGGTATGTAACAAAATCGTGCATTTTGTTAGCCGGGCACAGTGTAAGAAAACTAGCACTGTAGATTTATATCTTTTACAGTAAATAACGGCTGAAAAATCTTAATTTTTGAGAATGACAGTCATTCTCAAAAATTAAGATTTTTAGCCGTTATTTTAGAATCTAAAGTTATTTATATAAAGATACGATGGTTTCACGTCAGTGACTTCAAACGAGTAGCGTTGGCGACGTCGAACGTTTTCAATCAAAGTTTCGAGGGATAACGCCATTTTAAATGACGTCATCGAATTTTCCAAGGTTTTCCCGTAATTTTTGAAAATAGTCCGTCTATGTACATCCGAGGTTGATCGTGAGATTGGCCGAGTGGTGTTCCGAATGATCGCTTCAGATATTGAAAACGACATCTGTGTTCATAATATACGACCGTTGAAATTAAACAAAAGGGAACTTGTTGGGCGGCGACATAATCGGCCTAGCTACAGTTTGAATAAGCTGATGTTATGAAATTTGATTTTCACCCCACGAAAATGTTTACTTTTAAAAAATGGAAGAAAATGGCAGAGTTCAACAGTGCACTCCCGGTCGGTATGAGTTCAAAATACAAAATTTATTTAACTATAGCCATTTAGGCCTCTCGCCCATAATACAAATCACAATATGTTTTTTTTTAACAAAACAATTTTGAGGAGTAAGAGAAAATCATTTTCATATAATATTATTGTAATGCTATTTTCTGTGGATAGTTATCTATTAATAAGCAACGTAGCCGAAGAACAACAATTTAGACGAATATTTAAGAACTAAAATGTTCGATAAAATAAATCGGTTTTTTTTCAAAGTTTTTTTTCCTTTGGGTTGTTATCTCCATTTCAAAAGAAATCGCTTATATTATCATATTTTTTTCATTTCCATTGTTATTTTGTTGCTGTTATTTTCATTGGCAAGTATGAGTAACTACAGTTAACAACATCATGAAATTCACAAATATTTAGGAATGAAATTTAATGAGATCGATGAGAAAGTTTTGAGTGAATTTAAAGGAGGTAATCCAATATCGCTAATTTTGTTTGGGGATGAACAAAATTTGCGATATCTTTTATCCCCCTTTTATAAAATAAGTATGTTCAATGAATATCTCCCCATTTCTTCAAGAACCAAACATGTGCTTCAGATCGTGTCAGTGAAATCGCGATTTTTCTATCAATATTTATTTTAAATGTACCTGTTGATTGTATATTTTTTCTTCAAATAATTTTGGAGCTTTTTTGAGCGGTTTGAGTGAGTGTTTTGGATGAATGAATGGAACGCTATGTGAGCGATTTAGAATGCTTTTAATTGAGATGAGTGTCAATTTCATGTTACTAATTGTAATAGATCGTCATGGCACACCGTGTCCGTGGTCTAGAGGTAGAGCGTCGGCCTCTTGACCCAAAGGTCCTGAGTTCGATTCCCGGGAGCGGCTATCGATCTTGGTTCTTTCATTGGCCCACACATCAGGCGCGAGTACTGGTGAATGTTCCAGGAAGAAGAATTGAGAGGGATTAATCTAAGTTGTAAGAACTTGTTTTGCAATCGATGTAAAATAAATAGGTTTAAACCAAACTATTAGAGTTTTTTCAATGGTTTATAAAAACTTAAAATCCAATTTGGTTTTTAGTTTCATACTTCTATGGAATCAACATATCTAAAATGAACAAAAATATAATCGTTGGAGGGTTACGTTAACGTCGTGACTATAGCTTGTTGAAACAATGAGGCGGAAAACGTTGGAGTGAAGAAATCATCTTGTAATATGACCTACGTCGCCGGAGAGAAATAGACCCGTTGAATAATTTCTATATTACACGGGTGTTATTACACTAGTGGAGTAACTATGCAATTGATAAAAGAACGGATAGTAACGTTATGTTTTCGTTGTGAAAATGATGTCATAATGTATTTGCTGACGTCAATTCGCAAAGGACATTACATGTTTGGCGGAAAATTTTTAATCGATTAATATCTGGAATTTCCTCGTTATATCAATAAATCAGGCCATATTACCATTAGAATCTCAAATCCATGCTCATTTAATACCGAATTCATATAACTCGTCATCTAAAGTAGATAAAAACCCGGTGCAGCCTCGTTTTTATCTGTTTATATATAGATGACTGGTTCAATAAATTTGGTATTCAATGACCAATCATTCAATATCCTCGTTTTATAAAATGAGCGTTAAAACTGGTCAATCAGTCTTTTGATTTACGAAAGCGATCTTTGATTTTTCGTGACGTCATAGGTGGAAATTGTTACTCATTTCAATCCATGAAATAACAGATCATTAAACAACATACACAACTTAATTAATCTGATGCCAAATGTCGATGTGAAAAAGAAACTGCTCATACTGAAATACCAATCGTGAGCTCAACTTTAGCCAGCCCTACGTCCATGATGACTAAACAGTGCAAACTGTTTGCCAATTTTACCCCGTTTTGCACGTACACTTGCGTGTTTGTCGTGCGTCAGTGCGTCTGGTCGTAAACTTTTTCTTGAAAAATCTTTTCCTCAGAAATTACTGGATGGATTTGAACCAACCTTCTCAGGAATGATCTAAGGATGACCCTCTTTTAAGTTGTTTAAGGATTTTTGATCCAATGAAAATCAAGGCTTTAATGGGCGTTGCTTATTTCCATATATGGTAATATGTGACTTTTCGCAGAATCTAATCAATGGATATTAACCAAATTTCACTGGAATAATCCTTGGGTGGTCCTGTATCAGTAGATACAAAAAAGTATTGTGATAAGATGAAAATGTGTCTTTTATGGGCAGAGGTCATTTCTCTAAATATTATATAGTGGCAACCTTGAAAATCATTTTCGACCTAAGTAATGGATATCAACCAAATTTATCTAGAATGTTCCTAAAGAGATCCTTTATCAGTCTAAAAAAAATAATTTTGATCAGATAAAAAATGTCTTTATGGACGGAGGTCATTTCTCTATATGTTTTGAAGTGAAAACTAAGATTTTTTTCTCAGCAGCTAATTAATTGATATCAACCAAATTTATTTAGAATGTTCCTATAGTGTTCCTCTATCAGTCTACAAAATATAATTTTGATCAGATTAAAAATTTGCCTTTATGGGCGTAGGTCATTTCTCTATATGTTATATAGTGGAAACTTTGAAAATCATTTTCTCAGAGCCAAACTGATGTTTATCAACCAAATTTCACGGATTGTTCCTATAGTTACCCTTTATCAGATGCACAAAAAATCATTTTGATAGGATGAATAATATGTATTATACTGGCGGAGGTCAATTTTCTTTCATTGATCATGAATTGATTTTTGCAGAAATATTTCAGCATGTCACCTAACATTCTTCTAGAAAAAAAAAAATGGATACACACTTAAAAACACGTAAATTCTTATCTCATCATATCAGTTGATTCAGGCCTGTCGAACGAATCAGCTGCTCAAGCAGCTCTAGATTCTTGATGACTTCTTAAATGACTTGGCTTTATTATTCAAGTGAAAACGAGTTGAAACCACGCGGCAATTGTTATATATAACCACAAAAGCTAGTGGCCGTTTAGGAGTTTTGAGGATTGTTTGGTGTGAAGAATTCTGCGATATCATTGAACTGGCATTGCGTTCCTTAGCCGTGACGTAATTTGGCAAGTTTACTTTCAATCTGAAGGGTTCTTGCAAATCATAGAGGGTAATTACCGGTAACATATGTATATAATAGAATCTTAAAACAAAAAGGATTATAAGGCTAAGCGAAAGTGAACACATTACATCGTTGGTTTAACAAATCCTCGTAAGTTTAGCTTGTGCAAGCTGAATTTACGCGGATTTGGTACCAAGCTACAATTTAAGGTCTCAAGTTGTAAATGTCCTATATACAAAAGTGAGTACTGTGAATAAAAGCTGATTTACCTTAACCTTCCATATAAAGAACCGTTACTTAGGATCCGCCCTGCTAGAGCAAAACTCATGAAATATATCAATCGATGTTTTAATAGGCAGTATTTGTCCGCCAACTCTAACACAAATCTCAAACTTCCTTCGTGTCAGAAGGAAATTCGAAATTTCGTGTAAATGCAACACTTTAGGTTAAGTGTAATTAATAAGTTATGAAAAGATAATTTATGAAAAAAATTGAAAACCTGTAAACTCAATTTTATTCAAGCCTTATTCACACACCATGGTATGAAATAAATATTGTAATTTTAAATATTCAGATGTTTCTTTATTCCTCCGCGTCACCAACAACAACAATCACTTCCGGCATCTCGTCATGTTTTTCGCTATCAATTTCTTGATCAGTTCTCTTTCTGCGGCCGGGTCCGTACCTTCCGAATAAATCACCAACGGCAACCACATCACGCGCTAGAGCACTTCCGGTGTCTATGCGAGATCCGTATCCGTTGTCTGTGAAAAAGTTATCGTTTGGTTTTGAATTCAGTCCAAAATGAATATCGTGCCATCGGTTTCTTTTTCCAGGCCCGAAGCTTCCAAAAATACCTTCCTTTGACACCATAGAGTTAGCAAGATTACTTCCGGCGTCCACACGTGACCCATACCCGTTATCAGCCACATACCGTTTATGCTCCACGTCATTATTGTGGCTTCTCTTGCCCGGTCCGTATTTACCATAAACACCTCCATAGACCGCAATGTCTTTCGCCATATTTTGTCCCGCCTCCATTCGTGATCCATAACCATGGTCTGTGAAATAGCCACCGTTTTCTCGTTTCCTCCTTACAACCGGGACATTAATATTGTCACCACTTTGACGATTGTCGTTTTCGTCGAAATCGTTAACTGTTGAAGTATGAATTTTATCGCCATTATCCGCATTTCCCACGATATGTAAACTTTCGTTGTCAATGTGTGCGCTTTTCCCATCGAGGTCATATTTGCCAGACAAAAGATCATGTGGATTGCCTTTGACCGACAGCTGATCAGAAGACATTACACAAATAATTGACACGGTTAGAATAATACAGACCCACGTCATCTTTTCAACAAGACTCGTTCGAATTCTGGGGTCTAACGGAAAGCAACGAAGTTATATAGACTGAAAGTGTTAATGGCTGTTTGCTATCTTGGCCCTCGTCAAGCAGAAAAGGTATATTTAGTACTTTTTCAATGAACAACGATTTCGTCAGGGCGGAAAACATAGAAAGACCTTTTCTCTTTGTTTGTGTGGTGTTTAACAAAACTTTCAACATAATGGTATTTTATATCGCTGAGACTAAAGCTCCCACCAAAGGCTCTTTGGACATTGCTTCTAACCAGTGCAATCGTAACATTTCATCCGGACCACCAATTATCCATCCGATTTTGGCGTGCTTGTTATTTTTCAACAGTGGAAGATGAATGAGGCATATCATAGTTTTTTTTCTCAATTAAGAGATGAAGAGAGACTTTGTTGATTTTATGGAGGTATGAAACTAACAACCTTATCACGCTGTATGAATGTGCGAAGTGTATTCATTCATGAATGTGATTATGTTTTTAGTTCTATACATCCATAAACTTAACAAATGTGATAGTTAACCCTTTCCTGTTTAATCCCTGCTTTTTACGTGCCTGTGATTTTATGATTGAGAAAACATTGTAAAAAAAGAAGAAATTGCTTCTGACAAGCAATTTCTTCTTTTTCCACACTATTTTCTACCCTAATGGATGGTTATATTTCAAATTGAATCCACATTAAATTTTCGTCTGCAAAACCTTTGAATTTGGACAGGTCCAAAATTTTGTAAAACAGGAAAGGGTTAAAATTGATGAAGCAAAATATAAGACCCAGTAATAATGAAACCTATTTCAGGCGGCAAAGGGTTAAAGAGGGAAATAAAATCGCTATCATTTCGTCCAACTTGAACGAAAATAGCGATATTGAATTATCCCCCCTTAAATTTAATTCAAAACTCGCTCCACAAACTCATTCAATATCATTTAGAAAACATTCAAAATCACACATCTTGCCAATTTCACGACGCTTTTTTCTAATTGTATAAGAAGATTGTATACATATCTTATGTCAAAATACACCCCCGTGTCTTGATCTATGGTGAGCGATGAAGTGCCAGTGGCCTTTACCATAGGCGTATCTAGGACTAAGAAATTTTACGCACTCAGAAGCCGACAACCAAAGAATATATATAGGATAAAGGCGATATAAGAACTGTGACAAAAGATGAATACCCTCTGTACGTTCCCTTTTTAATGATTTGGGCGTTGGTGAATAAACAAAATATCGTAACTTCAGCTTGAATAAGCTTCGATAAGTTTCAATGCTATGATAATTAATCAACGATATTTTTCAACAGAGGATTATCTCTTTTACGCAATTGCGTAAATTGCGTAATATGAGTTACGCCCTTGATTACACCTTTATGTGAAGTGTATTCAGTTGGACTTTGTGGACATGTTCTAATGTTCTATATTCATAAACCGGCGTATATAGTTCATATAGCTAGACCTCCTTATTTCATGACTTGGAATTATTCATTGTTAAATGCCTTCACCGGTCAGTAAACGACTTTGCTCATTAGGACTGCTAAATGAAGTATCATCTATTCAAACTGATAGACGTCGTTATCACTCTTGATTACAGTTAATAACATCGTGAAATTGACTTTCATTCCAATTAAAACCATTCTATATCGCTCACTCAGCGCTCAAATCATTCATTCCAAACGCTCAATCAAACCATTCAAAAATGTTCAAACCAATTGAAAAATATACAATCAAGAATGTAATTCAAGATAAATTTTGTGAGAAAGATCCTGATTTCACTTACACAATTCAAATCGTTAGCTTCTCAAAGGTTTTAGGAGAAATAGGAAGCTATGTATAGAACTTGTATGCATATTTTATTAAAGGGAGGTAATCAATATCGCTAATTTTGGATTACTTCCCATTAAATTTACTCAAAACTCGCTCCACACTCTCATTCAATTTCGTTCCAAAATCATTCCAAAATCATTCAATTTCACGATGTTGTTAACTGTACCTTTTCCTAGTGACGTTACTTACATGGACCCATATTTCAATTTTGAATTTCTACCCAGACTCAAGTACACCACTCAATTTCGTTTTGTCGTGGTCGCTGTCACCAAACGAAATTTAGTTTTGCATCGTTTTATTTTCAATCATTCCGATCAAAACCGTCTAAATCGTTCACTTAGCGCTCTATTTATTCATTCAAAACATCCACCCAAACCATTCAAAAGGCACCAAACTCACTAAGAAAGGTAAGATCAAAAACTACTTTCATAGTGAAAATCGCTAGGAAAGACACGTGACTTCACTGACTATTTAAGTTTGTAAGCGTCTGATGGATTTAAGACGACATACAAGCTATTTATTGGACCGGTGTGCATATTTTATCAAAAACTCACTAATCACACTCATTCAATTTCATTCTGAAATCATTCCGATATCATTCAGCTTGTCAATTTCTAGATATTCTTAATTGTAGCATGGCAAATTTGACAAATGCATGTCACACAAAAAGAAAAACATACAATGCACGCTAGGACCTGAACCAGGGACCTCTCTTTGACAAGGTAAGTATCCTACCGAGTTACCAGTCTGCCTACATGCAATATCTAATAATTGAGTCTGTGTGTGACATTTCCAACAATTTGAAATACACGTAAGTTGCAAATATTGAGTAGCATTGGCAGTCACATACTGTAAATATTAAGTTACCTGATGGTCTACAGGTACTTTGAGACCATATCTATCTACTAAATGCATAGTGAAGACTCTGGTCAGACTGTGCGGATGCACAGGCTGGTCAGAGTCTTTGCTTTGCGAATATTTAAAATTGTTGGAAATCTCACGCACCGGCTCAATTAAGTGAGGGTTTAACTCAGAATAGTCACCCTTTTTTAATAAAAATTCCTACACGGTCTCCAGAACATCAGCATTTTTAGAGCTCTTAAATCAATCTATGCATATTTTTACATATACCCAATGCTGTCGACGTCGACGGCGGAAGCCAAATGTCACACTTGAGAAAACAAATCAGAAAGTCAGTGGCTTGAACTTGGGTTCTCGCGCTCTCCAATATAGTACTTTACCGACTGGGCTCCCCGGGCGCGTACACGCAATGTCATAAATACGTGTGCGCTCATACCGCAACATACATTTACATGGAAGATAGAATATGTGATAATGATATGAGACCCGTCAAACGAAAGGGGACCATCTGCGAACTCCGTTTCTATAAGTTTCTCATAGGGGCGACCACGCTTCTGACTTTTTCATTTACTAAATACATTTTGTTCAATGTATTTATCCGGTCCTCATTTTGCGCAAATATTGCAATTTAAGCATAAGATTAATCATAAAAGACTTATAGTAATTCAATATCTGCGATGTGTGACATTTGAGTGACACATCGATGCGTTGAATTTGATTCTCAGGCATTTATGCAATTGAAACATTGCTACGTATTATGCGTATTAAATGTAGCAACTGAATTGTAGTACCAAACGACTTTATGAATAAGCAAGAAATCAAGTCTTGCAAATGTGGCTATACGAGGTTTTGATTGAAACCGGAATATTTGTCAGATCACAAGGATTAACTCTATTGTAAATAGGAAGGTTCGAAGGACCTATTTGATATCACGGGAAAAGGGGCCTTAATGAGTTAAATTGCTTTTTTCTCAGAAGGCAACAAGTTTGGTTCAATCTTTGCGAAACTTGGTCAGAGTGTATGTCAGATTACCAGAATGAACCCGACTGAAAAGGGGATAGGTTCAAATGATATCAAGGGAAAAAGGAGACCTGATTGACAATTTTCTTGTTTACACTTTAGATGCCACAAATATGGCCCAATCTTCATGAAACCGAAAATATGTCATGTCACAGGGATAAAGCCGTTTGAAATTGGGAAGTATTCACATGATATCAAAGGAACACGGGACTTAGTGACAACTTTCTTATTTACACTTTAGAGGCCACAAATCATAAAAAAACATTTATGATTCAACAAATTTTAGTTAATGGTGCCATATTTTACACAGATTGAACAAAAACAGAGTCAGTATAATTCCTGTAAAGTATCTATCCATCCTCTTTAACTTGTTATGGAATTTTTCTTAGCAAACTTAAAATGAAAGTGTCACAAGAAACGTCAACCTTCAGTACTTTACAATGCTTTGATTTAGATCGAGCTTTCATCAAGACAATCATTCTGACCAATATCCAGGCTGATCGGGCAAACAATTTGGACTCGAAGAGTGCATACAAGGTAAATGTTGACGATGGACGTCGCACGACTGGCATCCACCTAATCACAAAAGCTCTCCTTATCACTTCGTGCGTGGTGAGCTTGAGAGGGAAAATGAAAAGTTTGAAACACAATTTTCAGTCTGTCAATTCGATGTTTTAATTAGGCCTATAACTTTCGATCCATTCGACAAATTTGGTCACGTCAGCGTACACTCCTGGATAACCGTTTAGACCACAGCCAACACCCCAGCTCACTATTCCTGAAATAACACAATTTCTCTAGTGAAAGTTCGATTCACCAAAAAATGAAAAACTAAAAAGCTATATTTTCACGTGCGACGAAGCCACGAATGAAATAAGTGTTTTGATGCTCACTGAAAAGAATTTCTATCGAATTTTCGGATAAAAGAGCAACTTCTTTGATGTAAAAAGGAGACGAAAGAGTAAGTCTTTGGACAATTTGCGTTATTTTGTTTAGTTTAAACATATTTTATTGCCAGTATATTACAAAGAATATATATCAAAGAAATACATATACATATATTTTATGGCAAAGGGGTCTGACCACAAGTTCGAAATACTTAGATACGGTCATTCCCTTTGATTTTTTACAAAAGTTATCTTCTTCAGTTAAAGTTGATTTCCCTGCGCTCAACAGCCGGAAAAGACTTACAAGATGCAAAGGCAATTGCGAATATTGCGCACAGGTAAAACAATATAGTCACTACCTTATTTGAGTAGAATTAATCAAAGAAGTTACATCCCGGTTTGGAGATGTTGATAGCTACTGAAAACTTGAAATTAAATACACTAAGGTGTATGAAAATAATATATATGTGCAAATACATTAGGGCGTATTTTGCAGGATATAACGCAATTGGTCGGACCGTGGTTCTTGCTAAAAAAATTAATAAATTATTATGTAAAAAACTTTTTACAAAAGTGTTGCTGCGTTTCACTTGAATCGTCCAGTTTATTTGATAAAAGTTTGTACGGATTCGAAAATTTTGACGTTATCTTCAAATGGTAAGTCATGGTGACGCAATTTTACACTTTAAGGATGGAAGTATCGTAACTGACGAAACATTTTGATTCTAGGTTCAATGTAGAGTCTACAGTTAAAAAGATAGTGATCGGCATCCTCGATATAGTGACCACAAGTATTTACATTCTCCTGTGAGGAAGAAGCGAGGAACCTCGTTTTGTTGGAAGGTTTGCAAAATTGCAGAATTAAACTTTGAAAGAGAATTTATGGACTTAAGCTTTTCGGGCAACTGAATCCAAAGTGATACTGCGGATGGAAAAAAAGATTTAACAAAAAGTTCAGTTCTACGCGCTATTATGTCAAGTTGGTTTGCATTACGCAGTGCATAGTTTGTTCTAAAACTTACTTGTTGTGAACAGAGATCTTGTTTATAATTTTGAGTTTGACTGTTTAGTATTTTATATATCAAGACAAGTTTTTGATACTTTTTTCTATCTGACAGATTTAACAATCTGATTTCTCTGTACACGAAAAAGGTACAGAACGAGTTATGCCAGTTACAACTCTTGGCTGCCTTGATTTGGATTGTTTTAAAATGACTCCTTTTCTCGAATAGAGCAATTGTCCCAGACGACAGAAGCATACTCAAGTATATGACGTAAAAATGATATGTATATTTGGTTAAGGGAGTCACGCTTAAGCTTAATTTTAACTTTCTCATAATGCCAAGTATTTTAAACGCTGATTTCGTTATATTGCTGATGCCATTTACCATTATTGCTCAGATTCAACCCGAGATGCTTGTGGTTTTCAACAAACTTCATTAAAAAGTAGGTTTGGAATACCAGCAGGTCTGTTAGAGAAGGTCAGCCACAGTCTTTGATGGATTGAAGTCAACAAGACATTGCTTAGCCCAGTTTGTTATGATAAAGAGATCATGATTTAAAATACATTCCATATCAGGAATATGTGATGCAGAGCATGCCAATAAAGTATCATCAGCAAAAAGGCGAGATATACTTAGAAGATTTTCGGATATATCGTTTATATATACGAGAAAAAGCAACGAACCTAATACAATGCCCTGTGGGACGCCAACATTAATCGACATTGACCTTGAACAGACAGTGTTTACAATTACTGACTGAGAGCGACCTGATTGATAATCAGTGAACCAGTGGATACAGGATCGTATATCCCGAGCTGACCTATTTTAAAAATCAAGCCTTTATGCCGAACTCGATCGAAAGCTTACGATATATCATAAAATACCATGCATAAATTTTGTTTTGAATCTAGAGAAGAGACGATTTGGTGATATATTCCTAGCAATTGATACACAGTTAAATGACCTGGTAGGAACCCTGACTGTTTGGCATAGATTAAATCGTTGAGATACAAATAATTGTAGAGGTGTTTATGGACGCATCTTTCCATGAGTTTTCCGATACAACTTTATAAAGAAACAGGACGATAATTACTTACTAGGGCTTAATCTCCCATTTAAATATGGGGTTTACTATTGACTCCTTCCACACCTTTGGAAATATCCGATTTCCTTTTGTTAAACAACTTAAATAATGGTAAAGAAATGCTTGATTTGAACATTTTTGAGTAACCTGTGGCTAATCAGATCTGGACCGACTGCCTTATTCATGTTCAGCGTACCTATTTTACTCTCAATTTCATCAACTATTATGTGGATAGCTTCTAGCTTTTTTCAGTTTTAGGAACAAAAAATAGTAGGGTGGTTTGTGAGTCATACACATTAGATAAAGACGAAACATAATTTTTGACACACTCGGCTTTTTCTGATTCAGATAAATGGAATGTTTTCGCATCGTTTTCATTTTTTAAAAGTGTTGGAATTAGATCAGATTTTTTGTTTGTGTTGACCAGATTCCTAATACATTTCCAGTATTGTTTAGGATTTTAAAGACGATAATCACATAAAAATTCCTCCAAATGACTTTAAAAAAACCCGCCGTTTTGCAAATTTCTTTAGATTGTTCACCTTGTTTCCAAGAATTTTATACTTGTCACAGTCTGCTTGTCGTCGATTTTTCGTGAAAAGTCTCTTTTGTGTGAATTTCCTACATCCCTCATCAATGATTGAGTCGTCTTTGAAGTCGCAGTTTTCAGTTAAAATAAGTCGATTTGGTTCTGCTCGGTTGTAATACCATATTTTCCTTTTGATGCACTGCATCGGTATTTCATCACAAAGTCCTTCTTCAGTCCCTTTAATCAGTTCTCCTTTAATAGCTTTTGACACATATTCTTGTGATATTGTGTTACGCACTCCTCCCCTTCAGATTTCCTTCAAAAGCTTTGGAACTGTTTACAAAAAAATCACATGTTGAAGTTTTGAAAGACACAATTAAGAGGTCTGAAATCCCTCAGGTTCAAGAGTTATCTTTATATTAGAAGCTTTTTTTGTCTCTTTTTTTTTAAATATCTCATTCTCTGAAAGCACTAGCGGGGATATTAAGTCACATTCTGTGACAAGTTCTAGTTGTAACTTGGTATTCAGGGTCCTACTTTAAACATTTCCACATAAATTATGAACATATACATAATAGATCAATTCGTTTAGAGTGTTAGGAAATCTGACATGAGTGTGTTTTAGATTAAAAATGGAGAAATTACGCATTAATGAACGGACGGACGAGTAAACATATCGTTCATGAATGTCAGTAGCTTGCTAGCCCTCGGCAATTTTTTATACAAAAAGTTATTTAGTAACGTAAATGTTTACTAAAATATCGCTAAATTTCGTTTTATGTTTCTGAATAAGATATTGATTGAAATTAAACATTTGCTGCAACAAGAGGACCATAGTGGCCCTTAATCGCTCACCTGAATTAACAATCTAAAAAAGTTTTTTATAAGATTTGACCCCGTGACCTAGTTTTTGACCTCACTTGACCCAATTTCAAAATTGTCCTAAATTTCACCACACCAAGATGGCACCCTGACCAATTTTCAGGTTGATTGGGCTAAAAATATGGCCTCAAGAGTGTACACAAGGTTTTTCTAAGATTCGACCCCATGACCTAGTTTTTGACCCCACATAACCCAAATTCGAACTTGTCTGACATTTCAATATGAATTATTTTGACCAATTTCAGGTTGGTTGGGCGAAAAAATATGGCCTCTAGAGTGTCCACAAGGATTTTCTAAGATTTGACCCCGTGACCTAGCTTTTGACCCAACTTGACCCAATTTCGAACTTGTCCAAGATTTCATTAAGAAAATCATTCTAACTAATTTTCAGATTGATTGGGCTAAAAAATATGGCCTATAGAGTGTCCACAAGGTTTTTCTACGATTTGACCCAATGACCCGGTTTTTGACCGCACTTGACCCAAATTTAAACTTGTCCAAGATTTTATCAAGATAATTATTTTGACCAATATTCAGGTTGATTGTGCTAAAAATATGGCCTCTAGAGCGTCCACAAGGTTTTTCTTTGATTTGACCCCATGACCTAGCTTTTGACCCCATATGACCCAAATTTGAACTTGTCCGAGATTTTATCAAGATAATCATTCTGACCAATTTTCAGGTTGATTGGGCTTAAAATATGGCTTCTAGAGCGTCCACAAGGTTTTTCTAAAATTTGACCCCTTGACCTTGTTTTTGACCCAACTTGACCCAAATTCTTGTCCGAGATTTTATCAAGATAACCATTCTGACCAATTTTCAGGTTGATTGGGCTAAAAATATGGCCTCTAGAGTGTCAACAAGGTTTTTCTTTGATTTGACACCATGACCTAGTTTTTGACCCCATGTGACCCAATTTCGAACTTGTCCGAGATTTCATCAAGATAATCATTCTGACCAATTTTCAGGTTGATTGGGCTAAAAATATGGCCTCTAGAGCGTCCACAAGGTTTTTCTAAAATTTGACCCTGTGACCTAGTTTTTGACCCAACTTGACCCAAATTTGAACTTGTCCGAGATTTCATCGAGATAATCATTCTGACCAATTTTCAGGTCGATTGGGCTAAAAATATGGCCTCTAGAGTGTCCACAAGGTAAATGTTGACGACGGACGACGCACGACGGACAACGGACGACGGACATCAAGTAAACCCCAAAGCTCACCTTGAGCACTTCGTGCTCAGGTGAGCTTAAAATCGTATTGATGCACATACAGTTAAAAAGAATACATTTTGGGAAAGCAACTAAGGGCAGTTTATGTTAAAACGGTTTAACTGAAAGGTGTCCTTGGTTTTTTTATTATAGAATTTCCCAATGTTATACAACAAATAAAGTTCTTCCTCGGCATTTCAAGAACTGATAGAAATATAATAAAGATATTAGATAACCATATTCATATAAATTAACACTTTGTTGTACAATATTTTATCATAACTGTCTCTTCTTTAGGTAACGTAAATAACAACCTTAATCCATATTGTTTTGATTATCTAAATACCAATAATTTTTTAACTAAAATTTTCATTCATACAGTCTTCAATTCTAAATTATTGAATAATGTTGTCCTTATATTCATTTTATCTTCAAAGTAACGTTAATTTGCTCCTATTTCACAAAAGATGACTTGAAATAATACAAAATGCATATGATATTATTGTTATATGCATATAAAGCTAAAGGTACATGGCAATAGTTTACACAGTTCAAAAGAAAATGCTTGCCTTTGTTCCCACAGATTATGTTAGCTTTTCAATATTTTCAATATTTATATTACCATGGCAACAGAAATATTTTCAACTTGTTATACAATTTATATCTCATTTGGCTGATGATAACACATAACCATAATAATTTAAAACTTAGCTTGAGTAATTAACTGCAAGTTCAATTAAACGTATACGACTTATTTATAACACATCAGTTGCTAGAGGGCTCCTTGCTATCTGAACTTTGTGTAAAGTGAATAACGAAGAGAAAAAACATCCTCTTATCTCAAAACATACTAAATTTTCTATTTTTAAACCATATTACCAATATATACGAAGTATGGTAAGAATGGTATTTAAAGTGATGCCTGTACATTGAAATACTTATTGCATAGTCACGTAAATATGTTTTTTTGCAGAATTTAAACTTTTTTGTATTATTTTATGTTTGACGTCTACAAATTATAACATAAAATGAACCGTTTCTTTATTAATTACCCATACAGAATGAGAGAGCTAGTCACGTAAATACTGTTTTTATTTTTTATTGTTTTGACTTTAAAAGTGTTACATACCATGGCTTTTCCTAAATTATTGTGAATTCTGGTGTGCATTTAACAAGAGACAATATGCTCTATACTTTCAATCTCTAGAGAAAATTCAACTTTAAAAATCTTTTTTTCATGTTCAGTGGATTTCTGAAAAATGAATCTGATGTGACTATCCTTTTTTAGAAAATATCTTTTCTAATGATAGAATCACAGCTAAAAGGATTTTATGAAAGATTTAGGTTTAAATTTGACGAACTCCGAAAATGTTTTGTGTTAAATTGAAGAATAACATAGGTTGCAATTTTTATCTAAGTGCTACTCCGTTCGGAAGTTTTGAAAAAAAAAAGCAAATGAAACTCAATAAATTAACTTTGATGTGAACTATGTATTAAGCTTCAATAGTAACACTTATAGTGTTTAGAATGGAATAAACAGAGAATGAGATAAGATTAACCGAACAATTTGTTCTTGAACAATTTGTTCGTTAATCGAACGAATATTTACACCGACAAAATATAGCAAATTGCCATATATAGCCGCGATCTGAGCACCTCTAAATCTAGTGCATAACTAATACTAAATTATGTACAAACTGCTTTATTAGATCTCCACCTGGGTCTTCGGTCACGTTTTATATTTGGGAAAAATCGTATCCTGGAGATATTTAGCTTTAAAAGTTGACTTCCAAAGTTTACGGAAATAGCCGAGTGTCGTTTGGGCAGAGTTTTGGGAAGGTAATTCGGTTAAATAGTTCCATGAAAGTTCTAACCAAAGTATAAAAAGGGAAAAATTTTATTGAAAAATAATATGATAAAATAATTGTTTTGCATGGAATGGCAGAGAATTTGGTGTAAACCTTAAAGGGCTACATCCATACTCAAATGTCATCCTTGAAAATTACCACGCGGATAAAAATGCGGGTTGTTTACGTCACCTTGGTGTTCTGCAACTCTATCTTTTCAAAATACGGAAAAAGCTAGCTATTGAAGAGATCTTTCACTGTGAAAGGTATGATTTAATGATATTTTTGTGTAATTTTATCATTAAAATGGGATAAATCCTGTAAAAATTGCAAAGTGTCATGTTTTGCTTATCCGGTGGTGGCCGAGAAACCGAAAAATGCGAGCTTGCGAGCTTCTCTCATTTCTCTCCCACGAAACCCTTAAGGTGTCGCCCATCTAGTTGGCCTTAAGGTAACAAAATATGAACAGATTCAAGAACTTTTTTTAAGTATTGTGCCAATCCAAATTTCTTTTAAAACTAATGATGCACAAATGATAACAAACTTATGCTTAGTTTTCCAAATGGTGTACGTTTCATACAGAATCTCGAAAATAATAAAACAGACTTTGCTGGGCATTAAATGTTTACTTTAGAATGCACTTGTCTGAATGATTTTATCTCATTTCACTTTGCAGGTTGTCCCTATATCGCGAGACTTAAGTTGTGCCACGTGGCAAAATCGATTTTATTTTAAAAAAAATGATTTATACATGAAATCTAAATCCAAGTTTCCAATCATCGTTTCCAGCATCTTCTTTTCATTCTGGTAACAACGGAAAGGCAAACTATAAAGGAAAATGATTAACTAAATGGAAATGTTTTCAACCTTAAAAAGAAACAACACAATTTGAATGCAGTGACTACCTGAATATTTTCATCAGAAAAAATTGGATACATGGTTTTGTGTCATAAAACAATCGCCTGTGGGATAGTTAGTCAGACACATACATAGTTCATAAGAAAACAATGATGTTTCAAATTTAGCATTACGTTCGTACATGAATGAATCAATATCATAGGCTTTTTTCAATCGTAAGAAACATTCATTTTCATGTTAATTCAAATGGGGTGATTTTAATTTAGGTTGGTCTTTTATGGCCCTGTCACACCTCAACGTTTTAGCCAGCTTGTGCCTAACGGGTTTGAGAAAACGACTAAGTCTGTAAAACGTCATCATACGCTGACCTATATTTTCTATTTGTCAATTTACGACACGCTTGTAGCGTGTTCAAAGCGAGTTTGAGCGTGTGAGCAACGCGTGAGTAACGTGCCTAGAACGTGTTGATAGCGTATTTCAGCGTATACAGACGTTCTTGAGCTAGTGTCCAACGTTCCAGTAACGTCCTCGGAACATGCTTAGCGTGTTTGTAACGCGCTGCAAGCGTGATATAACGTGTTCGCAGCGTGTTTTGGATGACAATATAAATTCTGCAAGAAATTACCACTTCAAATTCATTTTTTGATATATAAACAAGCCACCGGCCACTGCACATAACCAAATTCAAAGTATATTGGTTCATGTAAAAAAAATAGGAAAAGACGGAAAGAAAATACACTGGCACCTGTTACATATTAAAACATGCATATATCAAACTTAAAAGATTACAAGCTGATTAACGCTTCTGGGACTTGCTACTCGAAAATTATTAAGGAAGGGTAAGAAACTACACTCCTTTCTACCTCAATATGCTCTCGCATATAGGATGGCTTGATTCAAAATTTGACAAACTTTTGACTCCCGTCTACAACCTCTCTCAATCTTGAATAGCATGTTTTATATTTCGGGTGTAAAAGGTGAACCAAATATCAAACTTGTAGTACATATAATATAGAAGAATATTCTGAACAGAACAGAATAGAGTAAAACACGTCTTGTATTTTGTCCACAAGGTACAACAATGTACTTGTCTCATTGATATATTGATAATGATCAAATAAGACGAATAAGTGTTTGTATAATGTGTAAAGTATTTCGCGAACGTATTGTTTTTCTGACCAAACAGCAGACGCACAAGCTATAAACACACTGTTTAATACACATTTAGGCTACATTCTCCACCTCGACAATTTAAGAAATGAAGAAAATCCGTAAAGGAAGTATTTAAATAGCTTTTAAGTAAGACTCATTTATATAGACGAAAAGACAACCAGCTTTAAGAGAATGCTACTTACAATCGAGTTTTCAAGTCATTCTTAGACTGTTCACGAGGAATCATACAGATATATATTTATATACATGTAAAAGTGTCATACACATGTACATGCACATATACATTTATTTACGACAAGCTCACGGTAGATCTTCAAGACAAATATGCAGCGGAACTTTTACATTTTCGTTGAATACTGAAACGATGTCATACGCCAGAAAGCCCCCAGCTGGGCGGGGGGATAGAAATAGTCGGCTGCTGTCCATGTAGTACATGGTATGACCCCAAACAAATGGACCTGCCTGTTTGCCGTGGGCTGCGACCCGTAATGCCTGATGACGGGATCCTGGTGGTTGAGTGACCTCAGGGATTGGCTAGGCCCTGTGTTTGCAACACACCACTTTGGCCCTGAGTTGGGATAAACGGGAGGTCGGGCGGGCCCGACCCGATCAATCGGCTGGTCATGTCTTGCCCTAGGGCGTTTTATTTAACCCTTTCATCAACAAACCGTCGTTTTCTTTTGAAAAAGATGTTTCTTTCACATGCCTTAGAAGGCGGTGGCTCATGGGCCAATCGGGTAAACATGGTGTTTGATCGACAATTATACTTTCCGTTTTTTCTTCATGCTTGGGTGAATTAATTATCGGAGGTATGTATTGCTTGATCTAGCCATTTTACACTGAGTATATCGGCGATGTATCCCCGGCACCTTTCCTGAGATGGAATTCCCCAGGTTAGGTGTCCCCATTAGTAGGACTCCGAGGGCGGGTGGTGGAGCATCGCCGCTGAAACACACACAAAATAGCATGGCTTCATCCAAAAAAACCAAGAGAGTACTTTCGGATTCTGAAGACGAAAATATAAATCTATTACCATTTCCCAAATTCATAGTGGTAGAAAATGAGGATCCAGAACTCCCAATAGCAGAACTTTCACCATTTGTAATAGAGAAACAAATACGGGCGATAATTGGAACTCCAAAATCAGTAAAAAACTTAAAAAATGGAAATTTGTTGATTGAAGTAACTAAAAGGGCCCAATCAGACAATCTTTTGAAAATAACCAAGTTTTTTAATCACAAGGTAACAGTGTACCCTCATGAAAAATTGAATACTTCAAAAGGTGTTATTCGTTGTAGAGAACTGTCTTCCTGCATGATATATGAAATTGAGCAGAACCTAAGATCTCAAGGTGTCGTAGCAGTAAAAAGAATTGAATTTACCAGGGATAGCAAGAGGATAAAAACAAATACCTATGTCTTAACATTTAATGAACCCACATTGCCCAAGGAAATAAAAGTCGGATTTCAGGTTGTCAAGGTTGATGTTTTTGTCCCCAACCCTCTGCGTTGTTTTAACTGTCAGAGGTTTGGGCATCACGAGGACAACTGTAAGAAAGCCAAAGTTTGTAGGAAATGTGGATTTGAAGGTGATGAGGATGAGCATAACGAGGATGATTGTCAGAATGACTTTAAATGCTTCAATTGTGGAATGGCACATCCTTCAAACTCACGATTATGCCCGAAATTCCAAAAAGAAAAAGAAATCTTGACTGTTAAATTCAAACAATCTGTCTCTTTCTTTGAAGCAAGGAAGATAGTTGAGTCCAGGAACGACACCAATAGCTATGCAAATAAAGCAAAGACTTCAATAGAGCCAACAAAACCTTCAAATACACAGGAATGTACCACTTGTGAACGTATGCTCAAAATATTAACGGAAATGTTCCCAGAGGTACGCAGTAAAATAGATCAGGTCTTGTCTGCAGAAACACCTTCAAATAACAACACAACTGTAAACACTAGTGACAAAAAGGTCCCAGAATCTGAAAATAAGACAACCGTTTCTAAGCCAAATAAAGTTAATAGCAAAAATGCAAATAAAACGTCACCAAAAGATCAGTCTAAACCAGTGTCAGAGTCAGTCAACCAGAGGAAGACTCGGATTAATCTGGAGAAGGTTTCCCCTCCTCCAGTTTCGACGGGTAATCGTTTCTCTGAATTAAGCGAGTCTGATGATGAGGAGGAGGAGATGGATGTACCCGCTCCCCCACCTTTAAACCCCCCTTCTACAAACCCCGCTCCTTCAAAACAAACAGGAGCAATAAGGCAAGGTGCGAATAAAATTAACTTAACAGGAGTTAAATAATGGGTTATTTCTTACTTCCATTATTAAGTGGTATTATTTTAACTCTAACCTCCATAATGGCGAATAACATTATACAATGGAATTGTCGCAGCATCAAGGCCAATTTCGAAGAACTTAATCTTCTAGTTAACAAACAAAAACCAGTTGCAGTATGTTTACAAGAAACGTTTCTAAAAGACACAGATAAGTTTTCCCTTAAATATCACTCTTGCTTTTTTACTAACTTTACAGATCGTGAGAAAGCGTCTGGTGGTGTGGGCATTATTGTAAATAATGATATCCCTCACCGTCATGTCAGTTTGGATACTTCTTTGCAAGCAGTGGCTGTAAGTGTCTCGCTAAATAAAACAATTACATTATGTTCTGTTTATCTTCCTCCTAGTTTCCCTGTAGATGGTAAAAAACTTGATAATCTCGTTGACCAGCTACCAAAACCATTTATACTTATGGGAGATTTCAATTCTCATCATAAGTTATGGGGATGCTCCAATACAGACGACAAAGGTCGAACTGTTGAGGATTTTGTATTTAGGCATGATCTTGTTCTATTGAATGATAAATCTAAAACTTATCTTCATCCTGCAACTGGAAATTATTCTTCACTGGATTTGACTATTTGCAGTCCTGATATTTTTCCTAATTTTTCATGGAAAGTTCTTTCCGACCTTCATGGTAGTGACCATTTCCCTATTCAGATCTCCGAACTAGGACCATCTGTTCAGGAGCGCCCTAGGCGTTGGAAACTCCATAAGGCTAATTGGGAACTTTTTAGAACCACATGTGAACAGTCGATAAATCCAGAAGCTTTTGATGACTGTGAAAACTCTGCAGACTTGTTTACATCTTTACTTTATTCTGCTGCAGAAAAAAGTATTCCACAAACATCGCCTGGCCCAAAAAATTCAAACAAGCCATGGTTTAATGACGATTGCAAAAAGGCTGTAGCTGAAAGAAAACGTGCTCTTAGAGCATTTGGCTTAAGACCTTCAATGGAAAATCTTTACAAATTTAAAATTGCACGTGCAAAAGCACGTCGCACTATAAAACAAAGTAAGCGTTCGTCTTGGAGACAGTATGTCTCTAGATTAAATTCTAGATCATCTGTCAAAAAGACTTGGGACATGATACGTAAAATTAGTGGGAAGAATACATCACTAAGTGTTGGCCATCTTCAAACAGATGAAGATAAAACAGTTTCTTCGAAACATGATATTGCTAATGTCTTAGCAGACACGTTTGCCAAGAAATCTTCTTCTACTAATTATTCAACTACGTTTCAGAAGTTTCAAGGTGAAAAAGAAAAGTCTAAACTTAATTTTAGTTCCAGAAATCTGGAACACTATAATAGAGACTTTTCAGTTAAGGAATTGAAAAAAGCTTTAAAAAAGTGTCACGACACTGCTGTCGGATCAGATGCTATTCATTATCAATTCCTCAAACGTTTGCCATCTCGTTCCCTTCATTGCTTACTTCAAATTTATAATCAGGTATGGAAGACGGGAAGCATTCCAGCCTCTTGGCGGGAAGCTATCGTTATTCCAATACCTAAACCAGGTAAAGATTCCACAAACCCTTCAAATTACCGCCCTATTGCTTTAACTAGTTGCATCTGTAAAACCATGGAAAGAATGGTTAATGATCGTCTTGTTTGGTTTCTTGAAAAGAACCACCTTATAACGCAGGTCCAAAGTGGCTTTCGTAAACAGAGAAGCACTCTTGATCATCTTGTTCGCTTCGAGACATTTATTCGAGAAGCTTTTATAAAGAAGGAACACGTTGTTTCTGTCTTTTTCGATCTCGAAAGTGCTTATGACACCACTTGGAAGTATGGAATTATGAACGACCTCTATGATTTCGGTATTCGAGGTCGCCTTGCCTTTTTCATCTCAGCTTTTTTGGATGAACGTCAGTTTAGAGTCCGTGTTGGAGATACTTTATCTGATCCCCATGAGCAAGAAATGGGTGTTCCCCAGGGGAGTATTTTATCGGTGACACTATTTAGTGTCAAAATAAACAACGTTGTTAAAACCGTTTGCCCTGGTGTGGAATGTTTTCTCTACGTTGACGACTTTTGTATCTGCTACAGATCAAAACAAATGCATACAATTGAAAGACAATTGCAACAAGTCTTGAACAATCTTTCAAAATGGTCAAATGAAAACGGTTTCAAGTTTTCAAAGACAAAAACTAAATGTATGCATTTTTGTCAATCGAGGAAAATGCATCTTGATCCAGATTTAAAGTTGGATGGAGTAACGATTGAAGTTGTCAAAGAATTTAAGTTCTTAGGACTCCTTTTTGATTCTAAACTGTCGTTTATTCCACATATTGATAATTTGAAAAATAAATGCCTAAAGGCACTTAATCTTTTACGTGTTGTATCCAGTATGGATTGGGGAGCCGATAAAAAGGTTCTATTGCGCCTTTATAGGGCACTTGTTAGATCAAAGCTAGACTATGGCTGTGTTGTTTATGGTTCTGCACGCCCTTCATACCTTCGCAAACTTGATACTATTCATAATCAAGGATTGCGTTTGGCGTTGGGCGCATTTAGAACGTCACCAGTTAACAGTCTTTATACAGAAGCAAATGAACCTTCTTTAAATTTACGAAGGAAAAAGCTTTCTTTACAATATTATTTAAAACTTAAATCCAATCCCGATAATCCTACTCATATAGTTGTGTTTGATCCAAAATATAGAAAGGATTTTGAAAAGAAAAAGAACCCTATTCTTCCCTTCAGTTTGCGTTGTGAGGCTGATGTAAATTCTCTAGACTTCGATCTAGAGGACGTGGCAGAACATATTGTTCCTGATGTTCCTTTGTGGACATATAAAAGCCCCACGTTTCTTTATGATCTTGCTTCCAGCAAAAAGGATACAACGGATCCAACTATTTTTAAAACAAAGTTCTTGGAAGTCAAAGAAAAATACACATCATACGAAGAGATATACACAGACGGTTCAAAAGATGGCGAAAAAGTTGCTTCAGCCACAATTTTAGATGGCGAAAAATATCAATTTCGCCTTCCTAATAACTCTTCCATTTTTTCAGCCGAGCTTAAGGCCATTGACCTCGCACTCGATCATATGATTGCAGAACGTTTCTCTCGCTATATTATTTATACTGACTCTATGTCAAGCATGCAAGCGATTGAGCATGAGAAAACTGACAATCCCCTTATTGTTAGATTACTCGATAAAATAGCTCAGCTAAATGATGTAGATCTCGTTTTCTGCTGGCTTCCAAGCCATATTGGTATTCGTGGTAATGAGGAGGCAGATAAAGCTGCCAAGGATGCATTATCACTTGAAATTTTACCATTCGAAGTACCTTTTACCGATTTCAAACCCTTAATTCATAGTTTTATTCATGATGTGTGGAAGAACTGTTGGTTAGATCCAGCTAACCAGAATAATAAATTATTTTCTGTTCGACAAGACCTCGGCGATTGGTTACCTGGTTACAGGTCATGCCGTCGCGAAGAGCTAATTTTAACTCGATTACGCATTGGTCATTCTCACTTAACACATTCCTACCTTTTAAAAGGAGAAGAGATGCCAATGTGCATTCCATGCAACGCTCCTCTTACTATAAAACATATTTTTATAGATTGTATTGATTTCTCTTTTATCAGAGACAAATATTTTAAAATTGATAGTATGAGGCAGCTGTTTGAGTATGTCAAATTGGAATTGATTTTTGACTTTCTTAAGGCAATTCACTTATATAATAAAATCTGATTTTAGGTTCTATTGACCGTTTCTTCTATTTTTAAAATGTTCTATACAATTTTACCGTTTTCAATAGCTTTTTTGGTTATTATTTCTTTTATAATTGGAACATTCTTTTGGATTTATTAGTTTACACTGATTTGTTTTATAACGTAGTTAATTTGAATTTTAGTACAGCCTGAATGATCACTTTTTTTGAATTTTCCGGTCGGGTGGACTCGCACATGGGTCGTTCTCCTGATCTGGGGAGAGTCCATGTGCTTTCGTGCTCACGTCGGATTATTCCAGTTTTATACATGAGTGTTTGCGCCCGACATGACCTTAGTAGTCGACGGGCCGTAAAGCAATATTCATTCATTCATTCATACGCCAGAAACATGCTGTGAACACGCTAGCAACGCGCTATACACACGTTCAGTACGCTGGCCACACGCTCTGCACACGTTCCCTGTACGCTGGAGACATGCAAGAATCACGTTGAACTTTTGGCGAACGTGTTTCAAGCGTGTCCGTAGCGTATTTGAACGAGCTCCTAGCGTGCCTCTAGCGTGCTGAACGTGTTCGGAACGTTCGCGGAGCGTGTTTCAACACGTTCCGCACACGCTGAGAGATTTTGTGCATGCACAAAATTTTATGAGATACTCAGCGTATCGCAACGTGTGCCAACGTGTTACAGCGTGCCGATAGCGTGTGCGGAACGTGTCCATAGCGTACCCGACGTGTTCGCAGCGTGTTATAAAAAACCCAACACGTTCCGCACACGCTGGCTAAAACGTTGAGGTGTGACAGCCCTATAATGTTTCAAATTCCAGTCTCTTGACTCATACGATAAAGTGTAGCTATGGTTATTTTTCTAAAAGTAATTCAGAAATAATTTGATAATGTTTGCTTGCACATCTTTGTTTTAAACCAGTGTTTGGTAGCCAATATTCCCATTACTTTGGTTGTATAACAGGCATTACTAGCAGGTGTGAAAATTTATCGAAAAAATTGAAATACGTATCTTCCGATTTTCTCCTACTTTAAGTGTGGTATCTAGAGGGTTGGGGGTGTAAGGCTTCTCAAAACAGATAATCTTTTTGTTACAATCGCTTGGTAAGGTCATGTTTCGCTATTTTGTCTTTATCCATACATTGCATAGAAACTTATAAAAATTCAGTACTGCTACAAAGATGGCTGGAAAACTCTGAAATGTTTGGTTAAAAGATAATAACGATGTCTTCCTAAGTCTCTTGACATCGAGCCGACATTTATAATGTTTCATTAGGGTTGGATAACCTTTAATTGATGAGGTTAAACCACATGAAGATACATTTTGGATTCGAATATTGCAATGTTTTAAATTCAATTGTACAAAACTAACACAATTGACAAAGACTTTTTTCAAATGTCATTTAAAGTAGCATATCCCTATCCCTAGTTAACCCCTTGTCTGGATGAATTTCTACATGAGTGACCGTCATTAATAAGTAAATACGTTACAAATAATTTGTTAATCAGGTTTTCATAAAATGCCTGATTATAATCCTACGCTGGTACATTCAGAATTTGGGCAAACGTAGTGCATGTACTCATTTTTGAATTTTAAAAGCAGATTTGGCTCTACTAATACTCATTTCAATATCAATGCTTAGATAAACTGATAAAAATCAATAAATTAATAGAAAATCGTAATTGGTTAATATCGTTTTTGGAGATAAGTGAATACATTTTGGTATATAAAACCCCAGTTAGTGTGATCTCAACGGCGTTTATTTTTTCTTTTATTTTTTTTCATTATTTTTTCTTATTTGGGAATTACGTTACCATGACGTCGTAAAAATGAATATTTGGCGCTTTCTACAAACTACCAATTCTCCAATTTAAATAAGAAGTGCGATTTAATATAAGACGTTTTGGTTCCGAAAATGGTACCAAAATGAAGTTTAATGAATGTTCATTACGCAAATGCCATATCAAAACACTTCTTACTAAATATATAGACATATGTATTGCTTGAAATCAAAATTCACATTTTTTATGTTCCGAAAATCGCACTTTTAATTTTTTTATTAAATTGGCCGATGAAATTTGTTCAGATTTTCACATTATTTTCTTCACTTGAAGATCTATAAACAGGAAAAGTCTTAAAAACTTTCACCGTGTTGATTTTTTATAATCCGGATTTAAAATGTAATATTTTGACATTAAAACTATATGTTGACGTTTGAATTACACCTTAATATTTTCCTATGTTTATTTGGATTCGTCTGCGATGAATAATGAAGATAAAAAAAATCACAGACGTGTTCAAAGGTGTTTGAAGAAAGGGCCCAATACACCGAGAACTTCACGGTACACATAAATTTACCTAACAACATTGTTGCTGATATGTGACTTCAGTAAGTATTACGTCGACGATACTTTTAATGCAAATTGTCTTTTGTAAGTCTATTTCACAAAGTCGACGTTATGATGTTACCATTAATTAGATAATAAAAGTCAATATGTCTGGCTCGTTGGGCGAATGATTAATGCGCTCGACTCGTAACCTGGTGGTCGCGGGTTCAAGCCCCATCGGAGGCGGGAAGTGTATTTGGGTAAGACACTATTCAGACAAGCACCAGTCCACCCAGCTGTAAAAGTGGGTAGCAGTGGTTAGAAAACATTGCCTTTGTCTGTATGTGCAGGATAGGATCGGAAATGAGATGGGAACACAACGGAAATATATGTCATTCGACACTTTATCCTGTTATCCTCGAGTAAAAACGACCCCAAGCTGGGCGGGGGGGGGGGTGGTAGAAATAGTCGGCTGCCGCCCATGTAGTCAATGACAAGCCCCCTAACAAATGAACCCGCCTGTTTGCCATGGGTGGAGACTCGTAATGCCGGAAAAGAGGGTCCTGGTAGTTGAGGAAGGCCAAGGGATCTCCAGCTTCTCAACACGCTGCTTTGGCCTCGGCTTCGGCTGAGACGGGAGCCTGGATGGGCCCGGTCTAGGCAATCGGCTGGTCGTTTTAGACTTGGGCATATTCTATTGTTATAATATAATACTATGTACCAAAGCCATTGAAAATGTGTACAAAACAGATATCTTTTTATCTTATTGTATTGAATAGCTTTTAGTTCTAGTCTATATATGATTATGTGCTAATTGGCTTGTATGAGTTTCTTTGCCTGGCAGTGGTTTGCATGGCATGATTCTTTTTTAGGAGATTGTCCATGCAATGCATTCGTAGGGTAGTTTTATTCATTCGGTCCGAGTATATCACCCGGGTTACCCTGGCATGAGGGGGGCTGGAGACCGGCCCTTTTCAATTTCCTTGTAGGGCTGGGTGGAGGGCACGGGGCCACGGGTGATGAAAACTAAATACAAAAATATGGATCTCTTAAACTGCAAAAAAAGAAAAATGAAAACGGACTGGAAATGGACAAGGATTACTGTATAAATGTAGGCAAATCATTTCCTCGATTTCTGTACATACTTCATAGAGACGGACGACAACCCTTAATCAAACTTACGCCATTTTTTGTTATTGAGAAAGTTCTCATGGCACACGCTGATCAAACGGAGCCCGGTCTGTCTGCAAAACTTTTCCAACAAGAATTTAACATTGCCAATATTTTCAAGCCTTTTCAAGATACAAGCCTCATATATGGATAATGATAGATTTCAATGATACGCATCTACTGATACAAAAGTCAATGTCGTATGACAAGGTCAATGTCATCTGTCAAAGTCAAATAAATCAAAACTTTTCAAGAAACAACCTCTTATTGGGCATAAGTATAGATCTGAATGATGTGCATTTGCAAATTCTAAGGTCATGGTTATGTGACAATTTCAAGAAAATCTCTCAAGGTCAAACTTCTTTAAAAAACTGCACGATAAACTTGGCTGTTCAGTTTATTTAAGCCTATTTTAGATACCTTATCAAACTCGCCATCTAAAGTTTTTCAATTTCATACCAGTCAAATCGATACCCATTAATTTTGAAGTTATCTCCTAAATATTTTATGTTTTTAATAAACTTGGTCAATGTTTCAGTTAAATTGGTCTCGTAGATTTTCAAACTAGTCAGCATCAACGGGTCTAAAATTCTATCAAGTTATTATTTTTTGCTATTAATTGAATACTTATAAGTAACACGAATGTCCATGTTTATCGTTCTGCTCCAATTTTGTAGCCTGTTTGAACCCTTTCATATCACCAAACCTAATTTCATAGTGTCGGTTAGAGTCTCTATCCAACAGGGATTATTAATTTTACGAATCAGTGTATGGAAAACTCGGCGTAACTCGTCATGATTATGAAATGAAAGGAAGGAGGAGCAGTGCAGAATATAATAATCTAAAGATACAATTGTTGAAAACACATCAGAAAAAGTTCATTCAAAAATCCTTTTCACATTCTCCATTACAAGTGAAGAGTCCTCCGAGGCCGTTCACCAGACAGGATATGACGTCATTCTGGTTTGTTTTGAAGTCCCAGCCCATAATGTCCTTTAAGCTTTCTGTGTAGCTGCTGAAGACAGACCAAGCTGACCTTGTGTAAACATTTCTTCAAAATATTTCTAAAGAATCACAGAATACGAACAAATTGTCACTATGATGCCACATACTAAACGGTAAGTGGAATGTTTATCACCTTTAATGATCAGCTAATTGAGATTTGGGAATGATAGCACATAGCACCATTATGGTGCTGTTTGTACACCTAGAGTATAGACTGAATAACATGCGATTGTCACCATACAAAACCAGCTAAACTGAAGAAAAGGCTGTCATTCAATAGATGCGATTTCAGAGAAAATGTCAAACCTCTGCATTAAGATCCTGATCCGCATATTTATCATTTCTAAAAATTTTGTGGACAGACAAAAATTCCATATGTAGTTCTATGGTCCGTCAACTATTAAGGTATTGTTGTGCGCAAGTGCTTATGTAAAAAACTTAAATAATCCGACGTGAGCACGAAAGCCCAAAGATCAGGAGGACGGCCTATGTAGGAGTCCACCCGACAGATAAATTCACAAGTAATCCATTTATCGTATGTGTGTACTGAAATT
Organism: Fragum whitleyi; assembly: GCA_948146395.1. NCBI lineage: Eukaryota > Metazoa > Mollusca > Bivalvia > Cardiida > Cardiidae > Fragum > Fragum whitleyi. The sequence continues at coordinate 5,632,348 of OX411545.1, read as the reverse complement.
CAGGTTAACAACGTTGTAAAACAAATCAATGTAAATCAAATAAAATCCAAACGATTTTTTTCAATTATAAAAGAAATAATAACCAAAACAAAAACTAGAGAAAACGGTACAATTTAATAAACCGTTAAAAAATTTTAGAAGAAAAACGGTTAGATAATCTAAAAACAGATTTTGCTTTATAACTGAATTGTCTTAAGAAAGTCAAAAATCGATATCAGTTTTACAAGCTCCAACAGCTGCCTCATACTATCAATTTTCGTACAAAATTTATTGATCCAATCAGGTTTTGAAACAAGAATACAAGGTGAGCTCCAATTACTGGTACTAGATTCGATAATGTCATTTTCAAGCATGCATTGAATTTTATTTTGCATATACTGGAGTTTTACAAGATTTAGTCGATATGGGTGCCGTTTAATTGGCAAAGTATCGCCTACAACATCATGAACTGTAGCGATGGTTTTGTTTGGAACATCTTGGAAAATAAGTTGAAAGTCATTGATCAGGTCATTTAATCCTAAAAATAATTGCTAATGAAATCTTAAAACCTACATACGATAGAAATCTCTTAAAGGATACCAAGAAAAGCCAAAAAGGTTTGATGGCATGTGAAAAAAAAAATGTCTGGAAGACTTGGAATATGATAATCTTCTTATTTAAAAAAAAGGCACCTGCTTAGATAAGTAGCAAGAAAGCTAAACTCATTACTTTTGAGAAGTAACGGGAATTGGGATTTGATTCCATCAAAGCTGCCAACCATGTGAGTATGGCCTTTTGCAATCTATTTCAGAACCCCAGCCTTGTGAAAGTAATATATATGTATAATTTTATAGCACATACTCAATATACCTTGGTTTAAATTAAAAAAAAAGACCATTTAATATAGAATGTGTATGTGAAAAAGTAATATTTTTTTTTTGTTTAAAGAAATTATTATATAAATACCAATGCCACAAGTTATGTGTTTTACTTCAGAGTAAAATGATGTGTGTAAATTCTATTTCATATTTGACACTTTAAGAAAACTAAAAAAAAAAAAAAAAAAAAATCTAACAGCGACACCTGTTTGTTGAATATCATAAATACCGGAATCATTGGAATATTAGCATTTTAAAATACTGTTACATGACAGCTAAGGCAATGATGTTTAACAGTTGGTGTTTCCTTTTTTGAAACAGCAGACTTAAAGTATTGAACCGCTCGATACAAATATTCATGTTTTGTTCATATTTTGAAGATAGTTTTTTTTTTGTTCCGCATCATTGAATTGGAGACATATTATTTCTGACCTGTCTGTCTGTTTAACAGATTCTTCCCTTAAAACTGGAATATTGGCCACCTTCATATTTCACTCGTTGATTCCACTTTCAAGGTCTTGGTTAAGATCAGAGTCATTTTCATGGTCAAATATGTTGAAAAAATTTGAAAATGAGAGTGGCATGGGCATATCTCTTAATAGACAAACTGTTAAACATGAATACAATCTAACAAAAGTCGTATCCCAAAGAAGAAAAATCTAATAAATGTAAAAGATGAATAGCAGACAATGAAATACATGTACTAGATGAAAAGCTTTTCAGTCTTTACTAGCGAATCCCTGTCTTTCAATTAGCTTTTCTATTGTCAGAGATAAGCCAACGTATCGATAAAGCCTTGGTATCCAAAACGTTCTCTTCAGAGTTTAGTTTGTAACTTTCTGGTATAACAGAAAGTATTTGTTTGAAGCTTTGAAAGTATGCTCACTTACTATAGAAAACCAGCTCTTTATTTTGAAGATAACCCTACTAACATATTTAAGTACCTCTTCGGATAAGAGTGTTATTTTGCTTTTCACTTGTCGGTAAGTCGGTTCAATAGTCTGTCCAAAAACATTTTTAGTCCGGAACATTTCTCAAACATATGCAAGCTAGAATATTGAAACTTCACAGGTAAATAGATCTCTTTGAGGGGATATGTAGTGCAAAAAAGCCATAATTCTAATTAGCCGCCATCATAGCGCAGTGAGTAGCGCGTCGGACTGTCAGGTCTCCGGTTCGATCTCGACGGCGGCACTCATTCTTTCCGACTATTTGTTTTTCAACAATGGGTTAATAATCGTAGAACTATGTGAGATATCAGCTGGAAGCTAGGAAATAATGTGCTGGTTGTACTGGTGAGAGTAATGCCAGGAATTGTTTGATGTTACTGCCGCCGCGATATACTGAAATAATGTTGAAAGCGGCGTAAAAATCCATTCGACCAGTCAATCAACGTAACTCTACTTATTAACATTTTCAGTTATTGCCCTTTGTTGATTGACACAGAAAAGGCCATTTTCCTGCTCTTATAGGGAGCATCTTATGGGGAGCATAAATGTTTTACAAACATCTCTTATAAACTGTTAAGCATTTAAGTGTTTGGCAACATATGCAGAATTTTTCTTCACATTACATAAATTTTGTCATTTAACCATGCACATGAAGTTTTTTTTTTTTTTCATTGATAAATATCCATCAAAACTTATCTATACAATAAAAAAGGAACTTTTCCAATTAGAATCAATGCTTGTATATACGCTGTGTTTTGTGATAAGGTTTCCATTTAATATTAAGCCCTCACTATAATTAGCATTTCTATCCATATTTCGGCATCTTAACAATTTTCTTTATAAGCTGTCGCATCTAAATGAGATTTTCAAGGATAAATATATTAAAGCTAGATGAGCGAAACAGACCCTCTTAAGCCTCTTGTTTTTAACATTTTGCAGAATAAACCTTATTGGACTGTCGATATATTTGTCGAAACCATCACTTCGGAAAAAAATATGAGAAGAAAGGATCTTTTCTAATTTACCACAGAGTCTTATTTTTTTGTTACTTAATTGAATATGTTGAATTAATTTGAAACTCTATCTGGAGTTACCATTGCCAATTGAATCATAAGATAACTTCGAAACACAAAACCCACAAAAAATAGAATTACATGAATTATTTTGTGAGTAATCCAAAAATAATAATTCAGAATTACAACCGTGTTTCATCGACCCCAAAGTAGTTTCTGATGTTTAAGTAAATATCTAATCACGTTTCATTTGTTAACATGTGTATTTTGATTAATCTATATTTTTCAATCTCATTTAAGTGAACTTCCCTATTTAAAATGCGCCACATTAATGATAGCGAGCGCAGCTCGCTCACGGCCGAAGGCCGTGAGCGCGAAGCGAGCGTTTATGGTAACGTGTGTTATTCTATTCTATTCTATTCTATCTACTGTCAAACGAAACAAACGTGTCATTTTCCATCCGGAGTTAATTCACTTGCAGGACCGAAAACAGGTTAAAAATTGTATTTGAAAAAATACCTTAATGTTCCCTTCGTAAAGGAAAGATTAAAAAAATGAAATTTAATTTAAGCTATCCCAAAAAACGATGTTTCTTTGAAAATTTTAATTTCTACCGGAAGTAAAATGATCAAAGCCAAAATCGAGGCCGACCGAAGCAATTCGCGTGGAAATTCCCACAAAATGTTTATTAGTTTTCGCTGTACAGAATGAAAAGGCTAATTTCAACATGCCTACCTTTAGTCCTTACACACATACGGCCTGGATCACGTTTAAAACCTCAGATTTACATGATGCATGCATGTTAGGTTTAAAATGACAACAAATATTTTACGTCATCAATGATGGCTAATGCCGTCACGAATACTATAGTCTAGAACTTTTAAACAGTTCAATAATAGACGAGTGAACTTGTTAATACATGCAACACTGTTCTTGTAACATCCAAAACAAGAAATGTATAAACAAGTTGATTTTTAGGTCATGAGAAAACACTGTGGGAAAGAAAAAAGTGATTGTAAAGTTTATGTAGTTGTGTAAGGATTTTGTTGTTGGGTACGCCTACGTGAACCCGTCGCTAAAACCCTTCATTTCTTTAACTGGGTGTTAATTTAATTCAAGTTATGTTAAAAAGGTTTATGCATTCTTATTGACTTGAAAATTTTTTTCAGTGGAAAGTAGCCCCATAAAGAATTTCTACTTTTATTGATAAATATTCACGTTTAAAATTGCGAATAAATCTAAGGTTATCTAGAAGTTATGTCTTGATTTCATAGTGGTGTAAAACCAAAACCTAATCAAAATCGTGTTGAATCTGCATCACATATTCATACAGTCTGATTAGTTTTTCAGTTTCATACATCGGAGAATTTTAGAAATAAACTCTTCATCTCCTAAATGATGAAAGGATCACGAAGTATCGGAGGAATAGACTGTGCATCAGAAACATAAATCTACTTTATACATTCGCACTAATCTATAAATTACATATGCCCCCCCTCTCTCTCTCTCTCTTCTTCTTTCTCTCTCGCTCTATCTCTTGTAACAAACAATATTTCAGATAAGCTGCGATCGCTTTTAAGGCTTTGCCTTATTTCATATTAAATGTGGTAGTATTCATCTGAGAGGGGCTCAATATCCACCCCTGTACAAATCCCTATTTTTAATTTATGTATCGTTATATAATCTGATAAAACTTACCAATTAGAATATCATTATCGCCATTTCTATCTGGCCCTACAGCTAATGGTCCACCCGAGTCACCCTGAAAATACAAATAATTTTTTCATCTTTAAAACACTATCCAGAAAGCAAATATTTTTGATATCACTTTTAGTCGAAAGAGTGTTTAAATATATTTTTTAAAAGGAAGAGCGTTCGCATGATTTTGTGATTATCATATTTTGTGCTACTCCGACTCTTAATAAGTTGTCTTTTCAAAACAAGTCCAACCAACATCCTCAGTTTCTAGGATAGGTCTAAGTTAAGAAAGACAGAACAGTTTAGTCCATTCTTGGGAATGTTAGACTAGACAATTTAGCATAGACTAAATTCTAAAATTGAGAATAGTTTGCTGAAATGGCACCGGACGCCACGGGTGATCGGATGATTTTACCCTAGTCTGCAACCTATCGTCTACAATTATTGACCCCATTATTGTTTCTGATGAAGACAAGATCTCTCAGAGAGGTGTTTTAGCAGTTGGTTTTAGCGACCACTCTGCTATTTTTTGTACAAGAAAAATAACAAGATATGTCTTCAATAAACTCAAAAATATGAAAGTCCAGTCCAAAAATAACACGAAGGAGGTTTTCTTAGCTAACGGATTGGATACTGACTGGCCCTCTGTTTACATGAATGTTACCAATGAAGCATGGCCAAATTTCAAATCCTTGTTTTTTTGTGTTTTAGACAATGTTGCATCTTTAAAGGAATTGAGAATTAAGCAAAGAACAGCACCATGGGTAACAAATGAAATTCTTACCAATATTCAAAATAGAGATAAGGCATTTAGATTTTTTTTCAAAGAGAAGACTGACGATACTTATGATAATTTTAAATAATTCAAAATGCAACCCAGAACCTTATCAATACGGCAAAGAACTCCAATTATAAATTTATCATCACAGAAAACCAAAAGGACTCGAGATCTTTACGGAAAGCTCTTGAAGAACTCGGCATGCCATCAAAGAAAAGTAGCAAATCTGTGACAAATATTGACCTTTACATTGAAAATAACTCACTTTTACAGCCTGGAAGTTGCCAATCATTTTAATATTTTTTTTCCACAACTGTCGTTTCAGTAATAGTTAATAAATTACCCACTGCCTTAGGTTATTATGGTTAAGATTTTGTATCCAAATTTTACAGACACCAGGGTATTATTCTGAACAATTATTCTTTTTACTTCATCAGCGATTTCGTTGTCTTTAAACAAATAAAGTGGCAGCAAGGTCACTGTGTTAGATAACATGTGTTAGATAACATTCCATGTCGTTTTGTTAAGGATGGTGCTCTTGTTATTGCAAGTCTTCTCACTCACATTTTCAATTTGTCATTGAAACAGGATAGTTTTCCCGAACGACCTAAAGAGAAAAATATCATATCAATTTCAATCTGGCTCCAGGAAGTCATATTCTAATGATACATGCTTATTGCACTTAACATACTTTATCAGGTTTAATCCAGACAAAGGAATATATGTTGGGATGGCTTTGCTCGACTTGCAGAAAGCGTTTGACACTGTTGATCATGCTATTCTATTATCTAGATAAGAGCTCTTAGGTTTTAGTTCTGACATTTAAATTGGTTTAATTCTTATTTAACAGATCGTATTCAATATTCAGATATAAACCACGTCTTTTCATAACCATCAACCGTCACGTGTGGTGTACCCCAGGGTTCGATTCTAGGACCACGTTTATTTTGAATCTATATCAATGCTATGGCAGTAAAAGTTACATGTAAGCTTCTTCTGTTTGTTGATGATTCAGCAATTCTAGTAACTAGTAAATCTAAACTTGAAATTGAAATTTTTTTAACTCAAGGCCTTCAAAATGTAATTAACTTGTTAGTGGATAATAAGCTGTCTTCACACCTGGGGAAAACAGACACTATTTTGATTGGCTACAAGCCTAGACTGAAAAAATGCTCAAATCTTGATATTTTTTGTAATGGAGTAAGGCTTAAATCACTTGTGTCTGTGAAATATTTGGGTGTTTTGTTAGATCAGGCTTTGGATTTTGAATCAATGATTTCTACCATTATTGCAAGACTTAAATTTTTATACAGGAAACAGAAATTCTTGTCGTTACACTCTAAAAAACTCCTAGTTATGTCTCTTCTACAATGCCATCTTGATTATGAATATTCTGTCTGGTATTTCAGCTCCTCGAAGACACTAAAACAAAGGCTCCAAATAACTCAAAATAAAATGATCAGATCTGTTCTTAAGTTGGATTGTCGGCATCATATTTCCAATGATCATTTTGATGAGCTAAATTAGTTACCAGTTTAATAATATAAGTTCAATATAAAATGTTCAATAAGTTTTATCCCTCTTATTGACAAGAGCTTTTTATCTTGGCGGATACCTTCCACAATCATTTCACTAGATTTAGTTGCGAATCATGCTTCAGAATTGGTAAAAAATCATTTGCTTTCAAAGGGTGCTCATCGTGGAGTCAACTGTCAGTTTACATAAAATCTTCCAATAACTTATCTTTAAGAACTTGGTCACAAAGTTATATCTAATTTGATTATTTATATTTGATTTGTTGCTGTTATAATTTCTGTGATATTTGTTAAAAAAAATGTGATAAAAAAATCAAACTTTTGCAACCTGAATGGAAGTAAACTTAGTGTGTGCCCTACTAGGATATGTCTTCGTTTATCTACGGACCACAATGGATACAAGGAAATCCGTGGTTTTTTTAATGTAATTCTCGATACATGAAGGCATGCCCTAGTACAAGATTAAATGAACTATTAGTTCAACTGAAAGTGCCAAATTTCTTATGCCATTTTATTTTCATCCTTAATAAGTAATACTATTATGCAGCTGTTTTTATGTGGATTCTTATACTATGCAAAAGTTTTCATTTGATGAGTAAAATCTATCTATCTATCTATCTATCTATCTATCTATCTATCTATCTATCTATCTATCTATCTATCTATCTAACTATCTATCTATCTATCTTTCTATCTATCTTTTTATCTATTGATCGGTCGGTCGATCTATCTATCTATTGATCGGTCGGTCGATCTATCTATCTATCTATCTATCTATCTATCTATCTATCTATCTATCTATCTATCTATTTATCTATTGATCGGTCGGTCGATCTATCTATCTATCTATCTATCTATCTATCTATCTATCTATCTATCTATCTATCTATCTATCTATCTATCTCTATCTATCTATCTCTATCTATCTATCTATCTATCTATCTATCTATCTATCTATCTATCTATCTATCTATCTATCTATCTATCTATCTATCTCTATCTATCTCTATCTATCTATCTATCTATCTATCTATCTATCCCAGTAATTCGTGTTTCGTCTTCCAAAGCGTATAAAGCATTCAATACTTGATGTATTTTCTGTATCCATTTAAGGTAACAATCATCAAATGGCGTGATGTTTTAGGCGAAATCTATTGGTTATTATATGCACCCTTTGCAAAAGAGTATCAAATATTGCGATCCCGTAGAACTTGATTTTTGTTTAATATTTAGAATTTGAATATTGTTATATATAATCATGTTTTTTCCCGTGTCTATTTCTTTCTAGAAAGGACTTTTAAAAAGTTATTCAAACTCTAGAATCTTCTTATGTTCTTTGCTATTCTAGACTGTTCTATGGTATTATATAAAGGGATTCCTACAGCTTTCTTGCTCCACTTGGTTTAGACTAATGGTTTCATTTAGTAATACTGTGGTAAACTAAAAGGAGATTTCTCGTTATCTTAACAGTGTGTTTAAAAGTGTGTTTAATTTTAAATTCGAATTTTATTGGACTTATTATTTGCGGAAAGGAATTTCATTCAATTGGATCTAAAATTGAAAATTTTAGGATTAAATATTCTAGGTGTTGTAATTTGTTTTTGTATGATTTCATATTGTCAATGATTATGTTATTATTGTCAATAAATATTGTTAATTGTAAAGTTTGTTCCTGGCTTCTTTGTTCTTGTTACGATGGCACGTAACAATAAATAAAAATAAATATACGTTTTTTTCTCTTCCCTGTGCCTTTGAACTTGCATACGAAGCTTGAGTAGAAATGCCGACTGACTCTTCAGGTTAAAAGGGGGGGTGTACTTACAAACCGACTGCTTCCTCTACAGGCTTTGGAACATGCAAGGTCTATTTCCCTCATGTATATATTTGCTTTCGGCTAATTTAACTGTTTTGATTCAAAAGTAATAAGCATGGATAAGGCATGACCAGCCGATTAATCGGGTCGGGCCCACCCGGCCCCCGTTTAACCCAACTCGGGGCCAAAGTGGTGTGTTGCAAACACAGGGCCCAGCCAATCCCTGAGGTCACTCAACCACCAAGAAAAAACCAAAACCAAATTCAGAGTAGGTCAGTCAGAGAAAGCTTCGAATAAATCTGGACAAGGTTTTTCCTCTTCCAGTTTCGACAGACAACCGATTCACTGAATTAAGCGAATCTGATGATGAGGAAGAGGAGATGGATGTACCCGCTCCCCTCCTTCAAATCAAAAGCACACAGATGCAATAAGACAAGGTGCCAACAGAATCAACCTAACAGGAGTTAAATAATGGGTAGATACTTACTTCCATTAATAAGTGGTATTATTAGTCCCCCACCGGTTACCGGTTGGGGGACTATAGGTTTGCTCGATTCCGTCCGTCCGTCCGTCTGTCCGTCACGCTTTTGTCCGGGCTATATCTTCTAAACCATATGTGATAGCTACTTCAAACTTGGTACACTTATAGATCTCATTGAGGAGAAGTGTCATGTTCAAGAACCGTTACTCTGCCACGCCCACTTTTTGAGTTATTGCCCTTTGTTGTTTTTACCCTTACATTCTTGTCCGGAACATATCTTCTAAATCATATGTGCTAGCAACTTCAAACTTGGTACAATTATAGATCTCATTGAGGAGAAGTGTCATGTTCAAGAACCGTTACTCTGCCACGCCCACTTTTTGAGTAATTGCCCTTTGTTGTTTTTGCCTTACATTCTTGTCCGGAACATATCTCCTAAACTATGTGTGCTAGCAACTTCAAACTTTGTACACTTATAGATCTCATTAAGGAGAAGTGTCATTTTCAAGATCCATAACTTTGCCACGCCCTTTTTTTGAGTTATTGCCCTTTGTTGTTTTTACCCTTACATTCTTGTCCGAAACATATTTCCTGAACTATGTGTGCTAGCAACTTCAAACATTGTACACTTATAGATCTCATTAAGGAGAAGTGTCATTTTCAAGATCCATAACTCTGCCACGCCCACTTTTTGAGTTATTGCCCTTTGTTGTTTTTACCCTTACATTCTTGTCCGGATCATTATAAACTAGCTAGCAACTTTAAGCTTGGTACACTAATAGATCTTACTGAGGACAAGTGTCATGTTCAAGAACTGTTATTCTGCCACGCCCTTTTTTTGAGTTATTGCCCTTTGTTGTTTTTACCTTTACATTTTTATCCGGATCATATCTTCTAAACCATAAGTGCTAGCAACTTCAAACTTTGAACACTGAAAGTTTTTATCGAGGAAAAGTGTCATGTACAAGAACTGTTACTCTGCCATGTCCATTTTATGAGTTATTGCCCTTTGTTGTTTTTAGTCGTACATTCTTGTCCGGATCATATCTCCTAAACTATTAGTGCTAGCGACTTTAAACTTTGTACATGTATAGATCTCATAGAGGACAATTGTCATGTACATGTGAGTTATTGCCCTTTTTTGTTTCTATCCTTATATTTTTGTCCCGTACTTATCTCCTAAAGAATAAGCCCTAGCAACTTCAAACTTTGTACACTGGTAGATCTCATTGAGAAGAAGTGTAATGCACAAGAACAGTTACTCTGCCACACCCACCTTTTGAGTTATTGTCCTTTGTTGTTTTTACCTTTACATTTTTGTCCGGAACATATCTTTTAAACCATAAGTGCTAGAAACTTCAAACTTGCTACACTTACTGTTATCATTGAGGACAAGTGTCGTGTACAAGAACTGTCACTCTGCCATGTCCACTTTTTGAGTTATAGCCCTTTGTTGTTTCTATCCATATATTTTTGTCCCGTACTTATCTCCTAAACCATAAGCCCTAGCAACTTCAAACTTTATACACTGGTAGATCTCATTGAGAAGAAGTGTAATGCACAAGAACTGTTACTCTGCCACATCCACCTTTTTAGTTATTGTCCATTGTTTTTTATCCTGACATTTTTGTCCGGACAATATCTCCTGAGCCATCAGTGCTAGCAACTTTAAACTTGGTACACTTATAGATCTCATTGAGGACAAGTGGCATGTACAAGAATCATTCTTCTCCGTCCATTTTTGGAGTTTTTGCCATTGGTTGTTTTTACTCTTATATTTTTGTTTGGGACATTTTGTTCAAAACCTAATGTGCTAGCAACTTCAAATTTTGTATACAGTTATAATTCTAGTTAGTAGGAGATATATTATAAGAAAAGATTTTTTGTTATCCGGTGGGGGACTCCAGTATTGCATCGCAATACGACATGCATTTGTTTTAAGTTTAACCTCCACAATGGAATTGTCGCAGCGTCAAAGCCAATTTAGAAAGACTTAATCTTCTAGTTACCTAACAAAAAACAGTTGCAGTATGTTTACTGGAAACGTTTCTAAAAGACAGATAAGTGTTCTCTAAAATATCATTCGTGCTATGTTACTTACTTTACAGAACGCGAGAAAGCGTCTTGTGGTGTGGGAATTATTGTAAATAATTATATTCCTCACCGTCATTTTAGTGTAAATACTTATCTACCAGCAGTCGTTGTGAGTGTCAGTGTTTATAAAACAATTACATTGTGTTCTGTTTATCTCCATCCTAGTTCCACTGTAGGTGGCATAAAAATGTATCATATTGTTGGTCAGCTGCCACGGCCTTTTATACTTATGGGAGATTTCAATTCTCATCATAAGTTATGGGGATGTTCAGACGACAAAGGTCGTACTGTTGAGGATTTTTTAACAATGCTAGATCTTGTTATGTTGAATGATCAATTTAAAAGTTATCTTCATCCTGCAACTTGAAACGTTTCATCACTTGATTTGACTATTTTCAGTCCTGATATTTTTCCTGATTTTCATGGAAAGTTCTTACCGACCTTCTAGTAGTGACCATTCAGATCTCCAAATGAGGACCATCTGTCCAGGAACCTTGGAAACTTCAAGAGGCTAATTGGGAAGTTTTTAGAACCACCTGTGAGCAATCGATAAATCCAGTAGCCTTTGATGAATGTGAAAACTCTGCAGAATAGTTTACATCTGTACTGCCACAGAAAAAGCTATTCCACAAACATCGCCTGATCCCAAAAATCCAAATAAGCCATCAAAGGCCTTCAAAGGAGAATGTTTAAAAATTTACAATTGCATTTGCGAAAGCACGTCGTACAATTAAACAAAGAAAGCGTTCGTCTTGGAGACCGTATGAATCTAGATTAAATTCTAGATCATCTGTCAAAAAGATTTGGACATGATTCGTAAAATTAGTGGGAACAATTCATCACCCCCCCCCCCTTCTAATTATGCACCTAGGTTTCAGAAGTTTAAAGGTGAAAAAGAAAAGTCTAAACTTAATTTTAGTTTCAGAAATCTGGAACAATATAACAGAAACTTTTCCATAAAGGAATTGAAAATAGCTTTAAAAAGCCTCTTGGCTGGAAGCTATTGTTGTTCAAATACCTAAACCAGGTAAAGATTCCACAAAATCTTCAAACTATCGCTCTATTCCTTTAACTAGATACATCTGTAAAACTATGAAAAGAATGGTTTATCATCATCTTGTCTGGTTTCTTGAAAAGAACCACCTTATTACTCAAGTCTAAAGTGGCTTTCGTTCACAGAGAAGCACTCTTGATCATCTTGTTCGATTCAAGACATTTATTCGAGCAGCCTTTATAAAGAAGGAACACGTTGTTTCTGTCTTTTTTGATCTCGAAAGTGCTTATGACACCACTTGGAAGTATGGAATTATGAACGACTTCTATGATTTCGATATTCGAGGTTGACTTGCCTTTTTCATCTCAGCTTTTCTGGATGAACGTCAGTATAGAGTCCGGGTTAGAGAAACTTTATCTAATCCTCATGAACACGAGATGGGTATTCCCCAGTGAAGTATTTTATCGGTGACACTTTTAGTGTCAAGATAAACAACATCGTTAAAACCGTTTGCCTTGGCGTGGAATGTTTTCTTTATGTTGATGACTTCTGCTTCTGTTACAGATCAAAACACATGTATACAATTGAAAGACAGTTGCAATAAGTTTTAAACAATCTTTCAAAATGGTCCAATGATAACTGCTTCATGTTTTCAAAACAAAAACTAAATGTATGCATTTTGCCAATCATGAAAAATGCACTCCGATCCAGAATTAAAGTTGGACGGAGTGCCGATTGAAGTTGTAAAGGAATTTAAGTTTTAAGGGCTCCTTTTTAATTCTAAACTGTCGTTTATTCCACATATTGACAATTTGAAAAATAAATGCCAAAAGGCCCTTAATCTTTTACGTGTTGTATCCAGTAAGGATTGGGGAGCCGATAAAAAGGTCTGTTGCGCCTTTATCGAGCACTTGTTAGATCTAAACAAGATTTTGACTGTGCTGTGTATGTTTCTGCACGGCCTTCATACCTTCGTAAACTTGATACTATTCATAATCAAGGATTGCGCTTAGCGTTAGACGCTTTTAGAACATCACCAGTCAATAGCCTTTACACTGAAGCAAATGAGCACCCCTGTAATTTGCGCAGGAAAAAGCCCTCTTTGCAGTACTTTTTAAAACTTAAATCAAATCCTGATAATCCAGCATATAAAAGCTGTGTTTGAACCTTAACTGAGGCGGGATTTTGATAAAAAAAAGTGCAAAACCTCCATTTAGTTAACGTTGTGAAACAGATGTTAACTCTCTAAATTTTGATCTAGAGGATGTGGCAGAACATATTGTACCTAATGTACCTTTATGGACATATAAAAGTCCCACGTTTCTATATGATCTAGCTTCAAGCAAAAAAGACACAACAGATCCATCTATTTTTTTAACAAAGTTCTTGGAAGTCAAAGAAATTACACATCTCATGAAGAGATATATACAGACGGTTCAAAAGCTGGCGAAAAAGTTGCTTCAGCCACTATTTTAGAAGGCGAACAATTTCAATTTCGCCTTCCTAATAACTCTTCAATTTTTTCAGCCGAACTTAAGGCCATTGATCTCGCACTCGATCATATGATCGCAGAACGCTTCTCTCGCTATGTCATTTACACTGACTCAATGTCAAGCAAGCGAGCGATTGAGCACGAGAAAACTGACAACCCCCTTATCGTCAGGCTACTTGACAAAATAGCGCAGCTTAATAATATTGATTTTGTTTTCTGCTGGCTTCCGGGCCACATTGGTTTTCGTGGTAATGAAGAGGCAGATAGAGCTGCCAAGGAGGCATTATCTCTAGAATTCGAAGTACCTTTAACTGATTTTAAAACCTTAATTCATTGTTTAATTAATAGAGTCTGGAGTTGATCCTGCGAACCAAAAAAACCTATATTCTGTTCGACAGGACTTTGGCGATGGGTAACCTGTCTACAGGTCAAGCCGACGCGAAGAGCTGATTTTTAACTCGCCTACGCATTGGCCATACTTATCTTACGCACTCCTATCTTTTAGAAAGATAAGAGATGCCAATGTGCATTCCATGTAACGCCCCATCTTACTGTCAATCATATTTTTATTGATTTTTCATTGATAAGATACAGGTTTTTTTTAAAGTTGATAGAATGAGGCAGTTGTTTGACCATGTAAAAATTGAACTAATTTTTGACTTTCTCAAGGCGATTCATCTATATAGCAAAATCTGAATTTTAGGTTCTATTAATCGTGTTTTCTTCTTGATTTTTAAAATGTTTTACTTATATTTTACCGTTTTCAATGGCCCTTTTTGCTATTATTTCTTTTACATTTGATTTTTTTTTATTCTTATATGAGTACCAAATTTATCATTCTCTAGAATGTAGCTTGGGCATTTTTCATACCGAAAGGCAAAACTTTGTATTGAAAAAGACCATCTTCGGTTGCAAACGCAGAAATTTTAGCTCTTTCCGTTAATGGGTCCTGCTCAGTCAAATTTGCTTACAAATTAAGCACTTCCAATTTTGTCTTTGCAGTCATCAATTCTTGGGATCGGGTCAATTTTGGTGATCGAATTTACTTTTCGAAGGTCCGTGCAAAATCTAAGGGTCCCATCTGGTTTTGGAACAAGAATACAAGTTGAGCTCCAATTAATGCTACTAGGTTCGATATTGTCATTTTCAAACATGTATTGAATTTACTTTCGCATATACTGGAGTTTTATAGGATTTAGTCGATATTGGTGCTGTTTAATCAGCAAAGCATCGCCTACGACAACATCATGAAATAAAAAACAAATACCAAGAGATTAAGGTCAATAGTCTCAGTCAACCATTTATCCTTTAATAACTTTAACGCCCCCCTAAGAGTATGATTAACCACAAGTTCAAATGGACTGTAACCTATTGATTCCTGAATGGACTCTTGGGCTGCAAAAAGCACAACGTGAACTCCTTCATCCCAGTCTTGTTCGTACTTGTAACAATATGTTTTCATCTTAATCTTAAGTGTCTTATGAAAACGTTTTAAGCGGTCCTTGAGATTCAGGGTGGTAAGCAGAAGATTTATACTGCCTAATACCTTATACATGCTGAAACAACCTCGACATAAAATTTGAACCCTGATCTGACTGGATGGATAGCCTTTGGGGCACAAACAAAACAGAAACATTTAATATGGGCCTAAACAACGGCCTTTGCCTTATTATTTCTCAGTGGGATAGCTTCTATTAATCGAACCCTGAACATCAGGCGTATCAGAACAAATCAAATCTAGGGATGTCCTATCAACTCTAAGAGCCGCACAGGCATTACTTTGTGTCTTGCTAAGACCATTTCCATTCTTAAGTTTCCAACATTCAGCAATGAGATGACACTTTTCCTCACAGTAATAGCAGGTAGGAATAGTCCTATCTCTTGGGGCGCCCTGATTTAAGCTTGGACGTAAAACTACTTTGGGGTTGTGATTGGGAATCAATGATAACGGGAGACTGATACTCGTGAACATTTCTTAAAGACGTTTCCGATAGTTTTGGAGAACCGCGAGTCTGATTTTTTGACAAAAAACTCCTCTTATTGGTGGGAGTGTACGTATCTGCAATAACTGCGGCTTTCTCTAGTGTACGAACACATTTGTCCTCTAAGTGAGTTCTCAAGTCTTGATTTACAAAATATTTAAATTCTTCTATGAGGATGAGCTGGCGCAAAATTTATCAGGAATTTTCGTTGAGCGGAGCCATTGATCGAATGAGGATTCATTTTCTCTAGCAAATTCTACAAAGGTCTGATTATCAAATTTCTTATATTTCCTGAATTTTTGACGACATGCTTCAGGTTCTAACTCATATGCGTT
Source organism: Fragum whitleyi (assembly GCA_948146395.1). NCBI lineage: Eukaryota > Metazoa > Mollusca > Bivalvia > Cardiida > Cardiidae > Fragum > Fragum whitleyi. Next base: position 5,616,326 of record OX411545.1, on the reverse strand, counting down.
CAAAATTGCTTGCTTGACCATGTCAAAGTCGTAACTTTCGGCTGTACTCAGTGCAGAATGCACTTCATCTGCTTTACCAAATAGTACGCTTTGCAATAAAGTAGACCAAACCTCCTGAGGCCTTTTTAGATTCTCTGCAACTTTCTCGAATTGAGCAAAATATCTATCTACCGAATTTTCTTGAAAATTCGGCACTAAACTAAAATTTCAAGTAGCGTCTAATTCAGACCTGGCATGGTCATGATAATAACTACCGCCACGTTCTTACTTAATTTTCTTTCATTCAAATATGCATTGTATTCCTTTTTTCTATTTCTAGCCTCTCTTTTTCCATCATTTATCTTTCCTCTCTCTTTTCTTTTTTTTTTTTTTTTGATTTTTTGTCTTTTTCTGGATTTCTCGTAATCTTTCCTTTCTTTCTCTCTCTCCAGCTTTAATTCTCTCTCATTCTAAAATTTAATCTTTCCTCTCTTGTCTCTTTTTCTAATCGCAGTCTTTTTGTCTTTTACCTTTTTGTCTAATGGGAATCTTTCTCCTTTCTTTTCTTTTTCTAATCGCAATTTTTCTTCTCTTTCTTCTCTTTCTTCTTCCAATCTTTCAACTCTCTTTCTTCTCTATCTAGTTTCTTTTTTTGAAATTGCATTTCAAGTTTCATTTTCCCTAATTTTAAGTGATACTGAAATTAGGACAATTTTCTCTCACTTTCGGTTTCTTCAAAATGATAAGATTCGAGATAAATCTCTTTTAAAAGTTTCTTAGCTACTTTATTTTTATATTTCTCGTTTTCCATAGAAGACCTTACATCAAGCTTAAAAATGTGAATCAATTTGAATCAACTCATCCATTTTTAACAGATCAAATTCATTAACTGTTGGCGAGTTAAGACATTCTGTGACAGAAAATACCATGGCTGACCTCTGCTGACCTAACTTTCGCTAAATAAATCAATAAATTTTCTGTATAAATGATTTTCAACTAACTTATATCTTTATAGGTTTATCGCGGAGCGGCCGAAATCTGTTATAGACCAGCAGATGTCAAACAAATATGGTTTACAATTCGATAGTTTTATTAACAAAATCAATCAACAAAAACTTAAAGACAAAATAATGGCTACTTATCTCTATTAATAATCCACTGATATTATCCAAAAGTGTTAAGTGTTTAATAATCCAATCATATACTTAAATAAATCCTATCAAATTCACAAAAGTCTATATAAATCTCAGAATAGACATGTAATCAGCACCTTAAAAGTTTGTCTCACAATCCCACTGTTCTATTAATTTACATGCTTATATAGAAAGGCAATCACTTCTAGAAGATTCTCCCACTCTCTTAAAGATCGAGTGATAAAAATAGAAACATATGTCATACCTGAATTACATACTTTTTATGTACCTTCTAGAAACTTGGAGAATAAAAGATTATATAACTTGACCAGTACATGTGTACCCAATATGAAATAATATGACAGTATTCAACTAAGCACATTCAGCCTCATAACAATTGTATTGATGCAACTTTACACGCAAGAGGCTATTTTGCCAAATCAAGCTGAAACTTGGCAAAAAAGGATTTTCTAGGTGTTTACAAGCAACAGCGTTATAAAGCTAAGTGACCATTCATTATCAGTTTTCAAAACTTGGATTTAACAATTTTAAGGCAGTTCTTTCAGGTTTAGCGATTTAGGGCCACTTCATTCCTCTTGTTAAAGAAGTTAAAGCCTTAGTATTCGATATTCGCTACTATGTCTAGAATAACATCATTTAGGTGAGTATTATGCCTGATATGGCAGCCTGATCCAAACTTATAAGTTTTATTTTACTGGTGTTTTTTATACCCTATGTATCGCAATATTTACTCGAATCAGTTAAAAGCGATTATTAAGCGGAATGTGTGTGGGCAAGTAATACAGCGTATTCGGCAATAGGATAATAATAATTTGAATTCCTTTGCAGTTTATAAACTATCTATACTTTATAGAAACATTCTAAAATATCATTGACATAGAATAAAACAGAATGTGTGGACGTCAACACCTTGTTTCGCACCGAATGCTCGAAGAGAAAGGAGTGGACAAAATCTAGTTGAATCTAACCGCTTCTTTGACTGCATCGTGTATACTTTTTTATTTCTGAACAATTTAGAGCAACTTTTTTTCTTTTAACAATTCTTTTAACAATTTATCTGATACAAAATAGGTGGTTAAATTTGTCGAATAATATCTCAAAATTTTGAAGGCACAGCATGATTTTTTGTGTGAATTTAATATATTCATAATTATTAAAAAACGCAGATGAGTTTAATTTTCCTTTTTGAAACCCGAATTGGCAACAACCAATTTTATCGTGTAAATCTGATAAGTTATTGAGTCCATCAATATGTATCTGGGAGTTGATTTTTAACAGTATTTATGCTGGTAATTCTTCTTTTATCCTGCGGGCTTCAATATATCCAGCCATATAGATTTGTACACCGATTTACGACCCCTATGAGTAGGATATTTACCTGAATGATAGATGTGATTAAATACCTTTAAAAAAAAGTTTATAGTGTATGGAAAGACATGTTTGTTGACTTATATCCGATATATTATCGTTACCACTACTTTTCAAATTTTTGAGAGGTTCAACCTTTGCTTATTCTGAAATCGTTATATCTTGGTCGAGATCGATGTATTTTTTATCACCGTTTGCATTTTGCAAGGTAGTTGGTGTTATTATTTTCTGTTTCCAAACTGTCAAGTGATTAAAAAATGGGTCGCTAACTTTATATAGACTATTCGGGAAGTCTTTGTCTTTTTTGTTGTATTGATTTACCCTATTCGAAAACTGTTTAGATTGTCTTTTACTTTAAATTGATAAATTGTCTTTTTGCGTGTAAGTCGTACAGCTGCTTGCTTTTACTTTTGATATTTTGGAATTCTTTTTTGAATGGTATGAAATTCGCTCTAACTGTGTAATCATTTTTATTCCGTAGAGTAAGATTTCTTGTCTTGTTAAATCGTTTTCTTGTTTCTCAGAAATATTGATTTAACCATTGTTTTGAATTTTGGTAATGCCTTTTAATTTCCCTTTGTTTAACACTAAATACTGTTTTTGCACAGTTGTAATGTAATGCTATTAACTTTTCAGATAAAGCATGTATATCATTTTCATAGCTTGGGATAATATTTTCAATAGTTTTGAACACATTTTTTTTCGAAATAAGTAAAATGTCGAATCCTTGATTTTACTCGTTATCCCATTTAAGATATTTTTCATTTGATGTTTTGTTATTATTAGCAGTTTAACTACAACTTTTTAACAACACAGATGCAATTTTTGTCCAAATTCTATCGAACGATCTCCTATTTCACGCCACATGATACCATTCTGTTTTTTTCTGGACCACCTTTACATATTATTTTAAAAAAATATTTGAAATAAACACTCTTCCAGTAAATCTACCCATATTTTACATTCTTGCCATATTGCCCAACACATGTTTGCAAAAGCATTGGGAAACCGTTCTTCTCATACAACTCGCAAAAAGCCGATAAAGAGTCGGTAGGCAGGTGTCTATTACCACCTTTCAACAAAAATACGCTTTTCAAAGAATTTGTCTTATTTCATATCATTTTGACCACTTTTTAGGGTAAATAATTTGTATATTCATAGGCAGTCCAGAGTTACTCACCGGTCCGCTCACGTTTATATATATATATATATATATATATTTTTTAAGAGGGTGAGTAACTTCTTCAATATAATTAAGATGTTATTTCTGTTTGCCTTTAACATTTGGTAAACATGAGCTTTTACGTTAAGCACGTCTTTTTAAAGTTAAAAGAATGCAATAAGTCACGTCTTTTGTAATGTCAAAGTTACCCTTTAAAATCGTATTTTTACGACAATAGGAGAAATTAACAATTCAAACATTTAAATGTTTTTTGTTACATGGTTCGTTAAATGAAAGGTATTTAAATTTTTCCTGACTCTAAAATCATCTGTAAAACTGATCTAATATGCTTTTCATTTGGCACCATGGTGTTTAATAAACAAGGTACACTGAATATGCAAAATATCATTTAAACGTTAGCGCTTTCACATTAAGTTAAATGTTTGGTAAAACTTGGTTTTAATGATCTATCCATGGCTAGTGTCCTTTATTATGCAAAAAGCTGACGGCTAACCTTCGCCTTCTATTTTAGAGTTTTACGAGAAGCACTATGATTACTTGTTGTGTTTTATTGATTGGAGATCTTTAAGCAAATAAGAATGGTGTATTTATCATTATTATTCCCTTTCGTTACTTGATGTATTGTAAATAACTGAAAAAGGGCGAGTAGACAATCTCCAAGAGGACATTGAAAAGTTTATCCTAAAATATTAGCCTATGACGATCAGTTATCATTGTGAAAATAAGGGTTGGGATAAGTTTTCGTCTTTTAAAATCTGCTTTTTCATAAAACATATTGAGTCACGATCAGTGCATTCACTGTTTTCAGCATCTAGACAATTAAAGAAGTTTGACAAGGTTTAATCATCGTGACAAGGGGTGATTTCAAGACTTTTGCTTACATGCATAACTATTTTAATGATTACTTTTCCTGTAAGCATATACATTTAAGTTGCATTATTCAAGGGCAGTAGGCGAACACTTTTTAAGCTCACATTTGAGCATTTGTGGTCGTCCAATGTCTGTCGTCCGTCGTGAGTCGTCCAAAGTTTCTTTTAACATATTCTCAATCTAAACCGATGGGCCAATCTTGTTGAAACTGAGCATGGATGTTCCTTGGGTCAAGTTCAACAAAAGTTGTTCAAATGAATGAAATCCACCCTCAACTCTCCCTTAACCCTTATCGAAAAGGGTAAAAATAGGAAAATATTCAAAAATTTTCTTATCTGAAACAAGAAAGCAGACATCTTTTCATATTTAGTATGAAGCATCATCTAATTGGCCTCAACCAACTTGTTAATATCAAGACCTTCGGGTCATATTTGGGCTTCACCCAGGCGCAACTCTTTTTACATAGAATCATGGAGCGAAAATCTCAAAAAATCTTCTTCTCTGAAACCAGAAGGCTGCTTTCATATCAGTATGTAGATCTAGTGATCATCTACTAAGAGTGTTCAAATCAAGACTCTGACGTCATATTTGGTCGCACCCAGGCGCAACCCCTTTTAGCTCACCAGAGCACAAAGGGAAAAAATAGGAAAAAACGTCTTTGAAACCAGATGGCAGACAGCTTTCATATTAAGTATGTAGCATAATCTAGTGGACCTCTACAAAGTTTGTTCATATTAAGACCCTGAGGTCATATTTGGGCTCCACCTGGGTACAAGCCTTTTTACATAGAATCAAAGAGAAAAAAAAACTATTAAACATCCTTTAAATTTTGGCACGTAGCTCTAGTGGACCTTTTCATATTTTGTTCATATCATGCCTTGGGTTCATATTTGGGCCCCCACCCCAAATTTACATAGACACCAAGGAAGAAATCTTAAAAATAACTTAACTTGTTCTCTGAAACCAGAAGGCTGTTTATAAGAGCAAATGGGGTCGTGGTGCCTATTTTTTCCCCAGACCTGCTGAAAAATGGGTATCATCAGCTATGAGTGCCGTTTAAGTTGCCTATGAAAGTCTTCAGAAAATACAACCCTGAAGTGAAATTTTCCATAATATAAAACATAGCACAAAAAAGCTATGTTTCACATTTTGATTGAAAATGATTAATCAGTTTCATTGAAATAAACACAATACATGAGAATCGAAAGGAAAAATCTTTAATCGGTCTATATAAAGGCTTTTCATCGAGAATCATGAGTTTCAAACACTTTCTTCAGAGTACAACGGATAATTTTCTACTATTAAACCTTTCCTTATACTCTCAATGTTGGTATAGTCATTATGTGAAACTTCGAAAATCGGTTTAAAATTAAAGAGTCTATTCCGAAAAAAAATTAAAGAGTCTATTCCGGAAAAAAAGAAAAGTAAACAGACGGACTGACGTTCATACGAGAAAAATAAAAGTCAAGTCCCATTTAAACAAATCAAACAAAACAAATGTATTCCATAAGAATCTGTAACCTCTTTAACTACCGTAGATACTAAGCCGTTACACTCTCTGTCATGTACTGTAACACATATCATTTCATATTTTCTAGACTTTCTAATTTAAATTTGAGATAACAGAAAAATAGTACCGATTTGATCAATTGTAATTATTGTTTAAGCCTGTAAACTTTTTTCAATGTTAAGCGCTATCTTAAATTTATATTTGCATTTATTCTGGTATATGACACATGGTGCTTCTAATTTGCTTTCAATTTGCAAAATCCTAGCGATGTGGGGATAAGATATGAAAGAAAATCATTGCACGATGTTTTTCATTGCATAAGCCTCATGATTGCTCATTTTCACGTTAAATAGCTGAAGGATCACTTATTCTTTAGTCAGGCATAGCTTATTCCTGTTTCGTAAATACAGAAACCAATATAGTTTTCATTGAAAATCCTAAAAATGTCTTCATGCAGAGGGATTTGTTGTTACAGTTCTCGGGGGTTGGTAACTACCAATTTTCCTCGATGGTAAATGTATTCAACGATTAATGCATGCATTGCATAAAGGTCAAATCATGTCAATTATTAGGTAATAAATATAATATTAGGTAATAAATTATAATATTTAGACATCGTCATTTACACTTTTCTCAGACGAATGTGTTCACAATATTGTTCGATGAAAGCACGCTCTTTCATAGACTTTTCACAAATCCTTGCACTGTCCTTTGCGACAATCGCAATGTATTTACTCGATCTCCTCACGCACATTGTAGAATAATGCCATATGGATTTACAATAAAAAAAAAAAAAAAAAAAAAACGGTAGCCCTGCTATGTCTGTGGGGCAACCTTATGGTGATTTAACGATCTCTCAGAGTACGTGCTTAGGTCTCTATACGGTCCTGCAGTTTCCAAACAAGAGGACCATGATGGGCCGAGATCGCTCATATTAGTCTCGTTGATCCCTAGGATATTACATTAATTAATGTCAATAAAGAGATAATTTCTACATAAGATAAAAAATGATGCACCAAGGTGGAGCCCAAACATGACCCATGGGTCTAGATATGAACAAACTTGGTAGGGGCCCACAAGATGAACTTACACACCAAATATGAAACCTGTGTGTCCTCTGGTTTCAGAATAAAAGATTTTTAAAGTTTTTTACTCTTTGATTCTATGTAAAAAGGGTTGCGCTAGGGTGGAGCCCAAATACGATTTTGATATGAACAAACTTGGTTGAGGTCCACTAGATGATCCTACTTTAAATGAAAGCTGTCTGGGTCAGAAAAGAAGATTTTCCTATTTGCATCCTTTTTGTAAAGGGTAAAGGGAAAGTTAAGGATGGATCTCATTCATTTGAACAACTTTTGTTGATCTTGACCCAAGGAACACCCCTGTCAAGTTTCATCAAGATTGGTCCGTCGGTTTAGGAGGAGACAATGTTTAAAGAAATTTTAGACGACGCACGATGGACATTGGACGATCACAGAAGCTCAACTTGAGCACGAATCAGGTGAGCTAAAACGTGCATTTAACATTTTTTCGTACATAATCATAGGGTCTACTAACATCGATACACGATTTTGAGGCTACGGCGAGTTTACGGTCGCCTTAGAGGCCATCCTTAACTAACGTAAGCACGCATTATACCTTGACTAATTTGACCCGAATTTGACCTTTTGGAAAAATGCTTAAATAACAAATACCGACATATTTCATTTATAAATAAACATATATTAAATTCAATAACGATTGTTAATCATTCCTATGAAAGCAAGTGCAAATCCGAGTTCTAATAATAAGATTTTTGTTCATCTAAATAGCAGGGGTCAGATTAGAGTCAATAAAACCGTGCCGCTATAGTTTACTTTAAAAATATTCACCTGACAGGCATCTTTACCGGACTCTCCAGAGCAAATCATTGTTTCAGTTAACCAAGTCGGATCGTACATCGTGTTTCTGCAAGCGTCTACGTTTACAACTGGCTTTCTTACAAAACGTAGAACGTCTGGAGAAGTTCCTACAACAAATTGTATACCATATGTAAACCATCTCCTGCAAATGGTTATCTAGGATGTCCGTTAAGTAATCATATAAAATTGAGACTGGACCTACTTGGGGGTAATTGGAGGCCGCAATTAAATAAGGAAGACCATAGTGGTCTTAAGTTGATCACCTGTGAGCTCAAAATTTTCAAGTATTTTTTTCGTTTTTCTATATGACATATATGCGATAAACCAACAGGGGGCTATAACTTCCAATATAAATACGAAAGATACTATGAATCATTTTATTTGATCAATGAGAAGCAACACTTAAATTTTGGAAATTGTATGTTTAGTTGATCGTAGCACTTCAGTATTTAGTTGGAGGCTATATGGTAATTGTTTAGCAAAATTTTAAAGGGTCAATCCGTATTGTTAAGATTTATGTAGGTTCTTCATGCTTCATTTCCATAACACATCCCGGATAAAGAAAGTTTAAAAAAAATGCAATCGAATATAATATTTGAATGTGTTCACTATCTTGTCCCCGCAACCAGTGTTCAGCACAGATTCTAAACTTGTGAAGTATTTTCAAAGTACTTGGCCTAGAATCGTTTAGTTGATATCTATTTGATAAATCAGGAATGATTGATTGATTGAATGAGGTTTTATGCCGCTTTCAACATTTTTTCAGTTATAATGCGGCGGCTGGAGCACCTAATAATGGATTCCTGGTATTTTTCACACCAGTTCTACCATTACATCCTTCCCTAGCCTCCAGCAGCTATCCCTCATAAGTCTTAAATTATCGACCCATTGGTGGGTGACATTTATGGTCGGAAAGAATGAGTGCCGCCGTCAGGGATCGAAGCCTGGACTCCACGACGGCGACACTCATTCTTTCCGACTATATGTCTCCCACTAATGGGTCAATAATCGTGGACTTATATAGGATAGCAGCTGGAGGCTAGGAAAGGACGTAATAGTAGTACTGGTGTGAGAAATACCAGGAATCAATGAAAATGTGGAAAGGCGGAAGGACGCAAGAAAACTGATTAATCACAATAGATCACGTTTTATGCATCATGAAATTAATGCATAACGTGTAACGGTATATTAAGTGTTTCACCTACAAATTTCAAGCCCCTACTCTCATTGGTTGCTGAATTACCTCATCTTGAACACGTAATTTTACTGATATATTGATGTCCGAAGCATTTCTCCTACACTCGTGAAAGGATGGACTTGAAATTTATACACAGTGTATATCTGCAAATGAAGTTCTGCACCTGCAATTATGGAGCGACAACTCTCAATAACTGCTGAATTTTCACCCTTTTTACATGCAAATTTTTTGCTGTTCGGAGAGTTTCTCCTACACTATTAAATGTACTTACTTGAAACAAATACATAACGTGTATCTGCATTTGAAATCCTACTATGATTTGTTGCTGAATTATCTTCCCTTGAATATGTCATTTTCTTGTATATTTTTTTTTCTGAAGCTTTTCTCTTTAAGTAGTACATTCATTTAAGTTAATTCTATACACAATTTAGCTGGTAATGTAAGCTTTAGATTCCGACAGTTTGGAGGGCCCTACTACAATTACTTGATGAATAATATCCCCTTGATCTCGTAAATTTCTGTCTGCCCGTCCGTCTGTAGACATTTTTTGTCCTTTACTCCTCAGAGACCTTTATAGCCACATCTTTGAAATTTACACGTAATGTGTATCTGTATAAAAGTTGTGCACTTGCAATGTTAAAGCCCCGTCTCATTTTCATGACCCTACTTATATTAACCGTTTGAACGTGTCAATTTGTACATTTTTTCCTATCTGGATAGAATTTTACCAACAATATTGCACACAGTGATTTCCTAATTATCTCTCTTGAAAGTTCAATTTCAGTTAAGTTTTGTTACCATGTTGCAAAAAGATCACGCACTAAAAGTACTTTTACTTGGAAATAGCCCTGGTTTCGGACAGTTATAGTTTTAACCTATGTATCTTTGAGTAAAGCATTCAGACCTAATATGATAATAATTGAACCAAAATTGTGACAACTAGATCAAAAATTAGGTTTTTGTAAGATTTCACATAGCGAACTACCTTTCGACCTACCATGACTAATAATGGATAGACCCTAGATATCTTGAAGGTAAGCATTCAGTTGGTTTTGAAGCAAGTCAGATTAACGTTATGACATCAATCAGGGGTTATTGCCCCTTTTCCCGCCAAAATCAGATTTTTGCAATTGATTCTTGGATTATTAGGTCGATTTTCGAGGTAAAAATAGCAAGCTAAATAATGTTCGATTTATCTTTTCTGCAGTGTATAAGCTTCAAAGTGAGACATGCAAACTTAAAGTGGTAGCTAAAGGGAGTAACATCAAAATAACATAATTTACCCTCTATTGATTTAAGAATCTCACTTTTACAACTCGAAAGTAATTCCTAGAAATAACAATGCCGATAATTCAAAAAAAATTGTTGGGTCAGTTCAATACAGGGGGGTTACTTTCATTTGTTTAACGTAAAAATAAATTAATAAATCAGATCATAATTTGTTTTGGTATACGATATAAGTTCATAAAATATGTAATTTAGTCAATTTAAGGAAGCATTCTACCTACTTTGAGCCCTAATTATCATAGATAAAAATACATTCCACCCTTACTACAACTTAAAAGTTTTGAAGTATAACAAGCTATCTTGTTTACATTTTTTTTGTAAAGAGAATGGAAAAATAATCAAATTGCACATAGCTTGATAATTTAATTGGGTGTATTTATTTACTTTATTTTTGAACTGTAACATTTACTGTGTAACTTTTTTAGTATTATTACCAATACCTTAGGTAGAACAAATAGAATTGAAATCACAAGAAACATAAGTGTCTGATATTTGACTGTAAAATAAGTTAGTTTCCTACCATAAGCCAGAAATATTATTCAAAATACAAATGGTCTCGGGGCATATGCATACTCAACAATCAAAAAGTTGCTGGAGGCTAGGAAAGGAAGTAATAGTAAGACTGGTGTGACAATTACCGGGAATCCATTGTAAGGCGTTCTAGCCGCGCGTATTACCTTAACGTTTTCTAAAAGCAGCTAAGCATAGATCCCGATTAAAAAAACCAAACCAAGTTCAGGTTATGTTGAATTTTGACGGTTTGGGATCAGGGTCATGAGTTTCCAAGAAAAACATAACAATAATTTCTACGAAAACTTTTGGTTGCAATTGTAACAAAAATGCTATTGGCGCGAAAATTTTAAACATCTCTTCCTAATCCACAGAGCATTCAGCCTTCCTTCATACATGGCGTGAATCATCATCCAATGCTTGCTCACTTTCAACATCACGAAAATTAGCCGTACGTTGAAAGGTGCCGTAATTTTCATAAAGAGATTAAGAACAGAATCTGTAAAAGCCATCTAATCCTAAAGAAATAAGCTTAGAACTTTTGCTTATACTCCAACTCTGATGGAAACATCCGAGCGAGTTTAAACTTTGTAACGCGAACATGTATCAGATAGAGCTTCAAAGCGTCGCCTACCGAATTGATGTCCATTGGACATCTACTTTCAGTTGTACGACCTTATTTCGCTTCACCTTTTGTCAGCCATCGTGCATCACAGCAATTCAAACATCGATTTAGGTAGTCAGATAGAGGTCCTATATGTTGCCGTGAGAAAACTGTTATGTCGGATAACTTCTTCCTATCTTTGAACGTAAGTAGATAAGTCAGATACCTACTTCCTGTTTTATGACCAACAAATTTTCGTCGTACTTTTCTCATCAACTATGAATCACAATGTTAAACTTGGTATGGTGTATCAGATAGAGGACTGATGTGTCAATTTCTGAATTCTAATTCAAACTATACACTTCAAAATAATTATCTATGAGGTTTTCGAGTTCAAACTTCACATTCAAATTTTCAAACATCAGACTTTTCACTTCCTCCATCCAACTGCACAGTTCACAATGCTGACTTTCAACTAAGAATTTCACACTTACGATTTCACACTCCAATGATATGTTAAATTAAAAAAGAAGTTGTCACCGGTCTTTTATAGCCCTGTATGGCCTTTCAAATCCAGGTTTTTGGGATCTCTACTAAGATACTGGTATTTATTTTGTTTATCCATGCGTTAAAATATCAAGACCATTGTGTAAGTGCTCAAGGTGAGCTATTGTGATGGGGTGCTGTCCGGCGTCCGTCGTCCAACTTGTTTGCGAAAAACCTTGTGTGTACACTAGGGGCCACATTTTTTGACCCAAATGTCTTGAAACTTGGTCAGAATGTTTGTCTCCATCAAATCTCGGTCAATTTGAAAATTGGGTCAAGTGGGGTTAAAAAGGGGGTCAGGGGGTCAAATTTAAGGAAAACCTTGCGTGTACTCTAGGGGCCACATTTTTGGCCCAAATGTCTTGAAACTTGGTCCGAATGTTTTTCTCCATCAAATCTCGGTCTTGATCAAAATTGGGTCAAGTGGGGTCAAAATTGGGGTCAATGAGACAAATTTTAGAAAAACCTTCTGTGCATTCTAGGGGCAGCATATTTGACTCAATTGTATGTCTTCTTGATATCTTTGACTTTTGTTAAGCCAGTAATGAATTATAATTAAGTAGTGTTGGCACTTTGTTTCCTTTATTAACTATATGCATCAGGTGAGAGCTAAAGGGCCAATGCCCTCTTGTTTGTAGAAAACTAGATTCGAGTTCCCTCACCTCCCCATGACGCTGTTCCCATTGTGGCACAACAGTCATGGTGTCCATGTCCATGTAGTACATAGTATGACCCCTAACAAATGGAACAGCCTGTTTGCCGTGGGCTGCGACCCATAATGGCTGATGACGGGATCCTGGTGGTTGAGTGAGCTCAGGGATTGGCTAGGCCCTGTGTTTGCAACACACCACTTTGGCCCTGAGTTGGGATAAACGGGAGGTCGGACAGGCCCGACCCGATCAATCGGCTGGTCATGTCTTGCCCTAGGGCGTTTAAATTAACCCTTTTATCAACAAACCTTCGTTTTCATTTGAATAAGATGTTTCTTTCACATGTCTTAGAAGGCGGTGGCTCATGGGCCATTTGAGCAAACATGGTGTTTAATCGACAATTATGCTTTCCGTCATTTCTTCATGCTTGGGTGAATTAATTGACGGAGGTATGTATTGCTTGATCTAGCCATTTTGCACCGAGTATATCGGCGATGTATCCCCGGCACCTTTTATGAGATGGAATTCCCCAGGCTAGGTGTCCCCATTAGTAAGACTACGAGGGCGGGTGGTTAGGAGCATCGCCGCTTAAACACATATAAAATAGCATGGCTTCATCCAAAAAAACCAAGACAGTACTTTCAGATTCTGAGGACGACACTATAAATCTTTTACCATATCCCAAATTCATAGTGATAGAAAATGAAGATCCAGAAATCCCAATAGCATAAATTTCACCTTTTGTATTGAGAAACAAATACGGGCGATAATTGTCACTCCAAAATCAGTAAAAAACTTAAAAAATGGAAATTTGTTGATTGAAGTAACTAAAAGGGCCCAATCAGACAATCTTTTGAAAATAACCAAGTTTTTTAGTCACAAAGTAACAGTGTACCCTCATGAAAAATTGAATACTTCAAAATGTGTTATTCGTTGAAGAGAACTGTCTTCCTGCATGATATATGAAATTGAGTAGAACCTAAGATCTCAAGGTGTCGTAGCAGTAAAAGGAATTGAATTTACCAGGGAAAGCATGAGGATAAAAACAAATACCTATGTCTTAACATTTAATGAACCCACATTGCCTAAGGAAATAAAAGTCGGCTTTCAGGTTGTCAAGGTTGATGTCCCCAACCCTCTGCGTTGTTTTAACTGTCAGAGGTTTGGGCATCATGATAACAACTGTAAGAAAGCCATAATTTGTAGGAAATTCGGATTTGAAGGTGAGGAGGATGAGCAAAACGAGGATGATTGTCAGAATGACTTTAAATGTTTCAATTGTGGAATAGCACATCCTGCAAACTCAAGATTATGCCCGAAATTCCAGAAAGAAAAAGAAATATTGACTGTTAAATTCAAACAATCTGTCTCTTTCTTTGAAGCAAGGAAGATAGTTGAGTCCAGAAACGACACCAATAGCTATGCAAATAAAGCAAAGTCTTCACCAGAGCCAACAAAACCTTCAAATACACAAGAATGTACCACTTGTAAACGCATGCTTAAAATATTAACAGAAATGTTCCCAGATGTACGCAGTAAAATAGATCAGGTCTTGTCTGGAGAAACACCTTCAAATAACAACACAAATGTAAACACTTATGACAAAAAGGTCCGAGAATCTGAAAATAAGACAACCTTTTCTTAGCCAAATAAAATTAAACAAAAATGCAAATAAAAAGTCACCAAAAGATCAGTCTAAACCAGTGTCAGAGTCAGTCAACCAGAGGAAGACTCGGATTAGTCTGGAATGAGGTTGTAAATAATAATATCCCTCACCGTCATGTCAGTCTGGATACTTCTTTGCAAGCAGTGGTTGTAAGTATCTCGCTAAATAAAACAATTACATTACTATCTGTTTATCTTCCTCCTAGTTTCCCTGTAGATGGTAGAAAACTTGATAATCTCGTTGATCAGCTACCACAACCTTTTTTAATAATGGGGGATTTCAATCCTCATCAAGGGTTTTGGGGATGCTCCAATACAGACGACGAAGGTCGTACTGTTGAGGATTTTGTAACCGAGCATGATCTTGTTTTATTGAATGATAAATCTAAAAATTATCTCCATCCTGCAACTTTAACTTATTCATCACTAGATTTGGCTATTTGAAGTCCTAATATTTTTCCTGATCTTTCATGGAAAGTTCTTGCCTACCTTCATGGTAGTGACCATTTCCCTGTATATTCCCTGTCTATAAACCAAGAAGCCTTTGATGACTGTGAAAACTCTGCAGAATTGTTTACATCTTTACTTTATTCTGCTGCAGAAAAAAGGAATTCGACAAACATCGCCTGACTCAAAGAATCCAAACAAGCCATGGTTTAATGATGATTGCAAAAAGGCTATAACTGAGAGGAAACGCGCTCTAAGAGCATTTGGCTTAAGGCCTTCAAAGGAAAATCTTTCAAAAAAAATTTCAAAATTGCGCGTGAAAAAGCACGTCGTACTATTAAACAAAGTAAGCGTTCGTCTTGGAGACAGTATGTCTCTAGATTAAATTCTAGATCATCTATCAAAAAGACTTGGGACATGATACGTAAAATTAGTGTGAAGAATACATCACTTAATGTCGGTCATCTTAAAACGGATGACGATAACACAGATTCTTCAAAACATGACATTGCTAATGTCTTAGCAGACACGTTTGCTAAGAAATCTTCCTCTTCTAATTATTCACCTACGTTTCTAAACTTCATTTTAGTTCCAGAAATCTGGGACACTATAATAGAGACTTCCCGTTAAGGAATTGAAAAAAGCTTTAAAACAAGAGGGCCAAAGTGTCCCTAAATCGCTCACCTGAGTTAACTATTTTAAGATCTGACCTCTCAACCTAGTGTCAAACCAAACTTGACCCAATTCAAACCAGACTGAATTGTCATAAAGACAATCAACCTAAGCAATTTTAAGGGTGATTGGGAAACAAATATGGCCTCATGAGAGTCTACAAAGTGTTTCTAAAATTTGACCCCGTGACCTCATTTTTTACCCCAATTTACCCAATTTTGAACTTGACCTTGATTCATTTAGCCATTGATTAAGACCAATTTTCAGGTTTATTGAGCCAAAATTAAGGCTCTTAGAGTGTCGACTAGTTTTTTTTTATATAAATATTTGACCCAATGACCTCATTTTTTGCCCAACTTGACCCAATTCTGATCATGACCTAGATTTCATCAAGCCATTGATTCAGACCAATTTTCAGGTTTATTGAGCCATAATTAAGGCTCTTAGAAGGTCTACAAGGTTTTTTTTTAAAATATTTGACCCAATGACCTCATTTTTTGCCCAACTTGACCCAATTCTGATTACGACCTAGATTTCACCATCACATTGATTCCGACCGAATTTCAGGTTGATTGAGCAAAAAAATATGGCTTCTAGAGTGTCTCAAAGGTTTTCCTAGAATTTGTTTCTGTATCCTCATTTTCGACCCTACTTGACCCAGTTTCTAACTTAACCTAGATTTCATCAAGACATTCTACAAGTGTCTACAAGCTAAATGTTGACGCCGCACGACGGACGACGGTCATCATGCGACCACAAAAGCTCACCTTAAGTGCTCAGGTGAGCTAAAAATGTCACGAAACTGCTGTTCACTATCAATTCCTCAAACGTTTACCTTCTAATTCCCTTCATTGCTTACTTGAAATTTACTACCAGGTTGGGAAGACGGGAAACATTCCAGCCTCTTGGCGGGATGCTATCGTTCCACAAATACATCAAATTATCGCCCTATTGCATAAACTAATTGCATTTGCAAAACTATGGAAAGAATGGTTAATGATCGTCTTGTCTGTTTTCTTGAAAAGAACCACATTATTACGTCAGTCCAAAGTGGCTTTCGTAAACAGAGAAGCACTCTTGATCACCTTGTCCGCTTCGAGACATTTATGCGAGAAGCCTTTATAAAGAAGGAACATGTTGTTTCTGTCTTTTTCGATCTCAAAAGTGCTCATTATACCACATGGAAGTATGGAATTATGAACGACCTCTATGATTTCGATATACGAGGTCGCCTTGCCTATATCATCTCAGCTTTTTTGGATGAACGGCAGTTTAGAGTCCGGGTTGGAGATACTTTATCTGATCCTCATCAACAAGAAATGGGTGTTCCCAAAGGGGAGTATTTTATCGGTGACACTTTTTAGTGTCAAAATAAACAATATCGTTAAAACGGTTTGTCCTGGCGTGGAATGTTTCATTTATGTTGATGACTTCTGCATCTGTTACAGATCAAAACACATGTGTACAATTGCAAGACAGTTGCAGCAAGTTTTAAACAATCTTTCAAAATGGTCCAATGAAAACGGCTTCAAATTTTCAAAGACAAAAACTAAATGTATGTATTTTTGTCAATCAAGGAAAATGCACTCCGATCCAGAATTAAAGTTGGACGGAGTGCCGATTGAAGTTGTAAAGGAATTTAAGTTCTTAGGACTCCTTTTGATTCTAAACTGTCGTTTATTCCACATATTGACAATTTCAAAAATAAATGCCAAAAGGCACTTAATCTTTTAACTGGTGTATCGAGTATGGATTGGGGAGCCGATAAAAAGGTTCTATTGCGCCTTATAAGGGCACTTGTTAGATCAAAGCTAGACTATGGCTGTGTTGTTTATGGTTCTGCATGCCCTACATACCTTCGCAAACTTGATACTATTCATAATCAAGGATTGCGTTTGGCGTTGGGTGGATTTAGAACATTACCAGTTAACAGAAGCAAATGAGCCTTCCTGAAATTTTACGAAGAAAGAAGCTTTCTTTACAATATTATTTAAAACTTAAATCCAATCACGATAATCCTACTCATAAAGTTGTGTTTGATCCAAAATAAAGAGAGGAATTTAAAAAGAAAAATAACCCTAGACTTTCCTTCAGTTTGCGTTGTGAGGCTGATGTAAATTCTCTAAACTTTGATATAGAGGACGTGGTAGAACATATTGTTTCTGATGTTCCTTCATGGACATATAAAAGCCCCACGTTTTTTTTATGATCTTTGCTTCAAGCAAAAATGATACAACGGATCCAACTTTTTTTAAAACAAAGTTCTTGGAAGTCAAAGAAAAATACACATCATACGAAGAGATATACACAGACGGTTCAAAAGATGGCGAAAAAGTTGCTTCAGCCACAATTTTAGATGGCGAAAATATCAATTCCGCCTTCCAAATAACTCTTCCATTTTTTCAGCCGAGCTTAAGGCCATTGATCTCGCAATCGATCATATGATCGCAGAACGTTTCTCTCGCTATATCCTTTATACTGACTCTATGTCAAGCATACAAGCGATTGAGCACGAGAAAACTGACAACCCCCTTATCGTAAGACTACTCGATAAAATAGCTCAGCAAATTGAAGTTGATCTCGTTTTCTGCTGGCTTCCAAGCCATATTGGTATTTGTGGTAATGAGGAGGCAGATAAAGCTGCCAAGGATGCATTAAAAATCGAAGTACCTTTTACCGATTTTAAACCCTAAATACATAGTTTTATTCATGATATCTGGAGGAACTGTTGGGCTGATCCAGCTAACCACATAATAAATTATTTTCTGTTCGACAGGACCTCGGCGATTGGTTACTTGGTTACAGGTCATGCCGTCGCGAAGAGCTAATTTTAATTCGATTACGCATTGGTCATTCTCACTTGACGCACTCCTTTTAAAAGAAGAAGAGATGCCAATGTGCATCCCATGCAACGCTCCTCTTACTATCAAACATATTTTTATAGATTGTATTGATTTCTCTTTTATCAGAGACGGATATTTTAAAGTTGATAGTATGAGGCAGCTGTTTGATTATGTCATATTGGAATTGATTTTTGACTTTCTTAAGGCAATTCACTTATATAATAATATCTGATTTTAGGTTCTATTGACCGTTTCTTTATTTTCAAAATGTTCTATAAAATTTTAGCATTTTCAATAGCTTTTTTGGTTATTTTTTCTTTTATGATTGAGAAATTCTTTTGGATTTATAAGTTTACATTGATTTGTTTTATAACGTTGTTAATTTGAATTTTAGTACAGGCATGAATAACTTTTTTGAATTTTCCGGTCGGATGGACTCGCACATGGGCCGTCCTTCTGATCTTGGGAGAGTCCAGTTGCTTTCGTGCTCACGTCGGATTATTCCAGTTTTATACATGAGTGTTTGCACCAAACATGACCTTAGTTGGCGACGGGCCGTAAAACAATATTCATTCATTCTTTTGCCCTCATTCTCTTAAATAATCTCGATCTACACATAAACAACATTTGTTACAGCTTCTTACCACCTGATTCAATGGTACCCCATCCAGAAACAACCGCAGAGGTAGCACCAGAGTAGTCTTTTGGAGGCAAATTTATCGGTAGAGCTTTAGATTCCACGTCTTGTCTGGAAACATCAACGCTTAACATCGCAATATCACTGTCAAATGTATTTGAACTATAGTTGGGATGAATCACAGGGTTGGATACTGGTCCAATCACAGTGCCTGAGTTGTACAGATCCTTTAAATCAAGTATTCCAAATGCGACCCGCACTCTGTTCATACTAAAATAGAATTTAAAAAATGGTTAATTACTCGAGAAAGGCGAAAATACGCCGATTTCGTTCGATAATTGCTCGTCTTAATTTCGTCTACAATAGAACAGAAATTCAGCGCGTCTACTTGCAATGCTTTTCTGGACTCGTAAAGGATATGCTTATGCTTTTCTTAAAGGAAGTCTCATAACATATCCGATTTACCGTCCCTATGGTCAACAGCAAAAGCTATATTTTCACAATTAGCGAAACCTCGGGTATAGATAGTTCTGCTCTTTATTTATGAAAATTTCATAAATCGTCCCCGGCGGATAAGCTATAATTTAATTTCAATAATGTTAAAGTGAGACAAAATATGGATAATGTAGGATTCAGTGTACAGTTATTACATTTATGTTTAACTGTGATAGTATTGTCAGGGGACAATAAGTTTCTGATGTGTTGCATGATACCTAAGGGCAACAGTTAATAATGTTATCCTCTACACCGAGGGAAATAGTTTTTCACTTTAAAACCAATCACCATCAAATAACTGTTGTATATCCTGTTTATCATTCAGAGTAATATTTTTCTCGGTCAAAGAAATGCTAAGTAAAGAAACAAACAGAGAAAAAGACGAGTTAAGAATAAAATTAATGAGTATTCACTACGCGCGTTAATTACACGTGCAGCATAACGACATGGACAACCGTTTGGTGGTCAGTGCGCATGGATGAAACGTTTCATATTGTTGCCCAGTCCCGTGACGGGTTTTGATATAGTCTATGAAACAGTCCAAAATGGTTATGACACAATTATTTATGAATCAGGTAATATAACATGAGTCACTTAGAATGCCTTTGCGAATTTCTTAAAATCAAATGTTTACCACTAACATTTTTTTGAATATGGGCTTTTCCGAAAACCTAAGCCAACAGGGGACCAAATCACAATCACTTGACTTCATGACGTCAGTTTGGGACTAAAGCCTTTTGAATAGATGGAATAAGTATTCGCATTTTTTATGGAATTAATCATCGCGAAGCAAGTTTCAATAAGTAAGCAAGAGAACGCCGAAATATTCTTTTTTTTTATTTTTGTGCATTAAACTGTATCGATTAAGTGCTGCCGAAGATATTCCGTTTTTTTATTTAGATTTTGCTAAATTTTGAAGACCTACTCCAAAATTTTGTATTGTAATCGATGCTGATCTTTAACTCCACTCGACGAATTCAAGTGAGCTATTTAAATGGCGGTGTAAGCGTCGTGCGTGTGTGCGTCCGTAAGTGTTAAAATCTTTATCAAAACATCTTTTCCTTCTAAGCCAATTGGCCGATTTTGATGAAGGTTGGCATGGATGTTTCTTGTGTAACCTTTGACTTAAATTGTTAAAGATATTTTGATTGACCCCATAATTGTGGTCGTTGCAGGGGGTTCTTATTTTCATTTTTATTGTTACATGTTTTTATCTGCTCATTCCAACCATTGTGTCAATTTCAATAGAAACCTAGTATTGGCGTTCCTTAGGTGATCTTTTTTTCAAATTATAAAAAAGACAAATATTGGTTTACCTAAGTGGAGTTTTTTCAATTCATTTTTTAAATTCTTCTCCTCCCAAATCGTAGAACTAATTTCAATGAAACTTGGCATGGATGTTCCTTAGTGGCCTTTTACTTTAATTCTTCAGGAAATCATAATTTAATCCCACATAGCGGTGTGGAAGGGCGGGCTCATTTGGATTTCAATTTCTTTTTCAAATACCTTTCCTCCCATACCTCTGAGCCGATTTCAATGAACTTTTGCATGAGTGGGTCCTTGGATGACGCTTTACAGAAATGTCTCCAATCTTTTTGCCAGTTTCACTAAAATGTGTTAACTCAGTTTCACTTAAATGTGTTAACTATGAAATTGGCACGGGTTCGATCCCCGGCCGCGGCACTTATCCTTTCCGACATTTGTCTTCCACCAATGGGTAGATAATCGTAAACCTATGTGGAATAGCAACTGGAGGCTAGGAAAGGGATGTGGTGGTAGTACTGGTGTGAGAAATACCAGGAATCCATCGTTAGGTGCTCCAGTCGTCGCGATATAACTGAGAGATTGTTGAAAGCGACGTAAAACCCCAATTCAAATCAAATCAAAGTTAACTATGAAAATCTAACCTCAATCAATTGGACAAATTTTAGTGAATCTTGGTATAAAAGTGCAATGATTTACCTTTAATTGAATATCTATTTCGCAAATCTGGAGATGTTTAAGCCAGTGCAGCTTTGCAGGTCTTCTTTGGCTTTTTTATTGTATGTTGCAGCGAAACATATTTACTTCACTCTTCTTATATAAAAATGATACGTATAAGTGCAAGATTTTAAATAAAATTCTATTTTTGTCAAATTGTGGCAATACCTTTTTACACATTAAACGTCAAATAAAAAAATCATATTTGCTATATAAATTTGACGCAAATTATTATTTTGGTGTTTTTCAAATATTTGATATTTTTATTATATATATTAGCATATAACAGAAATATTATGATAAAAAAATATGATCCCGATGGTCCTAGATCGCTCACCCGGGTTTCCTTGACCCCTCGGACATCACATCATTTCAATAGGCACATATAAACAAGGATTTACTTTCTACATAAGATAGATAACATGGATTGTTTTCAGCAAAGAGTAAAAAAGATATGCCTTGCCACAGCCTTTATAAAAATAATGGGGCGTGAAATAAACAAACTTGTTGAAAAACAAGTAAATGGAAGTATTAAGAAAAGTCCCTCTCTTCTGGTTTCAGAGGTGAAAACAATTCCTCCTTTGTGTCGTTGTAAAACGGAGTGGGTCCTTTTCGATCCAAAAAAATATTCTTATTAAAAAAGAGCCATCAATGACCGGTTATGCTCTTCGAATTAGTGCTTGGTAATAAGATTTACTAACAACAGTTCACAATGGCATCTTTTGTATGAGGTGTTTAATAGCATCTGCTAAAGGGTTCCCAGGATTGTGGAGAAAAAGTTAAGGACCGATCACTGGGAGAAATGTAAAGATATCACATCATGTGCCTTTTAAATGATGTTGTTATTGCGCACATATTTCCAACTAGTGTTTCTCACTAGTGAATTAATAGATCAGTAGCTCATGCTTAAGAAATTCAACATTTTCTTTTAATGCTTTTTGGCGAAAAACAAAGAAGAGCACCGCCAACGGTTGCCTACGCTTTGCGGGAAAGTGATGGATGGTAAAATAGAGAGTCAAAAAAGAGGAATTTTATGCACAAAATGTTTTTAGAGACACTTTTCAACAGTTGGTGTCTTTACTAATCAAAATTTAAAGTAAAGTGTGAAGTGCTTATGTTATTAATGAGTGACGTTAACAAAATGACCTTGACATAAGACTTTGTCATTGTTATGCAAGTGACGGTCTTGTCACAAGAAATGCATAATGAAATTCCATAGCTCTATGACTTACCAATCAAAAAGTACGGCTAATATTAGATTTAACTACAAAAAATTATACCTTGAAAATACCTTGACATAGATTGATGACCTTGAACTTGGTACAAACAGAAAGATCTCAGGCAATCATCACGTAAAATATGATGGCCCTACCCCTTACCACTTAAAAAGTAAAGGCCAATTTTAATATTTGTTGTTGTTAAATACATTCGAACTTGAAAAAATGACCTTGACCTTGACGTAAGACCCTGAACTCTGTGCCAGAAGGTAGGCCTTGTCGTTGCAATCATCAAGTGAAATATGAAAGCCCTATCATTCACCTATCAAAAGATGTGTTCAATTTTAAAATTAATTTTGTTTTACCTTGAAAAATGACCTTGACTGATGACCTTGAACTTGGTACAAACAGAAATGTATTTTACATGTGATGTATGAAGACCCTATCTGATTCAAATAAAAATGTATGTCCAGTTTTGAGGTTTTTTATGATCGAAATTATTGACCTTGACAATTTGACCTTAACATTGGGGAGATTTTTGCCTAAGTTATCTAATTAAATGCCTTGTCACGAGTGATAAACATTGAAAATAATGAGGCTTTATCACTTGAATTTGCGAAATTATGGCCCAAAGTTAAATTCTGACCTTTACACACGATCTTGAATAATGACCTAGACCTGGGTACCAACAAAAAGGCTTTGTCACAAGCAATGCACATTTGAAATATGAAGAACATGTCTGTAACCAATCAAAAGTTATGGCCAAAATACGTTTTTGCAAGACAAATAGAGAGCTTACGTAAAGCTAAAAAAATAAGACCCCTTTTCCTATTACACATGCTTTTTACATAGTTCCAATGGTGACTCTACAATCCCAAATAATAAATGAAGCGACGAGAGTGACAAATTTAGACATTCACAGCCTGACAATTTTACCAGATTCCGGTTTTTTGTTTCAATATAACGATATGTGGAGTGACAAGCGATGTTCCAATTGAAAACGTTTGATTGACCTTACGTGTCAACGTTTCCCAAATTTCTGAAGCTTTCGCTGTCCTTGCACATTTCAAATGATCAGGTTAACTTGAAGCGATCATGGGAAGGTTCAAGAAACAATTTAATCGTGTTTGGAAATATAAACGTAATAGAAAATTGATAATACAGAAATACCGTTATGTGATCTTCCTCGTTAATGACACTATCACTGTTTCTTGTTGATGATTTGAGCGGCTTTCTTTGAACAGATTAAGTACTCATGCAAAGTGGTAAAAAGCGGAAATATCAGACTAACTTAAGCTTGTAAAAGGGATCCCGCGACATTAAATGCATGAAACGTCACGTAAAGCATTAACTGATGATCTGCAAAGTAACAATTGTTAATTCGGATAGCCAATTGATTAGTTGATAATCTAATACCTCGGGAACTAACTCACTTAATTGATATTAACTCATACTTTTACAACCAAATGTGTTGCAAAACTTTTTTGACTATGTAAATGACCCCAGAGGAATGATATTAAAACACTGGTACATGTGCACTATATAATATTTAAAAAAAATATGAAAGATGTATGCCTTTTTTTTGGTTTCAGAGTTAAAGAAAAATAGGATGTGTTCATGTTCAGTCCAAATTTGACCCCAAGGGTATGATATGAACAAAATTGGTATAATGCTGCATAGCAGAATATTACGACTAGAACTGCCTTGTGTTTTCAGAGAAGATTTTAATAATTTCGCACCAAGTTTTTATGTATAATTGGATACGCCTAGGTGAAAGCCAAATTGAACCCCAGGGGTTTGCATGAGCATACTTGATTAATGTCTACTACACTACCCCAATGCTCTAACTACCCCGATCGGAAATTTAGATTTAGAACTTCTTTTGAACTGGAAACAGAGATTGAAAATTATATGAAATAGACAGATTAAAAATTTTTTCAATATAGTGTGTTCTGAATATCATCAAGCAACCAGATGCGTCGAAGTTTAAAGCATTTTAATAACCTTTGGTTAAAATACGAATAAACAAACCCAGTGTGTAATGTTCGAACTGTCCCCAAGTTATGAAACAGTCACTGAGTGGTTGAATTCCATCCATTTCCTGATAACCAAAACAATTTCATGACTTTTCCTTTTGAATTTTACAATTTCCCGTCTCACTCACATCTGGAAAAAGCGCTTTTCAATCTATTGCTTTAAAGGGGTTTAGCGGTAATCTTACTGTAATCTGCCATATTGATGCGTCTTGAGCACCTAATAATGAGTTCCTCTTTTTAAACACTAGTACAACGCCAATACAGTTTTCGATTCTTCAGCGTCTAGGCCACAGTTTGTTATATGTCTATCGGCGAGAGGCAAATGGACACTTAAATCATCTTTGTGTGTGTCTCCCTCGGTCGAGTCAAGCTACTGATACCGTGTTTCGCAGGCCAACGCTCTATCGATGGAGGTGCATCAGCGGTCTTCACAGGTTTTCGAGAGAGTAAATATCTCTGAATGTGATAATTTCAATAAAACTTTCACCGTTTGCGTGTGTGAAAAGTTTCGTCGACATGCACTCTTTGTGCGTTGCTACATGTGACCTTAAATCCTTGACAGATCCTTTTCGATGGGTCCTTCAGAGAACCTTTTCGATGGAGGCCCTCAATCAAGTGGAGCAACCTTTGACTAGATCGATGCTCTTTTTTTTCTGTCTTTCATTGAAATCTGAACAATATTTCAATGTCCCGAATGTCTTGAAATGAATACACTTTGTATGGGTCCATAAGATAATGCTACATACCAAATATGAAAACTGTCTACAATCCTGTTTCATAGAAAAATATTTTTTAAAGATTTTCGCTCTTTGATTCCTTGTAAAAGGGGTTGCACCAGGGTGGAGCCCAAATATGACCACAGGGTCATGATACTAACAAACTAGGTAAAGGTCCACTAGATGATGCTACATTCCGAAAAATCAGGGCCGTCTGCCTTCTGGTTCAAGAAATGACTATTTTGGGAATTTTCCTTTTTCACTCTTTTTGTTTCCATGGCAACCAGAGTAAAGGGTGGGTTTCGACAGCGTTGAACATCCATGCGAATAAACATCAAGATTTGCCCGATCGTTTTGAATGGAGAAGACGTTTTAAAATATATGGATGACGCATTGGGGACGTCTGACAATGGACAAACACAATAGCTCACCTTGAGCACTAATGCTTAGGTGAGCAAAAAAGTGAGAAGTGTACGTTTGCGTACATTTGACGAAACGTCGAAATATACTTCGAATGACGGCATCAACTAAAAAGATCATGCCCGAAACATATCATTAAAAAATCAGAGTACTGATGGTCCTGAAGGCCATGAAATGTTTAAATTTGTAAGATGATAACTTTTAGAAGTTATCAAGTCATTTCTTTTCCACATTGATTTTAACAACACTTTCCTAGTCCTGCCTTCGCGATAAAAAAGGCGATCACGAATAATTTCCTCCTGTGACACACACTGGATAGATTTCCAATGACGATGGTATTATTACAGATCAGAATATCGTGAAATTGACACCTTGAATTATTTGGGAATGAATTTTCGCTAATTTTGTTCAATATCAAGAGAATAGGTAACTTAAATCCCCCCGATCTTAGCAACATATGCCTATGAGAGCGATAAAAAGCTTTCTTTGTCTCTACGAAACAATCAGCCACCGTCACAACGCAGTTGGTAGCGCGTCGGAGTGTCAATCTAGAAGTTCCGGGTTCGATCCCTTACGTCGGCACAATTTTTCCGACTATTGCTCTCCCACCAATTGGTTGATAATCGTAGACCTATGTGACATAAAAGCTGGAGGCTAGGAACGAGTTAATTAGGATACTGGTGAGAGAAATACCAGGAATCTATTGTTAGGTTCTCCGCCGCGATATAGCTGGCAGATCATTGATTTAGAATGATTTGATCGTGGTATATGTCAATATAATGAAGTGATTATGTTACATACGAGGGATGATCCAGAAGTTCGTTAAATGTGCTAATAACTTTCGCATTTCTGGCTTGTTCGGTATATGATTTGGTGAATGTGCAGTTTAGTAACTGCGGAGTTCTTAAATAGTATAGTCGTTGCAGGATTATCTTCAGCCTATGGATACGTTACCATAGTAACACATGTATGCTTAGGCGGGGGAGCTTGAAAAAATATTGAAACTCTCTAAAATAAACCAAGTTTTCTGTAAGTATTCTGAAACTGTGGTTGAAAATCCTTGGCTGAATTAAATAAGACGCTAATAGAAAATTATTTTATATTTTAAAGCTTGTTTGGAGACTTTTTCGGACACAGAATATTTTAATAACACAGACTACTCGCGAAATAAAAACAAGACGTCAAAACCAATTTTTCACTTTGAAATCTTTAAAATCTTCTCCTCCCAAACAATTGGGCTAATTTCAATGAAATTTAGCATGGACGTTCCTTGGGTGTCCCTCTTTCAAAGTTGTTCAAGAAATTTGGATTGGCCTCCAAATATGGGCGTGTTAGGGTGGGGCTTAATTTGAGCCCGAAATCTTCCAACAACTTCTCCCAAACCACTGGGCCGATTTCAAGGAAACTTCACCAGAATATTCCTTAGGAGACCCTTTCCAAAAGTTGTCCACAAAATTTAAATGGCCCATAAGTGTGGTTGTGGCAGGGTCAGGCTTATTTTAAGCCCGAAATCTTTGAATGACATCTCCTCCTGAATCACTGGGTTGATTTTAATGAAACTTAACCAGAATGTTCATTTTGTGTCCCTTTAAAAATTGTTGGCGAAATTTTGACTGGCCCTTTACTATTGGCATGACAGGGTGTGGCTTATTTTGAGCCGAAATCTTTGAAATATTTCTCCTGATGAACAAGTCGCCGATTTCAATGAAACTTGATAATTTTGGTCTTATGTGGGCCATACCCTGTTAATTACTATAAAATAGGTCTAAAGAGAATTGAAAGTGTTGTTATTATTAAAAGAAAGCTTCATTTAATGTATGTCTAAAGATGTTAAAGCCAGTGGAGCGATAAAGGCCCTCTTGGACCTCTTGTTGTACATTTCTTTTGGAAATATTTTAGCTTAGATCAAGGCATTCTTTTGTGTATTTCAAAATTCACTTTCAAGCTTCGTGCTCAAGGTGAGCTCTTTTGTAATTTGGATGTATTTTCGTTTTTTCGAAGAAAAGACGCTTTACCTCTGTTTTTTACCCTGTACATACGCTTTTCATACGCTCTGTACATTGAACGTCCGTCCAGTGTGATTTCATCCGCATTCAACGTCTTGAGCTGCACAAAACTTGTAGAGCGAATAAACCTTCCGCTTCGTACGATATAAATGCGAAACAATTCGAGGAACAAACGCTACGTATCCGATACAATCCGTCATACATCCGCTGTATCCCGAATACACTTTCACTTTCAAGCTTCGTGGTCAAGGTGAGCTCTTTTGTAATTTGGATGTATTTTCGTCAGTCGTCAATGTTTACTTTGTATGCCCTCTAGAGGCCTCATTTCTGTACGGTCATCTTTAAGACTAGTAAAATTTATTGTCTTGATGAAATGTTTAATTAGAAATTGAGTCAACTTTGGTTCAATTCTTTATTTCAGCCGGTCCTTAAACAAATAAGTAGAAAGAAGGGCACGAGGTAAAATCTTCTGTGAAACTAGAACGAGGTAATGAATTCAAATTCAATTAGGCTCGGTCCCACTGCACTTCCGGATGCATTGGAGATATAATAAGTATGAAAATCTTTACATCCGAAGAAAAGACGCTTTACCTCTGCTTCTTAACCTGTACATACGCTTTGCATACGCTCTGTACATTGAACGTCCGTCCAGTGTGATTTCATCCGCACACAACGTTTTGAGCTGCACAAAACTTGTAGAGCGAATAAACCTTCCGCTTCGTACGATATAAATGCGAAACAATTCGAGGAACAAACGCTACGTATCCGATACCATCCGTCATACATCCGCTGTATCCCGAATACATCCGTAGGTCATCCTCGATACTCGAATCCAGTTTGGTTGAAAACGTTTTAGGGGCGGAACTATTGGGAATACGTAAAAGTTATCAAAAGGAAGTAATGGGGATATTTAAGTATGTTGGCGTAAGCATCACCTAAATTTTAATAATCTGCTCTCTATCCATTTTGTTTCAGCTCATAATACGCAATGTATACGGCCAATACTTTATGTATCCTCTCTTTCCGCTATTCAAATACGCCACAATTACACCCGGTAACTGTCATCCGCCCTGATCCGCGAGGCTTCCGATGAACATCCACTCAACATCCCGGCTATATCCTTTTAGGCGTCCGATTCTTTCCGTTTTGTTTATCGCAAATTTATCATTAGTTTTTATAGAACGGATGGAAATTTCACTCTTCCGCCGTGTCGGTTCATTTTGTGTCCGTTTCGTAGTGAAACCGGGCCTTTAGAAAAAGAATGTACGCACTCTTAACCCCAATTTTTTGTCCAGTTAATCTTGTTCAGTTTGATTGTCATAATGTTATATCGGACGAGTTTCGAAATGTAGTCAACTGGTGGAAAAAAAACTAGGTCACAAGGTTTTATCTTTAGACAGGAGGACCATGATGGTCGCTCACATTCGTGTCCTTGGATCCTGCCAAATCAAAGTGAATTGCTTTGAAAGGTGACCAATTTGCCCATTTTTTCAGCAAAATCATTTCTACCTCGACTGTCCAAAGGCAATCGATATTTTCATGTCGGAAAGTCCATCATGCGTCCGTGCGTTAAGCCATCTCCTGCCAAACTATGGAGCCAATTTCAACTCAAATTAGCACGAATGATCCTTCGGCGACCCTCTTTAAAATTATTCTAAGATATTTTGATTGAACATCTTTTTCAAAAATATTGGCCTGATTTCAACATAACTTGGCATGAGCGATCCTTGATTGGCCCTCTTCTTTAGTTGTTCAAATATAAATGTGGCAGGGGGAGGGCACGTTTCCTCTCGGCTATAGCCTTTTTGCAATCACCATTATACCATGGCTTATTTGGATTCCTTGGGTCAGGCGATGTTTGTGGAATACTTCTTTCTGTAGCATAATAAAGTAAAGATGTAAACAAGTCTGCAGGGTTTTCACAGTCATCAAAGGCTTCTGGATTTATCGACTGTTCGCAGGTGGTTTTAAAAAGTTCCCAACCAGTCTTATGGAGTTTCCAACGCATAGGGCGCTCCTGAACGGATGGTCCTAGTTCGGAGATCTGAATAGGGAAATGGTCACTACCATGAAGGGCGGAAAGAACTTTCCATGAAAAATCAGGAAAAGTAACAGGACTGCAAATAGTCAAATCCAATGAAGAATAATGTCCAATTGCAGGATGAAGATAAGTTTTAGACTTACCATTCAGTATAACAAGATCATGCTTAGTTACAAAATCCTCAACAAAACGACCCTTGTCGTCTGTATTGGAGCATCCCCATAACTTATGGTGAAAATTGAAATTTCCTCTAGTTATAAAAGGTTTGGGTAGCTGATCGACTTGATGATCATGTTTTCTGCCATCAACAGGGGAAATTAGAGGGAAGATAAACAGAACAGGGAGTAATAGTTCTATTAAGAGAGGCATTCACAGCCACTGCTTGAAGAGAAGTATCTAAGGTGGAAAAGGACAATAGCGTTTTTTAAGATAAATGCATAAAGATTGGTATCTATGGAAACTTTGTCTTAGCGCAATCTCAACGGTGTATATTTTTTAATTTCAATTCGGAATTTACGTTACAAAGACGTCTTTTAAATGACGATTTCGCGCCTTTTTCACAAATGACCCTACACCTTCTTAAACGCTTCCTGTGATCGTATTTAAGACGATTCAATGCAATGGAAAACACCAAAATGACGCCAAATTAATTGTGAACATTGACATGATATCAGGAAATACTTACATTCAACGATAGAAACACGTGATTGAATCAAAGTCATTTTTTAAAAAAAAAAAAATGATACCCTAAAAAAAGCATTTAACTAACATTTCAAAAAATTGGCCCAATGAATATTTGTCTGAAATTTGATATTTCTTTTTCCTATTTCCGTTTTATATGCTCGCATCATAATGTGACATTTCACCGTACGGAATTTCTACAATAAGGGATCAAAGTTTATTACCTTAACGTCGAAATTTGGAAAAAGACAAACGCAGTTCGTCGAAAAATTCACTAAATACTTTTGACATACTTGACTAAAAGTATTCTAAAGATTTCTGTATATATAAAAACTTAGTGTCGAAAAGATTTTTCATTTTTTATAAACATTAATTGGAATTTTCAAATTTTATTTGAAATTATATCACTGCACCCAGAACTTGTCTTTTAACGTGCAAATTAATAGTAACGTCATTAGATCGAGCTTGCAATAAAAATTTACTAAAAAAAACAGCGTTCATTTATAGCAACGTCGACGTAATTCTGACTGAGGTCATAGATCAGCAACATTTGTGTTAGGAAAATTCATGTGTACCGCGAAGTTCTCGATGTATTTGAATGAAATTTCAAGGGCCTTTTCCTTAAAGGCTATTGAACACAACTGGGGATTATGATCTTTTTATACTAATAGGTCGCAAATATATCAAATTAAAGATAGAAAATCAATATGTATAATTTGAACGTCAATGTCACAGATTTAACGTCAAAATGTCAACCTTTAAATCTAGATTATAAAAAATCTGTGCGGTGAAACTTTTTTTTAAACATTTTCACCGTTTACCAAACTAGAATTTGAGAAAATAATATCAAAATTTGTCAAAAATTCATCGGGCCAATTTTGTAAAAATTTGTTAAAAGTGAGATTTTTGGAACAGTAAAAAATCTTAATATTAATTTCAATCAACTCACATGTCTATATAACTAGATTCAAAGAATTTTATATAGCATTTCGGTTATAACCATTCATTAAGCTTCATTTTGGTACAATTTCGGAACGAAAACGTCTTGTATTAAATCGCACTGCGCATTTAAATGGGAATAGGGTCGTTTGTATAAAGCGCACCAAACCGTTAATTTTACAACGTCATGGTAACGTTATTTCTGAATTTAAGGGCACAAAATATACGACGTTGAGATCACATTAACTTAGAGACTACATACATGCCAAGAATTATTTACTTCTCTCAAAAAACTCTATTGTCCTCTTCCACCTTAAATTAACATGACGGTGAGGGATATTATTACTTACAATAATTCCAACACCGCCCGAAGCTTTCTCGCGTTCTGTAAAGTTAGTAAAATAGCAAGCAAGATATTTTATTTGTGTCTTTGAGAAAACGTTTCTTGTAAACATACTGCAACTGATTTTTGTTTTGATACTAGAAGATTAAGTTCTTCAAAATTGGCCTTGATGCTGCGTATATTGTATAATGTTATTCACGATTGCCGGTCGAAACTGGAGGAGGACATACCTTCGTCAGATTGATACGAAGCTAAACTGGCTGGCAGACTCTGAATTACGTGTAGACTTTCTTTTTTGAGACGGATTGCTCATTCCTTTGCTAACATCTTTGTTAACAGTGATCCGAGCTGGTCGGGGATTTGTTTTGTTCTTTTCAGGAATAGTAACTTTGCTTTCTAGACTTTCGTGTTAGGAGTACTTACAGTTGGATCTTCAGAAAACATTATTTCATTTATCTTTTCATGCACTTCTGGAAACAACTCAGAAAGTATTTTCAACATATATTGACAAGAAGAACATTCCTTTTGCTTTTGTGACGACTCGGAAGAAGATTTGGTTTTATTTGCATAACTTTTTTCATTCGTTAGCACCTCTTCTCGGGATTCAACAATCTTTCTTGCCTCAAAGAAAGAGACCGACTGTCTATATTTAACATTTATTATTTTCTTCTCTTTCTGAAATCTTGGGCATTGTCAGAACTTGCAGGATGATCTTGTCCACAATTAAACCATTTGGAATCATTTTCACGTGTATCTTCATCATGTTCATCTTCAGGTCAAGAATAAGAACACTTTCTGCAGATCTTGGTGTTTGTACACCTACTTTCATGATGTCCAAATCTCTGACAGTTGAAACAACGCAGGGGATTTGGAATGAAGATATCTACTTTTACTATTTCAAAGCCTATCTTTATATCTTTCGGAAGAATCGAGTCACCAAATGTAAGAACATATGAATTCGTTCTTATAATTTTCCCTTCTCTTTGAAACTCGATCCGTTTAACCTCTCTTACACCCTGCCATCTAAGGTTGTCTTTAATTTCACTTAAGGCGCATTTGGCTAATTCCCTGCAATGAATACCCCTTTTGATTGATCGAGCTTCTCATGTTCGTAAACATCTACACTTATGTTGAAAAACTTAGTAATTTTTAGAAGATTTCAGATTGTATTCTCTTAGAAGTTTTTACAAGAAGAGTTACATTTTTCTTAAGATTTAACTGATTTTGGTTCCCAAATATAGACTGTTTTTGCTTCTCAATAATAAACGGTGATAAATGAGTAATGGGGATTTCGGGATCTTGACTCTCAACTACAATGAACTTTGGGAATGATTTAACAGTTAGTTGTTCTTCTTCCGAGTCGGACAAATAGCGCTTTTTTATGGGTTGCCATGTTTCATGTGGTTCATCGGTTTTGCTCCAAACCACCCGCCCTCGGACTCCTACAAGGGGACACCTAACCTGGGAA
The DNA here is from genome assembly GCA_948146395.1 of Fragum whitleyi. NCBI lineage: Eukaryota > Metazoa > Mollusca > Bivalvia > Cardiida > Cardiidae > Fragum > Fragum whitleyi. Next base: position 5,582,960 of record OX411545.1, on the reverse strand, counting down.
ATTCCATCTCAGGAGAGGTGCCGGGGATATATCGCCGATATACTCGTGCAAAATGGCTAGATCAAGCAAAAATACGCCGATGAATATTACAACCAAGCATGAAGTAGTCATCAGACAGTAAAATTGTCGATCAAACACAAAATTTACCAGATTTGCCCATGAGCCACCGCCTTCTTAGGCGTAAGTGAAAACGTCATTTAATTTGAAAACGATGGTTTACGAAAAAAACAATGAAAAGATAAATATTTTGATAAAAATGCTCTAGGGCAAGACATGACCAGTCGATTGATCGGGACGGGCCCGCCCGACCTCCCGTTTATCCCAATTCAGGGCCAAAGTGGTGTGTTGCAAACACAGGGCCTAGCAAATCCCTGTGCTCTCTCAACAAACAGGATCCCGTCATCAGGCATTACGGGTCGCAGCCCACGGCAAACACGCAGGTCCATTTGTTTGGGGCCATACCATGTACTTCATGGACAGCAGCCGACTATATTTATCACCCAGCTCAGCTGGGGGCCATGTTATGTTGAAAGTTTCGACTTGATAAAGACTGCAGTCATTAAGCAGGCTTAATAGGTCCATCCCTTTTCGACTGGGGTAATTTTTCTGAAATTTAGAATGGTATTTCTACATTTTATATATGCTACATATTTCAGTGTGATGAGGTTTTTATTACACCATTAAATAAGATATTCCCATCATTAATCTTAATCATTAAAAATTAGATCGTTCATCGAGTCTCTTTGACCCTGGTTTTTCACATCAATTGAATAGGGAAATATCAACAAGGAGACAAAAGGTTTATACCATGAAATCAGCAAAGATTATGGTTGAATTGTGTTCTGATTTGTTTCCTTGTCTGATGTGAAATAACTGATCAGAAAGTTAATCAAACTTCACAAGAATAATGGCAAGGACATATTCAGGACATCCTCCTTCAGATTTCTTCTTCAAATTCTGTTCAGGTTGATAATGTGAGTCTCATATAATGGAACATAGAAAGTCTTCCTGTCTAGCCAATATGGGAAAAACTGAATTTCAGTTGTAATTAAGTTGATAACTTGGCCTCGACGTGCTATCGAGTCGCTAAAAAAAGGATCAATGGTGAAGTATGAAAAGAAACACTTTTACGCTGACACTACTGGTCAGATTTCAACAAGCTTTACAGAAATGATCCTAAGGTCCTGCTCTTTCAGATTTCTTCGTTAGATTCTGATTGGGTTGATGATATTGGCGCTGACGTGTCACCACAAATAGCCCTATATAATGAAATATAAAAGAATCGTCTCTGAAACAACTGGTCAGAATTAAATCAAATTTAACAGAATGAACATCAGGACATGTTCTTTCATGCCCCTTCGTTAAATTTAGATCAGATTTATAACTTGGGCGTTATGGCTGTTAATATCAAAATTTAACCTTACTTAACCAGAATGACCTTTGGGACAAGTTTTTTTTCCAGAATTCTTCGTTGAACTATGATTGAGTTAATACCTTGAGTTCCAAGGGTTGTTGCGTCATGAAATAATTTGTCTAAAATTTTTTTTCAGCTATATCTTATTCACTGAAACTACCCATCAAAATTCAACCTTCAAGGATAATTATTTGGACATTCTCTTTCAGATGTCTTCCTCAAATTCTGATCTTCCTTAAATTCTGATATGGTAGATATAATGGGTGCCACGGGTTACCGCGTCATCAAAAAAGGCCTTCTGTTTCTTATTTTAAGCTTTTTCTCTGTGAAATCATCGGTAGGAAGTGCACTCTCAGATAACTTTGTTAAAATCTTCTTTGGCAATGGCCTCGGGTACTTAAGACTTTCACGTCAGCAAAAAAGGTGCCAAAACGGAGAAATCAAAAGTACTTAGTGTCTAAAAACTAGGCATATGATAAGAAAGAAAATGTGTAGGACTTTATAAAGTCAATGATTTAGTTTGAAAAATGATTGTCTTTGATTCTGGCATCATTTGAACCCCTGACCTTGTCAATTACCTACTTTCTTAAATAAGTTAGGGATAGGACTAAGTCAAAAATTAAGATGGGTAGATAAATGTCTTCATTCTTGCATCATGAACCGTAAATCCAGATCTTGCCCTTATACATACTTTCTTAAATATTGAATTATAAGGGCTGGCACTGTGTCAAGTCATAAACAATTGGTGTGTGAAGTCAATAATAATTGTATGAATCTTTGATTTTGACATAAGGATGAATCCTTGGCCCTGACTGTGATCCTTGACCTTCTTTCTTAAATATTGAACTATTAGAGCCAGGAATGTGTAAAGTCAATAATTATGTTGGTAGATGATTGTCTTAGAATCTTGAATCATGTTGAACGCTTACCCCGATCTTGACCTTTGACCTACTGTCTTAGATATCAAATTGCCCTTTAACTTAAAAATATTTTCGTATATATTGAAATTCAAAGTGTAGGTATGTGTAAAAAGAAAAGTTAATCTTAGAAAAGGTCTACCACCGACGCACATTTTGATACCAGAGAAAAATCCGTTTCCTTAAAGGGAAAATGTTGAAAAAAACTTAAAGTGGATGAAAGATAACCAAAGCAACAAATAACAATACGTTTTTTAAGTTTATTTATATGTTAGTTATGCGACTAGAGTACAAGTAGCGAATATTACTTGGATGAAAAAAAGCACACATACACAAAAGACTATTTCACGCTGCTAAATAACTTTGTTTCCCTCTTGAATGTCGTATGAAAATACTCATTTTAGTTTGATATTTATCTCATTTTATATTTGAAAAATTAGAGGAGAATAATGAGTTTCCCTTTTCTGATATTTTAGAAGCCCAAAATTCATATTTTAGTGAGAATGAGGTTTTTTTCTCTTTTTAAAGGGTTTTACAAATTCACTTTGCCCAGTTCAATGCCCCTAGGGTGATCTTTTCCGAACAATGTTGTTGAAGAATTTTAAGCCCAGTTGTAAGGGCATAACAGGGAGATGTACTTGTCACATAAAACTTTTCTAAAAATATACATTTCTAATGTATTTAGCCTCTTTCAATTTACTATACCAGGATTATTCCTGGGTAGATATCCACTGAACTTAAGGTAAGCGATTTAGGACCATTCGTGTCCTCTTGATTTTTAAAATCGCAGAATTTGCCTGAAATTTGATTATAGTAAAACAAATCTTTAAGCTTAAGAAACTTACATAAGTTTTGGAAACATTTCGATCAAGCTTTGTGTATATGTCATGTGTACAAAATCGTAAATAGGCATAAGAGTGATTAGACATACAATTGCATAACATTCTAATATGGATCTAGTTGTGATTTTTAGAAATAACTGTCTCTTAAATGCGAATATTCAACGCTGAAATATGTGGAGGAATAAAGCAAACTGAAAGATTTGCGAGCTAAAAGATACGTGCATTTATTTTTTATGAGAAACCATTATTGTACCTATATTACTAATATGCCATTGTTTTACATAAAGATAGACAACACATTGTTTAAAACGTATACAAAACTTCAACATATTTTGTTAAAAAAGACAATTTCTTGACCGTTAGAATTCAATTTAGTAGAGAAAATAATTTTAGATGAATTTTTCCTAGTTGACTACATTCAAAAAATGAAATAGATCACTAATTAGACATCAGATATACACGTTTTAAGAAATGCGTTACGGACATATATATTCTTTATTTCCTCCATTTTTGGTGATCAAAGGTTATGAGCATTTACAATATACAAAATAAAGTGAATAACGAAATTAACATTTAAAAATGCTATGTCGTTTTTTTCAAGTATTTAATAAGCTTTTATCAGGTTATTTTGCCTGTCTTCGAGGTCCAGAACAAAACCTAATTGTAATAAACCTTAATCGCTCACACGAGTCATTGACTACTTTGAACTCAAATGAAAAAGAATGACAGTGTCCATCTCTGTAAAGACTTTTTGTCAATATTTAGACTGTTTTCAGTTAATTGTTGTTTCTGAGCGCAAGTATAAAGAGCATGATATGAACCAACTTCTAATTGAAAAATGATTGATTGATTGAATGGAGTTTAACGCCGCTTTCAACATTATTTCAGTTATATCGCGGCGGCTGGAGCACCTAACAATTAATTCCTGGTATTTCTGTCACCAGTACAACCACCACATTCTTTCCTAGCCTCCAGCCGCTATCTCACATAGGTCTACGATTATCAACCCATTGGTGAGAGACAAATAGTCGGAAAGAAATTGAAAAATGAAACTAAACCTACCTTCTACAATCATGTTTAGATTAATAACGATTTCAATATGTTTCTATGTAAATGGAATGTGCCAGAGGGTAGATTTGAATAAATTTTATAACGCTCAATTATATGATGTAAAATACCAAAAATATTATCACAGTCTGGCTTCGATGAGCCAAAAATGAATCAATGGTCCTGATGTGAACAAAGTAGGAAGTGGTCCGCTAGATGTTGTTAAATATCAAAATTAAAATTTCTCTTTCTTGAGGTTTCAGAGCAGAAATTTTTTATGAGTTTCACTGTTTATTTTTATTAAAAAACAGGATGGGCCCGGGCGGAGGCCAAATATGACCCCAGAATCTTTAAATACTTAATAACTTTTAGTAGTGATCCAATAGACGACGCTACGTACCATAAATAAAAGATGTCTACCTAAGATTTTTGAGATTTTTTTTAAGATTTGTTTTTTGATCTCTGTTTCTATCTGAAACGGGACACGACCGGGTGGAGTCTAAACATGACCCCCATGGTCATGACTTGAACACTCTAAGTTTGGATCAACTAGATGATGCCACATAGCAAATGGAAGTTGTGTGTCATCTTTGTTCAACGCAGATTTTTTTTTTTTTAAATTTGCTCTTTGGTGCTTTGATAAACAGGATGCCCCCGGGCGGAGCCCAAATATGACCAAGGTAGTAGAAGTCCACTAGATGATACGAGCTCGTAATAAAAATATGTCTGCCTTCTGGTGTAGAAGAAGAAAACTTTGAAGATGTTCACCCTTTCTTTTTATGTAACAAGACAAGCTTATGAAAACACGAATGCCTCGAAACTGGCTTCATTTTGAAACAGAGATCTTAAAAATGATCTTGACCTTGAACAATGATATTGACCCTGGTATCAACTCAAACGATGAAAGATAAAAAAAAATAATCTACCAGTTAAAATTAATCAAACTCATCAGGAATTGTTCCTGTGGAATGCACTTTGAGATTTCGTCATTCAATTCTCAAAAGGCTATAAACAAAGGATTTACGAGTGGTCGAGTGAAAACAATGGGCCCACATGTTGAACAAATATCTTCTCTGAAACTAATGATCTTTATGAGCAAAAATCTTCTAGCAAATGATCCCAAGAAAAAGCATTTATTTGATTCCTTTGAATCGTCGTTAGGCTACACAACCGAGTTCAATGGACGTTTAAAATAATGGAAATATTGTAGAATCCTTTTTTCTAAGACTCCTTATCAAAATTCAACTAAACTGAAATGTTCTTCGGGATATGTTCTCTCCGATTTCTTAAATTATCCTTGGGTAATCAACTTAGGTACTAAAGACATTCAAATTAGCTAAAGGGATAAATAGGACAGTTAAAACTGTCAAATTCTGGCATAAGATATACATAGATTGGTGAAAGACTGGATAAGATCAATTACGAAGATTGGTAGAATAATGGCTTTGATTCAGGTATCATGATACACTCTTGATCCCAACCTTGACCTCTGACTTTCTTTCTTATATATTGAATTGTTCAGGCTAGGGCTGAATTCGACCCATTTAGTAGACAATACATGATGCAGCCCTTTTCAGAATTATAGATACTCAATAAATAAAAGTACAGCATTTAAAACCCAAATGAATTACTCAAGATTGCTTGATATAAGGACGATACTTCTCTAATAGCATTTCTAAACTAGATCTATCACAGAACGGATTAATCCTCCCCAACAGCGCTTAAACAGAGTATTATTAGCACATAATGTGTCGCTGTAATAGTGCTGTAAAGGTCAAGTGCTTCATACGTTATATTCTGGATTTTTTTGTTAAAAAAAGAGTTAAACTGCGATGTTGACCAAAATGTCACAAAAACAATAGGGGACTTCCTCCGATCATGGACTACAAAGGTATGAAGTTTCATGTTTGTAGGTCAAATTTTTATTGAGTAACAGTCCGGATACAGTGTTTGGACAAATACCATTTTCCTTTGAACATCGTGACCTAAAACAGATTGGACACCTTTGTTAATATTACCAACAATTGTTTAGGCCTACCGTTTTGTGATGCTAAGTTCGATTGGTTCTTGGGTTTGAGACTGGCAACTGGCTTTTGATAAAGTTCAATTTTGATCTCGACTTTGACCTTTGTGACCATTTACAATAGGACACCTCTTCGGATTATAGGCAGCAAGTGTATAAAGTTTCTTGATTCAATGTCAACAACGATTTTTGGATAATATTCAATTGTGACCTTTGCCCTTGACCTTCTAGACCAAAAAAAACAGGGCACTACCTTGGGTCATGGGAAATAAATTTAAAATGTTTAGATCAATTAGTTGTTGGGTTGAAGTCCACGGGCGGACGAATAGGATGGGCGGACGGACAGACAGAGTTGGTGAAACCAATATACCCTCTCTACTTCCTAGATTAAGCGATCAGAATTTGCCGCTGAAAAACGACAGTTTACGACTAAATGCCAAATGTACAGCGCTCTTAAAGCTATTTTTACTATAATTTGAACGCACATTCAAGATAGATTCGTAATTAACCTATACGTACCTGGTCCCAGCGACACAATGGGCCGCTGTTACTACAATTGCACGTTGAGCGCTGTCCTGATATCCCAGGTAACTCCCTCCGCAGAACAGACTTAATTGTCCTCGGTTGTTTTCAAAAAGTAGCGGAACCTATCAAAAAAGAACATAATCTCAAATTTAAGCATCTGTATGATATAATATAGGATTTACAGGTGATAAACGATCGAAAATAATAGAATAATCCAAATTTGGAAGTGGGACTGTAATATATATATTTTATGAATTTTATGAATTGTAATATATATATATATATATATATATATATATATATATATATATATATATATATATATATATATATATATATATATATATATATATATATATATATATATATATATATATATATATTCAGATTTCCAGCCCTTTCTGAGAGGATGGACGGTAAAAGTTTTACCAAAAAGGATTTGTTAGGCAAACATAACGCAATAAAAGGTTGTTCCAGAGTTAAAACGAGTAAACTTTGCCAATACAAATTCCATTATAAACTTATGCAATCAAAAGTTTTTATTTATTGTGGGAATATGGCTGTGGCTGATTCTTCATTTTTTTATTCTCGCACCTGAGTTGGGCTGTTTGCTTTTAACTTAATGAACATTGAAAGTAAGTCGTGCTACAATCGATGTGTACTTTTTGTTGCTATATTGTTTATGCGTACTATAGGGGTAACAATTTTGCTGATAAATTGTAGAGAAAAAAAGATGTCAGAATAATATTACTAAGTAAAACAATGCTATGCAAACCTAAAGTACTTTCAATACTTTGATCAATACGAAAAATACGTTTCTATACCTTCCAAAGTTATGTTGTCTATACAGGGACAGTTAATTTTGGATAAGCAATAATAATCTTTTATAACTTGCGCTTAAGCCAGTATGTACCTGATATAAACTGTCTGATAACATAATATGATATCACGCAGTCTATTTTTTACAAACAATTTGCATACACTTTCACATTAACTTCTTTGATTTTTAAGGGCTTATTAAAATAAAGCTCTAGAAAATCATTGCATGATAAAAAGAATAATATGTAAGTGACTAAGACTATCAATGACATCTGGTCTCGGCTGCGAGAAATTATGTCTCGGCAAAACCTCGTCAAGATAAGTTCTCCCAGCCTCGACCAGATAACATTGATACTCTAAGACACCGACACGTTATTCTCTATTAATTTATTCAGAGTCATCAACAAGCAAGTTTCAGTGTGCCGAGTTTAGGTCAGCTGTCAGAAAAACCGTTCACACTACATTATGCACTTCATATATATAGGAAAAAAGAAAGAAAGCTGAAAGAATCAGCCTATTAATATAACATAACTCAACCGGTTTCATATAAAGAATGATCTTCAGGAGTAAAACGTTTATAACGACGGCGTCGTAACGTTAGTAACGGGAATATAATCTACACGTATATATATATCTGTTATAAATTAATTATCGTTCTTGTATTCATTTTTTTTATTCAGCGGATTGTCTCCGATGTATTCCTCTTTACATCCGCAACATATGATAAAATATATCACGTTTTTGACTTCCGAGTACATATTTGTTTTCACTGAAAATTCCATGCCACATTTAAGAATAAATTTGTTTCCAGGAATTTAGTGTAAACATAAACCACAATTTGACCTTCACATTTTTTGACTCCACAATCCTCCTTTCTCTTTCAAATCGTGCACTTGTAAGAAGACGCTTTAAATACGGTGGCTGTCTTTTGCTTCTAATAAGTTTGTTTCTCTGATAATTTTTCTCATTCATTCACCATTATCAAGGATTGATCTGTTGTCTTGTATGATTTTGAAGAATTCTGTACTTTTTGGATTGTGAGTTGAAACGTAAGGAATGCAAGCGCTTTGTTCTTTGTCTTTTATTTGTAATAAATTCTTTCGGCCGAGGTTTAGGGCTTTTCTTATGCCATTTTCTATAATTGAATCTAGATATTTTTTGTAAAACTAGAAACGTTTTCAGTACTTTCATTCTTTGAAGAAGCCGCTCCCTTTTAAAAATGATCGTGCATAGGCGTCTAGCTAAGCAGATGGGATATTTCTTTGGTGTGTTTAGACTGGCAGGAGTTAAAAACAAGATATTGCTTGCTGTCCGTTGCTTTGTAAAAATTATCTGTTTGAATATCTGTGTGTTTGATAACATTTACAATTACTAGTGTTTATGGTAAATTTTAGATCGCTATGCAAGCTACATAGAGCCTCTTCAAAATATTAAAATCTTCCGACGTCTTAATCCATAGCATAAATATGTCGTCTAGGAAGCGTTTCCAGATTTGTTCAAAGTATTATGGAAAGTCAAGAGTTAAATTTCATTTCTATTTCATCATATAGATTTTCTTCTAGATAACCCAATACTAACGTAGCGTATACTGGGGCAAATTTCGTTCCCATTGCCGTACTCTTTGTCTGTCGATAATACTTTCCCTTGAAGAAGAATGTGTTGTTTTTTTTTCTAAAATTAGTTTGATTCCATCAAGTATGAACGTTTAGGGAAACCTCGATTGGAGTTCCTTTTTATATCTATCAAACCAAAATTCAATGTCAATGAGTCCTTGATCATGGGGTATGTTTGAGTAGAGGGATTCCACATCAAATGTAACAAGAATAGTGTTTTCATGAGTGGTAAGAGGAGGTGATTTCAGGAAATCTGTGCTATCACGTAGATAACTTTTGACGTATTTTGTGAAAGGTCTTAGAAGGATATCAATTAGATTACTGAGTCGATGTGTTTGACACTGTGGACCTGCTATCATCGGACTTAAGGCTAAATGATAAATATTAGAGACTTGTATATAATCGGATTTACTGTTTTGACAGGCTTATAATATTTACGGACTTTTATGGACTTATTGTCAAGCCGCCGTCATAGCGCAGTTGGTACTGTCGGACTGTCAATCTAGAGGTCCCGGGTTCGATCCCCGACGGCGGCCCTCATTCTTTCCGACATTTTGTCTCTCACCAATGGGTTGAAAATCGTAGACCTATGTGAGATAGCAGCTGGAGGCAAGGAAAGAATGTGGTGGTTGTACTGGTGAGAGAAACATCAGGAATCCATTGTTAGGTGCACCAGCCGCCGAGATATAACTGAAATAATGTCGAAAACGGCGTTAAACTCCATTCAATCCATTTAATTCTCTTGTCTCAAAATCTTGTAGATAATTCTGTTCTTGATCTGTGCCATATGTCCTGTGAAATCAAAAACGTGGTATATGTTATCATATGTTGCGGATGTAAAGAGGAATACATCGGAGACTCTGGTGACCAACTTCGAAAAAGGGTAACAGTGCCCAAGCAACAAATACGTGACTCGAATATACGTATCCTGAAAATGGGCGAACACATAGCAATCTGCGCTGTAAAGATGAATCCGACTTTCCAAATCTTTCCGATGTTCAAAATGAGAAGTGAAGACCACACACAGAGAAAAATTAAAGAAACCTTCTTCATCAAGACATTCCGACCAAAGCTGAATAAAAAAAAAGAATACAAGAACGATAATTGATTGATAACATATATATAAACATTTAGAGTAATTTCCATTTACTAACGTTACGTATACGTCGTCATTAACGTTCAACACCTGAAGATCATACTATATGTGAAACCGGTTGAGTAATTCTATATTAGTTAAATATGTGGTTGGCAGAGTCCTTCAACTTTCTTTTTTTCCCTATTTTTATATTCGTAATGTTTATCAAACGATACTTCAATGATATATATATATATATATATATATATATATATATATATATATATATATATATATATATATATATATATATATATATATATATATATATATATATATATATATATATATAAATGAAATAAAAAGTTAGACTTCACTTGCCTATAATGATGATATTTAATTAAATTTTCAGCTATACAAACATGTTTCGGCTATCGCCTCATCAGTGTTAACGTCGTATAACGTCGTTGCTAATAGATAACGTCATTTTGACGTCATTTCCTTCGTAACGTCAATGAAGAGCTGAGTAATTAATATAGTCTTTAATTTATGCGCCATGCGTTCAATTTAGGCTTAAAACAGTTGATAAAATATTTTTCCTTTGCTAACCTGACTGAAAGTTTGTCTGAAAATATTTTAAAGAAAGGAAATATTTTAAATTTTATTGTTTCTTTCGAGCAAATGTCAATATGGGTGCTTAATGGTAATTGTCGGACAGATGGGTCTCTAATTTGTTGGGCATGTATTGTTCTGCGGGTTCTCAATTTATCTCCCGTTTGACCGATATAGTATTCTCCACATCCACAACATGTTAAAACATAAATTACATTTTTTACATCACAGTTCATGTTCGCATTTACTTTGAAGATTTTTCCACTGAAATTGAAAGTTGATGATTCGGTCATGTATAGACAAAGGCTGCAATTAGTTCGCCCACAAGTTTTTACGGAAAAGCCTTCGTTATTATCTCTGAAGCGAGCTTTAGTTAAAAGTTTTTTCAGGTTCGGTGGCTGTCTTTTACTTTTTATTATGTTTGTGTCCTTTAGAACTAATTTCATTTTTTCATCAGAATTCAAAATATACATGTTGTTCTTTAGAAGACCGAACATTTCATAGTTGTTTGGATTAAATGTGGAGACATATGGGATTATTTCATTATTATTGTTATTCTTAGTTGTAAGTAGGTTTTCTCTAGGGATGCTGATTGCTTTATTTATTCCATTCTCTATTATATTATTAGGATATTTTCTGGTTTGAAGTGTCCTTTTTAGTTCATTTAGGCGAATGTTACGTGTTTGCGAGTCTGATACTATTGTGCATATTCTTCTGGCCAAATTATATGGAATGCTGTTTTTTGTTTATATATAATACGTACTTAGGGTTTTGTATGACCAAAAATTTCTAACGAGGTTTGGAAAATCGATAATTGTCGAGGCTGTGCCGAGACATTTATCAATTCCAACAACCGAGTTAGATATTTTATTTGACAATACACAAAGTAGGTATTATAATAATCTTATGACCTCTATTTGCCTTGTTTGCGTCTATGTCTCTTACAGAAATGCAAGTTTCTGAAAATGTCATTGTTCTGAAAATATGCATGTGATATCATAAAATATATATTATGGGATGTTATCACACAAATATTTAACTAGTTTTTAGATAAAATGTTAGGTTAAAATAATGGAAAGACATATTAGCCGCCATTCAATAGGTGTTCGTCATGATTTTTAGCTTTAAGCGATGAAAACTACAAAACTGTAATCTTTGCCGTACTAGCTCGATGACAGATACATGCAAATAACAAAAGTCAATCGATCTAAAAGAAATGCTTTGCCAAGGAAGTTTTGAAAAATTGTCCATACTTATTGCCTCAAGGCAATAGGCTCTTTTCGAAACATCCATCTCTTGGATAAACGGTCACAGAATCTGGCACTGATAAACTCTTGGTAGACTTTTTCAGATGGGTTCGCACACTGGATGATAGAAACCGGGAAATTTTCCGATTATAAACAAAAAGGACATTGTCCAACGCTGATGAAAAAAAACTGCTAAAACGTTTATATCTTGGAAAATTACAGGTTTAAATAGTAAAACGTCATTTCTGTACAAGAGCCTTGGGTATTAAACTATTTTGATGCACATTTATTTTCCAAATTACTTGTCTTATTTGTCTTAAAAACCTGCGTATGGGAAAAGATTATTGGGAGGCGTGATATTTATTGTAGAAAAGATTTGTAAAAAATAATTTACCATCCATTAAACTACGGTGCTCTAGATTAGAAAAAACTTTTTTATACCCTAACCCCGATTGCATGTTTTGAATTTTTTTTTCTTTTAATTCAAAAGCTTCTGGTCGCAAGTTCTCCAACATTTATACGAAAGCCACTTTGGACTTGCGAAATAAGGTGGTTCTTTTCAAGAAACCAAACAAGACGATCATTAACCATTCTTTCCATGGTTTTACAGATGCAACTTGTTAAAGCATTAGGGCGTTAATTTGAAGGGTTTGCGGAATCTTTACCTTGTTTAGGTATTGGAATAACGATAGCTTCCAGCCAAGAGACTGGAATGCTTCCCGTTTCCATACCTGATTATCAATTTCAAGTAAGCAATGATGGGGACAAGATGGCAAACGTTTGAGGAATTGATAATGAATAGCATCTGATCCGACAGCAGTGTCGTGACACTTTTTTAAAGCTTTTTTGAATTCCTTAACGGAAAAGTCTCTATTATAGTGTTCCAGATTTCTTGAAGTAAAATCAAGTTTAGACTTTTCTTTTTCACCTTGAAACTCGTGAAACGTAGGTGAGTAATTAGTAGAGGAAGATTTTTTGGCAAACGTGTCTGCAAGGTCATGGGCAATTTTATGTTTTGAAGAAGCTGTATTATCGTCACCCGTTTTAAGATGACCGACATTAAGTGATGTATTCTTCACACTAATTTTATGTATCATGTCCCAAGACTTTTTGACCGATGATCTAGAATTTAATCTAGATACATACTGTCTCCAGACGAACGCTTATTTCGTTTAATTGTACGAGGTTCTTTTACACGTGTAATTTTAAATTTGTAAGATTCTCCTTTGAAGGCCTTAAGGCAAATACTCCAAGAGCACGTTTTCGCTCAGCTATAGCCTCACATTCATCAAAGGCTTCTGGATTTATCGATTGTTCACAGGCAGTTCTATAAAGTTTCCAATTAGCCTTATGGAGTTTCCAACGCCTAGGGCGCCCCTGAACAGATGGTCCTAAATCGGAGATCTGGATAGGAAAGTGGTCACTACCATGAAGGTCGGACAAAACTTTCCATAAAAATCGGGAATAATATCAAAACTGCAAATAATCAAATCCAATGAAGAATAATTTCCAGTTGCAGGATGGAGATAAGTTATAGATTTATCATTCAAAATAACAAGATCATGCCTTGTTACAAAATCCTCAACAGTACGACCCTTGTCGTCTGTAATGGAGCATCCCCGTAACTTATGGTGAGAATTGAAATCTCCCATAAGTATAAAAGGTTTAGGTAACTGATCGACGATATGACAAGTTTTCTGTCATAAATAGGGGAACTTGGAGGATCATAAACAGAGCAAGGTGGAATTGTTTTATTGAGAGAGACGCTGACAGCCACTGCTTGTAGAGAAGTATTTAAACTAACATGACAGTGAGGGGTATTATTACTTACAATAATTCTAACACCGCCAGACGCTTTCTCGCGTTCTGTAAAGTTAGTAAAATAGCAAGAATGATATTTTAGAGAAAACTTATCTGTGTCTTTCAGAAACGTTTCTTTAATACATACTGCTACTGGTTTTTGTTTGCTTACTAGAAGATTTAGTTCTTCGAAATTGGCCTTGATGCTGCGACAATTCCATTGTTAAAATATTATTCGCCAGATTAGAGGTTGTTGTAAAGATTATACCACTTATTAATGGAAGTAAGAAATTACCCATTGTTTAACTCCTGTTATGTTAATTCTATTCGCACCTTGCCTAATTGTAGCTGCTTGTTTCGAAGCAGGGGGTTTGAAGGAATGGAATTCGGAGGAGCGGGTACATCCATCTCCTCCTCTTCCGATTCACTTAATTCAGAGAATTGATTACCGGTCGAAACTGGAGGAGGAGAAACCTTCTCCAGATTTATTCGACGTCTTCTTTGACTACCGGACTCTGAAGTATGCTTTGACTTACCTTTTTGAACATTATGCTTTTGATAAAAACATTCAGATGTTTCTGTAACATTGCTATTGTTTGACTGTTTATTTGCATTTTAAGCATTGATTTTTTAAGGTCGGGGAGCAGACTGCGTCTTTTCCAAGTTAGAGGTATCTACATTTTCTACGTCTTTTGGTTCATGGAATTCTTCTGGCATGACTTGATCGATCTTTTCTTTACTTGAGGGAACAATTCAGTTAAGATTTTTAGAAGCCGTTCACAAGTGCATGTATAGCATTCTTTTGTTTTAGGCTGAGGCATTGCTGAAGGTGTGGGTTTTACTTTACCAGCGTAGCAATTGTCAACTCCATTTGAAGACCCATTTCTTGCTTCTACAATTCTTGAGCGTCAAAGAAACTAACAATCTGGAATCCTATTTTAATCTCACTAGGTAATGTGAGTTGATCAAATGTCAAAATATATGTGTTGGTCTTAATGGTTTTATTATCTCTCGTTAACAATATTCTTTTTACCCCAATAACACAATGACCTCGTAGATTATGTTTAATTTCAGAAATCGTAGTGCATTTAGACAGTTCCCTATAGCGAATTACTCCCTTTGATTTTTAAGCGTAGCATGGGCGTAGCATTTGACTTCTACATTGTAGAACTTTATGATCTTTAATAGATTCTCTGCCTGTGCTCTTTTAGATACCACTATCAACAACGTTTCATTTTTTTTTAATTTTTCACGGACTTGAGTTGTATCTCAATAATGAACGGTGATAGATCTATCATAGGATCATCGGGGTCTTCACTTTGAATTACAAGGAACTTTGGAAAAGACTTGCTGCTCACATTATCCTCTTCGGAGTCGGATAAATAACGCTTGGTTTTCTTGTTTTGTGCCATGGTAGTTGATTGACTTCATCGGCGTTGCTCCAAACCATCCACCCTCGGAGTCCTACAAGAGCAACTTAACTTTAGGCTGCTCATGGGCAAATCGGGTAAACGTGGTGTTTGATCGACAATTATGCTTTCCGTTATTTTTTCATGCTTGGATGAATTAATTATCGAATCTATTTATTGCTTGATCTAGCCATTGTCTACCGAGTATATCGGCGATGTATCCCTGGCACCTCTCCTGAGATGAAATTCCCCAGGTGTCCCCATTAGTAGGACTCCGAGGGCGGGTGGTTTGGAACATCGCCGCTGCAATAAACTCAAATTATTATGGCATCAACCAAAAAAACCAAGAGGGTTCTTTCTGACTCAGAGGATGAGAACATTAATCAACCGTCTTTTCCAAAGTTCATAGTGGTCGAAAGTGGTGACCCAGATATGGAAATAACAGACCTTTCACCCTTTACAATAGAAAAGAAGATAATGGCAATAATTGGAACGTCGAAATCAGTTAAAAATTGCAACAATGGAAATTTATTAATTGAAGTTACAAAAAGCGCTCAAGCTGACAAATTTCTGAAAATGACTAAATTATTCAATCACAGAGTGAAAGTATATGCACATGGGAAGTTAAATAGTTCTAAGGCTGTCATTCGGTGCAGGGATTTGTCGTCTTGTCTGATCTACGAAATTGAGACACACTTAAAGTCGCAGGTTGTAACAGCAGTTAAAAGGATTGAATTTATGAAGGATGACAAGAAAACAAAAACAAACACTTAATTCTTACTCTTAATGAGCACTCTCTACCAAAAGAAATTAAGCGGGTTTTCAAATTGTTAAAGTAGACGTGTTTGTTCCCAACCCTCTGCGCTGTTTCAACTTCCAGAGGTTTTGGCATCACCAAGATAACTGTAGGAGGACTTAAATCTGTAGAAAATGTGGCTTTGAAGGGGATTTTGGTAAGCATGGCGAAGAGGAGTGAGAGAATGATTTAAATTGTATCAATTGTGGAATGGCACACCCAGCTAATTCAAGATCGTGCCCTAAATTCTAAAAAATGTAAATGTAAAATTAAGGCAATCTGTTTCCTTTTTTGAAGCAAGGAAAATAGTTGAAACCAGAGATTATGCCGTAAGTTATGCAAGTAAAGCAAAAGCTGTCCCCGAACCGACCCAAACTCAAAAATCAAAAGAAAGTACAACCTGTGAAAGAATGCTAAAAATACTCACTGAAATCTTTCCTGAAGTGCGTAGTAAGCTTGACCAAGTATTAGCTTGGGAAACGCCCTTAAATAGCACAGAAGTTCCAAAGACCGATTAAAAAGATAGCACATGCTCCTACATAAAATAAAGTCATTGTAAACAAAAATATTTGTAAAGCGTAATGGAAAGAGAAATCTAAATCAGTCTCAGAGTCCGTCAGAGAGAGACGGACTCGCATTAATCTGGAGAAGGTTTCCCCTCTTCCGCTTCCAACAGAAAATCGCTTCACTGAAATAAGCGAATCAGATGAAGAGGAGGAGATGGATGTACCCGCTCCTCCTCCTTCAAACCCCACACCACCAAATCAAAAAGCTGATGCAATAAGGCAAGGTGTGAACAAAATCAATTTTTCAGCAGTATAATAATGGGTAATTTCACACTTCCATTTATAAGTGGTATTATTTTTACATTTACCACCATAATGTCGAATAATTATACAATGGAATTGTCGCAGCATCAAAGCCAATTTTGAAGAACTTTATCTTCTAGTTTCCAAACAAAGACCAGTTGCAGTTTGTTTGCAAGAAACGTTTTTAAAAGATACAGATAAGTTTTCTTTGAAAATCACTCTTGCTATCTGTGAGAGAACATCTGGTGGTATGGGAATTATTGTTTATAATAATATTCCTCACCACCATGAGAGTCGCCGTCAAAGCACATTTGGTAGCGCGTCGGACTGTCAATCTAGAGGTCCCGGGTTCGATCCCCGACGACGGCACTCATTCTTTCCGACTATTTGTCTTTCACCAATCGGTTGATAATCATAGACCTATGTGAGATAGCAACTGGTGTTTAGGAAAGGATGTAGTGGTTTTATTGGTGAGAGAAATACCAGGAAACCATTGTCAGGTGCTCCAGCCGCCGCGATACAACTGAAATAATGTTCCATTCAATCAATCAATCCTCACCGCAATGTTAATTTAAATTCCCCTCTACAAGCAGTAGCAGAAAGTGTCTCTATAAATAAAACAATTACATTGTGTTCTATTTACATTCCTTCTTGTTCCCATGTAGATGGTAGAAACTTTATAATCTTGTTGATCAGCTACCACAACCTTTTATACTTTTGGGGGATTTCAATTTTCACCATAAAGCATGGGAATGCTACAATACAGGTCGTGTTGTTGAGGATTTTGTTACTAAGCATGATCTTGTTTTAATGAATGACAAATCTAAAACTTTTCTTCATCCTGAAACTGGAAACTATTCTTCACTAGATTTAACTATTTGCAGCTCAGATATTTTTCCTGGAAAGTTCTTTCCGACCTTCATGGCAGTGACCATTTCCCTATTCAGATCTCCGAATAAGGACCATCTGTAGAGGAGCGCCCTGGGCATTGAAAACTACATCAGGCTAATTGGAAACTTTTTAGAACCACCTGTGAGCAGTCGATAAATCAAGACGCCTTTGATGAATGTGAAAACTCTGCAGATCTGTTTACATATTTACTTTTTTCAGCTGCAGAAAAAGCTATTCCACAAACATCGCCTGATCCAAAACACCTAAATAAGCAATGGTTTAATGAAGATTGCAAAAAGGTTGTAGCTGAGCATTTTGCTTAAGGCCTTCAAAGGACAATCTTTACAAATTTAAAATTGCCCGTGCAAAATCAAGTTGCTCTATAAAACAAAGTACGCGTTCGTTTTGATGACAGTGTCTCTAGTTTAAATTCTAGAGACATGATACGTAAAATTATTTGGAAGAAAACATCACAGAGTGTTGGCCATCCTAAAACAGATGAAGATAATACAGTTACTTCGAAAAATGATATTGCTAATGTCTTAGCAGAATGGTTTGCCAAGAAATCTTCCTCCTCTAATTATTCACCTACTTTTCAGAAGTTTTAAGGTGAAAAGAAAAGTGTAATTTGAGTTCCAGAAATCTAGAACTATAATAGAGACTTTTCCGTTAAGGAATTGAAAGAATCTTTTAAAAAGTGTAACGACACTGCTGTCGGATCAGATGCTATTCATTATCAATTCATTATCAATTCCTCAAACGTTTGCTGTCTTGTTTCCTTCATTGCTTACTTGAAATTTATAATCAGGTATGGAAGACGAGAAGCATTCCAGCCTCTTGGCGGGAAGCTATCGTTATTCCAATACCTAAACCAGGTAAAGATACCACAAATCCATCTAATTATCGCCCTATTGCTTTAACTTGTTGTATTTGCAAAACCATGGAAAGAATGGTTAATGATCGTCTTGTCTGGTTTCTTGAAAAGAACCACCTTATAACCCAAGTCTAAAGTGGCTTCCGTAAACAGAGAAGCACTCTTGATCATCTTGTTCGCTTCGAGACATTTATTCGAGAAGCCTTTATTAAGAAGTAACACGTTGTTTCTGTCTTTTTCGATCTAGAAAGTGCTTATGATACCACTTGGAAGTATGGAATTATGAACGTACTCTATGATTTCGGTATTCGAGGTCGCCTTGCCTTTTTCATCTCAGCTTTGTTAAGAGTCCGTGTTGGAGATACTTAATCTGATCCTCATGTACAAGAAATGGGTGTTCCCCAGGGGAGTATTTTATCGGTGACACTATTTAGTGTCAAAATAAACAACATCGTTAAAACCGTTTGCCCTGGTGTGGAATGTTTTCTCTATGTTGACGACTTTTGTATCTGCTACAGATCAAAACACATGCATACAACTGAAAGACAATTGCAACAGGTCTTGAACAATCTTTCAAAAAGGTCCAATGAAAATGGCTTCAATTTTCGGAGACAAAAACTAAATGTATGCATTTTTGTCAATCGGGAAAAATGCACCTTGATCCAGATTTTAAGTTGGACGGGGTACCAATTGAAGTTGTCAAAGAATTTAAATTCTTAGGAGTATTATTTGACTCTATGAATTTAATCCTATAAATTGCTGGTGCACAAAAGGGACACATTGTCTGGAGGTCCAACATGATTTTGACATGAACATATGATTATAGGATTGAGAGTGTCAGTGAGAAGAAAAAAACGAATGTGTTATAAAAGTACAAGTGATTGGTTAATTATTAATAGAGTGGTTAGGTTTTTGTTTCATACCTCTATAAGTTAAAAAAGACCTTGCTGGACCGAAGCAGTTGCTAAAAACTTTGTTTTCAAGTTTTTATCTCACCTGAGCACAATGTGCTCAAGGGGAGCGTTAAGGATCATTATCGTCCATCGTGCGTCATCCACAATGCGTCGTCCGTCGTCAACAATCTTACAAACTTCTTCTTTCGAATCACTTTAAATTTTTGGAATAAAATCTCCTCCTCAACAATTTGGCATATGTGAATGAAATTTGCCAGAAAGTTACTTTGATGAGATCCACTGGACCAATAAAATTCAGGTGAGCGGATTAGGGCCATTCTTGCCCTCTTGATGTCTTTTTTTTTGCTTTCATTTTTTACGCGCTCTCATGAGACCATAAACATTTGACGACTTTGTCATCTAAATAAAATGGGTAGGAAAAAAGTGAAAGGTTTACTATTTTATAATTGTTTTTAATTGGTATTGATTTGGGAAGCGAGTTTTGAGTCAAACTTACAATATTGCTTATTTGTCCAAACAAAATTATCAATATTTTCAAACCAACGTTTATTGTTAATTTACATGCTTTTCTCTTTTAGTGTCAACGCTAACCGAACAGGCGCCTTAAAACCCACATCAGCCATCAAACTAATTGTATGGTTTATTCGATTTCAATGACATTGTGAGCATTTTATTGCGATTTCAAAGTGTGTTTCAATGATTTCAGAGTGTTTTTGAATGATGGGATGAGTGTTTGAAAATGAATTGAACGCTGAGCGAGGGATTTAGTATATTATGCCCTAAAATTAGTCCCAATTTCACAATGTTATTAACTATATCAGATTGAATTCAAGCCAAAACGGCCTAGTTAGAGTTTAAACAAAGAAGCTCTGTACATAAATAGTATACTGCTCAAAGTTTGCTAAGCATCAATCTTTTTCGCTGTCTAACAGGAGCTTATTTTTTAAAAAAAAAATCATTCGTGTTCTTGTATAAAATCGCAATTTTCTCGCGATACTCGGGGAAAATGAGGAACCCCGGTTTCTAACGTGTTATTTCACATTTCTACATGTACAGGTTTCGTGTAGGTGCTAAGTTTCTGTTTTTTAGTACTTTATTGACTTTTAAGTCGTTACTCATGGCCAATCTAAATTGCAGAAGATATTTATTTGTCGAACAATTGGGGGCGTGCTGTAGGTATGGTGGAGCAAGGAACTTGCCACAGTGAAATTGGCATGGTACTAGGGGTACACCATACTGTTGTAACCAGAGTTTGGGCACGAAACCAAGAGTATGGTACACCTGTAAGAAGACATAGTGGAGGTAGGAGTAGAGCTACCTCCGTAGCAGAAGGCTATTTTTATACGCCCGAAGGGTCGTATTATATTATCGTCTGTCTGTCGGTCTGTCTGTCCGTCCGTTAGCAGTCCAGTCTATAACTTTCAAACTATAAGGCCTATGGACTTGTAACTTCACGGGTGTATTGATCTCATAGCTAGGGTGTGCAGAGCGCAAGAACCGCAACTCTACCATTTGTAATTTTTGAGTTATTGCCCTTTGTTTGATTCCGTAAGCAAATTCGTGTCTGGTCCATAACTTTGATTTTGGTAATTCAAGTCCGAAGGCACAGGTTTGCTACGGCGACGCAGCTACGTTCCGACCTTCAAAACGCCTCGGAAATGCGAGTGTCGACTCAAACCATACGAACACGGCTGCAAGAGCATAACCTGAGGTCAAGAAGACCATGTATTTGTATTCTGCTGTCCCGAGTTCATTGTCGGCGTCGATTACTATGGCATTTGACCACGTTAACTGGCGCATAAGATGCTGGCGCCCCGTGCTATTCACGGATGAGTCCAGGTATTGCATGGACTACACTGATAGGCGGGCTTGGGTGTGAAGAAGGTTGGGGGAAAGGTTTCATGCCGCAAATATTGCTGAACACGATCGTTATGGGGTTGGGTCCATCATGGTTTGGGTTAACATCAGCTGGGACTTTTGGACTGATCTTATTTTTCCAGAGAGAGGTACCCTTACAGCTCGTAAGTTCAGTGATGAAATCCTTAAAACCAACGAAAGGTTTTATGCTGGTGCTATTGGGGATGGATTCATTTTAATGGATGATAATGACCGTCCACACATGGCCCGTAAAGATCAAGAGTATCTCCAAGAGGAGGGAATACCACGTCTGGACTGACCGGCTAGCTCACCGGACTTAAATCCGATAGAGCATATGTGGAATGAGCTTCAAAGCCGAGTTCAGCCAAGGACACTCCAGGAGCTCGGCCAGACCCTTAGAGAAGAATGGTCTGTTTTTACCCAAAGAAATATCCAGAACTCAATCAGTAGTATGCAGAGGCGTTGTCAGGCTGTTATTGACAATGACGGCTCTCATACCCGTTATTGAACGTAATACAATTGAAAGAAACACCTTTTTTTGTCAAATTCGATTTTTCATATTTTCAAGAAAACAGACCAATTTCTAAGGGATCCCTCTTTGGACTAAATTATGAAGTCTTCTATCATTATAAAGCTTCATTTTCATCTTAAAATTTGATAAACTGATAACAATCCACCATTTTCCATTATTCTTATAATCAAATTTTGTTTTTTTCCTGAAATTGTAGTATAAAATGGTTTCGGTGCTTAGCAAACTTTGAGTTGTCTATAGCCTTCCTTTAATTTACTCTTTACGCTTTATGTCTAAATGAACAAATAAAGCGCTTCTAAAGGTAGGTACAGTAAAGGGTAGAGTTGGTCTAAATTATGGAATTGTTACAGCTATTTAAAAGACGTTTTGCACCACTTTAAACTATTATTGTTTGTTTTGAATAATCTCTGAGCGTTTGGGATCAATTCAGCTCTTATAATGAAATTTTATGGCAGAGTTGTCTAGCAACCCGAAAAATACGGAAACGCAAAAATGTAGCGAGTAAACGCAAAATAGGAGTAAATGCGACGGAAATGAAGCGGAAATGGTCAATTACGCTTGTAACACAGGCGTAAGTATAATTTACGTCTCTCTTACATCATAAAGAACTGGCGGAATACATTTGAAATTACGGGCGTAATATTAATTCATAGTGGAATTTTTTTTCTTATTAATTTTTACAGGCGTACTTCAACACTTTAGCATTTTCTAGAGACGGACTTTGATTCATAAGTGGTTTGAATGTCCCAAAATGCTGCTTTATACCACATTTCAAAACTAAGTGTTTTTACTAATAAAAAGAAAAGGACAATTATAAAGTTTATATATCATAAATGAGTGACTTTCACCAAATGACCTTTAACTTGACAAATGACCTATTTGAAGGTCTTAACACAAGCAATGCACATATAAAATATCAATGCTCTATGACTTACAAATTCATAGTTACAGCTAAAGTTCGTTGTAATTTTAGGAATTTGACCTTAAAATATGACTTTGACCTAAGCTAATGACATTGACCTTGGTATTAACTGAAATATCTCGCCCCAAACAATCATCATGTGAAAAATGAAGATTCTATCACTTACTTTTCAAAAGTAATGGCCAATATTAAAGTATTATGCTAAAAAACAGTTATATTTAAGATAATGAAATTGACCTTGACAAAATTAACAAGAGGACCATGGTGGTCCTTGATTGCTCACCTGAGTCTCTTTCACCCCTTGGACATCACATCAGTTAAATTGGCAGATATCATAAAGGTCACTTTTACTGTGATATGGCGTGGATCCTTCCTATTTTTTGATAGTGTTAATCCTTATGACTTGACCAACATTCAGAGCAAGTTTAATGAAGATTTGCCCATAATTGTGGCCTCTAGAGCGTAAACAAGAAAATTGAAAATAAGGTCCCTTTCCCTTGATGTGGCACCAATACTTCCCATTTTCAAAATGGTTCATCCTTGAGACCATGCAAACATTCTGATTAAGTTTTATGAAGATTGGACCAAATTTGTGGCCTCTAGAGTGTTAACAAGGTAATTGTCATTAAGTCCCTTTTTCCCATGATATGACACGGATCCTTCCCATTTTCAATGGTGTTCATCCTTGTGACCTGACATACATTCTGACCAAGTTTTATACAGATAGGACCATATTTGTGGCCCCTAGAGTGTAAACAGGAAAATTATCGTTAAGGCCCCTTTTCCCATCATATGGCATGGATCATTCCAATTTTCAAAAGGGTTCATCCTTGTGACCAGACAATCATTCTGACCAAGTTTCATCAAAATAGGGCGATATTTGTGGGCTATAGAGTGTGAACAGGATCATTTTCATTAAGGTACCTTTACCCATGATATGGCTCGGATTCTTCCAATTTTCAATAGGATTCATCCTTGTGACCTGACAAACATTCTGACCAAGTTTCATGAAGATTTGACAATACAGTTGGCCTCTAGAATGTAAACAAGAAGAATCGTTATTTAGGCCCCCTTTTCCCTTGATATTCCCTTGGATCCTTTCCATTTTCAATAAGGTTCATCCTTGTGATCTGACAAACATTCTGACAAAGTTTCATGAAGATTGGACAATATGTGTGGCCTCTAAAATGTAAACACTTAAATTGTTGACGTCTGATGACAGACGACGGATGACATACGACGGGCATTCAATGATCACAAAAGCTCACCTTGAGCACGATGTGCTCAAGTGAGCTCAAAGCATTTGTCACAAGCAATACACATTTATCTTGACTGTATCACTTACCATGCCAAAGTTAAAGCCAATGTAAAATGTTTAATTTTATACAAATTTGACCTTGAAAATGACCTTGACTACTTACATTGACCTTGGTACAAACATAAAGCTCTTGTCACAAGCAATGCACTTAAGAAATATCAAGGCTATATAGTTTATCATTTCAAAGTTATGGTCAATGTTGTGCTGGTTTCAGTTATACTGTATAAATTATCCTTGTCGGTCATTAAATCCCTTGGGGAAGGAGTGGAGTTTCCTCCCTCGATAGAGTTCTCTCGCTTAAAAACGTGTCCCACGTGTTACAGAAACCAAAATTGCTCAATGTCTAGTCTTCCTTGGCCTTCACAGTGTAAGTTTACTGCTAAATAAGTGTAATTTCATTCATTATGCATAATTTAAGACATTCATTAATGTAAAGCTTGTCTAGAAAGGTTATAAGAAACTGCAATGGATTCGTCCTCGATACACTTCGTACACTAACCGGATTTAAAATACTTCTCGCAAGTCACTATAGAGCAAATATACGTTTTGATCAAATACTTAAGCATTCTAGTCATTCTAAGTTTCTCTAGTCATGTGATATGAAGTACTAATTTTCTCCTAATTGTATTCCCTTATTTACACTATGAATTTATCCTATCTTTTCAGTCATTTACCACATCATTTTCCTCATCATATTCAACAATATCATCTTTGTTATACAACAGAAGAATAAAACATTGTTAAAATGCAGAGGACTTGGATTACCTTACTGCATCCCAGGCAGTACAGTAAATGAACTGGCCTACAAAAAGTCTTGGCTATTGAATGTCGAGCGATCCGCTCAAATGTCAGAGAAACCAAAGAGAGTAAGAACTTTAACTGAAAGTGGCATGGCTTACTACGAGGAGAAGTGTAATATCCTTCTTAACAGACTTAACAAATATAAAAACAGTTTAGAAGGCCTTATGTCTAACACCAAAGCTGATGAGGTGTATTTTCATTCATTAAAAACTGGTTACGAGGAATGTTTTGATAATCTAAAAAGCTTCCTTACACAAACATGCACCATGGAGAGCAATGTTGAATTGATTTCAATTGTAAACAATGATAAAACTTTCCAATCAAAACTACAGCTTTATGAAGATATTATCTCAACAAAAGCCCGATTGAGGAGAGTAAAGACCAACTCTCAGTGAAGTCATTCTTGACAAAAAGGTCGTCTAAATCAAGAGCATCATCTACAAGCTCAGTAAACACAATCCTAGCGACAAACAAGGCAGAAGCCGAAGCAGCGAAGATAAAGGTCATGTTTGCGTAAAAACAGGCTGAAATAATGAGGGAGAAGGCAGAAATGGACAGGAAACAGGTACTGTTAAATACTGAACTATCTTTGTTGAAAACCAAAGAGGAAGCAGCTGCAGTGGCAGCAGAAGCAGAAACACTTGAAAAGTTGAGCAATGAAGATGAAGAATTGGAAACGCCTGTCCCTCTTCCAAACAATAAGATTGATCCAGATGAACAAATTTACAGATACTTTGAATCAAAAATGAATTCAGAACAACCATTACCGGCACCAATACCGGAACAACAGACCTACAACAACTTCATCACAGACAATGAACTTTCAAAATTCCTACTCAAGAAAGATTTGATGATGTCAAGATTAACAAGTTTCAACGACAAGCCAGAGTCGTACAGATCCTGGAAAAACAGTTTCAAGAGTGTTATCAGTGATTTAAGTGCCACCGCTGACGAAGAAGTTGATTTGCTTATAAAATATTTGTCGCAGCATCAAGGCCAATTTTGAAGAACTTAATCTTCTAGTAAACAAACTAAAACCAGTTGCAGTATGTCTACAAGAAACCTTTCTGAGAGATACAGATAAGTTTTCATTAAAATATCATTCTTGCTTCTTTACTAACTTTACAGAACGCGAGAAAGCGTCTGGTGGTGTGGGAATTATTGTGAATAATAATGTCCCCCACCGACATATTAGTTTAAATACTTCTCTACAAGCAGTGGCTGTAAGTGTCTCTCTAAATAAAACAATTACATTGTGTTCTATTTATCTTCCTCCTAGTTCCCCTGTAGATGGTAGAAAGCTTGACGATCTTGTCGACCAATTACCTAAGCCTTTCATACTTATGGGAGATTTCAATTCTCATCATAAGTTATGGGGATGTTCCAATACAGACGACAAAGGTCGTACTGTTGAGGATTTTGTAACTAGACATGATCTTGTTTTATTAAATGATAAATCTAAAACTTATCTTCATCCTGCAACTGGAACTTATTCTTCACTGGATTTGACCATTTGTAGTCCCGATATCTTTCCAGATTTTAGATGGAAAGTTATCCCTGACCTTCATGGTAGTGATCATTTTCCAATTCAGGTTTCTGAATCAGGACCATCTGTTCAGGAACGTCCTAGGCGTTGGAAACTCCATAAAGCTAACTGGGATATTTTTAAAACTACTTGTGAGCAATCAATAAATCCAGAAGCCTTTGATGAGTGTGAAGACCCTGCCGAATTATTTACATCTTTACTTTATTCTGCTGCAGAAAAAGCTATTCCACAAACATCACCTGATCCAAAAAACCCTAACAAGCCATGGTTTAATGAGGATTGCAAAAAGGCCATAGCTGAGCGAAAAAGTGCTCTCAGAGAATTTGGTTTAAGACCTACAAAAGAAAATCTCTACAAATTTAAAATTGCACGAGCGAAAACTCGTAGAACCATAAAACAAAGTAAGCGTTCGTCTTGGAGACAGTATGTTTCTAGATTAAATTCTAGATCATCTGTCAAAAAGACTTGGGACATGATACGTAAAATCAGTGGGAAAAATTCATCTCTAAGTGTTGGTCATCTCAAAACAGATGACGAGGATACAGTTTCATCAAAACATGACATAGCTAATATCTTGGCAGACACGTTTGCCAAGAAATCTTCCTCTTCAAATTATTCTCCTACGTTTCAGAAATTTAAAGGTGAGAAAGAAAAGTCGAAACTTAATTTTAGTTCCAAAAACATGGAACACTATAATAGAGACTTTTCCGTTAAAGAGTTGAAGAAAGCTTTGAAAAAGTGTCATGACACTGCCGTAGGTTCTGACAGTATTCATTATCAGTTCCTAAAACGTTTACCATCTCTCTCCCTACACTGTTTACTTGACATTTATAACCAGGTTTGGAAAACGGGAAGCATTCCAGTATCATGGCGGGAAGCTATCGTTATTCCAATACCTAAACCTGGTAAAGATTCCGCAAATCCTTCAAATTATCGCCCTATAGCTCTTACTAGTTGCATTTGTAAAAGCATGGAAAGAATGGTTAATGATCGTCTTGTCTGGTTCCTTGAAAAGAACCACCTAATTACGGAAGTCCAAAGTGGCTTTCGTAAACAAAGAAGCACTCTTGATCATCTTGTCCGCTTCGAGACTTTTATTCGAGAAGCCTTTATAAAGAAAGAACACGTTGTTTCTGTGTTTTTTGATCTTGAAAGTGCTTATGATACCACATGGAAGTATGGAATTATGAATGACCTCTATGATTTCGGTATTCGAGGTCGCCTTGCCTATTTCATATCTGCTTTTTTGGATGAGCGCCAGTTTCGAGTCCGTGTAGGAGATACTTTATCTGATCCTCATGAACAAGAAATGGGTGTTCCCCAGGGAAGTATTTTGTCAGTGACGCTTTTTAGTGTCAAAATTAATAATATCGTTAAAACGGTTGTCCCTGGCGTGGAATGCTTTCTGTATGTTGATGATTTCTGTATTTGTTACAGATCAAAACATATGTATACCATTGAAAGACAATTGCAACAAGTCTTGAATAATCTTTCTAAATGGTCCAATGAAAACGGCTTCAAATTTTCCAAGACCAAAACTAAGTGTATGCACTTTTGTCAGTCTAGGAAAATGCATCCTGATCCAGAATTGAAATTAGACGGGGTGCCGATTGAAGTTGTAAAAGAGTTTAAATTTTTAGGTCTCCTCTTCGACTCGAAACTTTCTTTCATCCCACATATTGACAATTTGAAAAATAAGTGCCAAAAAGCACTTAATCTTTTACGTGTTGTATCCAGTATGGACTGGGGAGCTGATAAAAAGATTTTATTACGCCTTTACAGGACACTTGTCAGATCAAAGTTAGATTATGGCTGCGTTGTTTATGGTTCTGCACGACCTTCATACCTTCGCAAACTTGATACTATTCATAATCAAGGCTTGCGCCTTGCTTTGGGTGCCTTTAGAACATCACCTATCAATAGTATTTATATTGAAGCTAATGAACCTTCATTGAATCTTAGAAGGAACAAACTCTCATTACAATATTATCTGAAACTAAAATCAAATCCTGAGAATCCGACATACAAAGCTGTGTTTGAACCTAAACACAGACGGGATTTTGTTAAAAAACCAAGTGCAATACCCCCATTTAGTTTACGTTGTGAAGCAGATGTTAACTCTCTAGATTTTGATCTAGAGGACGTGGCAGAACATATCGTTCCTGATGTTCCTTTGTGGACGTCAAAAAGCCCCACGTTTCTTTACGAACTTGCTTCTAGCAAAAAGGATACAACCGATCCAACTGTTTTTAAAACAAAGTTTCTAGAAATTAAAGAGAAATACGCATCATATGAAGAGATTTACACAGATGGTTCTAAGAATGAAGAAAAAGTTGCCTCAGCCACCATATTAGAAGGCGAAAAATACCAATTTCGTTTACCGAATAACTCTTCAATCTTCTCAGCTGAGCTTAAGGCGATTAATCTCGCACTCGATCATATCATCGAAGAGCGCTTTTCTCGCTATATTATTTTTACTGACTCTCTGTCAAGTATGCAGGCTATTGAATATGAGAAAACTGACAATCCCCTTGTCGTAAGACTTCTTGACAGTATAGCTCAGCTTAATGGTGTTGATCTCGTTTTTTGCTGGATTCCTAGCCACGTTGGTATTCATGGTAATGAAGAGGCAGATAAAGCTGCCAAGGAGGCATTATCACTCGAGATTTTACCCTCTGTAGTACCTTTTACCGATTTTAAACCTTTAATTCATGGTTTCATTCAGGAAGTCTGGAGGAACAGCTGGACTGATCCTTCCAATATTAATAATAAGCTATTTTCTGTCCGACAGGATCTTGGCGATTGGTTGCCTGGTTACAGGTCAAACCGTCGCGAAGAACTTATCCTGACTCGCTTACGCATTGGTCATACTTATCTTACGCACTCTTACCTTCTAAAAGGAGAAGATATTCCAATGTGCATTCCTTGCAGCTCCCCTCTTACTGTCAGGCATATTTTTATTGATTGTGTAGATTTCTCTTTTACAAGAGTTAGATATTTTAAAGTTGACAGTATGAATGACTTATTTAACCATGTTAAAATTGAGCTGATATTTGATTTCCTGAAGGCCATTAATTTGTATAGTAAAATATGATTTTATGTTCTTCTAAATCCATTTTTCCTTTAGATTTAAAAGTGTTTCTTTGTATTTAAACATTAATATTGAGTGTTCTTTTGAGCACTATTTCTTTTTTAGTTTTGAAAGTATAACTAATTTCTTTATATTTCTACCGTTTACATATTTTTTATTTCACGATTTACAGCGATTTCTTTTATTATGCTATAAATATCTCAGATTTTTGTTATATATGGTCGTCGCCTTTTGATATTTTAAAAGTTTTGCGCCCAACATGACCTTAGATGTCGACGGGCCTTAAAACTCCATCCATTCATTCATTCATTATAAAATATTTGGGCCCAGATTCCAAATGCCATGCAATTAGTTTGCGATCAGTATACACATCCGAATCGGTGCAAGCATGTGAAAAGATTTGGCAAAGGCTGGACGACCGTTACGGCTGTCCAGAACTTATTAAATCTTCTATCATGACAAAACTTCACAATTTTCCTAAGATAAATGGAAAAAATCTCAGACAGTTATATGACTTGTCTGACATTTTATCAGAGATCGATGCTTTGAAGCAGGACCCGAAGTACTCGCTACAGTTATCTTATTTTGATTCCTCTGAAGGAGTTCTCTCTATCATGCATAAGCTGCCCTACGGTATGCAGGAAAAATGGGCTGCAAGAGCTTCGACCTATTAGAAAAATCATTGCGGAACATTTCCTCCCTTCTCTTCGTTTGTTGAGTTTTTGGATGAAATGGCACGCATGAAAAATGATCCTGCCCTGATGTGTCTAGGTGGTGAAAAACAATTGCCGCAAACTTCAAAGGTTAATCATAAACCTGATTCTCTATTCTGTAAGAAAACTGAAGTAAGTACTGGGGGAACAACAGTTAGATGCCCAATTCATAAGGCAAATCATCATTTATCACAGTGCCGTAGCTTCAAAGAAAAATCAATTCAAGAAAAACAGAAAATAGTTAAAGAAAGTAAACTTTGTTCCAAATGTCTTAAAACTACAGAACATAGAGCATCTAAATGCAAAGATATCATAAAATGCTCGCTTTGCAATAGTGAAAAACATGTCGGTAATGCATTTACCTAGGCAAGATAAACCTTCCGCTTCGCCAAATCATGGTGGGGAGAAAGTTGAGTCCAGTCCAGTTTCAATTGGAAACATGTGCACTAGTGTTTGTGGTCAGATTCCCGGTGGAAAGTCGTGTGCAAAGATTGTTTTGGTCGATATCTATTGCAGTTCAAGTAAAGATTTAGCTAATAAAGTGAGAACTTACGCAATAATTGATGATCAGAGTAATAGGTCTCTTGCAAAACCTGAATTATTTGCAAAATTAAATATTGATGGTCCCACAGCAAATTACACTCTAAACTCTTGCTCTGGGCCCTCAGAAATAAAGGGTCGCCAAGCCATTAATTGCATAGTTCAATCAGTAAACGGTGAATATTCATGTGCTTTGCCACCATTATTAGAATGCAGTCATATCCCAAATACCCGAGAGGAAATTCCTACCCGAGAGATTGCATCAAAGTTTGATCATCTGGACCGGATTTCTCCCCATATTCCCCCATTTGACAAAAATGCAGAGATTCTTCTTTTAATTTGGAGAGATGTTGGTGCACTCCACCACGTTGATGAACAGATTATTGGCCCTCAAAATGCTCCATTTGCTCAGCGGCTTAATCTTGGCTGGGTTATTATTGGTCAAGTTTGTTTAGGTAAGATTCATCACCCAGATACAGTCAATTGTAATAAGACATATTTGCTGTCTGACGGCAGACCATCACATTTTCCTCCATGTGCAAATAATCTTAAAGCTGTTGAATCATTCAGTCATTCGCGATCAATAGAGTCTGATCTTGAGCATTAATTTATTCAGACGAAGAACGACAACAAAATTGGTCTGTCGATTGAGGATAGAGAGTTCCTTTCTGTTATGGAAAGCAGCATGATAAGAGAATCAAGTGGTCAGTGGGTTGCCCCCCTCCCATTTCGTAAACCAAGATGTAGATTACCAAAGAACAGGTCTCATGCATACAGTCGTGCATTATTGCTTCATAAGTCCCTTATAAATGACACGAAGAAACGAGAGCATTTTGTTGCATTCATGGATCAGATAATTAGTCGGGGTCATGCTGAGGTTGCCCCTCAGCTCTCGGATACAGACGAGTGTTGGTATCTGCCTTTATTTGGGGTGTACCACCCTAAGAAGCCCGATCAAATACGTGGGGTTTTTGATGCATCTGCCAAGTTTCGGGGAATTTCATTGAATGATGTTCTTTTGCAGGGACCCGACTTCATTAATAATCTAGTGGGAATATTGTTAAGGTTCCGAAGGCACTCAGTTGCAATCACAGCAGATATTCAGCAAATGTTTTACAGTTTTCTGGTCAATCCTGAAGGTCGTATTTTTTACGATTTTTCTGGTACAAAGATAATGATCCCTCCAAGGAATTAATAGAGTTTCGCATACGGGTGCATGTATTTGGTAATCGACCCTCACCAGCAGTGGCTACTCTTGGTCTGAAGAAAACCGCTGAAATGAGCAATTCAGAATATGGGTGTGACGTCACTGATTTTGTCTCGAATAACTTTTATGTCGATGATGGGCTGACTTCTACACCTAATTCAGAGCAAGCTATTGACCTTATGACACGTACCCAAACAGCCCTTAAGGTAAACGGTTGCTTAAGGCTACATAAAATAGCTTCTAACTGTAACCAAGTTATGACGGCCTTTCCAAGTAAGGATCTGGCTAAAGATTTGGCTAATATTGACTTGGAAAAAGATGAATTGCCTTTGCAAAGAAGTTTGGGTCTATTGTGGAATTTGGAGGCTGATTGTTTCACCTTCCAAGTTTCAGACCTTGACAAACCCTTTACCCGTAGAGGTGTACTGTCTGTAATAAATAGTCTGTTCGATCCTTTAGGTATTGTTGCCCCAGTAACCATCACTAGGAAGATCTTATTAAAGTCTATGACAGTTGAAAACATAGACATTATCAGAAAAATGCCTTCCAGCTTGTTGTAACTGGACCAAATCTTTGCATTCATTACACGATATACTAGTACCACGCTCGTATTTCAGCTCTCATGTGTGTAAAGCATCTTATGATCTTCTTCTATTCTCTGATGCATCAGAGAAAGCTATTGCCTCTGTGGCATATATTGTTAGACATCATTTTGACAATTCAGAATCTGAGATTTTATTTCTGATGGGAAAAACTAAAGTTGCCCCGCCCAAAGGCCACACAATACCAAGGCTCGAGCTTTGTTCGGCAATGTTCTCGGTAGAGCTTTCTGGCTTCATTCTAGATAACATAGACATGCAATTAATCATGTATGGTACTTTACAGACAGTAAAGTTGTGCTTGGCTATGTAAATAACAAAACACGTAGATTCTACACTTATGTCTCAAATAGGGTTCATCGCATATTAGAATCCTCGAAACCTGCACAGTGGAAATTCATACACACTACGAAAAAACCTGCGGATGAAGGTACAAGGGGTGTTCAAACCTCTGAAATTAGCAAAACCATGTGGTTGAGAGGTCCACCTAAAGAGGTTCCCACCTAAAGAGGTTTACTCATATATCAGTCAAGATTCTACTCATTTTTTGCAAAATCCTGAGCAAGACCATGAATTAAGACCTGAAGTTGTTACCATGACAACAGCCTTAACCTTGCAAAAAGGCAAAAGTCCCCTTCAGTGTCAGCGCTTTGAAAGATTTTCATCTTGGCGTTCAATGACAAAGTCCATGAGCATTTTGCATCACATATCAAATTCTTAAATAAGAGCAGCTCTGCCAGCTCATGCTCGGGTTGGCATATTTGCAGTGAATCAGTGTCTCCAGACAACTTATTGGTAACTGAAAGATTGATCATTAAATCTTTTCAATTCGATAATTTCAAGCCTGAAATCCAAAGTTTGTAAAATGGGAAGCCATTAGCCCCAATCAGTAAAATTCTAGCATTGAACCCATATTTGGATGAAAATGGACTCTTGAGAGTAGGCGGTTGATTGCAAAATTCAGACTTGCCTAGTTTTCAACGAAATCGAATCATTGTTGATGGAAATTCATATTTGGCTACAGTACTGATAAGACATTTCCATGAGCAAACACTCCATCAAGGTAGACATTTGACTGAGGGAGCTATTAGAGCTGCGGGATTTTGGCTCATTGGAGGCACGTAGAGTTTCTACTTTGATATTCAAATGTTTCACATGCCGCAGACTCCGCGGTAAATTACAATATCAGATTATGGCTGACCTGCCTAAAGACCGGGTAAATCCAGCGCCCCCTTTTAGCTATGTAGGGGTCGATGTATTTGGGCCTTGGTCAGTTGTGGTTAGGAAAACACGTGGTGGTGAAGCCTCATCCAACGCTGGGGCGTTCTGTTTACCTGTCTTAGTATCAGGGCAGTACACGTTGAAGTTGTGAGTGAAATGAGCTCTTCTGCATTTATTAATGCTTTGAGGCGCTTCATTTCTCTACGTGGTAATGTAGTAGAGATCAGATCCGATAGGGGTACCAATTTCGTTGGCTCTTGTGAAGACTTGGGAGTCAATATCATTAATGTAGGAGATAGGTCATTCAAAGATTATCTCGTAGAAAAACGAGTAAAATGGGTTTTCAACCCACCACATTCCTCACACATGGGTGGTGTGTGAGAGCGGATGATGGGAGTTGTGCGACGAATTCTAGACTACCTTCTGTTGAATTTTAAGAATTTAACCCATGATGTTTTGATCACATTCATGGCGGAGGTCACTGCCATTGTGAATGCTAGACCATTAGTGCCAGTGTCCTCAGGTAGAGAGCGTCCTGAGATTTTAACCCCTTCAGCATTGCTTACTCAGAAATCAGATCCACCAACATTCTTTAACAATAATCTCACTCTAAAGGGTATTTATCGAGCAGAGTGGAAAAGGGTTCAGATCCTTTCAGATCAATTTTGGTGCAGATGGCGCTCAAAGTTTCTTACAATGTTGCAAACTAGACGCAAATGGATGCAAAATCTTCCTAATCTTAAAGTTGGTGATGTTGTCCTATTAAAGGATGACACAGTTTGTAGGAATCAGTGGCCTCTTGCAATTATCTCTGAAGTTTTCCAAGGTTCAGACGCAAAGGTTCGCAAAGTGAAAGTAAAGGTCATTAAGGATGGAAACCCTTCCTTCTTTGTACGCCCAGTGAATGAAGTAGTATTACTTCTAAATGAGTGACCTCTTTGCACTGAAATATGCAGAGCACTAAGTCTTGTTTATGTTGTTTCATTTTATTGACAAGTAGTCAGTATATAAACAGAACAGGAATTAAGCATTTCAATAGTGTTTTAGATTTAAAACAGTATTTCATAATTCCTGATGTGAATACCGTATTAGTTCCTGTAAACACACCCTGTCGAAAATTTTGAATTACCGTAAAATGTCTGTTTAGTGCACTTAATTAGTAAGATTAGTAAATTGTGAGTCAGACAATATTTGAGCGATGTCAAATTATGACTTCGGACGGGGAGTGTGCTGGTTTCAGTTATACTGTATATCCAAATTATCCTTGTCGGTCATTAATTCCCTTGGGGAAGGAGTGGAGTTTCCTCCCTTGATAGAGTTTTCTCGCTTAAAAACGTGTCCCACGTGTTACAGAAAACAAAATTGCTCAATGTCTAGTCTTTCTTGGCCCTCACAGTGAAAGTTTACTGCTAAATAAGTGCAATTTCATTCATTATGCATAATTCAAGGCATTCATTAATGTAAAGCTTGTCTAAAAAGGTTATAAGAAACTGCAATGGATTCGTCCTCGATACTATTCGTACACTAACCGGATTTAAAATACTTCTCTCAAGTCACTATAGAGCAAATATTCTTGTTGATCAAATACTTAAGCATTCTAGTCATTCTAAGTTTCTCTAGTCATGTGATATGAAGTACTAATTTTCTCCTAATTGTATTCCCTTATTTACACTATGAATTTATCCTATCTTTTCAGTCATTTACCACATCATTTTCCTCATCATATTCAACAATATCATCTTTGTTATACAACAGAAGAATAAAACATTGTTAAAATGCAGAGGATTTGGGTTACCTTACTGCATCCCATGCAGTACAAAAGTTTTTATTCTTCTTTAATTTTTAAAATGAAAAATGACCTTTACCGATGACATTGAACTTGGTACCAACAGAAAGGTCTTGTTCCAAGCAAGCATCATGTGAAACTTTTAGGCTCTTTTACTTACCATTGAAAAGTCAAGTTTTTGTGCAGAAAATCAGTGACCTTCAAACAATGACCTTGACAAATAACCTTGACTTTACTATCCACCAAAAGGTTGTGTCATAAGCAATTCATATATTAATTACCAATGCTATATCACTTACCATTTAAAAGTTAGATCAATTGTCAAAGTTTTAATCTTTTACAAATTTGATTTTGAAAAATGACATTGACCTTGACTGATGACCTAGAACTTGTTCCCAACAGAATGATTTGCCCCAAGGAATCATCATGTGAAATATGAAGGATCTAAGTACAATGTATTCACTTTCCATTCAAAAGTTATGACCTATTTACCTTATTAAGTTTTTTTTTTCAAACAGAGTAACAGGCAAATGGACAACCAGACAGGGCAAATCAATTAGCCCCTGATCTATCGATCCAGGGGTGAACAAATGAAATACCAACTCCCCCCCCCCCCAAGTCTTAATAGTCCAATAAAAAGTTTCTCATTCCTTAGTAAATACCTTTAAATACAAAAAAGTTTCTTTTTTTTTATTTTTTTTTTTATTTTTGAAAAAAAGATTTCTACATGAGCTTATTTACTTTGCCCTAACGAATGCAGTAAATAAAAGTCCAAGTCTAAAAATGTCCAAGAAGCCAGTCTGTAGAACTCCTTGTGGTAAAAGGGAACTAATACTAAGGGCCTTTCCGAAAATTCAGAAAAAGGGTAATCGGGCCTGACTTCTCTCCAGTACATTTGAACAAGGAAACGATCATCAATTTATTTCCGAGTAGCAAATTTCTTATTCAAAATGGCCGAAATTTATTTCGGGTCAGAATCAAATATGGGCACTCAATACTGAATATTAAGGGTCCGTGGATTAACCCAATACCAGGGCACAAAAGTTTACAGTCAGTATAAATTCAAAGAAAATGCGACCGATTTTTTTTTTTTTTTTTTTTTTTTTTTTTTAGCAGATAAGATTTTGAATGTCTTTTCCTTCGTTTTATGGATTTGATTATCGAAATAATATATCTTAAACCAATACTTCATTGTTCCACGAAATTAAATTTGACTTTTTGAAAATTTTATTAGATAAAGAAAAAACCCCGGAGAAATGAGTTTTTTTATTTGATAGGTGACATTTACTACGGAGTTTTGGGGTTTTTTGTACTTGATAGAGTGTTGGTGACCGCTGTCCGTCCATGAAAATTATTTGACACGTCTTTAAAAACATACTTTGATTTGACTGTTTGTGTGAATTATTGTCATATTAACTTTTCATCCTCACTATTTCAATAAAAGCCCTGGCATAATCATTCGTAACAAAACGAACGCACTGATAAGCTATAAACCAGACGACAAAAAATAAAAGGGCGATCAAGTTTTAATTATATACAGATAAACACTACATGAAAATGAATGAATGAATGTTGTTTTATGGCCCGTCGACAACTAAGGTCATGTTGGGCGCTAACACTTCTGTTTTAAACTGGAATAATCCGACGTGAGCACGAAAGCACATGGACTCCCCTCAGATCAGGAGAACGGCCAATGTGCGAGTCCACCCGACCGGCAAATTCACAAAAGTGAGCATTCATTGTATGCACTGTAACATAAGTAAACATTTTAAAACAATTGCAATGTAAACATTTAAGAATAAAAAAAAATTGATATACACTTAAAGTGTGAAAATAAAAGACAAATATATTTAGGTGTCATTTCAAAAATGCAGAAATAATTCCAAGCAGTTGTTATATCATGTCTTAATAACATGTTCATATGTCACAATTGGCTTTTTAGTACATGTAAAAATGTAATCCGTATGGCTTCTGTATGGACCGACATTTCGCCGTAAATCTCAAAATTGCATTGATGAACCGTATTTTTTTATTATCATATCATATTTTCCAACTAATAACATGAATAATTTTTTTTAAGGTGAATTATTGATTATGTTCGTCCGTCTTCATGTTAACTTTCTACTTTTCACACCGTCTTGTGTCTATAATAGACGGAACAGCGAATGATTTATCGAAGAATAGTTCTGATTTGCACAGCGGCCGAGTCAAATAGTATATTTATGATTTTTGCAAGTCGTTTGGTATGAATTAGAGTATTTTTGTTAAATAAGTTTTGTATCCGATTGTTATTTCCTTAGGAAAACGAACCATGGTAAATTGGATAAGACAAATTAGTATGAATGGTAAAAATGTAAAGACACACTTTCGAGTCTAAAAAGAAAATTATGATCAAAAGATCACTAAAAATAACTTTGAAAATTCACATTAACTCGTTCAAGTAAAAGAACAAATTAAATCCATAGAGAAAACTATAAAAAAAAACTTATGGAAACATTTTGAAACTTAGATGAAAAAAAACACCTGTCAATTTACCTTAGAATTAGAATTTGCTATATAAATTAATTGCTTTTAAAAGTTCAAATATAAGTTCTAATTTTACAGATTCGAACAGCTGCCTCATATCATCAACTTTGAAATATCTGTCTCTGATAAAAGAAAAACCAATACAATCTATAAAAAAAAAACATGTTTGACAGTAAGGAATGCACATTGGCATCACTTCTCCTTTTAAAAGGTAGGAGTGCGTTAAAGGAATATGACCAATGCGTAATCGAGGCAAAAGCAGCTCTTCGCGTCGGCCTGACCTGCAACAAGGTAACCAGGTAACCTATCGCCGCGGTCCTGGCGAACAGAGAATAATTTATTATTCTGGTAGGCTGGATCAGTCCAACAGTTCCTCCAGACATCACGAAAAAAACTATGAATTTACGGTTTTAAATCGTTAAAAGGTACTCCGAAGGGTGGAGTTTCCAGTGATAATGCCTCCTAAGCAGCTTTATCTGCCTCTTCATTACCACGAATACCAATGTGGCTCGGAAGCCAGTAGAAAACAAGATCAATATCATTAAGCTAAGCTCTTTTATCGAGAATCCTGACGATAAGGGGATTGTCAGTTTTCTAGTGCTCAATCGCTTGCATGTTTGACATAGAGTCAGTGTAAATGATATAGCGAGAGAAACTTTCTGCGATCATATGATCGATAGCGATTTGATAGCCTCAATGTAGGCAAAAAAAACGGAAGAGTTATTAGAAAGGCAGAATTGATATTTTTCGCCTTCTAAAATAGTGGCTAAAGCAACTTTTCCGCCATCTTTTGAACCGTCTATATATATCTCTTCATAAGATGTGCATTTTTCTTTGACTTCCAAGAACTTTGTTTTAAGAATAGATGGATCTGTTGTATCCTTTTTGCTTGAAGCTAGATCATAAAGAAACGTGGGACGTTTATATGTCCATAAAGGTACATTAGGAACAATATGTTCTGCCAGGTCCTCTAGAACAAAATCTAGAGAGCTAACATATGCTTCACAACGAAAACGAAATGGAGGTATTGTCTTTGAAAACTGGAATCCGTTTTCATTGGACCATTTGGAAAAATTGTTTAAAACTTGCTGCAACTGTCTTTCAATTGTATGCAAGCGTTTTGATCTGTAACAGATACAGAAGTCATCGTTAAATAAAACAATCCACGCCAGGGCAAACGATTTTAACGATGTTGTTTATCTTGACACTAAATGTGTCACCGATAAAATACTTCCCTCGGGAACACGCATTTCTTGTTCATGAAGATCAGATAAAGTATCTCCAACCCGGACCCTAAACTGACGTTCATCTAGAAAAGCTGAGATGAAAAATACAAGGCGACCTCGAATACCGACATTATAGAGGTCGTTCATAATTACATACTTCCAAGTGGTGTCATAAGCACTTTCGAGATCGAAAAAGACAGAAACAACGTGTTCTTTCTTCATAAAGGCTTCTCGAATAAATGTTTCGAACCGAACAAGATCATCAAGAGTGCTTTTCTGTTTACGAAAGCAACTTTGGATTGACATGATATGTTGTTTCTTTTTAAGAAACCAAACAAGACTATTATTTACCGTTCTTTCCATGGTTTTGCAAATGCAACTAGCTAAGGCAATAGGGCGATAGTTTGAAGGACCCGGAGATTATTAACCTGGTTTAGGTATTGGAATAATGAAAGCTTCCCGCCATGATGCTGATATGCTTCACATTTTCCAAACCTGGTTATAAATTTCAAGTAAGCAATGCAAAGAACGAGAGGGCACGTTTGAGGAATTGATAATGAATATTATCGTTTCCTACTGCAGTGTCATGACGCTTCTTCAAAGCCTTCTTCAGTTCTTTAACCGAAAAGTCTTTATTATAATTTTCGAGTTGGCTGGAAACCAAAATTAAGTTTAGACTTTTCTTAACAACTTTGAATATTTGTAAGGCAGGTGAGTAATTGGATGATGATGACTTCTTGGGAAACGCATCTGCCAATACATTCGCAACAGCCTTGGAAGAAACGTCTCTGAGGTCAGTTCTTTGATGACCAACGACAATTGACGCGTTTTTTCCACTGATTTTGCGCACCATATCCCATGTCTTTTTGACAGATGATCTAGAATTAACTCTAGAAACATACCATTTCCGAGACGAACGCTTACTTTGTTTTATAGTACGGCGTGCTTTTGCACGTGCAATTTTAAATTTGTAAAGATTTTCCTTTGTAGGTCTTAAGCCAAATGCTCCAAGAGCATGTTTTCGTTCTGCTATAGCCTTTTTGCAATCTTCATTAAACCATTTGGGTTTTTTGGATCCGGCGATGTTTTTGGAATAGCTTTTTCCGCAGCAG
Organism: Fragum whitleyi; assembly: GCA_948146395.1. Taxonomy (NCBI): domain Eukaryota; kingdom Metazoa; phylum Mollusca; class Bivalvia; order Cardiida; family Cardiidae; genus Fragum; species Fragum whitleyi. The sequence continues at coordinate 5,542,315 of OX411545.1, read as the reverse complement.
AATATAGTAGAGATGTAAATGATTCCGTAGAGTTTTACCTCTCGTCAAAAGCTTCAGGATTTATCGTCTGTTTAAAGGTGATATCCTATTCTTATTTCTTTCAGAAGTATTGGGTCATTAAAGGTCAAAATGTAAGTGTTTGTCCAAACAGTGTTTCCATCTTTTTTAAATTTAATCCTTTTATCCTCAGTAACTTCCAGTGGTTTCAGAATATCTTTGATCTCATATAAAGGGCATTTGGACAAGTTTCTGCATCTGATAACGCCTTTAGACGCATACAGTCTTTCATGGATGTAAACTTCACCTTTTGGTTGAAGGAGGTTTTTAGAAAATTCTGAGCCTGTTGTTTTTTAGTGACTTCAATCAGCAAAGTTTCATTTTTCAGAGTTTTGACCGACTTAGGTGTTCCAATAATGGTATTAAGCTTTTTATCAATAACAAATGGCGACAGGTCAGAGATCGGACTATCCGGGTCTAAACATTCGACCACGAGGAATTTAGCGAATGACTGTCGTTCCAGCTACGCTTGGTTTTTTGTAGGTTGCCGTGTTAGTTTTTTTACTTCATCGGCGATGCTCCAAACCACCCAGCCTCGGAGTTCTTCAAGGGTACACCTAACCTGGGGAATTCCATCTCAGGAAAGGTGCCGGGGATACATCGCCGATATACTCGGGGAAAAAAGACTAGATCAAGCTAAATATATTTTAACCAAGCACGAGGTAGTCATCAAACAGTAAAATTGTCGATCAAACACAACGTTTACCCGATTTGCCCATGAGCCACCTCCTTCTAAGGCGTAAGCGGAAACGTCATTAAAAGAAAACAGTGGTATAGGAAAAAACAATTAAAAGACAAGTCTTTTGATAAAAACGCCCAAGAGCATGGTATGATGATCAGCCGATTAATCGGGTCGGGCCCGCCTGACTTCCTTTTATCCCGACTCAGGGCCTAAGTGGTGACATGGTATGACCAACCGATTGATCGGGTCGGGCCCGCCAGACCTCCCGTTTATTCCAACTCAGGGCAAAAGTGGTGTGTTGCAAACACATGGCCTTGCCAATCCCCTAGCTCACTCAACTACCAGGATCCCGTCATCAGGCATTACGGGTCGCAGCCCACGGCAAACATACAGGTCAATTTGTTTGGGGTCATACTATGTACTACGAGGACAGCCGATAATTTCTAACACCCCCGCCCAGCTGGGGGCATTTCTGCAGCTGAAAAAGTAAAGATGTAAACAGATCTGCAGAGTTTTCACATTCATCAAAGGTTTCTGGATAATCGACTGTTCAAAGATGGTTCTAAAAAGTTTCCAATTGGCCTTATGGAGTTTCCAACGCCTAGGGCGCTCTTGAGCAGATGGTCCTCATTCAGAGATCTGGACAGGGAAATGGTCACTACCATGAAAGTAGGAAATAACTTTCCATGAAAAATCAGGAAAAATATCAGGACTGCAAATAGTCAAATCTAGTGAAGAATGATTTCCAGTTGCAGGATGAAGGTAAGTTTAAGATTTATCATTCAATAAAACAAGATCATGCTTAGTTACAAAATCCTCAACAATACGACCTATGTCGTCTGTATTGGGGCGTCCCCATAATTAATGGTGAGAATTGAAATCCCCAAAAGTATTAAAGGTTGTAGTAGCTAATCAACAGGATTATCAAGTTTTCTACCATCTACAGGGGAACTAGGAGGAAGGTATTTAGAACACAATATGATGCTCACTTTTTGATTGTAAAACATCCATAGATGTATTTGTTTTTGGTATTTTAGACTAATGTAGAGGATCTTTCCATTGTTCCGAATTCCTGTTGCAATCCGAAGGATCATGATCTTTTGAATCATCTTCCATTGAATCATCCTCTTTATTTTCCTCCTCGTAAGTACTCAATTCGCCAAAGCGATTTGAAGTAACTATCACATGAGGATTTAACTTGTCAATAAGTATCTTCGGTTTTTTCCTAATGATCATATCTACTTAATCTTCAAATAACACTTTTTCCATTTCAACAGACTCAGGACTTTGTTTCTTGGGTGTTGAAGGCTTTTTCGTATCTGGATTGGAATGGTTTTGTGTAGCGGTGATGTTTTGAAGTTTAGCAAAAGACTGGTTCTTTTCAACATTCGTAGAATTGTTCTCATTACTTAAGGAGGTTGATGGAGAGAAGCTTAAGAATTTGGGAATAATTTTGTGTTTTATCTTTCTTTTTAGGGAATAATATACAGAGGTTATGAAAAAATCCTTGCAATTCTGACATTCGTCTTTGTTCACCTCAGCTGAAGCTTTCTGGGCATATGAATTTGTTAAATTTATCCCGTTTTCGATTATTTTCTTTGCTTCTGAAAAAGAGAGACTTCCTTTGTATTTAAGAGTAACAATTTCTTTCTCCCTTTTCCAGACAGGTCATTTTCTTGATGTTGCTGTGTGCTTGCCGCCGGAATTGAGACATTTTAAAGGATTAGTACAATCCTGGCAGCGGTGTAGGTACCACTCCCCACCCCCAACGGCTACACAGATCATCAACTTTTTCTCTAAATTTGTCCTCGTGGTGCCCATATTTATAGCATTTGTAATAGTCCAGTCAAAATAGCGAAATAAGGCCTCAACCTAAAACAAATTGCAACAAAAGCTTTCTTGGCTTTTTTGAGTAGCTTGACCTCCCTAGATGACATACTAAGATACGTATTTTGATTTTTGAAAATATTTTGATACCCACTAGTTATGCCTGTAGTACAACCAATATAATGAGAACATTGTGTGATATACCTGATATAAAACTGATTTGTGCAAGCAAAACTTATCAAATATCCTTTGAATTACCTCTAGATATTTAACCACAGCTTTTATAAATGGTTTGAGTAAAATGTATGGCATTTTAAACATTAAAAGACAAATTCAAATTAATCTTACCCCACCCACTTGATTTAACATAAGAATGGATAGGAAAATAGCTTCTGGTCTTGAAACATTTAATATATACCATTATCAACAAGTTCAAAACAATATTGTTTTATTGGATTGATCTTCTAGTATGTCTGCATATCACACAGGCAATTGTTTCATGACAAAAGACCATGTATTCAACATCTGCTCATTTAAACTCACCGAATTTTGTTGTTTCCTTAGTCTGATAATTGTTTTGAAACAGTGTTGTCAGCTCTTTTTTTTTTTTTTTTTTTGATAATTTACCAACCAAAATGTTTGTGTAGAATATGCCGGAAATCTTGAGAGTTGATGAGGTACATGTAAATGGACTTGTTTGACATCTTGTCTTATAAAAATAACGCACATTTGTGTTTTTGACGAAAATTGGATAATGAAATTGCCTGTGATCTGTCTGTCTAAGAATAATTTTTTGAAACTTCAATTAAAAACAACTCAAAATGAAGGTATATATGTCATTATTCCAGTGCTACATTTTTTTTAATTCAGTATAACAATGACACAAACTTTTAAAATTCTGAAATTACCTTACCTAATACTTTTAAAGACGCTTTGCAAAAGTAAGATACGACACTTAAAGGGGCTACCACAGCTGTATTACGATCAAATTTTATAGAAATTTTTGTTGTAATTTCAGATACATTAAAATTAAAAGTTTTTGGTTGTACAAACTTGTCTTATCTTCGTAATAATATGTCTTAATCTTTAAGCAATTGAGGCTTAAAAAGATATCAAATTATGTTTCTTTGATGGCATTCTAAAAACGTTTAACCCAATTTGTTCTCCAGGTTCTTTTAGTAAATGATTCATGGTTAAAACTTTAAAATTTTCATAATTATCCTTCTTCTTTTCTTACATTAATTAAAATAAAAAAATAATGGAAGAAATTGGAAATTGTTTCTTACAACCCCTAATTAACATTATTACCTTCATATCAAGACAAGTTATTTCAAGTTTTGTTTTTTTGAATAGGGGGTTTAACCGTTTTCAACAATCTTTCATTTATATCGCGGCGGCAACAGCACTTTACTATGGATTCCTGGTATTCTGACACCAATACCACCATTACATCCTTTCCTAGCATACAGCTGCTATTCCACATAGGTCTACTTATCAAGCCATTACTTATTTCAAGACATAATATGACATAAACATATTTTATAAACAAAGCTGGTAGATTATCGAGTATTGTTAAAGTTTGTGTCCTTGGTATTTTTCAAAAATAAAAAAAAAAAAATCTTTTTCATCTCGTGGAAATATACTACACAAATTTACTAGGGGGTCAAATTCACAAACCTGTTCAATTATTTCTTGATTCATGTTTAATTTATTAGCTCATGATCAATTAAACTATTTTAAACTAATATTGTGGTTTCCTGATTTTTATCTTTTTAAATAAAAGCATTTTGTACCCATTTCAAATCTTATGCCTTGTGATATAGGGGGCCTTTGTTATCTATCTGCCTGGTGTATGATGGAGATTCGTTAGACAAGTTCTTTCCAAATTAATATTCATGCCTCACATAGTCTGTCATTTTAAAGTAGTGGACCCATAATAGTTCCGTAACATTTCTGACCTCATGGACTTTCCCATTGTTGACCAAGGTTTCCTAATGACTTTCATTAGGAAACCTCGGTCAACACTGTTAAAAATCATTACCTCTAAAACACTGCAGAACTAAAACGGGTCCACTACCTTAATAATTTCGATATTAATTGTTTGTGTGCATTCACTTGGTGAAAGTCTTCGAAGGATAAGCTTGTTGTCATTTGTTCTTTATTCATTTTTTTACAGGAAAGGTTGGCATAACATTCTCAAAGGTTTTGAATCATTTCATATTTTTGCTACTAGTAAAGCATACTCTCTTCGTATAAGTGTTTTAATTGATGACGAATACTTATCCACATCAAAATTAGTTATGTTAGAGTCTTGTTTTAAATAAAAATCAAAACTTCAAATGAATTTGCAATCAGAGCACTTAATTTTCAATTCATTACTATTCCATTCTTCAATTTGACACATTATTTTTTTTCAGAAATGATTTAGCCGCCGTCATAGCGCAGTTGGTAGCGCGTCGGACTGTCAATCTACAGGTCCCGGGTTCGATCACCTACGGCGGCACTCATTCTTTCCGACTATTTGTCTCTCACCAATGGGTCGATAATCGTAGACTTATGTGAGATAGCAGCTGGGGGCTAGGAAAGAATGTAATGGTAGTACTGGTGTGAGAAATACCAGGAATTCATTGTTAGGTGCTCCAGCCGCCGCGCCCCAAGCTGGGCGGGGGGATAGAAATAGTCGGCTACTGTCCATGTAGTACATGGTATGACCCCAAACAAATGGACCTGCCTGTTTGCCGTGGGCTGCGACCCGTAATGCCTGATGACGGGATCCTGGTGGTTGAGTGACCTCAGGGATTGGCTAGGCCCTGTGTTAGCAACACACCACTTTGGCCCTGAGTTGGGATAAACGGGAGGTCGGGCGGGCCCGACCCGATCAATTGGCTGGTCATGGCATGCCCTAGGGCGTTTTTTATCCACAACCTTGTCTTTTAATTGTGTTTCGTAAACCACCGTTTTCATTAAACGACGTTTTCACTTACGCCTTAGAAGGCGGTGGCTCATGGGTCAATCGGGTAATTTTGGTGTTTAATCGACGTTTTTACTCTCCGTTATTTTTTCATGCTTGGTTGAGCTAATAATCGGAAGTATTAATCGCTTGATCTAGCCTATTTGCACCGAGTTTATCGGCGATGTGTCCCCGGCACCTCTCCTGAGATGGAATTCCCCAGGTTAGGTGTCCCCATTGTAGGACTCCGAGGGCGGGTGGTTTGGAGCATCGCCGATGAATCACATGAAACAAACATGGCGACAACAAAAACAGCCAAGCGCGCGTGGTCATCCGACTCAGATGATGAAGCTCCAAAACATCAGACATTTCCAAAGTATATAGTTATAGCAAGTGAAGACCCAGATGACCCAGTCACTGATCTATCTCCGTTTATAATTGAAAAACAGATAAATGCAATTCTAGGGACACCCAAGTCTGTGAAAGCTCTTAAAAATGAAACTCTCTTAGTTGAAGTTGCAAAGAAGCAGCAGGCTGATAACTTGCTCAAAACAATTAAATTCTTCAATATAGATGTCACAGTACACGCCCATGAGAAATTGAATGCATCTAAGGGTGTGATACGATGTGAAGAATTATCTAAATGCAGTACTGTTTCAGAAATTAGAGATAATCTTAGACCCGAAGGAGTGACTGAGGTTGAAAGGATCGAGTTCAAAAGAGATAAGACTGTTAGAACTAATACCTATATTTTGACATTTGATGACCCAGTTCTTCCAAAGGAAATTAAAGTCGGATTTGAAGTTGTGAAATTTGATGTATATGTCCCTAATCCGCTTCGTTGTTTTAATTGCCAGCGATTCGGCCACCATGAGAGCAACTGCACTAGAACTAAAATTTGTAGGAAATGCTCTTACACGGGACCTGTAGATGAACACGAAGAGGATGAATGCGAAAACGATCTCAAGTGTATCAACTGCGGACAAGGTCATGCGGCTAGCTCTAGGCAATGCCCACATTTCATTTTACAAAAACAAATTTTAGAAGTGAAATGTAGACAATCTGTTTCATTTTATGAGGCAAAAAGGATTGTAGAATCTAGGCAAGATTCAATGCACCTCAGTGGAACAGAAAACAGCTACGCTAATAAAGATAAAACTGTTTCTGCTGACAAATCAAAGCCTGATCAATGTAGCACTTGCGAGCGCCTTTTGAAATTCATTACTGAATTATTCCCACTCCCTCGGTGGAAACACCCAATCGCTTTGCTGAGTTTGGTGACGGGGATGGGGAGGCGATGGGGGAGGAATCTGAGGATACTTCTCAAAAATTTCCAGATCCTCCTTCCAAACCTGGAAATCAGCGGCAAATAAGGCAAGTAAACTAAGCTGGAGTTAAAAAATGAATAAGTTCATACTTCCATTAATCAGTGGTATAATCTTCACACTTTCTTTTACAATGGCGAATAAACTGATACAATGGAATTGCCGTAGTATCAAAGCAAATTTTGAAGAACTAAATTTCTTAGTTACAAGAGAAAAACCGGTTGCAATATGCTTACAAGAAACGTTTCTAAAAGACACAGATAAGTTTTCTCTCAAATATCACTCTTGCTTTTTTACTAGCTTTACCGATCGCGAGAAAGCGTCTGGTGGTGTTGGAATTATTGTAAATAATAAAATCCCTCACCGTCTAGTCAGTTTGGACAGTTCTTTGCAAGCAGTGGCTGTAAGTGTCTCGCTAAATAAAACAATTACCCTATGTTCTGTTTATCTTCCTCCTAGTTTCCCTGTAGATGGTAGAAAACTTGATAATCTCATTGACCAGCTACCACAACCTTTTATACTTATGGGAGATTTCAATTCTCATCATAAGTTACCGGGATGCTCCAATACAGACGACAAAGGTCGTATTGTTGAGGATTTTGTAACAAGGCATGATCTAGTTTTACTGAATGATAAATCTAAAACTTATCTTCAACCTGCAACTGGACATTATTCTTCATTGGATTTGACTATTTGCAGTCCTGATATTTTTCCTGATTTTTCATGGAAAGTTCTTTCCGACCTTCATGGTAGTGACTATTTCCCTGTTCAGATCTCTGAATCAGGACCATCTGTTCAGGAGCGCCCTAGGCGTTGGAAACTCCACAAGGCTAATTGGGAACTTTTGAAAACCACATGTGAACAGTCGATAAATCCAGAAGCTTTTGATGACACAAAACTCTGCAGACTTGTTTACATCTTTACTTTATTCTGTTGCAGAAAAAAGCATTCCACAAAGATCGCCTGACCCAAAGAATCTAAACAAGCCATGGTTCAATGATGATTGCAAAAAGGCTATAACCGAGAGGAAACGTGCTCTGCGAGCATTTGGCTTAAGGCCTTCAAAGGAAAGTCTTTACAAATTCAAAATTGCGCGTGCAAAAGCACGTCGTACAATTAAACAAAGTAAGCGTTCGTCTTGGAGACAGTATGTCTCTAGATTAAATTCTAGATCATCTGTCAAAAAGACTTGGGACATGATACGTATAATTAGTGGGAAGAATACATCACTAAGTGTTGGTCATCTTAAAACAGATGAAGATAATACAGTTTCTTCGAAACACGATATTGCTAATGTCTTAGCAGACACGTTTGCCAAGAAATCTTCCTCTACTAATTATTCATCTACGTTTCAGAAGTTTCAAGGTGAAAAAGAAAAGTCTAAACTTAATTTTAGTTCCAGAAATCTATAATAGAGACTTTTCCGTAAAGGAATTGAAAAAAGCTTTAAAAAAGTGTCACGACACTGCTGTCGGATCAGATGCTATTCATTATCAGTTCCTTAAACGTTTGCCGTCTCGTTCCCTTCATTGCTTACTTGCAATTTATAATCTGGTATGGACAACGGGAAGCATTCCAGCCTCTTGGCGGGAAGCTATCGTTATTCCAATACCTAAACCAGGTAAAGATTCCACAAATCCGTCTAATTATCGCCCTATTGCCTTAACTAGTTGTATTTGCAAGACCATGGAAAGAATGGTAAATGATCGTCTTGTCTGGTTTCTTGAAAAGAACCACCTTTTTACTCAAGTCCAAAGTAGCTTTCGTAAACAGAGAAGCACTCTTGATCATCTTGTTCGCTTCGAGACATTTATTCGAGAAGCCTTTATAAGGAAGGAACACGTTGTTTCTGTCTTTTTCAATCTTGAAAGTGCTTATGACACCACTTGGAAGTATGGAATTATGAATGACCTCTATGATTTCGGTATTCGAGGTCGCTTTGCCTTTTTCATCTCAGCTTTTTTGGGTGAACGACAGTTTAGAGTCCGTGTTGGTGATACTTTATCCGATCCTCATGAACAAAAATGGGTGTCCCCCAGGGAAGTATTTTATCGGTGACACTATTTAGTGTGAAATAAACAACATCGTAAAAACCGTTTGCCCTGGTGTGGATTGTTTTCTATATGTTGATGACTTCTGCATCTGTTACAGATCAAAACACATGTATACAATTGAAAGACAGTTGCAGCAAGTTTTAAACAATCTTTCCAAATGGTCCAATCAAAACGGCTTCAAATTTTCAAAAACAAAAACTAAATGTATGCATTTTTGTCAATCAAGAAAAATACATTCCGATCCAGAATTAAAGTTGGACGGAGTGCCGATTGCAGTTGTTAAGGAATATAAGTTTTTAGGACTCCTTTTTGATTCTAAACTGTCGTTTATTCCGCATATTGACAATTTGAAAAATTAATGCCAAAAGGCACTTAATCTTTTACGTGTTGTATCCAGTATGGATTGGGGAGCCGATAAAAAGGTTCTATTGCGCCTTTATAGGGCACTTGTTAGATCAAAGCTAGATTATGGCTGTGTTGTTTATGGTTCAGCGCGTCCTTCATACCTTCGCAAACTTGATACTACACATAATCAGGGATTACGCTTGGCGTTGGGCGCATTTAGAACATCACCAGTTAACAGTCTATATGCAGAAGCAAATGAGCCTTCCTTCAATTTACGCAGGAAAAAAACTTTCTATGCTGTACTATTTAAAACTCAAATCAAACCCCGATAATCCCACTCATAAAGTTGTTTTTGAACCAAAATATAGAGAGGTTTTTGAAAAGAAAAAAGAACCCTATTCTTCCCTTTAGTTTGCGCTGTGAAGCTGTTGTTAACTCTCTAGATTTGACCTAGAGGACGTGGCAGAACATATTGTTACTGATGTTCCTTTATGGACATATGAAAGTCCCACGTTTCTTTATGATCTTGCTTCAAGCAAAAAAGATACAACAGATCCAATTATTTTTAAAACAAAGTTCTTGGAAGTCAAAGAAAAATACACATCATATGAAGAGATAAACACGGACGGTTCAAAAGATGGCGAAAAAGTTGCTTCAGCAACTATTTTAGATGGCGAAAAATATCAATTCCGCCTTCCTAATAACTCTTCTATTTTTTCAGCCGAGCTTAAGGCCATTGATCTCGCACTCGATCATATAATTGCTGAACGATTCTCTCGTTATATTATATACACTGACTCTATGTCAAGTATGCAAGCGGTTGAGTACGAAAAAACTGACAATCCCCTTATCGTAAGGCTACTTGATAAAATAGCTAAGCTTAATGATGTTGATCTCGTTTTCTGCTGGCTTCCAAGCCATATTGGTATTCGTGGTAATGAGGAGGCAGATAAAGCTGCCGATGATGCTTTATCACTTGAAATTTTACCCTTTGAAGTACCTTTTACCGACTTTAAACCCCTAATCCATTGTTTTATTCATGATGTCTGCAGGAACGATTGGTTACCTGGTTATAGGTTAAACCGTCGCGAAGAACTAATTCTGACTAGCTTACGCATTGGTCACACTCATTCAACGCACTCCTACCTTTTAAAAGGAGAAGAGATGCCAATGTGCATTCCCTGTAATGCTCCATTAAGTATCAAACATATTTTTATAGATTGTATTGATTTTTCTATTATCAGGGACATATATTTTAAAGTTGATAGTATGGGGCAGCTGTTTGAACGTGTCAAACTAGAACTTATTTTTGACTTTTTAAAGACCATTCATTTATATAGTAAAATTTGATTTTTAGTTTCTATTTATTGTATTTTCTTCTAAAGTTTTAAAATGGTTCTATTAAATTTTACCGTTTTCAATAGCTCTTTTGGCTATTATTTCTTTTACATTTGAAAATTTCTTTTGGATTTTTATATGTATACATTGAGATTGTTTTAAAATGTTGTTCACTTAAATTCCAGTGCGTACAATGAATGCTCACATTTTTTTAATTTTCTGATCGGGTGGACTCGCACATGGGCCGTTCTTCTGATCTGAGGGGAGTCCATGTGCTTTCGTCCTCATATCAGATTATTCTAGTTTTATACAGAAGTGTCTACGCCCAACATGACCTTAGTTGTCGACGGGCCATAAAACAACATTCATTCGTTCATCCAGCCGCCGCGATATAACTGACATAATGTTAAAAGCGGTGTAAAACCCCATTCAATAAATCAATCAGTTTCAGAAATGATTTTCGAAATTCGTCAAATGACAAACGAAACCTGTTTCTTAAGTCATTGCTGCGATGCACATCTTTAAAAAAATCAATTTAAACTTTCCTAACGCCTAATATGAAAATCGCAAAATCTAAAACGCAAACTTTTGACATTCGCTGTTTACCTCAGTTTGTCAATTAACTTTGAAAGGAAGCATTGATTGGGTCCAACATCACATTGCATTCGAAAAAAACAGTACCAGACAATTCCACCGTCGTCACAGCGCAGATGATTGTGCGCTGGGATTTCAATTACGGGTTTCGATACCTGAGAGCAGCATACCCTGTCTGACACTCGTCTCCAACAGGGTAGATACTTGTAAAAAATATCTGGGATTAGGAAGATGTAGCCCGGAAAGAAATTTCCTTGTAGTAGCGATGAGAAAAATACCCGGAACCATGGTTAGATGCTCTTTTTGTTAATACAGATGTTAAATCTTTTCCAACTAAAACATGTGATTTTTTCTTACCGGCTTTGAATTTAAAAAAGTACCTGTATTAATTTTGTGTGCATTGTATGCTTTTGAAAATATAAAACAGCGACAGGGTTAAAATTTGTAAAAAAAGAACTAAGATTATTTTTAAAAAAATATCTCATCCAAAACATTCAGACCTAAAGTTTTGCATATTATATCTAACAATTGTTCATAAACGTAAACTGGGATTTTTTATCATATAGTTACTCCCCCCTCCCAAACTTCCTATATATGAATGCATTTGTGCTTTTTATAGTGCTAGGTGTAGCTCCAATTCCATAAAAGGATGAGGCAATAAGACAAAATCCATGGCTATTGGTTAGAAAGAACTAAGCCAATGGACTTTTTAAATCTTTTTCTCGGAAAGAATTAATTTATTTTAAAAATGCAACTCTTATGTACAACAGACGGATAACCCATAAAATACGCCATTCTTATCATTTCTTTATATATTCTAAAGAACATGTCAAACCAATACCATATTTAAACGTTTTGATCACAATTAAATCTAAATTTTGGAAAGATTTTTTTTAAATGTGCAAAATGCCAAAGCGACCATCTTCTACTACTTTTCAGTGTTACAGTGGGTGGGTGGGGTAGGATGTATTACAGATTATCTCTAAAACTGACCAAATAACAAAGAATATCCTATTTTCAATTAGCGAATAACTTATTACAATCCCCTACGTAGCTTTTGATATACCAACAACTTTTACTTTAGTTTTTAACATGTTTTCGGTAAAAAGTTATTTAGGTTTAGTAGGGAAAAGTCTATGATAAAAACGCGAAAAAAATCAAAATACGTATCTTCCGATTTTGTCCTACTTTATAAATGTAAGATGGGTTTGTCCATGGATATCAAAGAACACAACCATTGTTTTTCTTCTAATGTGTCTAGGGTCCTACCATAATTTGACAATAACATTGGAGGTTATTTATGATATATCAATATACATTTACCCTCAAATATCCATCTTTGATTGTTCTAGATAAAAAAGCAGAGACGAATGTCTAAATAATAGTATTTGTTTGTTTCTTTATCCCATCTCTATAAACAGAAATGCGTTTGGTGTTGGTAACATTTTGTTTTTTTCAATTCGTCAATAATTTCAGTTTCACTTATACCCTCCAGGTCTCTACACCGAATCACACCTCTTGAAGTATTAAGAATCGGGTGCGGCGAACAAGAGACTTGAAAGTTAAAAAAGAGTAGCTATCTTCATTAAATTTTCAGTATGAACTTGCTTTTCAGCTTCAATAAGTAGTCCAACAGATTTAAGTTTTCTTTAAGAGATTTAGGGTGTCCTATCACTGATTGCATCACTTTTTCAATCACAAATGGCGAAAGTTTTGTAAGATTTGTATCTTTGTCTAATGCATCAATAATCAAAATCTTGAAAAAAAAAGGCTTGAGTCATTGATGTAAAGCCTGGTCCGAAATGGGAATGTCCGTGTTCAAAGTCTTATTCATCATTTTCCTTTTTTTCGTGAAGGTTTCCATATCAGTTTGATTGGTATTCACTATCTGGTGCCACCACCCTCCACGGAGTCCTTTTGTAGTACTATAACGGGGGACATGAAAGGGCGGGTATCCAGCCCCCTCCCGGGGCTTCCCGAATAGTATTCTCGAGCCAAAGTGATAAAGTGACTCAACAGAAATTGCCCGAATAATTTCCTAAATTAGAATCAAGCCATTCAAATAATGTCAAATCAGAAAATCCATTCAACCTGATTAGCCAATGAGCCTATATAGACAAGTACATATTAAATATTAGCGACACGGGCAAATCAGCCTTTACAATTTTAAAAAAAAACAATGGATTTATACCAAAATTATTTCAAGAAAATATGGTACAGTAAGTTGTTGAATGTGGCATTAAAATCTTGACAGAACATCGTTAACATAATAAAATATTTCATATGACAAAAGAAGATGCCCCAGTCTGAAAGACCAGCCTATTGCCTAGACAGGGCCTATCAAGGCTCAAACCAAAGCAGCTAGCAAAGCAGCGTGTTGAGAAGCTGGAGATCCCTGGGCTTCCCTCAACTACCAGGACCCTCTTTTCCGGCATTACGAGTCTCCACCCACGGCAAACAGGCGGGCCCATTTGTTAGGGGTCTTACCATTGACTACAAGGGCAGCAGTCGACTTTTCCTACCATCCCGCCCAGTTTGGGACCGATTATTAAACGAAGTTGTGGGGATTTTCACGAGGAAAACTAGATAAGCAGGCGGGTAATAACGGTACTTATCGCCTGATATTCAATTTAAGATGTCCTGACCGTCTATATGCTAATTAGTATGTCCAATTAAGTAATTATGTACATTTCTTCTGTCGAATATTTAGTATCAAGCCAAGTGTTTTACTAAATGTTTATATTTTTTTACAACTAAACAACCTTCACCATCCCTCATATTTAAGAATAGAAAATGCGAAAATATTATATTTAACGAAATAAACAAAATCATTAAAATAAAATAATTTTATTTCCAAAAATATTTTTTGGAGTGGTTTTAAGCTGAAATTAAGATTTTACCACGCACGATTTCCTTCATCAAACGGAACTTTATGTAATTGATGAAAAGGTTGGTCCATATAGAAGTCAAACAAACTATACTTCGTATTTTCATCTATATTTTTTACGTACTGTTACAAGATTTGCTCTGGTAATCACTTGTCCAAGGACAAGTGGTCTAAATAAATGTAACTGCCCGCAAAAGATTAAGCCGGGCAAGTCGGCATGGGAATTCAACAACCATGACCATGTCATTATTTTTTCCCCACTATTGCAACAACCAATTTGCTGAGGCTTGAGTTCGCCCAAAAAATATTTCAGAGCTAATTGTGTGCAGCACACCGAATATTTTCAACACAAAAATTTTGCTCATCATACTCAATATATTGTTTTCAAACATTTTGCCTAATGCAAATTATACAGTAAATTTAGTTGGTGTGTTTTTTACATTGACGCTTTAAGTATTTCGAACAAGTTAATATTTGAGCGGAAAGTGTGTAGAATTTGAACGATTGGTTACCTGGCAGAGTATATTTACATCTTTCGGAGACAAAGTATGTCACGCCTTGCAAGGCCAAAATTTGAGTTCCAATCGAATTTTACTAACAAGTCTTAAGAAGGGTTAAACAGTAGATTACATGCATGTTTGACACGTTTAGTTCCCCAGGATTTTTTCAAACAGATAATGAAACGTGAAATATGCGCCCGAGATTATAAAATGATACTTAAATTACAGAATGTAATTTCTTATTTTTTTATTTTATAATTTCGAGTGGTCTGTAGTGATAGAGCAGATATTAAACAATTATTTCCACTTAAAGTATGAGTAAATTTAATCGAGTTTGAGATTAAGTTCGAGATGAATTACATTATCGGGCCGTACTTGTGGAGTTGTCAACGACGTATCATATTTCGTAGCAACCGTAACGACAGTTATAATTACTTGTCGTAACACAGAAAATCGGCAAATGCCAGATGGAATGAAACTTACGAAACTGAAAATCATTTCAATCTAATCTAGATGTTTTCGTACTTCAGAGTCAGTCTATTCACGTGTAAGGGGTCACAAATATATTTATTTTACATTTAAAACTTACTGTATAAGGAAACTGTCCCAGAAATGCCTCTTCTCCACCAACTATCCTGGCCCCATCAAAGTATTTGGGTAAAAGAGCTGCAATAGCAAAAGACCTGTCGTCAATTGGGGAATATTTATGAGTTAAATTGGAAAAAAACTGGTTAATCAACCACTCATCTGTAGCCCTGCTTTTTTGTCAAAATGTTGGAAAACAAGTATTATACGATGCCCCATATGAAAAGAAATGTAATGTAGGATAACCATATCTGTTCCATGTATACTACCCAATTTTTGCTAGGGATCAAATTCAACGTTTATGTATATTCCTTGAGAAAACCAATAACTAAAACAAGTTATATCTAGTCTTTGGCATTTACAGAATACCACCATGATTTCCTTCCAAAGGCACCGCATGCGCATGCCAACACTCTGAAGGTCCTGGAAATGCATAAAGTCTATGTAAAAAAATGACATACTTCTTACGAAAAATGCTCCAGAGGCACCCCCTTAAATAGTTCTTAGGATGACAAACACACTTGCCAAGTTTCAATACGATATCTTAAATAACAACAGAGATATGGCCACATGCACGACAAGAACAATATAAAAAATAGTATTTCAGTGGCCTTGTGTCGAAATACCCTGTTAGGTATTGCTATGGCCTTGGTGTCGTCGTTGTTTTCGTCGTCTCCGTCGTCGTGTGAAAACGTTGACATTTTGTGATAACTGTTGAATGGTAAGTGATACGGCCTTCAAATTTCAGATAAAATTTGCCGTGGAAAAGGCCTTTCTGGTGGTGCCAAGTACGAGGTCATCAGTCAAGATCAAGATCATTTTTCAAGGTAAATAAAACTTTAACATTAGCCATAACTTTTGATGGCAAGTGATAGGGCCTTCATATTTCACATGATGATTACCTGGAACAAGGTTTCTCTGTTGGTACTTAGTTCAAGGTCATCAATCAAGGTCAAGATCATTTTTCAAGGTCAAATTTGGGAAAAAATAAAACTTAATCATTGGCAATTAAATTTTGAGTGGTAAGTGATAGGGCCTTCATATTTCAGACGATGACATCAGTCAAGATCAAGCTCATTTTCAAGGTAAAAAAAAACTTATTAATAATAGCCGTAATTTAAGATTGAATGTCAAAGAGCCTTGAAATTTCACATTTACATTGCTTGTGACAAGACTGTCAACTGCATAAAAATATCAAGATTATCAATTGAAAAGATTTGATCTTTACAGATCTTCATCTCAGTAATTTACAAACAATATGATATGGTATTAGTACAGTCGAAATATTTCTTTGGAGTGTTAGTGAATAAGGTAGTATCAAATATGAAAATTAAATATGAAAATTAAATATCGTTGACGGAATTGCGTAAAATTTTGTCTGATATATAAGGAGAGCGATGCAACAACCAATGCATAATTGATCTATCATGCTCATTCCTTGCCACAACAGCCCCGCTAATACAGGTCACCTATTTGTTGTATACTATCTATTGCCGATCGAAAACCACACCATAACAGCCACGAAGTATTATCTTCGTGAATGTGTTGCTGCGCCAGCCCATCAACATTCTGGTACTTATAATGGTAAAGATACCATTGTAATGCATTGAATATTATTTTGAATAATCGGAGGGTGAACCCACAATGATTACCTTTCAAACGCAGTTCCATAAGATAAGTTTGTTTTATGAATAATTAATTGAGGAACGGCGCAGATTAAACGCTTCAACAACAAACTTACTAAGGTTTTTCTGAAAGGTACAGTTGTCAGTGCTCATTAGATCAACAAATTTATACAAAGCGCTTGAAATCCTACACAACTTTCTATATAAGTCCATATTTCATGCGTTAAAGTCTAATAAAGCGACTACCAACCGGAGAAAACTAATTTTTAATCTCCAAAAACACGAGCTCCAAAAAAACATGTCCGACGTGTACTAAACCGGAAATCATAAAAATATCAATGGCCATTGTGACAAGACTGCCACATGCATAACAATGTCAAGGATTGGTAAAGGTCTTTTGCTGAAAGTCACTCATTTACGACATAATTACTTCAAAATTAGCTATAACTTTTGAATGGTAAAGACACTAGCCGTTGAAAAGTCGTATAAGAAAGTTTAATCAGCAATTTAAGCTCTGCTGTTTTCGAAGAAAAGCAGAGGTATTGCAAAAGCCTTTGTTTGTTACTTCTCTGGCTCTACTACAGGCATTCACTTAAATCATGGCACACATGTTCACTATCAAGAGAGCAATCTTTACTATCAAGGGGGATAACTCGAGAAGCATTTTCTGCAAAGTATGTTCCTTTTTCCCTTTAGTTTTGTTTTCACCATCCAGCCGAGCGTAGGCACCCTTATGCGGTGCTCTTGTTATTTTTTTGAACCTGTGATCAATTTTAAGACATTCTACCTTAACCTATAATCCAAGAAAGGATTTTCACTATTCGTGTTAACCAGGGGTATAACATTAGATTGATTGAATATATAGTATTTGTTTTTTATTAAACAGTGATTTTGTTAATAAGTTAATAATACTTTTAGTATCCGATACCATATCATTTTCTTTCGAAGAATGAAAGCAATTTTGTGATTTTTATAAATACGGTTACATGAGAATTTACTATTTTACATAAAACCTGGTGTTTAATCTTTTTTTTTTTTCAATTTTTGTACTCGCCATTGATTTTTACAAAGACAATGAAAAAGACTACCGATGCCCTTCAGATACCACAGAAATGTTTTTATGACTGCGCGTTGCTTTCCAGTTTGCAAGTTGCCTTCCTGTAGATTTCCTTGTAAAAACAGTCGTACTGCAGTCATTAGCTTTGAATTTTTTCGAATTTTTTATCAGGTTTCATGGAAAAATATATTTTTAGCTCCAATGGCCGAAGTCTAGCGACCTATTGCCATGT
This sequence comes from Fragum whitleyi, assembly GCA_948146395.1. Taxonomy (NCBI): domain Eukaryota; kingdom Metazoa; phylum Mollusca; class Bivalvia; order Cardiida; family Cardiidae; genus Fragum; species Fragum whitleyi. The sequence continues at coordinate 5,524,257 of OX411545.1, read as the reverse complement.
CGTTTTTTCCGTCGTGCGTTAGTTCTTACTTCTGTGCGTAAACTTTTCATTAACAATCTTTCCTACTAAACCTATCGACGGATTTTAATGAAACTTGGTATGGAAATCTTTGGGTGACCCTCTTTTAAAGTTGTTCAAGAAATTTGGATTGTCCCCCAAATAAGGGCGTGGCAAGGCGAGGCTAATTTTCCCTATTAAATCTTCAAAAAATTCTCTTCTAAAACCAACCATTGGCCCACGATTTCCAATGGTTCTTCAAACAATTTGGATTGCCTCCCCCTCCCTCCGCCGCAAATATGGGTGTCGCAGGATGGGGCATATTTTCAAATAAATGTCAATGAAACTTGGTATGGATGATCATTTTGTGACCTCTAATAAATGAAATTTTGATTGACCCCAAAATATGGGCGTGGTAGGGCTGGGCTTATTTTCATTATAAAATCTTTAGAATCTTCTGTTTACAATTCGCCCGATTTCAATTGAACCTGACATGGATGATCCTTGGTGGACCTTCTTCTTAACTTGTTTAAGACATTTGGATTGACCTTCAAATGTTGCGTGACAGAGTGTGGCATATTTTCTCTATAAACTCTCTAAAAATCTTCTCCTCCCAAACCATTAGCAAGATTTCACTGAAACTGTTTGAAATTGTTAAAGAAATTTGAGTGAACCCAAAATATCGGCGTGGCAGGGGGGGACTTATTTTCACTTAATAAATCATCTTTTCCTCCCAAACAATTGGCCCGTTTGAATGAAATAAGACATGAATAATCCTTGGGTGACCCTCTTCTAATGTTGAGAAAGAAATGTTGATTGATCCCCAAATATGTTCCTGGCAGGGCAGTGCTGATTTTCGCTGTAGAATCTTCTCCTCCTTAACCATTGGCCTGATTTCAAAAAAATTGTGCATGAATGTTCCTTTAGTAACCCTCTTCCTACATAATTAAAGGAATTTGAATGACCCAAGAAAAAGGGTGTGGCAGGGCAGAGCTAATTTTCAAAATAAAATATTTAAAAGCTTCTCCCAAATCAAATATGGCATGAGTGTTTCCTGGGATAAGCTTTTCTCAAGTTGTTCTAAAATAAATATTTACCCAAAAATAAGGGCTAGGCGTGAGGGGTTTATTTTCACTTTAAAAGTGTTTTCGATTGATCAGGCGGAATCATGTTCTCGAAGAAAACCCATACACGCTAACAACAATCTAAACAGTATACTCCGATTTAAAAAAAAGCATCGTCAATGCGAATTGTCTGTGATAATTACAATCTTCTATTTTTTATCATGAGTTAAATTTTCACTGTTTGAAATTAGTAATTTTGATTTCTTTTCATCCTGATTCTCCTGAAAAGGTATTGTGGATATTTCAAGCTAAAATCGTCATTTCCACTTGAGAAAAATTGATTTCTTTTTTGTTTTGAATGGGTTTTTACGTCGCTTTCAACAATTTCGCAGTTATATCGCGGCGGCCGGAGCACCTTACAATGAATTCCTGGTATTTCCTTCACCTGTACTACCATTACACCTCCTAGCCTGCGACTGCTATCTCACATAGGTTTGCGATTATCTACCCATTGGTGAGAGACAAACGTCGGAAAGGATATTTGCCGCCACCGGGGATCGAACCCACGACTTCCAGATTGGCGGCTAGGAATAATTGAGTAAAACTTCTTACTGTGCTTGCGTGAAATGTAAATAATGGTGCTTCCTAGATAATTGTAGAATGAAAGACACCATTCAATACCTTTGGAATAAAAAAGGGTGCAGCAATGAAAGAGCGTCATCTCGCAAGTGGGTAAATGTAATGTCACAATTTCAACCATCCTGCTAAGGATGACATTTAACATAGACAAGGAAAGAATAAAAGTGGGCACTTTATGATTTGATATCAAAACGCAATTGTCACCAAATTATAAAATGCCAAAATATCTCCACATACGACTTAAAAGAATGAACAAGATGTGTTTTCTCCAAGCGTATTTAAAAACCGAAGTTCCACCAGAAGCTGATATACCTTAAAACGACACAAAATTACTACGTCCTAGGTATTATACATTATACGGGATTGTCCGAGCGATGTTCCGACTGAATTCTTGTATTCACTTGATAATCGACTGTCCCATACCAATATTATTAGGCAAATCTTTAAATAGCCGATGGGAGAGAGGCAAAATCTGACACTATCACTTGAGATATTTATGAATTTCTTACTCATTACAGGTCTTTGAAAATGGATACTTTATTAAAAAGTCACTACCTTTTAATTTGACGGCTAAATATGACGGGTACTCAATGTCGATCTGTGTACTCGTCGCTAGTTCCTTTTCACCTAATTGATTTTCAAACTAACCAAGAAAGGTTCTTGCTTTCGTTCATCGATTCAGGCTTACAAAAACATGTTCTATTCTTGTATTCCGTGAAACCATAACATTCTCTCGAACTATTATATGAAAAAAGAATATTTTTTTTAATTTCATTTTATTATATTTGTGAGTATTTACCATGGCAAAATCCGACGAGCAAGAGTACAATCAGGGTCCTCATGATTCAATCAACACACGGAAGGGTTCTCAAGATAATGCTGAATCTTACTTTATATAGGGGACAGAGTTTCGCTGATAGTTTAAAAGATAAGAATTGTTATGATACTTAACAATATATACGCATAATTCTTAACTGCTTAGATCATTTCGAACACTTTTAAGTTTTGAGTATCAATAGGCAATGTCTTGTGAGACTTTGATGTACTTTGAGACAGACAGAAGTCATCCTTGTCCATACAGAGTATACATTCGAAAATGCAAATACAAAGTTTGGTCGAATACCATTTTGTGTGTGACGTTCTTGATAATCAGAAGGCCAATGACAGAAGGCAACTGAGATTATTCTTATTGAGCTGATTTCCTCTTGCGTCTGTCTGTAGGTTTGTACGTCCGTAAACTGCTTTTTTAAAATATTCTCAGATAGTACTGAACATCTTGCTTGTTTAACAAATCTCACATGAATGATTCTTTGGTGACCAAATGTCGGTTTTGTTCAAGACAATTTGATCGGGCGTAGATATGGATTTTATTGACGGTGGTCAATTTCATATAGGTTAAATAGTGAGAAAGGAATTCTAGATTTTTCAATGTTTGTGATAATGATCCTTCCAGGAAGGAATTGTGTGGGTCAAATTTACCAGGAATCTTATACTATATAGTACATTTTGGAACATGTTAGTACGCTATCGGTTGCAAGATACGTAACATTAGAGCGGCAGACCCTGGCATACAAGAGGTCCACTATTGCCTAAGACCGCTCTACTCACTCTTTGAAAAGCCTATAACGTAATGATGCTGTTCAAGAAGCAAGTTTAATGATCATATATCTTAAAAGAGGGGTAGTGGTAACAAGAACATTTACTTAAGGAAACTGCGGACAGATGACGTGGTCGAATCTTCGACTTTCTAAAAATATCTCCAAAATGTAGAGATTTATCTTTGAAGTGCAGGCATTTACTTACACGCAATAAAACGGGGGTAATGTTTTTCTTAAATAATTAGTCGGTTTTTGCGAAAAATGAATTTCGGTTTTTACTCTTTTTATGTTTTATGTTTTATTTTGTTGTTGTTGTTATTTGTAAAAAGGTATAAAATCCTCTAAATTTTGTCCAGTGACCTATGCTTATTCTTTAATGTATTGTAGATATATATATAAATATACGTTACATTTATCAAATAAAAATGGAATTTCTCCAGTTGAAATCTCTCGATAAATTCGAATTTGTAAAGATGTTTCAACATTTTTCGTCGAATACGACGTCGCATCGTTACTATTGTTACGTGCCAATGTAACAAGAACAAAGAAGCCAGCAACAAACTTTACAATTAACAATATTTATTGACAATAATAACAGAATTATTGACATTATATCAAATTAATAAAAAAAACAAATTACAAAACCTTAAATGTTTAATCCTAAAGTTTAAATTTTCAGATCCAATTTAATTAAGTTCCTAGTCCACAAATAATTAGACCAATAATATCCGAATTTAAAATTAAACACACTTTAAACACACTTTTAAGATGACGAGAAATCCCCTTTTTAACACAGTACTACTAAATGAAACCATTAGTCTAAACCAAGTGAAACAAGAATGCTGTAGGAATCCCTTTATATAGTACCATAGAATAATCTAGAATAGCATAGAACATTAGAAAATTTTAAATCACTTTCTAAAAGTCCTTTCTAAAAAGATCTAAAATATTCTACATATGTGTTTACCTAAAAGTCAAGGGATCGGAAGTTTCCCAGACTTATTCTAAAAATAGTCACGGGAAAAACCATAATACATCCATACATACATAACACTTTCCCTCTTGAAAGAAAAAAGAAAGGTTTATGAAATAAATCTTTCTTTTTATATTATCTTTAGCATATACAACGATAATATACTCCACAGAACTAATGATATCATGATTCGCTGAAACATTTCAGCACATCTAGCATGAAAATACAAACACAGAAAAGAAAAAGATTTATAAATGCAAACATATATACAAAAAAATAGTGAAATGTAAATGTTAATACAGAGAATCTAGTATAATGTTGTATTTTCCTTTAATGTGTCTTACTTCAAGATTAAATTCTTGAAGTGACAAACTCACCTCAATAATCTATGGTTCTTACTCTTAAGTTTTGAAGAAAACTTAAGGGATTGTGATCACTGAATACAACTATAGGAGAAGTTGCAGATGTTAAATGAACTTCAAAATATTTGGTTGCCAAAATCAGAGCAAGACATTCTTTTTCAATGGTGGAGTAGTCTTTTTTCTGATGTTTGTTATTTTTTATTTTTTTTTAAAATAACAAACTGGATGATCAATACCGTCATCGCCTTCTTGCAAAAGATCAGCACCAATACCAACATCACTTGCATCAACAGCTTATTTGAAACATTTGTCAAAAGCAGGTGCTATAAGAACTGGTGTGCTCTTTAGTATGGCTTTTAAGCGATAACTTGACAGTTATCATTCCATTGAACTTAACGTTTTTTTTCTTTAATAAGTTTGTTAAAGGTTAAGCTATTATAGAAAAATTCTTACTAAACTTTCTATAGTAGCCAGCCATACCAAGAAATTGCATCAGTTGCTATTTTGAAGCAGGCTCTGGAAACTCAGAGCATTGACCTTAGATTTTAAAGGTTTAACTTGTCCCCGTCCCATAAGATGTCATAAGAAAGTAACAGTAGCATGACAAAATTCTGTTTTTCCAAGATTAACAGTCAATTTTGCATCACTGAGACGGTTGAAGACTTGTTTGATTCTTTGAAGGTGGTCACTCTATGTGTCTGTGTAGATTATGACGACGGCGATGTATGTATCACAGCCATTTAAGCCAGCTATAACCATATTTACAAGCTGCTGAAATTCGCAAAGGAATTTTTCATCCCAAATGGCATAATTTTGTACTGGTACAGACCAGTTGGAGTAGCAAATGCTGATACTTCTTTAGCCCTAGCAGTAAGCGAAACTTGCCAGAATCCTTTGAGAAGGTCGAATTTGGTGATATATATAAAATTACCGACTTTGGCAATACAGTCATCAATTCTTGGTATCGGAGAAGAGTCAGTTTTTGTCACTGAGTTCACTTTTCGATAGTCAGTACACATTCTGTATGTTCCATTTGGCTTTGGAACTAATATAACTAACTGTAATTACTTTGGCTAGGTTCAATGAAATCATTCTCCAATAAGTAATTCACTTCATCTTGAAGGGATTTTTGTTTCGCTGTACTCCTTCTATACATGAGTTGACGGGTGACGTCACGGGTCACGTGATGTTTACATCCGGGGAATCGCTGTAGGCAGATAGATCTACCAGTTGCATACACAAATAGTAAAATAGCCAATATTCAAGTTATTGGATTGTACATTTCTAATGATTATTCCCTGTTGACAAAGGTGTCAAAATTTAGATAAATCATCCAACCTTTTGATTATGCAATTGTCATCACATGACATTGTCTGTGAAAAGATTATTTCTCGTCGAACTTTTCTAGTTTAGATTGTAAAATCCTATCAAAGAATTTTCATTATGCGACATAAAAATATTAAATTAGCCGTTATAAACACAAATATGTGTCATAAAGTTCGCTGTTTCTAACGCAATGATCCATACTACACGGCCGCGGAATCTCTTTCACTTGACCGTGACCGGATGCGCTTATCGATATTGCCCATGTCATAAAACATTAGCCGCTAATCACACACTTGCATGTGTCATAAAGACAAACTTCAATAACACGTGCCAAATTTTAATTGATCTGACCGTGACGATGCATACGCCACTGATTGATTGCTTTCATCTGGACACAACTTTTACCCATTCATTAGGCAAAGTGTGAAATTCCATTTGACACAAATCTTTTAATGCCTTATCAGTCATAGATTAAATCAAGCTTTTGATAAAATATTTCACTTTAGATTCCATTTCAGCGGCGATAAATAAGATCCACATGATTTTTCAATTCTGAGCCGCCTTCATTTAGTAGATCGATCTTCCGTGTCTTGAACAAGCTTTCAATTCTAATATTTCTTCCTCAAATTTGAAAAAAAGGCCGGGATAATTTTAAATCAAATATAAGTTAGGCCTACTGCATATCTGAAACGCAGCGTTTGCTTCAGCTGGAAGTGGAAGCCGCCAAAAACGAAAGTGTACTCCGAACCATTTTTCTATTTTGCTTTATTTAGTTCCCAATGATTAATAAGAGGGTAAAAAATCGAATTTTAACGGGTAGGAAAGAAATTGAAGCAAACGTAATTTCTTTATTTGTTAAAGATGAAATAATGTGATCGTTCTTTTGTAAATCTTCGTTTTTTACCCCGACCAGACGACAAAAAGTAATCTTGAAATTGAAAGCGTTGGTGGCGAACGAAACATCGCAATACAGCCTGATTACTACTGAAATGGATTTGCGATGTTCTGTTGCTCAACGACGACTTTAACTACATTTCAAAAACAAAAATATAAAATGAATGCGAGGAAAAATAAGTAGAAAGTTCTGAGATTCTGGCGATTGAACGAATTAACGTTACAAGTCACTTTTTCCCCAAACGTTGTTTAACCCTAGTCATCTTAAACTCGGTAAAATTCCTTTATTTGAAAGGGTTAATGAATTTTACTTATTCATCTTACGTTTTCCCCAATAACATTCAACACGTATGACCATTTCGTCTGATTTTACCCTTGAAAACGGCGCGAATACGGATACAACAGATCTCGATCGGCTGTAGATACAAAGATTTATTCTACTTGACGCCGTGAATCGATTAATCTGAGTCAGACTTTTTTATTTAGTTTATGTCATACAAATTCATTACGTTATTGAAAGCGGTAAAGAAAGTTAACTTGTTCAAGTGGCGGATGCAAAAAGGGGTTCCAAGGGGTTCAAACGAACCCCCATCTGCAGCCTTGTTATTTCATTTTACACAGAAATTCAAACAAACTTTGTAATACTAGGAAAACGAATCTTCTCTGCCTTTATTGTACATTAGTGCCCTTATTATAGAAATCCTTCATCCACCACCGTTTTCATCCAACTTTCTATTATAATCTTAAAATATAACTATTTCTGGGGTTGTTTACAGAAACGGTGCAACTACAGCTTTGTCAGAACTTTCATAAGAGCTATAGACTGAGTAACGAATGTTTGAAAACCTAAATAATTACCATGTTTCATACATAATTTTCAACTTTCTTTATGAATGACGTGAAAATTGACAAAAAAAAACAAAAAAACCATAAAGTTCACAAAGGAAGAATATTTGCGCTAAACCACGGACACGTGTTTTAGAGTTCCTCGAGCTAAATTGCGCAACTCGAGCGTCTGTATAAGACAGACCCTAAGCCATGTTTATTCAAAGATTCTAGGTTAGAATCTATCTAAACAAATACGTTATTTAAAGAGACAAAAAACTAATTCTAAATAGCTAAATGATATATCGTCGATGGCAACTTCGTTTAATAAGTCGGACGAATAGTCTAATCTCGGGAAGCTTATAAAGGGCTATTACGTAGGAGATTCTTTAAATATCGATTGATCATTAACGGGAAACATTCGCAGAAATAATAATTAATTTTTTTCTTATCTTAAATTTAATTGAACGGTTGATTTGAACCAGTTATAATTGTCTTCTCGCATAGAGATCTAACCCTTTTTGCCTACCAGTAATGCGCATGCGCGGGAAATTATCAATATAATCAATAACAATCAACTCTCCTATAAGGATGTTGTTTTATTGGTTGAGAATCTTTAACAATGACATCATGACATATTTTATCAGTTCTTGCGGGGATGTCAGGAAACAACATTAATCAACTGTTTCAGTTCTTTTCGTTGAGATGGCTTCAAATGTGAAAATTTGTGGTCAAGATTCTTTAGTATTTCAGAGTTCTCAAGTCTATGTGGACAAGGAACAGATTTTTCACTAAAGTCTGAATTAACTTCTGATTCAATCACATTTGAATCTTGTGGGAGAGTGTTTACAACTGTAGCTGGTTTTGAAATAGAGATATCTCTGTCAAAATACTTTTTTAACATGTTCACATGATACATTTTTTTTTTTATTTTTTACGACGCCTTCCAGGAGTATAAGTAATATAATTCAAATCACTTGTTTTCTTATCATTAGTAGACGGGCAATAATCACTTGTTTTCTTATCATTAGTAGACGGGCAATAATATCTTGGTGTAAGGGTCGGCCAGGTATTGGCAAAAGAGCAAGGACTTTATCACCTGGTTCAAATTTCCTATCAATACATGCTTGTCATATCTTGCTCCGAGATGATTTAAGATTTGACCTAGCAACCTCACATGCCCTATTTTCTAAAGTCAGAAACATACTGTTACAAGTTCAAGGATGTTTCATCATCAGCAAGAAATTTCTCTTTTAAGAGTGTTAATGGTCCACGAACAGAATGACCAAACACTAACTCAAAGGGGCTAAAGCTAAGAGATTCTTGACCAGATTCTCTGACTGCCACTAATAGCAAACGAATACCTTCATCCCAATTTTTCTCAGTATCAAAACAATATGACCTTATCATATTGTTAGGGTCTGATGACGTCTTTCTAAAACACCTTGACTTTCACGGTGATAAGCAGATGACCGATATTACTTGATACCTTATTCATGCATAACATGTTGGAATATGCCTGACATGAAGTTTGATCCTTGATTAGACTGAACTGATTTTGGAAGGCCAACAAAAGTAAAGAATTTGAAAAGAGCCTTAACAATTAACTTTGCCTTATTGTTTCTTAAAGGAATTGATTCTCGGAAGCGAGTAAAAGCAAACATAATTATCAATAAATATTCAGAACCTGACTTAGTTTTTTCGGTAAAGGACTAACGCAATCTATCATTATCCGACTGTAATGTTAATCAAAGCTGGAATGGGTTGTAACTTTGCTTTTGGAATAACATGGTTAGGTTTCCCTACCATTTGACAAGTGTGGCAACTTTAACAATATTTCGAAACGTCCGATTTAAGTCCAGGCAAAAAAAAGAGTCATAATCTTGTGATAAGTCTTGTTTACACCTGAATGACCAGACATTGGAATTCATGGGCTATACTAAGTATTTCATGGCGATATGACTTTGGAACAGCAATTTTGTGATGAACAGCCGAATCATCAACAGCTGGGACATCAAATGGTCGCCATTTCCTCATCAGAAAACCATTCTTTTTTAAGTAACAAACAGAATTCTGAGACATTTCTTTTTCTGGTAATGCCCTATCAGTTAACTTCGAAATCTCAGGATCATTTTGCTGTTCCTGAATTAGCCGTGACTTTGAATGAGTTTCAGGACCTTGGTCATTTGACCTTGGAGATGACTTACAAGATTTTGACGCGTCTGTCTGAGTATCAGGCAGACTAAGATTTAAAGACTTTTTAATCCCGTCATTGAAATATTGACCAACAAAAGTATCTGTTAAGTCAATATCATTTGAATTTTTCAAGGAAGCTTTTTAGCCATACCCCGAGTTACTGCACATGAAGGATATTAATCAGATATTTCCTGCAAAATAGGATCATCTGTTTGACCTACATTAGGTGTGTCAGTTACAAGAGGATTAACAACAACCTTATCTCCAGCTAAGTCATTGCCTGCTTGAAATGGCCAAAGGAGCACTAGACCTTACTTTTTCAAAGTGTCTTGGTAGGAAAAGCTCGCAATATTTACTCGCATTGTAGAACAGAACAAAGCTATGATTATGATACTGTAAAAGAACTCATTCTCAAAGGGTGTGAGCTGTTTCCAGAAGCATACAGGCAACAATTTAGAAGTTGTAGAAAAGAGTCTGGCCAGACTCACGTTGAATTTGAAAGAAACGAAGAAACATTATTTGACAGGTGGTGTTATTCTAAGAAAATAGACCAAAATCATCATAATCGTTGATTCTTGTATTGCTGATTACAAGACAACTACAGTCACTCTCTTCTTTTTGAAACAAATTGAAATCGTAAGAACTATCTTGCATGTATAACAAGTACTCAAGTCTATGATTGAAATGTCCTAATTTCTAGACTAGAGTTTTCGTGACGTCATTGGCCATTATTGATGACGTCAAGAATGTTTGTGTTGACATTTTAATCTAAATATGCATGCATCGTGTAAATCTTGGGGGTTTAACATGTTCGAGGTCAAACATGTGTTAGGAAAAAAGGTAAGGATGTTAAAAATTAGCCTTGTCATTCTGTATAACAAACACTAATGAGCATTTTGTGGGAATGACCGCGTGAATCGCTTCAGTCGGCCTCGCTTTTGGCTTTCTCTTCAATGCTTCCGGTAGAAAATAAAACTTTTATAGAAACCTCGTTTTAGCGGGATAGCTTAAATTAATTTTCAATTTTTAAATCTTTCTTTTACGATGGATACGTTTAGGTATTTTCCCGATACAATTTTTAACTTTTTTTAGGCCCTGCAAGTGAAACTTTCTTCAATATCATAACCCATTTGAAGATATATATTGTTCTGTCTTGTGATTCCTATAAAATTGTGCACAGTTTGTTAATGTAAAAGAGCAGCGAATTGTACTCGTTGCGTCCAAAATGATATTTGTCTAGATTCTATTTCTATTGATGATTTATCATATACTTTGATATTGTCTCTATGTATTTGAACGGGCGGAAAGTGTGCAATATTTTTTTATTATATTTTTCTGCACGAGCGAAAGCTCAACGTACCATTAAACAAAGTAAGCGTTCCTCTTGGAGACAGTATGTTTCTAAATTAAATTCCAGATCATCTGTCAAAAAGACATGGGATATGGTACGCACAATCAGCGGAAAGAACACGTCAATTGGAGAACTGACCTCAGTGACGTTTCTTCCAAGGCTGATATTGCGAATGTTTTGGCAGATACGTTTGCCAAGAAGTCATCATCATCCAATTACTCACCTGCATTTCAAAAATTTTAAGGCGATAAAGAAAAGTCATAACTTCACTTCAGTTCCAGTTGACTGGAATATTATAATAGAGACTTTTCTGTCAAAGAATTGAAAAAGGCTTTAAAGAAGTGTCAGGACACTGCTGTAGGAAATGATAATACACATTATAAATTCCTCAAACGCTTGCCCTCTCGTTCTTTGCATTGCTTACTTGAAATTTAAAACAGGGTATGGAAAACGGAAGCGTTCCAGCATCTTGGCGGGAAGCTATCGTTATTCCTATACCTAAACCAGGTAAAGATTCTACCGATCGTTCAAATTATCGCCCTATACCTTTGATTAGTTGCATTTGTAAAACCATGGAAAGAATGGTATAAGACCGTCTTGTTTGGTTTCTTGAAAAGAACCACCTTATTACGTCAGTCCAGAGTGGCTTTCGTAAAGAGAGAAGCACTCTTGATCATCTTGTCCGCTTCAAGACATTTATTCCAGAAGCTTTTATAAAGAAGGAACATGTTGTTTCTGTCTTTTTCGATCTCGAAAGTGCTTATGATACCACTTGGAAGTATGGAATTATGAATGACATCTTTGATTTCAGTATACGAGGTCGCCTTACCTATTTCATCTCGGCTTTTTGATTGAACGATAGTTTAGATTCCGGGTTAGAGATACTTTATCTGATCCTCATGAACAAGAAATGTGTGATCCCCAGGGAAGTATCGCTGACACTATTTAGTGTCAAAATAAACAATATCGTGAAAACTTCTTACTCGTGGAATGCTTCCTTTATGTTGATGACTTCTGCATCTGTTACAGATCAAAACACATGTATACAATTGAAAGACAGCTGCAGCAAGTTTTAAACAATCTTTCAAAATAGTCCATTGAAAACGCTTTCAAGTTTTCAAAGACAAAAACTAATATTACATTGTGACCTATGTGACTAAGTTATTAATCTGTAAGCTAATTAAGTAATTAGGGATTTTGATTTCTCTTTTATAAAGTTTAATATTCTGTTATAATACGTTATCTCTGTCATGCAGTACGTGCAGTATTATACATGGATGTTTTTATTGGACAGCGTTCAAGTCAAATTTGACATTTAAACACGTGTTCATTGTTTAATGTTAATATCTTTGTTACCTTGGGGATTATCCAGAATGCATGACGTTGCCTATTGTTTAAGGTCAACGTGTTTACTGTCTTCATTGTTATGGGTTATTTAGTATTGTTTAAAGTCAAGTTGTTTACTGACATTTTAATGTTTATAATTGAAACTCAAGTTTTGACATATAGTTTAGAGTTAATGCTATAATTAGTAGCATGTATCTAAACCAATTCATTAGTTTGTAAATAGCAGATGTTGGCATCCATGAGAGTGCCAAGTCTGGAGGATTCCACAAGGTCACTAAAACGTATAAACAATGCATTTTGGAGGGAGAGCAGAGCAGTCGTGTTTGAGAAGCTGAGCTGAACAGTTAAGCTGTTCTCTTCTAATAAACTCATTATGCTATATTGACTGTGTTTGATTTATTACTGCGAAGTACTAACCACTACAACTACTACGTTACACTTAATGTATGCATTTTTTTTTTCAAGAAAATGCATTTCGCTCCAGAATTAAAGTTGGACGGAGTACAGATTGAAGTTGCTAAGGAATTTAAGTTTTTAGGACTTATTCAAAACTCTCGTTTATTCCGCATATTGACAATTTGGAAAAAATGTCAAACGCCAGTTAAACTTTTACGTGTTGTATTCAGTATGGATTGGGGAGCCGATATAAAGGTTCTATTGTGCCTCTATAGGGGACTTGATAAATCAAAGCTAGACTATGGCTGTGTTGTGTATGGTTCTGCGCGCCCTTCATACCTTCGCAAACTCGATATTATTCATAAATAGGGATTGCGCCTGGTGTTGGGTGCATTTAGAACATCACCAGTTAACAGTCTTTACACAGAAGCAAATGAACCTTCCTTAAATTTACGCAAGAAGAAGCATTCTTTACAATATTATTTAAAATTTAAAACAAATCAAGATAACCCTTTTTATAAAATTGTGTTTGATCCAAAAGATAGAGAGGACTTTGAAAAGAAAAAGAACCCTATACTTCCCTTCAGTTTGCACTGTTTTCTAGACTTTGATATAGAGGACGTGGCAGAACATATTATTCCCGATGTTCCTTTGTGGACATATACAAGTCCCACGTGTCTTTATAAATGATCTTGCTTCAAGCAAAAAGGCATCTTGTCGAGCCAAGGGTTACGAACGTTTTACTTATCTTACCCTTGGCTGATTGAATGGGTAATTCTGTACGCGTGACGTCACAGAACGGAAAATGCGGCGGACTTACAGTAACCTTCTTACAAAAAGATCCGAAAACGTAACGTATGTTGGGTCGATAGATGCCAGATGAGAATTTAACCCTTGGAATTGCGCTTAACCCTTTCAGTTTAAGTGACACGTAGTAAGACTGAAATACACAATCAAAAAAGCTGTGCGAAATCCCTATATCTATTCAAATGACATCTAGTGTGACAATATATCTTTTTAACAATTTGATGATACATTGAAAGGTTCTCAAATTCAGCTATTTTCCCGCGATGTTTTACGTTTTTTTCAATGTTTATTTGAAATTTGAAGTTTTTTAATCCATCAATACCGGTGTAAGTTTGCACCGTTTTTAACCCCATCGAAGGGAAACTCCAATAAAGCAGAATGTTTCTATATTGAAGTGCGCGAAACTTGGAAATTGGAATTAATTCAAATTTAAGCCGTCTTAAAGAAACAATTTATAGAAATGATAATTAAGTTGAACTTTCATATTAATTCTTTATTTTAGAAATTTTCCCCCGTCCATCACGTTTTTCTTTAAGCTCATTAGATGATCTCAGAGAAATAAATAAATTTAATTATTAAATATTTATTTATTTTAAGTTGAAAGATACCTGTGTTGTAGGTAGTCACAATGTTTCGATAAATTTAAAATTTAAAATTGCTATGTAACAATTCATTCGCGACCTTTTATACGAAGCAATACCGTGGAATGTTAAGTGAAAATCGAATTACACATGTATTTCTAAAAAAAGGGATCATTTGATTTTTATTTCTTATTTTTATGAAATATTCGTGTATTGTGATTGGGCAGTCAAAAATCTCGTGGCTGCAGCTTATTCAAGTTATGATTAAGAAGTTTTGATCGCCCGTTGACTATATTCTATATATTAAAGAAATTTATTTGCTTTCAATATATAACAAAAAATAACAAACTGGCCAATTTTTCCTCCTATTTTCATGTTTATAATTTTTTTATAGGGGTGGCTGTCTAACTTTTCTACTATTGAACAATTTTAAGATTTTTTTTATTGCTGAAAATTGTTACTTGTTACTTATTTAAAATTACTTCTCCAAATGTCGTAATGTTTGTTTTTTTTTTTCGTTTTCTTACTCACAAATATATTACGGAATTTGCTTAATGACGCGGCGGGGTGTTGGTATGTTTATGGTGGTGGTGGTGGAAATAGATTAACTCAAAACCATTTCATGTTATTTTTAAGTCGACAAAAATAGTTTACGGATTAATAAATATCACTTTATATTTCTTGTCTTGTTTATTTGAAATTAGAATGTGTTTAAAGTTGAAACAGTCTAAGATTTTGTCATCTAGGAGTGCCTTAACCTGACCGTTGGGTAGCGCACATGTTTTATTTAAGTTCTGATAATAATGCACGACATTGGGGACAGGGTGTAATTTTATAACAATACTTTCTTTTTTGATATATTGCAAATAGATTGATATTAGTTTACAAAGAAATGCTATAAGAATAAAGACAATGTTCAATAATAATAAAAACAAAAGCTTAGCATTCGAATTAATTATGATAAAAGAAATTGAATTATATTTTGTTGATTTTATAAATCAACAAGTCACCAAATAAAATATACAAAAACAAAAGGGCCTTTTGCCCTGGTCCGCTCACCTGAGTCAAAGCACCTAACGGTAACTTGCATTACTTTTGATTCAGATGATAAAGTTATTGAACTGTATGGAAAATAATCTTTTGGTCAGACCAGTAACATTCCACAGTCTCAGTTTTATTATTTCTGTTTAAAATAAAAGATCCAAAATGGAATTGTTATCAGTCGTTGGTTTTTGCATGATCATCTTACAAGAGAATGTCTGGGATAACTTTAGTTCAACATTTTAATGCTTATCTTTGATATCAAGATTGAAATCTCCCATAATAAATAAAGTTTTTTTTATGTCTACATGAGAAACAAGTTCTTCTTTTAACACTTCTAAAAAAACTTGACGAAGGCATATTTGGTGCTTTAATCAGAAAAACAAGCTGTATTTGGTTGGAAGTAAAATCGAAGCATAATATTGTGAACTCCAGTTGCTAAGAGGTGAAAGACAAATGAGTTCTGATAGGAATATTTCCTTTACATACATAGTTCTTTGACTTTAAAGGGAAGCCCTGTTCACAACTTTAGAATTAGATTTTAGTATGAGTTATTGGAGTCGAATAAACCTCAGTGGTGTGATGGTCCATGTCTTTATTCAAGTCTGTAGGGCTGCTAGTTCAGAAGAAGAAAGGTAAAGATTACAAAATTGATTCAAAGTTCTACACCTCACCTCGTACTGCGCACCTGGTGGCCAAACAGTTATAATTTTAGTTATCATAATTAAGGTCTATGAACTGATCATCCTAGGCAAATTCCAAAGCTGTAAGCTTCTTGTTCATCAAAAGAATCTTAAAAATTTTCTTAAATTCCAACTTTGGTTACTTTGGTTGCCATAGCAACCAAAGTTTTTCATGGATTTCATTTCTTTAAGCTATCTTAGAGGGGACCACCTATGAAACATTTCTGTAAAATTTGGTATGAATTGGCCCGGTAGTTTAGGACTAGATGTCGTTTAAAGCAATCGTTGACGGACGCAAACGAAAACCAAAGGATGGAAGCTGGACAAAGGGTGATCACAGTACTTCACATGAGTACTTTGTGCTCAAGTGAGCTCAAAAAAAAGTTCAAATGGTAGAATTGACCTGAAGTACTACCCTCTCCCCCCTGTTGCCCCGCACCTGTTGGCCCAACAGTCATAATTGCTGTTTAAATTAAGTTCTATGAGCTCATTATTCTATATCAAACGAAAAGACTGTAGGAATTCTGGTTCAGTAGCGTTTTTAACGATTGTTAAATTTACCACAAAGCACTTCCCCCTCCCCTTGGGTCTCTGCCCTTGTGCAGCGGATTAGTGGCCAAATTTGAGGAAATATTTCAGTTGGTGATACAATCATGACATTTTAACCAAATAATCTTCACACCTCCTAGACCAAATTTCGAAGACTGGCCACCTGAAATTAAGCCATTTTCAAGATGTCCGCTCCAAAACAAAATAGCCGCCAATGTAGAAGTAGCTCTAAAATTAAATCAAACATATTTTAAATCTTGAACATCATAAAAACCATTATTATAATACCATTTGTCATGTCAAACATCCGTCTTAAATTTAAGATAAATGATTTTCATTTAAACGTCAGTCGTTCTCAAGATGGCCGCCTGAAAGTTTAAATGGTCGCCGATTTTTATAAAAAGCTTATAAGTGAATAGGCCGTATCTCTCTTTCTCTTCAATATGTTATGGTAAAAAAGTACAAAGTGAAGGTTTAAGCATTTGTCTTTAATCAAATACAAAGTATAGAACCTGACACCAAGAAAATATAAAGATGGCCGCCCATGAAAGCAAAATGACCACCAATATCTCAACAAATTTTATTATTTAGTAAATCGAACATATCTCACTTTCTGGCCACAATAGAACCATTGAAATAGTGCCAAATTTAGTGTTTATTTATTTATTTTTCTTCGGTATAAGATAGTGGGTGTCACCTAAAGTTGAACTATTCAAGATGACGGCCTTAAAATATTGAAATGGCCGCCAGGTTTTAAGTAAATCAACCGTATCCCTCTTTATATCAATCTAGGAATTGTGCAAGAAGTACCGATTGAAGGCTTTTAACATCTGTTTTTGATAAGGATGCAAGAGTTGGAGTTTGAATCAGAATTCTACGATTCGGCATGGTCGCCAAAATCAAGTTCTCGGCAATACCCCAATTAGTATAAAAGAATAACATGAAGTTGTTATTAGTTCCTGTCAGTTGGTAAAATGGTGACTATAATTCCCTGTTCAAACTAGAAATATTTTTCTGATGATTTGATATAAAGTCGGGTTATCCAAATTCCGATCATTTCAAAATGGCCGTCACAAAAAATCGAAATGACTGCCTAGTATACAGTAAATTTTAAGGAAAAATGGGTCTTAATTTCTTTATGATAACACTAATATGACAAAAGTACCTGACGAATGCCAAGGATTGTATCCTTGATTCAAGATAAATTTTTATGCCCCCGTATCGAGAAGTGGGGGCATATTGTTTTACTCATGTCCGTCTGTCTGTCCGTCTGTCTGTCCGTCCGTCTGTCCGAAAACTTCACCCGAAAACTTAACCTTTGCCTTTTCTCCAAAAGTATTTGACATACAAAGCTGTACACCAAAGTCAAGGTCATCTGACAAGGTCAAGTTCATGTGACAAGGTCAAGGTCATCTGTCAAGGTCAAACTTATGCTGTTCCGGGGGCATTCGTGTTTCACAAACACATCTTGTTTTCAACACAAAACTACCAACAAATGGCTGTTAGGTTTTAAGCAATTTTAGACGGGAATAAAGGAAAAAGTACATAAACATTGCTGAAGAATGTACTTGATTAATTGGGAAGATGACATGTGAAATCCAAGGTTTTTAGGATTGTCGCCCAAAGAATAAATGAGCACCAAAGCTCGATAAATAACACATTGAGTGAATCGGCTATATATTCCCTTTCTTTTATTTTAGTAAAAAAGTCAATCTAAATTAAACCTTATGGTGATGATATAAAAATGAATTAGGCTTAATTGTATATTGAGGTGATTGTTCTAACTGAAATTATTTTATTTCTTGTAGAATAACGTATAGCTACATAGATAGTAGCTTTTGTTAATTCTTGACAGTATGTTTTCTGGTTATTGAAATTCTGGCTACGAATTTTCATATCTAAAAGCTGGTCTAAAAGCTTGAAGATTCATATACCCACAAAATTGTTCAATGACTAGTTGATTTCAGGGCTTTTTAAAATATGTATTTTTTATCATATATATTCATTCATTGGCTCAAGAAAATCTTTCTGTTACTTATTTAACCCGGTCTTTATTTAGTTAATACAAAGTAAAAAACCTAACAATTCAAAAATTTACTTGGAAACATTTATTTTTAAGTATTTCTAAGATTACAATGTAGTGCTTTTGATCTTTATTAGAAAATAAAGGATATTAACCTGGCTTTAGTTTGGTTATCTTCTTATTATTTCAACAGTACAAATCTGGAAAATTTGTTTTATCTACTTAAGTTGAACCTAAAGAAAGGTCACCTTCCTTTTTAATAAGTGAATCATCTTTAAAATTGGCAAAAATGGATTTTGCTGATTAATGATACATCCTTTCGCTAGCTTTAAGTTAGTATTGTTCATTTCATTCTGGGATTTGCTCTTTTCGTGGGGGCTTTTCTCTTGATAGTCGCAACATATGATGTAGCCAAATATCTTTTTCATCATAAAATACAAGATAAAAAGCAGACCATACTAATATTTGGTATGATTTTTGTCATTCTCGTGTGAGCATGAATGGAGACATGCCATGGTCAATTTATTTATTAAAATATGCCTTTAAGTTTGCGACCATCTTGATCTTTTTATGTATATCATTAAACTGGCCAGACTTGGAGTGAATGAATTTCTAAGTTTGCAGAAGGCACTGCTTTCATTATTCTACTATGAACTGAAATGATGATACAACAAATTCAAAAATAATACTGTTTATTACGGAGTAGGCAAAACTATAAAGATATCTTTGTGTCCTTATATGGCTACCCCAACAATATCATAGATTAGCCTCCCCACAATAACCCGTAACTATCCATAGTGGATAGCCGTATTTACAGTCTTATTATGTTTACCTTCTACTCTGTTAGTCCTTCTTACAAATCAACGTGTTTAAGACTTTTTCTTTTTTCTATTTAATGATTAATCATTGTCAGAAAATAAAAACATTGCCGATTCACTTTTTAACCATTCTAAATAAAGTTTGGCGACCATTCCCACATTTTAGCCGCCATCTCTAAAGTTGCTAGATTTAAAGTGGCGGGACATGCTTTTAACACACAAATGCATAATTCAGCATTCAATTGGCATTTCTTTCATCATTCTATTAATAAAAAGGGAGAAATGATCGCCAATTCATATATCAGTATACATGCTAGCTAGCTGCCTTTTTGATTTTTTGAGCCCCCAGCTGGGCGGGGGGATAGAAATAGTCGGCTGCTGTCCATGTAGTACATGGTATGACCCCAAACAAATGGACCTGCCTGTTTGCCGTGGGCTGCGACCCGTAATGCCTGATGACGGGATCCTGGTGGTTGAGTGAACTCAGGGATTGGCTAGGCCCTGTTTTTGCAACACACCACTTTGGCCCTGAGTTGGGATAAACGGGAGGTCGGGCGGGCCCGACCCGATCAACCGGCTGGTCATGCCTTGCCCTAGGGCGTTTAAATTTAACCTTTCACCATCAAATCTTCGTTTTCATTTGAAATAGATGTTTCTTTCACATGCCTTAGAAGGCGGTGGCTCATGGGCCAATCGGGTAAACATGGTGTTTGATCGACAATTATACTTTCCGTTTTTTCTTCATGCTTGGGTGAATTAATTATCGGAGGTATTTATTGCTTGATCTAGCCATTTTGCACCGAGTATATCGGCGATGTATCCCCGGCACCTTTCCTGAGATGGAATTCCCCAGGTTAGGTGTCCCCATTAGTAGGACTCCGAGGGCGGGTGGTTTGGACCATCGCCGCTGAATAAAAAACAATTGAACATGGCTTCATCCAAAAAAACCAAGAGAGTGCTTTCAGATTCTGAGGATGAAAATATCAATTTACTGCCGTTTCCAAGATTTATAGTGGTCGAAAGTGAAGACCCAGAGTTTCCGATAGCAGAACTTTCTCCTTTTGTTATAGAAAAGCAAACCAGGGCAATTATTGGAACTCCAAAATCAGTCAAGAATATGAAGAATGGAAATCTGTTAATTGAAGTGTCAAAAAGGGCTCAGTCAGAGAATCTTCTGAAAATAACGAAGTTCTATAATCACAAGGTCAAAGTTTACTCCCATGAGAAATTAAATACTTCCAAAGGTGTTATACGTTGCAGAGAGTTATCCTCTTGCATGATATATGAAATAGAGCAAAATCTAAAATCCCAGGGTGTCATTGCAGTAAGAAGAATTGAATTCACAAGAGACCAAAAAAGAATAAAAACAAATACTTATGTCTTAACCTTTAACGAACCTACCCTACCTAAAGAAATCAAAGTAGGCTTTCAGCTTGTTAAAGTTGATGTGTTTGTTCCAAACCCTCTGCGTTGCTTTAACTGTCAGAGGTTTGGCCATCACGAAGATAACTGTAAGAAAACAAAAGTTTGCAGAAAATGTGGATTCGAAGGAGATGAGGATGAGCATAATGAGGATGATTGTCAAAATGATTTCAAATGTTGTAATTGCGGAATGGCACATCCTGCAAATTCAAGATTATGCTCAAGATTTCAAAAAGAAAAAGAAATCTTGAATGTTAAATTTAAACAATCTGTCTCCTTCTTTGAAGCAAGGAAAATAGTTGAATCCAGAAATGACACCAACAGCTATGCAAACAAAGCGAAATCTGCACCTGAGCCAAACCAAACTTCTAAAACTAATGAATGCACCACTTGTGAACGTATGCTTAAAATACTTACAGAAATGTTTCCGGAAGTACGTAGCAAAGTCGACCAAGTTTTATCTGGCGAAACGCCCTTGAACAAATCAACAGAAGAAAAAGATAATAAACAAACCTCAGATTCTGAAAAGAAAACACCCGTTTCCAAGCAAAATAAAGTTAACAAAAATGTCAGAAAACCGTCTCAGAAAGATAAGTCTACAACTCAATTAGAGTCCACCAGTCAGAGAAAGCCTCGAGTAAATCTGGATAAGGTTTCTCCTCCTCCAGTTTCGACTGGCAATCGATTCGCTGAATTAAGCGAATCTGAGGATGAGGAGGAGGAGATGGATGTACCCGCTCCCCCTCCTTCAAACCCACCCCCTTCAAACCCACCTATTTCAAAACAAACAGATGCAATAAGGCAAGGTGCAAATAAAATTAATTTAACAGGAGTTAAATAATGGGTTATTTTACACTTCCATTAATAAGTGGTATTATTTTTATATTAACCTCCATAATGGCGAATAGCATTATACAATGGAATTGTCGCAGCATCAAGGCCAATTTTGAAGAACTTAATCTTCTAGTTTCCAAACAACGGCCAGTTGCAGTATGTTTGCAAGAAACGTTTTTAAAAGATACAGATAAGTTTTCTTTGAAAAATCACTCTTGCTTTATGACTAATTTTACAGAGCGTGAGAGAGCATCTGGTGGCGTGGGAATGATTGTTAATAACAATATTCCTCACCGTCAAGTTACTTTAAATACTTCTTTACAAGCAGTAGCTGTAAGTGTCTCTCTAAATAAAACAATTACATTGTGTTCTATTTACATTCCTCCTAGTTCCCCTGTAGATGGTAGAAAACTTGATAATCTTGTTGATCAGCTGCCACAACCTTTTATACTTATGGGGGATTTCAATTCTCACCATAAATTATGGGGATGTTCCAATACAGACGACAAAGGTCGTACCATTGAGGAATTTGTTACTAGGAATGATCTTGTCATATTTAATGATAAATCTAAAACTTATCTTCATCCTGCAACAGGAAATTATTCTTCACTGGATTTGACTATTTGCAGTCCTGACATTTTTCCTGATTTTTCATGGAAAGTTATTTCCGACCTTCATGGTAGTGACCATTTCCCTATTCAGATCTCTGAATTAGGACCATCTGTTCAGGGGCGCCCCAGGCGTTGGAAACTCCATAAGGCTAATTGGGAACTTTTTAGAACCACATGTGAACAGTCGATTAATCCAGAAGCTTTTGATGACTGTGAAAACTCTTCAGATCTGTTTACAACTTTACTTTATTCTGCTGCAGAAAAAAGTATTCCACAAACATCGCCTGACCCAAAAAATCCAAACAAGCCATGGTTCAATGACGATTGCAAAAAGGCTGTAGCTGAAAGAAAACGTGCTCTTAGAGCATTTGGCTTAAGGCCTTCAAAGGAGAATCTTTACAAATTTAAAATTGCACGTGCGAAAGCACGTCGTACTATTAAACAAAGTAAGCGCTCGTCTTGGAGACAGTATGTCTCTAGATTAAATTCTAGATCATCTGTCAAAAAGACTTGGGACATGATACGTAAAATTAGTGGGAAGAATACATCACTTAATGTCGGTCATCTTAAAACGGATGACGATAACACAGTTTCTTCAAAACATGACATTGCTAATGTCTTGGCAGACACGTTTGCCAAGAAATCTTCCTCTACTAATTATTCACCTGCGTTTCAGAAGTTTCAAGGTGAAAAAGAAAAGTCTAAACTTAATTTCAGTTCCAAAAATCTGGAACACTATAATAGAGACTTTTCCGTTAAGGAATTGAAAAAAGCTTTAAAAAAGTGTCACGACACTGCTGTCGGATCAGATGCTATTCATTATCAATTCCTCAAACGTTTGCCATCTCGTTCCCTTCATTGCTTACTTGAAATTTATAATCAGGTATGGAAGACGGGAAACATTCCAGCCTCTTGGCGGGAAGCCATCGTTATTCCAATACCTAAACCAGGTAAAGATTCCACAAACCCTTCAAATTACCGCCCTATTGCTTTAACTAGTTGCATTTGTAAAACCATGGAAAGAATGGTTAATGATCGTCTTGTTTGGTTTCTTGAAAAGAACCACCTTATTACTCAAGTCCAAAGTGGCTTTCGTAAACAGAGAAGCACTCTTGATCATCTTGTTCGCTTCGAGACATTTATTCGAGAAGCCTTTATAAAGAAGGAACACGTAGTTTCTGTCTTTTTCGATCTCGAAAGTGCTTATGATACCACTTGGAAGTATGGAATTATGAACGACCTCTATGATTTCGGTATTCGAGGTCGCCTTGCCTTTTTCATCTCAGCTTTTTTGGATGAACGTCAGTTTAGAGTCCGTGTTGGAGATACTTTATCTGATCCCCATGAACAAGAAATGGGTGTTCCCCAGGGGAGTATTTTATCGGTGACACTGTTTAGTGTCAAAATAAACAACATCGTTAAAACCGTTTGCCCTGGTGTGGAGTGTTTTCTCTACGTTGACGACTTTTGTATCTGCTACAGATCAAAACATATGCATACAATTGAAAGACAATTGCAACAAGTCTTGAGCAATCTTTCAAAATGGTCAAATGAAAACGGTTTCAAGTTTTCAAAGACAAAAACTAAATGTATGCATTTTTGTCAATCAAGAAAGATGCACTCCGATCCAGATTTAAAGTTGGACGGAGTGCAGATTGAAGTTGTTAAGGAATTTAAGTTCTTAGGACTCCTTTTTGATTCTAAACTGTCGTTTATTCCGCATATTGACAATTTGAGAAATAAATGCCTAAAGGCACTTAATCTTTTACGTGTTGTATCCAGTATGGATTGGGGAGCCGATAAAAAGGTTCTATTGCGCCTCTATAGGGCACTTGTTAGATCAAAGCTAGATTATGGCTGTGTTGTATATGGTTCTGCGCGCCCTTCATACCTTCGCAAACTTGATACTATTCATAATCAGGGATTGCGCTTGGCGTTGGGTGCATTTAGAACATCACCAATTAACAGTGTTTATACAGAAGCAAATGAGCCTTCCTTAAATTTACGCAGGAAGAAGCTTTCCATGCAATATTATTTAAAATTAAAATCCAATCCCGATAATCCTACTCATAAAGTTGTTTTTGAACCTAAATATAGAGAGGCTTTTGAAAAGAAAAAGAACCCAATACTTCCTTTTAGTTTGCGCTGTGAAGCTGATGTAAGCTCTCTAGATTTTGACCTAGAGGACGTGGCAGAACATATTGTTCCTGATGTTCCTTTGTGGACATATAAAAGTCCCACGTTTCTTTATGATCTTGCTTCAACAAAAAAGGATACAACAGATCCATCTATTTTTAAAACAAAGTTCTTAGAAGTCAAAGAAAAATACTCATCTTATGAAGAAATATACACTGACGGTTCAAAAGATGGCGAAAAAGTTGCCTCAGCCACTATTTTAGATGGCGAAAAATATCAATTCCGCCTTCCCAATAACTCTTCTATTTTTTCAGCCGAGCTTAAGGCTATTGATCTCGCACTCGATCATATGATCGCAGAACGTCTCTATCGCTATATCATATTTACTGACTCTATGTCAAGCATGCAAGCGATTGAGCACGAAAAAACTGACAATCCCCTTATTGTAAGGCTACTTGATAAAATAGCTAAGCTTAATGATGTTGATCTCGTTTTCTGTTGGCTTCCAAGCCATATTGGTATTCGTGGTAATGAGGAGGCAGATAAAGCTGCCAAGGATGCATTATCACTCGAAATTTTACCCTTTGAAGTACCTTTTACTGATTTTAAACCCCTTATTCATAGTTTTATTCATGATGTCTGGAGGAACTGTTGGACTGATCCAGCTAACCAGAATAATAAATTATTCTCTGTTCGACAGGAACTCGGCGATTGGTTTCCTGGTTACATGTCATGCCGTCGCGAAGAGTTGATTTTGACTCGCCTCCGCATTGGCCATAGTTATCTTACGCACTCCTATCTTTTAAAAGGAGAAGAAATGCCGATGTGCGTTCCCTGCAACGCTCCTCTTACTATCAAACATATTTTTATAGATTGTATTGATTTTTCTTTTATCAGAGACAGATATTTTAAAGTTGATAGTATGAGGCAGCTGTTTGACTTTGTCAAACTTGAACTTATTTTTGACTTTCTCAAGGCGATTCATTTATATAGTAAAATTTGATTTTTAGGTTCTATTTACCTCGTTTCTTTCATCTGAATTTTTAAAGTAGCTATATAAAATTTTACCGTTTTCAATAACTCTTTTGGTTATTATTTCTTTTACATGCGAAGATTTCTTTAGAATTTTATTTGTTTACATTGTTTTTTTAACACTATTGCCTACTTTAATTTTGGTACACACATGAATGCCCACTTTTGTGAATTTTCCGGTCGGGTGGACTCGCACATGGACCGTTCTCCTGATCTGAGGGGAGTCCATGTGCTTTCATGCTCAAGTCGGATTATTCCAGTTTAATACAGAAGTGTTTGCGCCCAACATGACCTTAGCTGTCGACGGGCCATAAAACGACATTCATTCATTCATTTTTGATTTTTTGGCGGCCATCTTGAAATGGACCGGTGTTGAATTGACCAAATTTTACTTATATTTAAAGAGGTATAATAAATCTTCAATTTGCTACTATTTAGTTGACTCTCTAAAGGATCCGAAAGTAAAATATGACATATTTACTTAATGGTTAACATATTGTGCTTTGCGAATATTTTCTTTTTTCGGCGGTCATGCTCGACATCTGCAACATCAAAGTGACTAAACTTACAACTAAATCAAATATACATAATTTAACCTTCATTTAGTACTCATTTCACAATTCTACGGCAGTTGAAAAGAGAGATATTGTCATTTTAATTATGAAACTTCTTGATAATAGGCCGCCATTAAGAATTTAAGGCGGCCATGTTGAAAGTGGTGGACCTTTAGATGAACAAACTTTTTCCAGATTTTAAACTTATCGTCGACTTTTTATTTGGTACTCATATGATAATTCTGCAGTGTTCTGGAATGAACAACTGGTTGATTTGCTATTATGCCTACTTGTGGATTGGCGGTCATTTTGTTTTTGAGCGGCCGTCTTGAAAATCAAGGAATTAAAGGTGGCCACACTTCAAATTTTGATCTACTAGGTCTGAAGATTATTTGGTGAAAATTTCATGCTTATATCATAATTAATAATCCGCTGCACTTCCCCTGGTCACAAAACAATCGTGACTATATCTTTTCTGATTAACGTATATGAGCTGATGACTCGTGCCAAAGTTTGAGCCTGTAAAGTTCCTATTTCATCATTAGAAGAAGGTTTAGAATTTCAAAATTGACCCGAAATACTACCCTCTCCCTTAGTGCTTTTTACATGGTAGCCAAACATTCATAGTTATAGCTATGTAAATACGGTCTATGAGCTGATCATCCGTGGCAAATATAAAGGTTGTAGGGATTCTGGTTCAGAAGAAGAAGGTTATGGATTTAATTTTTATGCCCCCGTATCGAGAGATCGGGGGCATATTGTTTTACTCGTGTCCGTCTGTCTGACCGGCTGTCTGTCCGTCCGTCTGTCCGAAAACTTAACCTTGCCAATATCTTCAAGCCTATTCAAGATACAAAGCTAATATTTGGCATGATGAT
This sequence comes from Fragum whitleyi, assembly GCA_948146395.1. Taxonomy (NCBI): domain Eukaryota; kingdom Metazoa; phylum Mollusca; class Bivalvia; order Cardiida; family Cardiidae; genus Fragum; species Fragum whitleyi. The sequence goes on along the minus strand of OX411545.1, from coordinate 5,497,320 downwards.
AGATCACAATGATCCGCATCAGCTGGTACCAAAGTCAAGGTCATGTGACAAGGTCAAGGTCATCTGTCAGGGTCAAACTTTGAAAAAAATGCCGTTCCGGGGGCATTCGTGTTTCACAAACACATCTTGTTTTAACAAAGTATTACCCCTTCCCCCGGTGGCTCCGCACCTGTCGGCCCAACAGTTATGATTTTAGCTATTCTAATCATGGTCCATAAGCTGATCATCCTTGTCATTTTTAAAGTCTGTAGGACACATGGTTATCAGAAGAAGAAGGTTAAAGATTTAGGAATTGCTCTGAAAAGCTACCCTCCCACCCCCTGGTGCTCCGCGGCTGGTGGCCAAAAATTCATGATTTGGGCTATTTCAGAAAGGGTCTATGAGCTGATCATTCATGTCAAATATAAAGGCTGTAGGGATTCTGGTTCATCAGAAGAAGACAGTCAAAGATTTAAAAATTTTCAACAAAGCACTACCCCCTACCCTTCCCAGATGCTCTGCACCTGGTGGTTCAAAAGACATGATTTTTTTCTATTTTAATTGAAGTTTATAAGCTAATCATCCGTGCATTTTTTCAAGTCTGTAGGGGGTCCTGGTTCCGAAGTGAAGAAGGTTTAAGATTATAAACTTTTCCAAAAGTACTACCCCCTCCCCCCTGGTGCTCCGCACCTGGTGGCCCAACATATATGATTTCAGCTATTTTAATTCAGATCTATATACTGATCATCCATGCCAAATTTTAAGTCTGTAGGACTCTTGATGAAAAAGAACAATTTTTTTTTTAAATTTCATCTTTGGTTGCCATAGCAACCAGGGTTTTTCATGGATTTCAATTCTTTCAGCTATTTTGAAAGGGGACTACCTATGGAACATTTCTGTAAAATTTGGTGTTAATTGTCCAAGTAGTTTAGGAGGAGATGTCGTTTAAAGAAATTATTGACGGACGACGACCCACGCTAAAAAAAAAACGACGGATTTTCGTTAAACTAGGAATGAAGGGTTTATCTAGACAGCCGTCGGTATACAAAAGGTTGCCATAGAGCTTAAATGGTACAGATGCTGTTGTAAGAAGCTCTCTGATTGGCAGTTACAGAAATCGCGTTTTACCTTTTGATTGGTCGGCTAAAAATAAATCGTACAGAATTTACATATTCATTAAGTCAAGGGGTATTCGAGAAGAAGCTATCGATTCGATACCCCCCCCCCCCCCCCCTTGACTCGTGAAGATGGCAAAAAGGGTACAACAGATCCATCTATTTTTAAAAACAAAGTTCATGGTAGTCAAAGAAAAATACATACAACCATATGAAGAGATATACACAGACGGTTCAAAAGATGGCGAAAAAGTAAAAGTTGCTTCAGCCACTATTTAAGATGGCGAAAAAATATCAATTCGGCCTTCCTAATAACTCTTCTATTTTTTCAGCCGAGCTTAGGGCCATTTAGCTCGCACTCTATCATATGATCGCGGATCAAGAGGCCGACGTTCTACCTCTAGATCACGGACATCGGTCTAGTTGTGTCCACGGCTTTGAGGAAGAACGTCGATCTGACCCAAATGTCCTGATTGCGATTCACGGGAGCTGCTACAAGGCATTTAATCTATAAAATCTTTTAAAAATGTGTTTTATCTGATCTAACTTTTCTTTATTCCACAAGTTCCAATTCGTTGCAAGACAGATCACAAAGTTTAGTCTCTTTTATCTTATCTTTCACAGTAAATAAGAGCTGAAAAATCTTAAAGATGCTCTTCACAGATTGGGTAAATGCGATTTTTGATACTTTTTTTTTAATTTATCAGAAGTTATGACTTCATTGTATAGAAAACTCTGCAATAATAAGATTCGATCTGGTAAGGCAAGGAAAAAAGACAAATATTCCTGAGTTTAGCGGAATTCAAATCTGAAAAAAAATTAAGCGACTACTAACGCCTAAAAGAATAATCTTAAATTTTGAGCCAACTATTTACACTTGCAATTCTGCCTGTATGACCTATTCTATCAAAGGCCAACGTTGAAGTATTTGCCAATCGGGAAACTTCATATCGATACATGTAAAAATGAAACATTATACATGAAAATTTACAATTTCATAATTTATAGACTGGATTTAAATAGACTGGTTCCGTCACTGACCTTGCCACTTCGAACATTCAAGCTACAATTTCTTGGAATGTGTTCTTGTTAGTGCCATACCAATGAGCGTTTTTTAAACATCGGAAAACGGACAAATTTCCGAATCTAAGAACGAGTTGTTTTTTTTTTTTTTTTTTTTTCTATGAGGAAGTGTGAAAGAGCAGCTTTAATTTTTGAGAATGACAAATGAAACTCATAAATAAAGATTTTTCAGCCGTTATTTGAGAATCTAAAGATAGTTATATTAGGATACGATGGTTAAACGACAGTGACTTAAACGCGTAGCGTTTGCGACGTCGAATGTTTTCACTCACAATTTCGAGGGCTAATGCCATTTTAATTGACGTCATCGAGTTTTTCACATGATTTCCCGTATTATTTAAAATAGTCCGTCTATGTACATCCGAGGTTGATCGTGAGATTAGCCGAGTGGTGTTCCGCATGTTGCCTTTCCATCCGTTTGTCTGGCTGTTTACCACGAATAATTTTAATGCCTTTCGGTGGATTACTGAGAATTAACAGTAGATTATCATTTTATAAACCCCGCCTAACCAGTGAAATTATCAAAATATAAAATCCCGCTTTCGTTGATTTTACACTACCTGACGTTATCTAAGTAGAGCCCAATAATAGATATATATCATTAACCTAGCATGACAATCGCGTGCAGAATTACGCACTTTAAGAAAAATTATCCAAAAAAATTCACACTTTGGCTCACTTTTAAATCAAAGAATTAGAATAACCGTCTGTTTTCGAGAAATATCGAATGATATTTCATTCGTGAACAATAAAAGCTGTATTTTCACTCGTGAAATTTTAATTTGTGTAGTTCACTAAATGAAATATAAATCGATCTTACACTGAAACAACAGTTATCTTATATAACTGTTTAAATATCAGAAAATTTAACTTTTCAGTATGTCTCTAAATAAAAAGTTTGTAGGCACGACCATCGGCAGACGTAAAATCGCCTAAATACGATAAACATGGATTAGGATAATGTTTAAATAATTTATTAAGCAAATTCAATAACAGATTATTACAAGCTATCCGGAGTTGGCAACAATCCAATCACGATGGTAGTTGACGTCAGCATACACTCCAGGGTAGCCATCATAGCCACAACCATAACCCCAGCTGACCACGCCTTTTGAAAAAATATGCATTGTTTACATATGGCTTACATGTTAAGGAAATAAAGTCAATGATGTAATGTCAACATAAAAATCCCGACTGTATAAGCAAGCAATTTCAAGTAAGGGATCAAACATCAATTTTACTTTGAAAATGATAGGAGATAACGAATCATGTGCAAAATGGCGCACTTTAAAAAAATCAAATTTTGTCTCATTTTTGCAATTAAGAGATAATTAAGTGTTTGTTTTTTCAATAAGATTCATTTCGTAAACAATTCAATGAAATATCTATCGATCTTACACTGAAATAAACGATTATCTTCATTTTGATAAATCGATATTTTTAGCTATTTTCTACAGGTTAATACATACAATCTAAGGAAATAGAACCAACGCGAGAATAATAATCCTGAGCACTTAAGATTGTCTTTATCGGGGCACATTGACGCCACAACAGTAAATTAAAGAATTCTGTGAAAAAATATTAACGGATATTGCAATGAGTGTTATAGTAACTTGTTCGTGCCTTTTGTAAAACAAACATTTACTCTTTGAATTAAGGACTGTGTTGAACTTGCAGTCATAGGGTTCCAATTGCGATCCCCGACGGCGGCGTACAGGCATTTTTCTTCCAACAATGGGGTGAAAATCGTAAACGTATGTGGCTTGATTATGTTGGTTCGAAAAGAATGCAATGGTAGTACTGGGATGAGAAATGCCGGGATTCAATGGTAAAACCTCCAAACTTCATACCTCCGCGATATGACTTAAAGTAATTATTGTGATCAGCCCAACAAAAAGGACGTCTGTAATATATGAAAAGAATCGAGTATGGTGAGACTGTGAAAACTGTGCAACCTGACCAGGATCGAAACTTCTTACTCATTGGCGATTCTCTTAATCTAAACCGATCATTGTAACTTATGGTGATTTTCAAATGCGACCTCCAATTTGCGTCTGTTGGAATCAATCTATTTTTTCAAACTTTATTTTTTTCTGAGTTGGTTACATTTCCTTACCAACGAGAATTGTTTTGTCTCCCCTTGAAGTGACCAGTGGACCACCTGAGTCTCCCTGCAGGTATAAAAAATCGATGGTTTGAAAATCGTCAGACTTGTATTCTGCCTTATAAATGAACTGGCAGGGCGGGGCTTAGACGTGACGCCATTTGGCTAGTCTACTTTTCAATATTTTGGGTTCATGAAAAGTAAATCGGCAATAATCGTGAACGCATGCAAATAACTGTATCCTAAAACCTAGAGGATTCACGTGCTTCGAGAGAGTGAACACATTTCATCGTTTGATTACCAAAGCCTCGTAACTTCAGCTTGATAAAGCTGAAGTTACGAGGATTTGGTAATCAACCTATGATGAAAGGTTTCTAGTTTTTTATCTCTACTTTCTTTAGAAGTAAGTTGTTTTTTTTAAAAAAAAATAAAAGCTGATTTACCTTAACCTTTAGTGCAACGACCCGTTACTTAGGCTCCGCCCTGCCATGGCATTAATCATGGATTAAATCAATCTGTTTCGAATCATTAGACACAATTGTTTGCCGGTATATATTCTACTGAATCATTTCGACACGTATTCTGCGGCATTAATGAACTTGCAGGGCGGAGCTTAGCCGTGTAAACTTTTATATATTTTGGGTTAATTGAAAAGTAGGTCGGTTACAATCGTGAACACATGCCAGTAACTGTATCCTAAAACCTAGAGGATTTACGTGCTTCGAGAGAGTGAACACATTTCATCGTTTGGTTACAAAAGCCTCGTAACTTCAGCTTGATTAAGCTGAAGTTACGAGGATTTGGTAATCAACCTATGATGAAAGGTTTCTAGTTTTTTATCTCTACTTTCTTTAGAAGTAAGTTTTTTGGTTTTTTTTTGTTTTTTTTTAATAAAAGCTGATTTACCTTAACCTTAACTGCAACGACCCGTTACTTAGGCTCCGCCCTGCCATGGCATTAATCATGGATTAAAACAATCTGTTTCGAATCATTAGACACAATTGTCTACCGGTATATATTCTACTAAATCATTTCGACACGTATTCTGCGGCATTAAGGTTCATGTAAAGTGTTTGAGGCCCTATTTTAAAACACTTCATTTGCCAGGAAAAAGGCAAATGTCCAGGTTTATCAGATATCAAATTGAAGCTATTTACGAGCACAAGCAATTAAGCAATATAAGACTGTCATAGCTATAGCGGTAAAGCAAAACACTGTGGAAAAGGGTCATTTTGTACAGAACAAGCAACTGCATGACGGGTGGATAAAATTGGCTCATATTTTAAGAAATTACAGTCTAAAGTACGACCCAGGTACTACTACAAACGCTGGTATAAATCTCGAGCCCAAAACGTAGTTATGCAAGCAATTTATTTTGACTTATTTTATAAACACATATGTCATATATGCCATTCTAATTTTGTAAACGTGTAGATCTTTTTAAGGTATGGTGTGTTATCACAACATAAATGGACGTTAATAGTTTATTTACCTGTAAGTTTGTTAGCAATATATCAATTTCTATTTCACTGAATGATAAATATATAGTAATTTAGTATAGATCATTAAATTCAAAAACAGTAATTTGAAATAAATTGCAGAAAATAATTCACAATATTATGGTGCCCTGTTGCACCATACCTAAAATCTATTTTGAAAACAGACCAAACAGGTTTGACAAGTATGTTGACAAAATAAATGAAAATGGAATGCTTCAAAGGAGCTTTTTGAGACCGAGTTTTATATCTAAGGTTGTAGAAGTACCTGGGTAGTACTTTAGACTGTACTTTGTTAAAATACGAGCGAATTTTATCTAACTATCATGCAGTTGCTTGTTCTGTACAAAATGACCCTTTTCTACAATGTTTTGGCTTTACCGCTATAGCTATGGCGGTCTTATGTTGCTCAACTGTTTGTGCTCAAAAATAGCTTCATTTTGATATACATGTACAATATACCTGGACATACTGCATTTTCTTGACTAATGAAGCGCCCTTAAAATTGGGTCTAAACACTTTACATGAACCTTAATGAACTGGCAGGGCGGAGCTTAGCCGTGTTAACTTTTATATATTTTGGGCTAATTGAAAAGTAGGTCGGTTACAATCGTGAACACATGCAAATCACTGTATCCTAAAACCTAGAGGATTCACGTGCTTCGAGAGAGTGAGCACATTTCATCGTTTGGTTACAAAAGCCTCGTAACTTCAGCTGGATGCAAATAACTGTAGCCTAAAACCTAGAGGATTTACGTGCTTCGAGAGAGTGAACACATTTCATCGTTTGGTTACAAAAGCCTCGTAACTTCAGCTTGATCAAGCTGTAGTGACGAGGATTTGGTAACCAATCTACGATGAAAGGTCTCTAGTTTTTTATGTCGAGTCTCTCTAGAAGTACGTTATTTTAAATAAAGGCTGATTTACCTTAACCTTAAGTGCAACGGCCCGTTTCTTAGGCTCCGCCCTGCCTTAATCATGGATTATACGTCAATTCGATACTTAGCAATTACTGTGAAACATTGGGGGGGGGGGGGGGGGGAGGAACCAGGTTGTAATTATATAACGAGTACATAGAAAATCTGCATAGGATTCTTAATGTTAAAATGTCTATAACGTAGTTTATTTGACCCGAATTTGACCTCTATGGAACAAATGCATTAATAACAATTACCGACATATTTTATCAATTAACAAAATATGTTTTACATTCAATACCGTTTGTTACTCATTCCTATGTAAGCATGTGCAGAGCCGATTGGAGTAATAAGATTTTCATTCATCTAAATAGTCGGGGACAGATTCGGGTCAATAAAACCGCGCTATACAAACTCTTTATCTCATGCTCTTTAAAGTTTAAATTTATTATAACATAATTGTCGTAAAGATCCTATTTCTTTAAAAACCCAATGTCAGCTATTCGATTCTTTTGTAAGCTCTACATTTTTATACAGGTCTGAAATTTGCGGATATTTAGAATCTGAAGAAATTGAGCGCATCCACTTGATTTTTTTTAAAACTATTATTAGGCGATCTAGGACGTCTTCCTTTGTATATTGTTCTATTTTGTCGAATGGTAAAATACTAGTGTAAAATAATCCAGTCTAGTAACATAATTTTGAGAACAATATACACCCAATCATTAGAAGACTGCACAAAAGGTCTTAAAAACTGGTTCAGTAACATAAAAAGCTTTTCATTGTTTTTTGTTTGTCGGATATATTTAAAAAAGCTAATGTTGATTCTCTATATCTTAACAATTTCCTAAAATGTTTTAACAGGCTTTTATAAAACCGTAAAACATTCATTGCTAGAAAAATAGAACTGCTACAATACGACAGTGTGCTAACAATCTTCTTAGCAAATCATATTAATATTCATTAATAAAAATCATCATTAATATCGGAGTTAGGTAGATTTCCACTGATAATTAGACGTCATGTAAGAATATTAAAATATTGGTTAAAACCGTATAATTCGAAAAAGAACAATTGCATTCTCTGTGCTATTTTTGGGTACCAGAGAGAAGAAATAGGCAAAAATCATAAAAAGATAAATTGGTCTTCTAAGGTTAAAAGTTTGCTTGAAAATTCGGGATTTAGTGAAGTATGGATGTATCCAGAATCGGTGAATGCAGAAAAATTTAAACCAACTATATCGGCTAGACTGAAAGATATGTATATCAATAAGTGACAAGCTAAAGTAACGTACACCTCGTCATCGAAATTTTAAGGCTATATAAAAACTGACTATGAACGATTATGTTATTCAGACATAATTGAAAATAGTAAAATACGTACGTCAATTAGTAACATAAGAATTTCCTCGCACGATTTGAAAATTGAATCTGGTTGCCACGAAAACATAGCAGGAAAAAAGAAACTGTAACTTATGCGCATCCAATTATATAGAAGAAGAATTTCATTTTATACTTTATTGTCCCTTTTTTGATGAAATTCGAAAAAAAACCACCAAAATACTTTACAAAAAATCCAAATGTGTATCAATATACTGAACTTTAAATACATATAAGAAAACAGACTGTCAACCTATTTAAAACAGGGTTTCAAAATAAGAATAAACGTAACATTTTAAAATTTAGTAATATATTACAAACATGCTTTTATGACTCTCACTTTTCAACGTTACTTAAACATGAATGTGTAATTACTTAGATACTTGTATCATGTTTGTCATTTCCTTTTCATGCATTTTTGTATTATTATTTTGTGGCTAGAGCTTTTGTGCTTAATGTCGAAATAAAGAATGTTATGTTATGTAATGTTATGTTATGTTACATTATCGTGTTAACTTGAGATATTTCAGAAAAAGGAGAAAGAGGCTGTATATTATATCTTATCATGTTATGAAGTCTGTACTGACCTTATATCACTTGCTTTTACGAAATCAAAGCGCCAAAAAATGATTGTACAATGAAAAGAATAATAGGTAAATGTAATAAAATATTAATGTTATCTTGTCTCGGCTGCGAGAAATTATCATGACTCAGCAAAGCCTCGTCATGAAAAATTATCCCAATCTCGGCCAGATATACTGATATTTAAAAACACTAGTATATAAAATGTAATCTGTATATCATCTCACAGGGATATTTAACACTGTTCATTTCTTTAAAGGTTGTTTTTTATGTCATATCTTTTTTAAAAAAATTGTGGATACTGAACACCGGGGTTGAATTCCAGTCTACACAGAAAATTTATTTAGGCATACGATAACGAAACGAAGCGAACGTCGGAGAATGATATTTCCAGCAGTTTCACGTATCAATGGCTCAGCGTAAATCATTTTAAACTGCTTATATTTAAAGGCTTATCAAATATGTAGTGACGATATAAAGATAATTCACCAACGTTTAAACTATAGAAATAATTCCTCAAACTGCTCCCTTCCCTCTGTCCGAGGTTGGTAGTTTTGTTGTTGTTGTTTTGGATGTTCTTTTTAGTTTTTTTTTTTTTTTGTCTTTGTTTTTATTTCTTATAAAGATATTTTTCCTTCTGCGCCTTTTTCTCAATTGGTCTCAAGATGGCTGTTATGTGTGTTAAATTGTTAAAAGACTGGTTGCGCACATGAAATACTAGTATAGTATCTACAGTACCTGACACGCGTCCTTTCCGCTTTCACCACAACACATCATGGTATTGTCTAACCAGCTGGGGTCATAACTTGTGGCCTTACAGCTACTCAGACTAAGTATGGGTTTGGTGACGTAATGTAACACGTAGGGAGACAAACCTACAGATAGGCATGAAATTATAGTTTAAACATGGATGTTTATTCAAAAACTTTGTATAGAACTAATCTGAGCGATGAAATGCTTAGAGCTCACTTTTGTAACGTGTACTTGTAAAGATAAATGAGTCTGTGCGGCATATTTCCAACAATTTCAAATGTGGGCTAAGCAAAGACTCTGCCCAATTTGTGCATCCGCACAGGCTGACCAGAGTCTTTGCTTTGCAATACATTGTTAGATTAGATTTAGATGTGACAATCGTCAAAGCTTCCTATTGAACTGTGTAACTGTTTAGAGTGCTGAATGTTTACACATCATGCATCTTTCAAATTGTTTTGAAATGCCATGCACAGGCTCAAATGATATGTATGAATCTGAAAGTCCCAGTATGGATAATACTCAACGTTTTAGCTTAGAATAACTTTTTAACGAGTTTGTTCATTATACGAGTCTATGAATTCACTTTTGTGTGTGTGAGTTTCTGAAAAGTTGCTCATTTGAAAACTAATCAAAGTTACACCCTGATTTAGAAAATATTTTTGATGCGTAACAGTAAGTGTCAACTCGTTATTGTCAGTTATGGACCGTTAGACAGTAGAGGGGTTTGTTTGTGTGTTGTTTTATTTTTTTCATTTTATTTATTTATGTGGGTTTTTTTTTTTTTTTTTTTTTTTGGGGGGGGGGGGGTTGCAAAATCAAGACGAGTGTCTTCATTCGGGCATATTTTGCAAGTGCTTTGCCATTTCAGTAGAATCTTACTATTTGTCGGTTTTCCGTCTGAGGTATTCAGATGTTAATCTTGTGAGATCTTCGCAAACTGATCCAGTGTTACATACAGTTAGTTCTGAATTTCGGTCTTCGTCCTCCTAAAGGCTGCTTCAGGGTCTAGCGTATGATTCTGGTGCTGATTTTCATATAATTCAAAATACCAAATGAGCTTGTACGTGACATTTCCAACAATTTGACAATCGCGTGAAATATAAACATTAAGTAACTTAGAGCGCCATACCATGTTTTTTAGGTTACCTGGATGTCATTGGATATCTTGACACCTCTACAGAATGTAAAGTGAAGATTCTGGTCAGACTATGTGGATGCACAGGCTGTTCAGACTCTTTGCTTGGCGCTCATTTGAAATTGCTAAAAATGTCACGCACAGGCTCGAATGAAAATATAATCCAATGTCAAATTTTTAACTTATTCCTTCAGTACAGCCTACCATCAGACTCAAGCGTTCCCCACCCAGACACTGTTCCGAGTTCTCCCTCACTGTATCCTGTTTAGGTTAATTCTATTGGTCGAGCCCAGGACACGGCTTCCACGTTAGATGGCGCTGTGTTGATAATAATTGTGGACACGTCATTGGCTAATGTTTGTGTATCGTACCCCTTGTGTATCGTAACTGAACTAGGGGTAAACTGCACCACACCAATGTCATTGAGATTGCTTCTATCGTGTAGACCAAATACCACCTGCATCCTGCTTAACTGTGTATTCCTGTATCGTGAAAAGGACAGATTATAATTGACACCTCTATTAACTAGAAAAAAGTATTCAATCTTTATATTTTTTCCTGGTCTTATAATTTTTTTATATTATTTATAGATCAGGGAGTACAAAAACATTTTAATATGTTTATTATTATTATTATCATTATTGTTATGATTTTGAAGAATGCACCTTTATGTGAAATTTCCAATTCACAAAAATTCTCATTTGCACATATCAGTCAGAAAGAAAAGCAAAGTTGTCAGCCAAATATCATCTACGAAGGCTGTTCTCGGACTAGGATTTGACCATAATTTGCCCACTTTCAATGCTTCTCTCAACTCAATCCATTGAATGACCTGAACAAATACTATCACATTAAAATTGATACCCGTTTAATAGATTGATTGATTGATTGATTGATTGATTGATTGATTGATTGATTGATTGATTGATTGATTGATTGATTGATTGATTGATTGATTGATTGATTGATTGATTGATTGATTGATTGATTGATTGATTGATTGATTGATTGATTGATTGATTGGAGGTTAACGCCGCTTTCAACATTATTTCAGTTATGCCGCGGCGGCTGGAGTACCTAACAATGGTTTCCTGGTATTTCCCTCACCAGTACAACCATCACATCCTTTCCTAGCCTCCAACTGCTATCTCACATAGGTCTACGATTATCAACCCATTGGTGAGAGACAAATAAGTCGGAAAGAATGAGTGCCGCAGTCGGGGATCGAACCCGGGATACCCGTTTGAGGACCATCTGAGTTGTGCGCAAAGTATCGACCCTATTCAGACTGCGAGAACTGCGCAGGCTGATTAGAGACGCGGTTTTTTAATACTTTGCAGATTTTCTAAATCTTAAATGATAAATGATTATAAACTCCTGTTGAAAAACCTAACTGGAACCGTTCTCCTTTTTTAAACAAATATGTGATGTGTCACGCGATATGGGACCATCTGGGAACTCTGTGAAATAAATATTTGGCAAAACGATTGGGTCCAGCATAGATCAACCAGAAGTCACATTTCAAAATTCTTTTACAGGAAGGAAGATTAATTATTCTTTAATCAGAAAATAAGCGAAGCCAGAAAAGCTTCAATCCTTGACAGTCTGCGTAATCCGCGCAGTCTGCTTAGGATCCACACTTTACGCACTACCCAGATGCTCACATATTTATTTTTTACAATTCCTAGACGGTCCTATTTCGCTTGACGGGTCACATTTATTTTCTTACCGTAAACCCTCTACACAGTGAGCGGCAGTGAGGACGGTTATTCTGGTGGTGGATGCAGTTTTGATCCAGGTGGCGCCACAAAATACAGAGCCAGACAGCATCAATGCGACCTACATCGAAATACGAGGAATGACCATTAAATTGTAGATAATTTCAAAATAAACTGCCGTTGTGCCTGGAAAAAAATCAGTTCCTTCATACTGAAAGACACTATCTTTCGAAAGCAAATTTCGCGGTGATCGATGCTCGTGCATAACACGCGTTAAAAGCCCCTGTCTGTGTTCGGGAACATTTCCGAAACGCAAGACATTGATCTAAGTAATGTACACAAAAACTAGACTTATATTTTCAAAGATGAGTTTCAATTTGTCTTTCCTATATTCGGTAATGCAAGTGAATATAACGAGATGATCTAAATATAGGTCGAACTAGATGAATATTTATGACCCGCAACATATCGGTCTCCAATTTGAATACCGCTCCATTACCACTCCTGCGCTTGGGCGTATTCCAGGTGACCAAAATCTCATTTACATAATTTACTTTATACGGCAGATTGTGCGTTTCACGAAAAAGCCGTCGTTTGTCGATTGATCTGTTTTTTTTTTATGTAACTCATCTTTCACAAAGCTAAATCAAGATATTATCTTAAGGAGAATATTCACGATTCATTTATTGTGTTATTCTGCCTTGCAATATCTGATTGGAATCGTCTTTAAGAAGACGATTACAATGAGATAGTGCATGGCAGAATTCCATTATTATTCACTACTGTACGAGCAACTTTATTTATTCACCTACGCAAAAAAGGGCACAAGATATTTAGTATTTCTTAACATGCCTACACCTCCTCATTAGGGAAGAATTATGAGACAAACTACTTGAATTCTAGGCCGACATCGAACTTCTGTTTTAGAAACCTTGGATCCGTTGCTGGTAAACCGATACTTTTTAAAATGTATGGAAAGAAGACCGCACAGCCAGAGGCGATTACTTCAAACAAAAATAATTGTTTTGTAACATAAGACATAGTAATACCCTTTATGACAAATTTTGGATTATGAAACGCACGCATATGAGCCGGGCCCATTATACCTATTTATTTAGATAATCGTGCATTATAAATCAATCTTTTAATTATACTCATATCGTCTCTCGGAGTTCAGTGATCAATTCAGCGTTACTGCATCTTATCATTTATTTGTGGTTTGGAAGCCCAGCATGTATCGCAGTACATCGTAAGCAATTAGGTGGCCAAAAGAAGAATTAGGAGAACGCTCTATTCCCTGTGTCTATCTCAGCGCTAGAAGAGCAAGGCCTTGAATCAATAAGGTTCGATTTTCTTATAGATTAAAAAAACTATTGCTACCATATTACATTTTAAATACACAATCGTACATTACGGTCACACAGAGGATTCCATAACGACGTCAATTAGGGCCCCGTACTCTTTTTCTGGGACAAAATTTTGTGATCCTTGATTTTTTTCACGTGCTTAATGAAACTTTCTTCTTGAAAAGCGACTAGTCTAAATCAGGAAATATTTGTAAGTACTGATTTTTGCGGATTGAAAGGGTGTGGACCCTAAGTAACGTTACGACATCAACTGCACGTGCTTTGATCCCCTTTACATTGCGTTTTTGGTTAATGCCGAAATTTCAAAGAAGAATCCAAGAAATAATTGCTTATTGCAAAAGTTAATCGACAATTCGCGCACACACATTTCAAAATATCCGATACCCCATATCTTAATTAAAACTACCTGGACATACTGTTTTTTCTTGACAAATGAAGTGCCCTTAAAATTTTGTCTCCAACACTTTACATGAACCTTAATGTTTTCTGGTGCATTTTCGAGAAAAAATGGTAGATAATCATTTGATAAACTACCCGCCGAACAAGTGAAATTATCAAAATTTTTACCCAGCTTTCGTTTTTTTCACCCTATCTGACGTTATCTTGGCGGAGCCAAAAAAGAGACGTGATCATAACCATTGCATAGCAATCACGAGCAAAATAACGCGCTTTCATAAATTTGTCCTAAAACTATCACATTTTGTCCATTTTTTGCATTAAAGAAGTAGAATAATCGTTTATTTATCCAGTAATATCGATTGATATTTCATTTCGTGAACAAGATAAGCTATATTTTCACTCATGGCTCTGCCAGTCCTGAAAATATAGCCTTTCTTGTTCACTCAGTGAAATATAAATCCATCTTACACTGAAACAAACAATTATCCTCTATATTCCCCTTACCTGATATGGGAATTGTCCTTGTAGGGCTACATTACCACCAACTATTCTTGAACTTGGTCCAGCATTTGTGTCTTCAAGAATGCCTGTAAACAGAGTTATAGTTGAATGAAAGATGGTAAAGATATGATTTAAAGAACTATTTTAAGTATGTTACATTTGTTGATGTCATGAATTTTTCAAAATATTTTAACTGATTAACAAAAAAAGCCATATGGTCAGTAGATACGCCAAACTACATGCTATTGTCACGACATTTCGTTTTCAAACTGACAATATTATAGTATAAAGCCAGCTCGGTTGGAGCCCCTCTGAGAAAAGATTTGTACTCTTTCACTGTAAAACGTATTCTATCGTCACTTAAAGTATTTTTCAAGGCTTGAGCATCTTAAGCACCTGTCGTTAACAATTCTCTTAACAGCTTAATATCAGTAACTAAAGGACGGGTGATTTCAACCAAACTTGGGTGATCTTGGTGTAGAATAGCGAGGTTTAGTTTCACTTTCATTTATAATAATTAATACCCATTCTCTGTAACGACTTAAACACTTTTGGCACACATGGTCTCCGATTTTGATGAAATTTCACATACAGGAAGGGACTAATAATAAGAGAAGAAATTGACAAAAAGAATGTTTTCAGATCATCTGGTTACCATGGCAACAGCCTTCAAAGCACAGAAATTTGCAAAATTAAGCTTTTTTGAAGCTATATAATTTGGTCTTAATATGAAGATGATGGTTGTTATGGTATGTTTTTTTGATAGAATAGGACCTAAATATTTGAACTAGATCTTTTGTTGTGTCAGTTAGTGTCAAAAAGATAGGTTACCATGACAACAAATATGGCTTATTTTGATAAATTGATCTGAAAATGTTGTCTATAGTTTCCTGTTTTTCTTCGCTTATGACTGACATTTGATGTGTAAATGGAATTTAATATGTAAAAGGAGCAACGAAGATACAAATTATTTTGTTGTTGTGTGCATTGGTTACCTTGACAACGGTAACTATGACTCATAATATGGCTGTTTTTGTGACTTCTGAGTTATTTCTTGAATTTTTGCAGCATGATGAACTGATGATGATTATTGGGACACATCTAACAAGAAGTGCTCTTTCAAAAACCGCAAAGAAATCATTGGGCCTTTTTGTTACCATGGCAACCATTTTTATTATTTTCTTAAATCAGTTATTTTAAGTACCTGAAAGTTTGCATGTGATAAGAAAAGAGATCCAATAAGCTTCTATCAAAATACAAGAAAAAAGAACAAAAATTGTAATAGTTGCCATGGTAATTTGCCGATACAACAAAAAATTAAGCATTTTTTGGGTCATTTTGTAGCCTTTTCCCTAAAAAATGAAACCAGTTTACACAACTATTTTCATATATTAGCTAGAGGAAAGTTTGAACTTTATTTAGGATTAAGAAATATTCAGGTTGCTTGGCGTTGGATACCCGTATCCAAGGACTCTAAATGGGCCTTTGTGCATTTTAACATAATTGTTCCCATAGCAACCGGCTATTTCCTGCAAGTTTTTGAAAAAAATTCTTATATGTCCTAAAAGGTCTATCTGAGCAATTTTGTAAATTATCATAACATTGAATGGGAGTTCAATTATCTAGTCATTTGAGGACTCTCAAGATGTTCTGAAATTATCTTCATTTATGGGATATGAATTCACGTTGCCATAGCAACGAACACAAAAGTTATTATTATGTGAATGTTAATGTGGTATTTCCTTGTAAAACGGAAAACAATGTCTGTATTTTGTCATAACATTTGAAAAAATTCAAAAATCAATATTTTAGTAGGGTATGTGTGTTGTTGCTATGGAAACATAAGTAAACAACGTTTGCCCAAGAATATTATTAATTCATTTGAGAGAACCAAGATGGGGAACTTATATCTTATGTGTTTTTATTTTAGTTTGTGCTGCATTGTTGATATATTTGAATTTAAGAACTCGCAAAAACGGACTTTTTCAATCTTTAACTTCTGTTTCCATGGCAACCATAAGTGATTTTTAGAATTTTTTTATCTTATTTTTACGTTTGGGTCAGCCCTATCCTCATGTTTAAATTTTATCAAAATTTGAGACATAGCGTGCCACACTCCCTATTTAAAAGTGTAAGTGCTCACAGAGAATTGCTATTAAACATGGATCGCTCCCAGACACTAAGGCAAATTTCTATTTTGCGAGTTTCTTATGGTTCATCTTATGATATTGATGTAGGCGATTGAGGACCATTCTGACTGTCTTATTATACGAAATATGCGCCTCTTTACGAAAGCAAAAATACATTTTTTAAATATTTTTTTCACGTTAAAAAGGTTAAGAAATTACGGTAGCCAGCCACATCCGTTTAAACGAACATATAGTAAGGGTATAAAAAGACTTGCTATAAAAAGTGCATGGAAAATGTTTGTATTCCTTCAGTGTGTAAATCTGTAACTTATCTTTGTTCAATGAACAGAGCAAATATGACTTGGTTCGCTTTAAGAAGTGACATTTAAAAACATGCATTACGCCATGTATCTAATAATCAACTTTCCTGGAAAAACTGATCTTAGCCTCATCTAGAAAAAAGGTTGTAAACTCACCACGGCCCGGAAATTTAATTATAGATTCTGTATATACGGTATAAGACCAGTTCAGGTAAGATTAGATCAGATTAGCTCAGAGGATCTTATATGTATGTAAGGCTTTCATTGTGGATCCATTATCAAAAGGACCATTGTCTCTTGAGCGCATCGCTAACAAATACCAAAACCGCTTAAATGTATTTTAAATCCAAGACTAACTTGACCTAATTTCAAACTAAGATACTAAGAAAACAAAAATGATGCTTCTCGAGTACAGACAAGACCCTGTTTTGATCACACTTGACCAAATTTCAAATTTGTCTCAGATATGGTGTTTACAAATATTCTGTCCAAGTTTAAAGACATTAGAGTCAAAACTGAGTCATATGGAGTGACCCCTTGACCGTTTTTTTACCCAACAGAATTTCAAATTAGACATGATTTCTTCTTAAAGACAACTTTTTGGCAAATTTCAAGACATAAGAGTCCGATACTTCTATTAAATGGCTTTTATTATTCACAAAAGGATCTTCTAAGGTTGATCCCTGACCTAGTTTTTACCCCGCTCGACCAAATTTCGAACTCGTCAGATATATCATGTAAACAAACACTCTAAAGTTCAAGATATTTGAAACAAAAAGTGGCATCAAGAGTTCACAAAGGTTTTTTCCCCTTTAATCGTCAGAGAAATCATGGAGAGAAAGATTCTGACATTTATCAAGACATTTACGACCTCTAGAGATCACAAAAAGTGTTTGTAAGATTTAACCCCTTTACTTTGTTTTGACCAAACTTAATCCATTTAAAACTCGTCAGAGATAGCATATTAAATAAACATTTTGACCAAGTTTCAAGGCAGTTGAGCTAAAATAGTGACCTCTCGAGTGCACACAAGGATTACATGTACTTAGATTTTACCCCTTGGCCTCAATTTTGATCCGGCTTGTTCAAACTCATAAGTTGCCTTAATTTTCTGTAACAAAACATTGTTACCAAGTTTTAAGACATTCTAGCCAAAAATGTGGCCTTTGGAATACCCACAACGTTTTTCTACGATCCTCCCCCGCCCTTCCCCCTGGCCTCAATTTTATCTCACTTGATCCGATTTCGAACTTGTTCCAGAATTCACGGAGCCGAACATTCTGACCAAGTTTCAAGACATTTGAGCAATAGAATGGCCTCTAGAATGCACACTAGATGCTGATACATGGCAAGCGGCTGAAACAGGTACTTCGAACAAAGGTGAGCTAAAAAAACAGCCCCAGGTTTTATAATAGATAACCATTGGTTAAATATAGTCCGAAAATATTTTCAACCAACCAAGTTTGGTTTTTAGCTCACCTTAACACAACGTGCTCAATGTAGGCTTTTGTGATCCCCTTCTATCCATCATCCGTCGTGCGACAGAAGTCGTCAACAATTCTTTAAACGTTTCTTCGGTAACCAGTGTAAAACGTGTTAGTGAAATTTTGATTGACCCCCCCCCTTCCCCCTAATATAGGTGTGTGTGGAAGGCGGTGCAGTTTTTTACCCCCACAATTTCAACCAAAAATTTGCATAAATGTTCCTTATTTGACCCTTTTTAAATTTTGGTCGTGAAAATTTGATTGACCCCAAAATACGGGTGTGACAGGGCCGGATAGATTTAGACCCCGAAAACTTTAGGCGCTAGGACAGGGCAGTTTTTGACCACGAAATTTGTTAATGATTTGTTAATGATTTTGCATTCCGCCTAAGTATGGGCAGTGTGGGGTTTATTTTGTCACTGAAATCTTGAAGAGTCAACTTCTCAAAAATGAGTATGCCAGTTTTAAGCAAGTTTGGCTTACAAGTTCTGTAGATTACCCTTTTAAAACTTATTCATAACATTATGATTGACACCAAAATAAGGGTATGGCAGGGTGACGCTTATTTTAATACATTAAACCATTAAACGTTTGTTTGTTTAAATGGGATTTTACGCCACTTTCAACATTATTTCAGTCATATCGCGGCGGCTGGAGCACCTAACAATAGATTCCTGGTATTTCTCACACCAGTACTACCATTACACCCTTTCCTAGCCTCAAGCTGCTATCCCACATAGTTCTATGAGTATAAACCCAATGGTGGTAGATAAAAAGGATGAGTGCCGCCGTCGAAGATCGAACCCGTGACCTCTGGATTGACAGTCCGACGTGCTACCAACTGCTCTATATCGGCGGCTACCATTAAACGTGACTCTCCTCCAAAACCCCTAAACAAATTTCTCTTTTTATGGATGCAAGTTCCTTCTGATAAATCTTATACTATTCAGGGGGTGACTTAGGGCCATTCTGACCCCCTGTTTCAACTATACAAATTGAAGCAAAAACCCTTATTGGTTTGCAATGAACCTTCAGGTAAAATGTAAGCAATAAATATTTATTATTCGACCGGGCCTATAGCGTTAATCATGTTGTTTTCCGACTTCGCATCATGATGAATGCCTAAGTATTTTAAAAATACTAAGTGTTATTCCGTGTTATTATTCACCTGGCAGATCGTGGCTGAGCCGTGACGTAAGTTTACCTTTCAATATCTAGGGTTCTTTCAAAAGATAGTCGACAGTTATCGTGAACACGTGCAAATAACTTAAGTAATAAGAGTTTGGTAAACAACCTACGATTTAAAGTATGTCGACTATCTATTAAACTTAAAAGTTATCAAAAAAGGTTTATTTACCTTTAATTAAAATGACACGACCCGATGCTTATGCTATTCCCTGCCAGTGCAGTAATCTTGGGGTAAGTGTATGACGGAATTATTATTGCAACCGATTGACATTATAGTTGATCGAGAAAAAATATCTTACTCCCGGGAACACATGAAGATGACACAACTGTCTTTATCGTGTGCGAACAAATTTCCTAATAAATATGTCTCAAATTGGCAAAATCTTTAATTTTTGCTTGAAGATATCAAATCATAAGAGATGAATTTACAATTTTTTGTCTAGCTTGTTCGCGGGAGACGAGACATTGTTGCTTCAATGGCTACTCTGTGTCGGTGAGTTAGTCCATCTGTCGGTTAGACTGTCAGTCCGTCCGATTTTGTCGGGACAATAACTCCTAAATTAAGCTAGGTTTCCCCTGCCGATCCGACCACCAAAATTCGCCCAATCGTATGAAATGAACTTCAAAATATAATATGTCCACTAATTATATTCAAAACTCTTCCAAATCAGTAAACGCCTATCCAAAATCAGCTCAAAATCAATCACATTGTCTATTTCATGGTGTTTTTTACTGTAATTACTTTAGGTGGAAGATGATAAAAAAATTTGTATGCAAAGCTTATTATTTGGAGATACGATACCAATATATGAACCAATTATTAAGTATGACTTTTAACCGTAGACAACTATTTCTAAATTAAAGTTTTAGACTATTTCTGGGATTCCTGCAAGCATTCGCAACGATGGCAAACTTAACATTTGCTTTAAAGTTGAAGGAAAGGCTTCTACATTCATCACTGTAATATTTCCAACATCTTCACACATGTGCCGAGTAAAGACTCTGATCAGTCTATGCATTCGCATAGTCTGATCAGAGTTTTCACAATGCATCCTGTAGAAAGATACTGGAAAAAGCTATGCCCAGATAATCATTAAATGTTCTCAATTCGACGTGTATTTCTCCAGTAAGCTTAATGCCTTCGCTTAACGCGCATTAGGAAGGTAAAAAAAATATCACACACGTGCTCGTTTATATGTTACAAAGACCAACCTGAAGCAAATCGGAATAAAAGTAGACCAACAACAAAATATTTCATTCTTGTATCACAGACCGCAAGCAACTGGCTAAAATGACCTTACTGGTCAGACTTTAATACATTCTTACCCTCGGACACGTTTAACCGTTTAATGACCAGTGGGATTTTACTTTTGACGAAAACATATCAAAAAAGAGTTTGTTTTGGTATCAAATGAAACATGGAATAACGGTTTATTAATTATTAG
Organism: Fragum whitleyi; assembly: GCA_948146395.1. Classification (NCBI taxonomy): domain Eukaryota; kingdom Metazoa; phylum Mollusca; class Bivalvia; order Cardiida; family Cardiidae; genus Fragum; species Fragum whitleyi. Next base: position 5,476,226 of record OX411545.1, on the reverse strand, counting down.
AATGATGGATCTCCAACAATGCATTATTCTTTGGATAGTATCGCACTAAATTTTGTTGGATAAATTTAAGATTATATATTTTGTCTTTAGAAGTTTCAGTTCAACGCAGAGAAGTGTCGAGATTTGGTGTTACGAATATCCTCGTAATGACTTAGGAGAAAGGGTCATTCCATGTTCTTGTCTACTGATAAATTCAAACATATTTTCAGTTTACCGACATGGTCAGATTTATGACATTTATTAACTTACAGTGAAGAAACTTATTATAAACTTTAAATGAGGTTTTAACACAAAAGTTTATGAAATTGAAAACTCATTTTAGGAGATAGTTATAGTCCGATTGACTTCTATAAGGACCAACATTTTCATCGATGACATAAAATTGCGTTTGTATGCAGGATTTGTATGTTGTAAAATCTTAATTTCGGCTTAATACCATTCCAAAAAATATTTTTTGAAAACAAAATGATTTCAAAATAATGATTTGGTCTATCTAGTTAATGTTGATATTTTCACATTTTCCGCTCTTAAACACGAGAGGTGATGGAGGCTGTTTAGTAGTAGGAAATGTAAACATATAGTAAAAACACGTGGTTGTATTCTAAACATTTGACAGAAGAAATCTCCACTATCCCTTATTTTGAAATGCTGATTAGCATATTGACGGTACAGTCATCTTAAACTTCAATATCCCTTAATTTGTACCTTTATTATTCGCATGCTTATCTAGTTTTCCTCGTGAAAATTCCAACGACTTCGTTGGTTTAAACATATTTTATTTGCACAAATTAATACATTTTCAATACAGTTTACAATTACTAATTGATTCTATGCAAAAAGGATGAGAACGTAAGCAGAGCTTATATTGTTCTTCTCCTTTAACATATTCAAAAGATGTACGACATTTAAAGATTTTGATTAATTCAGTGAGAAAATCTTGGAAAAATAACCTTTTGGTGTTAAAAATGCTTAAAATGAAAAGACATGCAATAAACAAACAACAAGGGTGTTTACCGAGTGCCTTAAACATGATTTTCTAATAAAATATTCAGTGCTAGTGTTTGATTGCTAAAATTTAATCGTTTCTATAGCGTTTAAACTTGAAATCGTTTGCTATCTTTTATATATCGTTGGGCTTCCAAAAAGACCTTTTCGTTGTCATGATAGTTTAGATCTTCCTTGCCAAATAGAAGAGTATCTATGTTAATTTCAGTTATATTAGAAAGATTGTGAAAAAGAGTGTTCCTAATCGCGGTATAATTATTACATTTAAAGAAGAAATGTTCACTTGTTTCGATTTCACCACAATTACACAGAGGGGAATCAACAATGTTTTTATTGTATAAGTGGTGGTTAAGAGAACTACATTTATTTCGGATTCATGTGTGGATGACCTGAAGCTTCATTTCTCCAATAAAGTACAGCCCTTTGGGGTTGGGTTTATTCCTATTTAAAAAGTTGTTGAAGAGTGAAAGTGAATCTTGGTTCCTTATTTCTATTGGTAAGTTGTTCCATTCGTCAGTGGTAGATGGTAGAAACGATCTTTTAAAAAGCTCTGTTCTGCACGAAGGGATTCTATAATTGTTCGATCCGCGAAGATTATACGAGGAAGAGGATTCAACAAGTTGAGGGACCAATTGACACAGGTATCTAGGACTTAATCCTTTGACCATTTTAAAATATAAGATAAGCCTATGTTTCCGCCTCCTTTCATGAAGAGATTCCCAACCTATCTCTGTATCCAGTTCATCTATTGAAACTAATTTAGTGCAACCTGATACGATCCTGTACGCTTCTCTTTGTATTTTATCAAGTTGGTCTTTAAGGTGGTTTGGACAGTTGTCCCATACTACATCAGCGTATTCCATTAATGGACGTATAAATGAAAAATAAATTGTTTGTAGGGTTTTTCTATCCAAACACATTTTTAGGGTTCGCATAGTGTTCAATCTTTTCCAGGCCTTTTCAACTGTATTTTTGATATGGCAGTCCCAGGTACCATCATTAGCAATAAAAATTCCAAGATGTTTGTGGTTTTGTACTATTGGTATTTTCGTATTATCCATGTATAAGTCTGGATGAGCTGGTTTGTTATATTTTCGACTAATTATTAGTGATTCTGATTTAAGAGGGTTGAATTTAACTATCCATGTTTTCGCCCAATCATTTATTTTGTCAATATCAGATTGTAATTTTGCCCCGCAGGTATAAGGGTTTTCAATTTCTAATGATAAGCTAGTATCATCTGCGAATAATTTTACATTTGTATCTAAGTTGTCAACGATGTCGTTTATATATATTAAAAATAACAAAGGACCTAGTATTGGTCCTTGCGGCACTCCAGCCTTTAATATACATTTGTCAGATACGCTTCCGTTTAAAACAACCCTTTGATATCGTTCTGATAAATAGTCTTTAAACCAATCAAAAAGTTTGCCATTTACTCCTGCGCGGTTTAATTTAAATAACAAGCCTCTGTGCCAAACTTTGTCGAAGGCTTTGCTTATGTCAAAAAATATCATGCGGAACTCATGACCTTTGTCTAAAGCTTGACAAATGCTATTATAAATAGAAACGGTTTGGTTCACAGTAGAATCTCCCGGTAAGAAACCTGATTGAAAGGGCGTGAAGAAATCGTTTTGTAGAAGATAAGAGAAAACATGGTTATAGACTATTTTTTCAAAAACTTTCTCAATAGTGTTCAGAAGGGAGACTGGTCTATAGTTTGAGGGAATAGACGGATCTCCACTTTTAAAAATTGGACAAACATTTGAGAATTTCCATGACGAAGGCAATTTACCTAATCTTAAAGAATTATTGAAAATATCACAGAGAGGTTTAGCAAGAGGAAGCGCCCCTTCTAATAGTATTCTATTATTTATTCCGTCCGGACCAGAAGCTTTTCCTACGTCTACCTCTTTCAAAATTTTGAAAACTTCGTCCGGTATTACCTCAGGAATATCTAGTCCGGTCTCGTTTGTCTTGTGTTGTACACATGGTGCTGTATGACAGTTATCGTCAATACATGACTGGCTCGCAAAGAAATTATTTAATAAATTTGCTTTATCTGTTTCGTCTGATATTAGAGTATCATTAATTTCGTCAAACAGGGGTGGTATTTCAGAATTGTTTGCCTTCGACGGCTGCATAATTTGTTTAATAGTCTTCCACCAATCGCAGGAAGTTAACACACGTGAGTTGAGTTTCAATGCAAGTTCTTAAAAATGTTTTTCCCCAGGCGAATTAGATCGATAATTTCATTTCTAAAAGCTTTGAACTTCTTCCAATGATGTTCACTATTAATTTGCCTAGCTTTTCTGTACATTCTTTTCCTTTGTCTAATTCTTAGCTTTATTTCAGACGTTATCCAAGGCGGCTCAAATGGCTTTACTGTTACAGTTTTATTCGGTATGAACATGGCAGCCTTTTCCATTAGAATTTTAGTAAAGTTATTTGAATAAATATCAATATCATCGTTTTTTATGCTATTCCAGTCAAAATTGGAAAGCGCTGCCCTAAATGCATTAAAATCACCATCATCGTACTTCCAAAGAGATCTTTTAATTGATTTACATTTAGGTTTTAGGAAATTAAAAACACCAAATATAGGACAGTGATAACGTACGTTATTTTCAAGACAAGGTTCACCGACGCCTGTTGCAAGAATAGATGACTTATTAGATACAAGCAGGAGGTCAATTATCGATGAAGAGTTTTCTGTAAAGTGGGTCGGTTCACTAATACATTGAAAAAGATTGAACTGTGTACAAAGGGAGTAAATTTTATTAAGATAAGTTGGATTCCTTTGATTACAATTAAAATCGCCTGTTATTATGATATCCTGAATATTAGTGTCAGCTGCAGGGCTGAAAGAATTTTCAATTAAAGTATAACATGCCGAAGGTTAATTTGGTGGTCGATAGAACACACCATACAGTAAATTCTTATTATTGACCAACTTAATATGTAACCATATACATTCTAACCCATCTATTTCAAGGTCACGCCTTCTTACGTATGATAGGCTACTTTTTACATAGACGATAACTCCACCATAAGAAAGTGGAGGTTTGTCAGCGGGAAATCTTTATTTAGCCATGTTTCGGAGAATGAAATTACATCGAACTGGGAAAATTCTGTATGCAAAATGTCAACCTTATTTCTAATGCTTTGAACATTATAGTGAACCGACTTCGTTAAATAATGCTTTTTGATTGTTCTAAGTATGTGAATTTGGGGTTCATCTCGGAATAGATAAAAACAATTATCAATTATCTAATAAAACAGATTTGAAAAAAGAGAGAATACACTCAGATTTGATATCCTAAGGTAGTAAAAATCTTCGATTTTTTTTTATTTATTTAAATAATACTCGATTTTGTACTAAAACGACTCACTTTAAATCATCAACTTTTGACTCAGCCCCTATGCAAATCAGAACTTTTGTTTGGTAAGACAATTCGCTGTTCCGTTTAATAAAGACACAAGAATGTATAAAAGGCTAAAAGTTAACATGTAAACGGACGGACAAATCATAATTTGACATTAAAAAACTCTGAAAAACAAAATTCTTCATGTTATTTGATGGAAAATATGATATCAATAGAAATAAATACGTTTCATAAATTCAAGTCTGAGATTTTCGGCGAAAGGATGATCCATAAAGAAATCAAACCGACTACACACAATATAAGCCACAGAGTCTTCAGCCAGTCAGATGGACCTCCGTAAATTCAAAAGTTACATAGACATAAAGGCATTCAACTTAAATGCGGACAAAAAGTCCTTTTCAAAATTGTTAAAGTTATTTCTTTCTAATCTATTGTTCTTTATATTGTTGATGTTGATATTCTTTTGAAGCTTCACAAAGAAGAAAGCTAAGATTACTTTGGCGTTAACATTTGTTCATTGAGTTACCAACAAATGCAATATTTTAACTCATGGCGGAGCCATGAGCGAAATTATAGCTTTTCTTGTTCACGAAATGAAATATAAATCGATCTTACTCGGAAAACAAAAATATTTTTCTATTTCTTTTATGCGTCAATGAGTCAAAATGGGAAAATTCTGGGACAAATTTTCTCAAAGCGCGCCACATAAGTTTGATAAATTCCCTTTTTTTTTGGTGAGTTTATCAAAATGTTTACTGTTATTTCTCGATTAACCAACAAGAAGCATTAAAGAAAATGGGATAGTATGTCTATGGGAAGGCACAAAGTCAGGCTTTCGAATAAAGCTTGATGCATTTTTTCGGAATACTGAAAGATCTAATTATCAACGAATCGTAGACCTATGTGAGATAGCAGCTGGAGGCTAGGAAAGGATGTGGTGGTTGTACTGGTGAGAGAAAAACCAGGAAACCATTGTTAGGTGCTCCAGCCGCCGCGATAAACTGAAATAATGTTGAAAGCGGTGTAAAACTTCATTCAATCAATCAATCAATTATCAACGAACATTTGCCGAAGATAATTCAAGATCGGACAAAGAATCCTGAATCAAACACAAGAATTATAACCATACAGGTGTTTAATGAAAGGTTGAAGAGTGTAAATTTTTAGTTCCGTGAAGGTGTGAAACTAAAAGCCTAATCAAAAGTTTGAATACGTTAAGTCGATTCATACATCAGTGTGATAAGGGTTTTTGTTTCATACCTCCGTGAAATTTAAAAGAATAATATAATATGATACCATAGAGAAAGAATGGAAGAATTTCTCCATAACAAGATAACTTACTTGCGGGACTTTTTTGCGCGAAATCTTTAAAAAAAGCTGCGTATTATTCGGCTAATTTCGCCTGAGACTCTGTGCATAATAATATAATCCGTTACATATCAAATTACATAAACCGTAATTATTATTATCATTTATTTTTTTTACAAATACGCAATATTACCAGTGAATGAGAGTTAGAAGTAATAGCCAAGTTGGTTGAGATGCTTCGCTCTCAATCAGACATAAATGAGTTCAAGTCTCCACGCGGTGTTTTTTTTTTTTTTTTTTTTTTGTGCGTTTTTTTTTTTTGTTTTTTTTTGTTTATTTTTATCAAACTTTTACGTCCCCAATACAAGTTCATACTAAGGGAATATTCTGGTTTGGTTTAAACCTTTTTATTTTACATTGATTAGAAAGCAAGTTCTTACAACTAAGATTAATCCCTCTCGATTCTCGATTATATTGATTGATTGAATGGAGTTTCACGCCGCTTTCAACATTTTTTCAGTTATATCGCGGCGGTTGGAGCACCTAAAAATGGTTTTCTGGTATTTCCCTCACCAGTACAAACACAACATTCTTTCCTTGCCTCCAGCTGCTATCTCACATAGGTCTACGATTATATTAGTCGGAAAGAATGAATGCGGCCATCGGGGATCGAACCCGGGACCTCTAGATTGACAGTTCGACGCGCTGCCAACTGCGCTATGACGTTCTCGATTATAAAAGCGAATTATACACAGCATTTATTTCTCTTAAAGCACGAGGAAAATATGTTTTCCAATTTCCTGAAAACATCAAAAGGACGGGTCTCCATAAGGGCCTTTTTGTGGCTAGAATAGATTTCTTTTAAACTTTTGCCATACATACCATAATATAATCTGCGTCTACTGACAAAATATTGGTATCTCAAATTTATTGGTTCCAGCTGTGCCTCGTGTTAAAAGTGGGTGGGGGTAATTTGCTACGAACTTAAAGTTTCATTTTTAAATATTAATATCATCCAAATTAATTACTTTTGAGTTAGAGGCTGCCACACAGAACATCAATGAGCTATTCCTTACTTAATATCCGGAATTTATTTTGACATATTGTATTTTCCATCGTGATTATCTCCCCTTTTTTGTCTTTAGGGAATTTCTTAGTCTTATTTCCCACCAACTTTGCGGGTTTGTACAACACGCTTACAAATAACCTTTAATATCAAATTGCTTCTATTGTTCGCAAAGAAAATACAAAACCATTGCCCCGTTTTTTTCGCAGAAAGCAGTTAATTAATTTTAGAGTTATCTGCCCCTGAATATGAGATATATGCAAAATTTAGCTTTAAACTGGCCTTTTCAAGACAAAATTATGTGGATTTCAATGGTATTTAGCATATTTGTTACAACACATTTCATTTGTGATTAAAACTAAATTTTGTAAAAGATTAAATATCAAGGTCACACACCAAGGTCAAAGGTCAAAATCAGCTAAAATTCAGCATGTCAAGTGCATTACATATTTGTTTATTATCAGATTTTAAAGATATTTGGCACAGTTGTTACCCTTGACATGCTAAACCATATCCTGGAATAAATTTTGAGATAAGTTAGACTTCAAGGTCAAATTTCAAGGTAAAATGTCAAAATAACAGTAGGTTATTATGCTTATAGGTGTATATCTACCATTTTATTTAGTAAATCCATTAATAATTGACAGAAGTGCTTCCAATCATAATCAAAAGTGTCATACAAGAAAGAAAATGTGTGATATGCCTAGGCTAAGGTCACACATCAAGGTCAAAGGTCGAAATAAGCACAAATTCAGCTTGACAAATGCATTATTCCTTGATTTAATGACAGATTTTAAAAATTTTGACACGGCTGTTACCAAGTGCAAGCACTAAAATATTTTAAAATGAATTTAGTGATATGTTGAAGTTCAAGGTCACATATCAAGGTCAAATGTCAAAATAAGTACAAATTTAGCTTGGCCAATTCATTTTTCATTCATTTATTGACAGATTTAAACAATATTTGGAATAGCTATTACTTACCAAAAGCAAGGACATGTTTTGAAATGAATTTAGTGATATGTTGAAGTTCAAGGTCACATATCAAGGTCAAATGTCAAAATAAGTACAAATTTAGCTTGGCCAATGCATTTTTCATTCATTTATTGATAGATTTAAACAATATTTGGAATAGCTATTACTTACCAAAAGCAAGGACATGTTTTGAAATGAATATAGTGATAAATTAAAGTTCAGTGTCAACATATCAAGGTCAATTGTCAAAATAAGCATAAATTCAGCTTGATAATTACATTACTCATTCATTTATTGACAAATTTTAAGAATATCTGACACAGCTGATACCCAAGACAACTTCAAGTTATCACTAAATTCATTGCAAAATATTTATATTTTCTTTCTTGCTTTAGTCATTCACTTACACTTGTTTGCCTATATGTCTTAAAAGTTTACTAATTAAAAAAACATAACAAAATAATATCATATGTAATCTCAAAACTTTTAGTAGGTCTTCATGTAAACATATTGTCGGACTACGTGTATTTATGAAAGTGGTTTACTTAAGTCACGATTTTCAGAGATAACCCAGATTGAAGCTAAATCTATGTCACTCCTCGAAGTCTTCTTGTTTGATAGGATGACATCTGTCTGAAACCAGACATTTTATACACGGCGAGGGATCAGTGCAAGACTGTACTAAGTGTATATACAGTGTATATACACTTAGTACAGTCTTGCAATGAACCCTGGGTGTGCATGTTTACTTACGTAATCGCATGCGGACGTACTAAATTGTCACAATCACCAACGACGATGATAAGATGGAATAGGCTTGTCTGTACACACGAAAACACCTCATATCAAAATTTTTGACGAACCTTTCTAGAAAGCCCAAGAGCGTAGAGGGTTTTGTGAGTGTCCAAATAACGAATCTAGTTTGTGATGGTGAACCGTCACCAGTCGTGCATTCACGATGACAAAACGGTGTAAATTGGTTCCTAGGTATTGTGATGTTAGTACGTCGAAAGCAAAATATTCCGAAACTAAGTGATCCTTTCTCTGGAAAAACCTGCATAAATGACAATAAATTGACAATTGACTTAAATTCAATTCCAAACAAAATGCATTGTTTCTCATTCTTAAAAAATGGCGTTTTCCATAAAGAAATAAATGCTTTGACCGATTTTTATGCACTGAAATTAATGCAAAGGGACATCATTGAGAAAAAAGGAGAAATTTCAAGCAATTTATCATTTTTAGCTCGGCTGTTTTCGGAGAAAACCCGAGGTATTGCTATAGCCTTGGTGTCGTCGTCGTCGTCGTTGTCGTCGTCGTCGTCGTCGTTGTCGTCGTCGTGCGAAAACTTTGCCATTTTGTGATAACTTTTGAATGGTAAGTGATAGGGCTTTGATATTCCATATGATGATTGCCTGGGACAAGACCTTTCTGTTGGTACCAAGTTCAAGGTCATCAGTCAAGTTCAAGGTCACTTTTCAAGGTCAAACTTTTGAAAAAAATGCAAAAATTTTGACAAATTGCCATAACTTTTGAATATTTAGTGATAGGGTCTTCATATTTCACATGATAATTGCCTGGGATAAGCACTTTCTGTTGGTTCCAAATTCAAGGTCATCAGTCAAGGTCAAGGTCATTTTTCAAGGTCAAATTTGTATAAAAATGCAAAATCTTTGACATATTGCAATTACTTTGAATGGAAAGTGATAGGGTCTTCAGATTTCACATGATGATTGCCTGGGACAAGCACTTTCTGTTGGATCCAAGTTCAAGGTCACCAGTCAAGGTCAAGGTCATTTTTCAAGGTCAAATTTGAGAAAAAAATGCAAAAATCTTTGACATTTTTGTGATATCTCTGGTTCTACTGAAGGCATTCACATGAAACTTGGCACACTTGATCACCATCAAAAGGGCAACCTTTTTTTCAAGGGGGATAACTTTTGAAACATTTTCTGCAAATTACGCCCCTTTGTCTACTTAGTTTTTTTCAGCATCCATTAGTTTTTTTACCATCCAGCACTTACAGCCGAGCGTAGGCACCCGTAGGCGGTGCTCTTGTTTATCAATCTTTTCATCAATTCTCTGCAGTCTGTTTTCAATTTAGCACACATTGAATTAACGTTTCAAATAAATTGGTCTAAAATTGTTGGTTTCGTAGTTTTTGGGTTAGACAACGAGAGTTGTCGGAGGACAGCGAAGCCCGACAATTCCTAGATCTGAAAAAGTAACAGCAAATAAATAACGACATTGGACAATTCCATTAAATGAAAGTCAAGAGAAATGGATCTTTGCATAGAGGCTGGTATCATGGTCACAAAGCATGTGCAAAAATTCCAAGCAATAGCTTTAGTAGAAATGGTCTAGTAGTAATGAATCGATGATATACATGCTGGTTTTCCTAATTGTGACTTTATATTATCAGGTGATTTCAATAGCAGAACATCAAATTTAGAAGATACGCTAGTAATAAATGAGGGTGACATATTATTTGGTTTTGACGAATGTACGACCGACGATATTGTATTGAAGGATCGTATCTCTTGCGATAAAAAAATAAATCCTTTTGGTAGCAATCTTATAGATATTTGCAAAATTCACGGATTTTGTATACTGAATGGTAGAGCAGGTAAAGACAAAAATAGAGGGAATTACACTTTTGTGGGACCACAAGGCTGCAGCGTGGTCGATTACTTTATTATTTCAAACGAGTTATATGTACACGTTGAGGATTTTGAGATAATCGATGAAAATGACACCGATCATTTTCCACTCAAAATGACTTTGAAATTTAATCAAAATAACCATACTGTTGATAAACATTTAAATACAGTTATAAATAAAACTGAAAAATACAACTTTGACTTAACCATAATTTAATCGTACCAAGATAACATAAAATAAATGTTTTTGAAAATAAATTGATAACAGCCTCTCAGAAAACTTCAATTTACAAGAATAAAAACTGTAGGTCAAATTGGTTTGATAGAGAATGTAAATTAGCAAAGACTAAAGTGAATAAATTATTAAGGCAGTTCAGGGTGAAAAAAACTGTCGATAGTCTACATATCTATATGAACCAGAAGAAACAGTTTAAGGAATTATGCAGAAAGAAAAAAATACACTATCTACAGAGTATTACAAAATCGTGGGAAAATTCTATAAGTGATAACAAAAAGTTTTGGAAAAAGGTTAGAAATATTACCAATAAAAAACCAAGTCAAACAAATATTACAATTAAGGAATGGTACACTTATTTTACTAATTTATACCAAGACAATTCTAACGATAAAGTAACTCCTATAGATGACAACATTTCTATTGACTTTCAAGGAAATGAAATTGGAAATGAAATTTGCAATTCAGCAATCAATGACGATGAAATCATAGAATCAATTAGATCAATTGATGCCAACAAAAGCGCGTCTGGTGAACTTATTGTAGAGCATTTTAAATATAGCATTGATTTCATAACTCCATACCTACGTAAATAGTTCAATCGATTATTTGAAACTGGCAAATTTCCAAGACAATGGAGAGAATCCATTACAATTCCTATTCACAAAAAATGCGACATTGAAAACCCTGATAATTACAGGGGAATCTCATTATTAAAAGTATTTAGCAAGTTATATATCAATATTCTAAAAAATCGAGTAACTTTTTTCGCTAATGTTTTTGATAGAATATCTGAGGCCCAAAGCGGGTTTAGAACTGGCTACTCAACGATCGATAATGTATTTATTTTACAATCTATTATACATAAACAGTTATCTAGAATCGTAAACTCTATGTCGCCCTTATCTACTTCAGAAAAGCGTTTGACTCGGTAGATAGGGGTAAGCTTTATCTGTCACTCATATCGCATGGAATACATTGTAAATTATTTAGTTCTATAAAATCTATTTATTCATCGGTTCAAACAAGAGTGAGACAATGGAATGAAATGAGCCACGCCATAAATACTCCGATCGGACTTAGACAAGGCTGTTATTTAACCTCAATACTATTCATTCTTTTTATAAACACACTACATGAAAAAATTGCCAAACGTGGAACGAAAGGTATTCAAATTTTCCCAGAAATACTGGAAATATTTTACTAATGTTTGCAGATGATATCGCGCTTATTTCTGATACAAAATCTGGTTTACAAAAACAGTTAAACATATTACATGAATATTGCACTGAATGGAATTTAGAAGTTAATGTTTCGAAAACAAAGGTATTATTTTTTAGAAATCGAGGTAGACTACCAAAAAATGGGTCAATAAGTTATGATAATAAGCCATTAGAGTATGTTAACGGGTTTGTTTATATAGGCGTTCTTTTCACGCAAAAATTATCATGCTAAAAAAGGTGGATAACAATATTTTGAAAGCCAGTCGTGCAATGAATGCATTATTTAGCAGTTTAAGTCATATACCAAGTCTTAGTGGAAAAACATTTTTTAAATATTCGATACTAAAATAATACCAATAATTAATTATGGATGTGAGATATGGGGCCTTAATAAATATCAGTGTGTTGAGCGAGTCCAAAAGTATGCTTGCAAAAGGTTTATGTGTGTACCTAATTATACTGCAGACGTAGTTGTTCTTGCTGAGTGTGGGAGATTCCCTTTGTATATTTACACATGCAAAAGGGTAATTAGATATTGGTTAAATTTTTTGAAAATGCCTGAAGATCGATATGTAAAAAAATGTTATAACATGCTAAACACTTTTGACTCAAGTGGTAACAAAAATTAGTAACAGATGTTAGAACAAACTTATTCATAGATGGATTTGGCTATATTTGGGAAGACCAGTATGTTGACAATGAAAAACAAATTTGTTGCGACATATTTGCAGAGATTGAAAGACCAATATTTGCAGATGTGGCACAATAGATGAAAATCCCATGCTAATCTTGGTCTATTTAGTGGATACAAAAATGCGATTGAATACGAATTATACTTAGATACAGTAAAATTTGTTAAATTCAGAAAAGCTATTGCAAGTCTCAGAACATGCTCATTAAAACAAGCTATGCAAACAGGACATTTTAGAAACACTCCAGTAGATAGCAGTTTTGTTTTTTCTGTAAAAATTTAATCGAGGATACCTATCATTTTTTACTTGTCTGTCCTTTATACGACTCCCTCAGAGAAAAATATATACATAATAAATATTATTCAAGTCCGAACATACACAAATTTAATATTTTATTATCTAAAAGAAATGAAGGGTCTTTGGTCAATATTGCCACATTCATTTACCATGCATTTGAAAAAAGGACGAATCTCGTATCGTCTGGCAACACTGCCTAAGTTTCAATTCATGGTCTAAATGGGATAGACACGATTGGATATTATGAAAAAATTCAACCGTGAGCTATCACATTGATTTACATTGCAAGTTACTATTACAAACTTATCATTTAGATGAAATGGCTTTTTAGCCTGTTTTACGAAGAATGCGAAAATAATCAACTGTTAGCTATCACATTGAGTTGTATTTTTAGTTAACTTTAACTTTAGTTAACAATCTTATGATTTATACAAAATGACTTTAAAAGCCTATTGTATGAAGAATGCGTGCGCGGAATGTTCCTTTTTGCATATGCGTGTACTTGTAAACATATTGAATATTGTATTAAGATATTTGTTAACCTTCATCCTGGTTGTACTCTATTGAAGGTAAAATTGTATGGAAATTGTTAAATGTAAAGGCCGGTGGCCAATAATCATTAATAAAACATCCATCCACCTGAATCTTTCTCTAGAGGCTGATATTATTGTCACAGAAGTAAGTGCAAAGCTTCCAAGCAATAGCTTAAGTAGAAATAGAGATATAACTGATACACAACATTTGCACGTAAAAACTTGACCAGGAATATCTTAGTCTGAATAGGGTTAAAATTCCACTAAATTCAATATCAGAGTAATGAAAGAATCTTTGTCCAGAGGCTAATTTTATGGTCAAAGAAGCATGTTTAAAGTTTTCAAGCAATAGCTTTAGTAGAAACAGAGATTTTAAACACTTGCACGTAGCAACTTAACCAAAGCATTACGCTGGCGCCGACGCTTGGGTGACCGGAACACCCCCCCCCCCTATTTATCGAGTAGTCGAGCTGAAAATTACAAGATAATGTTTGATCATTACTGAAAGTATTAGAATTGACCGGAACAGTAGACTAAACAAATTTCAAAACGTTTTAAAATGTTATGCAAATCGATCTAAAATATTGTTTTACAAACGTAAACCAGTTCTCTCTCTCTCTCTCTCTCTCTCTCTCTCTCTCTCTCTCTCTCTCTCTCTCTCTCTCTCTCTCTCTCTCTCTCTCTCTCTCTCTCTCTTTTCTCTCTCTCTCTCTTTCTCTCTCCTCTCTCTTCTTCTCTCCTCTCTCTCTCTCTCTCTCTCTCTCTCTCCCTCTCTTTTCTCTCTCTCTCTCTCTCTCTCTCTCTCACCTCTCTCTCTTCTTCTCCCCCTCTCTCTCTCTCTCCTCTCTCTCTTCTTCTCCCCCCTCTCCCCCCTCTCTCTCTCTCTCTCTATCTCTCTTTCACCCCCCCCTCTCTCTCTCTCTCAAAAGAAAAAATGTTAGAGAAGGTGGTTCTATTTTTTATACCTGAAGGGATCTTGCGAAAATTTAAAAAAAGGAAAGTGACTCTTCACATCTTTCCTCGTAGGATTATTTCAGACCGCAAATAAGTGAAGAAAAAAAACTTTCCGCGTCAATATCATTTCAGATAATTAAGTAAAGAAATACTAAATTTAGGATTTACACTTAAAATAAAGTCTCATAAACCTAGGCATAAGAAAAACTTTTTCTCCTTTTAAGGTAGCGGTTCCGTAAAAGTTCCGCAACAATTCTGAACTCATTTACTTTCACAATGTTGACCAAGGTTTCCTAATGAAAATCATTAGAAAACCTCGGTAAACACTGTTAAAGTTCATTACTTTCAAAACCTATTTTTCCCCTGGGAGCTTGTGCCGACCGTGGCTGGCGTAGTAGTACGCATAGGGGTCGAGAGTTCGAACCCCGGCTTGGCTTGGCGCCCGGAATTTGACAAAAGCCAATACGACAAGCGTCAATTTTCACCCACCAGTGGGCATATGATTAAAAGTACGCCTAAATGGGATGAGCAGCTTGTGGATCGTATGAAATGCTGTGCTTGTACTAGTGTTAGAAACGTTAGGAAACCATCGTAGCTGCGCCAGTCGTCGCGGTTTGTTTTTATTTTTATTTTTTAATATCAATTTATTTTAGTTCGATTGCGACGAAAGCTTAAGCTTATAGAATCGCTCTCGAACACTCTATTCTGATGTTTTCACGTCCCCGAGAGAGAGGCAGTGGCTTAAACACACTGCTACCTATTTTTACAGTTGGTTGAACTGGGGCTGGCTTTTAAGTGTTTTGCCCATAAACACACCCCGGCGACAGTGGGGCTCGAACCACGGACCTCCAGGTCACGGGTCGAGTTCATTTACCACTATGCCACCGAGGCAGTCGCGGTTTATCTGCAATTATGTTTAAAGTGGCGTTAAACCCAACAAACAAACAAAACCAGGGACCTTGTAAAACATTTCTAACCGTTGGCAGATAAAAAGGTATGTGTAAAGTTGTTGAAAAGAGGCGAGATATTTTTCTGACTGTCTTTATAAGACTTGAATAAAGAATTAGGCCTTCGGTAGACTAGACATCCACAAACTAGCAGATAATCATGCCTGATAATCGTGATAAAAAATGACACCTTTTGGCTTGATTTGTGTCTTATTTGAACTGGTTTAGATAGATAATAATTCACGGAATCGTGATTTGTAACATATATACACACGGTCATGTGCTTTCAACACCGAACTCTTACACTATATAGGCCTACATTATTTTCTGTATAAGTTAAGTAAAGACCAAAACTACTCAAGTACAATACAATGCAATACAATGCAATACACGGCAACTAGGTCTTAAGAAGTCGAGGCTGTGTTACTAAACATCGAAGTTTTGAACTAGCAAAATCGTCCGTATTTACCCGGATTGACCCTACTGAAGTTAAGTAACACAGCCTCGACTTGGTCGCTATCATCCAAGCTGGAGGCGATATCCTGAATTGTTATTATCAGCTTGCTTTCACATGACCGTCTCTTTTAAAGCCATGTTTGCAATTAGTATGGATGTTGTGCTCGTCTATGTGATCATGACCTGGCTATGTACGATGTGCTCCAGTGTTTATAATCATCTAGCTTGGTGGATAGCCGTTTGTGGGGAACTTTGTTAAGGCCTTCAACAAAGTTCCCCACAAACGGCTATCCACCTAGCTAGAGTACTATGGAATACAAAACAGCCTCCTGAACTGGATAGAGAGTTTCCTTAACCACCGAAGTCAAGGGGTCATAGTCGAAGGACCCACTTTAGAATCAGCCCCTGTCACGTTTGGTGTTCCCCAGGTCTCTGTCTTAGGCCCCTACAAGTTGTATGACTACCACTCTAGGGTGACCTGCTCTACAACAGAGACGTTCTGATGCCAGACTTCTACTAATGTACAGGATTGTCCACCACCAAATTGACATACCAGCAGACCAGTATCTCCATCCAGCCATTTTCTCACTACAAAGGGGAAGAAAAATCAGCTATTTGGTACCCAACTGTTGCACTCATCCATACAGATTTCCTTTCTTCTCAGTAGCCATCCGCCTGTGACTCCCAGCCCAGACAATCGCATCTGAGACCCGGGAACTGTTCAAGGCTAGCCTGGCAACCCCCACTGACTGTAGAGACACTGTTTTCATCTGTTTCAAAATCTAAAAAAACTTTCTACATAGATGTTTAAACTTTAACTGTGGGCTTAGTGACTGTCACAACTTTATAGCCACTTCATTAAAAGAACATTGTCCTAGCAACCTGAAAAAAAGAGTTACTTTTAAAAGCTACAAAAATTTTGATCAAAATCTGTATAACTCTGTTCTCCATAACACTCCATTCCATGTAGCCCATATTTTTGATGATATTGATGACATCTACTGGGCTCATGAATATATGCTAAAAGAAGTAATTGATCAACATGCACCCATAAAAGATAAAACAGCTAAACGAAATCCACCTCCATACATGAATGCCAACTATAGAAAAGCAATTTTCAAAGCTAGAAATGCCAGAAATACATTTAACAAAAGAAAATCCCAGGAAAACTGGAAAAAATATACCAAACTCAGAAATCTTAAAACCAAAATTAAAAGAGAGTCAATTCAGATTTACTTCCAGGAAAGGTGTGATGGGGGACCAAAATCTAAGGATTTCTGGCCCACCATTAAGCCATTCTTGTCACAAAAACCGTCAATTAAATCGGATGATCCGATAATTCTAAAAGATTCAATTAGCGACTGTTTAATATCAGACCAAACTATCGTAGCTGAAAGAATGAATACATCCTTTATAAATATAGCAAAAAATATAGGTATTGACAACAAAACTCCGGTCAATCCTGATCACCAATGCATAAACATGATAAAAAATAACTGTGATACCTCCAATTTTAATTTTTAAAAAGTAACAAGCAATCAGATAAGAAATTGCATAAAGCAACTCAACTGCAAAAAAGCCACAGGTGTTGATCAAATACCACCCAAACTGATAAAATATGGTCAAGAGTCTTTAACAACTCCAATCTGCAATCTAGTCAACACTATGATAGAGACAGGTCAATTCCCATCAAAACTCAAACAAGCCGAGGTTACTCCATTGTACAAAAAAGAAGACCCTTTCACTGAAAAAAATTACAGACCTGTCAGCATTCTCCCAACTATGTCCAAAATATATGAAAGAATTCTAGGTAATCAGCTGACAGAATTCTTTGAAAAAGTTTTCCATCCCTACTTATCTGCTTTTAGATCATCATATGATTGCCAAACTACTCTTCTAAGGCTATTTGAAGATTGGAAACAAGCATTAGACAACAAACAATACATTGGAGCAATCCTAATGGATCTGTCTAAAGCATTTGACTGCCTTCCCCACAATTTAATTATCCTCAAATTATCAGCATATGGTCTCTCTTCGGCTGCCTGCATACTCATGACAAACTATCTATCAAACAGGTCACAAAGAGTTAAAATTGGTAATACCACAAGTCCATGGCTAGACATTTTTAAAGGTGTACCACAAGGTTCAATCCTGGGACCCCTGATTTTCAACATCTTTCTCAACGATATTTTTTACTCAATAGAAAAATCTTCACTCTACAATTATGCCGATGATAACACCCTCTCATACCAACACCATGATCTTGGCCATTTCAAAACAACCCTGGAGAAAGAAAGTGAAACTTTAATTAAATGGTTTAAGAACAACCAAATGCAGGCAAACCCGGATAAATTTCAAGCAATATGTATTGGTCAAAATACAAAAAAGTCAGTTGAATCATTTGACATTGGTCTCTCTAACATCAAATGTGAGGACGAGGTCAAACTCCTCGGAATTAACTTTGATTACCAGCTAAACTTTGATTCTCAGGTTACGTCCTTATGCAAAAAAGCAGCGAGGCAATTGAACGTTTTGCAGCGATTATGCAAATTTCTTAATGAAAACTGCAGAATAAAAATTTTCAAAACCTTCATTCGATCCAACTTTAAATTTTGTCCACTAATTTGGCACTTTTGTAACTCAAAAACACAGAAAAACTCGAAAAGATTCAATATAGGGCCCTTCGTATTGTTTTTAACGACTACACCTCATCCTACGAGAGCCTTATGCTTAAAGTTAATGTGACTACTCTTCATCTCACCAGACTGAGAATAATTGCTGTAGAAACCTTTAAATGTATTCATGGGCTTTCCCCAGAATATCTTCGAAATCGTGTGACATTGAAAAGCAACAGCTCTAATTCTAAATACAATTTCAGGTATACAAATACATTGGAGGTTCCGCAGGTTAGAATTACAAGGTATGGCAAGAACACGTTTAGATTCGAGGCCAGCCGGGTGTGGAACAGCCTACCTGAGGAAATGCGGAAAGTTGATGAGTTCAAAGACTTCAAAAGGCTGATCCGCACCTGGACAGGCCCCGAGTGCAAATGTGCTATGTGTCATAGTTAGTATATGTCTGTATTGTCTTATATTTTAATTTGTGTGAAATTCTTATCCCTATTTTTAGTTCATACCTATTTAACTGCTTTGTGTTTTTGCTTTAAATCTATGCTTTATTCTTTGGTTATTGCACTTGTCTTAATTTATTTCATTTTTTTTCACTGCTTTAATTTTGTTTACCTTGTTTTAAAATTTGCATAATTCTTTTAATCAAGTATTATTTACAAGCAAAGTATTAGCGGGACTCTTTTAACAAAGATATTGTGCTTTGTTGAGGGATTATTCCTGCTGATAATAATGCTTTATAGTATCTAGGAATGGGTTGGGGGTAGGGAATACGCATGGGATCGGGGCCCCTTTTGATGAAGGTACCTTACTTCATCAAGGGTTCATTCTGGCTGGTAATAGTATTTGATATTACCCAGGAATGGGGAAGGGACTTAGCTTTATATATTGTAAATTCTTTATCTGTAGGTTTTAACTTATCTGAAAATGTATTTATTTATGACTTTTTACATAAAATCTTAATACCTTCCTTAATTAAATATCCTATATTGATAATCTCTTAATTATGCAATCTTGTCTGTGTATGCTTGTCTGTAAACCTAAATGTATGTATCTATTTATGTCCTAGCTTGTTAAGATTACTTAACCTAAATGTTGTATGTATCCATGCCTCAATTAACCTAATTATTTTACAGCTGCTTTACAATTGTTAGAAATATTCTATGTTACTGTCGACAAATAGCAAAAAAGCTAATGTTTATTGTTTAACCCTGCCCGACGTTAACAAAAGTTTCTTGTATCTTGTATCTTGTATCTTGTTTTTACTTGCACTTTGTTTTCGCCTCACAACAAAGGTCATAGTGCGTTGATCCTCCAGAGGAGCCCTGCACTTATTAGGAAGAAGAAGAATAAGAATAAGAAGAAGAAGAAGAAGAAGAAGAAGAAGAAGAAGAAGAAGAAGAAGAAGAAGAAGAAGAAGAAGAAGAAGAAGAAGAAGAAGAAGAAGAAGAGTTGAATAATGTTTCTAGATTCTAAAAAGCGGTAAATTACGGAAAGTGCTGATTTTGGTCATTCTAGCCAGTGTTCGGATACCTTATATACTTGCCAAATGGTCGCTTTTCGCGTGTCGGGTCACATATGTAAACTACCTATCAATATATGATTTAGTAGGGTCCGCCGCGATTATTTGCCCTACCGTGTGTTCAGGATCGCAAAACAGAGCAAACTGTTTGCCAATGATCCCGCTTTGCACAAAAGTGCACGTGCAAAGCGGGGGAAAATAGCAAAAGGTTTGCACCGGGTTTTTTTTGTTGTTGTTGTTTTGTTGGTTTTTTTTTTTTTTTTTTTTTTTTTTTTTTTTTTTTTTCCTATCCTGAACCCTGATGCTGAAATATAATTTTCAACAAAATAAATCATAAGAATCATATTCTATCTCATGATATACTGCCTAACTCCCCTTTCCGGTATTACTGGCTGGTGCGCGTCTGTGCTGGAATAAAATTCTGTAATTCATCTTTTACAAGTATCTTCTATGAGGTACAATTTAACTCCTAGTTCAGGGGAAAAAATTGCCAATGAGTGTTACAAGGGGGAACCCGCATTTTGGAAAAGACCATTCAGACCTGTGCGTCTGGCGTTCAGAATGACAAAACTGTGCGAACTGTCTATAAATCATTCCCGCTTTGCACATGCATTCCCGTGCAAAACGGGGTATAATTTGGAAACAGTTTGCTTCGTTCTGCGGTCCAGGTTGGGCGCAGGGCTAGCCTATTGATCTTAATGTGCGTCCCGGGTGAAGGTGTTCGTAATGAGGGGTAACCGGTAATTTCAGGTATTGTTTACGCTTTGTGAAATTATAATAGAAACAGGGGGCGTTTCGCGGGAACTGTCAAATCTCAAAATGAAAGTAACTTACTGTCGAAATTAATTTAAATGTGTTTTATAGAACACGTTTGAGGTAAAAATGAATCAAATAAGTAAAGAAACTGTTAGTGAAATGTACATTGAAACTTGGATGTAATGAAAACAAAACGGCCTTTGAATAAATAACAAGTTTTCCTTGAATGAAGAACTTTAGTTTGTTTATCAGCTGTTTATGCTATTTATTGTGATTCTATTATTGATGATTCTTAAAATTATGAAATTTTCTTTTAAATTTGTTGAGGCATAAATCTATTGTTTATTTCCCCACAAAGGAATGAGGATGGAATATGTTTGTATCTAATAAAAATTGCTTGACAAATTTAATCAACATGAACAATGAAGAGGGTTGGCTTGAAATAGAATTAAGGCAGAGTCATATGGTGGGCTGAGTTGCCGATGGTCCTACTTTGAAATGGCCTAGTCGACTTGTCACTGATGGAAGAGGTTTTAGTCCCCAAACCCCCCTATGTGATCTAGTAGATGTTGGTTAGCTAGTTGCCAGGGACTCTCAATATACAAATATGTATATTAAGGGTCCTTGTTATAACTGATAGAGTATGTTTATCATTGGGTGATCCATATCCGACCCTTAAGATCAGTTTTTAGCCATATCATATTATAGCAAATTATTGATCAACGTAAAATGACGTAAAATACATTTTTGATGAGACTCATGAATTTAAAGAAAGTATCTTGGATCAAGTTGGCCATTTTGAACTTACTGTCCTACTTCAGACCATCAGGTGATCTTATACTTTATCTAGCACTGCAGCAAATTTTATATGCTGTTCGTGAAAAATGTTGGATTAACAGTGATAGAAAAGCACCTTAATCTTTTTCTTGATTATGTATTGTTTGTAAAACAAACAATTTGTTGCTCAGGAAATATTGAGATTAAGAAAAAAATTGGTAAAAAAGTACCATAGGAATAAATTTCCTTTAAAAAAACGTCTTAAACCTTTTTTGATACAGTTTTCTTGCTCTGGGTATGTTCATATTAAGATGGTCAAGAAATTCTCATGGTAACCCGCATGCTAATTCAAATTCCGCTAACTTGAAGCAAAAACGAAATACCATTACAGAAATAACATGGCCGGAACAAGGGCAACCGATGAAAATTCTTTGAAAAGTAGGTGTTAAAATAAATTCAGGAATAATACGACTCACATCACATGAGTGAAACAGCCGTAATGAAAATTTTTGATGTTACAATACATTGTCTGCTAATGGATTTAGAAGTTAGAGTGTATAGCATTTCTATTTTGTTACAAGGAAAATGGCACATTATAGAATTGATGATGTTCTTTCACAACAGTCAGTTTTGTTTTTTTTGTTTTTTTTTTTTTTTTTTTGAGAAAAAATTTGATCAATTGATTTCAAGAATTTTATCTATTTATTGCAAAACTTCAGGTCTCTTCATAAAACGAATACAAAATTTATTAAACTTGTCATATAAAACAGATAAATATTTGACCCCCCTTGAATTTTTTAACCTTAAAAAAAATAACCCTTACAAAAATATATTGGCTTTTGCAGACATTTGAATTTGCAGCAAACTTGCTGTAAATTAGTTTTTTGTATGCAAATGAGCTTTCTTGCTAAAAGTTTGAAGTATTTGCAGCAATCTGTTCTTGCAAACTTATGGCGTACTCTCTGAAACCTTGCTGCAAACATCCTCAAACCCCGCAAACCATTTTTTTACAACTCTCTCACTATAAATAAGGTATTATTCCATTTCTAATATGGTGCTTTTGTTATCCATGGGTCATAAATGTTTTTATGTTCAATGGTTTGCTTTCTGAGGGTTTTTAGTTAAAAAAAAAATAGTGGAGTGTGCAGGACTTGAACCGTGGTTTTCTAGTTTAGGGTTCAAAGATATTTTAGTAATATGTAAATCTGAGACTTCTTTCTCAAACTTCTGAGTAGACCTATGCTGTCCTTTAACTGTGCCTAACATCACTACACTATTACCCTATCAATGTAGAAATTGAATAAACATACCTTTTTAACTGTTACGATAAACCACTGAACCACCGAGGCAGATGGTTGAGATGATGTTTTCTTTATAATGATAAAACTTTATCTGGCTACTAATCTGCTGCAAGCTTCCTGCAAACTGTTTGCCAGAACAAATTTGCTGCAAACAGTTCCCACAAATAGTTTGCAGCAAATTTGTGGCAATGATGAAGTAATTAAATTTATATATGTGAGCTATTTGGCATATTGGGAGGGGAAAAAGTATCAACTAAGGGACGGACTACACTTTCTTTATATAGGCACTATAAATATATAGGCCCTTACAATAGCATTGCACTGACCCCTAAAAATGGCATTGTTTGTCTGTTTGTTCAGGAAGAAAGAGAAATGTCTACAAGAATTTCACTAGATGGAGAACAGTTCATACCAGCTATATTGGTAGACGGAAATGAAGCAGCATTGGAGAATCAGCATTTCATTATTAAAAAAAGAATGTAAGTAGTGTTGGGCAATCGATTTCAAATCATAAATGATTATCAGTTTTTAGTTGGAAGAGAAAAATCAACTAATGATCTATATTACAATCTTTTTCAAAGTAATCAAAACCATGATCAATGAATGTACAAAATGGCATTATTATTAAAGGCTTGTACTGGTGATTCTATTTTCTTAAAATTTATGCATTGATAATTATCTGTTATGTTTTAAAACTTCTAATCGTTGTTATTTGATGTATGAATATTGACAATTAATTGGTATAAGTTGTATTCTAAGTTCTTAAGCTTGTCACTGACAACTGATGGTCGATTTTTAAGGTTGGTTTAAAAAATGTTTTTCTCAAGTAAAAGTTTGTTTTCCAGAAAAAAACAGAAGAAACATAGACTTACAATGTGACATTAATCTTTCTTAACATTACATGGTTGCCATTTACATGTTAGAAATTGTTTAATCAATTATGAGATTTCTTACCGATAGTTGTCATAGGAAGTCCAAACTAACTGAATATCACTTACATAGATTCAGCCCATCACTAAAAGTAAGCTTACCGTATTTTCTTTAATAAGAGCATTGGCGTAACTAGGATTTTGAAATTTATACACACTCTGAAGGTGACCAACATAGAATGCATTTTAGGATAAAGGCGTTATGTGGACTGTATATGATGAATGAATGTTCTCCATCCGCTCCCCTTTTCTATGATTTGAGCGTTGGTGAATAATCAAAACATCGTAACTACAACTTGAAAGAGGATTTATTTCTATTACGCACTTGCATACTGTACATAATGGTAGTTAAGCCCTTGAAGGGTACCCTTGTAATAGTTACTCCATCTACACTATTTGCAAAGAAAAGCAATTTCAGGCGATTGAAATTATTTTTACCCACTCTTTAAGGATATTGTGAATCTTTCCTTTAATTTGAACTTAATTTCTTCTGAACAATCATTTTTAGAATTGTTAAGAGGAGTTTAAGCTCAAATTAAAAGGCAAAAAGTTAGAAAAAATAAATTATGCTTTCCCCCTAATTTCTTCCGGAAAACCCAGTTGTTCAGGGTTTATTACTTATTCAAGGTACAAGTCAGACAGCTGAGGTCTCCAACAAACAATCTGGCTATATGAAACTCTTCGCATTTTAAACTTTAAAGGCTATGTGAAAAATGAGATGATCTTGTTTACTTGTTGGAGGTCAGTAGATGGTCAGTTTACAAAATCTACCCCCTAAATAACAAGTAGGTATACTATATATCAATTGCTCAACGTGAAACAGTTGTAACTGCCTATAAACATATGGGCAGTTACAACTGTTTTGCGCTAAGCCATCAATATGATCCTCCCAAAAATTAAGTGGACTTATAACATCTCCCAACTTTCATAACACATTTCAATTTACACCATTTACGCAGTTGGCAGCCAGATGAAGCAGTTCAAGTATGTCCGATGTGTAAATCCAAGTTTACGAGTTTACGACGACGTCATCACTGTAGACAATGTGGTAAAGTGATTTGTAACAAGTGTTGCTCAACAAAGGTCAGTTTAGCCAACTATACTGGTTAGAGACTAATTCTCCACAAGTACTACTTCTCCCCAACTAACCCAGTTCATGGTAAAGACGGGACGGAAACCCTATTACAAGTTATGCTGACAACACCTTCTTTTATTCAGAAAATGATTTGTTGTAAATGAATATTGCATCTTAACTGTGAAAATGGTCCGATGGTGAGAACTGGTACTCTACAAGAATTGGTCTCCAACCAGTAGTATTAGAGATAAACAGTATTCTGATCGAGGAACATTCCTGTTTTGGTAGAAGGTACAGTGCTGTTGGTTAATCCTGCACACTTATGAAAGTGTAAACATAGTGTATGTACACAAAATTCAATACATATCTGAACTTTTGAACCATTTTTTAAACATTTTATCTAGAACAAAATTTCTAGAACAAATATTACCCAATCTAGTTGTGAATATTATGTCAACGCATATACATGTAATATTATAATATGACCTACGTAGCCGGAGTGAAATAACCGTTGAATTTTTTTTATATTACACAGGTGTTATTACACTAGTGGAATAACTATGCAAATGAGCCCAGAGCGAATAGCAATGCTATTTTGTAGCCGCGAAATGACGTCATAATGTATATATTGTGACGTCAGTTTTAAACGGCGTCATAAGTTTCGCGGGGAATTGAAACTTTGAATTTCAAGATTTTTGACGATTTTTTGCAAACATTCGGGTCATATTATATATAGAATATAAAATTTGTGCTCATAAAATACCGAATTTATTAAACTCTTCATAGCCTCGTTTTTATCTGTTTATAGATGACTTGTTTAATAAATTCGGTATTCAATGACCACTCATTCAATATCCTCTATTAACACATATTTTATCAACACATCTTTTGTCGGCTAAAGCTGCACATTTCTGAAACAACTCTAACTCCTTTGGCATAGAAATAAAAGAATGAAAATTAAAAACACTGATAAAAAGTCCGGAATCTATTTTCCATGTGCGTATATTTTGTTTTAAAATGACTTTACATTAACATTTTTGAATATGAAAAAACAGTTTGATTTACTTGTAGGTCTAACAGACCTCATAATAGCTGTACAGCTTTAGACGACACACAGGGTGTAAAGACAAAACCAGCCTGCAAATTTGTGCATTCTGACCTTGGTCTGTTTTATTGAATAGCCAAGTTGGTAGCGCATTGGACTGTCAATCTAGAGGTCCTGGGTTCAATCCCCAACGGGGGCACTCATTCTTTCCGACTATTTGTCTCTCACCAATGGGTTTTTAATAGACCTATGTGAGACAGCAGATGGAGACTAGGAAAGGATGTGGTGGTTTTACTGGTGAGAAAAAATAGGAAACTATTGTTATGTGCAAAAAAATGTTGAAAGCGTTTAAAATCCATTCAATCAATCTGTTTTTATGATTCTGGTTTGCTTAGTCAGGCCAACTTTCATCTGACATTTTAACAAGTCAATATGACATAATAGAGGACCAGAAATATTTTAGGGGTAAAGCACTGATGTGGAAAACACCAAAATCCATGGAAATGTTCTCTAGTTTCTGCGATGTTGAATTTTGTTTCAAACTCTATTCAATTAATTTTATCAACTTAAATGGACCAGTTTAAGTTGAAATCAATAGTGAAGACTAGTTGTAAAGGTAATTGAATAAAGAATTTTGTGAATTTAAAACTTCCTGTGCTTGGAGCAGAGAGGATAAGAGATCTTTTAAAAATCAATGTTATTCAGTGGCCTCAAGGGTGATCAATACATGTATATATGCTGTATTTTCAGTTGGCTCTGCCGCAAATTTCTGTGTTAGAAGCAGAGAGAATCTGTGATCAATGTTATCCAGTGGCTTCCAGTGTCAAAAAAGCAAGATCTCAACAACTAGTAAGCAATAATCTGATAGTAGAAATAATCATTTTCAATAGCATTGAATTACTGTAAATAGGGCTTTATACCTTGGTTTTTTTTACCCGAATTTTACCTTTGTGGAAAAAAATGCTTAGATAGCAATTACCAATATAGTTCATCAATCAACAAAATATATATTACTTTCAATACCGTTTGTTATTCATTCCTTTGAAAGCATGTGCAAAGCCTAGTAGGAATAATCAGAATTTTATTCATCTAAATAACAGGGGTCAGGGGCTGCATTAAGATTACCCACATGTGAAATTGTTGTAAATCTGATTCAGGGGTATGGAATTCCCATGCCCGACTTGTCCAACACAGGTTTTTTCACCTGCGGACAAGGACTTTTTTCTATGCCACTTGTCCATGGCATAGAACAAATATCAGAATAGTACTAAACATTTGATTATCATAATGTTTATATTACAGGGTAGAAAACATTGCTTTTTAATGAGGAAAATGCTGGACTTCAGCATTTTCTGCTTCAAAACAATGTTTTCTCAAAATGGATTGATTTTCTTTTTTGATGACATGTTATTTTTGATTCTGGACAATTAGAAAAACATCTTTTGCTTGTCTGTGTCACAAGTGGAGAAATTCCATATTGTCATATCCCTGTCCGATCAGAGTGGTTGCAATGTCTTGTAAATCAGCAGTTTGTATGAAACAAAATTAAAATTCAGCAGGATAAGGGCCAATCAATTTGCTTTTGATTTAACATTATTTTCTGTGTTTACAGAAAGATCAGCAAGATAGTGCCAAAGAGCTTGCAGAAATGTGTAAAACTTGTCATAGTATCTCCACGGTAATGTAGTTCTTATTTTTAACCTGATCTCACATATAAATGTATATTAACCATTAGAAACTGCTTCATACTTATTGCACTGCCCATCACTTGTTTGGGCTCACAGCACCTCAATGTTGCAGACTTGAGTAAATTTGAATAACTTTCTTTAAACATTTTAGTTATATATCATTGAAAAAACTTTGGGCTCACTCAGGACGAAAATCTCTGAAGAGCTATTGTCATACCCATAGATGTGGATGTTGACTTTGGCATCAGTGTCAGTGTTGGTTTCCACATAACATTTTTTTTTAAATTTCATAATTTGTCCTAGAGGCGTTATTTTTTTCAGAAACACTCATTAGGGTACAGGATTTCATTTGAGATAAACACCTATGTCAAAATGACGTTGAGACAGTGACCTTGACCCTTTTATCTTAGAATCTACCCAAAAACTTTATCCAAACAACTTTTAACCCAAAAACTCAAACCAAACATCTTTAACATTGTTTATATTTTCTGACTGTTTTAACCAGGGAAATCATTATTTCGTACACACACTCACCATGTGATAGGCTTTCCTTGAAAACCAATGTTCTTAAAAATTTGACCTTGACCTTTTATTTACTTCTAATACTTTAACCAAAAATCTTTAACCAAACACTTTAACTATGCTTTTATTTTCAGAATGCTTTTACTTGTGGACTTCATTACTTCATACATACACTCATGAGGTGATTGACTTTCATCAGAGAACAAGCTTCTTGACATTTTGACCTTGACCTTTCCACTTTAACCAGAAAACTAACTTTTCTTATATTTTCTGAATGCTCTACCTTGGGACATCATAACCTCATACACACACTCACCAGGTGAAAGGCTTTGCCAAGAGACCAAGGACAAGTAATTTGACCTTGGTAGTTTTCCTACTTATAAAAACTTTAACCAAAAACTTTAACCTTGGTTATATTTTCTGAGTACTGTTACTAATGGCTATTATACTTAATATCCTAAATCAACAGGTGAGATAGGCTTTCTCCTTTGATCAGGTCCCTTGACTTTGAGACCATGACCTTGACTTTTTAAACTTTGGCATATTGCTTTTAACTTGCATTTATTTTCTGAATGCTTTCAGCTAGCACAATAATTGAACTGATTAGATGTTCAACCTTATATTTGAAACCATGAAATTCCATTTGGAACTTCATCGAACTTTAGGCTTTTAGTTTACCTAACGTTTTACATGTACTTAAAACAAATATATTTTTATATTTCTTTCTTACTTCTTAAACAGACTTAAACAGACTGATATAATTATATTAGATCATGAATGATATATATTAGATAATTGTCTTTCTTGTAGAAAAAATGACCATTAACTTTGATTTTTAGTCAGGTGGTGGTTTTGGCAAGCAGCAGCTTGGGCGAGCTACATTGTCTGGAGACAACTATTGTTAATTATTAGTATAATGAGCAATTAAATTATCAAATTGATGGAATCATCATTTTAGCTCAACTGTCCTTGAAAAATACACTGAAGTATTGCGATCACTGTGGTGTAGTTTGCATTGGTGTTATTGATGCATCATCATAGCCATTGGAGCTGGTCTGACTGACTCTAAAAGCCTACTTGTTAGTGTTGGTACCAATGGGCCATGCTGTTGTTTTAAAGATTGAGCCATCTTTTGTTTATTTCTTTCTTAATATCTTGCTGAATTGCCATCTCAACAGGATTTTAAACAATTTTGTCTTTTTTTAGCTATTTCAGTTTGGAGGATTCCATACATTACTTTCCTTTGCAGCAACTCACCCAGATAACACCATACTCATGGTAATTTCCTTTTCTGCTTTTTATATGGAATACCAACCTATAAAGAACATTGATGCAGAATTAATTGAATCTGTTAGTCTGTTTATTTATCTATAAACATAAATCTTTCCATCAAACCAGCCATTCATCTGCCTGTTAGCAGAACTTGTCATGTCATTTCTTATAACCTATTTGAGATGAAACCTTTAACCTTACAAACTGAAGGAGGTTAATTTTATTCTTTTTTTGTTCACAAAGGTCAAGGTCACAAATGCATCTTTGTTCAGAACAAACAGAAGGTCACTTATAATTTGTCATCCTACACGCAGGGTTGAATTTTATCATAAAAACAAAGATGTATTTCAGAGCTGTATCACTGACCATTGCAAAGTAATGTCCAATGTAAAAGTTTAAATTATACACTTATTTGACCTTGAAAATGACATTTAACTCTACTGATAACATTGAAGATTGTATCTACAGAAAGGTCTTGTCACAAACAATTCACATGTGAAATATCAGATCTATATCATTTACCAACCAAACGTTATGGCCAATGTGAAAGTTTTTATGTTGAAATTAAGTGACCTTTAAAATATGACCTTTACCTTAAATGATAGCATTGACTTTGGTTTCATCTGAAAGCTGTTGTCATAAGCAATACACATTTGAAATATCAGAGCTGAAACACAGACCATTGCAAAGAAATGGCAAATGTTTAAGTTTTGACTTTACACATATTTGACCTTGAAATTGACCTTTTCCGATTACCTTAATGTTGATAAAGTTTTAATTTTACACTTATTTGACCTTCAAAATGACCTTGACCTTGACCAATGACCTTGAAGTTGATTTTGACAAAGCGGCCATCATAGCACAGTTGGTAGCACATTGGACTGTCAATCTAGAGGTCACAGGTTAGATTCCCAATGGCCGCACTCTTTCTTTCTGACTATTTGTCTCTCACCAATGGGTTGACAATCAAAGACCTGTGTGAGATAGCCACCACATCCTAGGAAAGGAGCTAGTGGTTGTACTAGTAAGAGAAATTTCAGGAAACCGTTGTTAGGTGCTCAAGCCATTGCGATAAAACTGAAATAATATTGAAAGCAGCAATAAACTCCATTCAATCAACCAATCAATCAATGGTTTCTACAAACAGGTCCTGCCACAAACAATGCAATGGAAATATAAAGGCTCTGTTACTTACCAGTCAAAAGTTATAGCCAATTTTGAAGTTTTTATGCTAAAATTAAGTGACCATGAGGATATGACCTTGACCTAGACAGATAGCCTTGACTTTGGTATCAACTGAAAGCTCTTGTCATAAACAATACACATGTGAAATATCAGAGCTGTATCACTGACCATTGAAAAAAAAAGACAAATGTTAAATTTATGATTTTATATTTATTTTGACCTTGGAAATGACCTTGACATTGACTGATGACCTTGACGTTAGTACCTTAAGAAAGGTCTCGTCACATGCATTGCACATGTGAAACATGAAGGCTCTACCACTTACCAATTAAAAGTTAGGATAAAAATTTTAGGGGCCAACGGACAAAAACACAGAGCAAAAACAATACGCCCCCATCTATCAATGCGGGGGCATAAAAATAATGAGTTGAATTAATGTAAGACGTTGTTTACATAAATATCTATTGTTTATTATACAGAAAACAGTGATGACTGGTCTACATACGCTGGTTACATTCGAACCACTTCAAGAATACATGGTAGAGTGTCATCTCATAGATTGTTTGTGTCAGTAAGTTAAACAAAATACTCAGTCTTATAATCAATATTTGTGACCCCTCACATAAAAAGGGACTATCTGGGAAATCTATTAAATAAATATTTGAAAAATAGATTGGCTCCGGTAAAAAGTCTTTCATAGCAAGGTAGATTGGTAATCATAGATTCAGAAAATCAGTCAAATGTGAAAATATAGTCTGCGCAATTCGCAGTCTGACTAGGGTCGAATCTTTACGTTCTATCCAGATGGTCACTTTTTTATTTTCAGGAGTCTGCAAAAAATTTCTGATGTGTCCTTATATCTATAGGCACTTACAATAGTTTTGTGCTGACCCTTAGATGTCGAGGAATAATTAATTCTGTTGCTGGGAGATAGAGTGAACTATGAAAGCTATATTTTCACAAAGAGGGGAGCAACAAGTAAAAATATAGGTTTTGTTGTTTATGTTTTGTGTGTGTGTGTGGGGGGGGGGAAACAGCAGCAACTAAAAATATATTTTTTTGTCTATAAATTGAAAGGTTCATTATTCTTAGACAATATTTGAACATTTAAGGAAATTTCTCTTAAAGCTGATCGTTTTGCATGTGATTACAATGCACATCTAGGGTATAATGGGCCCTGCCTTGATTAACATCAAACAGGTTGAAATGAAGTAAAGCAGGATATATATATATTTGTACACAATTACAGCTAAGAAGGAAAGTAGGCTTTTCCTTAAATGTGATATGATCATTTTTGATATACATGAAGGTATAATATGGTTAATGTTTGTTATGGGAGACCACTCTCACCACTATGCACTGTCCTACATAGCTTCTGTGGTTTAAATACAATTTTGACACCTGAGTCAGGGAAGAGCTCAGTTGTTAGCGCATTGGACTTGTAAACCAGTAATTGGAATATTACTGATCCATGTAGGTTTGACACCTGATTTCATCAGTAATTTTTAGCTATGCTTCAGTTGCAGACAATTGTTTGTAATGCTTATTCTAGTAGATATCAGTTGAGCTTGCTTGTTGTGAATGAGAAACCAAAGTATATTATGTCTTTGTGCCTTTATTTCAGTCTGTCTAATTATTCCCCCCCCTCCCCTTAGAACCCCCCCCCCCCCAAAAAAAAAAAAAAAAAAAAAACCAACTATGGTTTAGTAGTCAACTGGTCGGTCAGTCTGTCAGCTAGTTATAGTCTGCAAATTTTATATCTCAGCATCTAAGAGTGGAATTTGATTCAACTTGATATTCAGTATCATACAGAGGTGTGCATATATTTATACCCCCCACCTACGTAGTAGAGGGGGGTACATTGGTTTCACCAAGTGCGCCTGTCTGTCCATCCATCCGTCCATCCGTAGACCTTTTCGTTTCCAGACTCCAACTCAAGAACCAAGTGACTTACAATCATAAAACTTTATACAAATGTTCCTTATGACCCAAGGAAGTGCCCTATAGTCTTTGGGTCACATAGGTCAAGGTCAAGGTCACAGTCAGCCTTTGTTCAATTTTCTTTTCCGGACTCTAACTCGAGAACCAAGAGACCTAAAATCATGAATCTTTTTACAAATGTTCCTTATGACCCAAGAAAGTGCCTTATATGTCAAATGTCAAGGTCACAGTCAGCCTTTCTTCAATTTTGGTTTCTGTACTCTAACTCGAGAACCGAGTGCCCTACAATCATAAAACTTTATGCAAATGTTCCTTATGGCCCAAGGAAGTGCCCTCTTGTTTTTGGGTCACAAAGGTCAAAGGTCAAGGTCACAGTCAATTTTTGTTCAATTTTCATTTCGGGACTCCAACTCAAGAACCAAGCCACCTACAATCATGAAACTTTATGCGATTATGACCCAAGGGAGTGCCCTATTGTTTTTGGGTCACATAAGTCAAAGGTCAAGGTCACAGTGAATTTTTGTTCAATTTTCGTTTCCGGACTCTAATTCAAGGACCAAACGACCTTGAATCATGAAAATTTATGCAAAAGTTGCTTATGACTCAAGGACATACCCTTTTGTTTTGGGGGCACATAGGTCAAAGGTCAAGGTCAAGGTCAGGTGTTTTTTCAATTTTCATTTCTGGACTCTTATTCAAGAACCAAATGATATATAATCATGAAACTTCATGCAAATGTTGCATATGACCTCAAAATTTGTTAAAAACAAATCCTTTACTAATAGCACTTGCATTTTGAGAAAAGCGCTTGTGGGGGGTATAAGTCTGCTCCGCGACAGTTCTAGTTTAGAGAAGATTTGGTCAATTCCTTTTTGACTGCACCATATAGAAAAAAATATTTTTTATCTCTCAGATATACATATACTTAGTATCAAGCAGCTATGCAAATCTTTTCTCCTTTTTGTTTTGAGTTTCTAGGTAATTTGACATAGTTTTGTCTATTTATAAGTGTTTTACAGTGTCTCCTGTGCCATTTAGTGGAGCAGTATTGGGGGGGGGGTATTCAACACCTTCAGTGATAGTTCTAATTTTGTCAGAACCTAAATTCTACAGAAATGGAATAATTCTAAAAGCACTTTTATTACCTATTAATTAATATATGTGCCATTTGATGGATTTATTATAACCCCCATCATCCATCTTTCTATCCATCCAACCTAACTCCATTACCTTTTCAGACTCTAACTTAAGAACCAAGTGACCTATAATCATGAAACTTTATAGAATTGTAGCCTTTAATCAAAGGATGTACCCTATTGTTAATGGATCATTGAGTTTAAGGGTTAAGTTCACCATTGACTTTGGTCTGAAAAGAGTTTCTGGACTCTTAACTCAAGAACCAAGTGACTGAAAATCATTTGTTGCAAATACATGTAAATTGTACACCGATGGCACTAAAAATGGGACAAAACGCTAGAGGTTTGAGTCTGCTTTACAATAGCTCTAGTTATTCTTGTATTGCTAATGTGTAGGTCACACTCAAGGTCAAGGTTAAATCTTGGATTCTTTCTGCATCATAACTTCAACATTTACAATTGGATTTCTAAATGGCCCTTGGATCTTATTCTCAAGGAGTAGGAGAATCATTTCATGTACTGGTAGTTACTCTAAAAATGTTGGGGGCTTAAAATGAACGTAGTTATGTTCATTAGTTAGCATTCAAATATGTGCAATTTGATATCTTTCTTTTTCAGAGTAATTGAGAAATCAATTGGTAAAAACGAACAGATATTGCTTGAAGGCATCAGTGCACTAGCCTTATTGTGTAAAAATGAAAAGTTTCTGACTAAAGGTAATATACTTTACCCTGGCATTGATAGATTAAAGGCAAAATGTTATGTTTGTACATCTGTATGCAAAAACTTAATCTGCAAACCAAACATTTTCCAATAACTTCAACACTATTGAAATTACAGTGCTCTTTTTTTGCATGAATGTTATTTTATCAGTCTTCATCTTTGAAGGTATAGGTCATCTGTCAAGGTCCTGTGAATTTTAAGATCATTTTTAAAAAAAAAATATTTTGGGGGAATAAGTATTTTACAAACACATATTGATATAAATCATGGTGAGCTTTTATGATCATTGAATGTCTTGTGTCGTCCGTCATATTGGATCAATGTAGTATTTACAATCATAGAACTACATTTTCGGCCAACTTTTCATGAAACTTGGGCTGAATGTTAGTTTTGTTTCAATGATAAACCCTATTGAAAATTGGAATTTCTACCAGTAAATTTGGGAAAGGTTTTATTTTTTTATCTGTTTATAGATTACTTAATTGATAACTTTGGTTTTTCAATGACCACTCATTCAATACCCTCTAATTACAGTTTGTTTTGATTCTAGTGATTGCAATAGATGGGATGTATTTGATACTTGATTTGTGCACACATGGCAGTGAGACTGTTGTATTAATGGCATTAAGATCTCTCAGCCTGATGATAGCACACCCAGACAGTGAAAAGATCATTCTGGATGGAGAAAGACCCGCTCTGAAAAGTCTGCTTACTCTTGCTGCTTCAAGTATAGAGCAGGTTGGTTATGATAACCTTTATCTCAGTTTCTGGTGGACCTGTAAAAGTTTTGCAACATCACAGGAATGATGAACTTTAACAGTGTTAACCGAGGTTTCCTAATGATTTTCATTAGGAAACCTCAGTTAACATTGTGAAAGAATATGTGGTCTGAAAATTTGCGGAACTATTACAGGTCCACTACCTTAAGGAGAGGGGATTGTTCATTTTTGCTGTAATTTTGAAAAGTCCCCCGATTTCTTGAAGATTATGGGGGAGAGAAAAAGCAAAAAAGTTTTATCTGTAAAGCAATTTCGTCAACAAGTTTTCCTTATAGGTCAGGAGAGATGTAGCTATACCAGTTTCTGTCTGGTGTCTGTCCATGTGTCCTTCCATCCTTAAATTTCTGCTTGTTACCACTCTACAGTCCACATTCTTTATCTGATTATCTTCAAACTTAGCAGGATGATTGAACCATCACAAGGATTGTTCTTTCAGAAATGGCTCAAATCAGTCTAGCTTAATGGAAAAAGGGGCCAAAATTTGAAATTTAATTAGAAAAACCTCTTTAACACTCTCTTGTCCACAGTTTTCATCTGATTGTCTTCAAACTTGCTCAGAATAATTGTTTCATCACCAGGATGGTTCATTTCAAAAATTGGATGGATGCATCAAGCTTCATTGGAAAAGGGGTTAAGTGAAAATTTAATTAGAAAATCTTGGCAAACACTCTTAAGTCCACAGTTTTCATCTTATTATCTTCAAACTTATTCAGAATGATTGTATCATCACAAGTACATTTCCTTTAGAAATTAGGCCCTATCTATCAAGCTTTACAGGAAAATAGGTTTTATGCAAATTTAATTTGAAAATCAATCGTAAACACTTTAGAGTCTCCCGTTTTCAATGGGTTATTGTCAAACTTGCTCAGAATGATTGCAGCATCACAAGAATGGTTCCTTTCAAGAATGGGCCAGATCCATCAAGAGTAACTGGAAATAGGGCCTAATGAAAATTTAATTGGAAATTCTTTGTTTAAACGCTCTTAAACTCTTACAGTATGTTCTGTATCAATTTACCATATGCATTACTTGGAGGTTTGGTGATATGCTGTGTCATGGAAAAAGGCTTAATGTCATATTCATTGTTTTCATAACTCCTCCTTCATTTGTGCATAGATTGCCATGAAACTTAAAATAAATCTCAGTGACCATGGCCATATTTTTGCCATTTGGTGCATTTATGCTACTTCATGGAAATGTTTGATTGATTGAATTGGGTTTTAAACCATGTTCAACCATCTTTCAGTTACATCACGGTGGCTGGAGTACCTAACAATGGATTCCTGGTATTTCTAACACCGGTACTACCATAACATTCTTTCCATGCATCCAGCCTCTATCTTACATAAGTCTGTGATTATCAGCCAAATAGTGGGAGACAAATAGTCTGATAAGATGAATGCTGCCATCGAGAATCAAATTCAGGACCTTTTAAATCATAATCTGAAGCGTTACCACTGCCCTATGTCAGAGGCCTGATTTCATTGGAAAAGCTGCCTTTAAGTAAATTTCCTTGTTAACGAAACTCCTCCTTCATTTATGGTATGTTTTCACGAAACTTTCACAGAATGGTCCTTACCATATGAAAATACACATTTTGTCTCTTTAAGGAAAAAAAGCCTTAATCTAAATTTCCTTGGTAGCACAATTCTTCCTTCATTTATGCTCAGAAACTTTCACAGATTGTTCTTCATCATGTGAATATAGCCTATTTTTCCTGTTTGGTGTTATTTCTTGTTCTGAAGAGTGACTCCACCTTGAAATTCAAGATCCACCACCATTATGCCTGTTATGAATCTCTAGGTAAAAGGTTAGAGACTTTGTTGGTGGTCTAAACCTTAAAGGTACTTCTGAATGAGGGCTCTGCTATTAAAAGCAAATATTCCTGAGATCAAAAATCACTTTATATGGCCAATGTGTGAGATTTTTCAACATCTTACACAAATCTGAAGTAGGTAGTAAAAGATAGTACACCTAAGAAGTAACATAATGCTAATAACAATATTCCCCTAAACTTTGTTTGAGGCGTATATAGGAGTTGGCTTGTTGGTCGGTCAATCTGTAGCATTTTCTTGTGGGCTCAATTTCGTAGCAACTAATGGGGGCATTTCACTAAACCTTTAAAGCTGTGATCCATATCAGGCAGAGATGTGCAAGTGAAATTTTGGTTACAATCCATCGCTTTTTGACAGAGTTATGGCCCTTTGATGGAAATTGGCTTACCGTTATGGACAAGCACTTGTAGGGAGGTATAAGTCTGCCTTGCCACGGTCTAGTTATATTGATTTATAAATATTTGCGTACTGAATTCAGGATGGTCAGATCTACTTCCTGTTTTACAATGTAATTTCTTTTCTGATACAAAAAGGAATATTTTCTGCATTTATTTTGTCAGGAACAATGAGTCACAGTAACTTAGTTTATCAGATAAAAGATGTCCTAATCTTTTCTTGATTATTTATCAAATAAGTTGCTTGTACTTTTAACCATTTTCATATGAAATCCTCATGGAGGGAAAATCTTTTGTCTTAGAAAGCAGAGCTAAACTCATTGAGCAGTACCTGTTGAACAGCACTTTCAAATCATTGAAAGAGTCAGTAGTGCAGTCTCAGGCCCTCATGGGCTTTTGTTTGTCCATTTAAGACTTACAATGAGTCAGGAGAAATCTACATGTCCTACATTAGCTATTATTACATGAAAATTTGGTGTCCAGCTGTAAACTGGCTGCAGTCATATTTGATGTAGTGAAAAACTGTAGCAAAGTCAAAGTGTTTAACAACATACATGTAACAAAACACTCCAAAAAACAATAACAAGAACATTAAGAATGACTGGTAAATGAATACCGAATTTTTAAATCAGTCATCTATTAACAGATAAAAATAGGGCTGTGCCAAGTTTTTATCTGTTTTAGATGACAAATTTAATAAATTTGGTATTTATTGAGCACACTTTTGATGTTCTGTTTGTAATATGAGTTGAAATTACTACACTTATCGTTTCAAGTTATTCTGCGAAACATATAATGCCATTTGTGAAACTAAGTCAGAAAATCCATTATGACGTCATTTTCACAACTAAAGTTTTACATTGATATACTTTCTTAACTCATTTACATAGTTGTTGCAGTAGTGTACCAGTAATAACACCTGTGTAATATCAAGAATATTCAATGGGGTTATTTCACTCCCGCGACGTTGGTCATAATATAATCCCTCATATTCATTATTTTCCAGGTCCAAGCCACAGCCCTTCACATAGGTCATATCAGATTACCTCTTATTAATTATTTTCCAGGTCCAAGCCACAGCCCTTCACTCCCTTGTGTGTCTATCAGTCGGGTCTGATTGGGTTAAACACAGACTAGTTCAAGTGAGTATGAGTCCTTCGTTACCACTCATGTTACATTTCTTGCTTATAAAAGTCAGTGACATGACACCGATATAAGAAAATCCTGATGCTCAGATCAGTCACTGGCTAATTGGCAAATGGTGCAGCCCACATGTCTGTGCACTTATGTGGCATAATGAAAATTGGTATTAGAATATATGTTGGATGTTTTATTAATGATTATTGGCCACCGGCCTTTACATTTAACAATTTCCATACAATTTTACATTCAATAGAGTACAACCAAGATGAAGGTTAACAAATATCTTAATACAATATTCAATATGTTTACAAGTACACGCATATGCAAAAAGGAACATTCCACGCACACATTTTTTCATACAACATGCTTTTAAAGTCATTTTGTATAAATTATAAGATTGTAAAGTTAACTAAAAATACAACTCAATGTGATAGCTAACAGTTGATTATTTTATTAATAATGATTGTTATTACTGAATGTGCTGTTTTTACAAACCAATTTTACAGCAAATAGGCCAAATGATTATTTTTTTGAGATCTTGATTTATTTTCAGTCTTTCATAAATGTTTGTATTTTTCTTAGAAAGATTATAATGGCATTTTTTTAAAAAAATCAAATGAATAGGGGCCTTAATGACAAATATATCTGCTGACCACTTTCTATATATGCATGATCTTAACACTTCTCATGCTGCTAACAACATACACAAAGTTGTGGCAGACAGAATAGACTAAGATCAGTCTGCACAGATGTACAATCTGACCTTGGGCTTCTCTGTCCACTCTATACTTGATTGTCGTGGGTAAAACATGTGTTGAACAGTTTGAAAATCGCCCACCCCCACTTCCTCCAAATTGTTTGAGGAAAATCAGGAAAAATGGTTGTGGTGGTGAGTTATTGAATATGGTTACATTTCAATTACTTTCACAGTAAATGAGGAATGCATGATAGATGTCATTAAACTCAGGGGAAAAGCATTCTAGACAAGGTTGAGATCTAAAACAGAAAAAGAAACCTGAAAAGCCTTGTATTCATCTGTTTATGTAAAACCTGTTGTATGAATTTGGTATTTCATGACCACTTATTGAATTTTCTCTATATCTATGATGGCTGTTGACAAGTATATCTAGAAATTCAGCCTGTGTGAGACATTTCCAACAATTTGGCATGTGTGAAAGTTACAATTACTGAGCAGCCTAGAAACTCCTACAGTGCAATTAGAATATTGTCTGTCTGTCTTAACCCTTGTCATGCTGAATAAAAAATCTTGCCAAAATTATATTAAAATCAAACTGCTGAAAGCTTTTTTTTCCTAATTGTAGGTCAGTATTCTATTATGAAAATACGATTTTGTAAATTCTCTGATTTGAAAAGGAAAATCAGGTGGTATAGACTAAGATCAGACTGCACATATGTGCAGACTGATCTTTGTCCATACCTCCTGCCAAAGCAGGAATATTCCAGGATCAGCATGACTAGGGTTAAGATACCTTGAGACATTGTCTGTCTACCAAGTGCATAGTGGAGTCTTTAGCCAGACTGTGCAAATGCACAGGCCATAGTCTTTGCTTTGTGCACTTTTGAAATTACATGTATTGGAAATGTCATGCACAGGCTCACTTAATATTTCACAAGCTGATTTGTTTTATGACCATGTTCATGTATATTTATTGATTCCAGGAAGATTTTACTGCAGGGCGTCCATTGAAGACAGCAATACAATCCAGGAATAGTGTAGAAGTACAGATATATGCAGCAGCAGTCATAGCTAATGTGGCAACATGTCCTGAAAACCT
Organism: Fragum whitleyi; assembly: GCA_948146395.1. Lineage (NCBI taxonomy): Eukaryota > Metazoa > Mollusca > Bivalvia > Cardiida > Cardiidae > Fragum > Fragum whitleyi. Next base: position 5,436,042 of record OX411545.1, on the reverse strand, counting down.
GGTAGGATTTATACATTTTTATGCCCCCATATCCAGAGATCGGGGGCATATTGTTTTACTCATGTCCGGCTGTGCATCTGTCCGTCCGTCCGTCTGTCCGAAAACTTAACCGAAAACTTAACCTTTGCCTTATGGAGAGATCGCTGCTACGGGGGCATTCGCGTTTCACAAACACATCTTGTTTGTTGAAATTTCACAACTTTCTAGGATGCAGTGCATTAAGAAATATTAATATTCATTCATTATCTCAAAGAATTGTGTACCTTTATAAGTAGCGAAGTTTGAAAATCAAATACACTTACATATTCTTGCCCCTTCCTCACTAGTCTGTAACTCCAAAATTATTTGATGTACCTGTACATGATTATTTGGCTTGAAGGTACATTTCATAAGATTGTATCTAGGTAATTGGACATAATCAATGGTACTGATCAATATCGAACTTGGCATTGATATTTTTTGTTGAACTTTGTCAACAGATGCTGAAGATGAAAAGAATCTGTTTATACATTATTTATGATAGAGAATAATTTGGCGGAAAAGTAGTTATGTTAGTTATCTGGGCTTGTTTCCTTAAAAATTATATGTATGGAGATAATTAACAGAATGGAAATGCATCACAATAGTTCATATGATTGTGATAAGATGCCTTTGTAAGGAAAGAAATACCTGAAATTTCATGCAACATGAATATCTTAACCCTTGTCATGCTAGATAAATTTTGTCTGAAAATTTTCATCAAAATCAAAGGCAAAAAGCAATGAAAGTACCAACTGTAGGTTATTTTTTATTTGAAACACTAAATCTATTGACAATTCTGGTTTAAAAGTGAGAAACAGGTGGTGTAGACTAACATCAGACTGCACATATGTGCAGGCTGATGTATGTCTGTAGCTCCTGCCAAAGCAGGAATATTCCGGGTTCAGCATGATAAGGGTTAAAATAGTTTCTTCATGTCAGTGTTTCAAAAATACACAATAGAACAACTTTATTTACTAAGAACTTAACATTTCAGAGTGCTCTAGCAGAACCAGTAGACTGCACCATAGAAATTCTTGTGTCCAATCAGGCAAATGAAGATTTACTGTGTCAAGTTATTAGAGGATTGGCAAACTTTGCCAAATTCAGAGAAAATCTCTACAAAATGGTAATTTCATGAACTTCAATTTACCTTTAGATCTCATAACATTTTAAAAGGGCTGAAAACGTGAGAAATTGCTATAGCCCTGGTGTCCCAGTTGTCATTTTTCATGTTGTTAATGTAGTTGTCATTTTGCAAAAACTTCAACATTTTGAGATATCTCTTGCTCTAATGAAGGCATTCATTTGAAACTTGGCACACATGTTTAACCATCAAAGACCAACCTATACTACCAAGGGGGATAACTTGCATGCTTGGATTTTTATACACTATCCAGCACCCTACAGCCAAGCACAGGCACCTGTAGGCAGCGCTCTTGTCAATGTTACAGAGGTACAGATAAGAGGGGGTATTTCCAGTCTAAAATCTTTATTTCTCAACAAAACTGTATGATGTGAGTACTCATTTAAATTGTGTCATTGAAACAATTAAAATGATTATACTCACAAAATAAGATTTGAGAAAAGATTGGTGAAATATTTAAATTTGAAATCCAAAATACCCCCTGTATCTGTAGCTCTGTTGTAAATTGCAGCAATGGTGGTTTGTTTACTCATCTTGGTCATATCTTTATTAACTTGGCTGTTTTTGGAGCAAACCAGAGGTATTGTGATCTCCTTGGAAAAGTTTGAGTTGGTGTTGGCGTCAGCAGGACAAACTTTAACCTTAGTCATATCTCTGTTGTTATTGAAGGTATCTTCATTCGAATTGAAGGTCAAAGTAAAAGGTTAAATATTAAAATTGGGGTAGTCTGGAGCATATGTCTTTTATTAATACATTCTATGATAATTTGGCACAATTGTGTTCCCTTTTTGGTGATGCACTTTGAAGTACATTTCAGAAAGATAGAAGGGCAATGTGGTATTAAATGGTCATAGTAATGTTTTAATTGGGCTCTGCACAAGTAATCATTGTCCTTGGCCAACCATTCTTGTTGTGAGAATTTATAATGTCCTTTGTGCGACTTTTTTTCACTATTTTTAAACACCTAAAATTGAATATTGTTCTTATAATTTCTTATTTCAGAAATCTATTCTACCTGTTGTTTTACAAACATGTGTGACTCATCATACTAACAAAACAGTGTCTGCTCATGGCTTGAGATTTGTATTAAACCTTTTTGAGCACCAGCCTTCCTTAATTGGTGATGATGTATTCAGGTAAAGTCTAGACATCACCGTGATTGTACATTATACAGTCTGTCTTACTTGAGCAACCACATGTATTAAGCGACCAATTTTATTAAGCGACCATTTTCAAAATCCCCTTCTATAAATCAAAATATATATCTGAATAAGTATATATCACAGGTATAAAGGATATTGTAAATGAATCCTATGATGTTACAGCTGTATGATGTTATAGTTGTTGCAATAGTATACATGTTCCATCAAAATTAAGTTTCTTATTTATAAAACAAAACGTTGAATTTAGTGATCATTCTGTTTAGTGATCCCTTTTTTGTGGTTCAGTTGGTGGTCGCTTAATAAAGTTTAACTGTACTTTGTAATGGTAGTAGATAAGAAGTATCGTATTAAGTAGGAGCATGTGGAAAGACAGGCCTGAGCAAGTATTTTTAACCTAGATCAACCTGCTCATCAAAGAGCAGTTAGATAAGGGTCTACAATTGTTTGCTCCTACTAAGCCTCATTTATGCATCACAACAGGCCAGAATTATATACATGTGTAACTATATCCATGCTTGTTTGTTAACCAAAATGTCTTACAAAATCGAATGAATGTGTATTCGCATCAAGAATAGCAAGATATGAAGGTAGAAGAATTTTTCTGTTTTAAATAAGTAGGGCAAGCACTGAGAAGTGTCTGATTATGAGGCAAACAATACAATGCGAAGGAGGAAGGTGGACATATGTAAGAGGAATAAACAAACACAGTAATAAATCTGTGTGTGATTTGTTCCCAGAAAAAAACTACAGAGAGGATAATCGTTTGTTTCAGTGTAAGATCGATTTATATTTTATTGTGAACAAAAAAAAAAGCTTTATTTTCACGAGTGGCAGAGCCACAAGTGAAAATAAAGCTTTTGTTGTTAATGAAATGAAATATTAATCGATTTTACTCGAAAACAAACAAATATTGAATATTATTCTATTTCTCTTATGCAAAAATGAGACAAAATGTGAAATTTCTAAGACATATTTTCGTAAAGTGTGTCATTGTGCGTGTGATTGCTATGCAACGTTCATTGTTATGTCACTTATTTCGCCCCGCGTAGATGATGGCAGATATGATGAAATGCACAAAGGCAGGGTATAAGTTTTTTTATAATTTCACTGCCGTTATTTCTCGATTAACCACCAAAAAGCATAAAAGAATAATGGCTAGCTTACCAATGTGGCGGCTCCTGAAATGACAAGGTCACGAAAATAGTAATATACAATGGAGCAATGAAAGATATATTTGCAATGGGCAGTATCAGAGATAGAATTCCACCAATCAGTCCTTGCAGCAGCAGTACATGAACATTTCATCATGGACTTGTTGACCTGTTTTGATTCTACCTACCTAGTTTTTTCAATCAATGACTGTACTTACTGTGTGTTAGATGTCCAAAATCTTTAAATAACACTTTTAATCAATTTTTAAACAATTACAAGACAATACAATTTTTGTATTGTTACATCTTTTCCCATCCATTTACTGAATTTTATTTCACTATGACTTTTTTCTTGAGAAAAGAATGAGGAAAAAGAAAAAGCTTTTTCAAATTTTAAACTGTGTCTTGTGAGCTTTTTGTGAAATTCATGATTTTTGACAATTTATCAAATAGTCTTGGTCATGTTATAAAAATTAGAATATCAAATTTGTGTTCATAAATTAATTACAAAATTTATCAAACCCCTCATTCAAAACAGATTAAATCAGAGTAAAACCTTATTTTTTATCTGTTAATAGGATTACTCATTTAGTAAAGTTGGTATTCCATGACCACTCATTCAAAATCTTCTTTTTCAGAGACTCATCAGGGTTTGTACTTCAAGGGTTATTAAATGTACAAGGGGTGATGGAAGCCACTTTCAAAGTTCTTACACAATGTGCTCCGGATGTGACAAAGCCTTTCTAGTAACTGAGTAACTGTGTTGAAAATCAAAGTTTGTATTCAGTATAGCTTATACGTAAAAGTTTGCTTCATTTACCAGGAATGATGGAAGCTACATTCATATTTCCTTGTGATAAAGTGCCTTTCTTGCTGTGATAAATATATATCTAAGTGTTACATTTGGAATTCCTGAGAAGCTGACAGCTCATATTAAATGTTGTGGTTATACTGTTGTGAGAAATAACATATAACCATGGGTAATTGAACCAGAAGTGCTAAAATATAACTGCAATAATGTTGAAAGTGGTATTAAAATATTTTAGTCATTATGAATTAAAATTAAAACCATGGTTCATGGAATTATTATATATCCCAAAAGTTGAAAAAAAATCATTTAGGTGTTGCCTAAAAAAAGGCCAACACTTTCAATATAGAGTAGATTCATTTTATCTCAAATAGTTAAAAAATCTTGAAGTGAATTTCGAAATTAAGTCTAACCTGCCCTTGAGCAATGTCATAGCACATTGGTAAATGTGTCAGACTATCATTCAAAAGATCCTGGGATTGATTTCCGATGGCCACACTCATCCTTTCTAACTATTTGTCTTCTACATACGTGTTGATGGCTGTAGACTTATATCGGGTAAAAACTGGAGGCTAGGAAAGGATGTTATGGTAGTACTGGTGTGATAAATACCAGGTATCCATTGTGAGGTGTGTGTGTATTTCCGTTTATTTATTGTCGCTACCGTAGCACATGCCCATATGAGCGATGCCCCCAGAAGACGGTTAGTTGTTACGGTGGATAGTGCAAGGATACATGACGAAACTACTGCTGAGATCCTCCATGGTTCTTTAACGTGCTCGGTGTATAGCACCGTCTCACGGGGCCTCAGTTTAACGTCTCATCCGAAAGACAATTAGTTTTGTTAGTGTACCAGGTTAGGGAATCGAACCCACGCGGATGAACTTCAATGGTTTCGAAAGTCCAGTGCTCTACAAACTGAGCTAATCGGGCTGGTCCATTGTTAGGTGCTTCAGCCACCGCAATATAAATGATAGATTGTTGAAAGTCTTTCACAGGAAGGTAGCTAGATCATTCAAGATTCAGAAAAAAAGCATAGTGTGAAAAGTTTTGATCCTAGTCAGACTGTGCTATCGGCTCAGTCAATTCTATTATGTCGCGGCCTATAGAAAAGCTGCATATCAATACACAAATAAAAAAATCCTAAGATAAAACATGCTCATATTCTACTATTAAAGTTAGTTTTGGTAGCAGAAAATTGAGGATGGGTCGTTTACGTGCGAACTCCAAGAAAAAAAAATTAAGAAAAAAACATGCATATATTCTAATATAAAAGTTTGTTTTAGAAGCAGAAAATTTAGGATTGGTTATGCAAAATTCTTAGTCTTCATGTATACATGTATGTTAAAGCTAAAATCCTTCATCCTTTTAGTGTACACACTAAAAGGATTAATAGAGTTTTTACGCAAAATATCCGGGGTTTGAGCTTTTGCTCTGGGGCACAGCGAATCCAAATTTGGAACAGTTCAAACCTGTATGATGAGGTCATGGTCAACTTCTAAATGTTTTTTCGAGGCATTAATGTTTTACAAACATGTCTTCAAATATTGTGACATATCAAGTTTTAAAGAAATATCTTGGCATTAAGAAGGGCAACGTAATTTGCACAGACTGAATTGGTTCAACACTATTATTTACAGATTTTCTGATAGTAGATTGATTATTCTTTCTTCCCATGTAAGTTCTTTTCTGTATTTCATGCTGATTATAATTTCAAGTACAATGAAAATAATTACTGGCAGCTAGATTAAGCTTTCCATACAAGGTTTGGGTTTCCCATCAACAACATATAATTCTAATCTAGTTGTTACCAAGATGCATGCATTCTGATTGGCTGAAAAATTGGTTTCACTACTCAATGAAAACAATTCTGATTATGCAGCTTTTTTTAAGGCTTCTGCAGAAAGTAGTCCCATGACAATCCATGTATTTGTTGGTAACCTTTACATTTTTTCTTCAAGAAATTCAATTATAAGATATGAAGAGGTTTTTTGTTGATTTCTTCATTGTATGACACTAAAAATCTGATCAATCTCATGTATGAAATTGCTTAGTGTATTTTATATATAGTGTGATTAGGTTTTGTAGTATCATACCTCCATGAAACCAACAAATACTCTCTTCATCTCTTAAGTGAATTCCTGTTCAAGGGTCAACATTGTTTACAAGGAGCTTGTGATATGTTTATGAATATCTTGAGAAAGAAAGTCGGTGAAAGGAGCTGGTTTCAAGAACAGAGTGGTTCACTTTACTGCAGGGATTGTGCTTGTGTTCCTATATTCAAGAGTCATTGACTCCTTAACCATGAAATTCTAGAGGTCAAAACTGATTTTTTAGGGGTCAAAGTCACAGAAAATGCAAATTGTGAGTAGTGTTTAGCAGGTTTCAGTGTATATTTGACCTTTATTTGTTAAGATATTAATCTTTCATATAGAATATACATCATTGAACATTTAAGTTATACAACCCAGTTTCGATCCTTGAAAAAATCTCTCAAAGTGGTCATTTTGACCCCTTTAAGAGGAATTTCTAAGGGTCAAAATCGAATACATTCAGATATTTAAGGGTCAAACCCCAGGTTTAAGGGTCAAACATCAACCCTGTTACTATTTATTGATTGTTAAAGATTTTGTCATTGTGCAATATTGAGAGTATTTTTGAGATTATTTAAAAAGATGTTAAGAAGGAATGTGCTATTTGTTATTTCTATGACCCTGTATCGAGAGACCGAGGGCATATTGTTTTACTCATGTCCGTCTGTCTGTCTGTCTGTCTGTCCGTCTGTCCGAAAACTTAACCCGAAAACTTAACCTTTGCCTTTTCTCCAAAAGTATTGGACATACAAAGCTGTACACCAAAGTCAAGGTCATGTTACAAGGTCAAGGTCATGTGACAAGGTCAAGGTCATCTGTCAAGGTCAAACTTTAAAAAAAAAATGCTGTTCCGGGGGCATTCGTGTTTCACAAACACATCTTGTTCAAATTTGAAGTTGCCATATAAGTAATAAATGATTGGGGCTATAAAATGTTTCTAAGCTTTGACCCCATGCGCTAGGTTTTGTCCCCAGTTGATCAAAACCTTGATCTTGTGGTCTCTAGAGTGCATATGTTTGGTGCAAAGTAAGAATTGGTCCTGTTCTGGAATTGCCGGTTGCAAAATAGGTTTGCCAATTCTAGAATTGACTGGTCAATTCTAGAATTGAGCAAGATGGTTTTATCGATTTTTCATCTGAAGAAGTCCCTGCACAAAGTAAGAATAGTAAATGGACTAAGTAAGAATTTATAGGGCCATGCTGTATAATGTTGACAAAAAAGATTACTAGTTTAAATTTATAAGTAAAATAAGTATGATATATTCTTTTTAAGCAACAAATTAATAGTATTTAGAATGCCTTAGTAACATTAATCAATAGAAGAAAAACTAGTTTAAAGCTTATTAACAATAATGATTGACCGCAGTTAGCCGTATATACCTTTAGCAAAGAATGGTGATGTCTTCCAACATACTGAAGAAGCAATTTTTTTTTCAAATAAATAAATTCTATATAAAATCTCATGCGATTTACGACAGCTAAAACAGAAGACACATTCATAATTTTATACTATTTCAACAATATTTGCGTCAAGAGGTCTTAGTTTACGATGAAACAATTTCAAATATTCGTACTTCGTCCAGATTCCTACTTTGATCTTAGAAAAACCTTGTCTGCACTCTGGAGGTCACGTTTTTGGCTAAAATGTCTTGAAACTTGGTCACAATGTTTTTCTCCATCAAATCTCTATCACTTGCGAAATTGGGTTGGATTGGGTTGGATTGGGTCAAAAAAGGGGTCAAGGGGGAAAATCTTACAAAAACCTTTTGTGCACTCTATAGAGGCCACATTTTTGGCTCAAATACCATTGATATTTGGTCGGAATGTTTTTGTCTATCAAATCTCAGTCTAGTTCAAAATTGGGTCAAGTGGGGTCAAAAAACGGGTCATAGGTGCATTTCAAATAACTTGTGTTGACACTTTGCAACCTTTGTCAACTATATGCCTAGGTGAGCGCTTCAGGGTCAAAACTCCCCTTTGTTTTTAGCTCACCTGAGCACGAAGTGCTCAAGGTGAGCTTTTGGGGTTACTTGATGTCCGTCGTGCGTCGTCAACATTTACCTTGTGGACACTCTAGAGGCCATATTTTTAGCCCGATCATCCTGAAAATTGGTCAAAATGATTATCTTGATGAAATCTTGGACAAGTTTTAAATTGGGTCAAGTGGGGTCAAAAACTAGGTCACAGGGTCAAATCTTAGCAAAACCTTGTGGACACTCTAGAGTCCATATTTTTAGCCCAATCATCCTGAAAATTGGTCGGAATAATTATCTTGATGAAATCTTGGACAAGTTTGAAATTGTGTCAAGTGGGGTCAAAAACTAGGTCATGGGGTCAAATCTTAAAATTACCTTCAGGACACTCTAGAGGCCATATTTTTAGCCTTATCACCATGAACATTGGTCAGAATGATTATCTTGATGAAATCTTGGACATGTTCGAAATTGGGTCAAGTGGGGTCAAAAACTAGGTCACAGGGTCAAATCTTAGAAAACCCTTGTGGACACTCTGTAGGCCATACTTTTAGCCCAATCATCATGAAATTTGGTCAGATTGATTATCTTGATGAAATCTTGGACAAGTTTAAAATTGGGTCATGTGGGGTCAGAAACTAGGTCACTGGGTCAAATTTTAGAAAAACCTTGTGGACACTCTAGAGGCCATATTTTAAGCCCAATCATCCTGAAAATTGGTTAGAATGATTATCTTGATGAAATCTTGGACAAGTTTGAAATTGGGTCAAGTGGGGTCAAAAACCAGGTCAGGGGATCAAATCTTAGCAAAACCTTGTGGACACTCTAGAGGCCATATTTTCAGCCCAATCATCCTGAAAATTGGTCAGAATCATTATCTTAATGAAATCTTATACAAGTTCGAAATTGGGTCATGTGGGATCAAAAACTAGGTCACAGGGTCCAATCTTAGAAAAACCTTGTGGACACTCTAGAGGCCATATTTTTAGCCCAATCATCCTGAAATTTGGTCAGATTGATTATCTTGATGAAATCTTGGACAAGTTCAAAATTGGGTCAAGTTGGGTCAAAAACTGGGTCACGGAGTCAAAACTTTGAAATATTTTGTAGACACTCTAGAGGTCATACTTTTAGTCCAATCATCCTGAAAATTTATCAGAATCATTATCTTGATATAATCTTGGACAAGTTCGAAATTGGGTCAAATGGGGTCAAAAACTAGGTCACAGGGTCCAATCTTAGAATAACCTTGTGGACACTCTAGAGGCAATATTATTTGCCCAATCAACCTTATTAATAAGTCAGAATGATTATCTTTATGAAATCTTGGACAAGTTCGAAATTGGGTCAAGTGGGGTGAAAAACTAGGTCATGGGAGTTCTTAAAAATACCTTGTGGACACTCTAGAGGCCATATTTTTAGCTCAATCACCCTGAAAATTGGTCAGAATGAATTTCTTGATTAAATCTTAGACAAGTTCGAAATTGGGTCTTGTGGTGACAAAAACTAGGTTACGGGGTCAAATCTTAAAAAACCTTGTGGACACTCTAGAGGCCTTAATTTTTGCCCAATCACCCTGAAAATTGGTTAGAATGATTTTCTTGATGAAATCTTGGACAAGTTCGAAATTAGGTCAAGTGGGGTCAAAAACTAGGTCATTGGGTTAAATCTTAGAAATACCTTGAATATTTTTTAGATTGTTAATTCAGGTGAGCGATTAAGGGCCACTATGGCCCTCTTGTTTAATAAAGTTTCTGTTATTTTTAGGATCTCTAAAGCTTGAAAAATACCCTTTTATTCAATAACACATTTCTATCCTTAAATAGACGTACATTTAACAACATCGTGAAATTGACAAGGTGAATGAATTTGGATTGATATTGGAATGAAATTGAATGAGTCTATGGAGCGAGTTTTGAGTGGTTTTAATGGGAGGTAATCCAATATCGCAAATTTTGTTCAGGATGAACAAAATTAGCCATATTGATTACCTCCCTTTAATAAAATATGCAAACAAGTTCTATAGCCAGCTTCCTATTTCTTCAATAACCTGTTAGACGGTTAGAATTTGAATAATGTCAGTGAAATCGCGATCTTTCTCTGTCCAAATTTATTTCGAATGACGTTATTGATTCTATACTTTTCAATGGGTTTGATCGTTTTTGAATGGTTTGAGTGAGTGTTTGGAATGAATGAATGGAGCTCTGAGTGAGCTTTTCAGAATGGTTTTGATTGAGGCGAATGTCAATTTCACGATGTTGTTAACTGTAAGTCGTATGTCATAATTACACACCGATGTTCCCAGGTCATTCAACTTCATTTTGGTGTATTCCATTGAATTGAGGCGCCATAAATACGATCACGGTAAGCGTTTAAGAACCATCTTCTCGAGTCAAGGGGTATCGAATCGATAAGATCTTCTCGAATACGGTAAGGTAAGTAAAACGTTCGTAACCCTTGGTTCGACAAGATGTTAAGAACGCGTGGGGTCTTTTGTGAAAAAACGCGCGAAATCGTCATTTTAACCACGTCATGGTAATGTTAATTCTGGATTGAATGATTATCAAATAATTTCATTTTCGCGTTGATCTGTCCATGAATTAAGTCTTACGGAGGAGGAGTTATGTGCAAAGAGTAAAATCCGAGGGCGGAGAGCGTGGGTTAAATGACGTCAAAAGAATTAACGCTCGCGCTAAAGATGACGTTGCGTAAAAATTGGGCGGAGCTATCTGTGAACACAGTTAAAACACATGACATATGAATTTTATTGCGAATAAAGTTCTATGTAATTTCTCCTTATTTTATGTATATGCATTTTACGCCATCGGGTTATACTAAAAAAAATACATTGTTGAGATCGCATAAACCTATGATAAATCATAGGTGCTTTGGATGGTTTAAGGTGGATCGCGCCCTTTTACAAACTTAATCTGTATTTCACAAGACTTCGCTTATTAGTAATTGACCCTTATTCGGATTTCAACCCGTTTTTGCGATTTTATTATCAGCTTTTGATATTTATTGCTCTAAAGTTGCTTAAAGTCCTGTCACAATTTGGCGGCGATGCCACGTCCCTCTTACGGCGATCTGAAAATTTCCACAGCGCAATGTGCAATGAGATCGCTGTATTAATGTCATGAATCACCTACAACGCCGATACAGAGCGCGATCCCAGCGATCCACGGCGCGCACTTTGAGTATGCACACACACACAAATCCCGTGAGATCGCAAAGTGACATGATCGCAGTATGAGCCTCGTGAGATCGCGGTCTAAGCGCCATGGGATCGCCAATAACGCCACGACAGCGCCGGGACATTTATAATACTTACTTAGGGTTTTGTATGAGAAAAAAATATCTAATAAGGTTGTGGGAGTTGATAATTGTCGAGGCTCTGCTGAGACAATTATCAATTTCCACAACCGAGTTAGATTTTTTTGCATACAAGAAATGCAAGTTTCTAAAAAAAATAACCGCATTATGTCATTGTTCTAAAAAATATCCATATGGTATCATAAAATAATATCACATGGGATGTTATCACACGGATGTTTGTATAGTTTTAAGATAAATCGCAGTATGAGCGCAGTGAAAACGCGGTGAAAAGACGGTTGCGCTTGTACGTCGACTTTTTTGCGATCTACGAGATTTCACTACGTCCCTACTGCGCTCCTACGCAATCCTACGACAATTTTCAGAATTATCATTTTATATACCAATGGTTAACATATTCTGATCGTTAAGAAAAGTTCATTAAGGAAGTTCGCTCCTGAGAAATTTGGTCCATTGCGCAACAGGAACTCCCGGATACTTTGGTTCCACGCACTCGTCCACGCTGAATAGTTTCCATAAATAATTCACCGAAAAATGGCAAAATATCATAAAAATCATCCTTTTTGGATTTTATTACACACTATACAAAACATTTGATTTCAATATTTCCGCAAAATTATTGCTACATATCTCTTGTGGTTTTGTAATTTGCTAATTTCCCATTTCTTCCTCCATCAGACTTATTCATATTTCAAAAACTAACAAGGAACTGACAAGTAGTAATATTTTTAGAGTTCCCCGGGTAGAGCTCGGTGCAATCGCCGTAGCATCTCCATCAGCGCAGTTATGTTGTCGCAGGAATGCAGTGAAATGTAGAGGGAACGTCATTCGTCGCCCTAGAAACACAGAAGAATCGCCCCTAAAAACATGGTAGTAATGCCTTGGCCGCTGACATGAACGCCATGAATCGCAGAGTATCTTTTTATCCCGAAAAGTATGAATATTTTTCACCGATCCCAACGCGATCTGAAAGATTCTCGATCGACGAGGGAGCGCAGTGCAGTCGCCGTCTAGTGTGACGGACCCTACCTAGTAACTCATGTTTTAATAAGACGATGTAAATCGGATCTGAGCATTAAGATACAATAGCTTCCTTTCAAAATGGCTTTCAAAATACGTTGAAAATTTTATACCCTGAAATATATAATGCACGGTTATGATATTTAAACGAAAAATTTTACAAAAATGGTGCTCAATTTATGCGCAGAGACGATGTGTTTTTGCGATTTTTTCTCTTATTTTGTTATTTCATAGAATTCCTTTCCAACGAAAAGAAAAGTTATTATTTGGCTATAGCCAGTGGAGAATTTGCGCTAAATAGATAAAAGATTAGTGGAAAAGGATGTAATAATAAAAGGATAAAAACAGGCTGAGTCAAACCTTGAGGAGGGGGGGAAATGTCAAGGATCGCAATGCTTTACATTCAACCATCTCCATATGTGATTCGAACTTCAGCCTATCATCCAAGAAGCACATGAAAAGGTGGTCCTTTTTCGGATTAGTTCCAAATGTGAGCGTGTCTAGTCTAAGTATTTCCAGGACAAGCGTATTTTACGGCCCCATTTACGGCCCTACTATTACTTTACGGCCCCACTCCAATATCCAGCAGAAACCATCAAATCACTGTAAAAATCTATTGATTTTTTTTTTTTAGATTTTTTCGGGTTTTTTTAATGAAAAAAAATGTTTAAACAAATTCTAAGGCCTAAAAGTTTTTTTTTTGAAAATCCGACGTAGACTCCTTTCGGGTAGTAGTTCATTATGATTACAGTGCTTAAGTTAATTGTTTTATTTAAACTTAATTATATATTTTGAATTGGAATAGGTCAAGTTTAAAGTGCAAAATTGTTTTATAGACTTAATTACATTTTAAAAAAAAATAGAAAGATCTTAAATATAAAACTATCTTTTATTTGTTCATTTGCAGATTTTTAGTTTTTAAATTACCATTCTATTTGTTTGCCGGTGCAATTTTCAAAAGGGAATATTTTTTCAAGATGTCTAAATTAATTACAAAATAATAACATGTTCATCATGCATCTGTATGTGGGGCCGTAAAAACGATTTTCAATAGATGGTCCAGTTACTCGAAAGGGGGGTATTTAAAATTCAATTTATTCTGTTAAAAATTGCATCGAATCATATTTTTCTGAAATATATTCAAAGCAAAGGTCTAAATTTTGAGCAACAATTGCAATTTAAAGCAGTAAACTAATTTAAAAGAATATTATAGTGGGGCCTTAAATTTTAAATAGGGCCGTAAAGGGACCGTAAAATACACTTGTCCTTATTTCCAGTCTATTTCAGCACTCGAACCGGAAACGAAAACGACGCTTGGAGAAATTCCAGAAAAAAAAATCTTGAAAATGGGCAAAAGAGGTCGGAGATCAAGCCAGCTCGGATCTTTAAAGGATAATGAACAATGGATCTATCTTGGAAGTGAATATGAACGTTGGCAGATGCTCAAAATTAAAAGTGGAGCGTCGACTGATATCGAATTATTGACCATGCTCGTAGACAGGTTGTTTATCTTCATTATTATGACAAACTTCACCTTCGAAGTATTGGGGGATACATTGGTTTCAGTGTTTCACCATACCTGTTTATCTGTCCAACCACTCTTCTATCAATCCGTTTATAGACTCTTGGTTTCCGGCCATGGTCTAAAGAATTCAGAATAGGGGACTTCGGCACAGGTAGTGATGACGTCATCAAAATATGAGTGGTTGGCGTTTCCAACCATTTTTACATACACAAAGAGCAAAAAATCCAATTTTCAAGTAGTAAAATTATACATTTGTAATGATTTATTCCAAGTGATGAAGGTGTCAAAATGTAGCTAAATCACCCCTTCTTCTGGTTATGCAGTTGTCATCATGTGACAATGTCTTTGAAACGAATAATTTGTATCGAAATATAACCACCTGGAGAGTCATACGAATCCAAATGATTCGTAGTTGAGCAACCAAAGTATCGGAAATGGGACACAAATAAAGCTGTAATTACGTCATTTTTGGCCACACAGCAATGAAATATGTTAGTTTGAATTTCAATGCTGTTTTTTTTTTATCTCATTAACGATATTCATCCCGTCTCAGAACATCGAAACTTAGATTTAAGTTTTGTATTTATCCTTAATGGTCTTTACAACATAAATCCAGTCATTTTAACCTAGGAATATTGAGAATCGTCCAAAGCTATCTAAATATTAAATCCAAATTGATAAAAATGAAAACACACACACGTTTAGAAATTAAGGTCATGTTAGATAATAAGCGAACGTTGCAAATCCAAGATATTCGGATGACGCGGCTTTTCGAACACATACTGTTAGGTACAAAAACCCTAACAGAGAGTTTACATTATGGGACATGAAAAACATTATCGGCACTCATCACACAAACATGTGTCATACAGAATGTCATTCCTAACCTAATGATCTATACTACACGGCGAATCTCTTTGATCTGACCATAACCGGATGCGCCAATCAATATTGTCAATGTCATAAAACGGTAGCCGCTTATCCCACACATGTGCACGGGTCATTAAGATCGCCCTGACTTACGCAACGTTTTATACCACATTCCTAATTTTCTTTGATCTGCATTAATCAAGCCATGTCATTTGCCACTGATTGGTTGCTTTCAGTATGACACAACTAGTCTATGAGCCCAATGGGTGAAAGCTTGGTTCACACATCAAATATTATGCTTAATCAGACATAGAAATAACATGCTGTCATGTATGTGTATAATATCAATATGTACATGATTATTTGGCCATAGGCACATTAAGTGCCGACATGCCTGGATTAAAGAATTTGAGTTGAGTTGAGTTATAAAAAGTCAAAATATTCCACTGTTATGTATAAGCTATAAATAAACCTAATGGTATTTACCATGTCTATTTTTAGAATTAGTCTGGGGATTTTCCAATATCTCTTGACACTTTAAGGTAATAGATATGTAGAAGATTTTAGATCTTTCTAGAAAGGCCTTTTGGAAGGTGATTCAGACTCTAGAGTATTCTTATGTTCTATACTATTCCAGATTGTTCTATAGTATTATATAAAGGGGTTCCTACAGCATTCTTGGTTCACTTGATTTAGACTTATGGTTTCATTTAGTAGTACTGTGTTAAACTAAAAGGGGATTTCTTGTTATCTTAAAAGTGTATTTAAAAGCGTGTTTAATTTTAAATTCGGATATTATTGGACTTATTATTTGTGGACCAGGAACTTAATTGAATTGGATCTAAAATTAGAACTTTAGGATTAAACATTCAAGGTATTGTAAATTGTTTTTGTATTAATTTCATATTGTCAATAATTCTGGTATTATTGTCAATAAATATTGTTAATTGTAAAGTTTGTTGCTGGCTTCTTTGTTCGGGTTACATTGGCACGTAACAATTTGGGGGCTCGTCCGGGATACGAACATCAGACAAACAAACAAAACAAAACAAATCAAACAAATTCTGTATTTAAATCTAGTGTTCAAAATTATTAAAGAAATAAATTTCATATTTCAATTTTGATAATTCTAGAGTGTACTTTCACTTTTATTTATCGAAATCTTACATTCTTGTTTGAATACAGCAACAAGCTACCATGTCTTTTGACTTAGAAAAATTTACGCACGAACCTTCCGTGGAGCTATTGAATTTGGGTAAAAAGCCTGATTTGCTCAATCTTGCCAAGCATTATGAATTAAAAGAAGTCAAGTCCTCATTGCGAAAGCATGAAATTAAGAATATTTTGGTTCAATATTTTGTTGATGAGGACATTTTTGATGAAAAGGCTCTGTCTCTCATTGTTGATGTTCCATCAGTTTCAAGCTCAAGAGATCTTGAACTGTTAAAACTTCAACAAAGGGAGAAGGAATTGGAAATAGAAAGAGAGAGAGAAGAGCGGAAATTTCAAGAAAAGCAATTAGAAATTGAAATTGAAAGAGAAAGAGCACAAAGAGAAATTGAAGAAAAAGAAAGAGAAAGGCAATTTCAAAGGGAAAAGGAAGAAAGGGAAAGAGAAAGAGAAAGAGAAAGAGAAGAGCGAGAAAGAGAAGAGAGAGAAATAGAAAGAGAGAGGGAAAGAGAAGAAAGAGCATTTCAATTACGATTAAAAGAATTAGAAATACAAGATAGAGCAAATCAGCCCAGAGATATGTATAATGACCATTTTGATGTAACAAAACATTTTAGGCTTGTTCCTCAATTTCAAGAAAATGAAGTTGATACATATTTCGAACATTTTGAAAAAGTTGCAAATAACTTGAAATGGCCAAAGGAGCACTGGACCTTACTTCTTCAAAGTGTCTTAGTAGGAAAAGCTCGCAATATTTATTCGCAACTTAGAACAGAACAAAGCAATGATTATGATACTGTAAAAGAACTCATTCTCAAAGGTTATGAGCTGGTTCCAGAAGCATACAGACAACAATTTAGAAGTTGTAGAAAAGAATCTGGCCAGACTCACGTTGAATTTGCAAGAAACGAAGAAAAATTATTTGACAGGTGGTGCTATTCTAAGAAAATAGACCAAAATTATGATAATCTTAGACAACTTATATTAATTGAACAATTCAAAAATTGCATTCAATCTGACATTAAGTCACATTTAGATGAAAAAAATGTTGAAACTATACATGAAGCAGCTCGCTTAGCTGATGATTACTACCTTACACACAAAAATTCTTTCGTTAATAAAGCAAAACCTGCTTCCTCACATCCCCAAAATAAATCTATGTCTGGTGATTCATCTAGCATGTCTAGTCAATCAAATTCACCCAAACCAAAGTCTACTGGTGAAACCAATGTTCAAAACCCCTTATCTCGAGTACATTGTACTTTTTGTAAAAAACCAGGTCACCTTATTTCGGAATGTTTTAGATTAAAAAGGAAGAAGGAACTGAGTGCAGCCAAACCTACAGGGCTCACCAGCCTTCAGCCTAAATCACAGCCTTCTTTTGAGTTAAATTCAATTGTTAAGGCAGAACCAAATTCTGATTCCTGTATGGAGATTTTTGAACCGTTCATGTTGGATGGTTTTGTATCACTTTCAGGTGATATGTGCCCACCTACCCCTATTAAAATTTTAAGAGACACAGGGGCTTCTCAATCTCTTATTTTAGCAGATGTTCTGCCTTTTTCTGAGAAGACTTCGTCTGGTACTAGTGTCCTTATTCAGGGTGTAGAGTGTGGTGTTATTAATGTTCCTCTTCATAAGGTTAATTTGTCCTCAGATTTGGTTACTGGTTCTGTGGTTGTTGGTGTTAAACATTCTTTACCATTTAAAGGTGTACATTTATTGCTAGGCAATGACTTAGCTGGAGATAAGGTTGTTGTTAATCCTCTTGTAACTGACACACCTAATGTAGGTCAAACAGATGATCCTATTTTGCAGGAAATACCTGATTTGTACCCTTCATGTGCAGTAACTCGGGGTATGGCTAAAAAAGCTTCCTTGAAAAATTCAAATGATATTGACTTAACTGATACTTTTGTTGGTCAATATTTCAATGACGAGATTAAAAAGTCTTTTAATCTTAGTCTGCCTGATACTCAGACAGACTCGTCAAAATTTTGTCAGTCATCTCCAAGGTCAAATGACCAAGGTCTTGAAACGCATTCAAAGTCAAAGTTAATCCAGGAACAGCAAAATGATCCTGAGATTTCAAAGTTAATTGATAGGGCATTACCCGAAAAAGAAATGTCTCAGAATCCTGTTTGTTACTATAAAAAGAATGGTATTCTGATGAGAAAATGGCGACCATTTGATGTCCCAGCTGATGATGATTGGGCTGTTCATCACCAAATTGTTGTTCCAAAGTCATATCGCCGTGAAATACTTAGTATAGCCCATGAAAGTCCAATGTCTGGTCATTTAGGTGTAAACAAGACTTATCACAAGATTATGACTCACTTCTTTTGGCCTGGACTTAAATCGGACGTTTCCGAATATTGTAAAAGTTGCCACACTTGTCAAATGGTAGGGAAACCTAACCAAGTTATTCCAAAAGCAAGGTTACAACCCATTCCAGCTTTTGATGAACCTTTCAGTCGGATAATAATAGACTGCGTTGGTCCTTTACCGAAAACTAAGTCAGGTTCTGAATATTTGTTGACAATTATGTGTGCTTCTACTCGCTTCCCAGAAGCAATTCCTTTAAGAAACATTAAGGCAAAGTCAATTATTAAGGCTCTTGTCAAATTCTTTACTTTTGTTGGCCTTCCAAAATCAGTTCAGTCTGATCAAGGATCAAACTTCATGTCAGGCATATTCCAACAGGTTATGCATGAATTAGGTATCAAGCAATATCGTTCAACTGCTTATCATCCTGAAAGTCAAGGTGCTTTAGAAAGATTTCATCAGACCCTAAAGAATATGATAAGGTCATATTGTTTTGATACTGAGAAAAATTGGGATGAAGGTATTCATTTGCTATTATTTGCAGTCAGAGAATCTGTTCAAGAATCTCTTGGCTTTAGCCCCTTTGAGTTAGTTTTTGGTCATTCTGTTCGTGGGCCATTAACAGTCTTAAAAGAGAAATTTCTTGCTGATGATGAAACACCCTTGAACTTGTTACAGTATGTTTCTGACTTCAGAAATAAACTGTCTAGGGCATGTGAGGTTGCTAGGTCAAATCTTAAATCATCTCAGAGCAAAATGAAGGCAAGATATGACAAGCATAGTGTTGATAGGAATTTCGAACCAGGTGATAAAGTCCTTGCTCTTTTGCCAATACCTGGCCGACCCTTACAGGCAAGATATTATGGCCCGTATACTATTGATAAGAAAACAAGTGATTTGAATTATATCATCAATACTCCCGGAAGGCGTAAAAATAAACAAATGTGTCATGTAAACATGTTAAAAAAGTATTTTGACAGAGATAGCTCTATTTCAAAACCAGTTACAGTTGTAAACACTGTCCCACAACAATCAAATATGATTGAATCAGAAGTTAGTTCAGACTTTAGTGAAAAATCTGTTCCTGGTCCACCTAAACTTGAGAACTCTGAAATACTTAAGAATCTTGACGACAAACTTTCACATTTGGAGCCATCTCAACGAGAAGAGCTGAAACAGTTGATTAATGAATATGAACACTTGTTTCCTGACATCCCCACAAGAACTGATAAAATATATCATGATGTCATTGTGGAAGATTCTCAACCAATAAAACAACATCCTTATAGAATGAATCCAGTGAAACAAAAAGCCCTTCAAGATGAAGTGAATTACTTATTGGAGAATGACTTTATTGAACCCAGCCAAAGT
This sequence comes from Fragum whitleyi, assembly GCA_948146395.1. Classification (NCBI taxonomy): domain Eukaryota; kingdom Metazoa; phylum Mollusca; class Bivalvia; order Cardiida; family Cardiidae; genus Fragum; species Fragum whitleyi. The sequence continues at coordinate 5,416,076 of OX411545.1, read as the reverse complement.
AATTACAGTTCACCATGTATATTAGTTCCAAAGCCAAATGGAACATACAGAATGTGTACTGACTATCGAAAAGTGAACTCTGTGACAAAAACTGACTCTTTTCCAATACCAAGAATTGATGACTGTATTGACAAAGTCGGTAATTCTAAATATGTCACCAAATTTGACCTTCTCAAAGGATTCTGGCAAGTTCCGCTCACTGATAGGGCTAAAGAAGTATCAGCATTTGCTACTCCAACTGGTCTGTACCAGTACAAAGTTATGCCGTTTGGGATGAAAAATTCTCCTGCGACGTTTCAGCGGCTTGTAAATATGGTTATAGCTGGCTTAGATGGCTGTGACGCATACATTGATGATGTCATCATCTATACAGATACATGGAGTGACCACCTTCAAAGAATCAAACAATTCTTCGACCGTCTCAGTGAAGCAAAATTGACTGTTAATCTGGGAAAAACAGAATTTTGTCATGCTACTGTTACTTTTTTAGGACATCTTGTGGGACAGGGTCAAGTTAAACCTTTAGAATCTAAGGTCAATGCTATCTCTGAGTTTCCTGTGCCTGCTACTAAAAAGCAACTGATGCGATTTCTTGGTATGGCTGGCTACTATAGAAAGTTTTGTAAGAATTTTTCTATAATAGCTGAACCTTTAACAAATTTATTAAAGAAAAATGTTAAGTTCAAATGGAATGATAACTGTCAAGTTGCCTTTGATCGCTTAAAAGCCATACTAAAGAGCACACCAGTTCTTTTAGCACCTGATTTTTATAAATGTTTCAAATTAGCTGTTGATGCAAGTGATGTTGGTATTGGTGCTGTTCTCTTGCAAGAAGACAATGATGGTATTGATCATCCCGTTTGTTATTTTTCTAAAAAATTAAACAAACATCAGAAAAACTACTCCACCATTGAAAAAGAATGTCTTGCTCTGATTTTGGCAATCCAACATTTTGAAGTTTATTTAACATCTGCAACTTCTCCTATAGTTGTTTTCAGTGACCACAATCCCTTAAGTTTTCTTCACAAACTTAAGAGTAAGAACCAAAGATTATTGAGGTGGAGTTTGTCACTTCAAGAATTTGATCTTGATGTAAGACACATTAAAGGAAAAGACAATATTATACCAGATGCTCTGTCAAGAGTCTAAAATTTTGAATTGTCTTATCTTTAATATAAAATTGAATTTAACAGTACCATTTCACTATATTTTTTGTTTATATGTATGTATATATGTTTGTATATATATCTCTTTTTCAATTCTTTTGATGAAAATTGTTTGTATTTTCATGCTAGATGTGCTGAAATGTTTCAACAAATCATGATATTATCAATTATGTAAAGTATATTATCATTGTATATGCTAAAGATAATACAAAAAGAAAGATTTATTTCATAAACCTTTCTTTTTTCTTTCAAGGGGGAAAGTGTTATGTATAAGCTATAAATAAACCTAATGGTATTTACCATGTCTATTTTTAGAATTAGTCTGGGGATTTTCCAATATCTCTTGACACTTTAAGGTAATAGATATGTAGAAGATTTTAGATCTTTCTAGAAAGGCCTTTTGGAAGGTGATTCAGACTCTAGAGTATTCTTATGTTCTATACTATTCCAGATTGTTCTATAGTATTATATAAAGGGGTTCCTACAGCATTCTTGGTTCACTTGATTTAGACTTATGGTTTCATTTAGTAGTACTGTGTTAAACTAAAAGGGGATTTCTTGTTATCTTAAAAGTGTATTTAAAAGCGTGTTTAATTTTAAATTCGGATATTATTGGACTTATTATTTGTGGACCAGGAACTTAATTGAATTGGATCTAAAATTAGAACTTTAGGATTAAACATTCAAGGTATTGTAAATTGTTTTTGTATTAATTTCATATTGTCAATAATTCTGGTATTATTGTCAATAAATATTGTTAATTGTAAAGTTTGTTGCTGGCTTCTTTGTTCGGGTTACATTGGCACGTAACACCACATGTTTCAAAACATTGCAACTATAGAATTGCAACATTTGACTGATTACAATCCTCCGAAGGCCATCTCGTTGATATTATAGCACTATTACAGTCACTCAAACGCATACTTTTTATAATCTTTGTAATAATTAGCAGAAGTGTAGAATTTCAACCAATCAAATTATTGAGGGGGATTGCAGTGAGGGGTCGAAGATGTGTCATAAAATTATCATAGAGAAATTCAATTAAAACTGGGCACTTATAGGAAAAGGCACCATCTATATTTTAAGTTCCAAACCTCTTTACAGAAATCCTGTATCCACCACTGCAAATGATAAAAATGTTTTTGAAATGATAAAATCAAATTCATTTTCAACTTACTATATTCATTCATTCATTCATTCATTCGTTCGTTCGTTCATTCGTTCGTTCATTCATTCATTCATTCATTCATTCATTCATTCATTCATTCATTCATTCATTCATCCCTCCCTCCCTCCCTCCCTCCCTCCCTCCGTCCATCCGTCCAACCATTCCTCCATCCATCCGTCCATACATCCATTCGTCCGTCATTCCGTCCGTCCATCCATACATCCGTCCGTCGCCGCCGTCATAGCGCAGTTGGTAGCGCGTCGGGCTGTCGAATTTACAGGTCCGGGTTCGATCCCCGACGGCGGCACTCATTCTTTCCGACTATTTGTCTCTCACCAATGGGTTGACAAATCGTAGACCTATGCGTGATAGCAGCTGGAGGCTTGGAAAGAATGTGATGGTTGTACTGGTGAGAGAAATACCAGGAATCCATTGTTAGGTGCTCCAGCCGCCGCGATATAACTTGACTGAAATAATTTTGAAAGCGGCGTTAAACTCCATGTAATCAATCAATCCACCATACGTCCTTCCATACATCAATCCATCCGTCCTTCTATCCGTCCATCCATCCATATGTCCGTCCATCCGTCCGTCCTTCAGTCCATTCGTTTGTTTGTAATTTCGTTCGTTAGTTTGTTCGTCCGTCCGTCTGTTTGTCCGTCTGTCTTACTAGCCGACTTTGAATTCATACGTCAGTCGGTCATGGAACATTCTTAGTACCATAAAAAATCTTCAGTTTGAACATTTTGTATTTAAACAGGTCAATTAGCCCAAATCGAATACCTTTTCACTGTTTTCAGCAAGGTGAAAGGGTTTGTCTAACAAATAATCGATAATGACACCACTTGTCATTCAAGAATCAATATTTCCCTTATTAGGGAATGTCAATAGGCATCTAAGGAATATTGTAACATGCCGAAATATTTTGTTACAGTGTGACAGATATTGTTTGGATATATAATGGCTAAATTTTGAGTGATAGGGAAAGACTATCAATGCCGATTTACCGAGCGATTTTGTTCGCATAAACAAACAAAACATAAACCTTATTTTTTTTATAATAATAAGATATTAAAGAAAAAAAATAATCAGAATCAGATAAAATCAAGATATATCAGCGGTAAAAATGATGAAATGTTTGCAAAAAATAAACCAAATCGATGTTATTCTTTTTTGATAGTGGTGTTTTCAAAGCATGGTTATTAATTCTAAATTCGTGTTATTTTCTTTATAAACATGTTTTCTGAAAAGTTCGAATGATTTACTTTTCAAAAATGTATTGTTTTGATACCTTTTTCCTCAAGTAAAGCGAAAAACGTGATTTAGATTGGGCAATATTTACATAAATTAAATAGAGCGAGGCGATTCAACGCCAACCATTTTTATTGGCTATTGGGCTATGACGTCATACCGAAGATCCCTATAAAGGCACTCATCCTGAGGGTGCAAGTCAAAACGACCCAAAGTCAAAACGGCCCAGAGTCAAAACCGCCCGCATTTCAGTCAAAACGGCCGGTAATTTGGTCACAACGGCCCAAAGCAGATTTTACATTCGGTCCAATGGCACTTTGATTCAGGATCTTATAACAACAAGTATATCACCATAATAAATAATCCACAAGGTAGTGCAGCTGCCATGTTTAAGAGAACGGATGTTTTTACAAGCATCTTTGGCTTCCATCTCAGGACGTGTTTACTTGTGAGAATCGAGAACCAAATTGCTTGTTAAAAACATCTGTTCCCTTAGTAAATGACGACTGCACTACCTTGTGTATTATTTATTATAGTGATAATTGTAAGTTTTTCATAAAATCCTGAATCCAAGTGCCTGTGATTCGGTCAAAACGGCCCAAATAGAAATTTTCTCTCAAATAACTCTTTGAAATTATATAGCAAACTTGTTTTCTTATTATAACATATAAGATTAATGTCAACGATTACGCCATTCCTAGTTTTCGTCCTACTTAGCACCTTTTCCTTCTTCGAATTTTTAATATAAATTCTCGAATACTGAAAGAAAGGGGTTCTTGAAAATCGAATGTTTTCGACTGTTGTAACTTATTGGCAAAGTTCTACTTGCGTGTAAAGTTTTTTTTTATTGTGTTACAATTTATAATAATCATTACTAATCTTATTGTTCATAACTATCACAGAAAAGACATCTAGTAAAATATAAATTCCCCTTGAAAAGATTCATGTAAAATTGTTTAGATGATAAAGAGAAATCAAATGTTGGTAAACTTCAAAATCTTACAAACTTTTTCCTTGTGAAAGTTGCCTATTCTATATCATGAACCTCTATGTTAATAGTGTATTTTTATGTGGATTATGAATACGGTCGGAAACAGGGCATATTAGGGAAAATGTGTAATTTCTGAAAAATTTGGATGTTCTTTATTTTTATTGTTTTTGGTAGACCTTAAGTTCCGTGTATATGTAGTGCCAGAATAAAGTTTTGTTTCTCCCTCAGTCCTTTTAACTTAAACTGAACTACAACATATCATGTCTTATTTATAATATCATTGTATCAACTTTCTATAAGAAAGATCATCGGCTTTGTAAATTGGTATTTTTTCCTGATTTGGGGAAAATTGCACTTTTTGGCATGTGGAAGGGTAATTTTAAGGTTTAATCACATTGATGTATATACTATACATTTAAATCGTGTTTAAAGTAATTTTCGGGATTGAATTCAGTGCTTTAAAAGTGTGATCACACTGGACTATATTTTCCCACCTAATCCAAAGCGGCTTAAATGTTTGGGCCGTTTTGACCGATTGTCAAAACTGATTTGGGCCGTTTTGACCAAATTACGGGCTGTTTGGACTATGGGCCTTTTTGACTGTAAACCCATCCTGTACAGGGCAGTTGACTTGATAAAGAAACTTGTCCTGATTTGATGGTCACTGGCCCTTTGATAGGCCTAGGGGTCTTTGAAAAAAATGTCATTTGTTCAAAAGTCATTTTTAAATGTAGACAAAGCGAAGTATAAGATTTACGTCTAAAAACTTAAATTCTTGGCATCTAACAATGCTCCAGATAATTTCAAATGCCATCAGTACAGTACTGATTGAAATAAATTTAAATCAGTACCTGGTATTTGGGATCAGTACACAGAACTTTCGGTAAAGAGCAAATGGAAGAGATGTGAATTTTTGTTTCTTTATTATAACCTATAAAATAAGTTTTTGTTCCTGAACCTCTTTAACAACAATACAGCAACCCTTTCATTGAATATAGACTTTTCTGTCCTTTTTTAATCATTGAGCTTAGAAACTGAAAATTCCTTTTTTTATGCCCCCGATAGGGAGGCATCATAAATTTGACTTGTCCGTCCGTCTGTCCGTCCGTCCGTCATTCCGTCCAAAAACTTTAACATTGGCCATAACTTCTAAATCAAAGCGGTGTCGGGGGCATTGTCATCTTACAGTGACAGCTCTTGTTTGTATATAAATTTAATAATTGAGACAGTTAAGAACAGAAAAAATATCCCCCTATCCCCAAATGGATCATACAAATATTATATGGTTTTTATTTGTATTGAATCTTCTTAAATCCTTAAACTGTTGTTTTAATTTTCTCATTTTTTTTTTTTTTTTGTATTTTGAAACTTCAATTAGTCCTAGTTGGCAGCAAATCATCATCTTAATATTTTAAAAAATACGCAATCTACTTAAACCAGGGTGAGCATCAGAAGGTGGAGTCTACTTTCACTTGACTTTCTGTCAGAAGAACAATTGCAATTTCATTTTAAATCAACATTATAACATAGGATCAAAACTGATGAATTATGGTGAATAATCAATTTTGAACCGTAGATTCCTGATCAGTAGTCATTTTTACTCAGATTGTAGATATCTCTTGTCCAAGCAGACATTCAAACCTAGCTGCTTGCTGCAAACCTTTTCGTTTTAGGGTCCCTTCATTTTACTGCCTGAACTTTTTTTCATTGATGGAGTATGTTATTTCATCCATTAACGATTTGATGACTTGTCTGAAATTTAGCGAGACCTTATGAGTAAACCATTGAAAAAGATTCCAATGACGTATGGTGTTTTACTGTGGTTAAGCATAATTTTGCGGTGACACAAATTGAAAATTTAGGTCAGCAGATCAGCTGGTCTCGCATCTTTAACGACAAAAAATTTATAAGGGTCCCTATGTGGGGTACCGCACTGTTTACAAATTATTTTCCCATAGTCCTCATTCCATTGTCGCGGGAATAGTCGAAAACGATAGGTCACTTCCCCATGCACATTTATAACTTTACTAGCAATTCGGAACCTCCAGCGATGCTACGCATTCGTACTCAAAAATATCCGTACACGTCCAAAACAATATGTATCTTTTACAGAGTTTTGCTAAAAATTATGTGTAACGAGTAATTTTACATCCGTAAAATACGGAAAAACAGACCTTATCTAGAGCTCTGATCTAAGGCCTTTAAAATCATTCAGGGGAGTGAAATATTTTATTCATACACATACATTGCCTTGGATTTTTTCATGTACAATTCTATGATTATAGCTTTATGCAACAAAAGAAAAAGTAGATATAAACAAAATGTGATTTTATTCCCTTCATCATTTATTCCCTGGATATTGCTGTTGATAAATATTCAGGACATACAGGTACAGGGTAATATCATGTATAAATAGGAAGTTTATTATCAGAAATTAAGGACAGCAAGCTGTTCCATTTACAAACCAAGTACTCTATGACCTTGGCGATCAAGTACCTGTTTGTTTGTTTGAATGTGTTTTTTTTCCTCTTTCAACAATCTTAGTAATATTACGGAGGCTAGAGCGCCTAACAATGGATTCCTGGTATAACTCACACCAGTACTACCATTACATTCTTTCCAAGCCTCCAGCTGCGGTCCCGCATAGGTCTGCCATTACCAACCAATTGGTGAGAGACAAAGTTTCGGAAAGAATGAGTGCTGCCGTCAGAATAAATATTTTAAAAACTTTTCTATAATTAAACTACTATTCTCAGAGTTCGACACTAACCTACCGACTTTATCTGCCTGTTGCTCGGTCTGGTCGGGTTGAACCCGCCAGATACAAGCCCAACTAGTCGTCCTAATTTCAAATCTACATTCGTCCTGTATAAATTCATTCGTTTACGATAGCAAACTGAGCTTTTTTCTTGTTGAAAAGGAGATTGTCCTCGATGATTGATTTACTTTTCTATCATATCTGCTTTGGACACACGCGCATAACCAGCCCGGGAAATCCCTCACGACTGGCTCCTGTTTTTATCTCTTCGTTGAAAATGAGAATCATTTATTTTGGGATCCCAACTTTTACGGATGTCGTTATACAAAAAATGTGGCAAAAAAACGCACATTTCTTACTTTTACAGAAATCATAAAGGTTTTGATATCATGTGTAGCAATTTTGATTAAGTAATTCCGGCCCTCTTTCATAATACGCAGAAACAGGGTTTGCTAAATAAAGTAACATTTCCAAGGTGAAGGGCGTCCAAAACGAGGCCAAAACAACAAACTGCACATGCCCTATTTTCTCAATGCATGAAAAAGCTGTCAATTGTCATTTATAGTGACATCATTTTTTCATAGCACAGAGGGATATTTGTTTTGTGTTATTTAGAAAACGAGAAATTTTCGAGGCTAGGTTTTACGATAATAGAGTCAGAACGCTTTGTGGATGTTTACATTAATGATTTGACAAAATGTCAGGTAGACTTTGCTGCTCGTTTTACGATTATGTCATGAAGTACAACCACTGTTAACTTTGTTTGTTCTTGAAATTTACTTAGCAACTGAACTCTCAATTTTATTTATTATGAAATCAGACTGCAAATTATAAAATTGGTTCAACAGTTACTTTTTTGTCTTTGTTACCTAGTACCAACTACCTACAAGTTCATAATTAATATTTTGTCAAAACCATTTAGTAAGTGTTCAAGGTGAAAAAAATTGGAATAGTTTGGTATAGTCTGAAGAAAACCACGTAATTATGCATTTCCTTACTTCTGATACAAACAATTGGTCAGGACCAGTGAACATTTGGTATGGGCCAGCAGCATGAGGCAGCAACAAGCCTGACTGTCTGGCAGCTAATAAAAATTAATGTCAAACCCTGATTCTAATTATTAGCTATAAGCTAGGTGAGCTATTGTGATCATTCAATGTCCGTCGTCCGTCATCCATAATTTCTTTAAACATCTTCTCCTAAACCGGTGGGCAAATCTTGATGAAACTTAGCAGGGATGTTCCTTGGGTAAAGCTCTACCAAAGTTGTTCAAATAAATTAAATCCAACCTTTACTTTCCCTTAACCCTTAACAAAAAGGATGAAAATAGGAAAATCTTCAAAAATCCTTTTCTCTGAAACCAGAAGGCGGACAGCTTTCATATTTAGTATGTAGCATCATCTAGTGGACCTCTACCAAGTTTGTTCATATCAATACCCTGGGGTCACATTTGAGCTCCACCCGGGTGCATCCCTTTTTACATAGAAACAAAGAGTGAAAAGGCATATCCTTCTGGTATTGATCTGATGTAGAAATTATCTCCTTGTTGACATCTGCTTATTAAATTAATGTGATGTCCCAGGGGTCAAAGAGACTCAGGTGAGATTTCTAGGACCATCATGGTCCTCTTGTTTTTAAAATCTATTTAATTGGGCAACACATATAATAATATGCTTATTGATTTAGTGAACAAGGCCATATCATGAAAAAAGTGGCCTTATTCTAAAATTGAAAAGGAGACAACTCTCCATTGGTTAAGTTGATACTTTCAAAGGTTAATCTTTCATCTCCTGAACAGGAGCACAATTCCATTCCATTCATTCTTATGATGCACCATTACAGTATAAGGGGGTTTTCATTTTCATGATAAACCTTTTTTAGTGGCGTATTTTGTGTCAACAGCACTCTTGTTCCATAAAACTAGTTCTTTTCTTCCAGCTATATCAAGTTCCACATAAAGGACTGTGAGCTAAGCCAGGGAACAATCAGAGAACCGTGGTCCAAACACCATGTAGAAACATCAACAGGGGATACAGAGAAAGCTCAAGAGCCTAATACAGGGTTGGTAACCTTTTTATGCTTGCCACCTGCCCATCATTTTACCATTTCTTCAACACTATTTCAGGTTACAATATGCTTTTATTTGGGCTATTTTGAAGTTACTCGGCAATCTCAATCTGTATCTTTTAAGGTCAAAGAAGTATGAAAAGGTCAAGGTCAGTTATTGAGGACAAATTCTGAAATAATTTCCGCTTTTTGGGCATTTGTGTATACAAACCTTGTCACACTGAAATAAACCTTGGCAAAATTGTAATGAAATAAAAGTGTTGAAAATACTTGGTGCCTTTTTCATAAGTCATTAGGGTTTTTTATGCCCCCGATAGGGAGGCATCATAAATTTGACTTGTCCGTCTGTCCGTCTGTCCGTCCGTCCGTCATTCCGTCCAAAAACTTTAACATTGGCCATAACTTCTAAATCAAAGCGGTGTCGGGGGCATTGTCATCTTACAGTGACAGCTCTTGTTTGAAAAAAAAAAATCCTTACTATTCTAAGGTAAAACAGGTGGTATAGATGAAGGTCAGACTGCATACATTGTGGAATAATCTTTGTGACCTCCTGCTAACTTAGAAATATTCTTGGGTCAGCTTTGAAACGGCTGATAAAGTTCTTCTATGTAGGCCTAGTGTTATTGCATTCATAATAATAAAAGAGTTTTGTCCTTTAAGGTAGTGGACCTGTAATAGTTCCACAACATTTCGGACAAAATATCCATTTACAATGTTCAGTGAGGTTTCCTAATGAAAATCATTAAGAAACTTTGGTTAACACTGTTAAAGTTCCTTACCTCTGAGACATTGCAAAACTAATAGGGGTCCACTACCTTAAATATTGTACAATATTTTAATGCCGCAACATGGATAGATCAGGGAAACATTGTTTTCGGCATAATTTCAAGGTCATGACTCGTGCGTCAATGTCAAGGTAATTTTCACGGTCAAATTTGTGTTTAAAAATTTTAACTCTAACATTTGTCAAAAGACTCATAACTAAAGATATGATTAGTGAATAGTGATAGTCTTGATATTTCACATGTGTATTGCTTTGGACAAGATCTTTTTATGTGGATAACAAAGTTAAGGTCATGGTCATTCCATCAAGAACCCTTTACTTCAATATAAAAATTTAACATTGAACATAATTTTTGAGTCACCATATTTCACATATGTATTGCTTGTGACAAGATGTTCTGTTGGTACTAATTTCAATATTGGTCAACATTTTTTTCCATGGTCTACTTTATTTCTGTATTAAAAAGACCTGTTTTGAAATAATGGCAGTTACGTCAGCATCTTGTGTAAACTCTTGCCAAAAAATTTATTAGATTAAATCACAGTTCTTTTTATCTTTTTACACACAATCAAAGGTGGCCATCACCAATCAATTTCAAATATAATTCTGATACAGGTCTGAAAAGGAAGAGAATTCCACAAAGTTTGTAACTTTACATTCCAATTAAACTAAAAACTAGGAATTTTAAAGCCTGTCATTACAGTGATGTTGATTTATGACTGAAAACAATGTGGTAGCAGTCATGACCATCTATATTTTCCTTCTTTAATCTTTGATTTAGAAAGGATGACAGCTGACTGTAAAAAATGACATACAATGCAGTGCTCTCAATAAGCAGACGTTGACGTAATATACGTCCAGAATTTCAGAAATTATGTCTGGAAAATCAAATCCAGACACAAAAATTGTCCCAGATAATTCTGCATAAGGGTAAATATTTAAAGTTTAGATACAGCTGCCAGTACATTTATTTGTACACTGCATAGAACCTTTGCCACCCTTGGAATGATAGTACGAGAAAAATAAAGCTGCATTAATCATCAGTTTCTGTAAAAGATCTATCGCAGGATGCCAAAACATCGTAACTTAAGTTTGAGTAAGTGGTATTATCTTAGCCCATTGCGCAAGATACAACTAAGGACCGATTCAAAATAGAAAATCCACAGTTTCTCATATAAGTTTTATGATTTATTTAATGAAAGTAATAAATGATGATTTTGCAACCAAAGCTTGTACCTACAGCTTAAAGTAAAAGCTAGAAAATGGAAGTTGTTTATTTTTACCAAACTACCCAGAACGATGGATTTTGGAGCAAAATCTAAACTTACCTTTAATAAGGAAACAAGCAGTTACAAATTGTGCAGGAAAAGGAAGGTGTGTGTTGGATGGGGGGAGGATAAAAATTCTTTAATTCATAAAAAAATCCTTAAATTCCAACATGGAATTACAAATTTCCTGATTTTGGCCCTTATTGAGAGCACTGTACAATGAATTAATAAATGAATATTCATTTTTGCACTTAAAAGATCAAGAGAATGTGGTCTAACTTATTGAAAGAAAGGGTTATCAATTTGTATCATATTTGACGTAAAATAAAAAAAAGGAATTTCCACATTTTGCACAAACTTAAACATCTTCTTCAACTTAATGGAAAGTAACCAATGAAAGATATTGCTTTATGTTGATAAAGTCTACATATCTATATCATTGATAGGTGACTAGAATGTCATATTTACAGCCTTTTTAAAGCTGTAGCAGAGTTTTCGACAGTAAGGGGAGTCTGAGACTCCTAGTTTACCACTGAGGGCTCATTCCACTTACAAGTAAGGGGTCCAACGGACTCCAAGGGTCATATGAGAATATTTTGAAAAAACAATTGCACAGGGCAGTTTTCTTTTCAACCCTTGCCAGGACTTAGATTTGTTCACTACGAAAGTTGTTGAAGAAAACGTTTTCTTGCATCCCATAGTGTTTTGAAAAAATCCTCTTCAGAAGAACATTGTGGAAAAAAAGAATTTGCTTATAACAAGCAATTTCTTCTTTTCCACAATGTTCTCCCATTATGAAAATTTGGACTCCTTACTTTAAGCTTGGATTCCTTGAATTTTTGTGTTAGGAGTCTGATGGACTCCTTATTCTCAGGTGTTAGTTATGGCCCTTGTGTAGATTTGACATTTTGGTCCCCTACATGTTGTATTAATTTCCATTGGTTAGTTAAGTTTTAATCACAATCTCTTTACAGTCAGCAGACAGAAATTAAGATGGAATGTGACCCTTACAAGGAATCACAGGCTACCATTACAACTGATGTAAGTTTGGAGACAAGAGTACCAGTAACTGATACAGAGACAGACACTCACAAAAATGATATTGGTGTAAAAATTAACAATCAAATAGGAACAAATGTTAATCATCATTCCAGTACAAGTGTGCTACATACAGAAAGTTCAAATGACAGCAATAATAGTAATATGGACATACAGAGGGGTGCATATGGTAGTCTTTTAGATTTATATAAGGATACAAAACAAGACACAAACAGTGAAAATAGAGACTTAAGGACTGGACAGAATATGAGAACTCAAACAGTAAGGAATAGTGATAATGGTGGTGCTAGCTCAACAGAGTGTGGACAAACAACAAGTCAGCAAGAGGAAAGGTAAGATTTAAGCCAGGGGTGTGGAAATATATTTTTTTCTAATTGTCCTGGATCAAAATGAACTTGTCCACAAAAAAAATGGAATGGTAAATATTGAGAAATCATTGTTTTTAAATAAGAAAATTTTTTCCAATTGTCCTGGATCAAAATGGACTTTTCCCCAAAAAATTGGAATGGTAAATATTGAGAAATCATTGTTTTTAATGAAGAAAATGCTGTAATGCAGCATTTTCTTCAATAAAAACAATGTTTTGTACCCTTTGATGCAAACATTAGAAGAACTTTTGTCCTAGATCTTTTAAGTACTGTTCCAAGATTTGCTCTGGTATTTACTTGTCTATGGGCAAGTAGCCCAGAAAAATGTACTTGCCTGAAAGTGGAAAAGCTTGTGTCAGACAAGTCAGGCATGGGAATTCCACACCCCTGTTTAAGCCAACTTCAGGGCTTGTGTTAACCTTTAAAATTTAGAGGGCATTGACCCATAGAGCAATGGTTAGCTATAGTTTGGAAGTAAGGTAACAATGTCCCCTTAGTAAAATAAGGGAACATCTACACAATTAGTGGGTCATACTTATAATCTATCTACCAGGGTTATGTAATCAAGGGGAGAGTGTCTCCATGTTCAAAGTCAACTGGGGACATCTCCAACTTTTTGGGGCAATGGTGAAAAATTGCAAACTTGGCATATCATTGATAGAGCATGAATTATGAAGGGTTAAAATTGTGTTTGAATGGATCAAATAATCGAAAACTCAGGAAAATAGAAGAATTCGATTTATAATATGAGCCACGTCGTGGGAGTGAAATAAAACGGTTGAATATTTTTGATGTTACACGGGTGTTATTACAGTGGAATAACTCTGCAAATGAGCTCAGAGCAAATAGCAACGTTATTTTGTTACCGCGAATATGACGTCATAATCTATATTTTGTGATTTCAGTTTTTCCAAAGGCTGTATAAGTTTCGCGGAAAATTGAAATGTTGAATTTCAATAATTTTGGTGATTTTTCGTAAAAAATCGGGTCATATTATAAATAGAATGTAAGATTGTGTCTGCAAATTGTGACAACGACATGAACAGAACAAAAAGGGTTAACATCAATTTCATTTCACTCGTATCATTTATATACAATTTGTGTCTTTCTATATTGTTTTATTCTACCAATCCAAGGAGCTATAACAATATTTGTAATTTCATGTTTGTAAACTGGGCCGTTGGCCTATATTACTTCAATAAAATATATGTTATGTTATGTTATGTATTTGAGCTCATGAAATACAGAATTTATTAAACTTGTCATCTAAAACAGGAAAAAATCAGCGCAGCCTCTTTTATATCTGTTTATTGATGACTCGTTTAATAAATTCTGTATACAGTCACACATTACAGTTATGTTATTTGTTATAACTAAATATTATCCTTTATTTTAATACATTTATTATCATGTTTTATTCCTATAATTAACTATGTTATGTAAATAAACCTTGGTTGGAGAATAATATTTATCTTATCTCTTATCATATTATTACAGCATAAATGCAGCTTAAATCTCAAGTTAAGGCTTGAGTAAATTCTCAGGCTAGAATGAGAAAAGTTTTATATTATTTGGCTCTGATCATTGTAGCCCAAAAGAAGGAATGCCTACAACAGTTATGTGTGGAGATGAAGTGATAACAATAAAAGTTGAAGAGCACGATGATACGGAGGCCCAAAGTGAACCAAAGGAGAAACCAGCCACCAGTTCTTCTCAGTCTGCTACTGGAACATCTAGACAGTAAGTCCTAGATCATTTAGTGAGCCTTTGTGTGACGTTTCCAACATTTTAGATGTGTGACAGGCACAAACATTGAGCATCTAAGACAGCATCAAACTGTAATAAGAATGTTTGCTGGCCATCTGAAGAAGGGTTAAAATCTTATTGTATTTCACCTAATAGACATGCTCTCCATAATAAATGTGCCCCTCCATAAAATGTAGTTCCCAGGCCCTTGACTATCTGACCAACCCAAAACTCAACTGTCTGTGGTGAAAAAATCCAGTATCAAACTTAGTTTTATCAGAACACAAAGATAAATAAATAATGGTTTAACTATCATCCATCCCTATCAGAATTAGGATGATTGCATGATTGATGTTCATCTTCAAAAGATCACTCTGGAAGCTACCGTCATAGCATAAGTGGTAGCGCATCAGACTGTCAATCTAGAGGTCCCGGGTTCGATCCTGACGGCGGCACTCTTTCCGACTATTTGTCTCTCACCAAGGGTTGATAATCGTAGACCTATGTGAGATAGCAGCTGGAGGCTAGGAAAGGATGTGATGGTTGTACTGGTGAGAGAATTACCAGAAATCCATTGTAAGGTGCTCCAGCTGTCTCAATTTAACTGAAAAATTATCGAAAGCAGTGTAAAACTCCATTCATTAAATCAATCAAAAGATCATGTGCAAAATCATGCATTTTTCTGGAAGCAGGTGAGGTAAAAATGCAACACAGAATTTTAACTAATTCTCGTAATACATAAGGTGTAACATAAAATGTCAAACATCAATTTCCTTATTTTTTTTTTACTCCAACTATGTAAGTGAAATACAATTCTTCATAAGTTACATGCAAACAAATTCTCCTTTCTTCACATTGTTACAGACATATTAATGAAATGATTTTACCTTCTTCAAATACCAAATTAAATCAGAGTCAAAGGATTGAATGTGAGTCAAAATTCATAATGATAACCCTTGTCATGCTAAACCCGGAATATTCCTGCTTATGCAGGAGCAATAGACAAACATCAGCCTGCATACATGTGCAGTCTGATGTTAGTCTACACCACCTGTTTCTCACTTTCAAACCAGAATTGTCAATAGATTTAGTTTTTCAAATAAAAATTGACCTACAGTTATTACTTTCAGTGCTTTTTGACCTTTGATTTTGATGCAAATATTTAGCCAAAATTTATTCGGCATGACAAGGGTTAAAAACAAGAGAACCCATGAAATCTCATGTGTAATTGATTTTAAAAGTGATGTTGCTGTTCAAGAATCTGGGGACTTCAAAGGGTGCCAGCAAACTGACCCAGCTAGCTCCTGACATGTGTTTTCTATACAGCATGCTTTTGTCTCCAGTACTGAGTGCGTTTAAACATCACAAAATTTTAGAATTAAAGACAGGATTATATATTTTATTCATGAAAAGGTAATAATTGATTATGTCTCTTTATCCATTGGCAGCAGAACATTGAAATCTGTATTCGTCTAGAACTTCCTATCCTGTACAAAAACAAATTCTCAACTTCTGCTTCCACATTTTTATGCCCCCGTATCGAGAGATCAGGGGCATATTGTTTTACTCATGTCCGTCTGTCTGTCTGTCCGTCCGTCTGTCAGAAAACTTAACCCGAAAACTTAACCTTTGCCTTATCGAGAGATCGCTGTTACGGGGGCATTTGTGTTTCACAAACACATCTTGTTTTGCTTTTGGAAGCTGCAATTAATTCTTTTATTCAATAATTATGATTAGGTTGGCAGTTTGCAAGTGTTAAGTACCATAATTTTCCGAATTGAATTGAGTTTTTGGAATTAAGGAAAATGGGTCTGAAATAATTGTGCCCCCATGATTTTGCATTGTGCCTGGGTGTGTCTATTAGGTGAAATACTGTATCTATGTACAGACTGCGTAGGAAAGACTGGTCAGTCTATGCTGGCCTGTGGCTTTGCTCTGTGGACATGATAAATTGTTGGAAATGCCATGCATAGGTTCATATTAACTTATAATGTTGGACAAGAACTAAAGAAAAATGGGTGAGTAGGATAAAACCCCACAGGGACAAAACCCCACAACCAAAATTTTGTAGAGTTGACAAAACCTCACACCTCCTATTTGTCTATTTGTTCCATTATTTTCAGAGTGGATAATACCCCATTCTATAGATTATACAGTCTACATGTCTAATGATAGAATTCTGAACAGAAAGTATGATTCAAAATGGTATTTTCTTTAGGGCATTGATATTAACGTGTCCAACAACTAGTCTACTTCAAAATAGCTCTGCATAATACAGAATATTCAATCCTTCAAAGATTCTTCTGTGTATTTGCATGTAATTTCTACCCAATTTACCCAACATTTAATGCATAAAGACATGAAAGAAATGTTTCGAACATCTCTTTATCAATATAGCCAAGACATTCATGTGGTGTTATAGCCAGTTTATTCACATTACAACCATGTTGAAATCTACACTAGGTTGAAAAACTTTGTAGCTAGTATAGACTTACTCTGTGAGGAAGATTGGTCAATAATTTGATTCAACCTTTGCATATTTCACCTTTGGTCTTAATTTGATTAATAGTTTTAACAACAAATTAAGATGAAATTGGTAAGACCAATTAATGATGAGAAATAGAAAAAAAGTTAATTAAACCTAAGATGGTGATTATTCATAAGTATTGAGATTGTATTAGTGAAAAATCTTGCATTTCTGCATTCATGACTTAAGGTTCATGTAAAGAGTTTGAGACCCAATATTTAGGGCACTTCATTAGCCAAGAAAAAGCACTATGTCCAGGTATATTATATATCAAAATGAAGGTATTCATGAGCACATGCAGTTAGGCAACATAAGACCGCCATAGCTATAGCGGTATAGCCAAAACATTGTGGAAAAGGGTCATTTTGTACAGAACAAGCAACTGCATGACGGTTGCATAAAATTGCCCCGTATTTTAACATAGTAAAGTCTGAAGTACCATCCAGGTAGTGCTACAGCCGTTGATATAAAACTCAGTCTCAAAAGGCCCTTTTGAAACAATCGATTTCCATTTATTTTGTCAACAAACATATCAAACCGGTTTGGCCTGTTTTCAAAATATATGTAAGGTATGGTGCAATGTCACTCCATAATATTGTGAAATATTTTCTGTGATTTATTTCAAATTATAGTTTTTTTTTAATTCAATGATCTACAGTATTACTATATATTTATCATTCTGTGAAATAGAAATTGATATATTGCTAAACAACCTTACAGGTATATAAACAATAAATGTCTATTTATGTTGTGATAGCACACCATACCCTAAAAAGATCTACACGTTTACAAAATTAGAATGACATATATGACATATGTGTGTATAAAATAAGTCAAAATGAATTGCTTGCATAACTACGTTTTGGGGCTGAGTTTTATACCAATGGTTGTAGCACTACCTGGATGGTACTTTGGGCTAGACTTTATTAAAATATGAGCCAATTTTATCCAACAGTCATGCAGTTGCTTGTTCTGTACAAAATGACCCTTTTCCACAATGTTTGGCTATACCGCTATAGTTATAACAGTCTTATGTTTTTCAACTGCTTGTGCTCATAAATAGCTTCATTTTGATATATAATATTCCTGGACATACTGCTTTTTCTTGGCAAATGAATGCCCTTAAAATTTGGTCTCAAACACTTTACATGAACCTTAATGCTTTTTAATCAGGACTCGAAAATGACATTATCTCCTCTTTTTGTAGAGATGTTCATGCTTACAAATCTGCTAACTAAGACTAAATATTCAATTTTAAGTTAGTTACTTATCTGCCGAAAAAGTATTTAAAGTTAAATGCAATTACTGTTGAATTTTATTCTTCTATTTAACCGAAAGGTCAGTGCAACCCTATGGTAAGTGCCTGTATGTTTATAGGCACTTACAATAGTGTTGCACTAAACTCTGAAATTACTCAATTAGGATGCTATGCAAACATAACAGACAGCCTTTATTCCCAACTTTGTTCTTAGTGCTCCAGCTACAAGGATATGACTAAGAGATTGTAAAAAGTGGTGTTAAACACCATACTGTTATGGGAGACCACTCCCACCATTGTCCTGCATAGCTTCGTAGGTTTAAATACAATGTCTGGCACCTGCGTCAGGGAAGATCTTCTTTTGCTCAGTGGCTAGGGCATTGAACTTGTAAACCAATTATTTAAATATTGTTGTCCGCGTGGTACACCAGCTCACATCAGATAACTTTCAGCTATGTTTCAGTTGAGGACAGTTCATACGTAACATGGGGGCTCTTCTGAGATTGGACATTGAGCAATTTATGTTGGCATTGTACTGACTTGGTTAATTCAGAAAGCTCATTATTGCCTAGATAGGCTTATCATCAATATGTGATGACTCTTAAGGGGGAGTGTGTTATGGGAGACCACTCTCACCACTGTTCTGCATAGCTCTGTAGGTTTAAATACAATGTCTGACACCTGCGTCAGGGAAGATCTTTTTTGCTCAGTGGCTAGCGCATTGAACTTGTAAACAAATTAATTGAATATTGTTGTCAGCGTGGGTTCAACAGCAGCTCACCTTGGATATTTTTTAGCTATGCTTGGTTGAGGACAGTTCGTAACAATACAAACAAATCAAACAAAACAAATAATTGTAAGCCATAAATCTGATAAATAACTGTGAATCAGAGCTACAGATAGTAGACCCAGGATAATTGACAGAGTTTTCATTCTTGCCAAATCTTGCATGAAACATGTAATTTTGAAGAAAATGACGTACAGAATTACGACCTGTAAGTAATTTCATGCACAAAAATTTGCACCACATTGTTCATATTTTGCACGATGATAGGTTTCATGGATATATATCTACTTGCGACTGAGGTCACTTCAATGTTATAGAATAGCAAGACATTATCACACTTATATTAAGACAAATTCTCTCATGACACTCAAAATTGTGTCCATAAAAAGTATATTATCCCATCATGGTAAGATGAATATCATTAGTCATGAAAATTTCCCATGTTGGCTGGTCAATTCCATGCTTTTCAATTCATCAATGAAATCACTCATATTTTAGATGCTTTCATAATGTGATGTGAAAAAGGTAGTAAATTCTTCCAACCCAAATGGTTTGCCAAGTTTTTCTGGTTTAGATTGGACAAGAATGATGCATTGTAAATGCATTGTATCAAGTGTGAACAGTTTTGCACAAAACACTCATCGTCTAGAATTGTTTAAATACGATTACTGACATATTTTGAATAAAATGGTTTCTACCTTTCATACTTTCATCATATGAAAGCATAATTGCAAAATTGATTAGGAATTATCAGGTTTTAGTTTAAACATATTTTATTCAAATAATTTTCATGTTATATATATATATATATATATATGTTTACAATGTATATAAACTGATTAGAATGAATGCTAGGAGCTTATATTGTTCTTCTCCAAATAGCCGCCGTCATAGCGCAGTTGGTAGCGCGTTGGACTGTCAATCTAGAGGTCCTGGGTTCGATCCCTGACAGCGGCACTCATTCTTTACGACTATTTGTCTCTCACCAATGGGTTGATAATCGTAGACCTATGTGAGATAGTAGCTGGAGGCTAGTAAAGAATGTGGTGGTTGTACTTGTGAGAGAAATACCAGGAAACCATTGTTAGGTGCTCCAGCCGCGCAATATAACTGAAATAATGTTGAAAGCGGCGTTAAACTCCATTCAATCAATCAATCTTCTCCAAATAACCAGTTCATTTTTCATACGTTGTGATCTGAATTGAATAAATAATAAGAGTATATGAAAATAAATACAATAAATTTTAGATGGTTGATGTAACACTATAATAGCTATTTGAAATATAGAAAAAAGAAAAAGATGAAGTGGAAATAACAATGATTTGGCTGGGCGGTGGTGTTGGTGTTTGGGACAAGATTGTTTAACACACAAATTGTCTCCTATGTTATGCCAAGCAGCACTTATAACAGGATTCGTGTCGAATGTTAAAATTTGAAATTAAGTGAAAATATATCTACATATTAAACAAAACATGTATACATATAGATCAGTGCTCTCAATAAGCGGACGTCGACGTAATATACGTCCAGAATTTCAGAAATAACGTCCGGAAAATCAGACCCGGGCGTAAAAAAAACGTCCGAGATTCAAGAAAAACATCCTGTAATTTGAACCCGGATGTTTTACGAATTAAAGTCTACAAAGTAAGTCCACGCATGCAAAAAATCGATAATCAACGCGAGCATACACATTGCAGCTGACCAAAACAAGTCATGTGTAACGTGAGGTGTAATTGACTGTCGCTATGTCTTTGATTACGCAATCTTGTCGGGTTAGCGACGCCCCATTACCGCTTCTGTCATTACCTGTCTTTGTCGGATGCAGATCGCGAGTCCGTTGCAAGGCCTTTTGAAACAAGGAAAATTCAAATCAGGGGAATATTCGTGGATCAAACGTTATTCATACAGCCCTGACCGATAAAATTTCGAGATATCACTTTCTAAAAGTCTAACAATAGATCTACGGATAAATTATCCGAAGTGATTAAAGACGCTACCGGAAATAATTCCCGAAAAGGTCAATCGACTGTCCTCGTTTATATACGGCATCTTCGGGTAACAGGGGAAAATCCCAATGACGTAATTTAAGTTGTCTGCAACAATATGTCTGACGAGAGATTTGAAATGACGAAGTTTTCTAATTTTCCTTTATTCAGATAATCCTGCGTAAGTTTAAATAAGTTTACATAAAACTGCCAGTACATTTAATTGCACACTACCTAGAACGTTCGTACCCTTGGAACGACAGGGCGAGAAAAATAAAGTTGCATTAATGTGCGTAAAATCACCGGATACCAAAACGTCGTAACTAAAAGTTGAGTAAGCCGAATTTCCTAGGGCCACCGCGCAAGATACATCAAAATACCGATTCTAAATAGAAACTCCACAGACCTAATGTTAGTTTCCATAATTTATTTAGATCTAATGAAAATAATAAAAGGGGAGTCAGGCAGTATATATAGATAAATAGATAGATATGATCTAGTGCAACCAAAGCTCGTACCTACAGCTTCAAGTGAAAGCTAGAAGTCTTAATGCTTGAAAGTCGTTCATTCTTAAAAAAAATACCAGAATGATGGACTTTGGGATAAAAATTAGACTACTTTTAACAAGAAAATAGACATGTACAAAGTGTTCGAAGGAAAAGGAAGTGGGGGAGGAGGGGGGGGGGAGGCGCGGGTGTAAAAATTCCTTACTTCGTAAAAAAAATTCCTGAAATTCCAACATGGAATTACAAAAATTCCTGATTTCAGATCTTATTGAGAGCACTGATAGATACATGTGTAAATACATATACATGTATACAAACACATCTATAGACGTTTTCAGGTTTTAATTAACCCTTGTCATGCTGAATTAAAATCCTATTTCAGAATTGCACTCATATCAAAGTACTGAAAGCCCTTGAATCCAAGGTTGTAAATAATCTTTTTTTTTTTAAGATTAAATTCATTAACAACTCTGCCTTCCCCTACGAAATTGCCTTATATGTCACATATATGTCTATATCTATGTCCCATATAAGCGGCATATAAGTAACATAGTTGTTTGCCATATAATGTGACTTATATGTCACAGATTAGGATTTTAAATGCAAATGAGATCTATGTCCCATATAAGTGGCATATATGGCTAAAATGCCATATAAGTCACATATATGTGGTTTATATGCCAGTTATATGGATGGGGAAAAATAACTTATATGGGCCATATATGTCACGTATATGTCCCATATATGCCACTTATATGGGACTTAAATGCCATTTATATGGGGCATATAAGTCCCATATATGTCAAAAGTAGGTCAGTACCAGAATGCATTTGTGTACACTTTATTCTGAAGAAATTATTTTCTTTGTCTCAAAAACTGTGTACAATATTTCCACTTCTAAACTAACTTTTGAATAAAACTGGCTGTGCAAATGAAAGGAGAGGTTATGTAAAAGTGTTATAATATAACTTGGCAATAAGATGAACTAGCCTGTAAGCCTAGCATTTTTCTACTTTGGGTAACTTATGAATTTGAAGCAAAAATAGGACTTTCTTTTTACTACGCTCAAAGAAACAATTATTATTTCATAAATATGCTTTCATTGATTAGTATACTGCAATTTGCTTCTTTGAATAATCCTGAGCATGACATTGTGTTGCAAAATCACAATTAAAACCAGTTTTCGTAACTTCCCAAAAGTTCTTGTCCATTACCTCTATATTTCTGAAATATTGATATAAGTGTTTTTTGTACACCTAATATTTCATGTGAAAATATCAATTAGATATGAAACCATTAGAAAAGAGAAATACTAATTAGTTTTTACCTTAATTTCATTGTTAAGACACCAAAATAATCCAAACACAGTAAACACATTAGATTTTTTTTTCAAAACTACCACTAAACTGAATAAATAAATAACACTTTGTTTAATTGGCTTAAACTGAGATTACAAGAAGAGGTTTCATTTGGTCTGATGTGTCAGGTGACTATGTGGCTTAGCAGCTATCCATATAAAAGACATAGATGTTCTCCATTCATTTGACTCCACAAGACGGCATATATGTCAGTTATATGGGACTTATAAAGAGTTTGCTACCTTTTCTAATTCCAGACATATAACTGGCATATACATAGATCTCACATAGTTGCATTTCAGCTCAACATATAAGTGGCTTATATGCCAGTTATATGCCCCATATAACTGACATATAACTGACATATAAGTGGCATATAAGACTGTCTAAGTCAGTTTGGTAAGGGTTGGAAGGTGACAGGCAGGTGGTGTTGACTAAGATCAGACTGCACAAAGGTGCAGGCTGTTCTTTGTCTATACCTCCTGTTAAAACAGGAATATTCCGGGTTCAGCATGACAAGGGTAAATCTAGGAGGAAATGTTAGGTTTTGATTAATCTAGATGACAGGGGTCAAATTTATGTCGATTAAAGATTGCTATACATTAAAGAAGAGATACAGGAACTTGAAAGATTTTTGGGTAAATACTCTTATACAGTCCTGTCCACAAGCCCCCGTGACGATGATACGCTTCCTTTCTAGAGTTCATTAAAGAAAATCAAGTGGCTATAAAACCAAAGCACATGATATCATTTATCTAAGATTATGTTAATTAATACCAGCACTGATAGTAAGGTGGACAGATAAGAGTACATTTCTTATTTTGTATATACGATATCTAGTTAGTTATCTTAGTTAGTTTCTATATCTTGTCTTAGGCAAATTTTTTACTACGGCTATTGCTTTGAAGCACATGCTTCTTTGGCCATCATACTTTCATCTACACAAAGATTCATTTCTCAAATATTTAAATAAATAGAAATTTAATCCTTTTCGGACTTAAAAAAATGATTAAGGTTTTATGTGCATCTGTTGTATATCTCGGCCTGAGATTATAAAACTTTTTTTTATTCTCAACTGAGAATATTCTCTAACTTAGAATTTAAATAGATGTATAAACATATAAGATAATATTGATAATTAGTTATTCATAACAACTTATTTACATTATCTTTTATGTTCATGTGTTCATTGCAGTATTTTTTTACAGAGTTACAGCTTTAATCTTAATTTGAAATTAGAGTAAATTCTGATTTGAGAATGAGAAAAGTTTTATAATCTCGGGCCCTGACATCTCTGTTTCTACTAAAGCTATTGTTTTGAAACTTTGGACATGCTTCTATGATCATCATATCAGGCTCTAGATAAAGATTCGTTGCATGATATTTGATTTTATTGAATTTTAACCCTTTTCAGACTATGAAATATTGGCTATTACTTGCATCTGATGTATATTTGTAATATCTCCTAAAGCTATTGCTTGGAAACTTAAAACATGCTTCTATGACCATGATATCAGCCTCTAGACAAAAGTCCATCACTCTTGACAATTAATTTAGTGGAGTTTTAACTCTTTTCGGACTTAAAAATCATTGTTAAGTAATTACTTGCTTCTGATGTATATATGTACTATCTCTTTTTTCTGCTAAAGCAATTGCTTCTGTGACCATAATACTAACCTCTGGACAAAGGTTCGTGATAGTTTAACTCTTTTGAGACTGAAAATCGTTTTATAAGGTTTTATGTGCAAGAGTCATTTCTTTGATTCTTATTATTCTTTTGAACTCAAGTTTTGCACATGATTCTATGGCTATCATGTTTTCACAATGTAGATATACTTTTCACTTAATAGATGGCCTACGTTATTCGCCTAGTCAGAAAATACTGTTGTAACTTTGGAAGAAATTAAATTAAACAATGGATATCAACTAATTTTCGCTCGGATGATCTTAGTGTGACCTTTTGTCAGACTGCAAAAAAAAATTATGATTGGTTAAAAAATGTGCAGAGGTCATTTTGATATGCTGCGGTTATGCTGCGGTTATGTAGTTGAATTTTGAAAATCAAATGGACGGATTCCAAGGTCGCTCCAATATATTATAAAATGGAATTTTTAAACTCATCTTCTTGGAAAGTAAACAATGGTTATAAACCATATTTTAAGAAAACTATCCTACTGTGACCATTTATATATCCTCAAAGAATAATTGTAATGAAAAATATGACCTTTGTGGGTGGATGAATTTTATTTCCCATTTATGGTTAATATACTAGTCAAAAATTGCTAAGCACCAAAACTTTTTAAACTATAATTTCAGGAAAAAATGAAATTTGATTATAAGAATGATGGAAAATGGTCGATTGTTTTCAGTTTATCAAATTTTAAGAAGAAAATAAGTAATAGTTATAGTTCATTTCTGACAATTTACGCGATATAACCTAAGCGGAGCGTTAGCGGAGCGCAAGGTTATACGCGTAAATTGTCAGAATATGAACTATAACTGTTTTACCGATCGACTTATTTTTTCGTCAAATAGCGCCAGGTTAAATGAGCTGCGCGTCAATCAATGATGTCAGTCATTTTTGTTGCGTCATACATTCTTCAATCAAATCGAGGTAAACAGAAGTGGGAGGAGCGAATTTAATTTCCATTGGGTTTCTGTAATTATTTTGTCATTTGGCGAGACATAATCAGTTGAGAACGTTCGGTGAACACAACCACGTTATTGCTGCAAGTGGGTTTTGCATTCTTTTTAGTTAGTTTTTGCGGATATAATTCCTCCTTTTTTTGGATTTTGTATCGCATATTCAGCCACGCAGTGGTAGCGAGATGGACTATCATTCAAAAGGTCCCGGGTTCGATTCCGACGGCGACACTAATCCTTTCCGACTAGTCGCTCCCACCTATGGATCGATAATCGTAGACCTATGTGGGATAGCAGCTGGAGGCTAGGAAAGGAATAGTAGTATTGGTTTAGGAAATACCAAGAATTCGTTGTTGGGTGTTCCAGCCGCAGAGATATAACTGAAAGATTGTTAAAAGCGGTGTTAAACACCATAAAAAATAAAACATGCATATTCATTATCAATAATATATTGTTTGCAACAAGAAGTATGTAAATAACCCATAATGTATTGAAAAGCTGTAGTTACCAAGATTTGGGTCCCCACGCATACGTCACAGTGAAACGGATCACGTTGGCTTTCGATATTTGTCAGCTATCATAGGCCCAACATGCTTTTGAATCAATTTCTTTCTACAAATATTTGTATACCTAGAATCCTTGGAGTAGAGCTAGGCTTTTTATATTTTTTCTACAATTAATTTGCATACACGTACCTTTCAAAGGAACATTTTGTTATGATTGGGACTTTAAGAAACAACTACATTAAAATTTCGTTTAAAAGATCCAGCGTATTCATGTTTAAAAAGGAAGTGAGATTTTATATCGTTTCGACCCTGTAGTCTCTTCTTTTTTATGTCAATCTGAATGTGAAAATGTGGAGTACGGTAAGGTTTGGTTCGAGCAAACTCGTTCGTGTCATTCTGCTGTATACCATGTAGATTAATATTTTATTTTCAGAATCATTGATTTATAAGCTAAATCTTCTCTTCATTAACATACAGACGAATTATTTAACAATATTACATCCTTTTATCGAGTAATTTTGTATAAGCATAATTGAAAAAAATATATAAATACTCGATTACAAGTTAAGGGTCTTTCGGTACATTTTATCAGACAAGATTATGACGTCACAGTCTGGTTTTGAATGTAGTCCCCGCCCATAATTACCTACAGACACGTAGCTCACTTATTCGAGCAGATCGTCAGGTTACGTGATATATTTTTTGAATTTCAAACGAAATAGCGGCCTTTTATTGGAGGAAAAAATAGGGAGATCGGTAAAGCTTTATAATGTTAAGAAGACTTGTAGACCAAACAGGGAGACCCTAGAAATTGGTCTGTTTTCTTGAAAATTGAAAAAATCAAATTTGACCAAAAAGGTGTTCTTTCAATTGCATTTCGTTCAATAACTAGTATGAGAGTCGGCACTGTCAATAACAGTCTGACAGCACCTCTGCATACTCCTGATTTAGTTCTGGATTACTCTTTGGGGAAAATCAGACCATTCTTTTCTAAGGATCTGGCTGAGCTCCTTGAGTGTCCTTGGCTGGATCTGGCGAGCCGAAACTCGGACCTGTAGTTCATTCCATAAATGGTGCATCGGATTTAAGTCCGGAAGGCGAGCCGGCCAGTCCAGACGTGGAATGCTCTCTTCTTGGCGATACTCTTGGACTATACTGGCTGTGTGTGGACGGGCATTATCACCCATTAAAATGAAAGCATCAGCATAAAATCTTATGTGGGTATTGAGGATTTCATCAATGTACCTACGAGCTGTCAGAGTACCTCTTTCTAAAATAACAAGATCAGTCCGCCCATCCCATCTGATGCCACCCAAACCATGATGGACCCACCCCCATAACGATCGTGCTCAGCAATGTTTGCTGCATGAAACCTTTCCCCCGGCCTTCTACACACCCTAGCACGGCGCGCCAGCATCTTATGCGCCAGCAAACAAGGTCCATTGGCCATGTTAACCGACGCCGACAATGAACTCGGGACAGGGGAATACGAAAACATGGTCTTCTTGACCTCTGGTTATGCTCATGCAGCCGTGTTCGTATGGTTTGAGTCGAAACTCGCACTCCCGAGGCGTTTTAAAGGTCGGAACATAGCTGCGTTGCCGTAGCAAACCAGTTCCTTCGGGTTTTAATAGCAATTCTCTGTAAGCACTTGCACTTTTAAATAGGGGTTGTGGCACGCTATGTCTCAAATTTTGATAAAATTTAAACATGAGGCTAGGGCTGACCCAAAAGTAAAAATAAGATGAAAAAATTCTTGATATCAGTTCTGGTTGCCATGGAAACAGACATTAAAGATTAAAAAAATCTCTTTTTGCGAGTTTTTACAGGCAAATATATCAGTAATGCAGCATAAACTAAAATAAAAACACACAACATAAAAGTTCCCCATTATCGTTCTCTCAAATGAAGTAATAATTTTTTTGGGCCTATGTTGTTATCTTATGTGTCCATGGCAACAATACATATACCCTACTTAAATATTGATTTTTGCATTTTTTCAAATGTAATGACAAAATACAGACATTGTTTTCCGTTTAACAAGGAAATACCACATAGACTTTCAAAACAAAAATAATTTTTGTGTTCGTTGCTATGGCAACGTGAATTCATATCCCTTAAATGAAGGCAACTTCAGAACTCTTTAGAATCCTCAAATGACTAGATTATTTAACTCAAATTCAATGTTATGATAATTTGTAAAATTGTTCAAGTAGACCTTTTAGGACATATGAGATTTTTTTTCAAAAACTTGCAGGAAATAGCCTGTTGCTATGGGAACAATTATGTTATAATTCACAAAAGCCCTTTTTTAGTCCTTGGATACGGGTATCAAACACTAAGCAACCGGAATATTTCTTAATCTTGAATAAAGTTCAAACTTTCCTCTAACTTATATATCAAAATAGTTGTGTTAATCGGTCCAATTTTTTAGGAAAAAGGCTGCAAAATCACCCCAAAAATGCTTAAATTTGGGTTGTATCGACAAATTACCATGGCAACTATTAAAACTTTAATTCTTTTTCTTGTATTTTGATAGAGTCTTATTTGATCTCTTTTCTTATCACATTTAAACTTTCAGGGACCTAGAATACCTGATTTAAGAAAATAATAAAAATGGTTGCCATGGTTATCAAAATTAGCCACATTTGTTGTTATGGTAACCAACCTTTTTGACACTAACTGACACAACAAAAAATCTAGTTCAAAATTTTCGGTCCTAGTTTATCCAATACATACAAAATCAACTATCATCTTCATGTAAATACCAAATTATAAAGCTTCAAAAAAGCTTAATATTGCAAAATTCTGTGCTTTGAAGGTCGTTGCCATGGTAACCAGATGATCTAAAAACATTTTTTGGTCAATTTCTTCTCCTATCATTATTCCCTTCTTGTATATGAAATTTCATCAAAATCGGAGACCATGTGTGCCAAAATAGTTTAAGTCGTTACAGAGAATAGGTATTAATTGCCAAAAAACGATCTTCTGCGACGGCGGTATTTCTTCTCCTACTTCCACCATGTCTCAATACAGGTGTACCATACTGTTGGTATCGTACCCAAGCTCTGTTTACAACAGTATGGTGTACCCCCAGTACCATGCCAACATCACGGTGGGAAGCCCCTTGCTCCACCATACCTACAGCACGTCACAATTGTTCGACAGCTAAATGTTTGTTTGTTTTTTTTTTCAAATCAGCTCCTGTAGGATAGCGAAAAGGTTTGGTGCTTAGCAAACTTTGAGTAGTATATATATGTATCATGAAAATTCTGAATGGTATCAGAAGGTATAAGTTTGATTTCAATTAAATTTCTCATGAATGATCGGAATGTGAATTTCAAATACTGTTGGAAAGTGTTATGCATGAGGGCTCCCTGTAAAATATAAAACAAACCTTATCATTCTCTGATAATCATTATCGAAGATTCATGCATATGGAGGGAAACAGGAGTTTGAACGACTCTAGTTCAGTAGTTTTTCGGAAGCTGAACACCTAACCATGGAGTACTGGTAGCTATAAAACCAATGCTTGCAGGAAATCCATCACAAGCCTCTAGCTGTTTATTCCACCTAGGTTGATTAGGCCTATCCACCCATTGGTGGGAAACATATGTTTTAAAGGGTGTGTGCTGCCGTGTAGGATCGAATCCTATAATTCGGAGTCAGACACGATGCCAACTGCACTATGACGGAGAACAAAAATAAACAACTGTTACACTTCAAATGTTAACCAAGAATATTTACGACAGAAATAAGTTAAAATTCCAGTAATGAATGCCACAGTAACGAATCTTTGCTTTTATATAATGGTCATAGAAGAAGGTTTCGCAGCAAAAGCACAAATAAATAAACAGTCAAAATTGCACGAAACTGAATGTCAAAGTAACATATTTTTATCTTGTTGATTTTATCCTAAAGAGAACTGCAAGTTACTCGTGAAAACCTAACCAAGAAGAACGGACACCCCATTCTATCAATAATAGTAAAAAAAATCAAATAATTTAAATTGATAGGTCAAGGCATAGTACTCCTTGCTGTTTACCTTCTAATTAAGAAATTTATTATTGGTTAAATTTATTTTTCAAAGAAAATCACTTTTTTACTTGAGCAAGATCTTAATTTTTCATCCGTTGAATCACACGCAAAAAAAAACATAAATAAATAAAATTAAAATAAATGAATGAATAAAAGGACAAGTGAATAAAAATAAAGACCAGTTATTTATAAACACAAATTTTTATTCGTGAAATTGGCATTATCTCTAGGTGATAAGCTAGATAGATGATTGTAAACCAAGTTTTTGCCCCTTCTACTGATAGGCCTATAACTGCTCCTAATTAGCACCTACTTATCAAACAAATCTTGCTGTGTTAATAGAGTCTCCACATTATCTCTTCCTGGCCCAAATTTGGGTCTACCTTGTGGGCTTGTGGACAGGACTGTATACCAAATACCAAATAAAAATCTGAGTGGAAACACTGATTGAAAAATGAAATTGCAGTTAGCTGTGATAAACTACAATTTCTGAAGTATTGGTATGTAATTAGTTATTGATCATTTGTATGCCCATGCATCAATAAGATCAAGAACATTTTTTGAAAGATGTCTGTTTGTCTGTTGATCCTTCTTTCTATTTGTCAATATGGCTATTGCTCTGTATTTTTTCTGCTTTACGTTACAAATAAACTTGTCATTGTCAATTTCTTGAAGTCTGTTCAAGACACATTGTTCATATTTTGCACGATGATAGGTTTCATGGATATATATCTATTTGTGACTGAGGTCACTTCAATGTTATAGAATAGCAAGACATTATCACACTTATATCAAGACAGATTCTCTCATGACACTCAAAATCGCATCCATAAAAATTTATCATCCCATCATGGTAAGATGAATATCATTAGTCATAAAAATTTCCCATGTTGGCTGGTCAATTCCATGCTTTTCAATTCATCAATGAAATCACTCATATTTTAGATGCTTGCATCATGTGATGTGAAAAAGGTAGTAAATGCGAAATTCTTTGGACAAAATGGACAACTTAACTAAACCTTACATGCATAAAATTGTAACAATGTCAATTACTTTCATTGTCATAAAAAATAAGAATGAAAATAAGAAGAGAAAATAAGATAACAAATGAATAATGAAGACAAAAAATAAATACTCTTTTCAGAATGAAATATTATAACTACTATGTATGTGTGGGTTTGTGTTGGTGATTGAAGGACTAAGTGCTCATGTGAGCTATTGTGATCACCTTTCGTCTGGCGTCCGGCAGTTGGTCGTTGGTCGTCGTCCGACGTCTGTCAACAATTTCTTTAAACAACATCTCCTCCTAAACTACTAGGCCAATTAACACCAAATTTTACAGAAATGTTGCTTAGGTGGTCCCCTTCAAAAATAGCTAAAGAATTGAAATCCATGAAAAACTCTGGTTGCTATGGCAACAAAAGGTGAAATTTTAAGAAAATCTTTAAAATTCTTCTTCTTCTCAACCAGTAGTCCTACAGACTTAAAACTTGGCATGGATGATCAGTTCATAGACCTGAATTAAAATAGCTGAAATCATATCTTTTGGGCCACCAGGTGCGGAGCACCAGGGGGGAGGGGGTAGTACTTTGGGTAAATTTTGTAATCTTTAAGCTTCTTCTTCTTCGGAACCAGGAGCCCTACAGACTTGAATATTGGCATGGATGATCAGCTCATAGACCTTAATAAAAAAAGCTAAAATCATATCTGTTGGGCTGCCAGGTGCGGAGCACCAGGGGTGAGGGTGTAGTACATTTGTGAAATTTTTTTTATCTTTTACCTTCTTCTTCTTCTGAACCAGGAGCCTGACAGATTTGAATATTGGCATGGATGATCAGCATATGGATCTTTATATAGATAGCTAAAATCATGACTTTAGATTCACAAGGTGCAGAGCACCAGGGGGGAGAGGGTAGTACTTTTGTGAAAATTATGTAATATTTAACCTTTTTCTTCTTCGGAACCACAAGCGCTACAGTCTTGAAAATTGGCATGGAGGATCAGCTCATAGACCTTAATAAAAATAGCTAAAATCATGACTGTAATGCCACCAGGTGCGGAGCACCAGGGGGGAGGGGGTAGTATTTTTGTGAAAATTTTGTAACTTCATCTTCTAATGAACCAGGAGCCCTACAGACTTCAATATTGGCATGGATGATAAGCATATGGATCTGAAATAAAATAAGTAAAATCATGAATGTAGGGCCACCAGATGCGGAGCATTAGGGGGGAGGGGGTATTACTTTGGACCAATTTTGAAATCTTTAACCTTATTCTTCTCCTGGATCAGGAACCCTACAGACTTGAAAATTGTCATGGGTGATCAATATATTGACATTAATAAAAATAGCTAAAATCATGACTGTAGGGTCACCAGGTGCTGAGTGTCTTGGGGAGGGGGTAGTACTTTGGATCATTTTTGAAATCTTTAAACTTCTTCTAATGAACCAGGAGTCCTACAGACTTGAAAATTGGTATGGATGATCAGCATATGGACATTAAATGAATTAGCTAAAATCATGATTGTAGATTCACCAGGTGCAGAGCATCTTAGGGGAGGGGGAGTGCTTTGTTGAGAATTTTGAATCCCTACAGCCTTTATATTTGACATGGATTGATCAACTCATTAAAGAAAACTTTAAAAGTCTCAGACTCAGCCTGTATATCCGGCATAGATTAGCTGATCACAGACCTTTTATGAAAAAAGCTTAAAAAAATAATGACCAGGGAGGAGCAGAGGGGGGGGGGGGGAGGATTATTTCAAATGTTATCTGATTGTATAAGTTAAAATCTCTTTTTCTGTGGTTGCATGGACATACCTAGGTAATGAAGCTTTTTTCTCAGGTGAGCGACCCAGGGCCAACGGCCCTCTTGTTATATGCAACTGATGTATATCAGTTATACCTCTGTTTGTACTGAAGCTATTGCTTGGAAACTTTGCATTAGCTTCTGTGATCATTAACATGAAATAGAATTGTAACAAATTGCTCTGTCCATGGTGAATTAGGCCACTTGAGAGTCATGAACTATGTTTTTGAAGGAATAGTTGTGGTCTCCAGTCGGTAGAAAATGGACAGTTTATGAGAAAACACAGCTTTGAGTCAATAGAACTTCTAGTTGCTATGATGATGTTGACAGGTTCTTGGCTGAAGTAGGGGCGATACAGACAGAAGAAATGAACAAGAGTTCCAACAAATCCTTTGAAATCGAAAACCTCAAATGTCCTCCTATAGACGAATGTTTTGGTGTTAAAGAGTTGCCTGAAAAAAAGAGGTTCAAGTCATCAAACCTTGAAGATGTGAACAAACTCAGGGCCCAGCACTCTGAACAATCAACAATTAGACAAACCAAATGGGCCATAAATTTACTTCAAGGTAATAGGAAAAGAGAGAGTCCATTACCTTTTGATGTTGATACCCACCTTCTTCAATAAATCATGCACTATAGAAATTTATTCATGAAAGGGGAAAAATATAGATTCATTTGTCAGAGACAAATATAAGAACAACAGGGTTCTTGAAACTGTAGTTACAATACTTTGATTGCCCAAAACTGAATTAAAAACTATACAGCAGGTTTGACCATGATTTTGGCTTTGTTTAATCTAGTCTAAGATATTCTATCATGTTGTCTTAAACTCTTTACAATTTCTTCTTATTTGAGATCCCCTGTGGGAGAAACACAGGAAAAATTTTGAAAAAATGAAAATAAGATCTCATAGGTAATTTCTGCATGATCCAAAATGTTTCATCCCAAAATTGAAAACATTACATACTACAAATTAAATGACTTAATTGATTTAGAACAGTCCAGTACAATGTTATCTGAGACATCAAAAGCAAATAATTTCAATAGAACTAATCTTTTTGCACAAGATATTTTAACAAAAGAAGTAGGAATATTTTTTCAGTTAGCCAATCAGAAAGTTTGACTTAGCCAGACAAATTTGAAGCAAGATATTTATATAAAATCAATTGCAAATTTTAAATTGAATTTTAATATTTTTAAATAAAAGAGAAAATATAAGGATGTCACAAGAAATTATTTCACTAAATGTTTTACACAATTTATAGATTTTTATGCCATATGTACTTTATGATATTATAGTATGAAACATATGGTTGAATAAATTTTCAGTGTAGAAAAGTTTATTTTTTCTACCTACTTCTCTAAGGACATTTTTTTAAAAAAATATTTTTTTCAACACCTGTCCTGAAATAAGCATTACTCTGCATAACTTGAAAACGGGTAAATATAAGTCACAGAAAACTTGACAAGCTGTCATTTCCATTTCCAGAATGGATGAATGATGCAGGATATGCAAGCGTTGGATTTGAAAACCTACCAGATTTAGAAATGGACAAGCTTCTCCAACAGTTCTATACAGCCGTTCGGACAAAAGAAGGAAAAGACTATTCAAAGTCTGCATTGATTGGGTTGCGTGCAGCTCTGAATCGCTACTTGGCCAATCCTCCCATTTCAAGAGAAATTAATCTTATGAAGAATTGTGCATTCTTTCATTCAAATCAGGTTTTGTCAGGACTTATTAAGCACCTAAAAAGGGAAGGAAAGGACACAAGTTCTCATAAAGTCCCTATTTGTAGTGATGATTTGAAAAAATTGTATGCATCTGGTCATTTCTCTTATAGTAGCCCTAAAACTTTACAAAATAAAGTATTATTTGATATCATCAGTCAGTTTGGTAGAGGGGGCCAGGAGGGCCTAAGAAAACTTGTCAAACATTCTTTTTCATGCAAAGTTGATGCTAAAGATCGCAAGTACATTACTGTGTCTTATGATGATTCAGATGATAACAACCGTGGAGTTGATGACAAAGAGCAAGTAAAAGAACCAAGAATGTATGAAAATAAGGGAGAGTTTTGTCCTGTAAAATCATTTGAAAAGTACATTTCAAAGCTGAATCCTTTTTGTGATGTATTTTTTCAAAGACCACTTGAAGTTGTCCAAGAAAATTCAGAGATTTGGTATGCAAATAAAGCAGTCGGTGTCAATAGCTTGGCATCGTTTATGTCAAGGTTGTCTACTGATGCAGGTTTGAGTAGGAGATATACAAACCATTGCATTAGACTTGTGTGACAGGCACACTTCATGAGCTGAGATTTTTGTAGCAGTTCAATAATTAGCTCACCTGAGCACGAAGTGCTCAAGGTGAGCTTTTCGGGTTACTTGATGTCCGTCGTCCGTTGTGCGTCATGCGTCGTCAACATTTACCTTGTGGACACTCTAGAGGCCATATTTTTTAGCCCAATCAACCTTAAAATTGGTCAGAATGATTATCTTGATAAAATCTTGGACAAGTTCGAAATTGGGTCAAGTGGGGTCAAAAACTAGGTCACAGGGTCAAATCTTAGAAAAACCTTGTGGACACTCTAGAGGCCATATTTTTAGCCCAATCAACCTGAAAACTGGTCAGAATGAATATCTTGATGAAATCTTGGACAAGTTCGAAATTGGATCAAGTGGGGTAAAAAACTAGGTCACAGGGTCAAATCTTAGAAAAACCTTGTGGACACTCTAGAGGCCATATTTTTAGCCCAATCAACCTGAAAACTGGTCAGAATGAATATCTTGATGAAATCTTGGACAAGTTCGAAATTGGGTCAAGTGGGGTCAAAAACTAGGTCATGGGGTCAAATCTTAGAAAAACCTTGTTGACACTCTAGAGGCCATATTTTAAGCCCAATCAACCTGAAAATTGGTCAGAATGATTATCTTGATGAAATCTTGGACAAGTTCGAAATTTTGTCAATTGGGGTCAAAAACTAGGTCACGCGGTCAAATCTTTGAAAAACCTTGTGGACACTCTAGAGGCCATATTTTTAGCCCAATCAACCTGAAAACGGACAGAATGATTATCTTGATATAATCTCAGACGAGTTCGAAATTTGGTCAATTGGGGTCAGAAACTAGGTCACAGGGTCAAATCTTAGAAAAACCTTGTGGACACTCTATAGGCCATATTTTTAGCCTAAGCAACCTGAAAACTGGTCAGAATGAATATCTTGATGAAATCTCTGACAAGTTCGAAATCGGGTCAAGTGGGGTCAAAGACTAGGTCACAGGGTCAAATCTAAGAAAAACCTTGTGGACACTCTATTGGCCATTTTTTAAGCCCAATCAATCTCAGAATTGGTTAGAACGATTATCTTGATGAAATACTCGAACCAGTTCCAAATTGGGTCAAGTGGGGTCAAAAACTAGGTCACGGGGTCAAATCTTAGAAAAACCTTGTGGACACTCTAGAGGCCATATTTTTAGCCCATTCAACTTGAAAATTTGTCAGAATGATTATCTTGATGAAATCTTGGACAAGTTCGAAATTGGGTCAAGTGGGGTCAAAAACTAGGTCACAGGGTCAATTCTTAGAAAAACCTTGTGGACACTCTAGAGGCCATATTTTTAGCCCAATCAACCTGAAAACTGGTCAGAATGAATATCTTGATGAAATCTTGGACAAGTTCGAAATTGGGTCAATGGGGGTCAAAAACTAGGTCATGGGGTCAAATCTTAGAAAAACCTTGTTGACACTCTAGAGGCCATATTTTAAGCCCAATCAACCTGAAAATTGGTCAGAATGATTATCTTGACATAATCTCAGACAAGTTCGAAATTTGGTCAATTGGGGTCAAAAACTAGGTCACAGGGTCAAATCTTAGAAAAACCTTGTGGACACTCTAGAGGCCATATTTTTAGCCTAATCAACCTGAAAACTGGTCAGAATGAATATCTTGATGAAATCTCTGACAAGTTCGAAATCGGGTCAAGTGGGGTCAAAGACTAGGTCACAGGGTCAAATCTAAGAAAAACCTTGTGGACACTCTAGAGGCCATTTTTTAAGCCCAATCAATCTCAGAATTGGTCAGAACGATTATCTTGATGAAATACTCGGACCAGTTTGAAATTGGGTCAAGTGGGGTCAAAAACTAGGTCACGGGGTCAAATCTTAGAAAAACCTTGTGGACACTCTAGAGGCCATATTTTTAGCCCATTCAACTTGAAAATTTGTCAGAATGATTATCTTGATGAAATCTTGGACAAGTTTGAAATTAGGTCAAGTGGGGTCAAAAACTAGGTCACGCGGTCAAATCTTTGAAAAACCTTGTGGACACTCTAGAGGCCATATTTTTAGCCCAATCAACCTGAAAACGGACAGAATTAATAATTTGATGAAATCTTGGACAAGTTCGAAATTGGGTCAAGTTAGGTCAAAACTAGGTCATTGGGTCAAATCTTAGAAAAACTTTTTTAGATTGTTAATTCAGGTGAGCGATTAAGGGCCACTATGGCCCTCTTGTTTATGTACAGAGCTGAATCTAGGGCGCTGGATTCACACATTAAAATAGTCCATGCCACAAAAAACAGAAGGTTGTGTGGCACTTGTCACTCTCAATTTAAAGGGTTGGGGCATTATTAAATCAACTGTGCCTTTATTGTGAATCCATTTGGAGGCAGTTGAGAAACCCCCCATAGTCATATTACATTGTTTAAAGCTGTTTTATATCTACCCTGTCATAAACAATACTATAAATAGAGAATAAAAATAGACTGTCTGATATCATGTTATGTTATCAGACAGGTGATATCAGGTCAAAACAGGCTTCATTGCATGATAAATAGAATTCCCAGCCAGTTTCTTCCGTATAAGTTACGCTTCAATAAACAGTTAATGTGTAGGAATATACAAGATAAGTCACCCAGCTTCCAAAAGTCGTATTTTAAATCAGAATGTTTCATCAGGACATAAGAAAGATAATGAATGAATAAGAAGCAGGTACAAAAACTAGATTATTCCATGGTCTATGTTTGGTGAATGGAAAAGTGTTGTAAATTTGGAATGAAACAAAGACTTATTGTCTATTTTTGGAACTTTGATTGTCTTTTTTTTAAATTTTCTTTATCTATAAAGTTCTCTTCTAGAAATGTGTCCATCAAAAATCTGATTTTCAACAACATCTTATGGGTGAAATTATCATCAAAAGGTGGTTGAGTCCTTGCAAGTACAACTTCATTAAATCTGTATTATGTAGGTTGATGCGATGGTGAAAGACACTTGTTCACATTTCATTTTTTTCATATGTGTAATAGTAATTACAGCGGCCTTGTATAACAGAGGGAGTTTGTGAGAAGGTGGGGCGGGGGGTGGGGGGTCTGACTGTATTGAAAGCCTTACCTAATATGGACTTACAATTTCTTACCTCCATGACATATATTGAGAAAAGGAAATGCATGTTACCAAAAGTTTCTCATTATGTTTGATGTATCTTTCTTTTTAGGGTAGTTATAACTTCAAATTTTGTGATGAAAAGTAAAGGTCCGCTTGTGGCCAAATCTTTAAACATATGTTTGCCCATTTTTTGAATAAAATATGTTGAGGGAGTTGGCCCACTTAAGTGAAACCTAGATTCAGCTCTGTATGTACTTGCAACAGAAATGATGCCAGTTTATTATCAAGGTTATGTTGAACTTGGTGAAGAGGAGCTTGAGTGTTTACCCTTGTCATGCTGAACCCGTAATATTCCTGCCTTGACATGAGCTATAGACAAACATCAGCCTGCACATAATGTGCAGTCTGATCTTTGTCTATAGCACCTGTTTTTACTTTTTAGAAACAAATGCTCAAAAAAAAAAAAAAATAAATTGAATTCCCTCTCACATTCAGAGCATTCTGCGCTTTGAACACTTAGGTTTAGTTGCAAATTTGCAAAGATTTTTTATTCAGCATGACAAGGGTTAAGAAGGGTCCTCTTCCTTTCTACTGTTATTGTCACT
The DNA here is from genome assembly GCA_948146395.1 of Fragum whitleyi. NCBI lineage: Eukaryota > Metazoa > Mollusca > Bivalvia > Cardiida > Cardiidae > Fragum > Fragum whitleyi. Next base: position 5,377,052 of record OX411545.1, on the reverse strand, counting down.
GTTGGTCATGGAGATACAGTTACCCTATCAACCTTTGCTTTTATTAAAATCTCTTTTTGAGACAATTAAGATCAACCCTCAGTGATATCCCAATGCCATGGGTAGTATTTCCAACTACGCAGTAACATTTAATACATAGATACTAATCCATACATGATTAACCTGTTTTGGCTTTGGTTTTGGCTGAAAAATTTTGGCTAAATTTTTTATTCAAAATCAAAGGGCAAAAAGCACTGAAAGTTCCAACCGTAGGTCAAGTTTTATTTGAAAAAAAAAACCCAACTAAAACTATTGACTATTTTGTTTGAAAGTGAGAAACAGGTGGTGTAGACTAACATCAGACTGCACATGTGTGCAGGCTGCTGTTTGTCTATATTTTCTGCCAAAGCAGGAATATTCTGGGTTCAGCATGACAAGGCTAAATACACTGGACCGACCTTGAACCTCCATGTCTGCTTCATATCTTAAATACAAATTAATTTACAAAAAAAAATCTATCAGAAGATGTAAACAAATGTAGAAAGAGAAAAATAAAGAGCTTAGTTCTATGTATTTGGTTGTTTATAATTCAGAGTTAGAATTAATGGAAACAATCGATTCACAGTCTTTACCATTTTATCGTATAACTATACAAATATCCGTGTGATGACATCCCCTATGATATTTTTTATGATATCACATGCATATTTTTAGAACAATGATTTAATGCAGTTATTTTTAGAAACTTGCATTTCTGATACAAACATCTACGAAAACAAGGCAAATAGAGGTTATAAGATAAATATAATGCGTACTTAGTGTATTGTATGAAAAAAATATCTAACTCGGTTGTGGGAATTGATAATTGTATCGGCAGAGCCTCTACAATGATCAATTCTCCCAACCGGGTTAGATATTTTTTCTCTTGCAAAACATGTACATATATATATACAATAGGGTTTTGTTATGATTGGTAAAAGGAACAGCCATGTGTTATCAAGGGAAGCTAATACAAACTTGATATCTTTTTTGTATGTCCACATTTATTTCCCATGAAATAGTAAGCATTTGTTTTGATGGAATTGTAAGACCAAATTCTTACTGTTGACCTTTAGCTTGAGTGGTTTATTCACAGAGCCTTTGAGCTCAGAAGCTTTGTTATTCTATTAGTTTAAACCTATTTATTTTACATTGATTGGGAAACAAGTTCTTACAACTTAGATGAATCCCACTCTATTCTGCTTCCTAGAAAATTCACCAGTACTTGTGCTGCAATGTTTGGGCCAATGAAAGAACCAAGATCGATAGCCTCTCCCGGCTCAATAGCATTAAGTGAATAAAATAACATTCTGATTCACACCTGTTTGAAATTTTTCTCAGAAATTAAAAGGATAAGAATTTCAAATTATAAAATGGGCATAACATGGAAGTATCAAATTTCACTTTGACATCAAAGGTAACTGGAGATCTTTAAGCCATTGGAGCCAATGGATCAATGCAGGCCATCTTGCACCTTGTTGGGACCTTTTAATAGCACATCTCTGTCACCTTATGTCCCATTGACTTGAAACTTGACAATTTTGTTCCTTTCATGTTGATGGAGTGCAGTGAACAAGAACTGTAACTCTACATCGCTTAGTTTTTGAGTTAATTCCATTTGTAATTTTTCATACTTGGCCATCCATCATTGTTATGGGCACAGCTTGTTACAATTTGCGTCTTATTCAAATGATAATGAATTAATGCAAAGTAGACAGAGATCAGACACTGAGTCTGCACAAGCTGATCATAGTCTGTACTATCTGCCAAATATTTGTATATGTTGTAAATGATATACAAAGGGTAAAGCTGGTTAGCTTCGTGCATTTTAACTAGACTTTTTTGAGAAAACACTAGTTGTAACCTTGGTCATCTTGGTGTCTTTGGTGTTGAGGTTGTTTGTGTTGGTGTTGACATATGCGTTGATGCTGGCATGACAAATTTTAACCTTGTTCATATCTCTGTTGTTATTGAAGATATCTTCATGAAACTTGGCATGTTTGTTCACCATCACAAAAGTTATTCAGACTATATAACTCTGAAAGCATGGTTTTAACCCTTGTCACGCTGAATGAAAAATCTTTGCAAAGTAAATGTTAAATCAAAGCTAAAAGCACTGGAAGTTACCAAACATGAGTGAGTAATGTTTTCGGAAATGCATTGTTTTACACCTGTCTGGTTTAAAAATGAAATTCATGTAGTAAGAACTAAGATCAGACTGCACATATGTGCTGGCTGATCTTTATCTATACCTCCTGTCAAAGCAGGAATATTCAGGGTTCAACATGACAAGGGTTAAGAGTTGTACCCATTTATCCACTTAAATTTATTGCATTATGCAGCTCCTGTAGTTGAGCCTTGTAAATTTTAGGTGATGCTCTTGTTAAAGTTTGCATTGAAATGATAGAGTGTTGTGTTGATGTTCTCCAAAATCTTGTAACTACAGCTTAAGATAAGCTGTAGTTACCAGATTTCAGAAGAAAACGTAAAATTGCCTTCTGATGCTCTACCCAAACACTGGCAATGTTTAGTCAATTTGTTAATATTTGTACAGACAGACCTTGCCATTTACTTCAAGGCTATTCAAGATATAATTCTTAAATTTGGTATGATGATAGATCTTGATGGTGTGCATCTGCATATACCAAGGTCAAGACCATGTGCCAAGGTCAATGTCATTTGTCAAGGTCAAAATGCCATTACAGAGACATTTGTTTTTCACAAACATATCTTGTTTTTGTAAAATTCTTTTGCAGATTACTAGCACCAATATCTAATACTAATAGAATCAAGAAATAACACATTGACTCTTCTTGCAAGAGTTCCTAAAATATTTTAGCATGTCATTATACCTACCCTATATATCCAAAACTTAGTCTTCAGTACACTCAAGCCTGGTTCTTTCTCTCTTAATTTTAGAGTCAATATGACTGAGAAAAGAGGGCCTACTGAAGCCAGTTACAATGACTCAATGATGTGTCTTGCCAAAAACACGAAAAGAAATAACCACAGAGCTGCTGAGTTGCTGCGAATATATCTGAGAGATAAACAGCTGCCATATGATTTTGAAGATTTTGATGAACCACAGTTAGCAGAGGTGCTTTCCTGGTTCTATATGGATGCACGTACAAAAGAAGGAGACTTTTATAAGGCTAATTCCTTTGAAAACATTCGATATTCATTGAACAGGCATCTGAAATCCCCACCACACTTTAAACAGTATGATATTATCACCGATAAAGCCTTCAAACACTCAAATATATGCTTCAAACTTGCCATTGACGAAATAAGAAAAGCTGGTAAAGGCTCTACTAAACACTATGAAAAAATTACAGTAAGTGATCTTCAAAAGCTTTACAAAAGCAGTCTGCTTGATCCATCCACACCGCAAGGTTTATTCAACAGAGTTCACATGAACATCCGGTTTTTCTTCAGTGGACTTGCCCACACAAATATGACTTACATGCCTAATGATACATTTGTTGTTGCTGAATATGAAGATGGCACTAAGTATGTTGTGAAAAAAGATAATAAAGATAATGAAATTTCTGATCAGACTGCCGAAGACATTGACAATTTATCTGGACATATGCCAGAGAACAAGGATGATCCTGAATCATGTCCTGTTGCCACTTACTTAAAGTATATCTCGAAGCTTAATCCATCTTGTGATCGTTTATGGCAATATCCTCATGAGAATTGGGACATACAGGATAAGATATGGTACCAAAATAGACCAGTAGGTAGAGATGTCATGCAAAAATTTGTGCAATCTCTTAGCAAGAAAGTTGGACTCTCTCGGCTCTATACAAACCACTGTGTTAAAGTCACTGTTACATCCATCTTATGTAAAAGAGACTCCTCCTCAGTCAAAATTATGTCAAATTTAGCTTCTAAATCTATAAAGAATGACTCTCAGAAAGTGAATGAAAAGAAGCAGCGTGAAATGGGTGAGGCAATCAGTGCTCTCCTTCAGCTTAAACCAATGGAGAAACAAGCAGCTTATCAGCCTCTAAAAATATTGCCAACATTAGGTGCTGTCAGTGCCCGTCCAGCTCCAGAACAAATTACAGCACTTGTCCTTGTGCACTTACCTCAACAGTCAGCTACTTAGGTTAGTTAAATCCAAGATGATGATGTACTCTTAAACTTCACATCTGACAAAACCTTTAACTTTAGAGAGTGTTAGCAAAATTAGTACTTCCCTTCATCCCTTGAAGTATCCCTGTTTTGAACATGTCCTTACGTGCAAAGTGGCATACTATTTCTATAAAAGGCCTTCAATTTTCTACCTAGCCCGAGTTGTATAAAGAATAATATTTCATTGGTTCAATTTTATTTTCACCCAATGAGGTGAGTTGTTTTGAATGTATCTATTTAAACAGCAAACTGGAATGGATGAATATATATACATAGTCAAAAAAGTTTTGCGACACTTTTGGTTGTATTGTAAAATAGACTGCATCAATATTTATTTAGTGAATTGGTGCCTGAGTGATGAGCTTATCGATTGGCTATCGGATCTGAATCAAGAGAGTTTACATTGCAGATCGCAATTCAAAGCATATGGTGAGATTTTATGCATTTTAGATCGATAGTTCCAATTTTCAACCTCAAGTCAGTCTGAAGTTTTTCGCTTTTCATCACCCTGGATGTGTACTAAAACAATTCAAAGAAAAGCCGCTCAAATCATCAAAGAGAACAGTGGCCCAGCTATTATAATGTATTATAATGTAGGATGATCACATAACGGCATTTCTGTATTATCAATTTTTTAAGACGACAATGGTGTAAAAGACGATAAATGTGGCTCATGAACCTCCCCATGTAGCTTCAATTTGAAATCTAACTTCAGAAATTTGGGTGACGTCAATTACATTAAGGCAACCAAACATTTACGTGCAAAAGATTCATTTTGATATGAAAGACAGCCAACAATCAAAGCTTGCTTAATTGCAAGTCGATCCAGACTGCATTACATTGAAAGGTAAAGACATCAGCTTGACAAAAAATGATAGACTGTGACTTTTTAAATCTGCCCCCACCTGCTGTTTTGGCTATGTTTTGTGATTGTGAAGCCGCCATTGGAACAAAACAAAAGCATAACTCTATTGCTTAAAGATTGAACTCAATTTTTTGTTCCATTTGACTAGAATATACATGTATCTGCTTCAGAAAAATATTTAGCAGAAAATATCAAGTGTTACTTTTTTGAATAAGTATATATCTTGGCTAAAAATCAACCAGTGGTTATCAAATCTAAGCAACCCTCAGATTTTTTAAACTTTTGCAGATAGCTTCATTGACACATCATAACATAAATGAAATTATTTCATAAATATTAGAGTTTAGCACAGTGGCAATTTGTTTAACACAGAGTTTAAATCAGCTGAATGAGGGTTAAGATAAAAAGTAGGTATTTGTTTACCCAGGGGTATGGGCTCCAACATCATAAGATTCAATAATAACTAATTTTTATGCTCCCCGAAGGGAGAGCATATAGCCACCGCTTTGTCTGTCCGTCCGTACGTCCGTAATTCCGTAAGTCCGTCCGTCCGTCCCCACCTATTTCTCCATAACCCCTGGGCCAAATTGAATGAAACTTATCATGTGAACTCCCTATGATAAAGTGATGATGCACCTGTGACGGTTTTTGGATTTGAGGCCTCGTCACGGGAAAAGGGGACTTAGGGTAAAAAACAGTTTTTCCCAAATTTCTCCTAGTCTAAGAGTCAGAATTTAGTGAAATTTCATGTTTGTGTAGCAAATCATGTGCCCTTTACTATAAACAATTTGAAATTAACGTAAAAAAAAAATATCATGGAAAAAGGGGGCTTAATGTTTGTTACCTTTACGTAAGCGCGTAAATTACAGTTATTCTTTCATTTCTTCTAGTCTTATGCTCAGAATTTGATGAAATTTCACATGTGAGTAGCAAATCAGATGCTCTTTACCCTAAACTATTTGAAATTTGTGTCTTAAAATATGTCATGCAAAAAGGGAGGTTTAATGTTTGTTACCTTTATGTTAGCTGTATAAGATAACAGCTTATTTGAGTCTTTGAAATCTGACCACAGAGCATATCTCCTAAAGTATAATAGCTATCAACTTGAAACTTTATGGGTGGATAGACTTATGGAGGAGAAATGCAGTGCACAAGAACTACAACTCTTACTTGCATAATTTTGGAGTTATTGCCCTTTGTTATTTTTGATACTTAGATTATGTCTGGAGCATATCTCCTAAAGTAAAATAGCTATCAACTTGAACATTTATGGGTGGATAGATCTCATGGAGGAGAAGTGCAGTGCATAAGAACTACAACTCTTACTTGCATAATTTTGCAGTTATTGCCCTTTGTTATTTTTGATACTTAGATTTTGTCTGGAGCATATCTCCTAAAGTATGATAGCTATCAACTTGAAACTTTATTGGTGGATAGATCTCATAGAGGAGAAGTGCAATACACCAGAACTATAACTCTTGCTTGCATAATTTTGGAGTTATTGCCCTTCGTTATTTTTAATACATTTAATAGGAGGTAAATCTCTGACAGTACAAAAGAATCTTTAATCTATTAGGCTTCAGTTTACTATCAAGCCTTTGTGGCGGGGGATGTCCATGTCCAACATGGCTCTTTTTTTTGTGACAATGCCTTATTCAGGAAGCATAATCCGTCTCTGACGGCTCTTGTTCCTTAAGAATGTCCTCTCTTTCAGAGATTTTGCTTACAGTGAAGGGACTTTTTACGGAATTCTCTTAATAGAATTGATGGCTTAATAGACGTGATCGCTCGAGCAATATCCACTGTATGTGTTGTTAAAATAGATTGTTTAAGAAACCGTCTGCAATCCATTACATGTGATGATATCAATGTTTATTATAATTTTGTTAATAACATAATGAAGCTCTCAACTCTACGATCAACTCTTTTATTCTACAAGAAAATGACAGCTAATCTCTGCGATAAAATATTTAATAAAAAAAAAAAGCAAAAAAAGAAAATCACACACATAAACACAGAGGGCAAGTTGAACAATTTTGTTCGAATGGGTTTTTTATGTGGCTTGCAAATTGAACAAACTACTCCAACAAAGAACTTTCATTTTTGATTTAAGCTAAATTTTGGTAAAAGAATTTAAACCTTGTAGATCTAATTGGTAAATCTAATTATAATGATACATATGTAATTACTTTAATGATGAAAATGATTCTGATTTAAAACTCAATAAGACTTTTTTCTCTTTCTAGAGAGTCAATGAGCCTGATTGAAGAGTCTTTGAATAAGCCTGCAGACAGTTTGTGTCCAAAATGTGGAAAATCCTTTACCTCTGTAACAGCATTTAAAATACATTTCCGATTACATGAAGAAAATCAGCGATATCCGTGTAAGAAATGTGAAAAAAAGTACAATAAAAGAGTTGATCTTGAAGACCATGCGAGAGCTAAACATGGAGCCCCAAAGTTAACTTGTGAAAAATGTGGATACATGAGTTCAAAGAAATATACCTTTCTTCAACATATTGGATATTGTGGCGATCCTTTAAAGGCTTCTATTAAAAAGGAGAAAACATCAATTTGTGTAGTATGTGGAATTATGTTTGGTCGGAAATACGACATGCTTTGCCATATCAGAGCAAAGCATGGCCAGGAGGCTGTTTTTAAGTGCAAAAAGTGTAACAAGAACTTTAGATGGCGATCAACTTTGTCAAAACACATGAAATCATGTAACATAATCCTAACAAATCCAACATTATTTGGACTGGAAGTAAAAAGTGAAAAGTGACTTTTACTGCTAATCAAACTCACAATGCCCTATTATTATACTATTATTGCTGCTCAATTAATGAGAAATTGTTTATTTGAGACTTTTTCTCCTTTTGTAATAATGGGCCAGTTTTTTTTCTGACCACACCACATTACAAAAAATTTATAGCTCACCTAAGCATAAAGTGCTCAAGGTGATCTATTGTGATCATTTGCCGTCTGTTGCTCCTCCTAAACCACTGGGCCAATCGAGCTGAAACTTGGCAGGGATGTTCCTTGGGTGAATCTCTTCCAAAGTTATCAAAAGAATTTATTTCCATCAAAAACTCTGGTTTCCATGGTAACAGAAGGGCTGAAAAATTGCTAAAAATGTTAGAAATAAATCATCTTCTCCTAAACCTCTGAGCCAATCAAGCTAAAGCTTGGTAGGGATATGTATCTTTGGTGTAGCTCTACTAAAATTGTTAAAAGAATATAATTCAACAAAAAATCAGGTTTCATTGGTAACAAAAAGGCCCAAAATTGCTAAAAAAAATCTCCCCTAGACCATTGGGCAAATCAAACTGAACTTTGGCAGGGATATTTTTGGGGTGTAGCTCTGCTAAAGGTTTTATTAAGGAATTTAATTCCATCGATAACTTGGGATGCCATAAAAAAACAAATTCAGTAGGACAAAATTAAAGTCTGTTTCTTTCAAAACCACCCCAAATGTACATCAAACAATCTCTGTTACTTATAACATGGTTGACAAGTTATGAGTTGACCTACTCTGGTGAGAGATATAAGACCAACTATGTGCTCTTATTTGTTAATTTTTGATAATTATAAAGGCTAGTCAAAGTTTGTCAATCTTTGATTCATTCAGATAATTACAAATATGTGTCATGTCATTTGAAAAGGGACAATCTAGTAACTCTATTTATTATCACATGAGAAAGAAATTGGAGCAAGCACCGCTTTTAACCTGACAGGGGGGGGGGGGGGGGGGGTACTTGTTCACTTGTTTTGACTTGTATTCTTTTTGCTTTGCTTCAGTTAAGTTTTCAAAGTTCATTTGTGTTATTGATGTTCCTAAAAGGATGTTTGTAATTGACAGTGCTTTTTTAGCTCACCTGAGCACAACTTGCTCAAGTTGCGCTCAAGGGAAGCTTTTAGGATCACCCTCTTCTGTTGTCTGTCGTCAACAATCTAAAAAACTTTTTCCTCTCCTGAACCACTGGGTGGATTTTAATGAAAATTTGCCAAAATGTTCCTTGGATGACCCTCTTTGAAAATTGTTTGCAAAATTCTAATTGGCCAATAAATATGGGTGTGGCAGGGCATGGCATTTTTTCACTTTGAAATTTTTGAATGACATCTCCTGAACCACTGGGGCGATTTCAATGAAACTTAACCAGAATGTTCCTTAGGTGACCTTTTTGTAAAATTGTGTGCAAAATTTTGATTGGCCCATGAATATGGGCATGGCAGAGAGGGGCTTATTTTGAGCCCAAAATCTTTGAACAACATCTCCCCCTGAATCACTAAGCTGATTTCAATGAAACTTTCCTAGAATGTTCCTTGGTTTACCCTTCTTAAAAATGATCGCTAAATTTTGATTTGCCAATAAATATGGGCGTTGCAGGGCTTGGCTTATTTTGAGCTCTAAATCTTTGAATGACATCTCCTCCCAAACCCCTTGGCCAATTTCAATGAAATTTCATCAGTGTTTCTTTGGTGACCCTTTTCAAAAGTTGTTCGCAGAATTTTGATTTGCTCATAAATACAGGTGTGGCAGGACAGGGCTTATTTTGAGCCCAAAATCTTTGAATGCAATCTCCTCCTGAACCACTGGGCCAATTTAGATGAAACTTTACCAGAATTTTCCTTGTGTGACCCTTTATAAAAATTGTTTGCAAAATTATGATTGGCCCATAAATATGGGCATTGCAAGGTGCGGCTTATTTCTAAGCCCGAAATCTTCCAGTGACATCTCCTGTCTTCTCAGTAAGGAATAGGTAGGCAGGGATAACAACTCGTCTTCAACAATTAAGCAAATGTGAATGAAGCTTTGCCAGAAGATTACTTGGTCCAATAAAATTCAGGTGAGCGGTTTAGAGCCATTCTGGTCCTCTTGTACCTAAGCTAAGGGTTAAAACTTTCAAACAGTTCAAACTTTTCAAGACATTTTTTTTGCTGCACACATGGCTTTGGAAGACAATATAGATGAAGATTAGATTGCACAGATGTGAAGTCTTATCTTAGCCCACACTGCATACTTTCTTCTTATTGTGGAAATAGCTTCATACACTCACGGACTGGTTGAAATTTGTAAAATATTCAAAACAAAGTAGTAAATAGGCAGGATAAGGTATTTGCGGTTTCTGTTCCATAGAAAATGTTTTATTGTTGTAAATCACTGTTGATATACTATTTAAATTTTATTTTGAATGTGACTGTTTGATTTAAGGACTTCCTTGTCAATTATAAGCCTTTGTAACACATAATAGGCTAGATCTATTTAATCCATACCAGTTGTCTATATATAAGGCTGTTCTAAATTCAATTGGGGCATTATAGAATAAAAACTTCTCAAGTTCAATTCTTTCTGTTGCCTTTTTACAATAAAGGGATTGAAAATTGGTTTGCATGTTCTGGGGGTGAAAATTTCAGTCTAATCTTTGTCAAAACTCTGTCAGAATGTTTTTTTTAATATCTAGGCCAAACTGAATAGTTGGCAATAGTATTCAAAAGGTTACCAGATTAAATTTTAGAATTAAAAAAAAATGTGGCTTGATCTTTGTCAAGAATCTTTATTTGGATGATGTCTAGACAAGTAATAAGCGAGTCATGCCTGTTTAAAAGGGACTGTCAGAGAAAAACCTTAAAACTTCTAGGTAATATAGATAAGACTTAAGATTTTTCTCCCAAGTCACAGGTTTTCTAGATTAAAAGAGCTTTGTAGACAATTTGTAGTGTGCTTGTGTGAGACTAAGGACTAAAATGGTTGTCTTGTTATCTATTTAGATCAAACAAACTGTGCTAATTGACTCTCTTAACTCTTGTCATGCTGAATAAATTTTGGCTACAAATTTTCTCCAAAATCAAAGGGCAAAAACCTCTAAAAGTACCAATTGTAGATCAAGTTTTAATTTGAAAAACTAAATCTATTTACAATTCTGGTTTGAAAATGAGAAACAGGTGGTGTAGACTAACATCAGACTGCACATATGTGCAGGCTGATCTTTGTCTATACGTCCTGTCAAAGCAGGAGTATTCTGGGTTCACCATGACAAGGGTTAAAAGAGAAAAAAGTTTTTTGAGAAATTTCATGATAAGTTGAAGAGTAGAAATGTGCATGGTTATTGCTTGATTACTGTCACCCGACACATTCTCCTTAAAGCAATTAAGATCCAAAGAATAAGATTAAAACAAGATTTTGATTGTCAATTAAGAGTGTCTCAGGTCCTTGTGTGCCTCTTGTTTTTGTGTTTAAAAGTCATGCTGACCTTTGACTTCTTAAATTACCAGTAGTACAAAAGAACCATCTTTTCTAGTTACACTGATTACTTTTCATATTTCAAAGGCTGAATATTTGAAAATTAAATCTCTCTCACTTGATAAATGACTATGAGAACACATTAAGTGTGATTTGATTTGTTCATTTGCATTAGTTCTGGTCAACTTTACATAGGGAAAAGTTTTAGAAATTAGTTTTCTTATCACATGTTGAATATTCTGATTCAGAAGACATTGCTACATATTCTAAATTTCAGATCTGTTCTTATCATGGAGAATGATGGCCATGAAAGTCATGATTGTCAGGAAGGTTCTTTTGTGGCTACAGAAAAAGTTTTACCATGTAACAATTCCAACAAAGACAAATTGGACGCATATTTGTCTGATTTAGAGGATATGAAGTATAAATGCATCGAGTGCTCAAAATTATTTTCAACAAAGTCAAACTTAAAACGCCATGAAAAATCCCATTCAAACAATGGGATGCTGAAGTGTAAGGAATGTTCAATGACTCTGGAGAGTAGTGAAGCAATGAGAGCGCATATAATTTCGGCTCACAAACAAGTGGCCTTGTGCAGTGAATGTGGAATAGAATGTGGCTCCAGAACGAACTTGAACAAACACAGAAGATTGAAGCATAGTGACACACTAGCCGGGTTACGAAAACCTATGATCTGTCCTGTGGAAGGTTGTAATAAGATTTTTATTCATAAAGCCAAGTATGAAGACCACATGTTCACCCACTCAAACATTAGGCCACATGTTTGTGAGATTTGTGCAAAATCATTCAGCTGTCGATACAGTCGGAATCTTCATCAGAGAAAGTGTGCTGGGGAGATAGTGATCCAATGTGACACATGTAAGATTACCCTTCGTGATCACACATCCCTCAGGCGTCATAAGGAAGCACAACATGAGCAAACTAAACACAGCTGTTATTGTGGAAAGACATTCAAATACGAATCAAACTTATCAAGGCATAAGAAGACTGTACACAATGCATAAACCTTTGTGGATTACACAAGAAATAACCAAAATTTAAAAGAAATTGAAGTCAGTGTGTTAGAATCACAGTCACACCACATATAAAATGAGTTTGCCTTTTAGAGCCCCAACCTTGTACTTATGCTTCTAATGAAATGAATTGTTGGACTTTTCTAAAATATAATATAAAAGCAATGATAGAAGCCCGGTGTTCTATTAGGATAATCACATTTTTAGCTCACCTGAGCACATCATGCTCAAGGTGAGCTTTTGTGATCATTGAATGTCTGTCATCTGTGGTCTGTCATCCGGCATCAACAATTTAAGTGTTTACTCTCTAGAGGCCACAAATGTGATCCAATCTTCATGAAACTTGGTCAGAATGTTAGCCAGGTCACAAGGATGAACCTTTTTGAAGGATCCATGCCATATCATGGGAAAAGGGGTCTTTATGACAATTTTCTTGTTTACACTGTAGAGGCCACAAAGATATGGCCCAATCTTCAAGAAACTTGGTCAGAATGCTGATCAGGTCACAAGGATGAACCCTATCAAAATGGGAAAGATCCATGCAATATCAAAGGAAAAGGGGTCTAAATGATAATTTTCTTGTTATAACTCTAGAGGCTACAATTTTGGCCCAAACTTCATGAAACTTGGTTTTGTGTAGAAATTATCTCCTTTATGACATCTGCCTATTTAATTGATATGATTTCCCAGGGGTCAAAGAGACTCGGGTGAGTGAACATCTTGGTCCTCTTGTCATTAGAAAAGAATCAACTTTTATAGGAAGCTAAGCTACATGTTGATGGCTCAGTGCGAAACAGTTGTAACTGCCCATAAACATATAGGTAGTTAAAAACTGTCTCACGCTAAAAGTCAATGTAAAGACAGTGAAAAAATGGCATAAAATAAACATTATTTATGCAAAATATTAAAATTTGATTAGGGAAAAGGTGCAGAAAACCTCTGTTGAACTTTAAGTGACAATGGATTTGTGGGTATGGGCCTTTAAAAGGGTCTTCAAGATTTTGTAAAATGGTTGATTTTAACCTCTGAAAAGGGGGATGGGGTTTTATTAGAGCATGGGTGCTATATTAGAATTTTTAGGGTATCTGGAAGATTATTCAAAGTTCCATTAACCCTTTCTTGTTCAATCCCTGGTTTTTACATCCCTAAGATTTTGTAATTGAGAAAATATTGTAGAAAAAGAAGAAATTGTTTGTGACAAACAATTTCCTCTTTTTAAACAAAATTTTCCACCCGACAGAATGGTTATTTTTCAAATTAAATCTACTTTAAATTTATGTCTGCAAAACCTTTGAATTTGGACAGGTCTAAATTTTGTAGAACAGGAAAGGGTTAAATATCTTATAAACAAGAGTTTGGCACTAATCTTTACTTGTGGCCTGTAGGAAAAAGTAGTTGCAATCATTACTATGGTCCTATTCAATGGCCAAAGGACATGTCACTTCCAGATCTTTAGCTGTCTGGAGATGCTGAGCTCAATTTATAAGTATGAAATAACAAGATTGTAAATACAAACATTGCTTTTGCATATGTCTACCACAAATGGGTCGATAAATCGTAGACTATGTTGGATTGCAGCTGGAGGCTAGGAAAAGATGCAATGGAAGTACTAGTGTGAGATATACCATGAATCCATTGTTAGATTCTCTAGCCGATGCAATATGTCTGAAATAATGTTGAAAGCAGCATAATACCCCAATCAATCTAAAAATCAACCCATTGCTTTACAAAGAATTTTGGCTCAACCTTAAAAATGTTGCAATTGAAATTTAAGTCAGTTAAACTTTGAGAATACTTCTTCTCTTGGAAGATACATTATTGAAGAAAACAAATTTATTTGCTAAAAGCTATTTCTTTATATTCCATAAATTTTCAAGCCCTTTGCTTGAGATGCAATACTATTTGTTTATTTATTTATGACAACCGAAAAGGTTCAAGAGAAGAATTTTAAATTGATGTTGTTGCATTTCATTCTTTTGGAACATTCTTTCTGAAATTTGTCCTTAACCATCCGTCGTCATAGTTGGTAGCATGTTGGACTGTCAATCTAGAGGTCTTGCGTTCCATCCCCTATGGTGGCACTCATTTTTTCGAATTATTTGTCTCACATCAATGGGTCTATAATCTTACACCTATGTGGCATAGCAGCTAGGGGCTAGGAAAGTATATTACTAATTGATGGTTTAAATTTGTACATGTATTTCTACCATTAATAACTATATGGCCCTGTGAATTCTGATTGAGATATTTTCTCTCAAATTTGTCACATAATTTATTTTCTTTTCGAGGTTAAAAATCTTTGTTATAATAGTCCTTATGAAAGTACAAGCATTCTGTTAAAGTTTAAAGAGAATGCAGCTGCCATCATAGCGCAGTTGGTAGCACATCAGACTATCATTCAAAAGTCCCACGTTTGATCCCCAGCGATTGTCTTCCACCAACAAGCAGCAGTTTTTACTAGCTTCCTTGTCCGCGGACTCTTGTTAATGGATACATTGGCCTGAACATTTCGCGGAACATACTTTTTCCAGTGACTGTGCATTTGTGGCTGTCTAGTTATATGCTGCTTGGTCATAAAAGGAGCCTAAATGTATATTTGAGCCTGTGCATGATATTTCCAACAATTTGAAATGTTAATGAGGTACCAACACTGAGTAGCGTGGACATCTGCCAGGGTTTTCCTAAGAATAATTGGAAGCTGTAGTGGCAGCATCGTTGGAAGCTTACAATACAGTGTTTATGCAAGTAATTGTGATTATGTGAATAAAAACATTTGGGAGAAGAATAAATTGCTCATGTTGAGCAATTTCTTCGTTTCAAATAATGTTTTTATGCATATAATGTACAAAATGCCTTAATTCATCAGTTTTGCCTTAATTCTTCAGTTTTTGACATGAGATAACTAAAATTTCTCTATTTGATGACCATTTGATAAGCGGTGGGGAAGTTTTAAAGCTGTAGGGGCATAACACTGTTTTAGATGAAGCTGTAGTGGGGCAGATACAGCTTATTGGGCTGAGGAGAACACTGTCTGCATACTGTAAATATAAATTAACCAGATGGTCCAGATACTTTGAGACCTTATCTATATACCAAATGTAAAGTAAAGACTCTGGTCAGACTGTGTGGATGCACAGACTGGTCAGAGTCTTTGCTTTGCGCATATTTGAAATCGTTGGAAATTTCTCGCACATGCTCATCTATTGTTTACACAACCCTTTTATTATGCTTGAGCATATAGCCGCCGCTTCTTCTGTCCGTCCATCCTTCCGTCCGTAATTCCGTCCTTCTGTCCGTCCGTCCATCCCCACCTATTTCTCCATAACCCTTGGGCCAAATCAAATGAAACTTACCATATGAACTCCCTATGATATAGTGATGATGCACCTGTGACGGTTTTTGGATTTGAGGCCTCGTCACGGGAAAAGGGGACTTAAGGTAAAAAGCAGTTTTTCCCAAATTTCTCCTAGTCTAACTGTCAGAATTTAGTGAAATTTAATATTTGAGTAGCAAATCAGATGCCCTTTACTATAAACAATTTGAAATTAACGTAAAAAAAAATATATCATGGAAAAAGGGGGCTAAATGTTTGTTACCTTTACGTAAGCATGTAAAATAGTTTTTCCGTCCGTCCGTCACCACCTATTTCTCCATAACTCTTGGGCCAAATTCAAATGAAACTTACCATGTGAACTTCCTATGATATAGTGTTGATGCGTCTGTGACGGTGTTTGGATTTGAGGCCTCGTCATGGGAAAAGGGGACTTAGGGTAAAAAACAGTTTTTCCCAAGTTTCTCCTAGTCTAACTGTCAGAATTTAGTGAAATTTAATATTTGAGAAACAAATCAGATGCCCTTTACTATAAACAATTTGAAATTAATGTAAAAAAAATATATCATGGAAAAAGGGGGCTAAATGTTTGTTACCTTTACGCTAGCGCGTAAAATACAATTATTCTTTCATTTCTCCCAGTCTTATGCTCAAATTTGATGAAATTTGACATTTAAGTAGCAATTATGATGCCCTTTACCATAAACTATTTGAAATTTGTGTCTAAAAATATGTCATGCAAAAAGGAGGTTTAATGTTTGTTACCTTTATGTTTGCTGTATAAGATTACACCTTATTTGAGTCCTTGCAATCTGACCACAGAGCATATCTCCTAAAGTATAATAGCTATCAACTTGAAACTTTATGGGTGGATAGATCTTATGGAGGAGAAGTGCAGTGCACAAAAACTACAACTCTTGCTTGCATATTTTTGGAGTTATTGCCCTTTGTTATTTTTGATACTTAGATTATGTCTGGAGCATATCTCCTAAAGTATAACAGCTATCAACTTGAAACTTTATGGGTGGATAGATCTCATTGAGGAGAAGTGCTATGCACAAGAACTACAACTCTTGCTTGCATATTTTTGGAGTTATTGCCCTTTGTTATTTCTGATACTTAGATTATGTCTGGAGCATACCTCCTAAAGTATAATAGCTATCAACTTGAATCTTTATGGGTGGATAGATCTCATGGAGGAGAAGTGCAGTGCACAAGAACTACAACTTTTGCTAGCATAATTTTGGAGTTATTGCCCTTTGCTATTTTTATTAGTCCCCCACCGGTTACGGGTTGGGGGACTATAGGTTTGCTCGATTCCGTCTGTCCGTCTGTCAGTCTGTCCGTCCGTCCGTCTGTCCGTCCGTCCGTCCGTCCGTCTGTCCGTCACGCTTTTGTCCGGGCTATATCTTCTAAACCATATGTGCTAGCAACTTCAAACTTGGTACACTTATAGATCTCATTGAGGAGAAGTGTCATGTTCAGGAACCGTTACTCTGCCATGCCCACTTTTTGAGTTATTGCCCTTTGTTGTTTTTAGCCTTACATTCTTGTCCGGATCATATCTCCTAAACCATAAGTGCTAGCAACTTCAAACTTGATACACTTATAGATCTCATTCAGGAGAAGTGTCATGTTCAAGAACCGTTACTCTGCCACGCCCACTTTTTGAGTTATTGCCCTTTGTTGTTTTTACCCTTACATTCTTGTCCAGATCATATCTCCTAAACCATAAGTGCTAGCAACTTCAAACTTTGTACACTTATAGATCTCATTGAGGCCAAGTGTCATGTTTAAGATCCATAACTCTGCCATGCCCACTTTTTGAGTTATTGCCCTTTGTTGTTTTTAGCCTTACATTATTGTCGGGATCATATCTCCTAAACTATAAGTGCTAGCAACTTAAAACTTTGTACACTTATAGATCTTATTGAGGACAAGTGCCATGTTCAAGAACTGTTATTCTGCCACGCCCACTTTTTGAGTTATTGCCCTTTGTTGTTTTTACCCTTACATTTTTGTCCGGATCATATCTCCTAAACCATAAGAGCTAGCAACTTCAAACTTTGTACACTGATAGATCTTATCGAGGACACATGTCATGTACAAGAACTGTTACTCTGCCATGTCCACTTTTTTGAGTTATTGCCCTTTGTTGTTTTTAGTCTTACATTCTTGTCCTGATCATATCTCCTAAACTATAAGTGCTAGCAACTTTATACTTTTACAGTTATAGATCTAGTATGTAGGAGACATATTATAAGAGAGGATTTTTTTTTATCCGGTGGGGGACTCCTGTATTGCATCGCAATACGACATGCACTTGTTACTTAGATTTTATAGGAGGCAAATCTTTGACAGTACAAAAGAATCTTTTATCTATTAGGCTTCAGTTAACTATCAAGCTTTCTTTGTTGGGGATGTCCATGTCCAACATGGCTTTTGTTTTTGTGACAATGCCTTATTCGGGGAGCATAATCCGTCTGACGGCTCTTGTTTATATATGGTTGCTAATGAAATTTTCACTAGTATTTAACATCATGTGACCATGTGCATATTAAAGTGGTTTGTTTATTTGATACTTCCAATTATCTGCGTAGATTGTTAATCAGTTTGTTTAGGCTTTCCCAAACTCTGGTTTTGATTGATTTCAGATATCAAGTAGTTGACGAATTGAGTGACGTGGATTCTAAACAGAAACTGTGTGCCGTATGTGGAAGTACGTTCAAAACCTACTCTGGCTTAAGCAAGCATTTCAACGTGAAACACCGAGACTACTTCAGATATAAGTGTGATCAATGTGGGAAGAAGTATTTAGAGAGACATCAAATGGTTGCCCACATGGTTAAACATGGAGGAAGTGGTAAACCTTGTGATATTTGTAATCAGACATTTACAACATCCTTTTCCTTGAAACGTCACAAAGAGACTGTACATTCCAATATAAAGTATGGCTGCAATATATGTCATGCACTGTTCAAAAGCAAAGAGAATCTGACTCAACATATTAGGGGAGTCCATGAACGGGGGTTTGACCATGTCTGTTACAAATGTGGTGTCCGGTATCGCTGGCGGATCGGCCTGTCCAGACACATGAAAACAAAACATCCAACATTAACGTAGTATGACTTAATTATAAATGTGTGGAATTTCCATGCCCCACTTGCCTGGCATGGGCTTTTGTATTTACAGACAAATTAATTTGTTCCAGGCCTGATGATTTGCCCTTGGACAATAAAAAACCAGGAAAAAACTTGGAATTGTTATAGATAAATAAAAAAAAAATAAATAAAAAATTTAACTGGGTTTTAAATAATTATTTTCTTCAGGAAGAACACTGTTTTTCATACAATTTTCTCTACAATATTTTAAGAGAAAGAAAAACATCCTTTACCTGTCCAGTGACAAGCAGGGTAAATCCGTATTTTTATAAATTTGATTGCATACCTTGTTCTAATGTTAATTTTCCATATATCAGTAGCCCCATACTTCTGAAAATATGAATTTACAAATCACAATTACTTTGTTTTGCAATTATCACTTCAATAGTTAATTTAATAATTATAACCCCCCCCCCCCCCCCCCCCCCCCCACACACACCTACTAAGTAAAGTGGGTATAATGGTTTCATCATGTTTGTCTCTGTCCATCCGTCTGTCTATTAGTAGACCTTTTTGTTATCAGAATCTTAACTTCAGAACCAAGTGACCTAGAATTTTGAAACTTCACACAAATGTTGTTTATGACGCATGGAATACCCTATTGGTTTTGGTTCACATAGACCAAAGGTCAAGGTCACAGTCAGCCTTTGTTCAATTTTCGTTTAGGGACTTTAACTCGAGAACCAAGGGATCTACATTCATAAACTTCAATAGCAGTTATATTTGGACAGAGCACTGGTGGGGGTATAAGTAGGCTTTCGGACAGCTCTAGTTACTTCATGTATTGTTCAAAACTTGTTTGTAGTCATAATTGACAGTGAATATTCATAAACATGAGAGAAATAATTAAACTTCCAAAAAATGTTTGTGTCTTTGGATATCAAACCTTTTCCTTGGTTTGTACAGTTGGGTTTTGAAGTGAAATGATAAAACTCACCTGGATCAGGTTATCTCTGTGCATTTAAGAATGCATTTCAAAACAAATAATTTGATGCACAGAGCAATAAATTAATATACGATAAAATTCCCAGCTTCTGGATTAATTCTAATTTGAAGTTAAGATTAACTTAGGATTCTGCTTACCTCTTGAGTACAAAACTTGGTTTACAAAATTACTGTTTTTCCCAAAATTTTTACAAAATATTTTCTTGTCTAAGCAGGAAACCAGCCTATGTAGTGAATTTAACCTTGTCATGCTGCTTTACAAAATAAATGTAAAATCAAAGTGCTAAAAGCACTGGAAGTTACCAAATGTGAGTGAGTATTGATTTTTCGAAATTCATTGTTTTACACCTTTCTGGTTTGAAAATGAAATTCAGGTGGTATGAACTAAGATCAGACTGCACCGTTGTGTAAGGTTGATCTTTGTCTATACCTCTTGTCAAAGCAGGAATATTCCGGGTTCAGCATGACAAGGGTAAATATTTTTAGCACCTCTTACTGAAGGTCATAAGAGCTGTAGCAATGGTATGATTACAGTCAGTATTTTTTACCATTTCTTGTAATTGTAACAGGGTCCGCAGTTTTCATCCACTTGCTTCAAACTTTCACAAAGTAATAATTGTACCAAGATAAGGTTTGTTCTTTTTGAAAAATGGTCAGACCCATCAGGTATGATCGGGAAAATGGCCTTAAGTTGATTTAATTATAACATGACCTACATCGTGGGAGTGAAATAACCCTTTGAATATTTTGATATTGCATGGGTGTTATAATCTTAATGGAATTTATCTAAATAAGTATGCAAATTAGCCCAGAGCAAATAGCAACATATTTTGTAACTATGAAAAAGACGTCATAAAGAATGTATTGTGACGTCAGTTTTAAACAGTGTTATAAGCTTCGTGGAAAAATTTATATTGAATTTCAAGAATTTTGACAATTTTTTGACAAAATATGGATTGTATTATAAATAGAATACAAATTTTGTGCTCATAAAATACCAAATTTATTAAACTGGTCATCTAAAACAGATAAAAACCAGGCTACTCTAAAACAGATAAAAACTTGGTGTAGCCTTGTTTTTATCTGTTTATAGATGACTTGTTAAATAAACTCTGTATTCCATGACCACTTATTCAATATCCTCTATTAATATAACAGCTTTCATTAATTTTGATTTGCTTCAAACTTTCACACAGTTATTGTAATAACATATGGATCAGCCCTTTCGAAAAAGGTCAGGTCTGTTTAGTTTCCCTAGAAAAGGTGTCTTATAGAATTTTTATTAAAATATCCTAGTTATAGTGATAGATTCCACTGTTCTCACAGGATTTGCTTCAGACCTTCTAATTGAAGGTGATTATATTTTGTATCATGTCATAGGCTTTCAAGTGAGTTAATAGAGGGTCCCAGGCCCTCATGGGCCTCTTGTTTTTGGCAGTGACTTTTTTATATGCCCGAAGAGTGTATCATGGTTTGGCCTTATTGTCTGTCTGTCTGTTAGCGATTTTTGTGTGCACAACGCCTCCAAAATATCAATGGGAATAAGCTGAAACACCTATGATGTCTTGTTGTGCATAAGACCTTTGAAATTCAAATTTCTATAGTCATTCTTTAGTAATCTTGAATTGCCTGCCCTTGTATTGAATGAAAAATGAAATTTCTTGTGAGCTCACACAAAAAGCTTGGATCTTTCTTGTATTATCTGCCCTTGAATTGATTGAAATTCAGCATATTTCTTTTGTGAGCAACTCCTCTTAAACTTTGAATTGGAATTAACTGAAACTTGCCAAAATCACTCTGTATGGTGTTTAGCTGGGCATGGAACCATTTTCAATATACACAGAAAGGGTCATACTATGTTATGGCCAGAGTTGTCTGTCTGTTTGCTTACAATTTTTATGCCCCCGTATCGAGAGATCAGGGGCATATTGTTTTACTCATGTCCGTCTGTCTGTCTGTCCGTCTGTCCGTCTGTCCGAAAACTTAACCCGAAAACCTAACTTTGCCAATATCTTCAAGCCTATTCAAGATACAAAGCTAATATTTGGCATGATGATAGATCTCAATGATCCACATCCGCTGGTACCAAAGTCAAGGTCATGTGACAAGATCAAGGTCATCTGTCAAGGTCAAACTTTGAAAAAACTTAACCCAAAAAATTAACCCTGCCAATATCTTCAAGCCTATTCAAGATCCAAAGCTAATATTTGGCATGATGAAAGATCTCAATGATCCGCATCCGCTGGTACCAAAGTCAAGGTCATGTGACAAGATCAAGGTCATCTGTCAAGGTCAAACTTTGAAAAAAATGCCGTTACGGGGGCATTCGTGTTTCACAATCACATCTTGTATTAACTATCATTCAAGCTCAGGTTACTGACAAGCCAAGGATACTGACAAGCCCCTTCAGTCGTATATGTCCCACTCTGCGAAACTCTTGTTTTCTATATTGAACCATATAAGGGGGAAAAGGGGCCTTCATGACAAATGTCCAATCTTCATAAAACTTTGTTAGAATGTTATTTAGGTCATATCCATGCCATATCACAGGAAAAGGTGCCTTAATGACAGTTTTCTTGTTTATTCCCTGATGGCCACAAATTTGGTCCAATCTTCATGAAACTTGGTCAGAACAATATGTCAGGTAACTAGTTTTAACCCCATGGAAAATGGGAAGGATTAAGATGATGTCATGGGAAAAGGAGCCTTAGTGATCATTTTACTTTTTATAAGCACCCTGAAGGTGGTTGTATAGCGGTATCATCTTCATCTGTCCGTATGTCCCAATGCTAGTATGTCTGTTTTTATGCCCCCGTATCGAGAGATCGGGGGCATATTGATTTACTCATGTCCATCTGTCTGTCTGTCTGTCCGTCCATCTGCCTGTCTGTCCGTCTGTCCGAAAACTTAACCTTGCTAATATCTTCAAGCCTATTCAAGATACAAAGCTAATATTTGGCATGATGATAGATCTCAATGATCCGCATCCACTGGTACCAAAGTCAAGGTCAAGGTCATCTGTCAAGGTCAAACTTTGAAAAAAATGCCGTTACGGGGGCATTGTGTTTCACAAACACATCTTGTTATTCTATCAAGAACCCTTGTTTCTCTGGTAAAAGTGAGGCTGAAAATTGACCAAAAATTGCAGAAAATCTTTGAAAATTCTTCTAGTCTTAATCTACTAGGCCAATCAAACTTGGCAGGTATGATTATTGGGTGAAGCGCTTCAAAAGATGTTAAAAGAATTTAATTTCATCAAAAATTCTTTTTTCCCTGGTAACAGAAAGACAGAAAATTGTTGAAAATCATAGAAATAATTACTTTTTTCCTCAGTGTTCTGCACTTCTTTTTCTAAACTTTTTGAGATATTTAGCTAACTTTGGTGTTTGAGTCTATATGAATGAGTAACAGATCAAGTTAGAGTTTAGTTCATGTCCAATGATTTTTGAGAAAGATACGGATGCTGGACTTAGAAAACTACTTAGAAGTTTCAGTTTTCCTGACTTTCTTTCTATAACCTTTGAGAAATTGTTCTAATTTTTGGTGTGTGAGTCTGCATAAATGAGTGACAGAATAAGTTTGAGTTTGGTTCCTATCCAAAGATTTTTCAGGAAGATACGGATGCGGGACTTTGAAAATTTTTAGGAAATATCAGTTTTCCAGACTTTTTTTCTATATCCTTGGATATATTGAGCCAATTTTTAGCTTAACTGGCCAAAGGCCAGCAAGCTTTTGTCATGACAATGTGTCCAGCAAGCGTCCATCTGTCCTTGTGTATGTCCGTCTGTGTGTCCATGCGTTTTTAAACTTTTCTTTAACATGTTCTCCTCCCAAACCACTCCAAAATTGCCTGCTTTCAACAATGTTAGTTTTATATCAAACTCTTCGTAAATATTGAAATAAATGACGTTCAAACATCTCCCATATAAGAATCGTAAGTAACAAATTTGGCCGACCAGCCCTACTGAGCGTTTCTTTTATAACTCTATTTCCGAACAAGAACATATCAATACCGTAAAACATTTGTCAATCTGTTGCAAATTGGGGTGTGTTGTCATCTCAAAGAGTTTTACTTTAATCGGATGATGGATATTTGAATAATCAAAAAAGTGCACGAATTTCTGGGACAACCCTCGTACTAGTAATTTTGAATCACAATTTTCTCCGTTAGTTGTCCCTTCATAACTTTAAAACTTTTTTCAAACATTCATCACATTTTGAAGTTTTGCTAGACGCAATTTCGAGGTCTCAATTCCCTCAGCTTTAAGAATAATCTGCCCTTGAACTTAGCTTCTCCTTCGCTTTTGTTTTAAAAGTTACTTTACCTCCATTTCATCCTTACACTTCGTAACTGCAGCTTGTTTAAAGCGGTAGTTACGAGTTTTAGACAAAAATCGACGATTTATTTGATCATTTATTTAAACTTCCGATCCATTGAACAATCTTTGTTTGCAAAAAGTTTCCATGGTCAACAAGTATCTTATAACTATCAAAGCTCTTGCGGGGCATTAAGTCACATCCTGTGACAAGCTCTAGTTTATTTTACTACTACTATTACTTCTGATAATACAAGTACTACTATAGATGATGATGATACGTAACTACTACATTATAACTTAACTTATGATAATAATGATAATAGTACAAAAAAAACCTGAACTAAAGTACCATTGAAGCCGTGTAAATGAGCTCAGAATACTTTGAGTACCAAATGAAAAAAGAAAGACTCCTTAAATTGCATTATGTTATGGGAGACCACTCTCACCACTGTCCTGCATAGCTTCTGTGGTTTAAATACAATGTCTGACACCTACGTCAGAGAAGATCTTCTTTGGTTCAGTGGTTTGCTTCAGTTGCGGACAGTTTGTTTGTTACACATTAAGTCAGTGGCGTCCTTAAGCGGAAGCCCACTTGCCAGGTTCGACTGAATGTAGCTTATATCTGAAACCAATTAGCCCACCGGGCAAGTAAATTGTGTAGCAAATAAAATCAAACATATGCCTTTTTCTTTGTGACTACTATTAACATTTAGGAAGTTTGTAAACAACCAAGTGATATATAATTATCTCCACTGGCCAAAGGTCAGTGAGCTATTGTCATGGTGGTGTGTCCGTCATGTGTCTGCCTGTCCTTCTATCTGCAAACCTGTCAGTCCGTCCATACATAGACTTTCTTTAAACATCACCCTCCTAAATCAATGGACGGATTATAACATAACTTGGTAGAAATGTTCCTATGGTGACCGTCTTCTTAAATTGTGAAAGAAAATTATATTGATCCCAAAATATGGGCGTGGCAGGGCGTGGCTTATTTTCAATTTATTTTCACTTTAAAATTTAAAAAAAAATCTCCCAAACCATTGGACTGATTGCAATGAAACTTAACATGGTTGTTCCTTGCGTGACCCTTTACTTAAATTGTTAATTAATTTTGATTGCCGCCCCCCCCCCCCTCCCCCCCCCCCCCAAAAAAAATAATAATTGGGCATGGCAGGGGTGGGGGACGCTTATTTTCCTTATAAATTCTTTAAAATTATTCACCTTTCAAAACCATTGGACAGATTTCAATGCATGGCTGTTCTTTTGGTGACCTTTTATTAGCTCACTTGAGCTAGAAGTGCACTAGGGAGCTATTGTGATCGATCAATGTCCGGCGTCCGTCTGTCCGTCACGGCGTCAACTTTTTCTTAAAATGACATCTCCTCCTAATGAGTCAAAATCAACCAATCTTGGTAGAAATATTCCTTGGGTGGTCCCTTGTAAAAATTGTTTAAATGGAAAGGATCTGTGCCGTATCACGGGAAAAGGGGCCTTAATGACAATTTTCTTGTTTACACTCAAGAAGCAACAAATATGGTCCAATCTTCATGAAACTTTGTAAGAATCTTTGTTAGGTCATGAGGATGAACTCTATTGAAAATGGGAGGGATCGGTGTCATTACGGGAAAGGGGGCCTTAATGACAATTTTGTCAATAATTTCTTTAAACGACATCTCCTCCTAAACTTATGAGTCAAAATCAACCAATCTTGGCAGAAATATTCCTTGGATGGTCCCTTTTAAAAATTGCTTAAATGGAAAGGATCTGTGCCATATCACAGGAAAAGGGGCCTTAATGACAATTGTCTTGTTTAAACTCTAGAAGCCACATTTATGGTCCAATCTTCATGAAACTTGGTCAGAATGTTTGTTAGGTCATGAGGATGAACTCTTTTGAAAATGAGAATGATCCTTGCCATTTCATGATAAAAGGGGCCTTAATGACAATTTTCTCGTAAGAGCCCCAGACGCCACAAATATGGTCCAATCTTCATGAAACTTGGTCAAAATGTTTGCCAGTCACAAGAATGAACTCTGTTGAAAATGGAATGGTTCATATACCATATCACAGGAAAAGGAGTCTTAATGATACTTTACTTGAAATATCAGGTGAGCGATTTAGGGCCCTCAGGTCCTCTTGTTTTAATCTTAAAAGAAATTTCCATTGACCCCCACAATATGGTCTTGGCAGGATGGGATTTATTTCACTTTAACGTGTAGAAAATGGAAAATCTTCTCCCCACTTCTTTTGGCCAATGTCAATGTAACTTGTCGTGAATATTCCTTAGGTACACACCTACACATACATTCAAGTGCTTTAAGTAAGCTTATGAAATAATATGATGGCATTCGAAAACCTCAGGTTTTGTTTAAGCATTTTTACTTTTTTTCTTAATTCCAGAATGCAGGAAAGAAGTTGTATTCTATGTAAAAGACGATTAAAAGTACACCAACGAAGACCTGTTAATAAATATATTGCAAATTATCTTATGAAGAAATATCATCTGGATGCTACTAAGAATAGTGTTATTTGTGGAAAATGTAGCCGCCCTGCATATCCCAGCTCAAAACACAATCACTTTAACAATATAAAGGTATGTATCTCATCAAACAACTCATTTGACAAAGAAATTTTATCAAAAGCAAAGTTCTCATTACTTTTTCACTCACCTGGGAAATCTTTTGTGGTTGTGTGTCCTTGATTAGTTGTGTGTTGTCAACATTTTTTGGCGATGCTCGTCTTTAAGACATTATGAAGGCTACTTTGTGGCCCAAGCAACCAGAAATTTGGTCAGAATGGTGTATATAAATGGATTGATATCTACGACAATCTTTGACAATAACCATCATTACGTTAGATATTCAATATTGTAAAATCTTTTCTTATAATTTGTAATAACACATACCTTGTCCCTTCTTTAAAGCTCACCTGAGCACAACGTGCTCAAGGGGAGCTCTTAGGGTGATCCTGAGTGCGTCGTCCGTCGTCAACAATCTTAAAAACTTCTTCTCCTGAACAACTGGGCCGATTTCAATGAAACATTGGCAGAATGTTCCTTGGTAAATTATGATTGGTCCATGAATATGGGCGTGGCATTTTTTTCAATTTGAAATCTTTGTACGACATATCCCCCTGAACCACTGGGCCGTTTTTGATGAAATTTTACGAGTAAGTTCCTTGGGACACCCTTTTTAAAATTGTTTGTGAAATTTTGATTGGCCCTTAAATATGGGCGTGGCAATTTGAGTCCAAAACTTTGAACGACATCTCCTCCTGAACCGTTGGACCAATTTCAACACTTTATTAGAATGTTCCTTGTGTGACCGTTTTCAAAGAATGTTCGCTAAATCTTGATTGGCCCATAAATACGGACATAGCATGGCGGGGCTTGTTTTGAGCCCTAAACCTTTCAACGGCATCTACTTCTGAACCACTTGGCCAATTTCTATGAAACTTTACCAGAAAGTTCCTTGATTGACCCTTTTAAAAGATTGTTCCCGAATTTTTGATTGGCCCATAAATATGGGCGTGTCAGGGCGGGGCTTGTTTTGAGCCCTAAACCTTTGAACGGCAACTACTTCTGAACCACTGGGCCGATTTCTACGAAACTTTCCCAGAATGTTCCTTGATTGACCCTTTTTAAAAATTGTTCGCGAATTTTTGATTGACCCATAAATATGGGCGTTGCAAGGCGGGGTTTATTTTGAGCCCAAATTCTTTGTACGACATCTATTCCTGAACTAGTGGGCCGAATTTAATGAAACTTTACCAGATTGTTTCTTGGTGCTTCTTTCAAAAATTTTCGCGAAATTTTGACAGGCCCATAAATATGGGCGTGTTAGAGTGGGGCTTATTTTGAGCCCGAAATCTTTGAACGACATCTCCTTCTGAGCCACTGGGCCGTATCAATGAAGCTTTACCAGAATATTCCTTGTGTGACCCTCTTCAAAATTAGTTTGCAAAATTTTGATTCGCCCATAAATATGGGTATGGCAGGGAGGCGCTTATTTTGGGTCGCCTCAGCGAGAAAGGGGGGACAGGGTCTATTTTCACCTTAAATTCTTGGAATAACATCTACTCTTCAACAATTAGGCAAATGTGAATGAAACTTTGTCATAAATTTACTTGGATTGGTTCCACTGGATCAATAAAAATTAGGTGAGCGGATAAGGGCCATTCTGGCCATCTTGTTCATTTGTTTACAAATATATTTTATCTTAGTTTGATGCTTTAAGGAAATTTTGATATTGATTTTTTATAAAACTGCAACGTAATTCACGCCAGAGGAGCGATATTGACCCTTTTGTCCTCTTATTTTCCAATCATTCGAACATTTCTGAGAAGACTGTTTTGGTGAAATTAAGGATACGTAAAAAATTGGGTCAACAGGATAAACCTTAGAAGAACCTTTTCTACAGAGATTACGGCTATAACATCGTCAAATTGACTTTTATTGCAATCAAAACCACTCTTATGCGCTCACTCAACGCCCCAATCGTTCATTCCAAACACCCACTCAAACAATAAAAAAGCTCAAGAATTACTTAAAAAAAATAAAAGCAACATCTTCATTCAAAATTAATATAAAAAGACAAAAAAAAAAAAAACACACACAATTTCACAGATATAATTGAAATTATGAGCGGCTAATTGATTCTTGAAGAATTATGAAGCTATTTATAAAACTAACATTCATATTTTATCAAAGGGGGGTAATTGATATCGCTATTTTTTTCAGCTTGAACAAAATAAGCTATTTTAGACTACCTTCCTTGAATTTCACTCAAAACTAACTCCACACGCTCGTTTAATTTTATTCCCAAATCATTCACCTTTTCTATTCACGATGTAGTTAACTGTAAAGGCCACAGATGCTTTATATATTCCAATAACAACAACTATTTGAATAAAAAAAAATGTATGATATGTCTTCGTGATTGACTTCTATGATCGACTTTAAAAGTTTAGGTAACAGTTTTGGTCGAATTCCTATTTACTACCCTCATTGATGCAAAATTTCCTGTAGTTTTCTCTACCAAAATATTTCGAAACCATGTTACAATAGTAAAAAAAGAAAAAATAACATTCTGATAATAAGAAAATAATCCACAATTACTAATTTTCATCTTTGAAAATGGGGCTGGCAATTCGGCGGAGTGCATTGCCTACTCTACGTTAAAATACCCCTTTTTACCGCTTTGTTAAAGTACATTTTTCAAAATTTAATCTTGAGACATAACATTAGACGTGGCGAAATTTATTTCTAAATTTGAACCTGCAACGAACTGCTAGTGTTATGGAGCTGGTTAATTGGTCACTGTTAGGAACAAATGGAGTCAGCAAAGACAATAATCTTCCATTTTTCGTACTTGTGCCTGAAGGTTCTGCAATGATTCGGAAGCAATGAACTTTAATGGTGTAAATCGAGGTTTCCTAAAGATTTCATAAGGAAACCTCATATAAAATTATGAAAATTGATATTGAAATAGATAGCTTAAATATTTCAGCACGAGTGAAGATGAAAACTATAATTTGGGATTCAAAGGGTTCAAGATGATAAGCCAACTAAGAAAGACTCGACCAATAATAGAAACGAAATAAAACACGTGGTGTGTGTGGAAAAGTCTTCAGAAATAGCTCGTCCCTGTCCAGACACAAGAAATCACAAGAATTCCACTCCTCATCAAATACTCCAGCTGTCGTCAATATCTCAAGACCCAAAACAAAAGGAAATCGCATGACCCTGAAAGGCACATGTTTAATATTTGACGCGTATGTAAGAATTGCTTTCAACGACAAAGTGAGCCTGCCCATCATGTTAAAACCAGAGAAGTGAATCCAAATTCGGCGGCCAAATTAAAGTTTTCTTTTAAAGGGTTCTTTAAGTCCTTTGGGAAGACAGATTTTTATGAGGATCACTTTTACATTCTCACTGGACAAAAGCCCTATAAACAAGGGCGTAACACCCATGACGCAAGTGCGAAAAAGAAATAATCCTCTGTTGAAAAATGTTGGTGATGAATGGTCATAAATAACATCGAAGCTACAGCTTTTTCAAGCTGTAGTTACGATGTTTTGATTATTCATCAGCGCTCAAATCATAGAAAAGGGGAGCGGACGCAGGCATTCATCTTTTGTCACAGTCCACATATCGCAGGTATCCTAGATATTCTATGTTGGTCGTTTTCTGAGTGCGTATTCATTTCTAAGTCCTAGATACGCATATGCTATAAATATAAGTCTGAGAAGCCACTATTATGTTTATTATCTTTGGCTCTTAAGATGACAAAACGTTACAAACCATTTGGAAATTATACCCGCTCTACACGCGCACTTTCATAATACGAACACGTGACTATGTTGGAAATATCACACAAAGTTATCATTTCGTATTTTCTAATGCCGGATTGCAGAAGAAACCTAAGTGTATACAATTTTCCTAATAAGGCCCATCTTAGAATCGGGTTACCTAGACCTTTGTCATGGTAACGGAAAACATTATAGATATAAACTGCTAACAATGTTATAAACCTGTCTGGAATAAAATACAGTCATGATCATGCTTACATGTTATGAGCCTTTGATAATGTCACCCGTTTGCAAATCACGTACATTGAGAAGCGCGTACAGACATGAAGGGCTATAGAATATTAGCTTATCACTTACAGAGGGATTTTATTTTATCAATCTTCAATGTGCAAAAGGAAAACTCTGGTAAAACTGTGCAGATGCTCGCATTGGCCATTCTTTGCTTTGCATACACGTGAAAAAGTTGGAAATGTCATAGACAGGCTCATATTGTTGCCGCTCAAAAGAATAGAATATAGTTTTAAGGTAGTGGAACCGTAATAGTTCTGCAACATTTTGAAACTCATGATCTTTCACAATGTTGACCAAGGTATCCTAATGAAACTCATTAGGAAAGCTCGGTTAACACTTTTCAAAGTTCATTACTTCCAAAATGTTGCGGAACTATTACGGGTCCACTCCCTTAATGTCCATAAAACCCACACTTTACCAGCTTTGTCTTATGGTGTCATACCATTTCAACGTTTCGTGGAAATTATATCTAGATTTTTGTTTTTAGACATTTTTCCCAAGTGTCAAAAATCGATCCTGATCAGCTTAGCCCGCGGATTTGCAGCTTGAACAATCTTGTCTTTGTGTGTATTTAGAAATGGTTAACATTGATACTCAACATTGGCGTTGAAGAAAAAACTAATGACATCGCCAGAAGGAGAATTCGATTCTTTTCTCACTTATTTAATAATTCTCTTCCTGACGGTTTTACAACTTTTCCTGTTTTTAAATTCAGTAGTCATTTCCGTCCACATGTATTTTAGCCTGAACCTTACAATATCCACAATGACTATTCGCCCACATAGAAGTATTATATACCCTACAAAATGAACAAATATACTCATAGGCGTAACGTTAACTTTATTTTATTTCTTAAACACCAATTAGTTGGGATCTTTTAATTTGAAGGCTTCAGTTGAAAATAACAACAAAAGTTTCAATGTGTGAATGTCTACACAACTTAGAAACCAGTCCTGTGTTCAGGATGAGAAAACGGTGCAAACTGTTTCTTTATTAAACTCCGATTTGCACATGCATTCGCGTATAGTGTGGGGTACAATTTGTAAACAGTATGTACGGTTTGTCAACCTGAACGTAGGGCATGTTTAACATATTATCACATATCTTGCATGTGAGTCGTCACGCTAAAAAGGTCCAATTGTGAACCCTATTAAATGAATACTCCGAAAAATGAGTAACAGAGGTCAACCAGAAAAGTGAATGTCTAAAAAATGGCGTTGTTTTCAGCAGAGGTCAGCCTGAGATCGCATTTCAAAATTTCGTTGACATTAATCAAGGTTCGACACTAAGGGGAGTCCGAGACTCCTTGTTTACCAGTTGGACTCCTTTGATTTGCAAGTAAGGAGTCCGCTGGACTCCAAGAGTTGAAAGGAAATATTTTGAAAGACAAATGCACACAACTTGTTGAAGAAAACATTTGCTTGTATCCTGTATGTTTTGAGAAAAAAAATCTTCCTTGGTAGAACATTGTGAAAAAGAAGAAATTGCTTATAACAAGCAATTTCTTCTATTCCACAATGTTCACCCATTATGGAAATTTGGACTTCTTACTTTGAGCTTGGACTCCTTGAGTTCATGTGTTAGGAGTCCCATTGACTCCTTAAGCTCAGGAGTTAGTGTCAACCCCTGGTCATTAAGAAAAGAAGGTCATTTCAGATTCAGATAATCAGCGAAAGGCGACAAGTTTCGACTTTAGCCCGTCTGTGCGATCAACATTGTCTGACAAGGATCGACATTTAACGCTCTACCAAGATGGTCCTTTTTCGCCCAACGGATCTCATAAAATAGTCGTTAAACTTGTGTTGAAAATTGAAATTCCGTTTAAATTTTCACCACTTAAAATATAGGATTGAATAATGATCCCTAGCGGCGGAACTCTTTTTTTTTCCGACAATTTGTCTCCCACCAATGTGTTAATAATCGTAAAATATATGAGAAAGTCGCTGGAGGCTAGTAACACTCATTCTCGTTTTTTGGGCCGAAATTTACGAGCAGAATTTCAAAATTCTGACTTTATAGAACAGTTTATTGACTGTTGCAATATGATAGTGTAACATCTCAGGGGGTAAAATCCGACAGTGGCCAGTGTATGCGCGTTCTTTTTAATCAACTACATTTATGAAAGATCAGCCCCTATAAATGCATTAGAATTTTACGTGACATTGCTGCGGTATTTTATTACAGTGTAAAAAAAGCATCAAATAAAGTCATAAAACACAAAATTTTTTTGTTTATTGAACTATCAATACATAAATGTATTAGAATTTCTAATGATTTTATATCAACTAAGAGTACGTTTGATCAAGTTGCATAGTAAATGTCACACTTATTAAACGTATTGTCAAAAATTAATCTCTTTTTATAAACATTGTTTTTGCGATTTCCTTTTCAGGTATTGGTGCTAACATATATTCTAATTAGGACGAAAAAGTTATAAAACTATTTATATTCTCACCAAAGTCAAACCTATTAGCTTCTGTTTTGATAAAAGATAGTTTTTCTGAAACAAAACCAAACATGACTTCTTGTCACGTAAAATTAATAAAAAAATAGAAGATTTTAAAACAGCACCTCCTTACAAACAGAGTACCAAAGTTTGATAATGCAATGAATAAAACCTGTAAATACACCGTTCTGTTGGATTGTAAGTTTTTTTCATGGCTGCAAACTGGTTTAACAGTTTGTCACGTAGAATTCAGGAAAATGAACATTTATCGTGCTGGGCATCTTCATGTATGAACATACAAGGAACAATTATGAATCAACACTCTTAAACATTAGAAAAACTTCCCCATCTCTCTCCAATATGCGAATATCCGTATCCTTATGCATAATATACCTATTAAATCTTTTCTCTTTCTAAACTGTCACGTAAAATTAAGCTATTGCCCTTTAACAATTTGATCAATCTTATCCTTATCCTCGTCTGATATTTTATAAAATCTACCACGCTTTCCACTCCTTATAGGTTCTTGAACTTTGCATAAAACCATATCTGTCCCAAGTGTCATGGTATCTTCTCGTGTAGGCCATTTCAAACATTCTTTTATCTTCGACCCATTTTCCATGAAGGTGGCTGTGATGGGCTCTTCGGCCCCTTCGTCGATGGCTGTGATTTTTCCAATATACACTTTATTTTCGTATTCAACAGCAATATAATTGCCTATTTCAAATTCTTCTTCCTGATGCTTATCTTTGAATGAATCAATAACGACTGGTTCTAACTCCGCTGGTGGGGCTAGCACATTATTAGGTTGTTTTGATATTTGTAACTTCTCGAGGTTGTGTTTTCTCCATTTACAGCTATTTGTATCAGACCATACGAACCCGTTTTCTGTGTAGCATTTTTCACAAACACATGTTGTATCTCTGGTAATTATTTCCTTCTCTGATACACCTGCCACTGAATGTACTTTCAATGTTCCTTTCACTGGATTTAAATACTTTTGTCTCGCTTCGACTTGTTTGGCTTCTTCTTCGTATTCAGTCTTCTCCACAAATTCATACCTAATCTTACTATCAGTTTTACAACCCCAGTCGTAAAAATCTCGGCCACATGTTATGTTCTCCTTTCCAGTTTTGATTGCCGTGTCAGCTGACCTTTTAACAACACCGCCTATACCGTCACACGCGCCCTTGCCATGCCCTGCCTCGAAAAATTGCCAACTAGCTTTCAGACCAAATAAGTTCCGATGTCTCATAACTAAATCAAACATAGTCTTGTTCCTATATTGGCTGGTTGGCGAGTCAGTCCAATAGTGAATAAACCTAGCTTCGGGACAAGTGTCTTTAACAAACTTTGTTACTTTATTCAGGATTGCTGTCACCATAGAAGAATTGTGATTCAGTACTTCCGATACGACTACCATACTCGAATGTTCCACTGTATCATTTTTTGAATAATACATAACCACAGGGTGTAGTGTCACTGATTCAGGGTTCCAGTAGGCGCTTTGGATTTCTTCCATTTCTTTCACATTGTAATTTTCTGCGAAGTCCATTTGTACGCACATGTGATTTTTATTATATTTCAGGCTCTCCTTCATGTGTTTGAATGATTGGAACTGGATTTTGACTCTTTCTGCATGGTTCTTGAATTCCTCAAACTCCTCTCCTACATCTTTATTAAATGTGTCTTTATCTTTTTCAATCTCTATCAACTTGGTTCTTTGTTTTTCATCATCACATTTTACCCGCTTCCACTCTTTGAATTTAACATATTGATCCTTAATAGTATAGTTCATCTTATCTTGCAATTCTTCTTTCTCAATCGATTGTGCAAAGCTGTCAGGACTTGTATTACTGGTGACTCCATACTTTTTAAGACTTTGAAGCTTTAAGGCAAAGTTTTGGTGTCTAGTACATAAACATGTAACGCGTGCCGCATAGTGAAACGTGTTTAGGTCGAGCTCTACAAAAAGTAGCAAAACTCATCTTTATGTCTGCATTTTCTGCTTTGAATTTTAAGAAAAGGTTTCGAAGATAGTCACCAAGAACAAATTTCTGTACTTTTTCTTTGTTGGCATTCTTAACAGTATCATTTTTCCCTGGCATTTGTCTGGCATTGTCTTCCCTTGTCAGAAATTCTCTCACTCTTTTGATGGATAATTTGTTTCCATAGCGTTCTATTGGTTTTGTCTCTGATTTCTTGTTTCTAAATTTTACTCCTATTAGCTTTTCCGCAAAGTCAATCATTTTGTATTTTCTAAGTATGTTTCCTGCTACCATATATTTGATCAATCGCTTTCCAATTCTATCTATGTATCTCGTTTTCTGCTTTAATTGGTGCGATATACAATTAGCAAACAGCAGCTTCTTCCTAATTGTAGGTTTGGGTCAATTCTAGCTTCAAACAATTCTCTATCTGATATTGATTTTGGTGTCCGTGGTGATTTTTTCTTCTCTTTGCTCAATCTTGAAAGCTTTTTACGAAGTGTTTGATTTCTTTTCTCAACATTACTTTTAACTCTTTTAAGGTACTCTATTTTGTTTCTTAGTTTCTTTTCTGAGCTGTTCTTTCTTTTCTTGACACCTATCTTGACAACAAACCTTGAATCTGTACTTGAAACATCGCTGTACTGTACTTCTGTAGATGTACTAGGACGAACTTCTGTCTGCTCATTTCTTGTCTCAGCTTCTTCTCTTTGCTTCTGTCTTTTGTCTCTCTGTACCTTATCTGTCTAAGTTGAAACTTTCTTCTTTGTTTCTTAGCTTCTGATTCACCCAACTGTCCTATTTTGGTATAGTACTTTTTGGTTCGCTTGCTCTCATTTTCGAGCCATTTGCTCCCTTTCTCTGCCTTCTTACGCTCCCGATACTCCTTCTGCCGTTCAGCGTGACTTTTTGCCATGACCTGGAATGGAGATAAATAAATATAAATATCAATTCAATTTAAAAATTGCTCACTCTTGTACCACATGTATTTATACGGCCAATGAATTGCGTGAATTTTACGTGACAATTTAATTGCAATTTCAGTTTGAATTGCTGTGAAAATCTTGATTATTCTGAGAATAATTTTTTTTTCAATACGAATGTTTATTCATTTTTCAAAAGAATAAGCATTGCTTCAATTTGATCTTAAAGTTATCTTGAGGTTGATATTGAACTTTAGTTATGATACATGCAGTTAGATTATGACTCAAAATTTACAATTTTTTCCTATAAATTACATACGAATTTTATTGAAAATAATCTGTTAAAGTATTTAGTTTTCATACAAAAATATTAAGAAATACTCAAAAAGAACCCTGAGAGCATTTAAAGAACAAAATAGTTGAAAAACGTAGTTTAATTTTACGTGACGAAACATTGAATATTACGTGACGAAAATGATTGTAGCACCACGTGTGTTTCAAAGAAAATGCACTTATAGCGACCATTCATATCAAGATATAAAGTATTTTGAGTTATAATGCAAGTTACAAATCTGTTCAAAACACCTGGATGTAATGTTATAAATCAAAACCAAGCACACTGGGGTAAAATGAGCAAAACTTACCTTTACATTCAGTTTTCTGTTGTCTCATTTCAAGAAAATGGCAGATAAAAACATCAACGTGACGTCATAGACCATGTGTAAATCGCAATAAATTATCTCGGTCGTCGTCGGACGAATTGAAAGTTATTTTGTGTTTACAGTGTCACGTGAGTATTCAGTCACGTAAAATTAAATATGACACTTGAGCGAAAAAAAATGGTATTACTTTTTGAAATATTTAATTGAAATTCATGTATTTAATACATGTAAGTATAAGGACTTCTGATACTGACATACAATTTGGCGTGGATGTTCCAGGGAAATACAGATCGGCGTCACGTAAGTATTCAGACAAAAATGACTGACACACGATGTACTTTTTCTCACTACGATAATTTGATAAAAACTTCTTTTTTCGGCGCAACGTGTTCTGTGATGATCACAGTACTATTATATGACTTAAAACAATGAAACATTAAAGGTAAATGTCAAAATTCTCTCCTTGATATCATCTAAAAAAGCATTGTCACGTAATATTCGATCAGTTTGTGACAAAAAAGGGAAATATTTATTTTTTAAAAGTACCAGCCTCGGACAGTTTTCATTTATACTGGTTTAATTATTTGCAGAAAAATTGTGAAATACAACCTTTTAAAGGCCAGTCACTTATTGGAATTAGGTTTTATCGCACATTAAATATTTTGTTATACGTTTGTGACACAGAATTTTACGGGGGTCGTGATATTATATTGCCTGTAAAGATCGTTTGGCATTATATATCATTGCCGGTTCGTTTTAATTTTTCAGAAATATGATCAACCGACAAAATTAGAGACAAAACAAGTATATTTTTCTTTTAAAATACCCCCTCCTGTAGTTTGAATGTTTGTGACTCGTTTTCGGTCGAAAATTTGAGAATGGGTGGTAAAGGTTAAATGGTAGTACTAGTGCGAGAATTAAAGTCCATTGATAGGTACTCCAACCGCTGCCATATAACTGAAAGATTTTTAAAGCGGCGTCAAAAGTCTGTTAAAACAAACAAACAAACTAACAAACTAGAAATTGACTTGAAGCAGGAAATGTTGTGACCGCTTAAGGAACATGGCATAGCAATATCGCAAAAATATGTTCTTCGACGAAAAAGCTGATGTTACTTGAAATCTAATTATTTGAAAGGTCTTTCATTATTGAATCGAGTGAACTCAGATTTATTTATTTTGGAACGGAAAGTTATCAAATTACAGAGGTACAGATAAACAGGGGATATTGAATGAGTGGTCATTGAATACTGACTTTATTAAACGAGTCACCTATAAACAGATAAAAACGAGGTTGCGCGGATTTTTTTTTTCTTTTTTATCTGTTTGAAGATGACTAGATTAGTAGATTCGGTATTTGATGAGCACAAATATGATATTCTATTTATAATATGACCCAAATTTCGGCGATAAAACTAGAAAATTACGATATTTATCGATTCGTGTTATTCTGCGAAACATATAACGCCTTTTACGAAATGACGTCAGCAGATCCATTATGACCTCATTTTCCTAACAAAAATACAACGTTATGCTTCGTTCTCAGCTCATTTGCATATGAATTCGACTAGTGTAATAACACCTGCGTAATATAAAAAAAAATCAACTTTTTTTCACTCCGGCGACGTAGGCCATATTATAAAAGGGAGTAAAACAAGTCTAAAATCTAGGATACTTATTTGAAACGTCTCGGCTAGACTTTTCAAATGAGAACCAAAAACATATAGTTTGTACTATTATCTTTAAATTACTTTGATCGCAAGTCCAAAATACCCGCTTTATCTGCAGCTCTGAATACTTTGTTAAATGTTTGAAAAGTTTGCTTCTTTATTTTTCTTGAATAGTGTAGGATCTGCTGTGCGCTTGTTCTCCTATAAATATCGTTGCATTTGAATATCGATGTTGTTGTATAGGAACAGCGGAGGAGGTGTCACTGAGTCGTAAGTATAAACATTTTCTGCCATTAATCTTAAAAGAAATCAGCCTCGTCTACTTAAGAAAAAAACCTCCTG
This sequence comes from Fragum whitleyi, assembly GCA_948146395.1. Classification (NCBI taxonomy): domain Eukaryota; kingdom Metazoa; phylum Mollusca; class Bivalvia; order Cardiida; family Cardiidae; genus Fragum; species Fragum whitleyi. The sequence goes on along the minus strand of OX411545.1, from coordinate 5,338,369 downwards.
CTTTGCTTTTTTTAAATTCATATTTCTATAAACAAAACTTTCAGAAGGGCTCACGTAACTATTTGTAAACTTGAACATAAATCTGTTCTCCAAAAATGTCTCAAAATTATTTACTTGGTTTTTTTTGTTTCCCCCCCCCTTTTTTATACCCTACGGGCCTACCGAAGGCGGTCGCATATAAGGTTTATTTCCGCCCGTCTGTCTGTCCGTCCGCGCGTCCATTTCGTGTTTACGCTTCTCCTTCAATTGTGGACGGACTTGCACGAAACGTCCTGGAATGTTCCTTATCAGGCTGTGACCATACGCATACCGTTACGTTTTTATGTCCAAAAAATCCACACAGACATTCGGAAAGAATTAAAAAAATGTGACTTCTCTTCAAGCGTATGAAAAAAACGAATTACCACCAGGACGGAAAAACCTAAAAAAATGACCCAAAATTACTACGCATACGTCCGAGGTACTTTCCACTTTACGAGCGATGTCCGATTGAAATTTCCTTAGCAGCGTTTGTGACTCCTGTACATTTGTTATGTCATGGAATTATGAGAAATGAAGCGAAATGTTCGTTTACATTGAATTATGAACGTAAACTATTAAAAGCTAAAACCAACTTACGCATGAATCGGTTTGGGCTATTTCTTGTTTTTATACGTCACATACGATGGACGGATATCAGAAATATCTTCTCCATCTGTCCGGAGGCAGTACGCACATTACACATCTGCCTTCGTATGTTTACGTCTTGTGAAAGAAATCACCCTCAACCTTTCATTTATGGTACGACTTTGAATTTTTACACATACTGGTACTAGCTTTTGACGTTACGCACATAACCTTAGTGCGGTGATATATTGTTGTAAGAGAGAAAAAAGCTATCATGTCAAACTTTTGTGAACACAGTTTTATGTATAAATGTGGATGAATTGTCACAGTGTGTTCCAAGTCACATGACCTCGCACATTTCCCGCGAATTTCGTGATATTCTGCCGCTTCACAGAATAAGAGCATGAAATTCACGAAAAAATTCTACTTCATAGGAGCATTGGTTTGTAGCTAAGAAACTGTCCCTTATTGTGTAACCTTTAGCGTACAGGTTGGAATTTTTCAACAGAAATCGGGGACTTTCTGAGCTCAGCTTTTCAGATTTAAGGAAATGTGAATTAATCCTTTGAAATTCTTCCCTTTTAAACCATTTGGCCACAATTACAGTCGAACTTGAAATAATCAATAATGTACCTCGGATGGCTCGTCTCAGACTCCTCGATAAACCCCTAATATAGTGTTGACAGGATGGGGCATATCATCATTAATCTAAAATTGGTCATACGAGCGATCTAGGGTCATTCCGTCATTCTTGTTTAATAATATTGCTTTATCGTTACTGTCTCCGAGGAGCCGTTATGATAAGATGAAAGAACCGTTATTAGCACTTCAATCGGAATAAATTCAATTGTGTTCGCTACACAAAAGATTTAATCTGGCGACAAATAGGCAATCAATAACTTTAAAATAGAACATCTTCGATAAAGAGAAAGATTGGTCCTAGGTAAACCGACTAATCTTGCACAGTTTTATTTAGAATACTTTTGTCAGGAATTTAAGCGTTGGTATAGTAAGAATGTACCACTGCTCAATCGGGAGCCCTCGGTAAATCTACGCAACAGATCTCGAGGATATTTGAAAACAATGTGCAGCTATGGAAGCGCGTCGTTTTGCCAATCGGCTATATGGCGTCATAAGCGCCAGCCTACCGTTACAGATGACGTAAAAAAGACGAAAAAAAAAAAAAAAAAAAAAAAAAACATCGGAGATTTAAATTTGATACATTTCTGTAATCATTATCATTTAATAAGGAATCCATCCTCCGCCTTGGTTTCAATTTATTTATTGATCATCGATCGGTGAATCCAGTTCTTACCACTTGTATTATCCCCTTCAGATTCTGTTTCCTGTACAATTCGAGAACTTGTGTTCAATTGCCACATCACCTGGGGCCCGTTTTACTAAACTTCTTACGACAAAAATAATCGTAAGTCAAAATCTTAAATCGTACCTGTTGTTTACATTCCTTGTTAGATTCTGCCTTGTATCATCTCATTGAAATCGTCTTTAGTAGAAGATTCCAATGAGATGATGCATGGCAGAATTCAATATTTAGTTACTAATCTAGTATCAGCTTTGAATTTTGATTTACGCAAGAAACCATCGTAAGATGTATGGTAAAACGGGCTCATGGAGATTCGAGCTCGGGACCGTTTGATTAAGATAATGGCGCTCCTCCTTACGGACACTTACACCAAGAAACCTCCATAATATCTAAGCTATGCGGAATTAAAATTCTAATTTGGCACCAGTCTGATATTTTCGCCGATTCATTCACTGGAGTAACTAGAATTTTGAAATTTTATACGCTAGCAGAAGACCAGTGAGAAGTGAAAAATACACTGAAATTTAAACTGCCCCGGGAAAAGGAATTGAAGCTAATTCAGAGTAGATTTGATAGTTTGGACGCAAGTGAATGACCATAAAATCGTTACGGTATATATTTCTTATTCATATTACGCATGTTCGTACCGTGCGTAATTGGTAGTTACGGCCTTGGTATTTATTATATTGCTGTGTTCAAAGGCACGGGCTTCATCCGGAGCAACAATTGACAGGGCTTCCAAAGTTCTCATATCTTCGTTTATTGCTAAATTTTAAGAATAAGTATAATTATTTTCAAATGGACCTATGGACATGCATATCTTTTCATAGAATGGATAATCGAAACTGATATCACCAGGGCAAAGTTTTCACCCGAAGACCTTGACCTTTGGAATATCTCTCTCAAAATCAACACGGAACATCATATACCTTGAGGTGAATGTATGTTCAAACTTTGGTACACTTAGATCGTTTCTTAAGTTGCAGATCCATCAGTGACCTTGACCCTTGATGGATTGATCTCAAAATTAATTTGTATCATCAGCAGCAGTAGATGTATATAAATTGCAAATTTTGTGGCTCTAACTCAATTCTTTCTCCCTTTATCATCAACACAATGATTTACCTATATTTTCTACAGTTAAAGTCACTAATTGACCTTGAACTATGGTGATGCTCTCTAGAAGCATTAGAGATCATCTGTAATTGCACCGTATTTGTGACCATTTGTCAGATTTGTCTGTATTTATCACCAAAACAAATTATGTACATTTCAATGAAAAAAAAGAAGCTCACATAGTGACCTTGACCTTTAATGGGTTTGTAAAAATATTATGGACTATTTAAAGGTAAAAGTTCCGCAGTGTTTCTGGGGTAATGAACTTTAACAGTGTTAACCGAGGTTTCCTAATAATTTTAACGATGATAACGGATCATGGGTCTCGAAATGTTGCGGAACTATAACGGTTCCGTACCTTAACCTGGATACTACTATCCCTGCAATTGTGGTAGCCCTTGATCGATTCTGTATAGAATAATCATTCGGACAATGATTTGGTAGTATATTACAAAATAGATAAGCCATTAACCTGGCCTTTGAACGATTGCCCTGAAAAGTTATATAGATAATCTGCGCTTATCGTCAAAAATCTTTACCGATTTCTCTAACCCTAGCTCAGTTCTGTCTCGAGATATCGTTCAGACAAGGGTTCCACCTTTATATCACAAAGTTCAAGCTCACTCATTGAACTTAACCTTTATTATTTTTTTCTTCCTTGTCTTTCTTAAAACATGAGGGATCATCAAAACATAAAGGTGAATGTCTATTCAAACTTTTGTGACCCAAGATCGTTTATGTCTCAACTTATCATCCGCACATGGCTTTAACCTATAAATTACAAACGTGGATGTCACCTTGTGACCTTGACCTTCGAAATATTTCTCTTGCAATCAATAGGGATCATCAACACTTAGAGAAGAATGTCTGCTAATTTTGATGACCCTATGTCAATTCTGTCTCCTTACATGATTTTTCCGATATATCATTCGGAACATCACTCGGCCATTTCCGTAAACTGCAACAGACCTCCGATGCATATAAGGCGGATGGGTAGGTAACAAAATTGTTAGACGGATACAGTGTAAGAAAAAGTAGCGCGGAAACAATCGGCGCTTTCTTTAGATTTATATTTTAACAGTAAATTAACGGCTGAAAAATCTTAATTTTTTGAGAATGACGAATCATTCTCAAAAATTAAGATTTTTAACCGTTAGTTAAGAATCTACGATGGTTTCATGTCAATGACTTAAACGAGTAGTGTTGGCGACGTCGAATGTTTTCATTCAAAGTTTCGAGGGCTGGCGCCATTTTATATGACATCGATTTTTTCCAAGGATTTCTCGTAATTTTTAAAAATAGTCCGTCTATGTGAATCCGAGGTTGATCGATAGATTGGCCGAGTGGTTTTCCGAATGTCAGATATATGTCAAAAAGTTCAAGGTCACACAGGTCAGTCTTCAAACGATGAGAAAGTGTGGATGGACTTTGTTTTGCGGATCCGTAAAATAGATAGATCTCTCTCAAAATCAACACGGAACATCATCAAAATCATCACGGAATCTTGAGATGAATGTATGTTCAAACTTTGGTACACTTAGATCGTTTCAAAAGTTGCAGATCCATCAGTGACCTTGACCCTTGATGAATTGATCTCAAAATTAATTTGTATCATCAGCAGCAGTAGATGTATATAAATTGCAAATTTTGTGGCTCTAACTCAATTCTTTCTCCCTTTATCATCAACACAATGTTTTACCTATATTTTCTACAGTTAAAGTCACTAATTGACCTTGAACTATGGTGATGCTCTCTAGAAGCATTAGAGATCATCTGTAATTGCACCGTATTTGTGACCATTTGTCAGATTTGTCTGTATTTATCACCAAAACAAATTATGTACATTTCAATGAAAAAAAGAAGCTCACATAGTGACCTTGACCTTTAATGGGTTTGTAAAAATATTATGGACTATTTAAAGGTAAAAGTTCCGCAGTGTTTCTGGGGTAATGAACTTTAACAGTGTTAACCGAGGTTTCCTAATAATTTTAACGATGATAACGGATCATGGGTCTCGAAATGTTGCGGAACTATAACGGTTCCGTACCTTAACCTGGATACTACTATCCCTGCAATTGTGGTAGCCCTTGATCGATTCTGTATCGAATAATCATTCGGACAATGATTTCGTAGTATATTACAAAATAGATAAGCCATTAACCTGGCCTTTGAACGATTGCCCTGAAAAGTTATATAGATAATCTGCGCTTCTCGTCAAAAATCTTTGCCGATTTCTCTAACCCTAGCTCAGTTCTGTCTCGAGATATCATTCAGACAAGGGTTCCACCTTTATATCACAAAGTTCAAGCTCACTCATTGAACTTAAGCTTTATTATTTTTCCTTCCTTGTCTTAATTAAAACATGAGGGATCATCCAAACATTAAGGTGAATGTCTATTCAAACTTTTGTGACTCAAGATCGTTTATGTCTCAACTTATCATCCGCACATGGCTTTTACCTATAAATTACAACTTGAATATCACCTTGTGACCTTGACCTTCGAAATATTTCTCTTACAATCAATAGGGATCATCAACACTTAGAGAAGAATGTCTGCTAATTTTGATGACCCTATGTCAATTCTGTCTCCTTACATGATTTTTCCGATATATCATTCGGAACATCACTCGGCCATTTCCGTAAACTGCAACAGACCTCCGATGCATATAAGGCGGATGGGTAGGTAACAAAATTGTTAGACGGATACAGTGTAAGAAAAAGTAGCGCGGAAACAATCGGCGCTTTCTTTAGATTTATATTTTTAACAGTAAATAACGGCTGAAAAATCTTAATTTTTTGAGAATGACGAATCATTCTCAAAAATTAAGATTTTTCAACCGTTAGTTAAGAATCTACGATGGTTTCATGTCAATGACTTAAACGAGTAGTGTTGGCGACGTCGAATGTTTTCATTCAAAGTTTCGAGGGCTGGCGCCATTTTATATGACATCGATTTTTTCCAAGGATTTCTCGTAATTTTTAAAAATAGTCCGTCTATGTGAATCCGAGGTTGATCGATAGATTGGCCGAGTGGTTTTCCGAATGTCAGATATATGTCAAAAAGTTCAAGGTCACACAGGTCAGTCTTCAAACGATGAGAAAGTGTGGATGGACTTTGTTTTGCGGATCCGTAAAATAGATAGATCTCTCTCAAAATCAACACGGAACATCATCAAAATCATCACGGAATCTTGAGATGAATGTATGTTCAAACTTTGGTACACTTAGATCGTTTCAAAAGTTGCAGATCCATCAGTGACCTTGACCCTTGATGAATTGATCTCAAAATTAATTTGTATCATCAGCAGCAGTAGATGTATATAAATTGCAAATTTTGTGGCTCTAACTCAATTCTTTCTCCCTTTATCATCAACACAATGTTTTACCTATATTTTCTACAGTTAAAGTCACTAATTGACCTTGAACTATGGTGATGCTCTCTAGAAGCATTAGAGATCATCTGTAATTGCACCGTATTTGTGACCATTTGTCAGATTTGTCTGTATTTATCACCAAAACAAATTATGTACATTTCAATGAAAAAAAGAAGCTCACATAGTGACCTTGACCTTTAATGGGTTTGTAAAAATATTATGGACTATTTAAAGGTAAAAGTTCCGCAGTGTTTCTGGGGTAATGAACTTTAACAGTGTTAACCGAGGTTTCCTAATAATTTTAACGATGATAACGGATCATGGGTCTCGAAATGTTGCGGAACTATAACGGTTCCGTACCTTAACCTGGATACTACTATCCCTGCAATTGTGGTAGCCCTTGATCGATTCTGTATCGAATAATCATTCGGACAATGATTTCGTAGTATATTACAAAATAGATAAGCCATTAACCTGGCCTTTGAACGATTGCCCTGAAAAGTTATATAGATAATCTGCGCTTCTCGTCAAAAATCTTTGCCGATTTCTCTAACCCTAGCTCAGTTCTGTCTCGAGATATCATTCAGACAAGGGTTCCACCTTTATATCACAAAGTTCAAGCTCACTCATTGAACTTAAGCTTTATTATTTTTCCTTCCTTGTCTTAATTAAAACATGAGGGATCATCCAAACATTAAGGTGAATGTCTATTCAAACTTTTGTGACTCAAGATCGTTTATGTCTCAACTTATCATCCGCACATGGCTTTTACCTATAAATTACAACTTGAATATCACCTTGTGACCTTGACCTTCGAAATATTTCTCTTACAATCAATAGGGATCATCAACACTTAGAGAAGAATGTCTGCTAATTTTGATGAGCCTATGTCAATTCTGTCTCCTTACATGATTTTTCCGATATATCATTCGGAACATCACTCGGCCATTTCCGTAAACTGCAACAGACCTCCGATGCATGTAAGGCGGATGGGTAGGTAACAAAATTGTTAGACGGATACAGTGTAAGAAAAAGTAGCGCGGAAACAATCGGCGCTTTCTTTAGATTTATATTTTTAACAGTAAATAACGGCTGAAAAATCTTAATTTTTTGAGAATGACGAATCATTCTCAAAAATTAAGATTTTTCAACCGTTAGTTAAGAATCTACGATGGTTTCATGTCAATGACTTAAACGAGTAGTGTTGGCGACGTCGAATGTTTTCATTCAAAGTTTCGAGGGCTGGCGCCATTTTATATGACATCGATTTTTTCCAAGGATTTCTCGTAATTTTTAAAAATAGTCCGTCTATGTGAATCCGAGGTTGATCGATAGATTGGCCGAGTGGTTTTCCGAATGTCAGATATATGTCAAAAAGTTCAAGGTCACACAGGTCAGTCTTCAAACGATGAGAAAGTGTGGATGGACTTTGTTTTGCGGATCCGTAAAATAGATAGATCTCTCTCAAAATCAACACGGAACATCATCAAAATCATCACGGAATCTTGAGATGAATGTATGTTCAAACTTTGGTACACTTAGATCGTTTCAAAAGTTGCAGATCCATCAGTGACCTTGACCCTTGATGAATTGATCTCAAAATTAATTTGTATCATCAGCAGCAGTAGATGTATATAAATTGCAAATTTTGTGGCTCTAACTCAATTCTTTCTCCCTTTATCATCAACACAATGTTTTACCTATATTTTCTACAGTTAAAGTCACTAATTGACCTTGAACTATGGTGATGCTCTCTAGAAGCATTAGAGATCATCTGTAATTGCACCGTATTTGTGACCATTTGTCAGATTTGTCTGTATTTATCACCAAAACAAATTATGTACATTTCAATGAAAAAAAGAAGCTCACATAGTGACCTTGACCTTTAATGGGTTTGTAAAAATATTATGGACTATTTAAAGGTAAAAGTTCCGCAGTGTTTCTGGGGTAATGAACTTTAACAGTGTTAACCGAGGTTTCCTAATAATTTTAACGATGATAACGGATCATGGGTCTCGAAATGTTGCGGAACTATAACGGTTCCGTACCTTAACCTGGATACTACTATCCCTGCAATTGTGGTAGCCCTTGATCGATTCTGTATCGAATAATCATTCGGACAATGATTTCGTAGTATATTACAAAATAGATAAGCCATTAACCTGGCCTTTGAACGATTGCCCTGAAAAGTTATATAGATAATCTGCGCTTCTCGTCAAAAATCTTTGCCGATTTCTCTAACCCTAGCTCAGTTCTGTCTCGAGATATCATTCAGACAAGGGTTCCACCTTTATATCACAAAGTTCAAGCTCACTCATTGAACTTAAGCTTTATTATTTTTCCTTCCTTGTCTTAATTAAAACATGAGGGATCATCCAAACATTAAGGTGAATGTCTATTCAAACTTTTGTGACTCAAGATCGTTTATGTCTCAACTTATCATCCGCACATGGCTTTTACCTATAAATTACAACTTGAATATCACCTTGTGACCTTGACCTTCGAAATATTTCTCTTACAATCAATAGGGATCATCAACACTTAGAGAAGAATGTCTGCTAATTTTGATGACCCTATGTCAATTCTGTCTCCTTACATGATTTTTCCGATATATCATTCGGAACATCACTCGGCCATTTCCGTAAACTGCAACAGACCTCCGATGCATATAAGGCGGATGGGTAGGTAACAAAATTGTTAGACGGATACAGTGTAAGAAAAAGTAGCGCGGAAACAATCGGCGCTTTCTTTAGATTTATATTTTTAACAGTAAATAACGGCTGAAAAATCTTAATTTTTTGAGAATGACGAATCATTCTCAAAAATTAAGATTTTTCAACCGTTAGTTAAGAATCTACGATGGTTTCATGTCAATGACTTAAACGAGTAGTGTTGGCGACGTCGAATGTTTTCATTCAAAGTTTCGAGGGCTGGCGCCATTTTATATGACATCGATTTTTTCCAAGGATTTCCCGTAATTTTTAAAAATAGTCCGTCTATGTAAATCCGAGGTTGATCGATAGATTGGCCGAGTGGTTTTCCGAATGTCAGATATATGTCAAAAAGTTCAAGGTCACACAGGTCAGTCTTCAAACGATTAGAAAGTGTGGGTGGACTTTGTTTTGCGGATCCGTAAAAACATCTAATACTGTTGATGTTTCTGGGATATAAATAGCAACAATTGTAAGAGACGTAATTTTTTGCCAACTAATATTGTGCTAAAACGTAATATTGATCATTTGTTTCACGCCTTGATATGCTTATCAAACTTCTACTTTTTTGGTGGGGTGATTTTTTTTTTCAAAAGAAAAAAATCTTTACAGTACGGAGAAAATTCAATTTTTGCGGGTTTACATAAAGTAATCACTAACTCAAAAACATGATGATATTAAGACAATGGTTGTTATGTTCAATTAAAGGCAAATTATTAAGGAAACAGAACAAATGTATTTTAGTCCGAAGTTTAGTGTTTCTCTTTCCGTTTGGTTTTCTTTAATTATTACGGTTTTTAAATACTCGGTATATTTTATTTTCTGTACCAAAAGCAGTCGTAAAGCGATAAAATTCGTCTGGGGAATCATTTTGTCTTAAACATAGAAATAAGAGGTTAGCGATTTATTATATGCGATGATGAAATTAGATATTAGATAATTTTTCTCTATAGAATTCTCTACTGTTGCTTTAGCAACGGCTGTCTCTTACATTACGGAATGAAAGTATACTGTTGTTTTCACACAATTGTATGCTGATATCAATCATAATGAAAATGGGGCAAATATTAAAAAAAAGTTATTTGCTATGAAAACCGCCTACGGGAATCTATTGGGACTCAAATACATATGAAATATGTAGGAGGTAACGTGGTTTATTTTAGGAAACCTTGGTTTTAAACGTTGCGACAGAAATGTTGTGGAATTATTTTGGATCAACTACCGTAAATTTGCCCACGTGTCAAGTTATTGGATTTGTAACACACTGCATCATTTATCACCACTCGGAACTTCTGGTTACCTAGGGTTATTGTTTCGAAAACATAATATTTATTAATTCTTAGCTCCACTGGGCGAAGGCTAGCGAGCTATTGTCATGGCGGGGTATCCGTCGTGGGTGCATGCCCCCGTCCATGCGTGCGTCCGTGCGTAAACTCTTTCTTAAAAAATCTTTTCCTCCCAAACTTACGGCGGATTTAAATGAATTGGTAGAAATGGTTTTTTTGTGACCCTCTTCTTAAATTGTTAAATAAATTTGATTGACCCCCAAATATGGGCGTGGCAGGGTGGAGCATTTTGAGCTCACCTGAGCACATCGTGCTCAAGGTGAGCTTTTGTGATCATTGAATGTCCGTCGTTCGTCGTATGTCGTGTGTCTTCCGTCGTCCGTCGTCCGGCGTCAACAATCTTAGTGTTTACACTCTAGAGGCAACAAATATGGCAAAAATGGGAAGGATCTATGCCATATCACAGGAAAAGGGGCCTTAATGACAATTTTCTTGTTTACACTCTAGGGGGCACAAATATGGCCCAATCTTCATGAAACTTGGTCAGAATGATGGCCTGGTCACAAGGATGAACCATACTGAAAATGGGAAGGATCTATGCAATATCACGGGAAAAGGGGCCTTAATGACACTTATCTTGTTTGCGCTCTAGAGGCCACAAACATGACCCAATCTTCATGAAACTTGGTCAGAATGTTTGTCAGGTCACAAGGATTAGTTCTATTGAAAATGGGAAGGATCCATGGCATATCTCAGGAAAAGGGGCCTTAATGACATTTATCTTTTTTACGCCTTAGAGGCCACAAATATGGCCCAATCTTCATGAAATTGGTCAGAATGTTTGTCAGGGCACAAGGATTCACCCTAATGAATTTGGGAAGGATCCATGCCATATCACGGGAAAAGGAGCCTTAATGACAATTTTTCTTGTTTAGACTCTAGAGACCACAAAAATGCCCCAATCTTCAGAAACTTAGTCAGAATCTTTGTCAGGTTACAAGGATGAAGCTTATCTAAAATGAGAAGGATTCACGCAATATCACAGGAAAAGGGGCCTTCATGACAATTATCTTGCTTACGCTCTAGAGCCCACAAATATGACTCAATCTTCATGAAACTTGGTCAATATGTTGGTCAAGTCACAAAGATTAACCCTTTTGAAAATAGGAAGGATCCATGCCATATCACAGGAATGGGAGCCTTAATGATAATTTTCGTTTTATAACTCAAGAGGCCACAATTTAGGCCGGAACTTCTTGAAACTTGGTTTGGTGTAGAAATTATCTCCTTTATGACATCTGCCTATTTAAATGATAAATGTCCCAGGTATCAAAGAGACTCAGATGAGCGATCAAGGATCATCATGGTCCTCTTGTTTCATGTTAAAATCTTTAAAAATCTTCTCCTCCAAAACCGTTGGGCCGATTTCAATGAAACTTGTCATGGATGTTCCTTAAGTGACCCTTTACTTAATTTCTTAAAGAAACTTTGATTGACTCCCAAATATCGGCGTGGCGGGGCGGGGCATTTTTACACGTTGAAATCTTAAAAAGTCCCTTCTCCCAAACCATTTGGCTGATTTCAATGAAACTTGGCATGACTATTCCTTGGATGACCCTTTACTTGAATTGTTCAAGAAGTTTTGATTAACCCCCAAATATGGGCGTGGCAGGGCAAAAGTTTCGGGTTATTAAAGCCAGTGGAACGATACAGACCCTCTCGGGCCTCTTGTTTGTGGATTACAATTCCTTCAACGGAAGGTAATACAAAAGAAGGCAAAAGCTATTATGATATGACAACTCCCTTGCACTACAAAACAAGAGGGCCAGAATTTCCCTTTGCAGCTCACACGAATTTTATTAGTCCAGGGGTTGTTATCCAAAAAGTATTCTGGCAAAGGTTCATTCAAATTTGTCAAAAAGATCTCAAAGAGTCCATAGTGAAATTAGACTCCGCCCGTCCTGCCATTTCGATTTGTATGGCCCAATCAGAGAGTCTCAAAAATCTTTGTAAAGGATCTCAAAGGGGACATTCTGACAGTCTTTCATCGAAAATAGTCTAATGGTTTAGGACGTGATGTTGATCACAGATTTCATAGAGCGAAAAGGTCCTACCACCTAACCTTATTTTTGGGCCGAAAATATTTTCACGAGCCTGATTGTAAGAAGAGATGAACATTTATGCCAATATTAATTGAAATTGCTGTAGTAGTTTTGGAGAGGTCTAAAAGTGAAACGATGCCCAAACTTGTCACGCCAATATTTTTGGGTTTATCGAAATTTCACAAACAACTTTTGAGAAGGGTCACCCAAGGAACACTTCTGAAAAGTTTGGTTGGAATCCCCTATTGTTTGCAAAGAAGAAGATATTTAAAGATTTCGGGGTCATAATAAGCCCCACCCTGCTACGCCCATTTTGAAGGGACAATCAAAATTATACAAATAACTTTTGAAAATGGTCACACATGGAACGTTTCTACCAAGTTTGGTGGAGCCCTCCCCCCCACCCCCACCCACCCACCCACCCCTTTTTTTTACTGAGGAGAAAATATTTAAATATTTCAGGGTCATAATAAGCCCCGCCCTGCCACGTCCATATTTGGGGATCAATAAAAAATTCACGTACAACTTTTGAGAAGGGTCACTCAGAGAACATTTTTTTTTTCAAGTTTGGTTGATATCTGCCCATTGGTTACAGAGGAGAAAATGTTTAAAGAGCCCTGTCCCGAACGCCCATATTTCGGGGTCAATCAAAATACCATGGACAAATTTTGAGAAGGGTCACCCAAGGAACATTTTCTCCTAAGTTAGTTTCTGAGAAAATGTTTAAAGGATTGTTGACGACCTCTGAAGACCGACAGGCGATGAACAAAAGGTGATCTTAAAAGCTCACATTGAGCACTTTGCTCTCAGGTCATCTAAAAACTTCTAAACCTGAAATCCCATGATGTTCCACTGCCTTTGAATTTGATCAAATGACCTGCGTTCTTGATGCAAAGACATGTGTCAACGTTTTTAATTATATCCCGCATGAATATATGTGCACGTGCAAAACATGTCATTTCTCAAGCATTCTCCGAACGTTTCTATCTTGAACACATGACAGGACATGTTCAATAAGATTGTTAGTCTAGGGACAATTCTTCTCTCCCTAGGAAAATTGTAGACTTCTATGTTATTCGGTTTGAGACATACAAGTTTTTGGTGTGTTTTTTTGTCTCAAAAGTATGTAAAAGAGATGTGTGCTCTTTTTTTTTGTTAATGAAATATCATGGCCTATCAGAGCTATCTTTTTGCACAGACGAACCTGAAAAAACTAAATTAACATTTGACCTTGACCCGTGATATTGGCGTTAAGAACAAGTCATAAATGGCTCAATGGACCGTATAACACGTATGTTAGTGAGCGTGACATTTCCAACAATTTCACATGTGCGTCTGTGAAGACTCTGATCAGCCTGTGTTGCTGCACAGTTTGATCAGTCTTCACTACACACTCAATTAGTAACTAAGGACACCATTCTCTTTGCTCACAATTGCAGAACATTTTCATTGCACTGTGTGGCTGTCCATGAAGCTCAATATCTCCCCATCACTCACACATGAAATTGTTGGAAATGTCACGCACAGGCTCATATACATGCATACCTTCCGTTTGGAATTTTAAAATTAGCCCAGACAATCTTTTCAAAAAGGTAAGACGGACAAGGATGTGGAATGATGTATTGTAATACGAAATATATGATCCATTTTTGCTTAACAAGTATATCCCAAAATCATTTCCTTCTTAAAACTATAAAGGGAAAACACAGTTTTTATTACTTTGCGCAATTTTGCTAAGAAATATTGAAACGTCTTCATTAACATTTCAAACTGAAAATTTAAATGGACGTTCTATGGATTGTTAAGTTTTGGGACGAAATTCTCCAAAATTCTACTCTAAACCTGAATCGATTAGATTTGCTACTATTCTTTCACGTATAGCTCCGATTGTGCAAAGACGAGATCTCAATATTTCATTATCATTACCTTCCGAAACTACTTTTTTTAACCAACTACAGTTAATATTGCTCGAGCGACCACGTCCATTAAGCGACCATTTTCATCAAGCGAACGTTTTCAAAATCCCCTTCTTTGAATCACAATATCTTACAAAGTAGGTATTATTGGTCTAACATTCATTGATAATGAACCCTATGTTGTTAAAAATTCTTTTTAGTTTTAACAACATAGGTTTATTGAGGATTTTGCAATAATATGCACATTCAATCAAAATGTATGTTACTTATTTGTAAACAGAACGTGTATAAAGCGGCCATTTTCTTTAACGACCGAATTTTGGTGGTCCCGTAAGCGATCGCTTAATTCAAGTTTTACTATATTCTTATTGATGAAAACGATGGTGTTTATTTTCAGAGTGCGTGTTCTTGGTTAGATATGTCGACCTGTGATGACACATATTTGGAGAGCCGTATAGCAGTTTGGTTATGGAAGACTGTCCCGGTGTTATACCTCGTGACTGGATCATTTGGTAATGCTGCAATAGCTGCTGTATACGCGAGAAAAGGGATGAGAAAAATATCCACCTCTATCTACTTATTGTGTCTGGGAATCTCCGACTTCTTGCTACTCTGGACCACAGTTTTAGAACAAACGCTCATTAATGGATACGGTGTAGATTACAGATCTGTTACAGATTTCCACTGTAGAACTCTGGTTTGGATTGCGTATTCGTGTGGGGGATTTAGTGCCTTTACTGTAATGAATGTTACAATCGAGCGTGCCTTTATGCTGGCTTATCCAATCAAAGCTAAGTCTAAGATGACGCCAAAAGTGGCCTTTCTTGTATGTATTGTAACAATTGGAATCGTGCTGTGTTTTACTACCCATTTTATATACGGACATGGGATAAAAGTTGTTCACATAACTGATGTCTCTGATAATTCTACGTTTTTAATTGAGAAATGTTCGAGAATTTCTGATGGCTTTGACAAGTTTTACACTTATTCGTGGGATGTTGTTGTTATGATTTTCTTCAATATCATTCCTCTCTGTATCATTTTTATCGGAAATATTTCTATATGTATGAATATACGATCCAGTAGGAGGAAGGTACACAGCCATGCTAACGTCAGTATAAGTACTGTGAGTTCATCGTCAAACAAACCAACCTTCGATAAAGGTTTGGCCATTGTGAAAATACTGTTTGTTATAAGTTTTGGATTCGCCATTACTACTATGCCATATTTTATATACTTCATTGTTAAAGACTCGTTTCCAGAGGTCATGACACCCAGACAAAAAGCCGTGGATTGCCTTGTTTATTCAGTTATTCATATGCTACTTTATTCCAACTTTTGTTTTGATTTCTTTGTCTATATTTCAATGAGTACCCTCTTCAAAAAGGGCTGTAAGCAGATTTTTACTGACATTTCAAATATATGTAAGAAAAAATAAAAATAAAAAGGATGTTGGTTTTTCTTTTCGCTACATAATACGTTTGTTGTGCCTCCGATAAAAATATATCAGAAATATAAACCAACAAAACAATAATAACAATGCAAAAAATACCAACAATAGAATATTGTGTTTTTCCTTTCATGTAAATTTGTATTTCTACCTTGAATAGGCGAAATGGTTGTGGTAATCGAATCATTCATATATTCGTATTTTTTAAGGTACATAAATTCAAATCTTTGCAGCGAAGGATAATGGGGCTTGCCAAAAATAGCTAAAACGAATGTTAGCGTTTATTTGTTACCTGACTAAAGCTCTGACTATGTTCCTTGACGATAAATTAGGCCTTGTTTGTGGACTATTGTAATTATTCAGTGAAAATGGTTGATTCAATTGAAAACGGGAAGGTTATATTTGAAATAACGGGAAAGTTAGCCAAAGAGACAATATTCTTATTCACTTTGAGGCCACATACATCATCCGGTTATCATGAAACTTGATCCGATTGTTTGAGAGGTCACAAGGATGAACCTTATCATAATTGAGCCTGTGCGTGAGATTTCCAACTATTTCAAATATGCGCAAAGTCCGCAAAGTCCGACCAGAGTATTCACTATGCGTTTAGTAGATAGATAAGTTCTCAAAGTGTCTTTAGACCACCAGGAAACTTTGTATATAAAGTATGTGGCTGTCAAAGCTACTCAATGTTTGCACCTCACGAACGTTTCAAATTGTTGGAAATGTCTCTCACAGGCTCCTCTGTAAAGGTTAAAAAGACGGGAAAGGGGCCTAAATGAAATCATTCTCGTTTACTCCCTTGAACAAACATTTTTGTTCAGCCTTCAAACTTGGAAAAAAACGGATGCATTTTTTTTCACACAGATGAAAATTATGTTGTTTCATTTAAAATCTCAGGAAAATGGCTCTCAGCGGCATTTCTTTATTTCCGCTCTAAGTACACTTTTTTGTCAGTATTACAGCATTTTTGTCTGATAAAAAAGATGAACCAGTCATGAAACATGTGATGCAACAAGATGTTTTTGTTCAGCAACAATGTCCCCAACACTGCCATTCAAGAAAATTTTCAACATATTTGACCTTGAAAAATGACACAGAACTTGATAGATGACCTTGAACGTGGTACCAATAGAAAGATCTAGAGTAAAACTAAAACTAGAAATAAACCTACTACATTGTATTTTCAAATGGTTTTAAGCAGCAAACGCGAGTTAAAAACGAGTAACAGCAAAGATATAATTTATAGAGCTTTTAAAACCGTGTTCTGTCTTTTTATCGATGATTTATCTAAATAATTATGATAGATAATCCCTTTTGTTGTATAATGGACCGTAGACATCCGTTTCCAGGAAACAAGAAGCTTCTTAGATTACAAAAGCGTACTAAAACCGTCACTAAAGGTCTGTCAGATCATTAGTATAATTGTCATGGCGGATGTCGCCTTGCTGAGAAAATTACTTTCTTTAATTTATTTCATGTCGTTCGCGTTTCCTTTTCAACGCTGAAAGATGAATTCATACTGTGTACGCTGTTTGACATTTTTTCATCTTCCTTTTTAAATCTTCACAGCAGATATCGTATTGTATTAAAAAGTGAAAGAATTAGACAACTCTTTTGTTAAGAATGACAAAACTGTGCAAATTGTTTACAGATTATGCCCCGCTATGCACGTGCATGTACGTGTAAAGCGGGTCATGATTTGCAAACAATTTGCACCGTTTTGTCATCCTGAACGCAGTGCTGGTTGATAGACCTCTGCAATCGATAAATTAATCGATTGACCAATTATATAATAAATTTAGTCAGGAATTCGATATTGACCACCATTTACTGCAAATCTGTTCCAAACGGTTTAGTCATTAGCTACTTGAACGTCGTAACTACAGCTGTTTCGGTGTCTAGGTAGCCAACTTTACGATTTGCTCTTCGATCTATGTGTAAGATCATAGTTATTGATGACAATTCAAATTTAACAATAACGTTTTGTAAGACATCTGTGTTCCCATAAGAGCAGCTCGTTGGCCCATTCTTTGTCAATAAACAAAGGATAATAACTGAAATAATGAGTTATGGTTCTTGTGCTTTGTTTTTACTTCAATGAGATCTATCCACCTGTGAAGTTTCATAATTATTGCTTGCATACTTTTTTAGATATGCTCCGGACAAAAAAGTCCATGGACGGACGGACCGACCTACCGACCGACAAGTGCGAAGCAATTTGCCCCCTTTTTTTCGAAAGGAGGGGGATGTAAATATCTTAAATTGGCGATCGCCAGTAGCCCGTCTAGCGATCCATCAATCCTTCAGTTGCTGAAGGACTGCAAAGCTTTTATGTAACTGATAGATCTCGGCTGTCAATAAAAATCGATTCAAAAATCAATGATGCAATTTACCAAGAATGTAAAATGTTGAAATTCATCAAGTTCCTTTATTTTGGTCAAACATTGTCGAGTGTCTACGACCGAAACATCCGTAACTACAGCTATGCAACACGTTTAACAGACCAACTAACAATTTGCTTCATTCATACCAACCTTTCAAACTCTGGTCCTCTATACTTTACAAACGATATTGCTCGAGCTATCACCTCTATAAAGCGACCTCTTTTATCAGGCGACCATCATAAAAAATTCCTTCAGCGTTTTCAAAATCTCCTTAATCGTGGACATTCTTAAAAGAAAGAATTTTTATCATTGAATCTTATGACGTTACAACCCATTAGAATCGTCTCAATGAGACGATTCTTATGGGTTCGAGTATTAAAGGATTCAGTAAGAATTCATCTTCACGAGTCAAGGGGTATCGATCGATAGCTTCTTAAGAAAAGTAAAACGTTCGTAACCCTTGGTTCGACAAGATGGTAAGAATTATGTGATACTCTTTATATGCTATCAAATAGCGCGTCTTATTTATCATGAAATTTTGTATTAAGCGACCATTTCCATAAGCAATTGCTTTTTATTGGTCCCCAAATTTTAGTGTTCGCTTAGCGCAAGTATTACTGTAGGCCTACATGAAAAATACTTTTGTTCTTTTTTTGTATTGTATTTTTTATAGATTTATCACATTGCGTGAGCAAATTAATTATTGTAGCGGTATATGTTCACTTCCATCAGTCGGCAACTCTGTTCACATGAATGTTCTCCCTGTGCATACATATTACATTTATTTTTTAATTATGACATCATCTCTCTCGACTCCCGGGCTGCCATATGAATTTCCGCATACCGGCTGTCCAGTTCGCGACGCCGTTTAACAGTAAGTTATTAACCTCCAAGTGAATAGTGCGCAGTGATCTATATTTCACTATGATTGATAGATCGGCACTAAAAGATTCCACTGGCCAATCGAATCATTCATTTAGTGTATATAAATACACAAGTTTAAGTGAATGATCAAAGGTAGATTCTGTCTATACTGTGTTAAGACTGAGTGACCTTTGATTAATCACTTAAACCTGTGCATCTATATATTCTGTGTTTTTCCCGTCCTTTTCCGTCATTTTCTCAAACACATGGAATGCAAGAAAGGTATTGTTTTTTTTTTAATTCTTTTGATTTTCTCGAAACATCGCACGTTAGATTTAATTTTCGATATTCATCAGATTTTATCTCTGCGATACCGACGGTTGCCAGAGCATGATATATATGACTCTGCCATGCTCTACATTTCCCGGTGGTAAAGTATTTTTTGCAACACGGCGTTCTTGATATATCACTTTAAAACGAAGTACGTCTCTCATGTTTTTTTCTGGAGTCCGTGGTCTTGTGGTTAGGACGGTGGCTTGGGATCGAAAGGTCCCGGGATCGAATCCCGGCCAGATCACGGAATTTTTTCTGAGCAAAAGATTGACTCCACGTTGCTCCTCTCCACCCAGGTGTATAAATGGGTACCTGTGAAAATGTAAGTCTTAAGAGCTGTGGCTTTCGATGAGCGCCGTTTGTTAACAGCCGACTTGCAATTCGATGATCGGGGGTTAAAGTGTGAAGTCGGTTGAATATGCCTGGCATAGAAACAGACTATAAACCTAACTTTAACTTTATTTTTTTCCCAAATATTGGCTTCATCAGGTCAAGACAGATATTTTGAAATCAAACTTGTATGCCTCGTTTTGTAATGACCTTCAAATGCAAATGCAAACCTGAAAAAACTGGGTGTTTTTTTTTTCAAATTTACGAGGGGCTATCAAAAAGTTTTGATAATTTAATATATTTTCTTTGGTAGAAGTGCGACGACTTAAAAAATGTATCAGTTGAATTGTATGTCTACTGGCAACGAATTAAACAAATTTCAGCAGGATAACATGAATACACTCAATTCCATGTCAAGTTTACTTGAGACAGGTGCGGCGTCTCGGGGCAAAATAGTGACGTCATGAACGTCAGACCCACTCTTGATTGTTTTTGTCAGCAATGTTTTATATGTATTAAACTGTGAATTCCTATCAAGTCCTCCTAATTAAATGTTTCCAAAAAGTCATTGCACATCTTCTCAAAAAAAAAAAAAAAAAAAAAAAAAGAAAGAAAAAACACACTCTTCTCTTTCAAGTAAGTTTCTTTTATAAGATGGATGTTTTGGTATTTCGATAAAGTTTGTTATGGACAGTTCGGTTTCTACTTTAAACTGGTTAAATATTTTAAACAGGAGAAAAAATAACAATCTGCGATAACAATTACCCTTAAATGTTGTCGAGGAATGTACTTCTGTTCGTTATTAATTAATTACGGACCCCAATGTGAGTGCAATAAATTGCGTTTTATTAAAACAATAATCCACATTAATAATATTACCGATTCAAGTGCCCCGACGTTACGTTATTTCAGAAAAAAGAACGTCTTTCTGGGTTGATCAGACCCCTAGCAACGTCAAGCCTATATAATAAAACTCATTGTATGCAACTTTACTTGTTGTGCATTCAATGCTTATTTCGATACAATTCGATTTTTTTTAATAACTTGTGTATTCCGCATTTTGAAGGATTTTTTTTCTAAGGACTCAGTTTAAAACTTAAGTGCCCCGAAAGCGCATCGGTCGGTTTCCATAGCGACGCTTCCTTAACAGACGCGTGGTCAGATTTAGTTGCTAATTTGTATAATAAGCATATACATCCATACGAATAATAACTCACAGTCTCATTCAAATCCGACGTATGATTAAAAAGTAATTGCAATTGTCTTAGAACCTTTTGATACCACCTCGTATTTATGGCTTTCCAAACAACTTAATAAACATATGACACATGATTACAATTTTACGGCTTACAGGCACTAAAATATCACTTTTAATACCTACAGTAAACATCGAAAAATTGACAAGATGATTGATTTTGGAATGATATGAAATGTGTGTTTGGGGCGAGTTTGGGTGAAATTCAAGGGAGGAAATGCAATTTGGCTTATGTTGTTCAGGATGAACAAAATTTGCGATATTTATATCCCCCCTTTAATAAAATATACGAAATTTTCAGATTGTGCGTCTTCGTGGACCAATAAGACACTTTAAGATTCCACATCAGCTAACAAAATCGTACAATATTTTAATCGATTTGAATTACATGGTGATCGATTTGGACGATTTCGAAATGTGTTCTAATAATTTCGATGCATTTTGATCGATTTGCGTAAGCCTTTTGAATGAATGAATGGATGAATGAATGAGTGAATGAATGAATGAATGAATGAATGGAGTGATATTGAATGGTTTTGATTGCGGTGAGTGTCAATTTCACGATGTTTTAACTGTTCTCGTACTTGATCAAGTTTCACGGCCTGGAAACGTAATCATACTTTACATATTTCTTTAAATACTGTTAAGTCTCAGAAATGTATGCAATGTTACATTGTGTTTCGGCGATTATTTAGAATTCCTTGCGCAATCAAAGTGCTGTCAGCACTGTAAATCGGGAAACATTGAGAGACTGGGATAGCATTAGTTCGTCAATCAAAAGGGCTCAAAATTGGACCATAAAAGTTGGTAAAATATTTGCCCAATTTTTGAGTTTTTTGTCTTAACACTCCATCTTTTCGAGGACATCGCCAGCTCATCCCACTGGAGTTTACAGAATTATATCCACTCAACTTGAGAAATATGTCACAAAAAAAATCCATTCAACTTGGGACTGAACCCAGCTCAACTAAGATTGATTATCCAATCGATTGGACTATACGGTCAGACGTCAAGGGGGTAGAACCGGCATCAATTTGATGCCTGAGGGAAGCATTTATATCGAGGCAGATAATGGCAAATCCCGGTCATGTCTCTGTAGTGTATAGGCACAGTAACAGTTGAGATGCCAAAATTGCACATTAAATTTCAACAATTTAGCCTTGGTCCAGTGGACTGGAAAAGCCCTTTTACGCGCAGAAAACACAATGGGGAACGATTTTATCCAGTTAACAATGACGCAATATCGGACAAATAATATTTCGAAGGTTTTGTTATAAAATCTCGTAACTACGGCTTGAGTAAAGCCGTAGTTACGAGATTTTATAACAGCACCGACGGTTTATCAAAACGTACCGGTAATCCTAGGCCTTAGCGCAATTTGTGACGCACCTGCCTCTCGTTCGAGAGGTTCGATACTCGGTCGCGACAAATACCCTTTCAGACAAAAATGCCGTCCATCAATCGTTTGATATCGCGAACCTATGTGATGGAGCAGCTGGAGGCTGGGTAAGGGTGTTGTGGTAGTACTGGTATGAGAAACAATAGGAATCCAAGGTTAGGTGCTCCAGCCGCTGAATATGACCACGTCAGTTGAAAACGGCGTAAACCCTAATAAACTGATCAAAATCAACGCAATGGCAAAGAAATCTGTGCTAACCATGTCATCTATAGAAGCAGGCGATTCCAACAGACGACAAATGAAGAAAGAACTCGAGACGAAGGAAAACGGAGAGGAAGGAGGGTAAGGAATTGTTCTTGTTGTTCTTTTATGAAATATAAGAAGTTGTTTCCCCTTTTTCACAATGTATCCCCTTCGCAAGGATAGACATTGATCACGTTAAACAGTTTTTTGAAAAACACATTAGAACAGCACGAAGATAATTTCAATTCCTTTACTCAACCGAAAAGCTTGTAAAAATCGCTGAAAATACTAATTGGTAATAACTAAAAAGGAAAATTACATCCGATTATGTATAAGCCTCTTCCTTTCTTGTCGAAAAAGTGAAAGAGATAAAAAAGTAGATTGTAACTGAAATTGCCGTTTCTGCGTTGTTTGTCTTGAACTAATAGCTCAGTGGATAACACGCAAAATGTAAGTGTCCAGCCTCGGTAAGCGTGGGTGATGACCATGTGATAATCATAGCAAAATCTGATTGGTTGTCTGCCCTACAACTGGTAAATGACCGTTTGAGAAAAAGTTCAGAGCAGTTATATTGTAACTGCTACAAATTTATTATATAGTTAACCTATTGCACGTTTCAACTCCTTTACTCAACCGAAAATCATGTTATAAACACTGAAAATACTAACTGGTAATTACTAAAAGCGAAAATTACATCAGATTTTGTATTAGCCTCTCCTTTATTTGTCGCTAAAGTAAATAAGACAAAAAAAGTTTGTAGATTGTGACTGAAAATGCCGTTTCTTCGGTGTTTGAAAACACATAGTATGGCTCGAACACATTGCTCAGCGGATAAGGGTAAAAATGTAATGTGTCCAACTGATGCGATTTCTGGAAAACGTTTCTCTAAATCGGGTGAGTGTGACGGGTCACACATATTTCATAAACAAAATAAAACTAAGGTGTTAATGTCATATTCCATTCGTATTTTGAACCGTAAACATAGGCTTAACAAATAGAAGTAAAAAAAATAACATTGTTGTTCCTATAAAGTTTGCATTAACATTGAAACTTGCCGATCTCCGGTCGAAACATTTTACATTTATCACATGTTTTCATGGATATCTTTTCGTCTCGTTCTATTTTCACCACAATGCCATCAGAAACGTCGACCTCCAGTGCTTTCAGCGCTTAGATTAGCTCTGGTGACCGAAGGTCAGAAGAGCTATTGCGATGTCAGCTTTCCCGTTCGGTGTCGGTCCGTATGGCCGCCCGTCCGTTAACTCTTTCTTCTTAACGCTCTAGAGTTATTTTATCAGATTGTCTTCAAACTTGGTCAGGATGTTTGAATTATCACAAGGATCGTTCCTTTCGAAAATGGGTCAGATCCGTCAAGCGTCACCGGAATAGGAGCCTTATCAAAATTAAATTAGAAATTCCTCGTTTACATTCTAAAGTCCAACGTTTCATCCGATTGTCTTTAAACTTGGTCAGAATGGTTGGACCATCACAAGGATGGTTCCTTTCGAAAATTTGTCTGATCCGTCAAGCGTCATGGGAATAGGAGCTTTATTGCAATTCATTTAGAAAATCCTCGTTAAACCTCTAAAGTCTACAGTTTTCATCCAATTGATATCAAACTTGCTCATAATGATTAGTACTATCATAAGAATGGTTCCATTCGAAAATGAGCCCGATCCGTCAAGCGTCATGGAAATAGGGACAAAATGAAAATAATTGGGTACTAAACCTTAGAAAATCCTCGTTAACACTCTAAAGTCCAAAGTTTCCAACCGATTGTCTTCAAACTTCTTCAGAATGATTGCACCTTTATAATGATGATTCCTTTCCATAATGGGCCTGATCTGTTAGACATCACAGGAAAAGTGGCAAAATGAATATTTAATTAGAAAATCCTCTTCAACGCTCTCAAGTCCATGGCAGTTTTCTTCCGTTTGACTTCAAACTTGCCCAGAATAATTGTAATATCACATTGATTGCTCGCTTAAACTAGAAAGCCATGAATGGCTTGTGTCGCTCCACAGGCTTGAATTTCTTATAATAGCAAATCTAGGTTTTGACTAGATTTTTAGATATTTTGGGTTCTACTGATGTTGAAATGATTTTCAAACTCTCCACTATTAAAACATAAAGAGAAATGACCTCCGCCCATAAAAGACATATTTTTCATCAAATCACTATAATTTTTGGCTGAATGATAATAGATCATCCAGGGATCATACTTATGAAATTTGATTGATATCTATCTGTTAGATTCTGAGAAAATGATTTTCAAAGTTTCAACTATGTAACATATAGAGAAATGACCTCCGCCCATAAAATACACATTTTTCATCCAATCAAAATGATTGTTGGTAGACTGATAAAAGGTCACCCAAGGATCATTCATGAACAATTTGGTTGAGATCTATCAGTTAGATTCTGAGAAAATGATTTTCAAAGTTTCAACTATGTAACATATAGAGAAATGACCTCCGCCCATAAAATACACATTTTTCATCCAATCAAAATGATTGTTGGTAGACTGATTAAAAGTCACCCAAGGATCATTCATGCACAATTTGGTTGATATCTATCAGTTAGATTCTGAGAAAATGATTTTCAAAGTTTCCACTATATAACATATAGAGAAATGACCTCCGCCCATAAAAGACATATTTTTGATTCGATCACAATAATTTTTGGTAGACTGATAAAGGGTCACTCAAGGATCATTCCAGTGAAATTTGGTTGATTTCCATCACTTACATTCTGAGAAAATGATTTTCAAAGTTTCCACTATATAACAAATAGAGAAATGACCTCCGCCCATAAAAGACACATTTTTCATTCGGTAGACTGATAAAGGGTCACCCAAGGATCAATCATGTAAAATTTGGTTGATATCTATCAATTAGTTTCAGAGAAAATGATTCTCAAAGTTTCCACTATATAACATATAGAGAACTGACCTCCGCCCATAAAATGCATATTTTTCATCTGATCAAAATAATTTTTGGTAGACTGATTAAGGGTCACCCAAGGATCAGTCATGTAAAATTTTATTGGTATCCATCAATTAGATCCTGAGAAAAGTCACTTTTTACCATATTTGGAAATTAGCCACGCCCATTAAATCCATGTTTTTCATTGGATCAAAATTTCTTGAACAACTTTGAAAGAGGGTCACCCAAGGATCATTCCTGTGAAGTTTGGTTGAAATCCATCCAGTAGTTTCTGAGGAGAAGATTTTTAAAGAAAAAGTTTACGACCGGACGCACGGACGCACGGACGGACGGACGGACGCACGACGGACACAACGCCATGACAATAGCCCCAGTGGCTTTCAGCCAGTGGAGCTAAAAAATCTGAACGATTGAGCGTCAAGAGAAAAGGGGCCTGTATTTGAATTTAAAATTCAAGAATTTATTGTTAACACTTCTTCATATACGCATGGAAGTTAATGAAAATTTCACTTAGTATTCTACATCATGTGACCGTGTGCATTTTGATGTGGTCTAGTGATTTCATAATGCGTCATAGAGAGTATGACCTTAATATAAACTTTCTTCTTAACAAAACTTCCCTTTAATTAATGGATACATTCATATGAAACTTTCACATGATATTCTTTTCCAGTGACCATGTGCATTTGTGGCTTTTTTGCTATACGCCGCGTTATGATAAAAGGGGCCTTTATGTATATTTTTTATTAACACAACTCCTTCATTTATACATGGAAGAAAATGAAATGTTCACTTTGTGCTTTACATTATGTGACCATGTGCATATTAATGTGTTTTGGTAATTTGATACAGCATCATAGAAAAAGGGGCCTCAGTGTAAAACCTGTTAAAACAAAACTCCTCTTTTGTTAATATTTAGATACATTCATGTGAAACTTTCACAGAATATTGCATTTCTAGTGACTTTGTGCAATTGTTGCGTTATAGTTACAAGCCGTGTGATGGTGAAGGTCCTTTATTAAGAGGTTATTTAACATTATCGAGAAGCCTACAATACTGAATTCTAGTGGATGAATACCCTGCACAACCAATCTGTATTTGACGAGGCGACAGCCGAGTCAAAATATAGACTGGTTCTGCCGCTGAGGGTACGAATTTATACACATATTCTCAGAGAAACTTCACAGAATATTTCTCATCATGTGACTATGGCCACATTTATTTTGCAATATGGCGATGTGCCACATCACCGAAAAGGGCATTAATGTTAACTTCCTTTTTAAACACAACTCCTCTTTTGTTTATAGATACATTTGTATAATTGAATGCCCCTTATCACTGAAGTAACCATGTGCTTTTGTCGGAGGTTTGGGACTGTATGCAGTGTCATGGAAAACGGGGCTTTATGTCATATCTATTATTTACACAACCCGTTCTTTATGCATGCATTGTCATGGAACTTAAACAAAATATTTCTCTTGTGACCATGGCCACAACTTTGCCATTCGGTGCAATTATGCGGCGTCATGGGAAAAGGGGCCTTTAAGAAAATTTCCGTATCAACACAACTCCTCCTTCATTTTTGGATATATTTTCACGAAACTTTTTCTGCATATCTTGAATAGCACTATAAAGACATGGGTTTTCAATGAGTCAGTAGAGCGGTCTTATGCCCTCATGTGACTCTTGTTTTTAGTGTGTAGGAGAGTGTTTGGTTTTGGGTAAAGTTCATGTTTCATGACAATCAAACTTTACGGTAAAAAATGTATACTTTCGTCTGGGAGGGTGAAGTGGGTGCTCCCGACTCAGGCACGTGAGAGAAGGGTGATAATCAAAATTTCCACAAGATATATTTCAAGTTGTGTTCACTGACATTTCAATGCCTCGATAGCTCAGTGGTTAGAGCGTCGGTCTTCTGATTCGAAGGTTAGGGGCAGCTTAACTTGACGGTCACTGCCTTAGTCCACCAAGCTGCAATTGGGTAGCAGTCATGAAATCATTCACAAAAAGAAAAAAAGAATTCCATTGCCTATCAAGTTTCTCACGCAAAACTGATATCATCTAGAATGAGCCACCTGCCAGTAATACCCGCAAGAGGCAGTATGCATGTACACCAGATAGATAGGTACCCCCGGTAGATATTTCACTTGCACAGGCTCAACAGAAAAACAAATCAAAGAAAAAATAGAGAAAAAAAAGAGAAGGGAATTTCCTAGTTTGATTCAGCATACATCAAATTGACTGGCTAATCAGTCCTTAATTAACTATAGAATATCGGAGGGTAATGAAGTCGGAATAAATATTCTAGACTGGTTCTACTGTCGACTCATGTATGATAGACGACAGTGATACCAGTCTATAAATATTCCAGCCTTGTATTATTGGGAAGTTTCCGGTCTAATTTTAGAATAACAACAACAACATGACAAAGTGAAAGTAGACAAACATCAGAGACCAAATGGATTTTCTTGTTTTAATGATCATTTATTTAATCATTTTTATTTTTGGTAGTTTGGCATTACTATACAGAGATGCAGCCATACTCTGCTCAGGACCGATTGGAACACTAAGAGAAATGCTAGTAAATGTAAGCACCTTCGTACCCAAACGAATTCGTAAGAAACCACTAACATTCTTCTATCTTATCTATCTACTTCTCCTGGTAGGTGTCCCATTCAGTGACTTCTATTGGGGTATCGCTACCAACACATTTCATGCCCTTGTAGTTCCTTAATTATAACTGCGCTCTACCTATTGTTTTATAAAAGCCTTTTAAGATTCTACAACATGTACATACAGATACCTCCGTCGATCACTACACTCTGCACTCTTATACTTAAACTATAGTTTTTCATGGAAGAATATTTTCACAGTAATCAAAGTTTTGCTGATCATTATCTCTCACAGCTGAAGATTTTGTGAACATTCGCCAGGCTGATCTGTCAAGCCAGGCAATCAACAATGTCTAAAATTTTTGGTACACAATTCTTAGGTTCTTTTACACCTACCTTAGAAAACTTTCCATGAACATAGAGTATTGGATCAACAGCATGGATTTTTTTCCAAGGTTTTCCATGGAAATCCATGGCTGGACCAAGCGTGGAATAACACAGAAAAGGTTCCTCTTGTTTAATTTTGTGTCATATAAGTTTTTCACCACTGCTTCTCTTTTATGGCTGGATGGTCATAGGCTGAGGCTGTAATTTTTAAGTGTCTTGCAAAAACCCCACTGCCAACTCACAACCACTGGGTTATACAAGATATAGTGTAAATTCATTGACATGACTGACCGTAACCTTTATTAGCATACATTGCATGCTAGACTGATTGTCACATGGTATCTCCTTTAGGTCTCGTTTAACTTCGTGAACCAAGTTTCATAATATATACCTATTAAATGATTAAAAGGAGATAGAATGTGATAAATGAATGGGCTGTGCAGAACAATTATTGTCATTCAAACACGAGATAACTAGTCCAATGGGGGCTAACAGAAAAAAAAAATAAATAAAAAAAAAACAGTGGGTTGAAAGCAGATTCGAACTCATGATTCCTGCACCTGTAGTCATCAGACTAGACCTCTTGACCACACAGTCAAACAGTATGTATTGGAACTATTACATTATACAAACATTTTTAAAACCCATACACTACTCAGATTTACGATGGTTTTGAAAGCTTGCGGCTACCCTCGATGATAAATGTATTCATCAGTTAATTTATTCATTGCATAAAGGTCAAGTCATGTCAATAATTTCACACTATACAGAATTTTATTTATAGTCGGTTTTGTAACAACTTATTAAATTTAGTCAAAGAAGAAAGTTGGGTTGGCTACCTGTGATAAAGACTTATCTCCTTTTCACCTTCCCTAATTTAAAAAAGACATTTAACAACACTGGTCAGGCAACAATGTGTCTGAATGCATTTGAATAAACTGAAAGAGAAAAAAAGCATGAATTTGAGCAGGACTTAAATGAATTTGTATCTTGTTCTATGAAAGATTAAGTGCACTAACATGATGCTTATATCTTACAACTTGCAAATTTCTGAGTTAACTTGAGACACTCTGAATGTAATTATGGAATACGGAAGCCTGCTTGAATACATGAAACCCTACACCCCCCCCCCCATTTACTATAATGTTTCAAAAACATGGATATATCATCCCCTTACTTGACATTTGAATAACAAACAGAATCTAGAGGGAAATACTTTTTAAAGCAAAAGAATTCCTGATTGTGATTGTAACATGGGGGAAGGGGTAATTTGTTGAGCATATGCACATTATCTATCTGAGATAGAGATGTGAAATTATCACACAATCTCAGATACTCTTTTCAGATTTTTAATTTTATATCTTTTCAGACCATCAGTAATGTGGTACCAAGCAGTTTGAAGTATATTCTGTTCGAAATTGGTAGTAGATTATTATACACAAGGTAAGTCAGGAATAGTGATTGGGAAATATTTTTTTTCAAAGGGGCAATGTCCCTTTCTCTTAGAAAATCAATGTGACATTATGAAAACTAATGTGACCATTATAGTGTAGGATTGATCTAATCCCAACTACAACAAAACTCAATGTGACAAGGGCCTTTCCCAGTCACTGCAGGAGGGAGTAGAATGTGTGTATTTCTGTTGACATTTATTTATTGTCACAACGGTAGCTTTTGACCATATGAGCTACACCCGCAGAAGATGGTTATTTGTTACAGGGATAGTGCAAGGATACATTAACAAAACTACTGCTGAGAACTTCCATGGTTCTTTAATGGGCTTGAAAGACAATTAGTTAGTTATTGTGCCAGCCTGGGAATGAATCCACATTATTGAACTTCAATTGCTTCCTTTAAAAAGGTCAAAACATTATTATTATTTGGGCCAGTATGTGACTATTCCAACAAATTAAATGTGGGCTTAGCAAAACCTCTGGCCAGCCTGTGCATCTGCATTTGAATTTTTTTGGAAATGTCACACACTGGCTCAATTCTAACAACAAACCTTCCTTCTAGCTATTGTTCTCAGTTGATAACACAATATCTTCTCAAGATTTCATCATTCCATTTGTTTTTCCAGGACTTGTTTTTTCCAAGTGATATTTATTATACTTTGTCTACTTGGCCATGCAGTCTGGGTGCTGGATATGATACCAATTCTAGTCCAACATTATCCTGATCAGAACCACACATTCTGGCCATTTGTGGCCGTGTTCACTAACTATTATTTCCTACACAAAGCTTGGATCAGTAAGTATGTCATTCCTCGTTTAAAAAAAAAAGTTAGATTTAATGTTATAAGTCGGGATACAAAAGGCCAAAGTGGATTTAAATTGAAAAATGTCATAAAAATAGTAAATATTGTAGGAAAAGGAGAATTTTGTTTTCCTGATCTGTACTAGATCTAGTTTGATATCATCTACAGTCAAACTTACTGACATTAGAAAAGTGCTTGCTTTAGACAGGTGCTTAATATAGGATAATTTCTGTTTAATTGCCTCATTTTTGAACCTTTGGTCCCTTGCTTAACCCTTTACCAAACAACAAAATTTCAGGGTGGTTCAATTTGAAAGCTGCTGCAGACGACAAAATAAATTATATCAAAGGTAGAAAATGTGTATTGTTTAGCATAGAAAATATTGAGACAAAAGGAGAAAATGCTGATGATCAGCATTTTCTTCTCTTGCCACAATGTTTTCCTAAGCCTTCTCTAATAGAGACGTCAAAACCCGGTTTTGTTTGGGAAAGGGTTAATACCGACTGCTTGCTGTAAACAAGTGGCAGCTAACACAGGTTTGACTATACATGTATATTTAAACTTTTTATCAGCTGATCCAGGGGAAATAACCCAATCCAATGTGGACAGATATGTGACGATCTACAAGTATGATGAAATCCTCTATAACAAAGATGTGTGTTCTACATGTAAAACAGTCAAACCTGCAAGATCAAAACATTGTAGTAAGTCTTTTCAGAAATCTAGGGTTATAAGCCAAGACTGTACTAAGTACAGCCTTGCACTAATCCCTAGAATTGAGTGTTAAACTATCTCTGTATTGTTGGCTCAGTGCTGTTATAATTATAAGTTTTTATTTTTTGCTGAACAATTTGGATTTCAATGTAATTACCTAACCTTGAAGATGTATGTCACTGGTATATAATAATCTATTTCAACTCAGCTTCATGGTGATTTAACTTGAACTGAGTGTAATGATGCAAGTGGCAATGAACAAGACCGCCACAAAATATTCACACGCTATAGTGTGGGGAGAGCCTTTTTACTATTGTTTTATGAGTCTTTTTTTTATTTTTTTTACAAAAAAAGAGAGAGGAAAAAAGGATCTTAGCAGTAAATTAATTGCAAATCAATGAATTTCGAGTTACTTTAGTTTAAGTTTTATCTGTAGTCTATGTGTTTTCATATTAGGCTAAAATTGACCATAACTTGGTTCGCTTGTGTAAAGTCTGATAAGTATGGTAAGCACAGTCAGGTTTTATGCCGAGTGATTCACACTTGGCACATTCGTAAATATACTCGAGATATCTACTCTAGACAAGTAACAGTGAATTAACAGCTGTTATTTCTAATTTGGCGTGCAATAAACTGGATTAATGCTAAAATTAAAAAAAAAGTCATTCATGTTTTGGGTATATTTTAAAACGGTTTTGCTCATGCATGTGCAGGTACAGTATTGTATTTATTTAGTTGGGGAGGGGGTGGGAAAGACAGCTAGATGATAGGATAGGAAAACATGCACACAATGAACTTATTTAAACAATTTACCCAATACATAAAACTAGAAACAATTTAATTTGGCATGGTTGCTTTTCAAATACAGACAGGTACTGAGTTGACAGAAATACTGCAAAATTTGCCGTTACATTACTTTATAATCATTTAGAATGTGATATCTCTGATGCATTTTGTTACGGAAGGCAAAGGTAACTTTGTGTGAAAAACTTGTCCTGTATGGAGAGTAACTCATCAGTAACAAAGGCAGGTGCTTGCTAGTGTTATAGTCAAATTTGATTAGTAAAAATAGCTTCAGCCAACACATTGGCAATGTTGGGACAAAATATTTATTTGCAGACACATGACACAGCCATTAAGATGTATGTCTTATTTCTTGGCTAGCCATGTTTTAGAAATTGTCTTGTCAGTTATAAGTAGCATGATGTTGATATGCTACTTAGAAATTGCCAACAAGTCACTGATATGCCAACAATTAATCACAGAGTAGTTACAAATACCTAAAAAAACATAAATAAAAGGTCATCAAACATATGACTTTGATGTGTTCAAAATCGTCCAAATAGACAGACGGATTGCAGTAGATAAGTCATTGATCCAATATCATCTTTTTTGAAAAGAGTATTATTGTATTGGTCAATGCACTATTCAGTCATAACAAGTCACAGGTTCCACAAAAAAATAATGTTGAGGCATTGCTGATGTGCTGAAGTGTTATGTGTCAGTAGCTTTAGGAAGTAATGCCATTTGAATATAATTGCTACTCTATTCTTCTGTTATAAAAAAATTTCATCTTTTCTTTCCAGGTGTATGTAACCGGTGTGTACATAGATTTGATCACCACTGTATATGGACCAATAACTGTGTGGGAGCTTACACACATCGCTACTTTATTCTCTTTATGGTAACACTGATTGCCATGTTTTTACAAGGTATTTATGTTGGAAGCTGGTGTATCGTTGACTTTGCTGAAGACATTCGACTTTTCAACGCATCATATATTGGAGATGATGGAAGTATTCATCCAATCACATTTTCTGTTGCATTCCAGGTATGAGGCTACTATTGGTTACTAAATTTTAAGAAAGCAATATATAAACAGCATGACAAAGGTTAAGTTGCTAGTTTTGATCATAAGCATCAACAGAAAATTGTACTAAGTTAAAATTTGAGGGTTTTGTGCAATACTGTTGTAAGAGAAAATAATATTATCATGAATTTACAATAGTGAAGTTTCAATCTCTTGGTTTGTCATTTGATAAGCTGCAGATAAAGGTCAACATTTCTAGCAATCAGGAACCCTCAGCGATTCTATGGAATAGACCATGGGAATAATACAAGCACAGCCATGAAAGCGCATCATTTCGCACAAGGGTTTATATGATGTCACAATTATCAACCATCCAGCTAAGGAAGACGTTGCATAAAACAAAATCTATGAACAAATAAAAGAGGGCATATTATAATTTGATAACAAAACACAGTGTTTTACTGGGTTTTGTTTTCAGATTTTAATATGCCCAAAACATTTCCACAGACGATAAAAAAAAAATGTGATTTTCTTCAAGCTAAACCAAAATTACCCGGCACTACACTTACGTCTCAGGTTCTTCCCTGTTTAAAAAAAGTCTGAGCTATGGTCCAAATGCATTTCTAGATGTTGATGTCACAATCCATTTTAAGCTCCCCTGAGCTTGAAGTGCTTAAGATGAGCTATTGTGATTCTCTAATGACTGTCGTCCATTTTCCACAATTTCTTTTATAGCTCCACCAGGGCGCAACCTGTTTTACATAGAATCAAAGAGCGAAAATCTTCATAATTCTTCTTCTCTTAAACCAGACAGCTTTCATAATTGGTATGTAGAATCATCTAGTGGACCTCTACCAAGTGTGATCATATCAAGACCCTGGGAACATATTTGGGCTCCATCCGGGTGAAACTCTTTTTACATAGAATCAAAGAATGAAAATCTTCAAAAATCTTCTTTTCTGAAACCAGAGGGCACGCAGCTTTCATATTTGGTATGTAGCATCATCTAGTGTGCCCCTACCAAGTTTGTTCATATCACGAACCTGGGGTAATATTTGGACTCTACCTGGGTGCATCCCTTTTAGGTCACCTGAGTATGATGAGTGAAAAAAGGAAAATCTTCAAAAATCTTCTTCTCTGAAACCAGATGGCACCCACAAGGGTGTGATCCTTTTTACATAGTATCAAAGAGCGAAAAGACATATCCTTCTTTCTCTTTGCTAAAGCATACATGGTATTGATCTTATGTAGAAATTATTTCCTTGTTGACATCTGCCTATTTAATTAATGTGATGTCTCAGGGTTCAAAGAGACTCAGTAGAGCGATCTAGGGCCATCATGGTCCTCTTGTTTCATTTCAATACATACTAAGCTTAAACCAGTAAAATAGATACACCTATTTTTTGTTTAATTATCAACTTGGCTGTTCTGTATCAAGAATTTTTGCTTTTGTCATCACCCATTTGTTTTCAAATGACAACACTAAACTTGATTATCAGGGATTAGCACCAAGTTCTATGAGTAATAAGTCCATTGGACTCCGAACTTATGAAATCAAGGAGTTCAATCCCAAAGTAAGGAGTTTGAATTTTCACAGTTCAGAAAACATTGTAGAAAAAAAATAAATGTTTGCTATCCAACCAAAGACAATAGCTCCCTTTCAAAATCTTACTAATACTAGATGCAAGCAAATGTTGTATACAACAACTTTATTTGTATATTATTTTTGTTGATTGCGACAAAAGCTTAAGCAAAGAGTCGCTCTTGAGCACCCAGTCCAGATGTTTTCAAGTCCCTAGATGAAAGGCAGCAGTTTAAATCCACCTCTACAAAATTCTACAGCAGGGTGAACAGGGGCCAGCTATCAAGTACCCATAAACACATCCTGGCAACAATGGGGCTTGAACCACAGACCTCCAAGTCATGAGTGAAGTCCCTATATGTGTCAGTCTTAAGTTTCAACAAAGGTTTAAAAGGAAACTACCCTGTGCATTAAATATGGTTGTTGAAATATTCCCATATGAACCAGAGTGTCCATTGCACTCCTCACTTGCAAAATGAAGGAGTCCTAAATAGTGAATCAGAAGTCTTTGACTCATGGGCCTAGGGTAAGCCCTGATTGTAAACTTTTTCTACACAAAATTTTACAAAAAGTTCACAAGAGCAATTCATACTATCATGAAGGATAACTCTAGAAACATTTTTATCAGGGACTCCATCAAACATTGATTGAGTATGATTCAAAATTGCAGCCTAGAGTGAGATCATTAAAATATATATAATTTGATGTCATTTAGTTTGATCATAAAACACTAAATATATGGTACATGTAAATGTATATTGAGAGTTCCTGGTTTGATTTCATCAGATACTCATACACATTATATTTTATGTTGAGTCACTGCAATGCCAATTTCTATAAATGAATCTTCCTTTACTTCTGTGTTTTTAGCTCCACTGGCCGAAGGCCAGCGAGCTATTGTCATGGCGAGGTGTCAGTTGTGTGTCCGTGTGTGCGTCCGTGCATAACCTTTTCTTTAAACATCTTCTCCTCCTAAACCAATGAGTGGATTTTGATGAAACTTGGCCAGAATGTTCCATGAGTGACCCTCTTTTAAAGTTGTTCAAGAAATTTGGTTTGACCCCCAAATATGGGCATGGCAGGGTGGGGCTTATTTTGACCCTGAAATCTTTGAACGACATCTCCTCCTGAACCATTTGGCCAATTTCAATGAAACTTTACCAGAATGTTCCTTGGGTGACCCTATTCTAAAATTGTTCAAGAAATTTGGATTGACCCCCAAATATGGGCGTTGCAGGGCGGGGCTTATTTTGACCCCAAAATCTTTGAACGACATCTCCTCCTGAACCATATGGCCAATTTATATGAAACTTTACCAGCATGTTTCTTGAGTGACCCTCTTCTAAAGTTGTTCAAGAAATTTGGATTAACCATAAAAAAATGGGCGTGGCAGGGTGGGGCTTATTTTGACCCTCAAATCTTTGAACCTCATCTCCTTCTGAACCATTGGGCTGATTTCAATGAAACTTTACCAAAAGGTTCCTTGGGTGACCCTCTTCTAAAGTTGTTCAAGAAATTTTCATTGACCCCCAAATATGGTCGTGGCAGGGCTGGGCTTATTTTGACCCCAAAATCTCTGAACAACATCTCCTCCTGAATCATCAGGCCAATTTCAATGAAACTTTACCAGAATGTTCCTTGGGTGACCCTCTGCCAAAGTTGTTCAAGAAATTTTGCTTGACCTCCCAAATATGGGCGTTGCAGGGTGGGGCTTATTTTGATCCAGAAATCTCTGAACGACATCTCCTCCTGAACCATTGGGCCAATTTCAATGAAACTTTACCAGAATGTTCCTTGGGTGACCCTCTTCTAAAGTTGTTTAAGAAATTTGGATTGACCCCCCAAATATGGGTGTGGCAGGGTGGGGCTTATTTTGATCCCGAAATCTCTGAACGACATCTCCTCCTGAACCATTGGGCCAATTTCAATGAAACTTTACCAGCATGTTTCTTGGGTGACCCTCTTCTAAAGTTGTTCAAGAAATTTGGATTAACCATAAAAAAATGGGCATGGCAGGATGGGGCTTATTTTGACCCCGACATCTCTGAATGACATCTCCTCCTGAATCATTAGGCAAATTTCAATGAAACTTTACCAGAATGTTCTTTGGGTGACCCTCTTCTAAAGATGTTCAAGAAATTTGGATTGACCCCCAAATATGGGCGTTGCAGGGTGGGGCTTATTTTGACCCCGACATCTCTGAATGACATCTCCTCCTGAATCATTAGGCAAATTTCAATGAAACTTTACCAGAATGTTCTTTGGGTGACCCTCTTCTAAAGATGTTCAAGAAATTTGGATTGACCCCCAAATATGGGCGTTGCAGGGCGGGGCTTATTTTGACCCCGACATCTCTGAACAACATCTACTCTTGAACCATTTGGCCAATTTCAATGAAACTTTACCAGAATGCTCCTTGGGTGACCCTCTTCTAAAATTGTTCAAGAAATTTAGATTGACCCCCAAATACGGTCGTGGCAGGATGGGGCTTATTTTGACCCCGACATCTCTGAACGACATCTGCTGAACCATAAGACAAATTTCAATGAAACTTTACCAGAATGTTCCTTGGGTGACCCTCTTCTAAAGTTGTTCAAGAAATTTGGATTGACCCCCAAATTTGGGCGTGGCAGGGCAGGGCTTATTTTGACCCCAAAATCTTTGAACTTCATCCTCTCCTAAACCATGGGGCCAATTTCAATGAAACTTTACCAGAATGTTCCTTGGGTGACCCTCTTCTAAAGTTCTTCAAGAAATTTGGATTGGATGAGATCAACTGGATCAATAAAATTCAGATGAGCTGTGTAGGGCCATTCTTGTCCTCTTGTTTCAAAGTGATATCTAAATAGTTTTCTTCCTTGTAATTTTACATATTGGTTAAATAAGTTCATTCCTTCATAAGTCAGTTTCAACTTAGAAAAAGTCTGAATTCCTTCTGAATGTGGTTCACTTTCATTACCTTCTGGCCGCCGCCATAGCGCAGTTGGTTAGGCATAAGACTTCCAATCTGGAATTCGTGGGTTCGATCCCCGGTGGTGGCAAATATCCTTTCGGACGTTTGTCTCTCACCAATGGGTAGATAATTGTAAACCTATGTGAGATAGCAGTCGGAGGCTAGGAAAGGATGTAATGGTAGTACAGGTGAAAGAAATACCAGGAATCTATTGTAAGGTGCTCCGGCGGTTGCGATATAACTGCGATATTGTTGAAAGCGACGTAAAACCCATTCAAACAAACAAACAAATTCTTAACCTTCTATTTTCAATATCTCTCTTTCAAATCTTGATATTTTTAAGCCAGTGGAGCGATACAGGCCCTCTTGGGCCTCTTGTTGAAGAACTTTTATGGGTACACTACCTAATGACCAAATGTTTTCTATTTATTTCAGCATTTATTCATGCAGCTACCTCGTCTAGTGTTCCTAGTTGTTGGACTTTCTGTGTTAACAATTCTTGTGATAGTGTTCCTATGTCAACATGTCTACTTTATCATTACAAATCAGACTACCAATGAAACTTACAAGATCAAAAATATAGACTGGAACAGTGTACAACGTGACTGTGTTGTAGACTTGAAGCATGGCTGTGTTAAAGATGATGGGAATAACGAATTGACTGAAGCTAAACATACATATTATAGGCCGTATGATCATGGTATTTTGAAAAATTTCATTGAAGTGTTCTTTCCAAGATACTTTATACATCAAAAAATGAAACAGTAATGAATAAATTTTGGCAATGACACCCATGGATTCTTCTTTGTTATGCAGGGTTCTTGTTTGACCCTTAAACCAGGGTATTGACCCTCCAAAATTCCATTTTGACCCTCAAAAATTTCCTGTAGGGGGTCATTTATGTCTACTAAAATACTGTCAATGCAACCTATACAAGATAATATAATCAATTTGTTTAAACTGTAAAATTGATATATATATATATCAGTTTGCATGCTTTTTGACCCCTTAAAAAGTGGTTTTGACCCCCAAAATTTTATGCCCAAGGGGTTGATGAATCCTGAAATTGAAAAGCTAGCATAAGCCCTGTTATGGAAATATTTATTATGTCTACTTTCAACTCCCAATCTCAATGATAATTCGTACCTTTGTTATGTATTATGTCAAGCTGCATATGCATTTACAAACTGATGGATGGCTGCTGTCAATTAAAATCTTTATTATAACAAGATGGCATAAGACACATATATGAAATAAGAAGAATAACATTGAACTTTATTCGCAATAAAATTCATATGCTATGTGTTTCAACAGTGTACACATCTTTAGCACAAATGCTGACTCTTTTGATGTCATAAAATCCACATGCTAAATGATGCGCTTCACTGTCTTTGAAATTCTCCAAATGTCAAAATTATTTCTTTTTTTAGTTCCACTGGTTTTAGGCCATTGGGACTATTGTCATGGCGCTGTGTTAAGCATTCTTCCATCCATGTGACCGGTCGTAACCTTTTTCTTTAAAAAAGTTCTCCCTAGAATCCACTGCATTGAATTTAATTATTAACTACAAAGGAATGATTCTTGGGTGGCCCTTTATAAAGTTGTTCAAAGATTTTTGATCCAATGAAAAACAAGGCTTAAATGGGCTTGGATAACTTCCATATATTTGTAATAGCTGACTTTTCTCAAAATCAAATGATGGATATCAACCAAATTTCACTTGAATGATCCTTGTGTGACTCTTTATCAGTCTGCAAAATTTTATTGTGATCATATGAGATAAATGTCTCTTATGGGCGGAGGTCATTTCTATATACCGGTGTCCCAGGGTAACCTGTCCCCTGGGTAACGTGTCCCCGGAGACAGGTTACCCCGGGGTAACGTGTCCCCGGGGACATGTTACCCTAGAAATCAGCCGGGGTAACCTGTCCCCCCCTGGGGTAACCTGTCCCCCCCTGCAGATATTGTAAACCAATATTTAGTCACATTTCTTTTACCAAGATATTTTTATTCTATTGTTACAAGTCTCTTTCTTTGATCTGTATGTAATTTTGATCTGTTTTGCGAACTGTTTCAGTTCTGAAGGATTTTTATATTTTCCATGATAAGTATTATAACAATTAAACTTTTTTTAGAAAAATAATTGTTAAATGTCATCATGACTATGGACATATCTATGAATGATCTTATCTTTAGAAAAATTATTCAAAGCATGAATTTTTTCTCTTGTGTTAATTGGGGGGGGGGGGACACGTTACCCAGGCCTGGGTAACCTGTCCCACCCCCAAAAATGCTGTCAGCAATGATATATGCAAAAAAACCCCATATGTTTTCAATTATTTAATAATATTTCAAATTGTTTGGGGGTAAGGTTTCCAAGGCTGTGGTCACTTGTCTCTGAAACATGTTAACAGGCCTGTTAACCCAGTGAAAACACAAAAAAATGGTTGTTAATGAGGATTTATTAAAAAAAACTTACAAATACATTTTTCTTTATTTGAAAACTGCATGATAGTCTCATTTATATCAAAACTGTTATACAAATTAGTTATTCATTAATTAGAAAATTTATTGTGAGTGTATGTGTATGTCTGGGTGGGGGAGGGGGGACACGTCACCCAGGCCTGGGTAACCTGTCTCACCTCTTAAAAGGTTGTCAACAATGATAAGTGCACAAATTTACCAAAATATTTTCTTTTTCTTTTTCATTCTAAATTGTTTTGGGTACATGTAAGATTTTCCAATCTGTGGTTACTTGTCTCTAAAAAAATGTTACCCCACACTGGGAAAACATTGCTAACATGTTAACAAGGAATTTTCACAAAAATTCTTACTTAAAAGAAAGAATGAATGGAAGGTGATATCTTTAATGAAAAATAGCATTTGGAATAGGGGGACAGGTTACCCCGGGGTAACTTGTCCCCCGGGGACAAGTTACCCAGGCTTGGGTAACCTGTCCCCCTTTCCAAAATACAAGATTTAAACAATTTGTCAATTGACATGTTGTTTTCTTATCAAAACTGCAATACAGACATGATAATTGCGTTTTTAAAAGATAGCTATTTTTCAATTTAAAAACGGACTCTGAAAAAATTGAAATGGTGCAATAATAAAAAAATATTCAAGTGCTAATATTTTTCTTTAAAAAGGTACAAACAAAGAAATATAAACATACATAGCCATTGAGAAAA
Source organism: Fragum whitleyi (assembly GCA_948146395.1). Taxonomy (NCBI): domain Eukaryota; kingdom Metazoa; phylum Mollusca; class Bivalvia; order Cardiida; family Cardiidae; genus Fragum; species Fragum whitleyi. Next base: position 5,297,218 of record OX411545.1, on the reverse strand, counting down.
TTTTCTAAGAATATCTTTCTTAATAAAAAAGAATGACTGAAAGGTGATATCTTTAATGAAAAAAGTATTTGGAATAGGGGGACAAGTTACCCCGGGTAACCTGTCCCCCGGGGGCATGTTACCCTGGCTTGGGTAACCTGTCCCCCTTTCAAAAGAAGAAGTATTGAATGAATTTGTCATGTTGCTTTCTAATGAAAACTGCAATATTAACATGATATGTTAATAAATGCTATTTATCAATCTAAATATGGACTTGGAAAAAAATTTAGATTTTGCAAAAGTAATATTGCAAAAAATTAAAACGTGCAAGTGCTAAGATTTTTCTTTTAAAAAAATGAATGAAATATTTTTAAATGAATATCATATGATAATTTCTTAAGAAAAATGAATGACTGGAAGGTGAAATCAAATGAATAAAAGCATTTTGAATAGGGGGACAGGTTACCCCGAGGTAACATGTCCCCCCCCCCCCCCCCACACACACTAAAGTTTTATTTTTTTATATTTTTTTTCATTAAACTTTCAAATATTTGCATGAAAAACCAAGATTGATTTCTATAATAATAAAAAATAAAAAATAAAAGGAAAATTGATTTGATAAGAAAATCATAGTAAGCAAATTATATTTTGGTTTGAGGAATTGAAAACCAGTCAAAGTTACAGATATACTTTTTGTATGTCTTTTTATACTTCCGCAAAAAGAATGTTTTCGGGGGTATACTGGAATCAGCCTGTCTGTCTGTCCGTCCGTGCGTCTGTCTGTGGACACAAATAGAAGTAAATTTGTGTCGCGAACTCCTCCTTCAGTTTTCCTTCAAAAGCCTTGAAACTTTATAGAAACATTCATCACATGTTGAAGTTTTGCAAGACGCAATTTTCAAGTCCCAAATTCCGCTGGTTCATGAATTATCTCCCCTTGAACTTAGGCATTTTTTCCTATTTGTTACCATGTACTTATCATTTTGTGTCGCAAACTCCTACTTCAATTTTCATTCAATAGTTATGAAATAATATACAAACATACATCACATAATGAAGTTTTGCAAGACGCAAATTTCAAGTGTCAACTCTCCCAGGTTCACTAATTATCTCCCCTTGAACTCAATTTTTTTCTATTTGTTACCATGTACTTATAATTTTGTGTCTCGATATCCTCCTTCAATTTCATTCAATAGTTATGAAATATTATACAAACATTCATCACAAGTTGAAGTTTTGCAAGACTCAAATTGCAAGTCTCAATTCCCCCTGGTTCATGAATTATTTCCCCTTGAACTTAGACATTTTTTTCTATTTGTTACCATGTACTTATCATTTTGTGTTGCAAACTCCTCCTTCAATTTTCATTCAATTGTAATGAAACATTATGCAAATATTGATCACAAGTTGAAGTTTTGCAAGAGGCTAATTTCAAGTGTCAACTCCACCAGGTTCATGAATAATGTCCCCTTGATTGTAAGACATTTTTATACGCCGCCAGAGGCGGGCGTATATTGGCGTCATCTTCTCCGTCTGTCCATCCGTCCATCCACTTTTCTTGTCAACGCAACTCCTCCTAAACTTCTGGCTGGATCTTCTTGAAACTTGGTCAATATTATCACCTCAATTGGTAGATGTGCATGAAGGAAGGATTTTATGGTTCGATGATTTTTGCCTGAGTTATGCCCCTTAAAAACTTAGTCTCTTGGTCCTCTTTTCTTGTCAACGCAACTCCTCCTAAGTTTCTGGCTGGATCTTCTTGAAACTAACGCAATTCCTCCTAAGTTCCTGGCTGGATCTTCTTGAAACTTGGTCAATGTAATCACCTCAATTGGTAGATGTGCATGAAGGAAGGATTTTACGGTTCGATGATTTTTGCCTGCGTTATGCCCCTTGATAACTTAGACTCTTGGTCCACTTTTCTTGTCAACGCAACTCCTCCTAAGTTTCTGGCTGGATCTTCTTGAAACTTGGTCAATGTTATCACCTCAATTGGTAGATGTGGATGAAGGAAGGATTTTATGGTTCGATGATTTTTGCCTGAGTTATGCCCCTTAAAAACTTAGTCTCTTGGTCCACTTTTCTTGTCAACGCAACTCCTCCTAAGTTTCTGGCTGGATCTTCTTGAAACTTGGTCAATGTTATCACCTCAATTGGTAGATGTACATGAAGTAAGGATTTTATGGTTCGAATAATTTTGCCTGAGTTATGCCCCTTAAAAACTTAGTCTCTGGGGCTTATTGCCTCAGTTATGCCCCCTTAAAATTCAGTCTCTGGGGCTTATTGAAATTGCAGCCTTGTGAATGCACCTCTTCCTAAGTTTCTGGCTGGATCTAAATGAAACTTGGTGGATGTTATAACCGAAATTGGTAGATGAGCATGAAGTAAGAATTTTATGGTTCATTAATTTTACCCTAAATTGTGCCCCCTTAAAACTTAGTATCTAGGGCTTATTGAAATTGCAGCCTTTTGAACACAACTCCTCCTTACTTTTTGTCTTTATTTAAATGAAACTTGGTAAATGTCATCACCATAATTTGTAGATGTACATGGATCAAGGATTTTATGGCTCATTTATTTCCCTGAATTATGTCCCCTTAAAACTTAGTGCCTGGGGCTTATTGAAATTGCAGCCTTGTGAAGGCAACTCCTCCTAACTTTTTGTCTTGATTTAAATGAAACTTGGTCATTTTCAATTTGGTTCTGTCAAAATAAGTAGTGTCTACAATTATTTTTGTGAAACAGCAGCAAAGTGGCGGTGTATTTTGTGACGATGGCACTCTTGTTTTTCTATTTGTTACAATGTACTTATAATTTTGTGACGCAAACTCCTCATTCAATTTTCATTCAATAGTTATGAAACATTATACAAACAATAATCACATGTTGAAGTTTTGCAAGACACAAATTTCAAGTGTCAACTCCCCCAGGTTCATGTGTTATCTCCCCTTGAACTTTGACATTTTTTCCTATTTGTTACCATGTACTTATAATTTTGTGTCGCAAACTCCTCCTGCAATTTCCATTCAATAGTAATGAAACAGTATACAGACATTTATCACATGTTGAAGTTTTGCAAGACACAAATTTCAAGTGTAAACTCCCACAGGTTTATGAATTATCTCCCCTTGAACTTAAGACAATTTTTCTTTTTGAACACATATACTTGTAATTTTGTTTCCCAAACTCCTCCTTCAGTTTTCCTTCAATAGCTTGAAAACATTTATCACATGTGTCAGTTTTGCAAGACGCAATTTAGAGGTCTCAAATCCAAGAGTTATCTTTATATTTGAAGCATTTTTTGCTTCTTCTGTCAAAGTATCTCATTCTCTGAAAGCACTTGCGGGGGTATTAAGTCACATTCAGTGACAAGCTCTAGTTTAAATTGATTTAGAGATATACAAAATAGCTTGAATGAAAAATTAAAATTTTGATAAGAAATAATGTGTTCCATGGGGGGGGGGGGGGGGACACGTTACCCCAGGGGGGGACACGTTACCCAGGGGGACATGTTACACTGTTACACCGGTATTATATAGTAGAAACTTTGAAAAATCATTTTCTCAGAATCTAACCAATGGACATCAACCAAATTTCACTGGAATGATCCTTGAGTGACCCTTTATCAAATATTATGATCAGATCAAAAATATGCATTTTATGGGCGGAGGTCATTTCTCTTAATGTTATATAGTGTAAACTTTTAAAATCATTTTCTCAGAATGTAACAGATTGATATCAACCTAATTTCACTGGAATGATCCTTGGTTGAACCATCATCATGCAGCCAAAAATTATTGTGATTGGATGAAAAATATATATTTTATGTTGGAGGTCATATCTCTTTATGTTATATAGTGGAAACTGAAAATCATTTTCAACATCAGTATAACCCAAAATATCTAAAAATCAAGTCAAAACTTTGATTTGCTATTACAAGAATTTCAAGTCTGTGGAGCGACTCAAGCCATTCATGGCTTTCTAGTTCTAAAATTTGACCCCTTTTTTTTTTTACCCCACTTGAACCAATTTTTAACTTGAACTAGATTTCATGAAGACACACATTCTGACCAAGGTTCAAATCCTTTTGGCCAAAAAAGGGGCTTCTAGAGTGCACACAAGGTTTTCTAAGATTTGACTTCTTGACCCCATTTTTGACCCCACTTGACCCAATTTCAATTTTGGCCTAGATTTCATGGAGATAAACCTAATGACCAAGTTTCAAGACCTATGAGCCAAAAATGTAGCCCCAAGAGAGCATACAATTTTTTTTTCTAAAATTTCACCCCTTGACCCTTACTTTTAACCCATTTGACCCAATCTCAATCTTGACCCAGATTTGATGAAGACAATCATTCTGACCAATGGAGCCAAAGATATGGCTCCAACGGTGCTCAAAATAGTTTTCTAAGATTTTACCCATTTTTGACCCCACCTGATCCTATTTGGAACTTGACCTAGATTCACGAAGAGAAACATTCTGACTGGGGTTTAAGACATTTGAGCCATAAATGCGGCCCCTAGAGTGCACACAAGGTTTTTCTAAAATTTGACCCCTTGGCCCCAATTTCAACCCCGACCGAGATTTGAAGAAGACAAATATTCTGACCAAGTTTAAAGACATTTGAGCCTAAAATGTGGCCTCTACAGTGCACACAAGTTTTTTTCTAAAATTTTACCCCTTTACACCAATTTTGATCCCACTTGACCCAATTTGTAATTTGACCAAAATTTGCTGGAGAAAAACAATTTGACAAAGTTTCAAGACATTTGGGCAAAAAAATATGGCCTCTAGAGTGCACACAAGGTGAAAGTTGATGCCAGACAGCACTAGATCACAATAGCTCACCTTGAGCACTTCGTGCTCAGGTGAGCTAAAATGTTAGAATGGAATAAAGAATTTATTTTCTTTATGTTTAAAGTCACTTTAAACATTATGACAATTATTTCGAGGCAGCTGCTGTACTACACATGGTTTCCCTGTCATATATCAAACCAGTAAAACCACAACATTTTATTAATCCTACTAAAGGTATTCATTCACCCGTTGGTAGGAGACAAGTGAGGCATGTATCAATTATTGAGCCTGTGCGTGAAATCGTTTACAGTTTCAAAGAGCACCAAGCAAAGACTTTGGCCAGCCTGTGCATCTTCACAGTCTGACCATAGGATTCACCATGGGATTTGTATGTAGATAGGGTCTAAAAGTATCTTAAGACAGTCAGATAATCTTCTAATGCACTATATGACTGTCTCGGCTGCTCAATGTTTCTACTTCACGCATGTGTAAAATTGTTGGAAATTTCATGCACAGGCTCAATAACTTGAAACAAATGTCAGAGGGCATTTGGCTGTGCTGGGGATCAAAATGAACCCAAAGAGTGAGAGCTGTAATGGTTTTAGACTTAGAACTTGAGAAAGGCAGACAATTAGCTCCCACCAGTGCTATTTCACAGCTTCAGAAAAGTCTCTTGTATGAAGTTCAATTATGACTTTGACCTTTAAAACCCAAATACAAAGAAATGGGTCATGGCCAGAATTGTATAAAGTTTCATGATCTAGTAGACCTCATTCTTGAGTTAGAGTCAAGAAACAAACAAGAGCATTACCTACAGGTGCCTATGTTTGGCTGGTAGACACTGGATAGTGGATAAAAAATCTTAGTAAAACTAAATGGAGGATAATCGTTTGTTTCAGAGTAAGATTGATTTATATTTCATTGAGTTAACATCAAACGCTATATTTTCATGAGTGGCAGAGCCACGAGTGAAAATATAGCTTTTGTTGTTCACGAAACGAAATATTAATCGATCTTACACAAAAACAAACGATTATTCTATTTCTTTAATACAAAAATGAGACAAAATGTCAAATTTCTAGGACACATTTCCGTAAAGCGCGTCATTTTGCACGTGATTGCTATGCAACGCTGATTGTGACGTCACTTATTTCGCCCCACATATATGACGTCAGATAGGATGAAATGCACAAAAGCAGGGTATAAGTTTTGGATAATTTCACTGCTTTTGCAGTGAGATTATCAAGTGATAATCTACCGTTATTTCTCGATAAGCCACCGAAAAGCATTAAAGAAATATCTATCTTGTTTGGGATAATTGATAATCTTCTCGGCAGAGTCTTGACAATTATCAATTCTCCCAACCTCGTTAGATATTTTTATTATACAAAACACTAAGTATGTTTTATATATATGTCAAAGTTTTCTCCGAAAACAGTCAAGCTAAAAGGTCTACAGATGGATGGACAGACAAATTGATAAGGTGATCCCATCCACTTCGTAGGTGATAGGTACAATGACCTATCTGGGCTATGAAAAAGAAACCTTTCACAGTATACAAGTTACAAAAGGCTTTAACAGTAAGAAGATGAAGAAATAGACATTCACTTTTATTTGTCAATTATGCTTGATCAAGTGTTTAAAACATTCTTGAAATAACTTAAACAATAACATATACAACTGGTCAATAAATAAGAAATCAACTTTGTTACAATAGCATAACAACATATTTTACAAAATATTACTCATCTTCTCCTATAAAACAAGTTTTGTTTTAAAGCAGGATTTTACTCAGCATGACAAGGTTTAAGGTAGTGGACCAGTTATAGCTCCGCAACAACTCGGAAGTAAAAACTTTAACAGTGTTAACAGAGGTTTCCTTATGATTTCATTAGGAAACCTCGGTTAACACTGTGAAAGATCATGATATCCGAAATTTTGTGCAACTACTAGGGTACCACTACCTTAATTTGTCATGCTGAGTAAAATCTGGCTTTAATATTGTAGTATGGATACAGGATTGAAAGCATTGTAATAACTAATTATTTGTTTAAAACTATTGAAGATCAATTTGGAAACAAGTCCTTACAACTCAGATTAATTAGCCTTGATTCTGCTTCCTGAAAAATTCACCAATACTTGCTCTGACGGTGAAAGATCGATAGCTGCTCCTGGGAATCAAATACATCACCTTTAGGAAAAGAGGACAACAGACATGACTTTAAATGTTTTAATCAATAATTCATTTCCAAATTAGTGGTACTGACAAGGACAAACAGGGGTGTAGACAAAGATCAGACTGCATGAAAATGCAGACTGATCTTTGTCCATACCTCCTTTCAAAACAAGAATACTCAAGATTTGGCATGACAAGAGTTATGAGGTAAATGCATAACTATAGAAAGTGACTTTATAATGTAGACATTTGCAACAACCATGCTTCCCCAAATCACCATTATTTGTATTGTAAACAAGATGTTTGATGAAATTGTGTCGAAAAAGTACTTCTAAACAGAAACCAAGCTTTAGCTTTTAAACAAGAGCCATGTCGGACATGGCCATCCCCTGCCAAGAAAGCTTGATAGTAAACTGAAGCCTAGTAGATTAAGGGTTCCACTTTAAGAAATTAAGCCCCTACAAAATCTAAGTCTTTAAAATAACAAAGGGCAATAACTCCAAAATTATGCAAGCCAGAGTTATAGTTCTTGTGCACTGCACTCCTCTTCCATGAGATCTATCCACCCATTAAGTTTCAAGTTTATAGCTAAAATATTTTAGGAGATATGCTCCGGACAAAATCTAAGTCTTAAAAATAACAAAGGGCAATAACTCAAAAATTATGCAAGCAAGAGTTGTAGTTCTTGTGCACTGCACTTCTCTTCCATGAGATCTATCCTCCCATAAACTTTCAAGTTGATAGCTTTAATACTTTAGGAGATATGCTCCGGACAAAATCTAAGTCTTAAAAATAATAAAGGACAATAACTTCAAAATTATACAAGCAAGAGTTATAGTTCTTGTGCACTGCACTTCTCCTCCACGAGATCTCCCATAAAGCATAAAGTTTCAAGTTGATAGCTAAAATACTTTAGGAGATATGCTCAGGAAAAAATCAAAGTCTTAAAAATAACAAAGGGCAATAACTCAAAAATTATGCAAGCAAGAGTTGTAGTTCTTGTGCACTGCACTTCTCTTCCATGAGATCTATCCACCCATAAAGTTTCAAGTTGATAGCTATTATACTTTAGGAGATATGCTCCGGACAAAATCTAAGTCTATAAAATAACAAAGGGCAATAACTCCAAAATTATACAAGCAAGAGTTGTAGTTCTTGTGCACTGCACTTCTCCTCCATGAGATCTATTTACCTATAAAGTTTCAAGGTGATAGCTTTTATACTTTAGGAGATATGCTCCGGACAAAATCTAAGTTTTTAATATAACAAAGGGCAATAACTCCAAAATTATGCAAGCAAGAGTTGTAGTTCTCAAGCACTGCACTTCTCCTCCATGAGATCTATACACCCATAAAGTTTCAAGTTGATAGCTATTATACTTTAGGAGATATGCTCCGGACAAGTTTAGTGACGGAACCTCGGAAGGACAGAATGACGGACAGAGAGCATTACTATATCCCCTCGCCGAAAACGCCGGGATATAATAAAGAAAACACATATTTTTGAAAGACATATTTTCTCTTGGGACAATATTTAAAGTGAATTTTTCGTGACCGGGTTAAGGGTGACGTCTATTACTCGTTTCCTAAATGACGTAAGCAACTGAAACTTTCAGATTTGATCCAAAAAAAGGTCATTGTATGTAAATATGTATAATTTCTGTATTTCATTGCCATAAATTCTCTTCTTTAGGTATAGGTGAAATAATTTGATTTCCTGCAATCTGTCACAAATCTTAAGGGAAACTCCGGTCCATATAAACAAAAGTTCTAGGTGATTTCTGATTGGTCAATGTTATTGAAATTCAAAATTATTTTAACGATTTTCTTTGTTTATAATCTGTTGCTGAAAAACTATAAAAAAAATTAGAGATTTTGAGCCATTTTTCCAGTCCAATAGCTATAGCTGGCTTTGACAACACTAATACTAATGATTTTTGGAATAAATTTGACCCAGGTTTTGGACAAAGAACTTTTGCATGATGTACAAGATAAAAAATAAGAAACACTGTCTGCTGTTGGGCGCTGGATAAAAAATCTAAGTCAAAAAAGGGGCATTATTTGCACAAAATGCATTTGAAATTATCTCCCTTTAAATATAGGTTTTTGCTTTTGATAGTGAATTTGTGCCTGGTTTCAAGTGAATGCCTCTGGTACAACCAAAGATATCACAATATGGCAGAGTTTTAGCACAACAAGGTCAACAACGACAAAAGAATGGCTATAGCAAAACTTTGAGCTTTCTTGGAAAATGGCAAAGCTAAAAATCTCCACTGTAAACTGTAGATATATGCTCTCCTTTTGGAAGTAGAGAAATGATGCATGTCACTAAGACTTTGTGAAATGTTGTATGAAAGCTTGCCAGGCTGTGGATCATGACCCACAGATTTAGAGCTTGATGTCAAATGTTGTATGAAAGCTTGCCAGGCTGTGGATCATGACCCACAGATTTAGAGCTTTATGTCAAATATTGTATGAAAGCTTGCCAGGCTGTGGATCATGTCCCACAGATTTAGAGCTTGATGCTCTAAGGAATATAACCAAACATCTCACACATAGTTATATGGTTTCTTGGCGGGGTATATGACGATTTATTCCCAGCTGGAAAAATGATGTCACCTGAGCCGTAGGCGAGGGTTGACATCATTTTTTACTGCCTGTAATATAATATAACTAAATATCTATCTTTTGCCTGTCTAAGGCTTGGTACTAACCAAATTCTTTCTTTGTTCCTGCTTGGAGATTAGTTTTCATCGATTATCATGATTTTTTTTAACTTGATTGAAAAATTCTGACTTGATAACCACAACCCTTTGAGATTGGACATAAATATTGGGTAGCCAGTAGGAATCTATTCAAAAGTGTATTCGCAAAGCATTCTCAACCTCATTTCTTTTAGTTTATTTCAAAACTGACCATAAATAGATAAACAGGTATTGACACTCATACCAGTCCTTGGGCCCAAGACCTGTGGAATTTAAGGAGAACCGGTAGATGTTATCATGCTGTAGGTCCTTCAGGCCAGTACTAAGTATTTCAAATCTGTCCATTTTGGAAAAATGATTGCCTTTCCAATACTTATATTTGCCTTTCAAATGGAAAACATTATAGAAAAAGAAGAAATAGCTTGTCAAAAGCAATTTCTTCTTTTCTTACAATGTTTTTCTTGCAATTTATCCCTTAAATTGCTTAAAGTCTTAAATTGCTAAAAGTCTACTATGGTTTTCATGCAGGAACTGTATTAACAAGAAGGACCTGTAATATTTAGGGCTAACGGGTCCTCCAGGCTGGTGGTAAAAAGTTGTTAGTGTCAAACCCTGATTAGTGTTATGAAGTGACAGTACTTATAACCCTTGTCGTGTTGAATAAAAACCTGTTCAAAATTGTATTGAAATCACAATGCCGAAAGCACATGATGCATTGATTGTGTATTCATGTCATTTTCTTTTCCTTAATTTAAAATGAAAATCAAATGGCATTGGCTGAAATCAAATATGTGCAGACTGATCTTTGTCTATACTGCCTACAAAAGCACGATAATGAAGAGGATAACTATGAGCAGAAAAGACTCTTGCTTATACTAGATCCTTACAGCAACTCAACTTTCATCTTACTAATTACAACCACATTCCTAAACAGCATTGAAAGTTCTCCCCTATCGATACCAAGTCCTGCATTTTGACAATTAGAATAAGAACTGCATTATTTGTTTAACAAAACTTTGTATCCACAGTAAAATCCAGTAAAATCCTGGTTACTCAACTATTCTATGTGGAGAAAAAGGAGGAACTGCTTGAGTGATTTCTCCTATTCCAACAATATTTTCTATCCTGTAAAACTTCATGTATTCAGCTGTAACCTTTTACTACTGGGAGAAGTCTCAAATTTCTTGTGTCATGTATTGGGTTAATAATCTCTCTCAAGGAATGTCTCTCATTAAGATATCAAGTAATCTAGTTACATCAATTTTTCTTCTTCTGCTTTGTAGATGATCTAGACTCTGCAATGATTTTCTTTGATTCTGGCTGCAAATACAGGAAATAATAACATCATCAATTTTACATAGTTATAATATAAACAAGAGTCATCAAAGACAGATTATGTTCATTGAATACAGCCCTGTCACAAACAAATGCTTTTTCCATAACAAGACCTGTTATTGAACAAGATGGCTTTGAAAATCATAAAACACTAATGTCCATGAAACTGAAACTGTTTCCAAGTTTTACCTAGATACATGACCAAATTTGAACCCTGTATCTCAAATACTTTTGAAATCATTGGAAAATATTTTGCATGTAAAGTTTTCAGACTGACAGCAGTAAAATGGTATGCATTCATTTTATTGATGCAGGGGCATAAAAGATAAAAATATAATAATGTAAAATCTGATCTCAGTCTTTACACCTTAAAAACATTGCAGGTCTACACAACATCTAGAACATCAACAGTATTGTACATTTTTTCAGGCAAGACCCTATTTTCAATTTTGCCAATATGACATCACTATATTCATATCAAATGATAATGATTTGACTATAATACTATCATCATGAGTACAAATTAACTTTTCTTAGATTTAACTAATTTCTATCCTGATGTTTCTTATTTTCAAATTGAATTCAGAATTATCAAGTTTTAATACAATATGGAATCAAAAGCAAATGAAGTTCAAAGTGTAATTGACCTTGAAACAGACAAGTCATGTCAAAGCCAAAACACATGTGAAATATGTAGACTTTTCCATTTACCAATCAAAACTGATGGCCAAGTTTTTTTAGGGGACACAATTTTGATGATAATCTACATGGACAGACAAGACAAAGTAATGAACAAATGACCAATGACAATTAGCAAAGCTTTAGTAAGGTAAGCACAAAAATTGTTTTTATTTTAAAATAAAGGCTTCCAAATTAGCAGTTTCACTCTCATGTATCAGATATGTAGGCTATTTATCTATTTAACTGTTTGTTTAATTTGTATTGGGTTCAACACCACTTACAACATAGTAAGAGTTAAATTGCTGTGGCTGGTACACCTTCTTATCAAAGGCTCAGAGCAAAACAGTTGTAACTGTCAATATGTTTATAGGCAGTAACAAGTGTTTTGTGCTGAGGCATTGTAATGCTTTCCTGTCCTTTCTCAAACCAGTACTGCCACAACCATTTCATCCAAGGCACCAGCTTCTCAGCCTGATTAGGGGAACTGCTACACCCATTGGTTTGAGAAAATTGACTTTTGTCAACCATTATGCAACTACATAACATGTACAAGGGGTGCTAAGAAGTTCGTGGACTTTCTGAATATCTCAGAAACTGTTCGAGGGAAATCAATTTAATTTGCATATAATGAATTGTAAACATTGAGGAGTAAATGTATCATATTTTTATCCCATTGATTTACATGACACACCCACCAAGTGTCGCCATGGAGACATGCATAACGTCAAGCAGAGTACGGACTAATTTTCATACTTAACACCTATACATTCCGTGACTTTAACACCAAAAATATGACAGATTAGTTATATAAATTTCTCAGAATTACGCTCACTTATTCAATACTGATATAATGGTATTTCTTGAAAACATAATCGGTGGAAACACTTTCGTTGCCTGAATAAATAGGTCTTACTGACAATGGTGGTAGTTGACTTAAGCCACCAGAACAACTTCAAGTTTCATTTTCTGACAAACAGAAATTGATTCTAGGTGAGAGCAGAGGATCAAAAGCATTGACACTGACACCTAGTAAAGCATTTCTTCAAAGATATTTCCACAACAAAACATAAAGAACAATTAAATTCGAAAATTCAAAGAAAACGTTTTTGTGACAATAAATGAAGGGAGAGTATCAAATGTTATAGAAGCTGTAATTGAATTACAAGACAGAATATAAGGGCATTTGGACGCCCGCCGATAGCTGGTTATAGCGATATAATTTTGGTATTGACAATGTTATGACACCTGTAGCATTTGTTTATAGTAAAATTTAAGTTTGAGGTGATTTTACTGAAAAAGTTTGAATTACAGGTTGTGTTTTGAATATCCCAACATCAATTATGTATGTTAGAGGCTCAAGGTTTGTTCCGCTCAGTACACACTGCATGTCTTTGGTCGCACCTAAAATGATTAATATTCAACGTACATTCATCATATTTGGTGTGTGAGTAAAAGAAAGATAACTCTATTAGGTGACATGATTTATAATTTCATACAAGTAGCAGTGTTTGAAATATGACGTAAGTCCACAAACTTCTGGAACATCCCTCGTACATATATATGAGAACTAAATGAAGTGACTTACTGGTATGATAGTAAATGAACAAGTCAAATCTTCTGTAACAATCATTGTAGCAGCAGCATTGTCAAACTCTCCACAATAATTGGGCGCACCAAATAATGTCACCAACTGTAAAAGGCATTAAACAATCCAATTTACAAAGCTTTGGGTACAATAGGAAAATACTGTGAACAGCATAAGAATGATAAACATTTGTTTGATCAGACACAATAACTATTGTGGGAAAAACTTGAACCAAAATAATTGAAATGTCCCAAAAGTTTGCAATTTGTTTTGAAACAAAATTTAAATTCAGCAGGATAATAGATATTGGTAGTACAGAGCTATGTTAATGACAAGCTTAAGATAAATGTTTAACATTGAGCTGTGACATTGACCTTACACCGGAACCAAGAGGTTTGAAACTGAGAACAATCATGCCAAATCACTATTTATTCAATATAAATAATATAGTCAGACAAAAAACACTTATGCATAATCAGAGACTTGTTACAGTTAAAATGGGAGCGAATGTCTGGCTCAATGTAAAAAGGTTTGACATGAAGACGGCAATATATCTTTCATGGATGTGCCTAACTTTTAAGTTGTCATACTAATTATTTTGCACAATAAGAGTCATGGTTGGTACTTTCATGTTCATCAATGTTTGCTTCATGTCAAATGGAGCCCTTGTGCAGTATCAAACATCCTCTGCAATCAGGATGACAAAAAGGTGCACCTTTTTAGTATCCTTAAAGCAGGGATGGTTTTCATATTTTCCATTTACAGAGTTTAAGATTAGCAGGGGCCAGGTCGCCAATGGCCCTTAGATTTTGGGCTGGGCCCCTAGATTTAAGGAGAATATATCTATACCCCTATCTTAAATACTAAATTTGGCAGTCTGGGCCCCTAAGCTGAAATAGTCAGTCTTTTTCCCCGCATTTATATTATCTTCCAAATTGTACCGAAAGTGTTTTAAAACTTTGATCAAATGCTGCAGCACCTATCTGTTTTTACATACCTGTCTCTTTTGAAAGAATTGATAGCCATCTTCTACTACCTGAAAATTAATAAGAATATTCATTCAACTGTTGCTATGCTGAATTACAATTTTTGCAATAAAAGAACTCAAATAAGATCAAGGAAAAAGCAAAGTGGTGGGTCTTCATAAAATGTTAAGTATTATATACACAGGTGAGGCAATATTGATACAAACAAATAGTGAAGACCAATATGAAACTTCACAAATACACATGTTGTTGTTGACAACCAAATCTAGAATATTTCAAGGTCTTTATGATTATGGTTACTGGTATATACAAATGTACAACCAATTGTTTTAGTATTCAGTATTGAATGATGAAAATATATATTTATGATATGAATTGCATCCCAGAGTGAAATTACCTTGTTGAATATTCTCAATATATCACAAGTGTTATTGTACTAGTAGAATAACTATGCAAATGAGCTCAGAGCGTACACCAATCAGGTGAGCTAAAAATTTGGCTATTCTATAAATAGGATATAAAATTTGTGTTCATAAAATACTAAATTTTTTAAAAACACAAAAATGTGTCATCTTAAAGAGATAAAAACTCAGCAAAGCCTTCTTTTATTTTTGTAAAGATGGCTTGTTTAATAAATTTTGTCTTTTGTGATCACTCCATGTAAACACCTTTTCAATGTTAATGAAAAACTTTAACATAACAAAGATAGGAAATAATTATAAATTACAGAAGCACAATTTGAACTAGAACTGTCGCAGAGCGGACTAATACCCCCCACAAGCGCTTTGTCAGAATGCAAGTGCTATCAGTGCAGGAAGTGTTTGTAACTAATATTGAGGTCATATGTAGCATTGGCAAGAAGTTTCATGATTCTAGGTCGCTTGGTATTTTAGTTAAGAGTCCAGAAATGAAAATTGAACAAAAATTGACTGTGACCTTGACCTTAACCTATATGACCCAAAAACAATAGGGCACTTCCTTGGATCATAAACACATTTGCATAAAGTTTCATGCTTGTAGGTCACTTGGTTCTCGAGTTAGAGTCCGGAAACGAAAATTAAACAAAAATTTACTGTGACCTTGACCCTTGACCTATGTGACCCAAAAACAATAGGGCACTCCCTTGGGTCATAAGGAACATTTGTATAAAGTTTCATGATTGTAGGCCACTTGGTTCTTGAGTTAGAGTCCGGAAACGAAAATTGAACAAAGGCTGACTGTGACCTTGACCTTTGACCTACATGACCCAAAAATAATAGGGCACTTCCTTGGGTCATAAGGAACATTTGTATAAAGTTTCATGATTGTTGGTCATTTTGTTCTTGAGTTAGAGTCCGGAAACGAAAAGGTCTACGGACGGACGGACGGACAGACGGACAGATGGACGGATGGACGGACGGACAGACAGACAGACATGGTGAAACCAATATAACCCCCACTACTTCGTAGGTGGGGGGTATAATAACATTAAAGTAAACTTGGGCAATAAATTACAATGGCATAAGTATCAAAGTGGAGTCCATGGCCTAGTGGTTAAGGTGGCTTTAAAATCAAAAGGTCCCACGATCTAATCCGGACCGGTCATTGGATTTTTTTTTTAGCAAAATATTAACTCCATGTTGCTCCTCTCCACCCAGGTGTACAAATGGGTACCTGTTAGAATGTGAGTTTACGTGCTGTGGCTACAGATGAGCGCCATATGTTAACTGCCAACTTGCAATTTGATGGTTGGAGATTAAAGGGAGGAGTCAGTTGAATGAGCCTGGCATAGAAACAGCCTAATATTCACCCAATATAACATATTTTTTCAGTATTAAAGGACACTATTCCTACTTTAGCTACCCTCCATTCAGGATGACAAAACAGGGCAAACTTTTTGCCAATTAAATCTTGCTTTGCACATGCATTCATGTGCTCTGTTTTGTCATCCTGAACGCAGGGATGCATACCTGATGAGCTCTAACTATGAGACTGAGATCATGTTGTTTGCAGAACTCTCGTACGATATCACCTCCAAATGTAAATGAAACTCCTCGATCATTTTCTCCCCAACCTGTTATATCCTGTTGAATAAAAGATGTGTCTGTTTGTTTAAATGGGGTTTTAAACAGCTTTCAATATTATTTCAGTTATTTTGTGGCGGCTGGAGCACCTTACAATGGATTTCTGGTATATCTCACACCAGTACTAACATAACATCCTTTCCTAGACTCCAGCTGCTATCTCTATCCCATATAGGTTATGATTATCAACCTATTGGTGAGAGACAATTAGTCAGAAAGTATAAGTGTGGTAATGGGAGACTTGTGTGTTATCTCCCTTGTTTTACTGTGGATTATATAAAAGGTGCTCCAAAATCGTTAGCGGTCCTTTTAGAAATTTTCCTTGGATTTTATGCATGGTTTCTATGGGGAAGTTGTGAATTTTATTATTGTAAATGCAAAGTACTTATTAATGCAGTTCGCACTTATGTTAATGTTTTGAAAAGTAAAGTGAGAAATTGATATTTATTTTACATCAAATATATCTTAATAAATTGTGCAATATTTGATTTAGAGCTTACTTTTCAATCTTTTAGTGCAAAGGAAATAAGGATAAAACCCAAGGCAACCACTGATTTGGACCCTTCCTGCTTATTCCAAGGGAGATAACCAACTGATATCCCTCATTGGGGATAGAATCCAGGACCCCTTGATTGACGGTCTGACGCGCTACCAACTGCACTAGGATGATTGCAGTTTACCTTACAACATTTCATCTCCAAGGGTATGGGTTATAAGGTTAAGGATTTATCACCTTGTTATTCATTCAGATACAAACTTTAATCTGCTTTGAAGAATACCTTTTTTTTACAGAAGATGAAAATTCTGCTCAATAACATTTCATAAGCTTCAAATAAGATTTTATAGTTATTTTAATTCAAAGCATTCAAAATTGTTCAAAAATATTTAAGTCTATGATTAGTAAGGTTCATTCCCACAAATTTTGACTCTTGGAGTCTAAATAGGTTTTGAAAAGCTTTCTGTATTTCTCTTATTTGTTGAATCCACAGTCATCCAAAAATATATTCATGGCTCAGCACGAAACAGTTGTAACTTCCTATAAACATATATGAAGATACAACTGTTTCACGCTGAGCCATCGATATTATATATATATCAATTTCATGTGGAGTTTCCAGAAGTTTCTTTTTCCCTTGACAAGATAGAATTGGATGCAAAAATGAAGCCATATAACAGGGTTCCAGATAGGAGGGTTGACAATCTAAATCTATCATTTCTCATCCAAACCTTATGTTGTGGGTACTAATTGGAATGGTCTTGATGCATTCGGAACATCATTCGACCATTTCCGTAAACTGCAACAGACCTCGAATGTATGTAAGGTGGATGGGTATGTAACAAAATTGTGCATTTTGTTAGGCGTAAACAGTGTAAAAAAAAAACTAGCACTGTAGATTAATGTCTTTTAAAGTAAATAACAGCTGAAAAAAATCTTAATTTTTGAGAATGACGAATCATTCTTGAAAATTGTGATTTTTCAACTGTTATTTAAGAATCTAAAGATATTTATATAAGGATACGATGCTTTCACGTCAGTGACTTAAACAAGTAGGGTTGACAACGTCAAATGTTTTCACTCAAAGTTTCGAGGGCTAACACCATTTTAACTGACGTGGTCAAGTTCTTCCAAGGGTCCAGTAATTTTTAAAAAAAAGTCTGTCTATGTACATCTGAGGTTGATCGTGAAATTGGCCGAGTGGTGTTCCGAATGGGTTTTGAGGAGGCAATTCCTATGAGTACAAGAAAGGATTTTAATGACAGATTATAGGATATTTCATTTTGAGAGATAAATCACTCTGCACCCTCTATCTGGAGATCTGCTAGAGTTTAACCAACACTCACGTCGTCTGGATCTGACCACAGCATGTCACACACTAGGCCATGATCAGGTACATCATATGGTCGCTCCATCTCTCGAATCTGAAATGGAGAAAAATAGCCCAAGTTTTACTATTGTCTTCAAGATGTTTGGTCTTATGATACCTCGTTTGTTCTTACATTGGAATGTTGAAGATATTCACCCATATTCTTATGTTATACATAAAATTTACAATTCATAGTGTATTCTAACTACTTTATATTTTTCAGGACCTAGAAACTTAAAGTTCATTTTCAACAAATAAAGTGAAAAGAAATCATAGTGAATTTTCCTTTTAACACAAGGTTGTCAATGAATAATAGACAGGGAGATAACATTGTTATGCACAATTATTTATAAGCACACAATAATCATATTGTTGTCCAAGTGTTAAGGCTAAGAAAATAGGAACATCCAAAGTGTTAGCAAGCAATGAGTAATCATAGTGAATAAGTTGTTAATGTTAAAGTTTGCAATAGAACCTCATGTTTTGAGAATGCAAAATAGTAAATTTTATATAATAGAATAAAATACATGAGAAGTAAATATTTCAATAATTCTTCCGTTAAGTTTAAGTCTAAGTACTTAAAATTGTGATAAACAGGGACCAACGGTCATGCCTTCCTTTCCCAGATATACTCTTCAAAAAAAGTTCTTTGACACTATTAAACATACGTTTTTTCTGAGTTCATGTATCTTCCATAAATATTTATTGATATGTGAACAGTAATTATGATTTAAGAATATCACATGTAATTGCGATGAACTACTGGACAGCATTTCTGGATAGAGATGTCAACGTCAAATTATGTAAAATCTGAATTTCTCATTCAGCACTTTTATATTAAAAGTTTAGGCACACGCCTGTAATGTAAACATGTCAAGGGAACAGAGGAACAACGTCATAAAGTTATTGGTCGACACAAGGCAGGCTCTATAAGACAAGCAAGTGCAAATGAATTTGTTGTTTCCAGACAGACTATTGTGTATCTCTGGCACCGCTACAACATGACTCACAGTGTTATGTATAGAGCCAGATCAGTCTGAAGCTGTGTAACAACGTCGAATAACGTTACAATATTTTGGTTCTTTCAATCTAACTGCTAAGTCAACGATGACTCAAGTCTCTATAGGATCTTTGGTTAGAAAGTTCGGAACAAGATATGAGAGGTCGAGTTTGCCACTATAAGACACCTGCCACATCAAACTGTGCCAATACAATCAGAGTCTTAGCTTTGTGCATATTTGAAATTGTTGGAAATCTCACGCACAGGCTCATTTTTAATTTCACTGGTTTGGTTGTAAGATTATCTAGTGAAAATCTGCTGTTATTTCTTTATTAACTATTGAAAAGCATTAAAGTATACATGCTCTTGAAACCTTATTCAATCTAGCATTGCTCTTATTTAAACTAGACCTTTGGCAAAGCAGACTAATACCCCCACCAGGGCTTTGTCCCAATATAAGTGTCATCAGAGCTTTATGTGTTTGTAACAACAAGAGCATTGCCTCAGGTGTTGAGTGCTGGATTGTAGATGAAAAATCTAAGTCATACAAGGGAGATGATTTGTGCAATTAGGTAAAAATATCAGGACAAATATCAGAAGGGTCCTGCACATTTCACAAACACAAGTTAACGTTAAAAGCTACATTGTTCATAAATATCAAGGCAGTAGCAGCAAAAATGAGGGGGATATGCTCTTGATAACAAAAGAAATAGTAAAATTTACCATTTAAAGGGGTGATTAATCAGCAATAATTATAGTAGGGTCCTAAAAATGTCAGACACAAAAGCTTACATTACCAGCTACACTGTGTGTAAATTTCACTTAAGGACATGCAATAGTTCAGGTGAAATTCTCCAGATAATAAAAATTTAGTGAAACTAGAAAGCCATGAATGGCTTGAGTCGCTTCACAGGCTTGAAACTCTTGAAATAGCAAATCTAAGGTTTGACTAGATTTTAAGATATTTTTGGTTTTACTGATGTTGATTTTCCACTTTATAACATAAAGAGAAAAGACCTCTGCCCATAAAATACATATTTTTCATCCGATCACAATAAGTTTCGGTAGACTGATAAAAGTTCACTCAAGGATCATTCCAGTGAAATTTGGCTGATATCCATCAATTACATTCTGAGAAAATGATTTTTAAAGTTTCCACTATATATTATATAGAGAAATGACCTCCGCCCATAAAATCCATATTTATCATCCGATCACAATAATTTTTGGTAGACTGATAAAGGTTCACTCAAGG
Source organism: Fragum whitleyi (assembly GCA_948146395.1). Classification (NCBI taxonomy): domain Eukaryota; kingdom Metazoa; phylum Mollusca; class Bivalvia; order Cardiida; family Cardiidae; genus Fragum; species Fragum whitleyi. Next base: position 5,276,791 of record OX411545.1, on the reverse strand, counting down.
ATCATTTAAGTGAAATTTGGTTGATATCCATCAATAATATTCTGAGAAAATGATTTTCAAATTTTCCACTCTATAACATATAGAGAAATGACCTCCGCCCATAAAATACATATTTTTCATCCAATCACAATAATTTTTGGTAGACTGATAAAGGTTCACTCAAGGATCATTTAAGTGAAATTTGGTTGATATCCATCAATAATATTCTGAGAAAATGATTTTCAAATTTTCCACTCTATAACATATAGAGAAATGACCTCCGCCCATAAAATCCATATTTATCATCCGATCACAATAATTTTTGGTAGACTGATAAAGGGTCATCCAAGGATCATCCATGTAAAATATAATTGGAGTCCATCATTTAGAATCTGAGAAAACTGACTTTTTACCATATTTGGAAATTAGCCACGCCCATTAAATCCATGTTTTTCTTTGGATCAAAATTTCTTGAACAACTTTGAAAGAGGGTCACCCAAGGATCATTCCTGTGAAGTTTGGTTGAAATTCATCCAATAGTTTCTGAGGAGAAGATTTTTAAAGAAAAAGTTTACGCCCGGACGCACACATGCACGCACGTACGCACGGACGGACGCACGACGGACACAACGCCATGACAATAGCCCCAGTGGCTTTCAGCCAGTGGAGCTAAAAAACAGGTTCAATGGGAGATAATTCAGCAACCAATGATCTTATGGGCTTCAAAATTTCAAGTGTGCAATTTTATATGGAAGTACACACCATGTATATTTTTCAAGTCAGCGAATGCAACAGTACCGGAGAAATGCTCCAGACAACAGTAATTTAGTGAAATTTACATGTTCAAGGGAAGATTATTTTTTCAACCAATGATAATACGGGCTTTAAACTGTTAAGGTTCAAAACTTCAAAATGCAGATACAAATTATGTATAAATTTCAAAGCTGTAGATGAATTGGTGTATGAGGAAACAATCGGGACCAAAAAAAAGGTACAAACAGAGGGACAGACCAGCCGACCAGCTAATTTGTTAATACCCTCCAGCCATAGTCTTGCAGGGTATAATGACTAAATAATACATAAGCAATTACACTGATTTAAGGTGAGCTATCAATATATAATATTTGAGTAATATTACAGTTGCATTGTGTTTAAAGCAGCTATGAAATGCATATCAATATGATTATTTTCTATAAAACTTCGAATCAGTGGCTCACAACAAAGCACTAGTAATGGACAGTAAGAATGCCTTTACAAGCACAAAGGTGGAATGTTAGAAATGTGAAAAATTATTTGAAAAAAAAATCAACAGTATTTGCATAGAGCAAAATATTTATGTGATTACATGCAATTTGTGAGCTCTTATACTTCAATTGCACTATGTCATTTATAACATACTCTTAAAAAATCTTTGGTAACATTCTCATTTGAATTGCTTTGACAAGAAGTTTAAAATGAGTACCAAAAACATAGGGGTTAAGTGAGGAATAATGAAATATTCAAAATTGAAAACCAAATACCCCCTCTATCAGTAGCTCTATAATATGTCATAACAAAATCCATCAGAGTGCAGGCAGGATATTATATTTTGTTGTTATCAGAGTATCAACCACGTAACATTTTATTTTAGTTTACAAGTATTGTTAGCAATAAAAGTATATTTGTATGAGTGCAATCTTTGTTATATACAAGCATTAGTGTTAGATGCAAGAATACTTTACATTTTCAACTTGATTTGAGACCTCCATCATAACACAAACTCTGAAAATAGCAGTACAGTTGACTCAGGTGAATCCCTTTTATCTCCCACAGTAAGCAACATATATTTTCACTTCATGGTTAGCATAATTCCTGTTTTCTAAATCTTAGACTTCTAAATTCAAAGTAGTTGTAGACGATAATGAGAAGTGGACACAGATAAGATAAGAAGAGAGTATTTATTGATTTCATTAAGGTGTGAAACTAAAAACCTAATCACATTGTATAAATACGCAAAGTAGATTCATACTGAGTGTGATAAGATGATAAGGTTTTTAGTTTCATACCCCTATGAAATAAAGGAATACAATCCTCATATCTTATAATTTAATCTCATGAAGCAAAAACATAAAAGTTTTGTCAGTGAAGGAACCCATTTCTTACAGGACTACTTTTTGTGGAAGCTTACAAAACAGCTGCACACTCAAAATCATTTTCATTGGGGAATTAAACAAACTTTTCAGCCAATTAGAACACATGAATATTGATGGACACAACTTAAATTAAATTATTTAGAAATAAAAGCTTATTTAGAAGAAAATGTTGTGGGAAAAAGAAATTTGCTATTTACAAGCATTTCCTTCTATTCAATAAACTTGTTTTTCTAGAGTAATTCACAAGGCATAAATTCTTTGGACTGTACAGGAAAGGCACTAAAGTGGAAAAATAAATTACAAAAGAATATAACCAACGATGAAAACACCAATGACCACATAGAGGCTACAGTTGTTTCTCTGTTTATCTATAAACACTTTTGTAACAACAGAACAAGCAGTAATAAGATCAGGATGCAGGCATGTATTGGCTGATCATTGTTGATGCTTCCTACAAACAAAATCAATATATAGACGATATTGAATGAGTGGTCATGGAATAACCAAATTATTAAACAAGTCATCTTTAAACAGATAAAAACAAGGCTGCGCCAAGTTTTTATCTGTTTTAGATGACGAGTTAATAAATACTAAGAGGTTATTTAACATGATCAAGTACAATACTGAATTCTATTGGATGAGTACCCTGCAGAACCAGTCTATATTTGACGAGGCGATAGCCGAGTCAAAATATAGACTGGTTCTGCAGGGTACGAATCCAATGAATTCAGTATTGTACTTGATCATGTTAAATGGCATCTTTATTTCACACCATACACTGAAAGTTCCACAATTAACGATTTGCGACATTTGAAAGAGATAAAGGGAATAGATCCAAAATGATCCGGATAAGGGCAAGTCACTATGAACATGTTGAAATTGAAACAAACATTTGTTCTAAAAATAGAATTGCACGTGAAATGTTTATTTCATGTGTCAAGTCGATAAGTGCTTACTGATTATAATATGTAATTAACATAAAACAGGTTGACTACCCGTCGTCGCTTGAAATATACATATTCATGTGAACAAATAATAAACAATGTAACAATTACAGAAATCAAGAATCTTCTCATGATCAAACTTATTTAAATACCTCCAAACAGAGGGTTTGATACATTGAAAAGGTTGCGAAAAGTGGTGATATCTATGTTCGGGACTGCAGCCTCGCTTTCATCGTACAATATAGCTTGCCTCACTTTCATCGTACAATATAGGTTGTCTCGTTTTGGAATAAAATCTGTATTGCACAGTAGCCTCGTTCTGGTTGTACAATATGGATCTAGATATTTCACTCTCACGTGATGCAAAATGAGCGATTTCATTGGTGTAAATTGTTAAGGTGTGGAATAAAGTATTTTATGAGCACAAATTTTATATTCTATTTGTAATATGACCTGAATTTTTGGGAAAACTCATCAAAATTCTTGAAATTCAACATTTCAATTTTCCGCCAAACTTATAATAGTGTTTAAAACTGATGTCACAATTTATAGATTATGATGTCATTTTCGCGGTTACAAAATAGCGTTGATATTCACTCTGAGCTCATTTGCATATTTATTCCACTAAAGTAATAACACCTGTGTAGTATCAAAAATATTCAATGGGGTTATTTTACTCCCGCGAGATAGGTCATATTATAATCCTTGTTCACTCAGCATGGAAAATGTTCATTCTTTGAGATAAGAATATATAATTATCAAACCTGATCCAAATCTTTTAGCTCCGGTGACAATCCTCCATGCATTCCAAATATAGTACCTTCTATCAAGGCAGCTGTATAGAGAAAAAAAAAATACATATGAAATTTGGATTTGCTGAAGAAGAACTTTTTTAACAAGATGGCAAATTGTCACAAAAACATCCATCATGAAAAACAGCCAAGGGCAATGACTCCAAAAATAAAATAGATAGAGTTGTGGTTCATGTCCCTCGTCATAAGAGGCACATTACTGCTAAGTTTTAAGTCAATCAAACTTAAGGTGACAGAGGTATCATTTAGGAAGGACATTCACAAAGAAGAGGACACTGCCTTCCCACTAACACCCGATACCAAAAGCCAGCAGTCTTTCAACATGCCTTTAAAAGTAAAGTAAACTGCAAATATGAAGAAATTCTTGGAAACAAAGAAGATGCATCAATATTTCCAAAATAAATAAACAAATAACATCCTCGTACATTGGCTATGTAACCAACTTCCTTAAGGATAATTGTTTGTTACAGTGTAAGACATAGAGGATAATTGTTGTTTCAGTGTAAGATCAATCTATATTCATTGGAGGAGCCTCGAATGAAAATATAGCTTTTGTTGTTCACAAAATGAAATATTAATGAAATATTAATCGATCTTACTCACAAAACAAATGATTATTCTATTTCTTTTTTGCAAAAAAGAGACAATGTGTAAAGTTTCTAGGACATATTTTTGCAAAGCACGTCATTTTGCGCGTGATGGCTATGCAACGTTAATAGTGACATCACTTATTTCAACCCCCATAGATGACGTCAGATAGGATGAAATGCAGAAAAGCAGGGTATAAATCTTTGATAATTCCACTGCTTTGCGTTGAGATTATCAAGTGATAATCTACCGTTATTTTTCAATAAACCATCGAAATGAAAGAAAGCATTAAAGAATAATTTATATTCAATTGAAAAAGCAACAAAAAGCTTTGGACATTTTCAGAAATGGCATACTGTAAATATAGCTTTTGTTGTACAACACACCCAATAAATAGTTATTGATCTTTTGCCGCTGTTCTCAATCAGAGAATATTTTGATATTTAATATTTTAATTCATGCCCCTACCTAAATGTGATAAGAACAAATACCGGATTAAATCTTTGCAAATTTCACCTGCGGCAGGATCCTCAATTTTAGTATTTGGAATTTTTGGGAAAAAGAAAGAGATATACATGTTATTTCTTAGTTCAATTTCATTTCAAATAACAAAATAGGCAAAGAAACCTTTATTTTGATGAAAAGTTTTACATAGATGTTAGTTTTGCCAAAACCATATTGATTATAATTTATCCCAATTTTAGAGAAATTAACACATTTTCCCCAATTAGTCTGGTTTCGGACCCGTTCCCAAACCCCATGAAAAAACACTGTAAGCTGACACAGACAACCAAGTATAAACTAGGAACAGCCCCCATCTATTTTTTTGATGAAGCCTTAGTTGATAAAACTTTAAAACTCCATTTAGACTATGAAACTTTAAAAATCTTTGCCCCCATAGGAAGAAAACATTCAGGACAATAAATAAACTACAAGTAACTAGCACTTTGTTCAAATTCCTCAATGTTTTTTAAAGCTGTTTTTCCAATGGACATAAAAAATATGGATTATTTAGAAATGGATTAACAATAGGTTTTCATTTGTGTATTACATTGTGTTATTATTTGAACAATTTCTGGAAATCCAATATTTGGGGTCCATATGGAAGATTTGGAATCTTTTAATAAAGTCATTATTATTAAAATTATTCAATTGTGAATAAAAGCCCAGCTACTAAATGAGTAACCCTTACCTAAAGGAAGAGCATTAAAACAATCTGTGAATGTCTTCCACAGTTTGATATTGTACCTTCGTTTACATTCATCATAGAAACCGTAGATTCTGAAATATATAACAAGAGGACTATGATGGTACTATATTGCTCACCTGAGTCTTCTACAATACTTGGACATCACATGCATAAGATTGGCAGATGTCCACTACAGAGGAAAACTTTTGTATCTTTTTTAATGACCTGGACTTTTTTCAGAGAAGATTATTGTTAAAAGATGCCCTACTTTGTTTCTACGTACAATTAGGTGCACATTGGCTAAGCCTTAATATATGACTCTATGAGCATGATAAGAGCAAACTTCACATAGGTCCATCAAATTAAGCTACACACAATTTCTAGGATGTCTATTGTAAGATGGAAAGTGCACAGAAAAAGCCCTAATTTTAAATCTCATACCTTATATAAAAGCTGTGTGCTTTTCAATTTTAGAGAAAATAATGTTTGAAGATTTTCTTATTTGTTTCTATGTAAGATGGGATGTGCCCTGGCAGAGCCAAAATATAACCACTGAGACATGACATGAACAAATTTCATGCAGGTCAACAAAATAATGCTACATAATAAATGTCTTCTAGTCTCAGAGAAGAAGATTTTTGAAGAAGTTCACTTTTTGTTTCTATGTAAAAGGGATGCATTGGGAGAGCCGAAATATTACCTCATTGGCTTGCTATGAACAAACCTGGTAAAGGTTCACTAAGTGTTGAAGCTATTATTTTGTCCAAATTCTGAATATCTGTGTAAAGTCACAAGGTCTGGAATATTTGTGTATATTTGAGTCACTATTCGCATATTTATCACTCTAATTCAAGATTTCTGAAATTCTCATTTAGCCTTTGTAATCCAAAGTGTTGATCTAATAGAGGTGTGGATATCTTCAGTCTACATATACAAAAACTCAACTTGAGGAAACATTTAACTGGTTCAAACAAAACTCTGATTTATGTCTATGTGCGTATGTATGCACAAGCGCAACAGAAACTTGGATTTCTTCAGCAAAACTCCACCGAATAGCATTAATGAGCGAATGTTTTCAATTATTGTTTTTTAAAAAGGAACACAGAAACTCCGTAATTGTCTAAAAATTTTTGAGTTAGTGCAGGCGATATATGCAGACTGTCCACACATGGTATTTTTGCAACTGTACGCAGACACTCTGTAATTGGATAAAATATTACCTGGATGATGCTTCATGCGAATAAAGCTGTCTGCCATCTTTTTTCAGAGAAGAAGATTTTTGAAAAGATCATTATATCATTTTCTGAAAACTTTTGATAAAGCTTGATCCAATTAACATCCTGCCAAGTTTCATCAAGTGGCTTACTGGTTAGGAAAATTCGATGGCTCACTGCAAAATAGTTGTAACTGCCTATTACAACTGTTTCGCACTGAGCCATCAAGATGATGTTTAAAGAAACTGTGGACTATGAATGAAGGAAGCCAGTCATTGGACATTCACAATAGCTCACCTTGAACACTTTGTGCTCAGGTGAGCTAAAAAGACATTGTTTTCATTTGTCCTTGGACAAATAGATGGATTGCTGTCCCTACATATTGACCTCAGTCATGGCGCATCTCTCGGATGTTAACATTTAAGGTAGTGGAACCATAAAAGATCCGCAACATTTCGGCAGTCATAAACAATCACAAAGTTGACAAAGGTTTCCTTATGAAAACCATTAGGAAACCTCTGTTAACACTGTTAAAGTTCATTACTTTTGAAATATTGCAGAATAATTACAGGTCCACTACCTTAATCTACAAAATGGTCACTGGAATGAATGGTGAAATTTGACTGTATTGCAAAAATCATCTCTCTAAAGTGTGGTTAAATTCTGCTCATTGGTTTAAGAGAAAAAACAAGGTTTGTTTGTGAAACACGAATGCCCCCGTAACAGCGTTCTCTCGATAAGGCAAAGGTTAAGTCTTCAGTTAAGTTTTCGGACAGACGGACAGACAAACGGACATGAGTAAAACAATATGCCCCAGATCTCTTGATACGGGGGCATAAAAAAACAAGATGTAGTTGTGAAACACGAATGCCCCCGGAACGGCATTTTTTTTCAAAGTTTGACCTTGACAGATGACCTTGACCTTGTCACATGACCTTGACTTTGGTACCAGCGGATGCGGATCATTGAGATCTATCATCATGCTAAATATAAGCTTTGTATCTTGAATAGGCTTGAAGATATTGGCAAGGTTAAGTTTTCGGGTTAAGTTTTCGGACAGACGGACGGACAGACGGATGGACGGACAGACAGACAGACAGACACGAGTAAAACAATATACCCTCGATCTCTCAATACGGGGGCATTAAAGACGGACCGACAGACAGACATGAGTAAAACAATATGCCCCCGATCTTTTGATATGGGGCATAAAAAAATAAGATGTGTTTGTGAAACACGAATGCCCCCGGAACGGCATTTTTTTTTCAAAGTTTGACCTTGACAGATGACCTTGACCTTGTCACATGACCTTGACTTTGGTACCAGCGGATGCGGATCATTGAGATCTATCATCATGCCAAATATTAGCTTTGTATTTTGAATAGGCTTGAAGATATTGGCAAGGTTAAGTTTTCGGGTTAAGTTTTTGGACAGACGGAAGGACGGACAGACAGACAGACAGACAGACGGACACAAGTAAAACAATATGCCCCCGATCTCTCGATACGGGGGGCATAAAATTGTTTTATTTCATAATTTAGGATCATAATTTTGTTATAGTTACAGCTCCTAATTACCAATCTATCTCTGCCAAGATTAAAGGACGTAACTTGTAAGAGCCCCTCAAAATAATCGTACCTATAGAATTCGGCTTATATGGAAAATGTTAAAAGAAACAGATGGCTGTCCCAGAACAACTGTTGTCATCCCCGCAAAATAATGTCTAACTTAGAGCTATGACCTAGGAGCTATCTAATCATGATAAAGTATAATTGTGCAAGGAAAATATGGAAATCTATTAGGGGTGTAACAATAGGTCGAACTATCGCTGTATCGTGATAGTTTACCTTGCAATAGCAATAGGTCGATAGCATTTTTTCAAGTCAATAGATATCGCAATAGTTCCTCTGACTATCGATAGTTTACAATAGTTTATTTTGAAAATGACAGTAGAACTAAATGTAATAACAATGCTGCCTTTCTGCATATTTTTATCAGAGAATGAGGTCAAATCCAATTCTTTTCGAGGGAAAATCTGTAATTAACTGATTTGATCATTTACTCACCATTGACGAGGTAAACAGCATCTTACAAGACCAATATAAAGTTACTGTCTAATTAAGGGTGGACGCTTTAACATTGATTTTCATCTATTTTTTCTGTAAAAACAACTATTGTGATAGTATTGCAATAGTTTTCTGACTATTGCAATACTATTCCAATAGCAACTTTACTATCGCAATACTATCGTGATACTAATTTTCAACTCAATAGTCACCCCTAAAATCTATTCATAGAGGTAGGATATATGCTCTTGACTAGCACAATTTCAATGTTCAATTTAGAGCTGTGACCTACACCTTAGAGCTATTTGACAGTTTCTTTTAAATGGCACATCTACTCATGAAATTGATTCATAATTCAAGGGTTAAGTACACTCTTGCGCTAAACCCTTGAATTGTAATATTCAGGACAAATTTGGACAAACACAATAGCTAACACATATACATCAAATTGTCATAATGACAGCACCACCATAACAGCCCAAATGACCTCTGTCCAGTGCAATTGATAACCTTACTCAACACCTCATCCACAAAAACTTACCTATTTATAGAAGCACATTCATGATTGCCCCGGATAAGAAAAAAGTTGTTTGGGTATTTCACTTTATAGGACAGTAGCAAACATATTGTTTCTAAGGATCTCTTTCCTCTGTGAATAGATTAATTATTAAGACATAGAGAACGATATGTAAGTGTTTTAAAATATCAATGTTATATAGTCCAAGTTGAAAGAATTGATCTGAAAGGCTTTATTGTAAAGTGTAGGCATATTGACCTGAACCTGGCCTTTGTGATTTAAATATTGGTCGTTTCCCTTAGACAAAACTTGACAAACCTGCGAAATTCAATCGTAAAGTTGGAGTGTGTGTTTTTGCTCTATAAACCTGTTATCAGGCATGCTCTTTACTGTAACATCAATTTTTGGTCGATATTTTGTCATCCTCGTGAACTAGTGAATCAATACATAATTTGAGCCTCCTATTTAACAATCTTAAGATGCGGATGAAAAAATACAAATTTTCAAATTTCTTAAAAATGCATTTTATGTATTTTGACTGGAAATGAAATCCCCTCTCACAGTCTCTCACAGGTAGGAACAATTGTTTTTTGAAATTGAATCGTCTGCTTCATGACTTGGTGCCTGTTTATCTGTGGACTATTAAATCCACACATACCTGTAATTTGTACAATTTAACAGATTGTGCATGCTTGATTGTCACATGCAGAAGTATCTTTGGAATGGTATTCATGAGGCTAATTATTTATTCTGCATAAAGGTTAGGTTCAAGTTAATATGTGCTCACTATACTCGATTCTAGTAAAGGGTCTTTCGAAACTTTTTATCAGACAAGATTATGACATCACTGTCTGGTTTTGAACATAGTCTCAGCTCAAAATGACCTAAAGTCACAAAGCTCACTTATTCAAGCAGACTGTCAGGTTATGGGATATATTTTTTGAATTTTAAACGAAATAACAGCCTTTCATTGGCAAAAATATAGGGCGATCAGTAATTCTATTTATCATGCAATAACTTTTCTGTGCTTTAATCTTAAGAAACCTTTTAAATCAAAGAAATTAAGGTGAAACTGGCTCTGTTTAAGATCATGTATATACATTTATTTTCTAAAAAAAGACTGCCTAATATCATTTTATGTTATAAGGCAGATGATATCAGCTCAATACAGGCTTAATTGCATGATAAAATTCAAAAACAGAACATTGGCAAGGCATACCTACCAATATGCACATTACTCAAGTGTGTAAAAGAAAATAAATCCTCTGTGTACTTTTATACTGTTGATGAATAATCATGACATCATAACTACAGCTTTTTCAAGCTGTAGTTATGATGATTTGACCATTCATCAATGTTTAAATCATTAAAATTATCCCTGGGTATGCCTTCCCCTGTCCTTAATGTCTTGCCAATAGGTGCAGAATAGTGTCAGTTTGATTGTGTTTCACTATTGTCTTTATTTTTAGGTATACGCCAATTTTGGGCATATGAATTTTAAAATCCTAATTACGCCCATAATAGTGGTTAAATGAGGACCAACAACATTAGAAAGTCATTTTACACTTATAAGAAGTCTTGTGACAACCACCTAGTTGCGGTTACAGGTTACCCATTTGATTGTTCTGATGAAAAGATTTTAGTGAATGTCCACTACACATTTTCTATGGCAGCATCACTGGAATATTTAAACTTTAAATTGATTTATTAAAGCCCTCTAACAGATGTGCTGTTCTTTATTTTTTTAAGTAAACCAAATTTTCCAGATCAATACCTGTATGATCAGACAATTGTGAAATAAAAAATACGTGTGAAAACAAGCAAATCAACTGCATACTTTGAACTTTTTTTACAGAAATTATTAAACACTATTCTCTGCCAATGCTTTTTTTTTAAAGACACAACATAAGAATTTAATTATATTGATTTAGGACAGAACCCATCCAGAATGTATTCTTAAACAAAATTCATTTTGTGAAAGACTGATTAAAATGTTACAACAAGAGGACCCTGAGGGCCCTAAATCGCTCACCTGATATTTCAAGTAAATTATCATTAAGACTCCATTTCCTATGATATAGATTGAACCTTCCCATTTTCAACAGGGTTCATTCTTGTGACCTGGCAAACATTTTGATCAAGTTTCATGAAGATTGGACTATATTTGTGGCATTTGGAGCTCTTACGAGAAAATTGTCATTAAGGCCCCTTTTCCCGTGATATGGCATGTATACCTCCCATTTTCAAATGAGTTCATCCTCATGACCTAACAAACATTCTGACAAAGTTTCATGATGATTGGACCATATTTGTGGCTTCTAGAGAGTAAACAAAATAATTGTCATTAAGGCGGCTTTTTCTGTGAAATGGCACTGATCCTTCCCATTTTCAATAGACTTCATCCTTATGACCTTACAAACATTCTGACCAAGTTTCATGAAAATTGGACCATATTTGTGGCTTCTAGAGTGAAAACAAGAAATTTGTCATTAAGGCCCCTTTTCCCGTGATATGGCACGGATCCTTTCCATTTGAGCAATTTTCATAAGGGACCACCCAAGGAATATTTCTGCCAAGTTTGGTTGATTTTGACCAATAAGTTAAGGAGGAGATGTCGTTTAAAGATATTATTGACAAAATTGTCATTAAGGCGCCTTTTTCTGTGAAATGGCACGGCTCCTTTCCATTTTCAATAGACTTCATCCTCATGACCTTACAAACATTCTGACCAAGTTTCATGAAAATTGGACCATATTTGTGGCTTCTAGAGTGAAAACAAGAAATTTGTCATTAAGGTCCCTTTTCCCGTGATATGGCACGGATCCTTTCCATTTGAGCAATTTTCATAAGGGACCACCCAAGGAATATTTCTGCCAAGTTTTGTTGATTTTGACCCATAAGTTTAGGAGGAGATGCCGTTTAAAGATATTATTGAGAAAATTGTCATTAAGGCGCCTTTTTCTGTGAAATTGCACAGATCCTTTCCATTTTCAATAGACTTCATCCTCATGAACTAACAAACATTCTGACCAAGTTTCATGAAGATTGGACCATATTTGTGGCTTCTAGAGTGAAAACAAGAAATTTGTCATTAAGGCCCCTTTACCCGTGATATGGCATGGATCCTTTCCATTTGAGCAATTTTCATAGGGGACCACCCAAGGAATATTTTTGCCAAGTTTGGTTGATTTTGACCCATAAGTTTAGGAGGAGATGTCGTTTAAAGATATTATTGACAAAATTGTCATTAAGGCGGCTTTTTCTGTGAAATGGCACGGCTCCTTTCCATTTTCAATAGACTTCATCCTCATGAACTAACAAACATTCTGACCAAGTTTCATGAAGATTGGACCATATTTGTGGCTTCTAGAGTGAAAACAAGAAATTTGTCATTAAGGCCCCTTTTCCCGTGATATGGCATGGATCCTTTCCATTTGAGCAATTTTCATAAGGGACCACCCAATAAATATTTCTGCCAAGTTTGGTTGATTTTGACCAATAAGTTTAGGAGGAGATGTCGTTTAAAGATATAATTGACAAAATTGTCATTAAGGCGCCTTTTTCTGTGAAATGGCACGGCTCCTTTCCATTTTCAATAGACTTCATCCTCATGACCTAACAAACATTCTGACCAAGTTTCATGAAGATTGGACCATATTTGTGGCTTCTAGAGTGAAAACAAGAAATTTGTCATTAAGGCCCCTTTTCCCGTGATATGGCACGGATCCTTTCCATTTGAGCAATTTTCATAGGGGACCACCCAAGGAATATTTCTGCCAAGTTTGGTTGATTTTGACCCATAAGTTTAGGAGGAGATGTCGTTTAAAGAAAAAGTTGACGTCGTGACGGACAGACGGACAGATGGACAGACGGACGCCGGACAACGATCGATCACAATAGCTCCCTTGAGCACTTCGTGCTCAGGTGAGCTAAAAATTAGCATATTATTTAAATTAAATTTATTATCAGCACGATAAGGATTAAGAAATGATGTTGCATACAGCAACTTTTGTCCTTTATTTGCAGTTTGACAAAATTGACATCCTTAAAATGCTAGTTAAAAAACCTTACCTATCAACATAATCACCAAGAAAAAGGTAATTTTTATCTGGAGGGTAACCATTCTGGTCAAATGTTCGTAGAAGATCTTCATACTGGCCATGTATATCTCCACATATGTTGATTGGTGACTCAAGCTCGAGTAAATTTGGCTGATCTAGAAATATCTGTCGTGAAATCTGACACAAATGACGAATTTGGGTCTCTGGTAGCTGAACCTAGTAGGAAATGAAATACTGAGTCAGTTTACTATGCTGCTTATGCCTTGGAAACAACATCATGATTTAGATTTCAGATACACAGATTTTTATCAATAATTTGCATAATTTCACATTTGTCATTTTTTCTCATCAAAGAGATAGAATAAGTGTCTGGATGATGATTATTTAAAAGACCAATCATTGAAATTAGAGCAAATTGAAGGGATGTAGGATCAACATGGCATCACAGTGAATACAAGGAGTATCTCTCTATATGTACACAAAAAGTTTGAATATTTTCCTGCTATTCCACTGCAATATGAACAAGAGTGCCATAGTAACAATATACGCGGCCACTTTGCTGCTGTTTCACTAAAATAATTGTGGACGATACTTATTTTGATAGAACCAAATTCAAAACATTTGCAGACTACCTTTTTAAATTGTAAAATTCAAACTGTTTGTTATGATTGTTTGATTGAATGAGGTTTAAGGCCTCTTTAAACTGCAACTAATAATAATAATAATGAACAAGAACTTTGCCATGAAGGTCCCTTTTTCCATGACATGGCCGAAATTCACTTAACTGCAACAACATGCAACAAATTCAGGTAACAATGGACTTTTCGTAGAAACTTCTTGAAAATAAGTCCATAAATAAAGGAGGATTTGCATTCACAAGAATTTTTACAAGAGGGCCCCTTTTTCCATGACATTGCTAAAATTAACAAAACTGCGACAGTATGCGCTACGTCAGATGACTATGAACATTTTGTGAAAGTTTCATTCAAATCATTCCATAAATGGAGGAAAGTTGCATTCACAAGAATTTCACAAGAAGGCCCCTTTTTCTATGACCCTGCTAAAATTCACCAAACTGCGACAATATGTGCTAGGTCAGGTGACTGTGAACATTTGTGAAAGATCATTGAAATCAGTGTATATATTGAGGAAGATTTGTGTTCACAAATTCTTTAAATGAAGGCCCCCTTTTCCATGACGCAGCTGAAATCCACCAACTGTGACAATATGTGCTAGGTCAGTTGACTAGAAACATTTTGTGAAAGTTTCATCCAAATACATCCATAAATGAGGGAGGAGTTGCGCTCAAAGGAAAAGTGTTCATACGGACATATGTACATGTACAATTAATATCAGAGTATTTCATGGTGTTTGTGTTGCAAAGAAGGACCTTTTATCATGGAGTAGGCCAAGAAGAAGTTTTAGTGCATCACTCCTTCAGGCCTATGGTGAAAAAAAACTTAGTCTGAACTAGAGATTAGGGCATTTTGGATTGTAGATCAAAGCACTTCAATAATGAAAGGACAGACATTATGTTGTTATTAATCATATATTGAATCATCTAATTGAAACTATCAAATGAGTACCAACAAGATGGGATTTCATTTCGAAAAAAAACTTGGCTTAGTGTCAAATCCTGACTGGCATTTTGATTGCGTAGCGTGAAACAGTTGTGACCTCTTATAAACATAAACTTGATGAAGGCAGTTACAACTGTTATGTGCTTATCTATGAGTATAATTTCCGTACCTGTTTGCCTGGTTGATCCTTGACAGATAACAACTGTTCTATAATCTTGTCCACATCAATTTCTGGTATACTGGGTTTGATTTCTGTTGAACTATTCTCTCTTCCATTTACATCATTACCTTCTGTCTTAGAAGAAGTTTTGTCCATCATCTTGAAACTTTATCTGAAAGTGTTAGAAGTATCTTAGTTGAAGTAGGTAGATAAACTATAAGTGTACTTCATTACTTTATATCATGAATTATGATATAAATTTACAATACTTAAACTTGAGAAGAGACAAAATGTCAAAAGGATTTCATCAAACAACAATTATTAGTCAAGCTATCAAGAGATTAAAATCACAATTGTTAATTTTCTGAAGTTTCTTTTCTTTTTCTTTTTCCGTCTTAATAAATTTCAGTTTCCCATTGTTCAGCACAAGTTAATATTTTTGCAGTTTCAAAGGACTTCTGGAATTGCAGAAGTAAATGGCAGAATTTGTGTCGCTGACTTGAAAATTTTGACCTTTTCAAATGTCTGCTTAATGATGATTCCACCAAGCACAATAAATGTTTACTGGAAACAATTTTCCATTTTCAATCTATATAGCTTAACCATTTGTATTTTGACATGTTTGTATCTATATTATGAAGAAGATGAGCAAATGAGAATACTAGAGGATATTGAATGAGTGGTCATAAAATACCAAATTTATTAAACGAGTCATCAATTAACAGATAAAAATAAGGCTGCGCCGAGTTTTTATCTGTTTTAGATGACAAGTTTAATAAATTCTGTATTTTAGGAGCACAAAATTTATATTCTATTTATAAAATGACCTGATTTTTTGCGAAAAAACATCAAAATTCTTGAAATTCAACATTTCAATTTTCTGTGAACCTTATAACGTCGTTTAAAAATGACGTCACAAAATTTACAGTATGACGTCTTTTTTGCGATAACAAAATAGCGTTGCTATTAGCTCTGAGCTAATTTGCATAGTTATTCCACTAGTGTATAAACACCAATGTAATATCAAAAATATTCAACAGGATTATTTCACTCCCGCGACCTAAGTCATATCATAGCCTACATTAATGAAGAAAATTAAGTCCTCTAATGCCTAAGGAAATTCTACTTTTTATTTGGTTAACCCTTTGCTGTTTAATCCCTGCTTTTAACGTGCCTGTCATTTTATGATTGAGAAAACATTGTGAAAAAAGAAGAAATTGCTTCTGACAAGCAATTTCTTCTTTTTCCACACTATTTTCTGCCCTACTGAATGGTTATTTTTCAAATTAAATGCACTTTCAATTTTTGTCTGCAAAACCTTTGAATTTAGACAGGTCCAAAATTTTGTAAAACAGGAAAGGGTTAAAAGATATGAGTCACTTCAGTCTGACAAAATTGATGCCCTTTGGCAGAAGGCTTTCTACAATTATCAGAGTTACCAGTAAACAAGTTTTCAATACTAAAGTCATGGACCTTCAATAGATATAAATCCAGAATTCCAACCTATTTTACCTCTAAAGCCTAATTTGCCAATTTTGAATAAAAAGCGAACTTGAAAACAACAGCTTTTTCATGGCATTCAGGCATGATACAATAGGTCGCCCAGTTCAATTAGTCAAACCTGTCTTAGCAGCCACCTGTATTCAGCAAGCAACCTGTCGTTAGCAAGTGGCCACCAATGAACCAGTTGCATTGAAATTGACTTGTATTAAGCAAGCACCTGTCTAAAGCTAGCACTTTTTTAATGCCCCTTGGGCATACATCTGCTATTTCCATGGGCACTCAAAGGGAGATTAAGTCCTTTTTGTAGGGAGATTTGGTCTCAAAAAGGGAGATTTTGTGTAATGCGCATTGTGGCTAAAAAAGGGGGTTCTGGAAATGCATGTCTGCACCAAAAATAGATTAAAATACCTTCCATTCAAGTTTATTTTTTAATTTTTCTTTATTTCTTATTAAAAAAGGTTATCATATAAAGTATTTTGAGAGAGGATAGTATTGCAATGCTACAGAATTTGGTCTTACAATTTCAGAGAAATAGATGTTACAATTACTTTTTTTTCATTCAGGATCCAACAATATGTTTTTTTTAAAGTAGATAATCAGTAGAAAATAATATCTTACCAAATTTAAAAGATGAAGGCCTTGCAATTTAAGAGGAAATTGTTAATTTTTCTCTTTATTTCTTTGATTGATCAAAACACAAGGCTCACTTTTATTTGAGAGAACTTCTACGCCTTGAAATTGGGAGGTTTTGTTGTGTTTTTTTTTTCATTCTGTTGCCATGGTAACCAGAGTTCTTCATGATTTATGATATTCTGTGAAATATTTTGAAAGGACTTGTCCTAAGGATCATCTCTGTGTAGTTTGTGTATGAAATCCGATGACTAGACTAGGTATATTTAGAATTGTTGACAGATGAATGCATGGATGGATGGACTAATTAATCGTAACTGGCACTAACTGCTACTGATCTACACTAAAAATGAACAGTTTTGATAGCAAAATGACAATAAAAGATGAAAATCTGAGTTTGCAGACGTTTTCAATGATCACGGAAGGAAATAAAAAGTGAAAGAGCTACCTCTCAGCAAATAAATCCATGTTGATTAGCTTTATGAGAAGCTTTGTGTTAGCAGTAAAGAGCCAGTCCACAATTTTCTATTCTCAAATCTGTAACATTTGTGTTGACAAATAACTTGATTAGACCATTCGATTCCTATTTCGAGAAAGACCGTTTCTGATTTATAAATTGTGTGTAAACTCTCAAACGACCCGAACAAGAACCCCCTGGAAATGCCGTGGCATTAAAAAGCGAATGTCCGATGTTAGTAGTTTCTTTAATTTCAATATCAAATATCAAATTTGAATTACAATTTGAGATCACATGAGACAGTTTTTACTTTTTATTTCTTTATAATTTGATCGTTAAACATGTATATACGTAGATCCACTAAATAAATATCTGCGTCGTAAACAAAGCATGACCGCTTCTTATTTTACTCAATCACGCGTTATGACACAAGGGTTTTTCTGCCATGCCGCCTAATTTTACCAAGGTCGTGTTAGCGTCGCTTTGCATATTATTTTTGCCCTTTTCCTTCATGACGCTTGTCGAGAAAATAGGAAATTTTTAGCGGCTATTAGGAATAGTATATCAAAAAAATAGCAGAAATTTACTGTGTTTACAGCCATTTTAATTTTTCGAAATAAGTGATAAAAATCTAATCTCAGCTTAACTTGTATCCACTACATTTTTATAAGTAATATCGGGTAACAATGTTTCACCCAGTTTAGATCTTGTTTCTAAGAAAGGTCAATATTGATATTGCTGATCGTCATATTACATTCTGCATACAGTGTGAAGGGTGATAGGTACAGTAGCACCCGGCAATAGTTGATCTACCCGAAGACGATAAACGGTGACACTTCCAGACAGATAAACAACACTTTACCCAATATTGGATTCGAGCCTTCAGACTGTTGATTTGCATTTTTGGCTTCCGATTCCTTTTTTTCTTTTTTTTTTCAATTTTCCTCAGGTCTGGAGAAATGGTCTCCCGATCGGGAGAGGGGGTAAAATATCGGGAGAATATGCCGAGATAGGGAGATATCACATGTCTGCCCTTGGGTGTTTCCTTAATACAGGTTTTACTGTAGACCTATTTTGAGACTGATGATTTTTTTCTAATTGAATAATACACATAGGGAAAGACATGCACTATTAAGTGAATTTTTGAAAACAAGCACATTAACTGTCAAATAAAAATCTGACACATGAGTCAGAAATTCTTAGACCCCCAGATCATCTTCCAAAAAAATGTGTATTTGAATCTTCAAGGTGAAATCCATTAACATTTAACAATATTCCTAGACATGAACCTATAATCCCTAAAAATCTGACGAATCTCATTATACATTTCATATTCTTCACAATAGAAAAGACTATAAACCAAATCCTCAGATTTAACGTATTCAATCTTATGTTCACACAAAGTAAACCAAATAGGATCACAGGGGTGTGAAATTCCAAAGCCCAACTTGTCCAACACGGGCTTTGCTACATGCGGACAAGTACATTTTGCTTTATCTTTTGACTGTGGACAGAAAACATAAGGATAGATCTTGAAATGTTACTATGTAGATCTAAGAGATTATTAAGCCTAATATTTGTATAATAGGATGGAAACACTGTTTATAATGAAGAAAATGCTGGTTTCTCAATTTTATTAAAAATTTTTGGACAAGTTCATTTTGATCCTGAACAAGTACAAAATCATATATGACTTGCCCACGGGCAAGCGGAAAAATGCGTATTTTCACACCAGTGGCTTTTTTAACTGCAACTGCTTAACTCTAACTCAAGAATAAATCACCCCACCCACTTCTTACACTAAGTCAATCACATTATCTTGCATGTTTTGAGGAATTGAACAGGAAATCAAAATTCTTAAAAAGTAAAAAAAAAATAACAATATTCCTAGACATGAACCTATAATCCCTAAAAATCTGACGAATCTCATTATACATTTCATATTCTTCACAATAGAAAAGACTATAAACCAAATCCTCAGATTTAACGTATTCAATCTTATGTTCACACAAAGTAAACCAAATAGGATCACAGGGGTGTGAAATTCCAAAGCCCAACTTGTCCAACACGGGCTTTGCTACATGCGGACAAGTACATTTTGCTTTATCTTTTGACTGTGGACAGAAAACATAAGGATAGATCTTGAAATGTTACTATGTAGATCTAAGAGATTATTAAGCCTAATATTTGTATAATAGGATGGAAACACTGTTTATAATGAAGAAAATGCTGGTTTCTCAATTTTATTAAAAATTTTTGGACAAGTTCATTTTGATCCTGAACAAGTACAAAATCATATATGACTTGCCCACGGGCAAGCGGAAAAATGCGTATTTTCACACCAGTGGCTTTTTTAACTGCAACTGCTTAACTCTAACTCAAGAATAAATCACCCCACCCACTTCTTACACTAAGTCAATCACATTATCTTGCATGTTTTGAGGAATTGAACAGGAAATCAAAATTCTTAAAAAGTAAAAAAAAAATAACAAATAAATTATCTTCATTTCAAGAGCACTTACAATGAAAAATCATCTATGGAATAGAATTATGCATGCTTATTTTGGTTAACGATTATATTGAGATGCAGCAAGCCGCCATTTTTTGACGTCATGATCCGTGTATCCAATAGCAACAGATGCTGGGATGAACAAGTGCCTGTAATTTTGTACGACCTACTGAGTTGACAAAATCGATAATTCAAGAATATGACTCCCTATATTTTTTTTTGTCGTGTTATTTTTTTTTTCATAATGTTTGTTTTTCATGCAATGAGCTTAAGTAAGTAAGTAAGTAAGAAAGAAAGTAAGTAAGCAAGCAACTTACTCTATAACTTTTCTACTTACTTTACTTACTTATTTCACGAGCTTCTGTTACAACCCTTTATAAAGGTGTACAAAAGAACGAAGTGCACACGGGCGGAAAGGTAGGTAGGTAGGTAGGTAGGTAGGTAGGTAGGTAGGTAGGTAGGTAGGTAGGTAGGTAGATAGATAGATAGATAGATAGATAGATAGATAGATAGATAGATAGATAGATAGATAGATAGATAGATAGATAGATAGATAGATAGATAGATAGATAGATAGATAGATAGATAGATAGATAGATAGATAGATAGATAGATAGATAGATAGATAGATAGATAGATAGATAGATAGATAGATAGATAGATAGATAGATAGATAGATAGATAGATAGATAGATAGATAGATAGATAGATAGATAGATAGATAGATAGATAGATAGATAGATAGATAGATAGATAGATAGATAGATAGATAGATAGATAGATAGATAGATAGATAGATAGATAGATAGATAGATAGATAGATAGATAGATAGATAGATAGATAGATAGATAGATAGATAGATAGATAGATAGATAGATAGATAGATAGATATCTTGTTGATTTCATGGAGGTATGAAAGTAAAATATAACTAACAGTCATGTATGATTCCACTTTGCGTAATACTGAACTATTTACGCAGTGTGATTATGTTTTTTTTTTAAGTTTCATACTTCCATGAAATCAACATTTGGTCGTCCAACAAAGCCTGAAATCATTCATATTTGAAAATATCCCGGGACACGAAACGAAAACGGGTAATCTTCAGTGAAAGTACAATAAGTCATGAACCCAGTCATTTCATGGACAGACGTGCAAGATTACACCGTTTAAAAAATAAGCTATCGTGAAACCAGAAAGTCAATTTACATGACTTAAGTTCAAGTTATTAAGCTATCGCTATTGTCATTCAAAAGAGAGACTGACCAATAAAATCGCTAATTTAGAAGTCTCTCTCTCTCTCTCTCTCTCTCTCTCTCTCTCTCTCTCTCTCTCTCTCCTCTCTCTCTCTCTCTCTCTCTCTCTCTCTCTCTCTCTCTCTCTCTCTCTCTCTCTCTCTCTCTCTCTCTCTCTCTCTGTCTCTCTCTCTGTCTCTCTCTCTCTCTCTCTCTCTGTCTCTCTCTCTCTCTCTGTCTCTCTCTGTCTCCCTCTCTCTCTCTCTCTCTCTCTCTCTCTCTCTCTCTCTCTCTCTCTCTCTCTCCCTCTCTCTCTCTCTCTCTCTCTCTCTCTCTCTCTCTCTCTCTCTCTCTCTCTCTCTCTCTCTCTCTCTCTCTCTCTCTCTCTCTCTCTCTCTCTCTTTCCCTCTCTCTTTTAAGTGAGAAATGTCTTAAAATAACCCCAACAAAATATTTTAACACCATTTGATTCTTTGAGAAAAGAATTATATTAATATGATAGATAATGTTAATAACAAAATATCAGTATGCGCAATTAAATAGTGAGTTTTTCCCGAAAGCGTGCATTAAGTGTCCCTTCCAATATTCGGGTTCTAGTTCCTGTGTATAGTGATCGTCGAATAAAACATTTTCTTAAGAGAGGAAGAGAGTATTTGTTGATTTCGTGGAGGTATGGGTATGAAACTAAATACCCAATCCCACTGTATGAATATGTAGCCGGGTTGAGTATAAGGGTTGTTTGTACTGCCTTACCGTACAAAAAAAAGTAGCTTCTATAGCGACGTGGTAGAGCACTCGCTTTTGGAGAAGAGGTCCCGGGTTCGAATCCCGACGAAGTCGAATATTCATTTGCGGATTACAAATACTCGGATCGGATTTATACATAAGTGTGATTAGGTTTCATTCCTCTATGAAATCAAGAAATTTTATATATTATTATTTAATATCATGAAGCAGTATAGATTCCTTCAAAACACGAAAAATGAGACAGATTTCTCCGATAGAACTACTTTGCGCGCAAATTAACAAAATGGCTGTGTGCTAAGAACTGTTTTCATTGATAAATAAAACCAATTTTTAAGCCAATCAGAATGCGCGTATCTTGATGAATACAGCTAAAATTAAATTAGTTTACGATGTATCGAACTAACAGTTCTCATTTTCGAAATGCGACCTCTACTTGAGATCTGCTAGATCAGGGCTCAAGGTTATAAAACTTTTCTCATTCTCAATTTAAAATTTTCTCAAATTTCCAATTGAGATTTATGCCATAATTCTATTGTAATGCTCATTTTAATGTATTAACATAAAAGATAATATCAATAAGTTGTTATGAATAACAACTTATTAATATTATCTTTTATATTCATACATTTATTTTAAATTCAAAATAAGAGAAAATTTTGAGTTGAGAATGAGAATAGTTTTATAACCTTGAGTCCTGATCTCTGTTCGAGCCTTGAGTCCTGATCTCTGTTCGAGCATTTATTTTACGGAGTTCCCAGATGGGCCCCTTTTGCATGACGGGTAACCGTTAGTTATCATTCAAAATCATTTATCATGTGCCCACAAGAGGATGTATCAAAACCGGCGAATCAAATGTGAACAAAAAAGACAAACTCCTTGACAACACTGGCATGATTTCCGCTTTAAAAAGATCAAATTATCGTCAATGGGTGATCAAAACCTCGTAATTCCAGCTTATTCAAGCTGTAGTTACGAGGTTTTGATCGCTCACCGGCGTTATGCATCATGGGACTTTAATGTTTGTACACCATGCAAAAGCAGAACAACTGGGTACTAGGTAAATCTTTTCCTTACAAGCATTGTGAACTTATTTGATCCCGTTCTCCCGGAAAAAAAAAATCATAAATGACAATGAAATTGACAATTGATATAAATTCCAATTTTCAAAAAATGCGGTTTTTTTGTTATTTGTAAAACAAACAAACAAACAAACAAAAATAAATAAATATGTTGCCCCACCCACACCCCACCACGCCCCCACACCCCAAAAATGATTTGACCTGTTTGCGTTACCATTTTTTCACAAACAAAGATTTTTATGCACTGAAAGTGATTAAGGGGGAAAAGTTTGAAAAAAGAGACATTGCTTGTCTCAAGCAATTTCTCCTTTTTCTTAAAGCTTTCTTCAATATTTTGCATTTTATTTTCAATTTTAATGCACATTGAATGAACATCTGCAATTTCTTTGAAATTCGATCAGCCTTAAATTGTCTATTTTGTAGTGTTTGGGTTAGACAACTGAAATAACAAAGTGGCGTTGTTTAGGCAGAATTACCTGGAGAACGGATTATTTACGTCTGATTTCCACTGTGACGGTTGAACGTCACTGACTGATTTTGAAGGCGAAATCTTGAAACAACCCAACGATCCGCCAATCTCAATCAAGCTATTTATATAATCTGTTACAGTGGACCATCACAAGTTTCGAAAATTGAAAATTGTTGACGTATAAACCCGTGCTCACCTTTGAAAAAAGACATGGCAGTCAAGAACAATAGTGGTATCAATTTAAACGAAAATTGTGTCGAGAAATGTCCAGAGGTGACAGTATCAAAGACATAATAGAAAACATGTAGTTATTAAATAATGATATAAAATCTATGTGAATTTGTATTGTAAATGGTCAAAGGCAACTTGCCGATTTACCATTAAAGTTTCTTTCAAAATTAAATAATGACAAGGTGTCTTTCAAAAATTCCAGGTCACCTTTCAATATTACCAAATATTATTTTTACAAATACAAAATTCAAAATGTATCTATGAAGCCCATATTAATTTCTATAAATTTTGTTGAAATTGGCCGTATAGTGATGAAATAAATTGGAAAAATACAGCCTCCATTTGCAAGGACGTCACTGAGGTGACAATTTGTCTTTGTTTTGAAACATTCCAAATGTTTTTTTCCTGTTTTACACTTTTTCATTGGCTATAAGAAACTCCCCCCTTTTACATCATATTTTTTACAGCCCAATCAACCAATCAAATCAGCTCAAACCATTTGAGATGAACCAGTTTTTCATCAATACAATGTGGAGGATGAAAATGAATGTTGATAGCAATTATGTTATGTTATGTTAAATATTTAACAATCCATTCACGTCTAACACAAAATACAATTTAAAATCTTCATTTCAATTGAAGATGTGGTCAAAAAGCTTTTAGATGGAAATCAATTGTGATCAAGTGAAATGAAGTGAAGTCTGCATGTAAATGTGATTTCGTCAAATTGCAGGTAACGGTTATCTATCAGATACTCTATTGACAAACTATACCATGTATTTTTCTTTAATTTTAAACATCTTAAATTGTTTCAATGGTTTACAGACGAAAATTTCCTGCAGTCCCTATGATATTTATTTTCGTGTGCCGCGTCAGTCACAGGTTTATTTTCATCATAAACAACGTTGTTCAATCTACGGGCACCATGGATTACGTTTAAAGTGTAAGCGTGGAAGTTTGCATATCAAGGTAAGAAATGGCATTTTCAATGTAAAAAAATCTATTTCTGTGGAATGAGATCTGGGTCGTAGAGCAACAAAGTACTAGTATTTTGAGAATTTCGTAATAATATGTTTATTCAATCAAAAGTCTGTTTCTTATTTATAAAAGCGTATATGAAGCGGCCATATTTTTTAAACGACCGCCCTTTGGTGGTCCCTGTAGTGGTCGCTTAAACAAATTTGACTGTATATAGTTCTAGACAGCTATTGATCTGACTTTCCAGCGGCTAATTATTCACAAATCTTTGAATGACTAAATTATTTTCTGAAATACTGATAAACTGTTATACATTTGCCAATTTTAAGCAGTCATATATATATATATATATATACTCTTCTAAAAAGTTCTTTGACAATTGATCTATAAGCAGATTTTGCTCTCGACATAAATATCTATATGTATGAGCAAAGTCAATCAATGAAGTTCACCTTCAATGCATCTTCACACTGTAATAAAACAAAATTACTTTTTTGATAAAAGATTTGTAATAGACACGTTGATTAAGGACGTTACGTCGCACGTGTCATATAGTGGCAAACTTGACCTCTCGTATCTGGTTCCACACTTTCCAGGACGAACGTTGTTATCCAGCGTCAGAATGATCTGGCTCTATACATAACGCTGTGACTCATGTTATAGCGGTGCTAGTCGTACGAGATAGTCTGTCCAGAAACGAAGAAGTCATTTGCAACGGCTTGTCTTAAAGAGTCTGGTTTTGGCAACCAATAACTCTATGGCGTTGTTCCTCCCTTCTCTTGGCATGTTTTCATTACAGGCAAGTGCTTAGACCTTCAATTTTAAAAGCAATCAATCGGCGGCATTTCATCCACAACATAATGGAGAGCTATCAGGACTGACCAGTTAATCTGGAAATGCATGTGCTGAATGAGAAATTAAGATTTTACGTTATTTGACGTAGATGTCTCTTTCGAGAAACGTTGTCGAGTCATTCATCGAAATTACATGTGATATTTTTGAATCATAATTACTGTTCACAAATTAATCAAAATTTTTCTACGTTTTTACATGAACTCAGAAAAATCGTATATTTTATCAGTGTCAAAGAACTTTTTTGGACAGTATATTTCACGTACCGTATTCCATTCTGAAACCTTTTCTAAAGCAAATGTTGCACTTTCGTTTTTTAAAGTCCAACCTTTGAAATAAAAAAAATGTTTGTGGACAACATGACTTTAGATATGACAGGTATAATTCTGCATTTATTTAGGTAATATTTGATCCAAGTACGGGTGTCAGCGCATGGCCGCAGAAATACCGTGTGTGGACATTATGCGTACTTCATCTGCGCCAACTCTCATTTTTTTTAACTTATTACGGAAATTCTGCGATACTTTTTGAAAAGGAATACATAAAAATATACACACGTTCTCAAAATTTGATAAAGTCTTGCAAAGGAAATCCAAGTCTATTCGATTTTTTGTACATAAGCAGATAAGAGTTTTGTTTGTTCGCCAAATGTTTTATTTTCCCAAGTTGAGTATGTGTGTGTGTGTTTTTCTTTTTTAATTCTTTCATACATGTTAGCAGAAAAAATATGCCCTTATGTCATTTCTGCTAACAAACGCAATGTGGCAAGTTTTTGAATCTTGTTTCATGTCGATAAATATACAATTATTGATAGAAACATGCACAAATATTCCAGATAAAAAGATTTTGCGACCGTACGTAGATATTCCGAATTTGGAAGAATTATTAGCTCATTTATATAAGAGATTAAGAGAATAATTTTTAATCCATGGATGTATGAAACAAAATACCTTATAACGCCGTATGAACACGCGAAGTAGATTCTTGCATTGGTGTGATTAGTCGTTTAAATAATCAATGAAATCAATAAACATGTAATTGAACGTCATCGCGCGATAAAAGTAAGCATCTTATTGGAGACAATTTTAATGGAAATGTGACCCGTCAAACGAAAAGGGACCATCTGGGAACTCTGAAAAATGAATTTTTGAAAAAGAGATTAGGTCAAGAATAGGACAACCAGATGTCGCATTTCAAAAAATCTTTCAATCGAAGGTAGATTGATCATTCTTGATTTGGAAAATATGCTAATTGCGAAAAGTTTCGACCCTAGTCAGTCTGCGCAGTCCTCACAGTCTGACTAGGGTGTCAGTCTGCGCAGTCCACGCAATCTGACTAGGGTCGACACTTTTCGCAATGAGCTTTTTTTTCTAAATCTAGGATGAAAATCCTGTTAATGTATTTCATTTAAACTGCATGTATTCTATGTATATTTTAGATAACCATTTAATGATGATGGTTCTTCGCCTTGTCATCTTCACAGTGTCCGCGTCAATTGTAAAAAACCATCCACCATGTCAATTTTTCCAAAGAGACGGACTGATTTTGGGGGATAAGCATTACAGAATTCCGGACTTTCACCAAACTGACGTGTCATTGGATGTACCCGTTCCGCCTCACTCCTGTACCTTAAATCTGAGCATCGCTTTGTTTAAGTTTATGGACAGCACTTCGCCGCATCTAAAATTACGGATCACCTGTTATCACATGGAAGTGCATATTTTGCCTTTTACTTCAGACATAGACCAGTATATGAAGACCCTAGATTTGACCTTGGTGCAATGTAATACGAGTTATGGGGACATTTCAAACATTGTGCCAGAAAAGCTAGTCGGTTTTCATTTTATTAACTGTAACATATCTATATCTACTGCTCAAAATAGAACACTCACATGCCATGGTGTTGCAAAACTTTTGGCGATTGGGTTTGATGGTTGTTTTAACGAGATTTTATGGAGACAGCTCGTATCTTGTGACAATGTTCTGAACAACGTGTACTGGCTGTCAATCCAACTTACACCATTTTATTTGATTCGAGATGTCTACAAATTCAAAAGACTACAGTATTTAAAACTCAATGAAATAGGATTGGATAGTTTTCCAAAACGTCACCTATCCTACGCGGAATTGGAATCAAATGAAACATACCCAGATGTGTTTACGTATTACGCTCCGTTTTCTAACACATTTAATGATTTTGAGTATGTTGTTATGCGCGTAATTGACTTTAGCCACAATATCATCGACATGTTGCCATCCGAACTTGCTTTCAGTTATATTCCTGTCCACATGCTCAATCTTAATAATAACAGAATACGCCGTTTGAGTTCATCCCTTCTAAAAACCATTCGGCACCTCGTACAGATAGACTTCTCGCATAATATGATTGAAACCATCCCCAAGAATATTTTCGATGGACTTACAACACTCCAGAATATTTATTTTTATTCTAATTTATTGTCATCCATTCCCAAATTGCTCTTTCAGGGTCTTGTCCTTCTGCTTCAAGTGAACTTTGCTGACAACAGACTGACGACTCTGGATCCACACCTCTTTAGTATAAACCATCGATATATATCAACAATGTCTTTAAACTTTGCCGGTAATAGGCTAAAGGTTATACCAGATGATTTATTTAAAGATGTTAAGGTATCTTCATTGGATCTCAAAAATAACTCTATAACTGAAATACCTTACGAAATTCTCACGCACGGTGATCTGCGACATCTTGACTTGAGCTTAAATCCAATAAACGGTTCTGCTCTAGCTAAAATAGCACTTAAATTCCTAGACGCTGGTGTGCCAAGAGATGCTGTTCCGAAAGTGTTGGATCTATCGTACTGTGATATTTCATACATACCCGATGGGAGAAATTTTAGCACAGCCGAAATCGCAAGCTACCAGATGTTCTTCAGCACATTTCAAGTCCTACTGCACAATAGCCCAATTAATTGTTCATGTGATATGCGCATATTTGTAATTGATTTACTGGCTGCAATCGGATTTTCAACAGAAAACCGAAGTCTGTGGACTAAATATCATGTAGATGAAAATTTCTTTGATAGCTGGAAGTGTCGTTATCCAGAGGAATACCGTGGTTTTGAAATGATTAAATTACCAACATCAGAGTTCTATTGCAGAGTAATGATCATGACATGCCCAGATGATTGTGAATGTTATTGGTACGAAGACGAAAGGTTCCTTATTGATTGTTCGAACACAAAATACACCGACATTCCAAATGATTTAGATATACCCGATTTTTCTAACCCAAATTTCTTCAGAATTCACACCATCAATGTCAAAGAAATATATTCTACAATCGCAAAACGGCAAAATAGCACAAAGATTCACCTAAAATTCAGTCATGCAGATTTACGAAAAGTTTCTCACAATAACTATTTATCCTTGGTGACCAATTTGGATGTCAGCTTTAACAAATTAACTTCTATCAGTGAAAATGTTATACACGCTTTCAAAGATAATATCAATTTAACATTAGATCTATCCAATAACCAAATATCATATCTTCCTAAAGAAATAATGTCATTGGATCTAAAGCAAATTCGATTAAGCAACAACCCTTATGTTTGTGATTGCAATAGTTTATGGATGAAAATTTGGCTGCGCGACAGACGAGTTCCAGTCAGCGACTGGGATGATATAACGTGTTTAGATATTAATAAACAAGGTCGAGTCTTTGTCGATGTTCCTGACGATGACTTTATTTGTCCTCCAAGGTTTGATACGGTTAAGAAAGTATTGCTTCCGGCTATTGGCATAGGTGGTGGAGTTATATTTGTATTAGTTAGTTGCATTCTTCTGTACATGTACAGACAAGAGGTAAAAGTATTGCTATTCGTGTATTTCGGAATGCATCCATTTGATGAAATTGAAACGAAGTATGTCGAAATTGAGTCTACTGATGTCTTTATAGCACACGATGAGGCTGTATTCAATTCAAGTAATCTAGAAAAACTCGGAAAGTTCCTAAAGGAAAGACAATTGTGTGTTTCTTTGTTATCGCATGATAGGCTTATTGGTTATACATATTATGAAAATATTCGGCAGCTGATTGAGCATTCCAAGAGAATAATAATATACATTGAAACAGAATCAGACATGAAAAGGAATTGGTTTACAACATGTTGGACTTTGACAAAGGAAAAGATAAAGAGAACAAGAACGAACTATGCTATTTTAGTATACGCTGGAAAACAAGCCCTTCATATCAAAGACAAGGAACTCAAGCGATATGTGAGTCACGACAGATTTATAAAGATGAATGAGCGTATTGCATTGAAGAAAATATCCTATTTAATGCCTAAGAAGTTAAAGGGGAATGCTAAAGTGGATAATGGACGGGCTAAAGGTGAAATTGACGTCCTAACAACCCAGACGTCTAATGAAATCGTTCCTCAAGTTTTTGAGGAAACAGGCAAACTACGATGGTCTGTTTTTGTGTCATACGACTCGGAGGATTTTCTGTTTGTTCGGTTTAATTTGATGCCACTGCTTGAAAAACGTGGTCTGATTTTACACATACCTGACAGGGATTTTGACGTAGGTGTCCCCATCGAACGCAACATTGTACAAGCAATCGATGGTAGCAAACATACTCTCTTTATTTTATCGAAGGCGAACTTTTCGGATGAATGGCGGAGATTTGTGTTTAATCTCGCGAGGGAGAAATCGGTCGGCGAAAAGAGCAATCATTTAATTTTGGCTTTAAAAACAGATGCATTATGTGAGGAATTAACGGACGATTTAAAAAGCTACGTCGAAACATTTATGTGTCTGAAATTAGAGGACCCGTTGTTTTCACATGTTCTTATTAATACATTGACGGGTAGTAAATTTAAGAATTGGAACAACTGAAAACGAAACAGTGCTAGTTTCGTAAAATAGCAGTGCCACTTCCGCTCAGAAACAATTTAGATCTACTAGTAGTTCGTTTGTCAGTTAAAATATGCATTATTGGGGTAAGGGAGAGGAGGTGTTTGAAATAAATAATTTAAGAGTTTAATCAATGAATATTCAAAGACTTCACCGGTATTTTGATATTTACATGTATTGTGACGCAGCTAATATAAAATATGAGGGCATTTCTCTAAACCATCCATCCCGATACCCGAGGTAGATGCTCCCATAGTTAGTAACATAGTGACATTGAAATTCATCTCAATAAACCATTTTAAATCGCTCCGTTCATTCATTCATTCATTCCAAACACTCACTCAAACCATTCCAAAACGCTTCAAAATCACTTAAAAGATAAGATCAACAACTACATCTAAAGAAATATAGCTAGAAAAAATCGCGATAACACCGACACAATTGAATTTGTGAGCGTCTGGTCGTTTTTTTTGAAGAAGTAGGAAGCTATCTACGGAACTTATATGATTATTTTATTTAAGGGAGGTAATAATTATCTGTATTTTTGTTCAGCTTTAAAAAAGCGATATTGGATTACCTTTCTTTAATTTCATTCAAAACTCGCTCCATACATACGTTCATCATTTATTTTGTCAATTTCACGATGTTATAACTTTATATAGCAAGTTTCGACTATTCTTATGTTGGCAAATGATCAAAACCATTATTGCAGCTTTGATTATACTGACTTCAATGGAAAAAAACATCAAGCAAACATGCATAGAAAGGGTAATTATTTACAAAAGACAAATTCCAAAATGAAATTTCTTACTGCATATAAAAGGCAAATGCATTGTAGACTGATTCACTCAAGAACTGGTTTGAATAAAAACTTGTGGAGCATTCTTCCAGCTTTACAGATTGGCACCCCCAATTGAGGAAAAAAACAAGGTTGAAACTATTGACCATTGACTAGCGACCAAATTTCCAATTTATCAACCATGGATATAGGCTTACTGATTGTCCATGTGCCTAATCTATACCTTTGGCAAAGATTTGGTAATCAAATAAACTACATCATTGCCGTCCGATTCGTTTGCCTTATCATACAGACGTCACAAGCGGCCTACGTTAATTGATTGATTGAATGGGGTTTGACACGTCTAGATCATGGGAGCCTTATTGAAGTTTACCTATGTTTTTCACGTAGTAAAATGCCATATGTCCAGAAAAGTAATTCAAAATTTCATTTATGCGTTTTATCTTGACGTTAGTATATAATCTTAAATCTCTAACAAAAGAAAAAAATATATATATTATTTTACATATCCGCCCATTCAGGAATAAATAACCATCAGAGATATCGTTGGTTTGCATATGATTATTTGATTGAATGGAGTTTAACGCCGCTTTCGACATTTTTTTCAGCTATATCGCGGCGGCTGGAGCACCTAATAATGGATTCCTGGTATTTCTCATACCAGTACAACCATCACATCCTTTCCTAGCCTCAAGCTACTATCTCACATAGGTCTACAATTATCAACCCATTGGTGAGAGACAAATAGTCGGATAAAATGAGTGCCACCGTAGGGCATTGAACCCGGAACCTCTAGATTGACAGTCGCTACTAACTGCGCTATGACGGCGGCTGCATCAAAACGAACCGTTATTATTTATGTGACGGTGCAATTCAAAATCAAATTCTATTTTTTTTTTAAAATAGTTATTTATGGGAGAATAACAATCTGTTACTTCATTTTCTTTGGTACAGTCTTTCCTTAACTTCGTCTAGAATAAAGACGGTTTAAAGGGAGGTAAGTTGCAGTTGATATGCGAATGAGAGATACCTGCCCGGAGATATATGTTTAATGATTACATATATAACATGTATACAGAGTCGACCCGTTAAGGGTTGAGGATGGTTTTCTCTGAATGGACCACGTTTATCTAGGTGGTCGGTTCGTTTACCTAAAGCCTCCTCAATGAAAGTTATTTTCTTAGCTCGTTAAAAGATTTGCGCTTTGTGGTATTCAGTCGTTTAACTTGTACCAACCTCGGATACCCCGGGGTCTCCCTATTTGCTACGCTACATTGACGTCGATGTAGCGTAGCAAAAAGGGAGACCCCGGGATATCCGAGGATAAACTTGTACACAAGTATGTTGATCTTAAATTTGGTCGTAATCGAAATTGTTTGTGTTTTTTTACGGAAAATGAACGATTTTATTTCGTTAACCCGAGTGCATTAATCCGTACTCACGCAATAATATTTTTAAGTAAATGGGCGATAGAGATCAATTTTGACTCAATATTATTGCCAAAAAATATAGAAAGTGAATTGTACCTTATTAACTAAAGAATGAACCATCCTTTCACTGTCTAAATCCACCTTTCTACGTTGTTGGGCATATTATAAACGCCATGTTCGCGTAACAATGTAATTTCCATATTCATTTAAGTTTGAACATTCGCTCTGTACCGAATATCGATATTGATTTTCAATCAACCTACATACATTAAGTTGAACTTTTAAACGTTTTACGTTTTAAATTGTTGTATTCTCAAATTTTCTGTCTAGGAAACGATAAATTCTGCATGTAACTGGCCTTTGAATGAAATTTCAAAATTTTGCGAAAAAAATATGAAGAAAATTGTTTCATTTTAAAATGGATGAAGTGAAAAACAAAAGGTACATTTGTGTGGCGGAGACGTTAGTAAAAATAAAGTTTTTTTTTTGTTGTTGTTGTTAAACTCGAGGATAACACGATAAAGGACCGAATGAATTTTTTTCGATCGTGATCCAACGGTTAAGAACATCGCAAAGTTGACACGATGATGATTTTTAAATGATTTTGGAAAGATATTGAATGTAAATGTGGAGCGAGTTTGGAGTGAAATCAAAGGGAGTTAATCAAATATTGCAAATTTGTTCAAGGTGAACAAAATTAGAGATATTTTACACCCATATAATAAAATTTAGGCAATTTTCTGTTGGTATGTCTTCATGTACCAATCAGAAATTCTTAAATCCTCAATAGCGATAAAAATCTCAGAATAATTTGTTCTATTTGAATAAGATGTTAATCGTCTTGAATGATTTTTAGATGTTTTCTAATAATTTTGGAGCGGTTTTAATCGATTTGAATGAGTGTTTGGAATGAATGTATGGAGCGCTGAGTGAATGATTTAGAATGATATTGATTGCGATGGATGTCAATTTCACGGTTTTAATACTTCCACTTCGAAATATAATACTCATATATTACTTTCAAGACATTGCTTTATATCTGCTAGCCACTTAGTAAACGAAAATGGTAAAATGTACTTTGACGTCAGCTTGATGTTTGTGACATGTTTACATCATTCGGAACACCACTCGGCCAATCTCACGATCAACCTCGGATGTACATACACGGACTATTTTTGAAATTACGAGAAAAACTCGGAAAAACTCGATGATGTCAGTTTAAATGGCGTTAGCCCTCGAAACTTTGGGTGAACACATTCGACGTCGCCAACGCTACTCGTTTAAAAGTTAGTGACGTGAAATCATCGTATCCCTTTATAAATATCGATAGATTCTTAAATGACGACTGAAAAAAAAATCTTATTTTTGAGAATGATTCGTCATTCTCAAAAATTAAGACTTTTTCAGCCGTTATTTTCTGTAAAATATATAAATCTAAAGATAGCGCCGGTTGTTCTTACACTTTTCCCGCCTAACAAAATGCACCATTTTGTAACATACCCATCCGCCTTACATGCATCCGAGGTCTGTTGCAGTTTACGGAAATGGCCGAATGATGTTCGGAATGATGTTCAAAAAACAACGAGCGAAACGGCGCGTTTTCATGGATGCGCCCTTTCCCGAGGTAATGTCTGTAGAACCACAGAGGGGGTTCGATTAGTGACACAGTGTATCTTGGTGATAACGGAACATATTGTAGACATTTATCAGATAAATCAGAATTTACGAGTTTGGCAGTCACGTGACCTTGTCCCTGTCAAAGCCGTATTGAACTGTTTCATTAATATTTGTAACATCAATCGTAGAGCTAGTAACTTAAGTAAGTCAGGCCGGTAAATGTGTCCAGAGAAAATCATTTGAAGTATTAACTAAGAAAGTAAAATTCTACAGATTGTAGCGGATTTGTTTGATCAGGCCGTATTATATAAAATTGTTAAAGAAATAATCGTTTGTTATAATTTCACTTCTCGTCACATAAAAAGGGGGCATTGAAAGTGTCTTTTAAATTATGGTAAAGCCTTATTCAGATCGTATGGAGCAAAAAGATAATATTAGTAGTATTAATAATAATAGTGGCAGTAATAAAACAGTAATGATAAGTATATATGTAATAACTAACAGTGAATAAGTTAACGTAATAAAAATGCTCCTTTGTCTAGAAATTCTCAATCCGTCCCATTTTGGCATCATAGAAATGCAAAAAAAGCGTCTGCATTTCGTGAACGAAACTATTCTGTCATTTTGAGCAAATCAATAGCACTCACGCGTGAAAATATATATTTTTCTTTATTCATTCAATGACAGTCAAATCGATCTAATATCTTATCTTAATCTATCGTCTACGGACAGGACGGCCTCGAAATGTTCTGAAGATCAGAAAAAAACAAAAAAACCAGATTTATTGTAAATATTAATTTTCCAAAGTTCTTGGATGGTCTTCCTTTGCCGTGGCGGGTCGCATACAGTATAAATATTTGACCACAAGTCAGATTTGACCAAACAAAGGTCAGTCAAAAAAATGTTTGTTTATATACATATTGTTTACTATGGCACAAACTCGGGGTTCTTATAACGGTTTCTTTTATTCTGTTCACGGCTCGAGATCGTAAACTCTTTCCTCTTCTCAACTTAAATTTATAGCTCAACCGAGTACTTAGTGTTCATGATGAGCTTTTGTAATCTAGCTGTGTCCGTCGTGTGTCAACATCTTATGTGCTCC
The DNA here is from genome assembly GCA_948146395.1 of Fragum whitleyi. NCBI lineage: Eukaryota > Metazoa > Mollusca > Bivalvia > Cardiida > Cardiidae > Fragum > Fragum whitleyi. The sequence continues at coordinate 5,241,016 of OX411545.1, read as the reverse complement.
CAAGAAGACACATTTTTGGCTCATTGCTCAAATTCCTTAAAACTTGAATGGTTTTTTCCATCTAATCTCGGCCAAGTTCGAATTTGGGTCAAGTAGGGTCATAAATAAGGTCAAGGTTGCGAATCTTAGAAAAACCTCCTAGGGGCCATATTTTTGCTCGAATGTTTTGAAACTTGGTCAGAATGTTTGTGCAATTATTTCGAGTTCAAATTTGGGGTTAACTCGAGCTCTCTTTCAATTGAATAAAGGCTGCCTGTGACCTTGACCTTTGTGAACCAAAATAGGGCACATCCTTGGGTCATAAACAGTATTTGTATGAAGTTCCATGATTCTAGGTCACTTGGTTCTTGAGTAAGAGTCCGGAAACGAAAGGTCTACGGACGGACGGATTGACAGACATGGTGAAACCAATATTTCCCCTTGATAAAGGGTCACTAGAGGACCATTCCAGTGAAACCTGTTTGATATCCTTCGGTTAGATTCTGAGAAAAGTCATATATTATCATGAAACTAGCAACTCCCATTTACATCTTGGTTTTTCATTGGATCAACAATCCTTGAAGGCCTTTGAAAAATGGTCACCAAAGGATCATTCCTGTGAAGTTTGATTGAAATTCATCCAGTAGTTTCTGAAGAGAATTGTTAAAGAAAAAGTTAACGACCGGACGCACTAACAGACGGATGCACAATGGACAAAGCGCAATGATAATAGCATTAGTGGCCTTCATCTAGTAAAGCAAATGTAAGAAAACATTTGTGTGTTCTGGGGGCCACATTATTGGCTCAAATATCTTGATTTGTTTCCATTGTAATTATGTTTGGGTTTAACACTGCTTTCAACAATCTTTCAGTTATATCGCAGCGATTAGAGTAACTTACTATGTATTCCTAGTATAGCTCACGCTAGTACTACCATCACATCCTTTCCAAGCATTCAGCTGGTATCCCACATAGGTCTACAATTATCATCCCCTTGGTGGAAGAGAAGTGGTCTAACTTGGGATCTTTTGAATGATAGCCTGACGCAAAATATCTTGAAACTTACTCAAAATGATTGTGGAGTAAAAAATGGGGTCAAGGGGCCAAATCCTAGAAAAACATTGTGTGCAATCTAAAGGCCACATTTTTGGCTCAAATATCTTAAACATAGCAAGAATGTTTGTCTACATGATATCTTGGTTGAATTGGATTTTGGGTCAAGTGGGATCAATCTAAGACAAGAACTAGAAAGCCATGAAGGGCTTGAGTTTCTCCACAGGCTTGAAATTCTTGTTATAGCAAATCAGAATTTTGACTATATTTTTAGATATTTTGTGTTCTACTGTTGTTGAAAATGATTTTCAAAGTTTCCACTATATAACATATAGAGAAATGACCTCCACCCATAAAAGACATATTACTCATCCAATCACAATAATTTATGGCTGCATGATAATGGGTCACCCAAGGATCAGACCAATGAAGTTTGATTGATATCCATCAGTTACATTATGAGATCAAAGCGCTGAAAGCACTGGAGGTGGACGTTTCTGGTAGCATTGTGGTGAAAATAAAACGAGACGAAAAGAAATTATCCCGAAATATAAGCAGAGAACCCCTCAACATAGACCTGAAGACTTTAATTTTAGCTTTCCTTCAGTTATTTAAAAAAAACAAAAAAAACAAACACCGCGGACTGAGTTAATAATCGATTTTAGATGTTTGTGATTAAAATGTTCTAACTCCCTGTATAGCTTTTTCTGAGTTACTACTTCTAGCCACAACCCCGAAAAAACGCAAAATTTCTGAAAATGTACAGGATTGATGAGCGAAGAGAGATTCGCCTAGAAAACATTGCACTTGTGCCTCCGTTCAGCGTTTCTCCCCCCCCCCCCCCCCAAAAAAAAAAAAAAAAAACTTTGAAAGAGCCAATGTCCCGCTTCTGCGTAAACACAGGTTATACGGTAATTCGAGTTAGACGTAGTAGGCTACCGGCTATATATAGAATACATGTATATTGTCGATAGCAGACGATGTAGTTTAATTAATTCTAGAACGATATTGGTATGTCCAATTTGTTATTGGAAGACCCATCAACTGAGAGCAAATGACCTAGTTCAGGCTCCTTTCGTAGTAAAAGTGTTAAAACCACGGAGTGAGTCAAAAGTTGACTCTTATGTGTTCGAGACCAGAGTGTCCTAACTCGCTAAAGTAATACAAGCGATTTACGACATTCTTATCACAAACCCTAAAACAGCAAAATTCCTGGAAATGTTCGGGATTGTACACCGAGGTGATCTAGACCCAAGAAGTTCTGCATTAGTCAGAGATCTTCCTTAAATCCGAGTATGTAAATGCGGGCTACACCGCCTTACACCACGGGAAAACCCAATATCCGAATCACCCGCCTTGTCTATAAATAGCATTCTTGCGCGAAACAAAAATGCGCGTGGTATAGGATTGGCAGATGATTTCGCATTTAGTAGAGGTCTTTGATTAATATTCTAATTGTATAGAATTCTTGAATAGTGCCATTTTCAAATGCACAGTTGTCGAGCGGAGATAAGTCTTGTAAAAAAGAAAATTGAACCAAAGCCGGTAGTACTTTTTTGAAAAGCTATTAACAACTGACAGGATTGTTCTCACGTAGTACTAACACTGGGTGACGTAGAAACGTCCCCCAAAAATGATTTTCAAGGTTTCCACTAGATAACATATAGAAAAATGACCTCCGTCCATAAGAAACATATTTTTCATCCGATCGCAATAATTTTTGGTAGACTGATAAGGGGTCATTCATGAAAAATTTAATTGGTATCCATCAAATAGTATCTGTGAAAACTCACTTTTTACCATATTTTGAAATTAACCAGGCCCATTTAATCCATGTTTTTCATTGGGTCAAAATTTCTTGAACAACTTTGGAAGAAGGTCACCCAATGATCTTTCCTGTGAAGTTTGGTTGAATCCAGTAGTTTCTGAGAAGAAGATTTTTAAAGGAAAAGTCTACGACCGGACAGATGCACGAGGGACACAACGCCATGACAATAGCCCCAGTGGCATTTGGCCAATGGAGATAAAAATCGATCTCAATACTTGAACAGTATCAAATAGACTGAAAATTTCCTTGGGAAAACTCAATGACCTTCCCTTGCACAGAATTCTTGCATTTAAGCACATGCCTATTATGGTTTGAAGAGGTGAGGTATTGTGTAGTTTTAAATGTGTGCCATTCGACAGCGAACAACACATAAATCTGACCGATTTTAATTATTCTAGGCCAAGCAATAGCATATATGTTGCATATTTTATTTCTTTTTCGTCCTAGTATACAATTGTTGCATGTAAAAACTTAACAAAGAATTTTTAAGTCCAAAAAGGGTTTAATTTCCACTATTTTCAATATCAGAGTAACGAATCTTCGTCTAGAGGCTGATATTATGGTAACAATAGTACACGCAAAGTTTCCAAGCAATAGCTTTAGTAGAAACAAAAATATTACAGATATACATCAGTTGCACGTCAAAACATAACTAAGATTTTTAAGTCCGAAAAAGATTAAAATTCCACTAAATTCAATATCAGAGTAATGAAACATTGTCTAGTGGCTGATATTATAGTCACAGAAATATGTGCAAAGTTTCAAAGCAATAGCTTTGGTAGAAACAGATATTTTAAACATTTGCACGTAAAAACTTAACCATAGCATAATGCCGACAACGACGCCCGTGTAACCGGGATAGCCCTCCAATTCTACGAATAGTCGAGCTAAAAAAGATGGCGTCTTTAATGCATAATTGAATATAAGGGTTTTTTCTTAGCTTTGAGCTTGTTTGACCCCACTTTAAATCGATCTAGAATTTATCAAGACAATCACTCTGACTTATTTCACGTAGAAAGAAAAAATGTGTTATGAAGTATACATAATATTTTACTACGATTTTATCCTGTGACCTAGTTTTGACCCCAGTTTACCCATTTTTAAGTTGGAATGCGGAGCAATTCCAACTTAGATTTAACAAAACCGCAAAATGAACACAAGATAATTTCATTTCGGGTTTTTTGATAACACATATCACGTGAACAGGATGTGAATACACTCCGGCCTATTTTGTATATCTCAACTTGACACAGACATACAGTTTATTTCATCAAGAAGTAATAATGTTGAACATTTACACAACTATCACTTTATGTAATTTATTAACACGCTAATTTATGTTTTAAACGAAATTTATTGAAACTTGTGTACGAATTTAATAGTAGCACGTGTTTGCATTACTATATTTGGAAATCATGTGATAAGTCAAGTCCAATAAAGTAAGCTATTGACAACAGCACTGTCCAATCACGTGATCTGCTTATTTGGTAATACGCGACCTGTTTTCGTAGAATTGAGGCAATAGCACAAGCCAATCACGTGATCTGCTTATTTGGTAACGTCGCGACTTGTTTTTCGTAGAACTATGTTATAGCTTCTTTTAGAGGTCTAGTTTCTTTTTCTAGACGAACTTTTTACACACTTCAACATAATACCGTAGTTCAATTTTTTTTTATCTAATTGTTTCGTAAACCATTATTAGAAACGCGCAAAATCTGAAGATTAAAAAAAATGGAACCCCATTTCCAAATCGAGCGACAATTTCACTTGATGGTGGACGGAGCAAGGATCAATGAAGGTATAGATCCACAATTTTAAGTGACAGATCAAGGCCAATTTTGTCTATACCTGTATAGAGAAAATTTACCTTTGATCACTCGCTCTAAATTGCGGGTCTATAGGCAAACATTTATCTTCTCTTTCTACTTTCTTCAATTTTCTTTAAAATTGCTTAGACATAAATTCAATTGTGCAAAAATACGCACGTGCGCAATCCTTTAAATATCATTGAAGATTATCACAAGTTAACTACAGCCTTTGTTTTTACCAAATATCTGAACGAGTTTACCAACCCCACGTGTTTTACCTTCAGAGGCCACGTTCAAGAAAGGTCCTACGACCGAAATTGATCGTATCGCAATCGTACGATTGAAATTGGCTTTCAAAAAACATTTTTTGCTTTCAAAAAAATGTATCGTTTAATTTACGCATAAATTTGCGTTACCTAAAGGCTAGTCTTGAATTTTGCGATTTTGACAGTGCAGGTATAGTATTTTCTCGGATTTCATTTTTATACGCAGCTGGAGGCAGTCGTATATTGGCATCATCTTCTCCTCCAAAATTTCTTGTTGGATTTGGATAAAACTTTCACAGAATGTTCCTAATCACCTGACCTTGCGCTTAAAGTCACGGTTTGGTTAATTTTATACTCGTCAAGAAAAAAGAGCCTTCATGTAAAAAAATCTTGTTAACAAAACTTCTCCCTCATTTATGGACCGATTTGGATGAAACTTTCACAGAAGGTTCCTAGTCACCTGACCTAGTGCCTATTGTCACGGTTTGGAGAATATTAGACGTGTCATGGAAAAAGAGGCCTTCATTTGAAAAATCTTGTGAATGCAACTCCTCCATCTATGGACCGATTTGGATGAAACTTTTACAAAATGTTCCTAGTCATCTGACCTATCGCATAATTTAACGCGGTTTGCTGAATTTTTTAGTCAAAAGTCGAGACGTTTTATGTGATCACCTGGGCGGGAGGCGTCAGCTTCGTTAGTGGCTGGATGTCATGGTCTCTTGAACGCATTCCAACTTATCAGTACTTTCAGTACTTTGATTCGAACATGTCGGAGATTTCATCAAGACTATCATTCTAACTACATCCAAGTTGATTGGTAAAATAATGTGAACTCAATAACGTGTACTAGGTTTTTCTTAGACCACAAAAGCTGACGTTAAGCACCGAACTAAGTGAGCTAATTGGTTAATGTCAAACCCTGCTAACAGCAGTTAAGTTACAAACCGTAACACAATTCAGAATGTGTTTTAAGAACAATCTTTTCTCTTCAATCAGTTTAATAATACAAAAATCATCCTTATATAATACATTCAATAATTAAGAACTAATTGTAACAGTCTTTTTCTGGGTTGGCTATATCTTCTCTTCTCATCACTGAAAAAAAAAATTAAATTTAATCCTCATTCTACTGAATTTAAGGTAGTGGACCAGTAATAGTTCGGCAACATTTCGGATCTCATGATTTTTCACAATGTTGACTGAGGTTTCCTATTGAAAGTCATTAGGACACCTTGATTAACACTGTGAAAAATTCATTACACTTGCAACATTGTGGAACTAATACAGGTCCACTACCTTAAATTTAACATTTTTGGGACATTTAAAGGGTCTTGCTAAAGTTTGTACCTACAAAGAGAAGACAGTGTAGGTTTAGATCAGACTGTGTGTGCAGGCTGATTGCAGTCTTAACTGTCCATCCTTTCGGAACATTGCTTGGACTTTTCAGTAAACTATAAAGTACCTCAGATGTAAGTGTAGTAATTTGGGGTCATTTTTACGTAGAAATTTGGTTTCTTGTGGTACTTTAGTCAATAGGCTTGAAGAAAAGTAAAATAATCTTCCATCTTTCCGATCGTCTATGAAGATCTTTTCTGGGCATATTCTAATTTGATAACAAAACGCAGTAAAACAGTGCTTTTTGATATCAAATTGCATTATACCCAGTATTAAGCCTACGTTGATTTTTGTCAAAGTCACATTGACCGTGTGACATAATGTGTACCTACAATGTGTACTTCCAAAATGATGCGCTTTCATGGCTGCCTACATATAATTGCCAGGATCTGTTTCGTAGAATCACCGAGGGTTCCTGATTTTACTGTCCACTAAAACTCTAGTTATAGCGTGGAATGGGTTAAAGGTTTTTCTTATGTTGTGAATCTTGACTATCCATTGTTTATTTATTACATTAATTTTTGTTTAAATATTTTAACTTGATAATAAATTTGGCAAATTATGTATGATGGATCTCAATAAGCTTGAAAGCGCCAATTATTTGGGTAGAGTGTCACAATTCCTCATATCAAATGGCAATTTGAAAATAGTAATTATTTTTCTGTTATAGGGAATTCAGTGATTGATTTCCGAGAATCCAATTAATTTTCATTTGTTTGTGTAATATTTTTATCTATTATATATTGTTTTTATATCAATACACTGAATTCAGAAAAGATTTGGATCCCTTTCATTAAAACATGTGTTATGCTAACCAAAATAGTTTCACTTAAAATTTTTTTGTATGGCATCATCATATCTGGGGTATAATTATAGGATTCTTTTATCTTAATATTTGAAGATTTTATACAAATCTATTTTAATTTGATTGTGATGTACTTTTTTTTTTAACCGAGTCCCTCTCAAACACTCATTTTACATGTTTTATGTCCCCGCTAAAGAGACTGTCCTTCATTCCTTGCTACCCAAATTTACTGTTGGGTTCTCTGATTCTTGGTTTAAGGGCTTTGTCCATAAACTGCATTCAAACCATGGTATGCAAAACATGTGCCAAGCACCAGTATACAGTTAGTTACATCATGAAATTGACATTCACCTCAATCAAAACCATTCTAAATCGCTCACTCAGCGCTCAATTCATTCATTCCAAACACTCAATCAAACTATTCAAAGACGTTCAAACCCATTGAAAAATATACAATCAACAACGTCATTAAAATTAAATACTAACACTTACATAATTCAAATAGTTAGCTTCTCATAGGTTTTTGAAAAATAGGAAGCTATGTATAGAACTTGTATGCATATCCTATTAAAGGGAAGTAATCAATATCTCTAATTTCATTCATCCTAAACAAAATTTGCGATATAGGATTACCTCCCATTAAATCCACCCAAAACTCGCTCCACAAACTCATTCATTTTCATTCCAAAATCATTCACCTTGTCAATTTCATGATGTTGTTAACTGTACCACTTCAACTTGGCCACTATGAAAATCATTTTTAGACTTTTCTTTAATGCTTTCAGGTTGATTATCAAGAAATAACGGTAGCTTATCTCTTGAAATTCTCACATGCAAACAAATGAGTTTACTGAAAAATCATTCTCTGCTTTCTGAGCAAGGCAATATAAACAAAATTCAACATTTATGCCCCCTCCCCCAGAGCAAGTCAATTGCATAATACAAGGGCTGTTCCAGGAATTCGTGAATTTTTTCACTAACTTTTATATCAAAAGTCTGATGAAACTGAAACTTACAAATATTACCTATGTATTGATCATTTTCTTTATGCTTCTGTAATTACAGAGGGATATTTTCAATATTCAAGGGGAAATGACTTAAAATGTAACACTAGTAAATAAATGTCGGCTTACGCTATTAACATTACATTAATTTTCATTTTACACGAAACATCGTTTCAAAACTTCTCAAAGTAGCATCTTAACCGTAGAGACTTGTTACGAAGAAAGAACCTTTTGTAGAAACATATCTCAAAACAATGTTGATATAGACTTTTGTTATGCATTAAATAAAATACTTGGTTTTAAAACATTTTTATGAATCTTTTGCGTAGATACGCAATATCATTTTTTTTTAACCTGAATAGAGATAGGTAAATTAAATGCTTAGCTTTTCATAATCATTCATATTTTTTGGCTATATCATAGAAGGAATTGTTACTGTATTATACTAACCGGAAAAAATTATTTGGGTATGTTTTGAATATCTTAGTACTTCACTACCACTACCTTATTTCATCCAGATAGACCCACCAAAGAAATCTGGGATTTTGTGGGTACCATTTCCAAAACTCACTTGATGCCAAAAATGCATGAATATCTATTTAAAGACTCTCTACCAATAGTTCGCTGGCGTGACTCATGATCAAGTCATATCAAACTTTATCTTATAAGTATACAAATATCTGTGTGATAACATCCTGTATGATATTTTTTCATGATATCACATAGTTATTTTTAGAACAATGATACAATGCAGTTACTTTTAGAAACTTGCATTTCAGTTAGAAACAACGATGAAAAGAAGACAACAAGAGGATCATGATGGTCCTAGATCGCTCACCTGAGTCTATTTGATCCCTGAGACATCACATTAATTAAATAGACAGATGTCAACAAGGAGACAATTTCTACATAAGATCAATACCATGAAATGTTTTCAGCCAAGTGCAAGACAGATATGCCTTTTCGCTCTTTGATTCTATGTAAAAAGGGTTGCACTGGAGTAGAGCGCAAATCTGACCCCAGGGTCTTGATATGAACAAACTTGATAGAGGTCCATTAGATGATGATAACAAGAGCTTCGCAGAGCGGCGCATATACGCCCAATGGGGCTTGTCAGTAACCTTGGCTTGTCAGTAACATGAGCTTGAATGATAGCTAAAAATATTTCAAACAGACAGACAGACAACTGGTGCCATAACATAGTATGACCTTTTGAGTGTAAATTGAAAATGATTTTATGCACAACTATATGCCAAACAGTTATTTTGCAAGTTTCAGTTCATCCCAATTCAAAGTGTGACGAGTTGCTCACAAAAGAAAATAGTGAATTTCAATCAATTCAAGGGCAGATAATACAAGAAAGACCAAAGCTTTTTGAATTTCTGAAGTCTTATGCTTAACCAAATATGAGGGTTACATTATGGCAAGATTCATTTCAATCCAATTAAATTTGTAGGAGTTGTGCACACACACACACCAAAAAAATCTGTAAATATAAACTATTTTGTGAAGGGCAGATAAATCTGGAACTACTTTAAATATGAAAATATATTTAGTCCACGCACAAAAAGACAACCTATAGAGTCATTAGGGTAAGTTTCCTTTCATTCCCATCCAAAATGTAGGAGAAAATGAGCTGACAAGAAATTTTGTTTTTCATCAACTAAAGGGCAGATAATCCAAGATAACTCAAGAATGACTGGAGCATTTTGAATTGAAAAGTCTTATGCAAAACTAGACATCATAGAGAGTAATTGTAGCTATTTCAGCTCATTTCAATTGATAGTTAAGGAGGAGTTGCACACAAAATAAAGTGATTTTCCTTTAATTCAAGGGCAGATAATGCAAGATTTCTCAGGAATGACTGGAGCGATTTGAATTTTAAAGGTCTTATGCACAACTAGACATCATAGGGAGTAATTGTGTCTAGTTTCAGCATATTCCCATTGATAGTTTAGAAGGAGTTGCACACATAAAAAAGTGATTTTCGTTAAATTCAAAAGCAGATAATTCAAGATTTCCCAGGAATGACTGGAGCGATTTGAATTTCAAAGATCTTATGCACAACTAGACATCACAGAGAGTACTTGTGTGTAGTTTCAGCTCATTCCCATTGATAGTTAAGGAGGAGTTGCGCACACAAAAAACAGTGATTTTGGTTATATTCAAGGGTAGATAATTCAAGATTTCTCAGTAATGACTGGAGCGGATTGAATTTCAAAGGTCTTATGCACAACTAGACATCATAGGAAGTAATTGTGCCAAGTTTCAGTTCATTCCCATTGATAGTTTAGGAGGAGTTGCACACACAAAAAATTGCTAACGGACAGATGGACAGACGACCGAGGCCATAACATAATACGACCGTTCGGGCGTATAAAAACTAAATATGAAAGCTGTCTGCCTTCTGGTTTCAGAGAAGAAGATTTTTTAAGGTGTTCCTATTTTCACCTATCATGCTCAGATGAGCTAAAAGCGATGCGCCCGAGTGGAGACCAAATATGACCCCAGGATCTTGATATCAGCAAACTTGGTAGGAGCCCACTAGATGATGCTACATACTAAATATGAAAGCTGTGTGTCCTCTGGTTGGGGAAAAGAAGAATTTAAAAGATTTTCACTCTTTGATTATATGTAAAAGGGTTGTGCACGGGTGGAGCCAAAATATGACCCCAGGGTCTTGATATGAACAAACTTGGTAGAGATCCACTAATTTATGCAACATACCAAATATGAAAGCTTTCTGCCTTCTGGTTTCAGAGAAGAAGATTTTTGAAGATTTTCATTTTTTTACCCTTTGTGCTCAGAAGAGCTAAAAGGGATGCGCCCGGGCAAAGCCCAAATATGACCCCAGGGTCTTAATATGAACATATTTGGTAGAAGCCCACTAGTTGATGCTACATACCAAATATGAAAGCTGTCTGCCATCTGGTTTCAGAGAAGAAAATATTTTATGTTTTTCGCTCCTTGATTCTATGTAAAAAGGGTTGGGCCTGGATAGAGCCCAAATATGACCCCAGGGTCTTGATATGATCAAAATTAGTAGAGGTCCACCAGATGATGCTACATACCAAATATGAAAGCTGTCAGTCTTCTAGTTTAAGAGAAGAAGATTTTTGAAGATTTTCATATTTTCACCCTTTTTGTTAAGGGTTAAGGGAAAGTTAAGGGTGGATTTCATTTATTTGAACAACTTTGGTAGAGCTTGACCCAAGGAAGATCCCTGCCAAGTTTCAACAAGATTGGCCCACTGGTTTAGGAGGAGAAGATGTTTAAAGAAATTGTGGAAGACGGATGACAGAAAATCTATGATCACAATAGTTCACCTTGAGCACTTCGTGCTCAGGTGAGCTAAAAAGAGGTTATAAGATAAATATAATACATACATGGTGTATTGTATGAAAAAATATCTAACTCAGTTGTGAGAATTGATAATTATCTCGGCAGAGCCTCGACAATTTTCAATTCTCCCAACCTCATCAGATATTTTTTTTCATATACATTGTAATACATTAAGTACGTATTATATATATAAAGACTGCTGATTGCTTAATCATTGTTTCTCCTTTTCCCATCAGCTGTTCTGATTGATGTTGTCAAACTCGTCTTTTATTCCCTGTATCGACACTCCTCCTTACTCGGCCTTTTTTCCTACTGTCAGTTTCAATCATTTGACTTTTTCATATGCGATTAATGAGTGCACTGGGGCATACAAAAATTCATTACTGCACACCACATAATGTCATTTGTATGAAAATGCACATGCGTTCAACAATGTTAGCTTTAACTCAAACTTTTCATGAATATTGAAATAAATGATGTTCAGACATCTACCATATAAGTGTGCCAACCACCCTACTGAGTGTGTCTTTTGTAGCTGTGTTTCTGAACATGAACATGTTCTAAACCTTCACAAATTTATCAATCAGTTATAAATTAATGTGAGTTGTCAAGCTAGGAGTTTTACTTTAATCGGAAATGGGTTTCTGAATAGATTGTAATTGAAAAAGTTCACAAATTTCTGGGACAACCCTCGTTTTGTCAATTAACAAAGGACAATAACTCACAAAATATGATTAGTAGAGTTATGGTTCTTATGCACTGCACTTCTCCCTTAAAACCACCTGAGAAGTTTCCTAATTCTAGCTTGCGCACTTTTTGAGATATGCTCCGGACAATAATATGGTCTACAGATGGACCAATGACGGACCAATTGAGAAGTGCAAAGTATCATACTCTCTCTTCCTTGAAGGGGGGGAGGGGATAATGCTGTTGCAAAATGACATCTAAAAAGAAAATTTGTCTTACAATTTTCTCATTGCATCTAAGTCCAGCATTAATGAAATAGAATTTTTATTTTGGTTTATGTCTAAGACCAATAATCCTTTCATTTCATGTCATGAAGCTATATGTTCATTTGCAAAAATATAGGCTATGTAGGCTACAAAAGCTTTTGATGTTCACCCAATGAAAACTAAATAAACTGAAACAAACAATTATCCTTTGTATAAAGCCAGTCTTACCTGTATATTTCTTTTTATACTGGTATGTAATATCAGGATCAGAAGTGAAAAAGTTGTAAGTTTTAGCTGTCATAGCAACTGCAGCTGCAAAGAATAAAAAGTCATAATCAAACAAGAGGGCCACAGTGACCCCAAAAGGGCCATAGTGGCCCAAAATCACTCACCCGAATGAACAGTCTACAATTGTTTAATGTATGTGTAGACAAGAGGGCCAGAATGGCCCCGCCCTAAACTGCTCAGCTGAATTTTATTGGTCCAGTGGTCACCAAGGAACTTTCTGGTTAAGTTTCATTGAAATCAGCCCAGTGGTTTTAGAGGAGATGTTGTTCAGAGATTTCGGGCCAAAACAAGCCCCACCTTGCAACACCCATATTTATGGGCCAATCAAAATTTTGCCACCTATTTTTGAAAAGGGTCACTTAAAGAGCATTCTGGTAAAGTTTCATTGAAATAGGCCAAGTGTCCCCACCCTGCCACACCCATATTTAAGGGCCAATCAAAATTTGGCAAACAATTTTTGAAAAGGGTCACGCGATGCCCTGCCACGCCCATATTTGTGAGCCAAACAGAATGGTTCAGGAAAAGAAGTTTTTAAGATTTTTGACAACGGATGACGGACGACGGATGACTCAGGATCACCCTAAAAGCTCCCCTTGAGCATGTTGTGCTCAGGTGAGCTAAAAAAGGATAATGAATGAATATCACCAAGCTAAACAATGTTATTGCCTCTATACAACTAGAGAATCCTTTTTGCCAATTTTCAGGTTGACTTGGAAAAATATGTGCCCTCTAGAGTGCTTACAAGGTTTTGTCTATGATTTGACTCCATGACCTAGTTTTTGACCCCAGTTGACAGAAATTCGAACTCGTCATTCTGACTAATTTTCAGGTTTGATCAGGCAAAATATGTGGCCTCTAGAATGCATCCAATGTAAATGTTGACAACTGATGACAGACATAGCATGACAGACATCTACCTAACCACAATAGCTCTCCTTGAGCACTTTTTTATGTTTTTAGTGTCATAAGCTGAAATAATTCTACAAAGAAAAGTGTAAGATTGATGAATGACATAATTCAAAAATTGTCCTCCACCTGTAAGATATATATTTTTTATCCAATCACAATTTTTGTTCAGCCTGATAATGGTCACCAAAGGAACATTCCAGTGAAATTTGATTGAGATCAATCACTTAGATTCTGAGAAATTGATGTTCAAAGTTTCTAGTACATAACATTAAACAAATTAAAAGAAAAAACCACCTCCCATTAAATACATTTTTTTCGACTGATCAAAATAATATTTTGCAATCTGATAATGGGTCACAAAAGGATCTTTCAAGTGCAATTTGGTTGATATCCTTCATTTAGGTTTTAAGAAAATGATTTTCAAAGTTTCCCCTATTTAATATATAAAAGAAACGACCTGCGCCCATAAAATATTTTTCCTCTGACCAAAATTATATTTTGTAGATTGATAATGGGTCATTAAAGGATCATTCAAGTGAAATTCGGTTGATATCCAATAGTTAGATTCTGAGAAAGTGGTTTTGACCTGTGCCCATAAAAGACAAATTATTCATTTGATCACAAAAAATTTTGTAGACTGATAAAGGGTCAATCAATGATCATTCTGGTGCAATTTGGTTGATACCCATTCCTGAGATTCTGAGAAAAGCAATGCCCATTTAATTCTAACTTTGATAGAGTGTCACCATAGGATCATTCCTGTGAAGTTTGGTTGAATTTCTTCTAGATGTTACTGAGAAGATTTTTAAAGAAAAAGTTTACGACCTGACCCTCGGATGCACTGATGCACAGACGGACAAACAACGGGCATAGCGCCATGACAATTGCCCCAGTGGCCCTTCAGCCTGAAGAGTTAAAAAATAAAGAGGGAGAGAGAAAAACACTTACAGATACCAAGTATGGTCATGTAGATCAAAACTACTGGATTATGTTTGGCAAAGTTTTTCAAGTACCCAACTGTAAAAGAAGAAAAATGAGCCTGTTTGTGACATTTCCAACAATATGACATTTATGTTAGGTGCAGACATTTAGGAGTACACGAAGTCACATAGAGTGATTACAGGCCTGCTGTGTTACCTATAGATACTTAGAGACCTATTTAAATCTACAAATTACATAGAAAGGACTCTGGCCAGACTGCATGTGCAGATACACCAACTGGCCTGAGTCTTTCCCTAAAGCATTTTTGAAAATGTTGGAAATGCCATGCACTGGTTAAAATGTCATTATTACTGATTATACATTTGTGATGAACTGAGAGCCGAGATAGTCATGATCCATTTTTGTGAAAATGATCCTCAAACCTAAAATGGTTGGCTGTCTTAATCGAAAATCATAATGGTTGACTCTGTCTTAATGGACAATCATATGCCATTTATTTTAAGGCAGGTCTTTCTTATTTGCATATCTACAGCAACTTACCTCCCTTTAAACTTTAACACATTGACAATTTCATGAGGTCAATTTTAGAGATCAAAGATAAATTTCTACAAGAGCATGTACACTTTATAGGCATGGACGCTCATTCAGTACTAACTTCAGATTACTAACAACTGGCAGAAGATTTAGGTTTAAATCTAATTAACATTGATTTGGATTCTTAAAACTTAACCCGTCATGCTGAATAAATTTTGGCTAAAAATTTGCATCAAGTCAAAGAGCAAAAAGCACTGAAAGTTTCAACTGTAGGTCAATTTTTATTTGAAAAACTAAATCTATATTGACAATTTTGGTTTGAAAGTGAGAAACAGGTGGTATAGACTAACCTCAGACTGCACATTATGTGAAGGCTGATGTTTGTCTATAGCTCCTGCCAAAGTAGGAATATTCCGGGTTCAGCATGACAAGGGTTAAGACTCATCTCTCTTCATTCTGCTTCCCAGACATGAACCAGTTCTCATGCAAAATGTGTGGACAAAGGAAAGAGCCAAGCTCAATAGAAACTCCTGGAAATTGAACTCTGGACCTTTTGGTCAAGAAGCTGACACTGTACCTCCAAAACACTGAATCCACAGTTGAAGAAGATAACTTATAAATGTTAGAATTAATAAGAGGCCCAAAAGGGCCATGGACACTCTTCTGACACCTTTTGAAAGTCTATGACATGATAGGTCTGCTTAAAATATAATCACAATGTCATTTCATTAGAAAATATTTAAGGACAGGCTGTCTCTCCTGTTCCACAATGGTCTTCTAAAGAAGTTTTTTTCTCAAAACACTACAGGAATCAAGCAAATATTTTCTAAAACAATTTTTTAGGAGAAAAGATCTACAGTTTTGGCAAGTGTTGCAAAGGACACTGCTCTGTGCATTTCATTTTGTAATCTCATATGACCCTTGGAGTTCATCATACTCCTTATTTGCTAATGGAAGGAGTCCCAACAGGTAAACAGGGAGGCTCAACCCTTAGTGTCATGAAAGATAAAGTACCAACCAAGCTTACTTCCAACAGATCTAACCAACCCGGGATAAATAGTAAGGTGTGCACCTGTCAAGGAGAAAGAACAAGATGTGTTTGTGAAACACGAATGCCCCCCTAATGGCATTTTTTTTCAAAGTTTGACCTTGACAGATGACCTTGTCACATGACCTTGACTTTGGTACCAGCGTATGTGGATCATTGAGATCTATCATCATGCCAAATATTAGCTTTGTATCTTGAATAGGCTTGAAGATATTGGCAAGGTTAAGTTTTCGGGTTAAGTTTTCGGACAGATGGACCGACGGACAGACGGACGGATGGACGGACAGACAGACAGACCGACAGACGGACATGAGTAAAACAATATGCCCCCGAGCTCTCGATGGGGGCATAAAAAAGCCTATAAACAAGCCAAGTGTAACAGCAATGCTGACAATACTGCAAAATACAGGAAACTACAGAAAGACTCTCAGCATGCTTGCAAATCCGCCTACAACACATATGTGAAAGATCTTGTCAGTGGTGACAAAAACCCCAGGAAGCTTTACTCCTTCATCAACAGAAAGAAACAAGAAAGTTCTGGTTTTCGAATCCTCAATGAGAATGGAGTTGGGCATAGTGATCCCAAAAGGAAGGCAGAGATCCTAAACAGACAATTCACTGATGTCTTCATAGAAGAGGATTATCAAACATTCCGTCTATGGGTACAGACAAATATCCAACAATAGACAATTTTTGATGTCACCATAGAGGGTGTTAAGAGGCTACTTCTGAAGCTGAACCCCCATAAAGCCTAAGGTTCAGACGGCCTGTCACCAAGATTTCTCAGAGACTTTGCCAATGTGATCTTGCCAGCCCTGACCCTTCTGTTCCAAGCATCCCTAGCCCAAGGTAAAGTCCCAGATGACTGGAAACACGCTCTTGTCAGCCCCATATTTAAGAAGGGAGATAGGACTTCACCTGCAAACTACAGACCAAATCTCTTACATCCAATTGCTGCAAACTGCTTCAGCCACAGCCAAGTTATGAAGCACCTCCATGAGCATAAGATCCTCACTGACAGTCAACACAGCTTTAGAAAGAGACGGTCTTGTGAAAGTAAGCTGATCCTTACCATCCAAGACATCACCTCCAGTAAGGATGATGGCAACCAGATAGATGCTGTGCTCCTGGACTTCAGCAAATCCTTCAACAAGGTATCCCATAAACAACTCTCTGTTAAACTGGACCATTATTGCATACGGAGCATCCCCCTCTCATGGACAGATAGCTTCCTTAGAAGCCTCAGCCAAGAAATTGTTGTCGAAGGCCACACATCCGATTCCATCCCTGTCACATCTGGCATCCACCAGGGCTCTGTCCTCTGCCTTCTACCATTCCTACTTTATATCAATGACATGCCAGGAAGAGAAGCCTCCACGACTCGCCTTTTTACTATTGACAGCTCACTCCAAAGAAAGATCCGCAAGATACAGGATACAGACATCCAGCAAGTAGACCTTACCAAACTAGAAAAATGGGAAAGAGACTTGACAGATGCAGTTTAATCCATCAAAATGTGAGACCATCCACTTTTCCAGGAAGCGCAATCCCATCAAGTGAACATACTTGTTGGCCACCAGCTTAAAAACGTTACAGATGGAAAATACCTTTGGGTCGCCTTACATGAGAAGCTTCTCTGGAACAAGCATGTAGACAATATAACAAAGAAAACCAACAACTCTCGCATTTCTGAGAAGGAATATCTCAAGCTTCCCTGGGATGTAAAGGCCCAATGCTACAAGACACTGGTACGCTGCACCTGTCTGGGACGAGTCCAACATTGCCAAGCTTTAGGCAGTACAGAGAAGAGCAGTCAGGTTCGTGAAAGGGGATAACAGGACAACTAGCAGCAGGGTGCCGGTACCCCACTTAAGTACTACAGTACGTAATTCACGTAGAAATTCATCAATTCATGTACATGTCTATGGGCTAGACATACAAGCACGTAAAGAATAATTGATTAAGGTAGAAAAATAATGACCATAACGTGAATGTTTTGAATGAAAGAGTACCTGGTTTGCAAGCCTGATTATTAGTTGTAAATCCAATCATTAATTGGTCAGTCATTTATTGTAACCATTGAAGAAGCTGTGTGGCTTATCAATCAACAGGTAATTCTGAAGTCGTAAACATTTGCAGCCATGAAACTCGAATTAATCATGTCTGTGTATATCAAAAGAATCAGTGATTCAACTGATTCCTGTTATTTATATAAATATTAAATATTTCAATTAAAAACTACTTAGTTTAAATTTTAAGAAACTGATTTCTTCAATTTTATAAATTAACTTGCAAAATTAAGAGGGGCTTACAATTGGGTGGGTATAAAACGCAGACAAAATAGAATATATAGTAACGCATACAATATAGAATAAAGAGGGACTGCAGACAGGGGTATAAAACGCAGACAACATAGGTAAAGAGGCAGTATGCTGTTACGCAGACGATATGAAACAAAGAGCTTAAATTTCGAAGCCTTTTTTAACACTTTATTCGTTTGTGTTTTTATTATAAAAGCTCATTTATATTCATGAGAATTACAATTTTTGCTTCCCTTTAAGAAATAGTTATTTCAGAAATAATAATAATTATAATTTATTATATAATTATCAGTTGTGTATTTAGTTCAAAAAGCTTTTTTAATTCATGAGAGTTGAGATTTTTGCTAGACGGTTTTACTAAGAATTCTTTGGTTATAAAAAAATATAAGTATTTATCATGACTACGCATAATTATAATGTGATGCATGCATGTTTTTTTATGCGATGAAGATTGCTAGTAAGTGATATGAGATTCGAAATAGGGCTATCGAACGTTTCTGAATAAATAATCAAAGCAAAACAAAACAAAACAAAACAAAACAAAACAAAAAAAAAAAACGAATTGCGGACAAAAATCTTCCTCATCCGAGATAAAACACTAATATTATTATGTTTATTGAAATCATTTACATTTTGTTCGTAAACTTTCAAATGAATCTATAAATGTAGTGGTCCGTGGTTTGTGTGTACATATTGTAATAACTTCTCTTAGACGAGCGATATTTTGACATAGAAATGGTATCTTTGAGAAAATGGCTGTAACAAATTTTTAAAGCGAGGTTTCAGAGCGAAAATTAAAGAGAATACTCTTTTTTTTTTTTTCAAAAAAAAAAAAAGAAAAAAAAAAAAAGAAAAAAAGTAATGATCAATGTCACAACGAGAATCAGAGAATATGCTCATTCCAATTATTTATTTACATGTTTTTACTCTTTGACCATTTTACTATGTTGCGAAAATTGCATTTTTCGATCATTATGCAAAGTAAGTGGGTAAGGATGTGAAACTTAAAATTTTGCCCGTGAGTACATGTACAAACAAATATTTAGTCATTTTGTGTTTTAACATTTCTGTAATCCTATGTAAAAGGTGCTGTGTGAAAGGTTTTTTTTTACCAAGATCAACATTTTAAAACTTAACATATGTTAGCCAAGTTGATTTAACTATTCTGTATCTTATACATGTATAAGGGTTCTACAATTCACTTTGTTAATTGACCACTGAGTGTAATAACGTACATTTATTGAAATTGTAGTAATATCATATTTCTGTTGAATAATTTCTCTTTTACATAGTTTTATGCAGAGAACATGTTCGGTCATCCGAATCTAAAATCCTAAAGTCAATAAAATCGGATAGTTTGCTAATCATTGATCGCTCATAGTTAAATGCTACTGACAATTAACAAGGTAATCTAGACAGGTGACAAAACGTATTATATCAATACTGTAATGTATTAACCATGCTCCCTAAATTCCGATTATCAGTTTGACGCGTGTCCAGCCGGTTATTTAACATCTTACTGGAAATAACTCCAAAACGCTTTTAGATGATAGCTTCCCAAAACACTGCAGCGACATGAAAAAATGATAATAAACGTAGTACATGTATATACGTTTTCTATAGATGAACAAGTTTCAGAGAGTGATCACCTGAGTTCATAAATTTGATTTATGGTCACTTTCTTAAACATATCCGTCTCTGAATCAATATTTGTCTGCAATTGCATATCAAGTGCAAAAAAGATATTATCCTGAACACAGTGACTTACTTCCTAACTGATGTAAAATAGAATTGGATTAAACAGATTTACAACTTTATATATTTGATAGTGTAACATTTCAAGTTATAGTTACGAGCTTTAGGAATAGCACCAACGGTATAAATAAATTAAAAAAAAATGAAAGCATTATTCATGTGCATACATGTACAAAGGATCTCCTCATTTATAAAATCATGTAAAAATTTGGTGACAAAATGTCAAAAAGTTGAAAAGCGATATATAATTTGAGTATTATCTTGGAGAAATTAGTTTTTTTTAGTTTTTTTTATTTTCACTGTAATTCATTATTTTGTTTTGATTATATATTCAGACACGCTCTCTAGCCCTATTTAAAATTGCATATCATATAATCGTCGATTGTTACAAAAATCTTAAATTTTCATCCATCAAATTATATTGTTTTAAACAAATTGATAATGAATACAAGCATTCTTTTTTATAACCAAAGCAATGAAAGCATGTGATGTAAAACTTAATCTTTGACTTACCGTTTCTTAAAGCCCCGCGGAAGCTAAAATCGTAATTCTCATGAATATAAATAAGCTTTTAAAATAAAAACACAAACGAATTAAGTGTTAAAAAAGGCTTCGAAATTTAAGCTTTTTGTTTTATATCGTCTGCGTAACAGCATACTGCCTCTTTACCCTTTGTTGTCTGCGTTTTATACCCCTGTCTGCAATCCCTCTTTATTCTATATCGTATGCGTTACTATATATTCTATACTGTCTGCGTTTTATACCCACCCCTTACAATTGCCTCTAAAATAGTTGTTAACAGCAAATTATATATACATACATGTAGCAGGTGCATTTACTTAAAGTAATTTATTAGTATTATGGCTATTCCATCTTTGAACTCAGATTAGATGCTTTTTACTGCAAAACAGTTTTAGATCCTTTGGCCTTATTTCAGTTTTACTCTAACTAGTAATATATAGAGTAACTTTTATAAGATAAATATATGTAAACTCTAAAAGTAAGGGTTTGCTGTACCCCTAGATTTTTCTTTGTACCCTCAATTTAAAATATAGAGGGTACATGTACCCCAAAATGAAAACCCATGCTGTAGCAGTACTAGTCAGATGATTGCCCTTCTAGGCTGGCCTACCCTCCAACAGCGACGTACTGACACCGGAGTATTAATGATGTACAGGGTTGTCTACTACCTGTTAGATATACCAGCAGACCAGTACCTACATCCAGCTACTGTCATCCTACAGCGAGGTAGAAATATGAGCTACCTCATACCATTCTGCCGCAAAGACCTGTATAGGAACACCTTCTTCCCAGTAGCCATTCTCCTATGGAACAAGCTCCCACCCCAGACCATTGCATCCAGGACCCTGGAACTGTTCAAGGCTGGCCTGTCATCTAGACACTAATGTACAGTTTTTTGTACTGTTTTTATCCGTTTTTAACTGTACTTTGTTTTTGCCTCACGCCGACCTTGTACAGTTTCACACTGCGTTGATGCTCCAGAGGAGCACTGCACTTTTTTGGAAGAAGAAGAAGTGTCAAACCCGGCTTTAAAAACAATTCAACCTTGGAATTAGCAGGAGTTTGTTAATAAAAGAAAACTTACAGATTAACTAGATCAAGATTGGTGAACAATTCGATGAAATATCAATCCACGGTATTGTATAGTTTTTGAAATTTCTGCTGATAAGTTTATATGTCATCTGAAACTTGTAAATCAACAAATGTGACCTGTCTCACGAAAAGGGACCATCTGGGTAGTGTGTAAAGTGTCAATCCAAGACAGACTGCGCGGGTTCCGCAGGCTGACTTGGATCACTTTTTTGCTCTTTTCTGAATCTAGAGGGATTTATCTATCTTCCAGTGAAAGTGTTTTTAAAATACGACCTCTGTTTGACTAATGCTGGACCCAATCTCTTTTTCAAAAAATCATTTTACAAAGTTCCCAGATGGTCCCTTTTGCAGGTCAGGTCACAAATAAAAAAATGAGGATACAATTCGAGGAAACCAGCTTCAGAACAAGTTGAGATTCCATACAGAAATCTTTAATTTCATCAAAGAGAAGCTGGATTTTTTAATGTACGGCAGTGAAAAAAGGGATTTTAATTCGTGGATTTGTCAGCAGAAAATATATAAGCGTCCGGAATAAGGTTATATCCGATATACGTGAGTTATGTGACCTTCAAATTATTTCATGTAAATCTGCTTAAAATGCACCATGTCAAAAATCGCTCTCAAAAACATATTAAGATACCTCCATCTTCAAATCCTTGTGTTAAAAAGAATGGCTTTGTGTAAGGTGCGCCAGGGATCAGCTTTCGAAAATATTTCGGCATTTTTGACAGGTAAAGTTGAAGTTATCCCCCTTTGATCTATCTTATAATAGACTGGATTTTTCCTGTAGTCTAGTAAACTGGTAGCCTTTCGTCTGAGGGACTCTTTCTAGTATCGATAGATCAAGGGTCAGTAAACCATTCAGTAGCCGAGAAGCTTATCAATCAATCGATCGATCAATCGGTGGGTCGGTGGGTCGGTGGGTCGGTGGGTCGGTGGGTCGGTCGGTCGGTCGGTCGGTCGGTCGGTCGGTCGGTCGGTCTGTCAGTCAGTCAGCCAGCCAGCCAGCCAGCCAGCCAGCCAGCCAGCCAGCCAGCCAGCCAACCAACCAACCAACCAACCAACCAACCAACCAACCAAACAAACAAACAAACAAACAAACAAACAATCAATCAATCAATCAATCAATCAATCAATCAATATCAGTTCATTAAAATAGAATAGTGCTGCAGTCACGCATTGGTGTTGTTTATTATAAATCGGCACTATAGGAAATTAGAACATGGTGTCAGAAGTAAAATCGTCTCTTTAGTACCATTACATGGTCGGAAAAGGAGAAATTTTTTAAAATGGAGTTTTATGGAACACAATCCCCTCATATGGAATGGACTTCTTCAAATTTACCTGATGCATGTGAAAAATTCGAGAGACATGTACAGTTAATGTTCTCAGGACCACTTAAAGAAAAGACGGAATCGGAGAATGTTTCTTATCTTTTATTGTGGACTGGGGATCGAGGGAGAGATATTCACTCGACGTGAAAAGACATTTCTGAGGAAGACGCAAAGAAATTCAACACATATTACACTCGCTTCCGTGCTTATGTACAGCCCAAGCTTAATCCAATTTTTTGCGAGATACAAGTTCTCAAATCAAACACAGGACGGCGAGTCAATAGACGCTTTTGTAACCAGACAGCGAATATGTGCCCGTGATTTTGATTTCACAGATTCGGACGATATGATCCGGGAAAGAATTGTTTTTGGGACTTGCAGGTCAGGGAAAAACTTATTGATGAGGGCGCGTCTTTAACGCTTGATAAGGCAATTCAAATTGCCCAGAACATGGAATATTCCAAACAACAGATGGACTTAATCACTGGGCCGCCACTAGATCGGGAGATACATCGGGTAAATCAAAAGGAACGATCAGGCCGTGACGGGGAAAGACAACAGGGCCAAGACGTAGCGATGATTAGAAAATGCCAAAAGTGTGGGAAAAGGCATAACAAACTAAAACTTTGCCCTGCCAAAGGCAAAAAGTGCTTTAAATTTGACAAAAATAAACCATTTCTTCAGAAATGTGTAAAACGGTCGTTAACAATGTGAGATTGGATTTCAGTATTTGCACGGTAAAGAATTTTGATTTTACTTCTCGGTCTGATAGCGCCAGGGTAACCATTCATGAAGGAAAGTCGCCAGTCCCATTAAGGCTTAAGGTAGATACTGGTTCGCAGTGTAACTTGATACCGAAAGATTTATTTAAGAAGCTGAGGAATAAAGTACCCATACACCGATCTGATCATAAATTGACCTCATACGCAAATAATCAAATTCCTGTACACGGAAAAGTAAACTTAATTTGCAAATATGGGGGAAAGCCAGTGCACGCGGACTTTTATGTAGTAGGTAAAAGATGTACCGCTTTACTGAGTTTACAAACTTCAATTGACTTGGGATTGATAAAATTGACGTTCGCAGTTGACAAACAGCCACTGACTTTAGACAAACAGATTGTATTAAAGAATACGGCGACTTGTTTCAGGGCATTGTTTTATTTCCTGGGACATGTTTCTTGCATTTAAAACCAAATTCAGTCCCTGTAGTTTGCCCGCGACGACGCGTACCCGTTGCATTAAAGGACAAATGCGAAGTATCCCAGTGTATTGGACGCAACAAAGGGATGTTGGTCTATCAAGTTGACTGAAGAGTCATCGTATCTTACGACATTTAACAGCCCTTTCGATCGTTATAGGTACCTACGACTATCGATGGGAATAAAAGTTCACAAGATATTTTTTCTCAGAAGATTTACGATTTTTTTTGAAGATTTACTTGGTGTGACGTCTATAATTGACGACATTTTGGTATTTGGTCAAACGCAGGAGGAGCATGACAGACACCAACGGGGTGTTTTGCAAAGAACCCTCGAAAAGGGTATTCGGTTCAATCCAGATAAGTGTGTCATTGGCTCTCAAGAAGTCAAATATTTCGGACACATTATGACGTCAGATGGGATGAAGCCTGACCCTGAAAAAAGGCTATAGTGGGAATGAAAGCACCAGAAAATAGCTCTGAATTGGAAACACTATTGGGAATGATCACTTACTTGTCAAAATTTGACTCACATTTGGCAGACAAATGAAGTCCTATGAGGGATTTGATGAAAAACGATGTCGTTTTTATTTGAGATAGTGTGCCAGACGAGCATTCGAAAAGGTCAAAAAGGCAATCACAGAAGCCCCTGTATTAGCTTATTATGATCTCAATAAACCCATAACATTACAGGTTGTTTCAAGCGCAAAGGGCATAGTTGCTACCTGTTTGCAGGAAGACCGACCTATTAATTTTGCTTCAAAGACTCTGACACCCACTGAGCAATGTTATGCCCAAATTGAAAAAGAAATGCTAGCTATACTGTTTGGTCTCACTCGATTAAAACAGTATTGTTATGGGTCCACGACACACGAAAATAGAGACCGATCATAAACCGCTGGTGTCAATTATGAAAAAGAAAACCCAAAAAAACTTTATAATGCTCCGCCGCGACTTCAGAGAATGTTGCTTCAAATTCAAAATTTTGGATTTAGAGTTAGTTCATTCTAGTGGAAAGAATGTTCCGATAGCAGATACCCTGTCAAGAAACTATGTTGGTGACACATGTGCGGAATTATCCAAGGGACTGGACGTACATGTATATTCACAAGGTAATTGAATGTTTGTCCATAAGTGACAATAAATTACAAGAAGTTAGGTTAGCTGGGGAGAAGGATAGTCAGTTTCAAACTCTGAAAAGGGTTATAGTGAAGGGCCGTGACCAGAAAGTAGACAAGATTGCCCTGAATCAATTCTCGAATTTCGGAACCGCAGAGATGAATTATCTGTTGGTGTGGTGTCCGTGGTCTAGAGGTAGAGCGTCGGCCTCTTGACCCAAAGGTCCTGAGTTCGATTCCCGGGAGAGATTTTCCATCTTGGTTCTGTCGTTGGCCCACACAATCGGCGCGAGTACTGGTGAATTTTCCAGGAAGCATAATCGAGAGGGATTAATCTAAGTTGTAAGAACTTGTTTCCCAGTCGATGTAAAATAACAAGGTTTTAAAAACCAATAATCTGTTGGTGATAATCTTATTTTTCGTGGTCAAAGAATAATGATACCAAATCCATTGAGACAGCAAATGATTGAGGCTGTACACTTAGGACATATCAGTCAGGAGAAACTTGGCTTATCTGGCAATATTTTCCTACTATTGCCACACAACTGGAAGCCTCATTAATATATATTATCAACTATGTGATAATCATACCCACTGATTATTTTATTCCCCTTTCTTGCGGTCAAAATTATCAGGAAACAATTACCAAATTTTATGTAATACCATTTGTACGTTATCACATATTATGATTTAGGCGGATCTGTGTTTCAATTT
Source organism: Fragum whitleyi (assembly GCA_948146395.1). Classification (NCBI taxonomy): domain Eukaryota; kingdom Metazoa; phylum Mollusca; class Bivalvia; order Cardiida; family Cardiidae; genus Fragum; species Fragum whitleyi. The sequence continues at coordinate 5,214,803 of OX411545.1, read as the reverse complement.
ATACTGACTTTATCTGCTTAGTATGATTTAGAGAACTTATGGGCATCTATTACAAAGTGTCAAAAGGAGCGGATGGTAAGCATCCAATACAAGAAGATTTTTTTTTAAAATACATCTGTTTCCAACCCTTAGTTTTAGATATGTGACCAGTCAAGCGAAATTGGACCATCTGGTTAACCTGTAAAGTGTTGGCCCTAGTCTGACTGTGGGAGCTGTGCAGGCTGACTAGCATCGAAACTTTTTTCGCATTTTTTTGATTTTATGAATCTATAATGATCATTCTTTTTGTGAAAAATCTGATAAAATGTGGTATCGGGTTGACCTCTGATGGAACAGATCTCTTTCTAGAATATTTATTTTTCGGAATTCCTAGATGGTCCTTTTTAGTTTAATGGGTCACATATTTATAAATACGTTCAAATTGGCATCAAGGATAACCTACAATTGTGTTCAAGAATACAAGACAAAAAAACAGCCTTATTTTAGTTGTGTTCATCGAGATTTGTAGATTTTGTTTCAATGAAAAATCGGCTTCACACCTCCAGAAACATGATTTTGAGTAAACAGATATGCTGTAAGCTTTTGCATAAATAGTCCGAAAGGAAATCTTCTTCTGATCAAATTATAACATTTTTGCTTAATGTAATTAGAAAGTTAAATTAATATTTTTTGATTCAATTTGTCATTTAACTTAAAGCCCATTCATGCTTATCAGTTAAATATCTCCATGATTTAAGAATCCGCATTACTTGTTCTCTAACGTTTTTAGATTGCTACATGAACATGTGACTAAAGAAATAGTCTGAATGAGAAAAAAAAATCTGAATTAAATTTTAACTTAAGCTAGCAATCATTGTGAAGATGCGCTGAAACATCTGCAAAATGAAATAAAGTTAGAAAATACAAACACCGGACAATAGCCAGGTAGTTGACAACTGGTTGTCTATCTTTTGGTGATAATCATTTTATTTTATTCATTAATCTATAACTCACCTGAGCACAAAGTGATCAAGGTGAGCTATTGAAGTTGTTAAAAGAATTTAATTTCATCAAAAACTGGTTTCCATGGTAATGGGAATACTGAAAATTGGTCGAAAATTGACTAAAATCTTAGAAGTTCTTCTCCTCCTAAAACACAAGGCCAATCGAGCTGAAACTTGCCATGCATGTTCCTTGGGTAAAGCTCTTCAAAAATTGTTTAAAAAAATTCAATTTTATGAAAAAATTCTGGTTTTCATGGTAAAGTAAATACTGAAAATAGGACAAAAATTGACGAAAATCTTTGCAAAAAATCTTCTTCTCCTTAACCCCTAGGTCAATCAAGCTGAAAGTAAGCATGAATGATCCTTTGGTGAAGCTCTACCAAAGCTGTTGAAAAAATTAATTTCATCAAAAACTCTGGTTTCCATCGTAACAGAATGACAGACAATTTCCGAAAATATTAGAATAAATTCTTCTCCTCATAAATTACTGGGCCAATCAAGCTGAAACTCTTCAAAAAATGTTAAAAGAATTTAATTCCATGGTAACAGAAAGGCCAGAAATTGCCGAAAATCTGAGAAAAAAATTTTTCTTCTTAACCACCTGGCCAATTAAGCTGAGACTTGGTAAGAATGTTCCTTTATAAAGCTCTTCCAAAGTTGTAAAATGAATTTTATTCAATCAAAATCTCAAGTGTCCATGGTTTTTGAAATGTAAAAAAATTGCCAAAATTCTTAGAAAAAATTCATCTGCTCCTGGACCAGAGGTTATAAACTTTTCTCAAGCTCAATTCAAAATTTTCTCAAATTTCAATTTGAGATTAAAGCCGTAATTCTATTCAATACTCATTCTAATGTATAAACATAAAAGATAGTATTAATAAATTGTTATAAATAATTACTTATTAATATCATCTTTTATTTGCATGCACTCCTTTTAAAGTTTAAAATTTGAGAAAATTCTCAGTTGAGCCTGAGAAAAGTTTTATAATCTTGGGCCCTGACCCATTGGGTCAATTAAACTTGAACTTGGCGAGAATAATCATTTGGTGTAGGTCCACTAAAGTTGTTAAAAGAACTGATTTCCATCAATAAATCTGATTGCCATTGTAACAGAAAGGTTGAAAATTTAAGAAAATTTAAAAATAAAATCAAATTGCAGTAGGACGAGATTAGTCTGACTTTTTTCAAAACCATCATAAATGTACATCAAACAATCTAGGGTATTTATCACATGGCTGATAAGTTATGACTTGACTTACTCAGGTGAGCCGTATGGGACCATCATGGTCCTCTTGTTGTTACAAACGAACTGTCCCCAACCGAAAAATAGCTGAAAGATATCCGCCGTGAGTTGGTGTGGAACCCACGTGAATAACAATATTCAATAAATAGTTTACAAGTCCAATGCGCTAACCACTGAGCCAAAGAAAATCTTCACTGACACAGGTGTCAGACATTGATTTAAACAAACAAAGCAATGCAGGACGTTGGTGAGAGAAGTCTCCAATAACACACTCCCCCTCAAGAGTCAGCATATATTGATGACGATAATCCTATATAGGCAGTAATGTGCTTTCTGAGCTAACCAAGTCGGTACAATGCCGACATAAATGGCTCAATGGCCAATATCAGACGAGCCCCCATGTTATGTACTAACTGTCCCCAACCAAAGCATAGCTGAAAAATATCCGACGTGAGCAGATTTTGAACCCACGAAGACAAGAAATATTCAATAAATGGTTTATAAGTCCAATGCACTAACCACTGAGCCAAAGAGGATCATCCCTGACAGACATTTTATGGAAACCAACGAAGCTAGAAGGACAGTGGTGAGAGTGGTCTTCCATAACATTCATCATTATATTTTATCTACTAAATTTAACTGTAGATATGTTCGAAATTCAATTTCAGTAGTCAGTGAAAAGGTTAAGGAAAAGACAAAGCATTTTTATGAATGTCAAATCTCAAGATTTAATTTGTCAAGCAAAAAAGGACCACCTTGGAATTAGGGCATAGAAATATTGCAGAATGAGATTGCATTTAGTACAGGTCTAATATAGTTGGTACGTAAACTAGTATCTCTGGATGTTTATCAAAAGGTTATTGCATTGTTTTCTGACAAATAGGATTAATTCAATAGAGTATAAAAAATTTACATATCCTCAATGAATCTTATACTGTTCCAGCCAATTATAATTGTTTAATTGAGATAATTGTAATGCAATTTAACATCATACAGTATTCAATTAAAAATATCTGATTTTAAGAAGTTTTGCTTTGGTAAATGGACTTTCACCTAAGGAGAATACTCATTAAATCTTTCACTTTGTTAAATATATTCTCGATGTGATAATTAAATTTTGTAAATACAGCTCTATTCCACTGATATTTTAAGTGTTCATTTTGAAATGCGATTAGATCAAATATCACCAGATGTATTTATTATTTATTAAAGGTAAAATGACCATGATATCTACTATATCTTTTAAAATGATTTTGGTGTAATGTAAGGCTAAATATTTTGAAATGAGGCAAAAAAATGTCTCTGTAAATAATATGTAACTCAAAATATATCTGATAAATGAATACTATATCTTTTCATGTTATCTTTCTGAGGACCTTAATAAAGATATTATCAATTAGTAATATTCGGATCACCCAAGCCTCTAATCAGTAGTCAACAGGAGGTTATGCAGGTGTATCACTTCAAAGAGTTAATCGTCATCATTTTATTGCTTTCCAACAGAGGTGTTACTGCTGAGAATTCAGCAGTTTTTGAGCCAAGTTTCCCCTGACTGATATGGGAGTTAACAAAATGCTAAGTAGAGCTAAGGATGTAATGTTTTAGCCGTTGATGACAAAACAAATAACTGATTATGTTCTAAAATGCTCGTTTTGTCTCACTCATAGGGCATCTAACAAAAGAGCCAATAATTTCCCATAAGGTACCCCAAAGACCTGCAGCATATACTGAGCTGCTGATTTAATGACATTTGAGGGAGGAATACTTGATTACTGCTGATACACACAGCAAATATTTTGAGATAGATTTCTTGGATAATACCAAAAGTAGAACGATATTCGGAAGATTATTGCCTTGATGGCGAGATTTAGACAGGTAGACATGTTGAAATCGGATAATGGACCGCAATTTAGTTCAGAAGAATTTCAAAACTTTTCGAATGAAAGGAATTTCAAACACGTAACATCGTCACCAGGTCACAGCCAGTCAAATGGTTTTATAGAGAAAATGGTCTCGGTCGCTAAAAAATATTCTTAAAAAAAGTAAGGAGAGCAAAACTGATCCTTGAATAGCAATATTGGAGTACAGAAATAGCCCATTGGAATTTGGCTATTCAGCTGCGCAACTTTTACTGGGTAGGCTTTTGAAGTCGGTTCTACCAACGACACATTTGCAGCTTAAGCCGACAAGCATTAATCGCGACCTCAGTAGTAAGGAAAATATGCAACGCAAACAAGTCAGTCACAAGGAATATTTTAATAGAAATGCGGCTTCATACATGAGCCGACAGTAGAACCAGTCTAACGGCGGGAGTGCAGTTCCGATTAGCCTTTCGACTTTTCCCGGGGTTTCCTAATTTTACGGAAACACACGATTGTTTACGGGTATTCTCGAATAGCGTCCAATATTGTCGCAAAAGAATGGAAACGCACGACACCACGCCAAAAAGCGACGATTGTAGCAGACCGCAAGATTTAGGTGATTTTCCCAATAAGTTACATTAATTATAGATAACTTAAACGATTATTTAAGTACATTATCAACAGTAAATAGACAAGAAAAATCAAATCATTGAATCGTGCAAATCTGAATTTGATGATCCGCCATTTTCTACTAAAATGCACTATCTGTTCTAGTATCCGGATAGTACATATTTTTCGGGTATAATGTAAATTGTTATTTAAATGATCATTATGTGCATTTTTTTTCAATAAGTTCTAGAGGCTGTAATCTTCTCATTGGACCCCCAGTTTTTGTTGATGATTAAAGTAGTAAGTTGACATATTTATGTCTTGAGCATAGGTAGCCAATCCCGGGTGGAGATAGTGTTAAATCCTGGTGTACCATATTTGATTCAAAATTTTTTTTGACATATTTTTTTTTTTCAATATTTCTTTTTTTTTTGTTATTATCAATTTTTTGCATATTCAGGTAGGAGTAAAGATCTTCTAGGATCGTCTTAGAAAAAGAGCAATGTATACTGTCAAGGGGGATAGCTCTAGATGCATTTTGTTCAAATTATGCCCCTTTTTCGACTTTGATTTTTTCCCACCATCCAGCACTCGACAGCCGAGCTTAGGCACCCGTAGGCGGTGCTCTTGTTATGTCTTACATGTATATATATAATAACATTAGTTATAACAACATTATTACATGTACATGTAAGACATAAAAATCGCTAAAAATGCCCTGTTGTCATTGTTCAAGCTGTAGCTAAGACCTTTAAATTGCCCACTGATGATGCAGGCCTAGTGTGAAGTGTAATATAAACTGGTTCTTTCATAACATTGGTACGATGCTGTCCGGTGATCTTGCGCACTTAAGCAATGCAAACTCAGTGAAAAGGTTAACAAGGGTATTGTGGCTGTTTGGTGTGTTAGAATGTTCTATTTAGAATTCGTTGATGTGAAAGAATAATAGAACTCGAGTTAGAACTGACCAGGATTCCATTGTGTAAACACTTACCACCATGTTTTTTCTCTGCGTACAACTGTCCGGTGAACTTGCGCAGTCAGACAATATGACGTCAGTCTACTAAAGATCTAAGGTATCGTGGCCAGTTAAAGCCATAAATGTAAATAAAATCTTTTAACAAATATAACAATAAATTTTATCAGGTAATAAACTTTTAGGTACAACTTTAAATAAACATATTTACAATGAAAGGGATGTTGTTTATTGTGCACTACAACAAATTGGGCATTTAGAATCAGCCAATTTTTCATTTTCTATTAAAAAGATATGGCATTTATTGGCCTCCGTAGATTTAAAAATCCGGGCGCGCCACCTGAGGAATTTCCATTCATGATTTTGACAATGGCGGGAATTTGAAGTGTTAACATCAGGGCCCTCGGAAACGACAGTTGTGTCGTCTGAGACGACAACTTTTCTCAGCGGACGACAAAAAATCCTATCAAAGGATTCCACCGGACGACAAGTTTTTCTAAGCCACGCGTCCCGACTTATAACCTCTCGGCTGTGTATAACATGTATTTGACTGTTTACGTAAGTTAACTGTCGCGTGAAAAATCGATAATAGCCATATCTGAAGTCCGAGAGACGGGTACGTTAGGCGTGGCGTTAATTGACGCAAACAGCCAATCGTAATCGGTTATTCGTAGACCTTGTAGGCGGAGCTTGACTATCAATGAATGGAATCTAGACTCTGCCCGGCGATGTGTTTTGGCGATTATGCATAAACGAAACATGTGAACCATTAATATATTGACTGAAGCAGTTGATTCCCTAATTATATACCGGTAATTGAATTCGAGCAGGGCCCCAATCCGACGAAGGCAATAGTAATACAACATTATCGACCCGATTTATTCGTAACAAGTAAATGATTAGTCCGTGTCCTTCGAGCTGTCCAGAATCTTTTTTACCTTTTGTAAAATCGGTAATTTTAGTTAAAGCAATTATTAAATTAAATGTTCCGGAAAATTACGAAATGAATTATCACTAGCGGTGAATCTCTGGAATGCCGTGCATGTGCGTAATTCCGTCGGATAACGTATTTCGAATATGGAAAGCTCCGGATCAGCCTACTGATCAGACATGTGTTGAGGAAAAAAAAATGAACACAAATCAAAAGACAGGTGGTTCGGAAAGTTTAATTATTTCAATCTAAAAGAAAAAAAAAAAGAAAAAGAGATAACCAATGCAATTCAAACATACAATCTTTTATAATGAATATCAATTCTGAACTTTTTCCTCTCAACTGACAACATCTGCAAAGAGAATTGTGGCATAGACTTACCTGTATATGTTGAGATTTTTTAAAGTCTAAATAAAAACATGTATAATAACATTTTTTTTACTTCTTTTTAACTTCTTGCAAAAAGAAGATATAACAGTTTCAAAGACTTGCTTCTGTACAAGTCAATGGTTTTAAACTGAACCGGGAAAAGTTTTGTCATCTACTGAGCCCATCTCCAAAAATGAATAAAAAAATGTTAAAAGTATTGGGATAAAAGAAGAAAATGTTTTTTACAAGCAATTCCTTATTTTCAACCAATGTTTTCCTTTAGATAACCATTCTGGTGAATAAAACATTGGATTGTGTAGTAAAGGGTTAATAAATTGTAGTTTCAATATCATAGTTTTGCACGGTAAAAAATCCATCCTCATAATGATGGAATCCAACTTTTTTGTGTGGAATCCAACTTTTTCTGAAGTTGGATTCCTGGAATCCCACTTTCAAAACCCTAGTGAGAGCCCTGAACATGTCGGCTGCTCAGGCCTGTATAAAACGTACAGATATCGAGTTAAATGTGATTTTTGTGACTTGGATTTTTGATAAAAGGGAGTTTTATATATTTTCTTCGTGGTTGGACTTATCCACTCGCTAAAAAAGACAGACGAATTCGAAAAACGAGCGTTCAAGGAAAAGTAGGTCAGTGGGCAGATTTCATGAATATTTAATGAGGATGACGTCACACACAAACAAAAATAACCCCAGGTATTTTTTTCATACAACTTACCTTATAATTATTCTGGAATGAAAATTTTAGAAAAGTTGTCAGTAACTATGAATGTTTACTATCAAACAATCTTCCGGAACAGGAAACAACTGGACTGCGCAAGATTACCGGATGCGCAAGATGACCAGACACGACAGTATTGAAAAATGAAAATAAAATAATACCAACATTTCTGGTACATCGGCCTATTAGACTGTTAAACCTTTAATTTTCCCGAAGTGTTTTCTCCTGACAATGATATGATCCGATTGGCCTTTGTCAAGTCGCACAAAAAAGGGGGAAAAAGCTTTTAATATATCATTGTTACTATCAAAATATTAATCTAATTAAAGTTCAGCTCCCTTTGAATCGGTGATATTAAATCACTGATTGGATTTTATAAAAGATTTTTTTTCCTGTCATTCAATGAAGATAGCCTACAGTTAATGTGTAAGCTATTCTAAGACAATAGTGTTGTAAGTGATATCAATACACCCAATGGATGCAACTTTATGCCATCAGATTTCTCATTTGGCAGCAACAGCTTTGAAAGTCGTATTTTTAATATGAATTTTCTATCTGGACATACGCAAGATAGTTGTTGGGTAATGAAATATTAGGAAGCAAGAACTGACACTAGATTAATCTATGATTTATGTCTGGTAAATGACATTTGGAATGATACACAAACCTTTCGCTGATCTATTTTTAGGACCTTTGATTGTCTTTTACGGGAATATCCTTTATTTATACACATCTCTTCAAAATTCTGATTTTCAAGAACAACCACAGCGTATGATTATCTTCAAAGAGTGGTCGAGTCCTTGAGAGCACTATTTCACTGAAGCTGTACATACTTATGATGTTTTAGTTGCATATATTAAGTAGGTGATGGGAATGACATAATTTTCTTAAGAAAATGAACGGATTCATTAAATCCTTGTCACCATGAGTTCCTTCTTGTCTTACTTTGTTTTGTGTGACAATTTTTTAGGTAAGTCAGAACTTTACAAAAATTTTGTTCTGAAAAGTTAGTGTCCCTTTGCTGGTGTTTATTCTAGAGCGCGCCCTTGCGTCATTCTCACATATTTTTTCTGAATGGCACTAGAATTCCACAGCAGCTGCGCTGAATTGGCGCACATTATCAAATCAAAGATTGTTCTCATTTTCTTCTTAAAACAATAAAATCAGTTCATTTACCAATTGATTTTTTTTTTTTGCCAATTTTCAGAATTTTAACAAATGGCTAAATTGGCTAAAGGCAGGGTAAGCGCTGAATTTACATTTCATTAAATACACACACAGATGCTACATGTAAGTAAGTGAAATCCCTGTTGTAAATGATAAGATTTATGAATGTATTTGAATTAAGTCTATTGAAATTTCCAATAAATCTTGGGCAGAATCTAGATATTCCCAAATTCCTATAAATAGTTTATAATCAAATTACCGTCAGTCTATGTAAGTTAAGTGGGTAGTCAGAATATTTTTACATACCACTTTTTTCATAATTTTGCATTGGCAAGGATCATAAACATGAATAATTTTATTATTGACTCATTTCTTTCAACAAAAAATATTTGAGCCCTTATTTTAGGAAATGGCCCCTAATAAAAACATTGAGGGGGCCTTATGACCCACCCATTTTCATTTCTAGAATGAACAGTGCTTTGTGGCTCAATCCTGAAACATGTTGGTCCACATTATGTGATGGGGGAGTTGGCTGACTAAATTGAAAACCTAGATTAAGTTCGGGTGATTTAAGCAGGGCACTTTGATGTCAATTTTTGCAAGTTGTATTAATGCTATTAGCACTATTTTACTAACTGAAATTTCCTTGGCCATCAGTGCTCTCAAAAGGCGGATGTTGATTTTTTATATGTCCATAATTTCTGAAAAAATAATGTCCAGAAAATCAACCCAGACATTGAAAAAATGTCCAGGATTTCTTGAAAAATTACTTACGGTAAATCATATTTTTTTTCTCTAAATTTCAAGCATGGTATTACAAAAATTCCTAAATTAGACCCTCATTAAAAGCACTGGGTTGTTTATCTCCAAATCTCAATAAAAGTATATCAACAAAAGTTTGGACATTTTCTGTAATTCTCCCTCAATTAGTACCACCTTCTACCAATCAGACTTGTTTCTTCCATTTTTTTTGTCCTTGTCATTTTGCTTGTTCCGGGTTTGATACTAAGGGGAGTCTGTGAGTCTGAGACTCCTTGTTTACCAGTTGGGACCCCTTCCATTTGCATCTGAGGATTTCTGATGGATTCCTTGTCATATAAGAATATTTTGATGAACAGATGCACAGAACAGTGTCCTTTCTTACACATGCCAAAACTGTAGATCATTACACTTAAAAAATTGTTGAAGAAAACATTTGCTTGCATCCTGAAGTGTTTTGAGAAAAAAATCCTCATTGGAAGAACATTGGTGGAAATGAAGAAATTGCTTATACCAAGCTATTTCTTCTTTTCCACAATGTTCTTCCATTATGAAAAGTCAGACACCTTACTTTGAGCTTGGACTCCTTGATATCATATGTTGGGAGTTCAGTTGACTCCTCAATCTCAGGCGTTAGTGTCAACCCCTGTTGATGATTTGGAAATCTCACAAAATCATGCAATTCCTGCCAAAATTCAGCGAAAGAAAAATTTGGTTGCCATATTTGGAAGCTGTAGTATATTTTGAAAACAAACTTGTTATGATCATGGTAAAAGATCAAAGTTTTATAAAAAAACAAGTTTAAAGTCACTTCAGTTGGATAGAAAGATAAATACTGACTCTTTGACACTTCCAATTTATGTAGGTTTTGCAAGGTAGGAAAAAAGGCTAATGTAATTTTCTCAGCTTTTTTTACTACAACATACTAATAAATAAAGTGGCGTCGTAATAAATCACATGATCAACAAATTGTCATAGCCAACAAACTTCAAGAATCTTATAAATTGAAAGAGAAAATGGATGGCTCTGCTCAAAACAGTTGTTACTCCCTATAAAAATATAGGGAGTTACAACTGTTTTGCACTGAGCCATCGATTAATGGTTTTAAAAGAACAATACTAGTTATTTGCTTGTACCTTTGGCATTATTTGCCTTTAAAAAGTAATATAAGTATGAAATTTATCTTCAGATGTTTTCTCAGATCCAAATTTAAAAAAGTTGATAACTGCATCAAGTAGCTTCTAGGACAAAAATTGTAGCCCTTGACCTTCAGTATATCAGTGAGAAGGATTCATTATTGCAGCTGATTAAAGTTGATCTTGTGCCTTATGTTAGATAAATGGAAAAACTGTACAAATTACACATAATGTTATGTATTCTGACTTAAACTCTCATAATGTGAAAATCCATTAAGATTGTAAATTGTAAGGGCTTAATCGTTGAAAAAGAAGAATATGCTTGTTACAAGCAAGTCTTTTAAATATTTGAAATTTAATCAACTAAAAATATTGCCTGTACCTTAAATGAAATTAGATCAGTTTGAAGCCCTTGTTGTCTGTTGATGTGATAAGAAAATATTTTTTTTTATCTTTTTCAGAAGAAAATGATTTGGGTCCGAGTGACGAAGATGAAGATATTCATGTTTGTAGAAAATGCAATCTTATGTTCCATAGCATACAGAAATACCTGGAACACAAAATCAAGCATGATAATTTCAAGGTAAAAATATTGTTTCTGTGGTATGCTGTAAATTATTGCACCAGATTTTATTTGGGCAAATTATTATATTATGATTACTTTTTAGCTCCACTGGCTGAAAGTCACTGGGCTATTGTCATGGCGTTGTGTCCTTCAAGCGTCCGTCAGAGCGTCCGTGCGTCCGGTCGTAAACTTTTTCTTTAAAAATCTTCTCCTCAGAAACTACTGGATGAATTTCAATCAAACTTCACAGGAATGATCCTTTGGTGACCCTCTTTCAAATTTGTTCAAGAAATTTTGATCCAATGGAAAACATGGATTTAAAGCTGCTCTTGCACAGATTGGGAAAATGTGAATTTTAACATTTTTCGTAAAATCAATCGGAATAAACTACCCCATCATGTTGAAGCCTTTAAAATAACAAGATTCAATCTGGTAATGCATCGAAAGAAAGACCGATATACCTGAATTTAGGTTAAATTCATTCTAAAAAATAAAGTGACTACTAACGCTAAAAAAAATATTCTTCAATTTCGAGCCAACTATTTTTGCTTGACATTCGGCATGTTTGTCTTATTCAATCAAAGATTAAGGTTAAAGTATTTGACAGCTAGAAACTTCATATCAATACAGGCAAAAAATGAAAGGTTATTCACGGAAAATAACGATTTTGTAATAAATAGACTAGAAATAAATAGACTGGATACCTTACTGAGCTTGCCACTTCGAAAAAATAAGTTACAAAATTATTGAAATATGTTGTTTCTAGTGCCAATGCTTTGGGCCATTCTTCATAGTCTAAAAATACACACATTTCCAAAACTTAGAACAAGTTTTGTATTTTTTCTATGAAAAACTGTGCAAGAGCAGCTTTAATGGGCGTGGCTAATTTCCAAATATGGTAAAAGGTGAGTTTTCTCAGAATCTAATTGATGGATACCAATTAAATTTTACATGAATGATCCTTGGGTGACCCTTTATCAGTCTAACAAAAATTATTGTGATGGGTTGGAAAATATGCATTTTATGGGCGGAGGTAATTTCTCTATGTTATATAGTGGAAACTTTGAATATCATTTTCTCAGGATCTAATCGTTGGATATCAACCAAATTGCACTGTTATATAATGGATACTTTCAAAATCATTTTCTTAGAATGAAACAGATGGATATCAACCAAATTTCACTGGAATGATCCTTGAGTGACCCTCTATCAGTCTACCAAACATTATTGTGAACTGATGAAAAATATGTATTTTATGGGCTGAGGTCATTTCTCTATGTTATATAGTGGAAACTTTGAAAATCATTTTCTCAGGATCTAATCGTTTGATATCAACCAAATTGCACTGGAATGATCCTTGATAGACCTTTATCAAAAATTATTTTGATTGGGTGAAAAATATGTCCTTTATGGGTGGAGGTAAATTCTCAATATGTTATATAGTGGAAACTTTGAAAATCATTTTCTCAGAATGTAATTGATGGATATCAACCAAATTTCTCTGGAATGATCCTTGAGTGACTCTTTATCAGTCTACCATAAAATATTGTGATCAGATGAAAAAAATGTATTTTAAGGGCGGAGGTAATTTCTCAATATGTTATATAGTGGAAACTTTGAAAATCATTTTCTCAGAATGTAACTGAAACTTTGATAATCATTTTCAACATCAGTAGATTCCAAAATGTCTAAAAATCTAGTCAAAACTTTTATTTGTTTTTACAAGAATTTCAAGCCTGTAGAACAACTCAAGCTATTCATGGCTTTCTAGTTACTAATTTTTGATGGTGACAAAATAACTTGCAAACTGCGCAAATGACTCGGGTCTAAACTCTTTGCACTTGGATCATTTCTGAATATAAAATAATCATTCCATCTTCCTTGAAGATTTTTTAAATGTGACCTCTGAATGGAATACACTGAAGCCAATCTCTTATTAGCTCACCTGAGCACATCGTATTCAAGGTGAGCTTTTGTGATCGATGAATGTCCCTCGTGCGTCGTGTGTCGTCCGGCGTCAACAATTTAAGTGTTTACACTCTAGAGGCCACAAATATCATCCAATCTTCATGAAACTTGGTCAGAATGTAGGCCAGGTCACAAGGATGAACCCTATTGAAAATGGGAAGGATCCATGCAATATCATGGGAAAAGAGCCCTTATTGACAATTTTCTTGTTTACACTCTAGAGGCCGCAAATATGGCCCAATCTTCATGAAACTTGGTCAGAATGTTGGCCAGGTCACAAGGATGCACTCCATTGAAAATGAGAGGGATCCATGCCATATCATGGGAAAAGGGGCCTTACTGACAATTTTCTTGTTAACACTCTAGAGGCCACAAATATGGCCCAATCTTCATGAAACTTGGTCAGAATGTTGGCCAGGTCACAAGAATGAACCCTTCTGAAAATGGGAAGGATTCTTGCTATATCATGGGAAAAGGGACCTTAAGGATAATTTTCTTTTTTAAGCTCTAGAGGAAACAAATATGGTTCAATCTTCATGAAACTTGGTCGGAATGTTGGCCAGGTCACAAGGATGAACTCTATTGAAAATGGGAGGGATCCATGCCATATCATGCGAAAAGGGGCCTTATTGAAAATTTGCCTGATTACACTCTAAGGGCCACAAATATGGCCCAATCTTCATGACACTTGGTCAGAATATTGGCCAGGTCACAAGAATGAACCCTATCAAAATTGGGAAGGATCCATGCCATATCATGGGAAAAGGGGCCTTAAGGATAATTTTCTTTTTTAAGCTCTAGAGGCCGCAAATATGGCCCAATCTTCATGAAACTTGGTCAGAATGTTGGTAAGGCAGGGCGTCAACTTCTGTCCTATATCCTATATTTGTCCTATATTTTGATGGCTGTCCTATATTGTCCTATATTTGAAAGGTGTCCTATATAGTAAGCACTTTTGCTATATTTCCAGGAGATGATATAGTGAAAAAAAAAGATGGTTGTTTATACACTAACTACAGCTCCATGTTTAAGTTATACTGTGTTGAAGTATCTGTAAAATATTGTACTTTATTGAAATGATTGAATTTCTATTTCAAATTTGTTAAGCAGCTGCTGTTAGAACATTAGCTACCATAGATTTCCAATTTCAGTTACTACTTTTTTGGTACCCTGAGCAAGAAGCACTCAGGATGAACACTTTTGACACTCCAATGTCTGATGTCCTTCTTGCAATGTCCATAATTTATTTAGATATCTTCTCCTAAATTGCCATTATTGGTAGGCCAATATCAATGAAACTTGGAAGGAATGTTCCTTGTGTTAGGCTCAACCAAAGTGATTTCAAAAAAGTGTAATCCACCATTAATCCTAGTTGCCATGGAAATTAAAAATGCTATGAAAATCTTAAAAAAAAATCTTCTCTAAAACTAGGAGGCAGACAGCTTTCATATCTGGTGTGTAGCATCATCTAGTGGACCTCTTCCAAGTTTATTTATATCATATGTGGGGTAATTTTTTGGCTCCACCCGGGCACAACCCATATAACATAGAAATGAAGAAAAATTCTTCAAAAATCTTCTCTGAAACTAGAAGGCTTTCGTATTTGGTATGTAGCATCATCTAGTAGACCTCTAGCAAGTGTATTCATACCCCCTCCCCACCCCCCTGTGATCAAATGTGATCTATCCAACATAGATATAAAGAATGAAATTGTCAAATGGTTCTCTAAAACCAGATGGTAGAAAGCTTTCAGATTTGATATTTATTTGCATTATCTATTGGAACTCTAGATGGTATGTATGTTCATATACATGTAAAAGCCCTGTTGTCAATTTTGTTTGTAGCTTCAAGTTGACTTAAACCAAGCTGGTTCATATCATGCTTCTGTGATCATATTTATTTGCTCAGCCTGTGTGTATCCCTTTCTACCTAGAAATTAAGTTTGAAATCGTTCAATTTACCATCTTCCTTGAAAAAATTCTGGATCATTGATATTTGGTACAAATAATATCTTCTCAATCTTATTTATGTGATGTTCCAGGGGTCAAAGAGACTGAGCAGTTTAGGGCAATATCCCTTTCTTTAAGCTCATTCTTTTTAGTTCACCTAAGCACAAAGTGCTAAAGGTGAGCAATTGTGATAACTCACTGTCCCTTGTCTATCCATCATCTCTTCCTCTGTCTGTCTGCCAACCATTTCTTTAAACATCTTTTAATTCTTACACCTTGCCAATCAAGCTAAATTTACCAAAGTTGTTACATTTAACTTCAAGACCCAAATTCCATCAAATGTCTGGATGTCATGGTAACAAACAACCAAAAATGTATTGAATTTTTCTTAAAAAATTCTTCTGCACCTAAACAACTTCTTTAAACATCTTTTTATTCTAAATCGGGGCCAATCAAGCTGAAACTACCAAAGTTTTTACAAGACACAAAATCCATCAAAAACTCTAGTTGCCATGGTATGGTAAGGCTGAAAATTTATAAAAATCTTAGAAAAATTTCTTCTGCTCTTAAACTACTGAGCCAATCAATTTAAAACTTGGCCAGGATATTTCTTGTGTGAAGCTTTTCTAAAGTTGTTAAAAGACTCTAATTCTTTCTAAAACTTTGGGTAGACAGAAATGCTAAAAGAAATGAAAATCTTGGAAAAAATTAATTTCCTCCTTATCAGCTTAACCAATCAAGCTTTAACTCGGCAGGGAAATTTGTTTGGTGAACCTCTTATCAAATTTTTCTAAAGTATTTAATTTCATAACAAAAAAAAAATTTTTCCATGCTAACAGAAAGACTGAAAATTAAGAAAAAAACAACTTTAAAATTCTTCCTTTCAAAGTCCTCTTGTATCTTTGTAGCGATATGCCTATAGTAAATATCTTATTAGTATACTACTATGAACAGGCAATTGAAGGTCTAAAACTGAAAGTTGTGTTGTTATATTAAAATGTTCACATCATTTCATCTTTAAACTTTTCAGTTCTATTAAGAAATAATAATAAAAGGATGGTAAGGGATGTGTATTTGGAATGTGGCAGCCATAAGTATTGTCCTATATATGGCCTATATTTTTACTCTGAAATGTCCTATATTTCTATATAATTTTCAAAATTTTGAGTTGACGCCCTGGTAAGGTCATGAGGATGAACCCTATTGAAAATGGGAAGTAACCATGATATATCACTGGAAAAGGGGCCTTAATGATATTTTTCTTGTTTACCTTCTATAAGCCACAAATAAGGCCCCTTCCTCATGAAAATTGGTCATAATGTTTGTCAGGTCAAAAGGATGAACTGTATTGAAAATGGGAAGGATTCATGTCATATCACAGGAAAAGGGGTTTACTGATTATTTTCTTGTTTACACTCTAGGGGCCACAATTTTGGCCCAAACTTCATGAAAGTTTGTTTTATGTAGAAATTGTCTCCTTTATGACATCTGCCTATTTAATTGATGTGATGTCTCAAGGGTCAAAGAGACTTAGGTGAGCGATCTAGGACCATCATGGTCCTCTTGTTAAAATACTTATTTATTCCCAGACGGTCCCATTTTGCTTGACGGGTTTTAACCCTTATCATGCTGATCCCGGAATATTCCTGCAATGGCAGGAGGTATGGACAAACATCAGCCTGCACATATGTGCAGTCTGATCTTAGTACATACAACCTGATTTTCCTCTAAAACCAGAAAAGTTTCAGAAACTATATTTACAAAATCAAATGCTGACTCACAAGTCGGAAATATGGAGCTTTCAGCAATTTGATTGATATATAATTTGCCAAGGTTTTTTATTCAGCATGACAGGGGTTAAATGTAAAAGAAGGGTTAGGGCCCACTGTGGTCTTGGAAAATTATTTGGGTAAAAATGGAAAATGGCAAGAAGTATCATGTACAGTAAAATTTGTGTTAAGCAACAGCTAATATGACCAAATTGGTTGCTTGTAAGAATGGTCACTAAATACATTATTTCATGATAAAAAAAAAGCAGGTCATTTGACAGCATATACAGTTGTCACATAATTCATACTGCATCTTATGATGTTGAAACCCTTGAGATTTATCTCCTAGATGATTTTAATGGGTTACAACATCATAAAATTCAATAACAGGGAAAAAACTAGCTGGGGCCCAGTCGCCCATGGCCCCTAGATTTTAGACTGGGCCCCTAGAGATTTTGGAAAAATCCCTATGCCTCTAATATTAAATATTGAATTTTTGAAGCCTGGGCCCCTAAGTTAAAATTGTTAGTTATTTTCCCTGAATAATAAATGATTTTTGTTGAAGATTGACCACTTATTCAGAGATTTTACTCAAAATATCAGCTGAAGGCTAGGAAAGAATGTAATGGTAGTGGTAGTGTGAGAAATGGGAGGAACCTATTGTTAGGTGCTCCAGCCCCACCAATTTCCCTGAAAAAATGTTGAAAGCGGCGTAAAACAAAATTCAAGTGAACAAATACTCAAAGTATAAGGACTTTATATGACGGTTGCTTAATAAAAGTGGTCATTTGATAGATGTTATGAGGTAGGAAATTTTCAAAAATGGGGCCAATCCCTTACATGTTTGTCTATTTGAAAGATCAACATCTTATACACATATTTTGTGAGCAAAAGAAGCTCTCTACTATTTACTTCCCCAGAATGAGATCTATGAATGTATGTCTCATTGTTCACACTTATTTGTAGCTCACCAGAGCACATCATGCTCAAGTGAGCTATTGTGATCACCTTTTGTCCAGCGTCCGTGCGTCGTCCATCGTGCTTCGTCCGGCGTCCGTCAACGATTTCTTTAAATGACATCTCCTCCTAAACTACTTGGCCAATTTTAACCAAACTTTGCAGAAATGTTCCTTAGGTGATCCCCTTTAAGAATTGTTAAAAGAATTGAAATCAGTGAAAAACTCTGGTTGCTATAGCAACAAAAGTTAAAAATTTAAGAAAATCTTTAAAATTATTCTTCTTCTGAACTAGCAGCCCTACAGCCTTGAAATTTGGCATGGATGATCAGCTCATAGACCTTAATAAAAATAGCTAAAATCATATCTGTTCGGCCACCAGGTGCAGAGCGTCAGGGGGGAGGGGGTAGTACCCTGGGTAAATTTTGTAATCTTTAACCTTCTTCTTCTTCTGAATAAGAAGCCCTACAGCTTTCAAATTTGGCATGGATGATCAGCTCATAGACCTTAATAGAAATAGCTAAAATCATATTTGTTGGGCCACCAGGTGCGGAGCACCAGGGGAGAGGGGGTAGTACTTTTGTGAAAATTTTGTAATCTTAAACCTTCTTCTTCTTCTGAACCAAGAGCCCGACAGATTTGAATATAAGCATGGGTGATCAGCATATGGACCTTTATAAAAATAGCTCAAATCATGACTGTAGTTTCACCAGGTGCGGAGCACCAAGGGGGAGGAGGATAGTACTTTTGTGAAAATTTTGTAATCTTTAACCTTCTTCTTCTTCTGAACCACAAGCCCTTCGGACTTGAAAATTGACATGGAGGATCAGCTCATAGACCTTAATAAAAATAGCTGAAATCATGACTGCAATGCCACCAGGTGCGGAGCTCCAGGGGGGGAGGGGTAGTACTTTTGTGAAAATTTTGTAACTTGAAACTTAATCTTCTAATGAACCAGGAGCCTGACAGACTTCAATATTGGCATGGATGATAAGCATATGGATCTAAAATAAAATAGCTAAAATCATGAATGTAGGGCTACCAGATGTGGAGCATTAGGGGGGAGGGGGTAGTACTTTGAATCAATTTTGAAATCTTTAACCTTATTCTTCTCCTAGATCAGGAACCCTGCAGACTTGAAAATTGTCATGGGTGATCAATATATTGACATTAATAAAACTAGCTAATCAGCTCATAGACCTTAATAAAAATAGCTAAAATCATGACTGCAATGCCACCAGGTGCGGAGCTCCAGGGGGGAGAGGGGTAGTACTTTTGTGAAAATTTTGCAACTTGAAACTTAATCTTTAAATGAACCAGGAGCCCTACAGACTTCAATATTGGCATGGATGATAAGCATATGGATCTAAAATAAAATATCTAAAATCATGAATGTAGGGCTACCAGATGCGGAGCATTAGGGGGGAGGGGGTAGTACTTTGAATCAATTTTGAAATCTTTAACCTTATTCTTCTCCTGGATCAGGAACCCTGCAGACTTGAAAATTGTCATGGGTGATCAATATATTGACATTAATAAAACTAGCTAAAATCATGACTGTAGGGTCACCAGGTGCTGAGTGTCTTGGGGAGGGGGTAGTACTTTGTATCATTTTTGAAATCTTTAAACATCTTCTAATGAACCAGGAGTCCTACAGACTTAAAAATTGGTATGGATGATCAGCATATGGACATTAATTGAATTAGCTAAATTCATGACTGTAGATTCACCAGGTGCAGAGCATCTTGGGGGAGGGGGGAGTGCTTTGTTGAGAATTTTGAATCCCTACAGCCTTTATATTTGACATTGATTGATCGACTCATTAAAGAAAACTTTAAAAGTCTCAGGCTCAGCCTGTATATCTGGCATAGATTAGCTGATCACAGACCTTTTATGAAAAAAGCTTAAATAGATAATGACCAGGGGAGGAGCAGAGGGGGGGAAGGATTATTTCAAATGTTATCTGATTGAATAAGTGAAAATCTGTTTTTCTGTGGTTGCATGGACATACCTAGGTAATGAAGCTTTTTTCTCGGGTGAGCGACCAAGGGCCAACGGCCCTCTTGTTTCAAACTATCTGTCTCTCACCAATGTGTTGATAATTGTAGATTGTAGAGCTATGTGAGATAGCAGCTGGAGGCTAGGAAAGGATGTGATTGTAGTACTGGTGAGAGAAATACCAGAAATCCATTGTAATGTGCTCCAGCCTATGTGATAAAACTGAAAGATTGTTGAAAGTGGCATTAAACCCCATTCAACCAAGCAAATTCATTGTTCATAAAAGGAAAATATAATTGAAGTCAATATAACTACTGATTATAATGTACTATTCAGGTCCGTTACACACGATCAGAGGTGGATAAAAGGATGATAATGCCAAAACTTATCCAGAAACCGACAAAGAAACCTCTCCAAGAAATAACTCATGAACCTCCAGCTATTGAAGAAGAAAAGGAAAATGAAAGTACCAAACAAAAAGGTCCGATACAGATCTTTATTACAATTTTTTTTAGCAGTGGATTAACAAGAATTTTTGTAGGATTATTATTTGATAATTTCACCACCTGACTCAACTTAAGGAATGAATTGAAGACCGTTTCAGACAGTCTTCAATTCTTTGCCGAAGTTGAGTTGCAAAGAGAAATATCTTAGAATACTTTGTTTGCTATTGTAATTGGAGGATATTAACTTTCAATGTCTATACAAAATAAGGTCATGATATTGTAACAGTTAAAAGGATGGTAAGTTGCGGTTGATATGCAAATAAGAGAGACCTGTCCGAAGTTAAATAGCTAATGATAGTCTATAGACAAGGTCAGTCCATTACGGATTGAAGATCCTTTTCAATGGATGGACCATGTCTGTCCAAGTGCTCAGTAGGTTACAATAAGAAGCAGAGGTGGGATAATGATAAGTGCAAGACTAGAGTTGCCTAACCTATGGATCTGCCAGCCCTCAACTCCTAATAATCCTGTCAGAGGGGGGAGTAATGTAACCCTTCAAAGGGGGGTAAGTTGCAGTGAATATACAAATTTGAAAAACCTGCCCTAGGTTAAATGGCTAATGGTAGTCCAGGGTTTGACACTAACTACTTTTTGCCATCAGCCTGAAGGACCTGTTATCTATAAATATAACAGGTCCTGCCTGATAACAACAGGTCCTGCATAAAAACCATGGTTGACTTTTAGCAATTTAGGTGATAAATTGCAAGGAAAACATTGTTGGAAAAGAAGAAATTGCTTTTGACAAGCAATTTCTTCTTTTTCTACAATGTCTTCCATTTGGTCTTGCAGATTTTAGTACTGGAAAGACAAATATTGTTCAAAACGTGATAGACTTGAAATACTAAGTTCTGCCATTTACTCCAGGCCTGAAGGACCTGCTGCATTGTTATATCTACCAGTCCTTCCTAAAATCCACAGGTCTCGGGCCTGAGGACTGGTGTTAGTGTCGATCCCTGTAGTCTAAATAGAAAGAGTTGACCCATTCAGGTTGAGGATCATTGAATGGATCACATCTGTCTATGCTCTTGGTTTGTTTCAGTGTCTAAAAGAAATGACCTATTAAAAAGCAGGGGCACCCTTATCGTAAGCAAAGATGCTAATGATCCAAACTGCTGAATGCTTTAGCTCCCCCCTCCAAAAAAAACAAAAACAAAAAACCTGTAAATATATGTTTGTTGTTTAATTTCAGTGAAAAGAGGGAGAAAAAGAACAAGTGAAATTCACAACCAAGACCTTGTGATTACAGAAAAACCAGTCTACTCTTGTGAAAAGTGTGGAAAAAAGTTTAACAGGTATCCTATAGTCTGCATAAAAGTTTTTGTTCTTAAATGTTATATTATGGAGTCTGGTAGAATTTGACAAGTATTCATATATATAGTCATATAGACAATAGATAGAAGGGTTATTTTAATTTTGAAAATTCCAGCACAGTAATGATATTTAGATGTCATCAAAATGATTTTGTAGATGTTGAATGAAAATATTCGACATCAATGCTACATGTCTACATGTCTCTACCAATGAAAAGAAATCTTTGATTCTTCATTTTGATATCTTCAGATTCTTATTTAGACACTTCAAAATCTTGATCTGAAAAATGTCTCTAGTTAAAAATCTAAATTAAATTCTTAATATTCTTAATCCACAAAACATACTTCTGGGCTAGAAAATTCTTTTGTTTTTGAACAACAAGAGCTTTACTTTCATTTACAAGACTTGATCCTGTAATTCGTAAAATGGGATTATGAAAAATAGGAAAAGTTTGCTATTAAGATAAAATTATGCATTCATTTAAATCACCATCTGTGTAATAAATGTAGAAATCTTTGAAAGTGTATGCTCAATAGGGGCTGTAAATTGACTAATACAAAAAAAGACCCTGTATGTACGCGGGGAGCAAGAGTGTCAAATATGACGCCATTTTTAACTCTTTTTCTATTTGCGCTCCTTTTAAATCTTTTGCCTTTCTGTGCCTGATAAACCAACTTGCAGAAAGAATCTACAATCAAATTTCCAGGGTAGGTTGTATAAGTTACATCCTGTGATAAGATCTTGTTTCTAATCCGCCACAGAGAAGCAACATTAAAGAGACATTTCAACTACGACCACAATGAGGATGATAGTGATGCAGAGGATGACACAGAAAATATCGACGATGATCGAGATTTGGAGTATAAACCTACTGATACAGAAATTAAAGTAAGAATCTCATCATTTCTTACTGACAATGATTAAGCTTTGATTAAAAACCTGCAACCACAAAAGTTAAGGTAGGAATCTCATCATTGCTTATTGACAATGATCAAGATTTGGATAAGAAACCTTCAGCCATTTGATGATCAAGATTTTGAGTATGAACCTACAGACACAGAAATTAAAGTAAGAATCTCATCATTTCTCACTGATAGATAATTGAGATTTGGTGAATAAACTTAAAGACTCGGCAATTTAAGGTAGGAATTTCATCAATTCTTATAGATGATGATCTAGATTTGGAGAATAAACTTAATTGACACAGAAATTAAGGTCGGAATCTCATCATTTCTTATTGCTCATAATCAAGTTTAGAATATAAACCAATAGCTACAGAATTTAAGGTAACAATCTCATGGTTTCTTACTAATGATGATCGGTATTTGTCTAAACCTAGACACTGAAATTAAGGTAGAAATCCCATCATATCTTATTGATAATGATTGAGATTTGGAGAATAAACTTCAAGCCACAGAAATAAAGGTAGGGATCCCATCATTACCCATTGATGGTGAATAAGATTCAGAGTATCAACCAACAGACACAGAAATTAAGGTAGAACTCTCATCATTACTTATTGATGTTGATGGAGATTTAGAGTATCAAGCTACAGACACAGAAATAAAGGTATGAATCTCAACATTTCTTATTAATGATTATTGAGATTTGCCACAGAAATTAAGGTAGGAATCTCATCATTTCTTATTGATGATGATTGAGATTTTGAGAGTAAACTTACAGACTCGGCAATTAAAGATAGGAATTTTATCATTTTTTAGCTCCACTGGCCGAAGGCCAGCGAGCTATTGTCATGGCGGTGTGTCCGTCGTGCGTGCGTCCGTCCGGCCGTCCGTGCGTCCGTGCGTGCGTAAACTTTTTCTTTAAACATCTTCTCCTCCCAAACCAATGGGCAGATTTTGATGAAACTTGGTAGAAATGTTCCTTGAGTGACCCTCTTCCAAAATTGTTAAAGAAATTTTGATTGACCCCCAAATATGGGCGTGGCAGGGCGGGGCATTTTTTCACTTTGAAATCTTTAAAAATCTTCTCCTCCCAAACCATTGGGCCAATTTCAATGAAACTTGGCATGGATGTTCCTTTGGTGACCCTTTACCTAAATTGTTCAAGAAATTTTGATTGACCCCCGAATATGGGCGTGGCAGGGCGGGGCTTATTTTGAGCCCCAAATCTTTGAATGACATCTCCTCCTGAACCACTGGGCCGATTTCAATGAAACTTTAGTAGAATGTTCCTTGGGTGACCCTTTACTTAAATTGTTCAAGAAATCTTGATTGGTCCATAAAAATGGGCGTGGCAGGGCGGGGCTTATTTTGAGCCCGAAATCTTTGAATGACATCTCCTCCTGAACAACTGGGCCGATTTCAATGAAACTTTAACAGAATGTTCTTTGGGTGACCCTTTACTTAAATTGTTCAAAAAATTTTGATTGGCCGATAAATATGGGCGTGGCAGGGCGGGGCTTATTTTCAGCCCGAAATCTTTGAACGACATCTCCTCCTGAACCACTGGGCCGATTTCAATGAAACTTTAACAGAATGTTCCTTGGGTAACCCTTTACTTAAATTGTTCAAGAAAATTTGATTGGTCTAAAAATAGGGGCGTGGCAGGGTGGGGCCTATTTTGAGCCCGAAATTTTCAAATGACATTTTCTTCTGAACCACTTCGCTGAATTCAATGAAACGTTTCCAGAATGTTCCTTGAGTGTCTCTTTACAAAAAATATTTGCTAAATTTTGATAGGCCTATAAATTTGGGCGTGGCAGGGTGGGGCTTATATTGAGGCCAAAATCTTTGAACGATATCTCCTCCAGAACCACTCAGCCAATTTCAATGAAACTTTACCAGAATGTTTCTTGGGTGACTATTTACTTAAATTGTTCAAGAAATTTTGATTGGTCCATAAATATGGGCATGTCAGGTGGGGCCTATTTTGAGCCCGAAATCTTTGAATGACATCTTCTGAACCTTATGTTTTAATAAGATTGGTCAAGGGTTGCAGGTTCATTGTGATTGAGTATTTTGGTGCAATATAGACCAGAACCATTTAATCATTACTAAATAGGTCCTAGGAGATTTTGGAGTGTTAATGTATTCATTTTAGGTAAGCTTTATTTACTGAAAGTCTAAAGATTTTAAAGCCAGTGGAGCGATACAGGCCCTCTTGGGCCTCTTGTTGTTTATAATGATCAAGATATGGAGAATAAACTTAACTAACACAAAAATTAAGATAAAAATCTCATCATTTTTTACTGATGATGATTGAGATCTAGAGAATAAACTCTCTGATACAGAAATTTAGGTAATTTTTCATCCTTTCTGAATATAATCCATAGTTCTAATTTGGAGGTCCTTTGAGTATCCAAAAGGAAATACCAGGAAACATTGGTTAGGCGCTCAAGCTGTTAGGGTATCATAAGACTGCAATATCTTTAAAAGAAAAGAAAAAAACCCTATTCAAAGCAACCTATCATACATTCTTTGTATGAACTTACTGAAACTGAAATCAAGGTAAATAGATTTGGAGTTTTAAATCTTGTGTGACAAATTAAGAGGATATTGAATGAAAAGTCATTAATAACAGAATTTATCTATAAACAGAAAAAAAATCAAGGCTTTGCCAAGTTTTTAACTGTTTCAGATGACAAGACTAATAAATTTGGTATTAAATGAGTACAAATTTAATATTCCTTTTTTAATATGACCTGAATTTTTTGTGATAAACAAGGAAATTCCAGATACAGTCAAATATCTTTACGTCGAATGTCCATAAGACGAAGTTATCTCTACGTCGAAGTATTTTTCAAGTCCCAATCTATTTATTCTTTATTTCTATGTATTTCAACCTCCATACGTCGTTATCCATTGTTCGAATTTTTTCCGTACGTCGAACCAATTTCAATGTCCCATCACTATTGTTTGTGTGCATTCACACCTCTTTACGACGAACCCCAACCTTGATTGATGAAAATTGCAATCGAGGTAGTTTTTCACACAATTGACCTGTCAACCACAGTAATTGACACGCGCGATCTTAGTATCGGATATCAATTCTTTACCCGATTGGGTTTGACTGTTTGTTACAGATAGAGAATGTGAAGGTTTGGTGATTTATTGTTTTGAAATGAAAAGGATTGGCAAAATGCATGTGACCTACGACATTAATTTTTTAATTCTCATTGACAACGAAAGCCGCGATGATGTAAAGCCAATGCCACGCGGGACTTGATTGGTGAAGTACCCGGTAGACACGGGGGATAGCCATCAAAATCGACCAACATGACGTACCCAAGAAAAGACTGGGTAACCAATCTGAGAATGATTTGTCCAGGAAATTGTATATGCAGAAATCATTATCACATATGTTTTTGCTTGAGAAACGCAAAATGTAAACCTGTAACACAAAAGTCCGTGTCTCATAGATCTAATACATGAAAGCGCATGTAAATTTGTAAATAAATGTTTTGTTTGAAAATGTTTTTGCTTTGTGATTTGAGTGTATGCTTTATATGATATTTATAGACAAATAAGAATGTAAATAAAAATAAGTGTCATCTTTTATATTTGATTAATTCATTACGATAATCAAATACGTCCGTTATTTCGCCACCAGTTTCGGTCGTACCTAAGTGTGATGATGGCCGCATAATATTATTATAATAATAATCGTCCCGAAGATCGCCTTATATGTCTTCGTCGAACTCTCTACACGTCGAAGGTTTTTGGTGAGTCCCCCGAAGTTCGACATATAGATATTCCACTGTATGTATCGATTTAAGTTATTCCACGAATCATATAGCATTGTTTACGAAATGGTGTCAGCATCAAGATTATGTTGTCATTTTCACAACAAAAATATAACCTTGGCTATCTACTCTCATTTACATAATTATTCCACTAAGGTGATAATGTCTATGTAATATTGAAAATATTCAATGAGGTCATTCAACTCATGCAACCAGGGTTCAACACTTACTTTTGTGGGTAAGGATTCCAGTGGACTCTCAGCAAAAGAAATCATGGAGTCCATACTCAACCCAAGAAGTCTTAATTTTCGTATTTAGAAGAACATTGTGAAAAAGAAGAAATTGCTTGCTGAAACCAATTTCTTCTTATCCACATGTTCCTTCTGAATGGTTAGCTGCAACATCTGTTTTTGTGAATTTTTTATTGAATTATCCATCAATGATCAAGGGAGACCATTTGACTACTGACTTACAATATGAGGGAATACCAAATGAAAATAAGGAGTCTCAGACTCCCATACTACCCTTGCTCTTAGTGTACATGTCGAACCCTGTGCAATGTAGGTTATATGATAATGGTAAATTATTACTAAGACAATACAGGTAATGAAAGTAAGGCACTGAGTCTTGAGATCTTTCGTTATTTTACAACAGTAAGGCAATGCCATTAAGATTATTAACAGTTTTAGTTAAGTGATGAAGAGAGAATTTGTTAATTTCATTGAGGTATGAAACTAGAAATAGAATCATACTGTATGAATATGCAAGGTAGATTCATACATGAGTGTGTGATTATGTTTATAGTTTTATACCTTCATAGAATCAACAAATACTCTTTTTATATCTTATAACTAAATACCAAGAAGCATACATGTGAAGATTCATCTATAATGAAACTGATTTCTTATGTGACTAATTATTCAGAAGCTTACAAAAGAGCTGCATACTCAAAATTGTTTTCATTGAGGAATGAAATCAAATTTTAAACCAATCAAAATTTAGAAGGTGAGATGAATAAATCACAAGTAAAATTAATTGAAAATAAACATTTAGGTACTGTTTCTATACCTCCCTACTTTTCATGCATAGTTTCAGAAATGTTAAAATAGAATGACTGACACCTGTGTCAGGGAAGATCTTCTTTAGCTCAGTTGTTAGCACATTGGTCATTTAAAACTAAAATTTCAATATTTGTTCTCTGCATGGCTGCGAACCTTGCTCACTTTTGATTATTTTTAGCTATGCTTCATTTGCAGACAATGTTGTTCGTAAGTGCATTGTATACATAATTGCCCATTTCAAATTTATTAAATATCTAAACTATTGTTTGTCTTGTGCAAAGTGGGTTATTATGATCAGACCATCTGTATGTTGAAAAAATCTTGAAACTTTTAAACTGAACTGTGGTAGGGATTGATATTTCTTTAATTGATTTCAATGGGTTATCAAGAAAAAAGGTAGATTATCACTTGATAATTTCACTGCCTAACCAGTGAAACCATCAAATTCTTGTACCCTTTTTCGTTCATTTTATCCATTCTAATGATATCTTACTAGATCAAACATGTGACGTCATAACGAAAGTTGCATAGAAATCAGGTGAAAAATGGCGTGCTTTTGGAAAATGACCTAAAAAATTTCAAATTTTGTCTAATTTTGCATTGAATAAATAATCGTTTGTGGCTCTGCCACTTAAGAAAATATAGCATTTGTTGTTCACTTAATTAATAATAAATTGATCTTACACTGAAACAAATGATTATCCTCTATATCAGGGCTTGTGTTTGACCCTTTAACCAAAAATCTGAAAATGTTATAATTTGACCCTTAGAAATTACTCCCAAGGGGGTCATCTTGACCCCCTTAAGAGAAATTCTAGGGGTCAAAACTGGATTATATCATTCTAGTTTTCAATGATAGATCTTTATACTGTTTAGAATTGTATACTGATAATTTTTCCATTTATATTTTTACAACAAAATGTCAATTTACACTGAAATCTGTAAAATTCTACACACAATTTGCCTTCCTGTTGTTTGGCCCCTCAAGAATGAGTTTTGACCCTCTGAAAATCATTGTGTATGAGTCAATGACTTCTCAAATTCAAACACTTCAAAGATGAGCCCTGCTATATAACATGTACTTGTGGTTATTGTAGGAAGAAGAGATAGCTGACCAGAAGGATGACCTTGAAGTACCTGAGGAAGTGACTGAGCTTGACAGTCTGGATCAGGTCATCTTTGCTGCGGCCCTGATGGAGAAAGCACAGGGTACCGATCCTTCAACCCAGACTGTGTCTATATCTACACAGGATGGACAGATTATTAATGCTGTGATCACACAGAAACTAGACGATAACCAGTCTATAGAAGAGATGGTTCCCCGTCCAGTTAAGAGACAGAAGTTGACTGAGGAAGATAAGGCTTCAAGGAAGTACATGTGTGTTGTATGTGGAAACAAGTTCAAAGATGTAAGACTATCTTATTGGAACATAGAAGAACCCTTAACCTTATCCTGCTGGTCATGGTGTTACATGTCAATGTAACAAGAACAAAGAAGCCAGCAACAAACTTTACAATTAACAATATCTATTGACAATAATAACAGAATTATTGACAATATAAAATTAATACAAAAAACAAATTACAATATCTTCAATGTTTAACCCTAAAGTTTTAATTTTTGAGATGCAATTGAATTAAGTTCTGGGATTAAGCTTAATTAAGACATGGGAAAAACCATTAGGATGCATTTGATTATACATTTATACATAACAATGGCATATTTCTACTTTGCAAGAACCTTTTATAGAAAATATAGTCTAAGATGTACAGTCTGATTGTTGGATACATAACCTGCATTTTACTTTTTCATGGAGATGAAAATTTGTGCCAGACTAATTGAATGATTTCAATTCATATGAATAAAAATTAGAATTCAGAAGAATAAGTGTTAAAACCTTATTATAGTTTTAATTGATAAGGGATATTAAATGGTCAGAAACATTAATAAATTGGCCTTTAAAAGTTTTATCTGGACATTAGGAGTTATGAATCTTTGGTTTTGTTTCTGATCTGCACCACTGCTTGTGTTGCTTCTTAACAGCAAGGTTAATATAAAGAAGTAACAAGCGCTTTTTCTCTCGAAAAGTTCATCTATTATCAATTCTGATATTTTCTAGCATAGGATAAAAGAAGTATTTTTCTCAGATAGTTACCATTGTCTTTTTAAACAAACAGCCATCAGGGATATCCTTGTCTTATACATCGAGGGTTCAGTGCTAGACTGTACCAAGTGTATATACAGTGTATATACACTTGGTACAGTCTTTCGCTTAACCCTTTGCATATGTAAGATCACATTCTAAATGACATCATTAAGACATCATCTAATGATCGTTATGTCTGTATTTCATATGTGTGTTCCCAAAATGGATTCTTACATACAAAATTGGTGTTTATGAGAGAAGAGAATCTTTTACTCGATTTTGTTTGACACAGGCTGATCCTAACCTTGGCTAAAATAGAAAGGCTCACCAAGGCCCACTTGATAACCTTACTTTTTATACCCCGCAAAACGAATGTTTTCGGGGGTATACTGGAATCAGCCTGTCTGTCCGTCTGTCTGTCCGTCCCTGGACATTTTTACTAGTAATTTTGTGTCGCAAAATCCTCCTTCAGTTTTCATTCTATAGTAATGAAACTTCATACAAACAATGATCACAAGTTGAATGTTTGCAAGACACAATTTTCAAGTCTCAACCCCCCTGGTTCATAAATTATCTCCCCTTGAACTTTGACATTTTTTTTCTATTTGTAACTATGTACTGATAATTTTGTGTCGCGAACTTCTCCTTCAGTTTTCATTCAATAGTAATGAAACTTCATACAAACATTGATCATAAGTTGAAGTTTTGCCAAGACGT
Source organism: Fragum whitleyi (assembly GCA_948146395.1). Classification (NCBI taxonomy): domain Eukaryota; kingdom Metazoa; phylum Mollusca; class Bivalvia; order Cardiida; family Cardiidae; genus Fragum; species Fragum whitleyi. Next base: position 5,184,377 of record OX411545.1, on the reverse strand, counting down.
AATTTTCAAGTCTCAACTCCCCCTGGTTCATGAATAATCACCCCTTGAACTTAGACACTTTTTCCTATTTGTTACTATGTACTGATAATTTTGAGTCGCAATCTCCTCCTTTAGTTTTCATTCAATAGTGATGAAACTTCATACAAAGATTGGTCATAAGTTGAAGTTTTGCAAGACGCAATTTTCAAGTCTCAACTCCCCCTGGTTCATGAATTATCTCCCCTTGAACTTAGACTTTTTTTCCTATGTATTACCATGTACTTATAAGTTTGTGTCTCAAACTCCTCTTTCAGTTTTCATTCAATAGTGATGAAACTTCATACAAACATTGATCATAAGTTGAAGTTTTGCAAGATGCGAATTTCAAGACTCAACTCCCCCTGGTTCATAAATTATCTCCCCTTGAACTTAGACATTTTTTCCTATTTGTTACCATGTACTTATAATCTTGTGTCGCAAACTCCTCCTTTGTTTTCATTCAATAGTTATGATTTTTAATACAAATAATGATCATAAGTTGAAGTTTTGCAAGAAGCAATTTTCAAGTCTCAACTCCCCCCTGGTTCATGAATTATCTCCCCTTGAACTTAGACATTTTTTCTATTTGTTGCTATGAACTGATAATTTTGTGTGGCAAACTCCTCCTTCAGTTTTCATTCAATAATTATGATTTTTAATACAAATATTGATGATAAGTTGAAGTTTTGCAAGACACAATTTTCAAGTCTCAACTCCCCCTGGTTCATGAATTATCTCCCCTTGAACTTAGACTTTTTTTCCTATATATTACCATGTACTTATAAGTTTGTGTCTCAAACTCCTCTTTCAGTTTGCATTCATTAGAAATGAATCTTTATACAAACATTGAGCACAAGTTGAAGTTTTGCAAGATGCAAATTTCAAGACTCAACTCCCCCTGGTTCATAAATTATCTCCCCTTGAACTTAGACATTTTTTCCTATTTGTTACCATGTACTTATAATCTTGTGTCGCAAACTCCTCCTTGGTTTTCATTCAATAGTTATGATTTTTAATACAAATATTGATCACAAGTTGAAGTTTTGCAAGAAGCAATTTTCAAGTCTCAACTCCCCCCTGGTTCATGAATTAACTCCCCTTGAACTTAGACATTTTTTCTATTTGTTGCTATGAACTGATAATTTTGTGTCGCAAACTCCTCCTTTAGTTTTCATTCAATAATTATGATTTTTAATACAAATATTGATGATAAGTTGAAGTTTTGCAAGACACAATTTTCAAGTCTCAACTCCCCCTGGTGCATGAATTATGTTCCCTTGAACTTAGACCTTTTTTTGCCGATTGTTACCGTGTACTCATAATTTTATGTCTCAAACTCAAACATTGATCACAAGTTGAAGTTTTGCAATACGCAATTTTCAAGTCTCAACTACCCTGCTTCAAGAATTAGAACTTTAGCTTTTTTCTACACAAATAAAAATCTTGTGTTGCAAACTCCTCCTTGTTTTCTTTTTCGTTCACATATACTAGTTATTTTGTGTTACAAACACCTCCTTCAGTTTTCCTTCAATAGCTTGAAAACATTTATCACATGTTTAAGTTTTGCAAGACGCAATTTAGAGGTCTCAAATCCAAGAGTTATCTTAATGTTTAAAGCATGTTTTGCCTCTTCTGTCAAAGTATCTCATTCTCTGAAAGCACTTGCGGGGGTATTAAGCCACATTCAGTGACAAGCTCTAGTTAAGACTCGATTAAGACCAGTTTGTCTCAAACAAAATCTCAAGAAAGATCTCATAAATCCTAAAAAAGGAGTTAGAATAAGCTATTTAAAGTAGTTGCTATTCATCTTTGCTGATTTACACTTTAACAAAAGTCAGATCATATTGATATTACAGTTAGCTGTGCTAAAGGCTCACATGGTAACCCATAGTAACCAGAGGAACTTTGTGTGTGAATATGAGAATTGTCCTTACTCCTTCAAAACTAAGGGATCACTAAAACGACACATACGCAGACATACAGGTAATATACTCTACTTGCTCCTTCAAAACCAAGGGATAACTAAAACATCACATACTCAGACATACAGCTAATGTGCTCTTCTACTACAAAACCAAGGGATCACTAAAACGTAACATATGTAGACATGCAGGTAACATGCTCTACTTGCTCCTTCAAAACTAAGAGAAAATTAAACTTGCAACAAGAGGTGTACATGAAATTTGGTCAATAACATGTCACTTCAAGAGACATGCAGGACTGCTATCATGTATTATTACTCACCAGTAAGGGCTTGGCTTAGCTGTGCTGATTTTTAGAAGTTTACTTTTCAATATTTTGAGTTCTCTCAAAATTAAGTTGGTAATTATTGTTAACATGTGTAAATAATTGTAATTTTAAACCCAAAGATTTAATGTAAGGAGCAAGGGTTAACACATTTTTTGTTTTGATAACCAAGTCCTTGTAACTTCAGCCGCATATTAGTCTGCTTTGTTTCAAATTGAGTTGAAAATGTTTATGAGATATTTTCAATGAGGCCAGAAGAATAGTAACACAACAAAGCTTTTTCCTATTTAAGGTGAACGACCATATCCCTGTGAACTATGTGGAAGAAGTTTTGCAGAATCTGGCGCATTGACTCGACATCTCAAATCTAGGTATGTTTAAAATGTATACTTCTCTTTTAGCTTTCTGTGGAAGATTTTTAAATTACTATCCAAAGCCCTTTAACAGTTGCCTAAAAATGGACTTCAACCATACCTTCACAGATATATTACAGTATACCATAAGTTTTGTCGAGTGAGACATACATGTATTTGTCACCATGTCAATTTGGTTTGTGCGTGTGTCCAAATTTGTCCCCAGCAGTACTCCATTTTTTTAGTTGAAATACTTGACACAAATGTTTCACATCATTAGAAGATGTGCAATTTTGAAAAAAAATTCAGCTAGATCAATGGTTATAGGTCAAATGTGGAAAAAACATTTTTTGATGGTTTCACACCAGTTGTCCTTATACAGGCATATAGCAGGGGCTTATTAACTTGAACATGAACTTTGTGCTGGATACATAAGGAGGGGTCAGTGAAACAATATTGTTAGTGCTTATAATTATATAGGCACTTACAATAGTATTGCACTGACCTCTTAATAATTAACCTCATGACAATGATTCCAATGATAATTTGGCAAGTGGCAGTCAAGCATGGTTGATCTGTTTGCTATACCAATAACTGTACATGTGGGTGTGGACATCACAGGACAGCAAGATATGTTGGACACCTGACTTTGATGCAGACAACTCAATATTCTGTGTGCATGTTGAATGGGGCATTGCATTTTATTTTCAATCAAATACAATATATGGATCAAAACTAATTTCATGAATAAATTGTAAGACTAGTTATCTGCATTCAAAGGTTTTGTGCTACAATTCCAACAATTTCACAGGTGGATGATTTGCTGATTTTGAGCAATCATTTTAGAGCATATTAAGAATAATTATTGATTGTATGGAGAAATTATAAGTCATTGGCTATCTACAGTTTTCAACATGGAAAACATGGAACATATTAGACAAGTCATCTATAAACAGATGAAAACGAGTTTTTATCTGTTTTAGATGACAAGTATAATAGATTCGATATTTCATGAGCACAAATTTGATATTCTCTTTATAATGACACAAATCTTTTGCTGTAAATTAAGAAAGTTCCAGAAATTTATCAAGTCAAGTTATTTTGGAAAACATATAACACCGTTTTCAAAATGACATCAGCAAATGTAATTATGACATCATTTTCAAAATGAAAATATAGCATTGCAATATGTTCTTAGCTCATTTTCATATTAACATGTTTATTTAACTCCTTTCTCTCCAAATACATAGGTCATAATATAAATGGGCTTAATAAACTGATTCAATTTACAGAACACCTTGTACTTCCAAATCTGATAATGATCTGCCGAGATATGGTAAGAAGTGGAGATATACCCCAAACATACCAGCTGTAAACCCCGACATCAAACCTTCCTCAAGTGGATCAGAGCTAGACAGAGATTTACAGAAAAACATGACAGAACTAAACAGAGATACAGTAATTTGATATTCTATCTTAAGTTTTACTTGCATGTTCAAGGACTGAGTTAGCACATTTCATTTTCATTTTACATACTATTCAATGTTAAGATAACAGCAGCCTATGCATTTTACCAAATAAATATGTATCCGTTTTGAGAAAAACTTTTGGCAAAGGTATGGAAAGAAAAAAACAACACTCTTTTGTATAACCTTCATTTGCAGTAAATACTTTGTTATCATTCAAAATACAATATTTTCTCCTAATTTCTTATCTGGAATATCATGTGATTTCTGTCCTTTGATATATTACATTTGCATATCGTCGGCTCCGTTCTATAAGGACGAACCCGGGAAAAGCCTACTTTTCAGGAGAAGGAAAAAACTTAATATCTTTTTACCTATTAACACTGGTACAACCATTTTGGTCGAATCATTTTAAATCAAATCACTAAATATATTATCTGTTGTCATAAATATTAAATTCTGTCTCTATAATGAGTTATTTAAGAAAAACAACAGAAAAATCATCAAGTACGTCATTTTTTCACTAAATTTTTACGATACAAAATGCCGTATAGATAAAAAAAGGCATAAAAGGTAAATGCATGAAAAAAACTTATTAAATTTGATGTTATATAAGATATAGGACAAATCGCCTGTAAAAAAATTCTTTTTGGGTGCATACAAGACCCCGAAAGCCGTTTGGGGGAGACGTTTCTCAAATAAGTGAAAAACACATATAACAATTTTCATGTATGTAACTGAGACATGCGTATAATTTGGACTGGGTAAAAGTTATGTTCTTTTTCAAACTGATCTTTTAAAATAAACTTTTATCATAAGGAAACATGAACAATTATCAAATTTGTCAATACGTAATTTTCGAACTTCACTTTTCAACCACTTCCGGTGTGAATAAGTCGTATCTTACAAGTCCATGAAGCTTTTTTGGGGGGATACGATTAGCTTTCAAGTCCAGCATCTTCGCAAAAGACGATGGAATATCATATGTGTGCGAAAACGCAATAAAAGAAAAAATTGAAATTGGCATATACGTCCTTATAGAACGGAGCCGACGATATATACTGGCCAAAAGTCCTAACCGGCCACTTTATAAATGACGATAACTTTTTTTAAAAGTTATAACATTTTAATGAAATTTGATGAGTGAATTCTTAAGCATAATGTACATGGTTTTCCATTATGACATACCAATAGTTATCAAATTTGGATGTGTAATAAAGGAAAAGCTCAAAAAGCTCTAAATCTTAATAGAGCTCTGGATATTACACTTTCAACAACTCAAAGTCCGCAAAGCCTTAGCTACAACCCGGACCAAGAAAAAAATTGGAAAACATTGTCAATTTTGTGTGACCTTTGACTACAGGAGAAACAGAAAGATTAGGAGGCATGGTGAAATGGTGTTTAAATTCAACCGGCAAACCATTTTATCTAGCGTATTTGCTCAAATATGGTCTTGTGTGAGAAAAAACGATGTATCAAACTGATTTTTTTCACATATCCAACATTTTGTAGCTCAACCGGAACTATCAGTCTACATTTTTTGCATTTTTGAAGAAAAATGTGTTTTAGGTGTTGTTTCTAGGAACCGGTTTTCTGCATACATAAGCTCTATCACTTTCTTCTGTGGTCATATGCTGCGCAAAATTGTCGAACATTTTCAATTTCTTTCCTAGTCTATGTTGCAGCTAACGACCCATGAGACAAAAATCGCTACATTGACAATATTTTGAGCCCTGTGTGAATTTAGAGCTTTTTGAGCTTTTTTCATGTTGCGCTTCAAATCCAATGGAAAAAGGGTACCTTTTCTCCAAAATCATCTGGAAAGTTGCTTAAAAATTCACATAGCAAATTTAACGAAATTCCAAACACCACAGAAAAAATTATCTTTGTTTATAAAGTGGCTGGTTAGAAGTTTTGACTAGTATATATAATACGTACTCAGTGTTTTGTATGAAAAAAATATCTAATGAGATTGGGAGAATTGATGAGACTTTGCCAAGACAATTTTCAATTCTCACAACCGAGTTAGATATTTTTTCATACAATACACTAAGTATGTATTATATTTTTCTTATAACCTCTATTTGTCTTGTTTTTGTCGATGTTCTAACTGAAATGCAAGTTTCTTAAAATAATCGCATGATATCATTGTTCTAAAAATAACGATGTGATATCATAAAAAATATCATACAGGATAGTATCACACTGATATTTGTATAGTTATAAGATAAAATACTTGAAGTATCTTAACTTTGAAATTATAATCATGCAATAAAAATCCCAACTGATCTTTTGTTTTGAATCAGTTGAGTAAGATGATGTCATTTTTGTTGCATCTCAGATAGTTGAAGAAGTAACAGAAGTAGCACTACCAGTGGATGATGGTGGTTCTAAGGACCAGCTGAGTGCCATGTCTGCTGTAGTTCAGGTGCTAGAAGATACTCTACAAGCAGAACATGGCGAAGAATTAGTGAGTATTGCTAATAGCAACTTTACAGTGTTTAGCATTAAGGTAGTGGACCCTTAAAGGTTCTGCAATGTTTTGGGAGTAATCTACTTTAACAATGTTAACTGAGGTTTCCTAATGATTTTCATTAGGAAACCTCGGTAAACATTGTGAAAGATCATGAGTTCTGTAATGTTGTGGAACTATTACGATTCCTTTTCCTTTAAGTTGAAGCACTATCGTTGGATGACAAGGATTCTATAGATCATTTGAGTGTCTGATCTAATATTCATAACTTAGTAGAAGCTTTATAAGCTGAAAATATATGATAGAACAGTTTATAACTGGAATATGAATAATTGCTCTCAGAAAAGTGTTGACTAAAGGTATTAAGCAACCCATGCACCATTAACAGTATTATTTATCATGTATAAGGCATATTGCAGAATTTGCAATATAAATTTAATATTATCATCATTGATATTAATTATAGTCTATTTGACTTTTACCCACCAACATTTCATCAATTACACAAAAATATATTGGCAAAAATGTTTTATATTTGGCAATATCTCAATTTTGGCTTAATAGAATTCCAAAAATTAACTTTAGAGAACAAAATAGTTTTGAAATAAAGATTTTGTTTATCTAGTTAAAGATAACAATTTCGTATTTTCCACTCTTTAAGACGAGGGATGGAGAAGGCTGTTTAGTAGTGAGAAAATGTAAACATAAGGTAAAAACATGTGGTTTTATACTAAACTTTTAACACAATAAATGACTATCATTCCTTATTATGCTTATTAGCATTTTGAACTTAAATATATCCATTTTGATTGATCTCAAAATAGATAAAGATTATTATCAATTATTGGTCAAATGGTTTTAAGTACACTGACTGGATAAACTCATTTCGATATCTCTAACAAGTAAATTCCACAGACAAAATTTATTTTATAAATATTCTTGATTTTTTGTACAAAAACAGCTCAAAAATTTTTCACTTTTGACTTCACCCCTATGCAAATTAGACCCTTTTTTGGGGGAGACATTTTGCTGTTCCATTTGTTATAGAAACAACTAGGTATGATAGGCCGGGGAGTTAACATGAAGACAGAGGGACAAGATCATTATTTTACTTTGAAAGATGCTGAAAAACATGATCCATTATGGTATAAGTTGGAAAAATTGATATGACAAGCAAGCATTAATTTTCACCATTTCATATTTCAGAATTTTGGCTAAATGTAGGTCCATATAGAAGTCAAACAGACTATTATAAGAAATATTGATTCTCTATGGGGAGCTTCCAAATAACCACTTTTGAAATATACTTTAAGTGAATTTTACACCTCAGATAGTATCTTATAGCCACAAAAATCTCTCTTTATCTGTCTTATGTTTAAGTATGATATTGGTCAAGAGGAAGGTATAGAGATTGTTATAGAAGGAACGGTGGATGACTGTATTATAAGTGATGATTGTATAGGTCAGTTTGTACAGACAGACACAGCTATAGGGGAATCACATGTCTGTAGGGTATGTACTGTCAAATTTATTTTAATCTTTTACACATATGATATGGATTGCTCAGTTTGAAACAGTTGTAACTGCCTATATCTCTATAGGCAGTTACAACTGTTTCACGCTGAGCCATCAATATGTTTTAGTTCAAAATGCTTTATCTCTGATCCTATTTAAGTCTTAGTCTATGATGTCTGTCTATGTCTAAAGGGTCATATTATCAGTAATACATCTTCTTTGCCAGGATAACATAATGATTTTTTTGAGAATAGAAAAGTTAAAAATTAACCATACTGAAGGCTGTAAATTTTGCTGCTGGTTGAAAATTTCAGTACACAGCAAATATTCAGAATGTGCACTGTTCTGGATTTTAAGGCTTATATCATTACAGAGTGTCGTGTTGCCATTATCTCAAAATCTAAAAGCAGATTTTCAAAATCTAATGGATACTTTTTTATTTAAATATGGAGAGTCCTCAACTCCAAAGGATGAGGTCATAGTGCAGAGAAGGGCAGAGAATCAGAAGAAAGTCTACCCTTCCTTGAATTTCTAAATCCTACGTTCAAAATATGAAATACAGTAAAATCTTAGTCGTTCGCACGTCGGTGGTTCGTTGGTATGTGTTGGTTCGTATACATTCTATGGTCCCGATTTTTTTCCCTCTTTATCTTTGTAAGAAGGCTCCGAGTAATTCGCACGTCGGTGGTTCGTAGTTCGTAGCCCATGTCAAGTCCCGAGAGTTTCCAAATAACACAAATTGTTATGTTTAATCCGTAGGTGTGAATTATGCGATTGATAGCTGTCCTAGGTGTAACAATAGACATATACCTTGGTTTTCACACCTGTTGATTGGTATTAATCGAAGTTATTGTTTTGCGTCATTATTTACAGGCATTGTTTGATTTGTAATTTTCGGTGGGTTTAATCGAATAAAGGATCAATCAGTGACCTTAATTATTGTATTTCATCTGGCTTTCTCATACCGATTATGCATAAATAAATATGCAAGTCTTCGTAAGCATTATTGTTAACATGACTTCCACACAGATTCATCGTAGTGCCGAGATTTCATCGTCCACTGAATGAGTACTCTAAGTGATTTGGTCCAAAGGGAAAACACTCTGATGTAGTTAATATTTGGCATGTAAATAATTGCCGAAATTACTTTATTTAGGATTTAAATATGGACAAAACGAAAGATGATTATTGTTCAAGTGAGATTTGTTGCGTCCTTACTCTCTACAAAATGGTCTCGTTAGAATTTGATTAAAAACATATTTCAAAGAACCTAAGAATAAAGCCACAAATATAGGGAACCTTACGACCATGTCCGATCTGAGCCATCATAAGTCTACCGACCGCTTGACATTGGTTGGTTCGTATTATGTTTAGTTCGTATGAATAGTCCCGGTCCCTTGAGATACGAACCACCGAGACTTTACTGTATTCCAATGTCAAATATATTGATCAGTCCTGTCTACACTTCAGACATTTCAAGCCTTTGAATTTTTAGCTCTACTGGCTGAAAGCCACTAGGGCTATTGTTATGGCGTTGTGTCCCTCGTGCGTGTGTGCGTCCATCCGTCCGTCCGTGCATCCGGTTGTAAACTTTTTTCTTTAAAAATCTTCTCCTCAAAAACTACTGGAAGAATTTCAACCAAACCTAACAGGAATGATCCTTGGGTGACCCTCTTTCAAGTTGTTCAAGAAATTTTGATCAAATGAAAGACATGGATTAAATGGGCGTGGATAATTTCCGAATATGGTAAAAAGTGAGTTTTCTCAGATTTTGATTGATGGACACCAATTAAATTTTACACAAATGATCCTTTGGTGACCCTTTATCAGCCTACCAAAAATTATTGTGATTGGATGAAAAATATGTATTTTATGGGCGGAGGTCATTTCTCAATATGTTATATAGTTGAAACTTTGAAAATCATTTTCACAGGTTCTAATGGATGGATATCAACCAAATTTCACTGGAATGATCTTTGAGTGACCCTTTATCAGTCTACCAAAAATTATTGTGATCAAATGAAAATATGTATTTTATGGGCGGAGGTTTTTTTTTTTTCTATATGATATATAGTCGAAACTTTCAAAATCATTTTCTCAGATTCTAATTGATGGATATCAACCAAATTTCACTGGAATGATCCTTGAGTGACCCTTTATCAGTCTATCAAAAATTATTGTGATCAGATGAAAAGTATGTATTTTATGGGCCGAGGTCATTTCTCTATATGTTATGTCATTTTCTCAGAATGTAACAGATAGATATAAATCAAACTTCATTGTTTTGATCCTTGGGTGACTCATTATCATGCAGCCAAAATTTATTGTCATTAGATGAAAAATATGTCTTTTATGGACGGAGGTCATTTCTCTATATGTTATTTAGCAGAGACTTTGAAAATCATTTCAACATCAGTATAACTCAAAATATCTAAAAATCTAGTCAAAACTTAGATTTGCTATTACAAGAATTTCAAGCCTGTGGAATGACTCAAGCCATTCATGGCTTTCTAGTTATGGGGAGGAATCATGTGACACAACAATTTTGGAAAATCGTCAATGATTCTGTCAAATTATGACCAATTTGATTTTGGTTTTGAAGCAGAGAAGGTGCACTGCTCTGGATTTTAAGGCTTATATAATTACAGAGTGTGGAATTGCCATTGTCTCAAAATCTAGAAGCAGATTTTCAAAATCTGATGGATCCTTTTTCAATAGCAAAAAATCTAACACATCCAGCTATTACCTTGAGTTTTTTTGCCTTCTCTACTTCAAACCCTTTTTTCAAATAGGTCAAATATTTAAAGAATAATTTAACAATTTCAAAGAAAAAGGTAACACATGATTCCCTGCTGTGATTTTGGAAATCAATATTTTGGAAATATTCAGTACCTGCTGTCAAGTGTTGGCACCTGCTTGCATTTCTCTTATTTCATCTACATTATCAGGTATGTGGTGAGGAGTTCACAGCTGTTGAGAGTCTAAAGATACATCTACAAACACATCTAGCTGATGAAATCTGTCGTTGTTGGTTGTGTCATTTTAACGCTGAAGATAAAGCAGAGTTTGCTAACCATATGTTTACAGAACATCATTTACAAATCAAGGTGAGAAATATGTCGTTGTTGGTTATGCCATTTTAACACTGGAGATAGAGTTTGCTAACCGCATACACAAACATCATTTACATATCATTTTCATCTTGCTATGCCATTTTCATCCTTTATCATGCTGAATAAAAATACAGTCAAAACTGTGTGAGCGGTCACCTGAGAATAGCGTTCTCACTGCCGTATGCGGCCAGCTCAGGTCCGCCCGCGCAAATTTGCTCTTTAAATAACTGTGAATAGCGGCATTCTGTCGTGTGCAGCCGGCAGTCATCCCTAATTGTCTGAATTGCACCCATTGTACATCCCCTTAAGCGGTCACATGAGTCATCAAATTATGACAGGTGACTCGCTGATTAACGAAAAATTGAAAACGCGTCTGGATTATTGTATGCATTTACCTAATCAACACCTCTACTAATTTGTGTTATCTGAGCGGCCAGCAAATTATTTGATCGATAACGGTAGCAGATTATTAATAATCAAATAAACCAACCTATTAAACCTTAACATTGCTGTTCATCCGAACTATCGAAAGATTTCTGACGAATTGATCTCGGAAGGAATTACCCTTCGTCAGCTCCGGAAGTATTTATTTTTTATCAGAATAACCTTTTTTTTTCTCTTCTATGCACCTAAAATCGCGCTCTCTCATCGAAATTTAATGACACACAAATGAAGAAAATAAATTAATAGAATTGACGTTTTTGTCTTTAGTATGGGTTGATTCTGTGGAATCATCGCCGCTTGTCGAAAATGTCTTGGGATTTTCCAAATGACGTCGGCAAGCATGCCGGAAAACGAGACATTGTTTACATCCCGCGCACGTGAAACAAATTGCCACCAAATCCACAGGAACTCGCTACTGTGAAAATTATGAACACTTAAAACGTCATATTTTCAGCGCATTTATACTTTCATGGAATGAAGTCGAAATTGTCACTTTCTCTAATGAATAAAAATATATTTTAAGTAAACAGGAATATTATCGGTGTCAGAATCTTGTTCATCATGTTTCTCACATGAAGTTTATTTAAATCTTCTCTGGTCCCTGTGACGAAATGCAATTTGTTTATACATACGCCGTTAAATACAAAAAATATTCTCCAGGTAAAACATGTTTGGTAGTGAATAACCAAAACATCGTAAATACCGCTAAATCAAGAAATATTTAAATTGTTTTAGGCTTCCCTCGCCGATTTTGATATTGAATCTTACGAATACGAGTACTACATTTTCGGTGACCCATCCGATGGACAAATGATATTAGCCTAATTGTTGTTCGTCGTGGCCGCCGGAGGGGAAGGGGGTGGGGATTTTCCGTTAGGCGGCCAACTCCCGTATGCGGCCGATTTTGCTTTGTCCCGTGGGTGACCGCTATTGACAGTTTTGACTGTAGTGGTAAAACTATATTTTAATCAAAGTGCATAAAGCACTGGATGTACTTATTTTGAGTCAGTTTTTATTTTGAAGAAACCATGTTCAAACATTTTTTGGTTTAAATAGGAAGTTCAGGTGAATAGACATGTCCACATATATGTGAGGCTGATCTTTGTCTATACCTTCTGCTAAAATAGGAAAATTCTGGGTTCAGCATGAAACAATGGTTAACATTGAAAAACAATGGACTAATGGACTGAATGAAGTGTTTGTTCACCACAAGTTTTTGAACATCATGCTCATTATCAAAAGAAAAATTAATACTTTTAAGTATGACGATTCTGAAAGTATATGTGCCAGTATCATTCCCCTTTTTATGGCCCAGCATCAAAAGATCGGGGCATATTGTTTTACTGTTGTCTGTCTGTCCATCCATCTGTCTGTCCATCTGCAAATCTAAAAAACTTAATATTGCCAACTACTTCAAGGCTATTCAAAATATACTGCTCATATTTGGCATGATGATGGATCTATATCTTGTGCATCTAAAGATACTAAGGTCAAGGTCATGTGTCAAGGTCAAAGTTTAAAAAGTTGCCATTTTTGTGGCATTTGTGTTTCACAAATACATCTTGTTTATAATCCAGGAAGAGTTTTCAGGGACAAGATTTTGTGATTCTGAGACTCAAGAATTTGCTATCAATGTTTTTATAAAAAAAATGTGATACATGTCTCACAGATTTTGTAATACTCAACTTTGGAAATAATTGGAAGATAGCCTTCTTTTCAGAAGTTTAGCCCAGAAATGTTGTAATTACCAAACCCTTTATTAATCCTTAACCAAAGATTTAATATTTTAATAATATTTAAGTCAAATGGAAAATACAGGCTTTAAAAGTCTGACAATTGATGAGCATATCTAAACCTATTGAGTATTATCTTTAAGATTTATTGATATGATTTCAGAACAGTGATCCCTTACTAGATCTTACTCCAATGGATTCAGATACATCTGGAAATAAACACAGTACTGAGAATCAGGACCCCTACAAGTAATTATGATATAACCTACCTTGTGGGATTGAAATGTCATTGTTAAATATTTGTGACTCATCATGCAAAAAAGGACCATCTGGGTAGTGCATAAAGTGTGGACCCTAGTCAGACTGTGCAAACTGCGCAGACTGACTTGGGTCGAAACTTTTTGAACCGTTCTTATTTTCTGAATCCAGAATGATCATTTTACCTTCCAGTGAAATAATTTTTTAAATGCAACTTCTTGTTGACCTATGCTGGATAAAATCCCTTTCAATAATTCATTTTACAGAATTCCAGGATGGCCCCTTTTGCGTGATGGGTCACATTTTTAACATAATACAGGTGTTATTGAACCAGTGTAATAACAATGCAAATGAGCTCAGAGCAAACAGCAAGGCTATTTTGTAACCACACATACCATAATGTATTTATGGTGACATCCAGTTTGCATCCATTTGTCTGTCTGTCTGCCTGTCCGTATGTGTGTTAACTTTCTTTGGTCATCTACTTGTCTAAAACTACTGGGCATAACTCAACCAAATTTCACAGGAATGATACTAGGTTGTAAATCAAAGCTGTAATTGAACTTTTTCAAAAGTCTCTTACATGCTTATACAGGTATAGTATTTTTTACCAAGAAGCATCAAACCTTACAGAAATCTTTTACTTAAAAAAAAAGAACAACCTTTTCAATTCATATTTACACTGGTTTGAGGTCATTTTGTATTAAAGCTTAGGTCTAGAATAGTTTCGCTTTTCTTATGGTATTTAAATTTCGAAAATTTTAGAAAGGAAATTGCTTCTTTTGACTTCATATGAAAGGTTTAAAACAACTCTTTATATAGACACCACAACAGTATAGCTTTAAGCCATCTAATTATACCCCTCTATTACAAAGTAGAGGGGGGGGGGTGTTGGTTTCACCATGTCTGTCTGTCAGTCTGTCTGTCCATCTGTTTGTCTTTCCGCAGACCTTTTTGTTTCCTGACTGTTACTCAAGAATCAAGCCACCTGGAATCATGAAACTTCATACAGATGTTGCTTATGACCCAAGGAAACTTCCTATTGTTTTTGGATCACATAGGTCAAAGTTAAGGTCACAGTCAGCCTTTGTTCAATTGACAAAGTGCTGGTGGGGATATTTGTCCTCTTTGCCACAGCTCCAGTTATGTTTATTACAGACTGACTGCCCAGATGGTACAACAAGGAAGTGGGGAGGCCATGTTGTGGTCAACATCCAATAAACAAATGTAAGGGGAAAAAACCCTTCTCCTGTCTTATGTTAATTTTAGGCTGTCAAAATTGAACAGTTGGGGGTTTCATTGCTAACCATCACAATTCATTTTGGCGGGACGTCACTACATAAAATTAAGGGACAAATTTATGGGCAAATTTATTTCTGGCATGGATGGGTCCTGTTGTTGTTTATTCAGCCCTAAACCAGCTCTGCGTTCAGGATGAAAAAACTGTTCAAATTATACCCTGCTTTGCATGTGCACTTTCATGCAAAGTGGAGTATGATTTGAAAACAGTTTGCAATATCTTTCAGCCTAAAAAAACATTAAAGGGACCTGCTGGGGCCTGAAATTAGTTGGCCCTATAACTAGCCATACAGAGGGTGACAGAAAACCGTCACTTTCAATGTGCCTATTTAAATATTTATAATAGTTTTCCATCACAAATTTAGGAATTTTGAAAATTTATAAAACCATGCTCAGATTTGAAAAAAAGCTTTTGCTCAGTGAAATTTGACATTTCATTAAATAGACTTTGAATCAAGTATTAACTCAGTCTTATCAACAAGGCTAAAAAATTGCGATTTAGATATCCTAACCTTCTTCAATATATTCTTGTTTCCTTGTTTCAGCCATTCTAATAACATCTGCTGGCTATTCAAAAAACTTAAAATTATCAATCAAAATGGAAAGATGATGATAGCATTTGTCATAAGTTACACAGATACTTGAGCAATGTTAAATAAATGTTTATTATGCAAGAAAAACATCCTCTTTTCGGGAACGTTTGCCTTGTTACATACTACTATAGAAAAATAAATGGTTATTATGCAAGCAAAATCCTCTTTATTGGAAAGTTAGCATTTTTACATAATACTTTTACTTAACTTTAACCATCAGAAAGTGGATGCAGTCAACAAAGAGAAGTTGCCACAATTTTACACAGAACTGGGTGTATCAATGTGCTGTTGTAAAATGTGGGGAATTCATACTTAATTGAGATTAAGGTTTTAGGTTCATACCTCACTGAAAACAAAAAGCTTTCTCTTTCTGATGATGATTAAATTATGTTAAGCAAAATAACACAATAGATAGTTTTACAAAAAAGTTACATGAAATTTCTTTGAGTGCTAGCAAACAGAAAAAGTTGAGTGCTCAAAATTTAATTAATGTAATGGATATTTTTTACAGCCTTTCTGGACAATCTTTCTTGAATTAGGGTGTGGACCTGTAATAGTTCTGCAATATTTTGAAACCATGATCTTTAACAATGTTGACAGAAGTTTCCTAACGAAATCATAGGGAAAACTAAGTTAACAATGTTAAAGTTCATTATTTCCTAAATGTTGCAGAAGTTTTACAGGTCCACTTTCTTAACATGAAACAAAATTGATTTATTATTTTGAAAATTCATTTCAGAGATGCGCAGCTGGCTGTGAAACAGTTAATCCAGTTGCAAGATGATGTTTCTAAAAGTGAAGATGACATCAACACAATAGGTCAGATCCATTTTCCAGGACTCAGTTATAAATGTCCTGTGTGTATGAGAACATTTCGAGGTGGTAAATACCTCAAACTCCATATGAGGACTCATACAGGTTAGTAAAATGTGCCCTAATTGATATAATATGATTTATTATAAATGGGCAACCCAGTTCTTACATGCCTGTTGGAAGATTGGATGTATATGTGATCACCCAAAGCGCCCAGCACGAGGTGCTGTCCACTTCTTTTCTGGAGCTTGACTAGGTCACTTAATGTCTGCTTGCCCTGATGTTTGGCAGTTATGTTCCTGTCATGAATACAGAGTGTAGTGCTCAAGAACAGTTACTCTAGCTTGCTTAATTTTTGAGTTATTTTCCTTTGTTGTTTGACATCAACAGTATAACAGGTACATCTTGTGACAATTTGCCACCTTGTTGCAAATGATTGTTAGATAGCACATAGGTTTGATTACACACTTGGCCTCCTACATCTCTACTCTTTGTTGCCTATTTGAGATAGGACTGAACTAGATTTTTAGCTTGCCACAATGATGGCTCAGCTTGAAGCAGTTGTTACTGCCTATAAACATATAGGCAGTATCAACTGTTTTGCACTGAGTCATGGAAATCAGT
The DNA here is from genome assembly GCA_948146395.1 of Fragum whitleyi. Taxonomy (NCBI): domain Eukaryota; kingdom Metazoa; phylum Mollusca; class Bivalvia; order Cardiida; family Cardiidae; genus Fragum; species Fragum whitleyi. Next base: position 5,167,428 of record OX411545.1, on the reverse strand, counting down.
TCTAACCCAGTGAGCAAACTGTCAAGTAGAAACTTAACTGTCAACATCTACATTTCAGCCACAGAAGTAGTCATGTTTTTGAATATTAAATAGATTTACCATTTTGGTATAAATAGCAATGAGTCATTCTCATTTTAATAATAATAATAATAATAAATTCTTTATTTATAGAAGGTAACTCATTAAGTTGACATCATTAAACATGATTTGACATAAATAATGAAACACTTATTTACAATGAGGCCTTCTTAACAAACGAAAAATGACAAGATGATGTTTATGATGATCAGTAATCAGTAACGAGATGATAAAAAGATGGTTATGACCCTAGAATGACCAATGATAAATGATGATAATATGAAAACATCTCAATTATAAAAATGATGATAATGAGTAAAATTCGACAAGGAGTGTTGTCAAAATGAAATTATCAACTATATCGCTTATCACTCAGTGTAGGATAAGGGATAATATTAAGTGATAAACCAAATATAAAAACACAATAAAAATGAGTTATTCACACATTAATGGCAAAAATAAAACATATGCAACAAGGTTTTATAAGTCATTACTTAGCATTAAATATTTTTTGAGTGAGCGCTTGAAGGTAGATATATTTGAGATACTTTGCAAATGAATTGGAACAGCATTCCAGTACTCCATGCCAGTGAAAGAGAATGTCCTCTTTAAAATATCTGTTTTAGGAGCACATTTGTGAGATATTTGATTTCTAGTATTTGATCTTAGTTCATAGAAATGATTCCGACTGACTGAAACAAAGTTCGACATATATGATGGAGTCAGACCATGAATAGTTTTGAAAACCATAAGAATAGTGAAGTACATGCATCGATTTTTGAAAGATAACCAATTTAAAGATTTAAAGTTACTTCTGGAGCATGAACGTTTTGGCTGACATAGTATTACTCTTGCAGCTCGCTTTTGAATTTTAGTGATCCTTTTAATTAGTGAAGATTTACAATGACTCCAAATAGTGCAACCATAGTCAAAATGTGGAGCTATGTAGGAGTTGTAAAATAATTGTTTCGTATCAACACTAAGATAACCGTTTATTCTTCGAAGTAAATAAAGCTGAGACGATAATTTTGAGCATACTTTTTCAATGTGAACCTTCCATGACATTGTTTCATCAATATGTACCCCCAATAGTTTTTTTGATGTTACTTTCTCCACATTTTCTTGTAAAAGTTTTAAGTTCAAACCTGTGCATTTTTATGCCCCCGATAGGGAGGCATCATAAATTTGACTTGTTTAATTCTATGTTTTGATCCTATCAACATACATGTTGTTTTAGAAGGATTTAAAGCCATATTGTTTTGCCTACACCATTCTTCGACTTTCAATAGGTCAGAATTTAAAGTTTCATTTATCATTGATACTGAGGAACATGACTTATGTAGCGTTGCATCGTCGGCATACATGTCAATATTAGCTGATAGTTTGAGAGGAAGGTCATTCACATAAATCAAAAATAATATAGGCCCTAGTATTGATCCCTGGGGAACTCCAGATTTAATTTCTGTCATGTCAGATAAAACATTATTAACTTTTACAACTTGTTGTCTTTCATTTAGATATGATTGAAAAAGATTGCATGTGTTTTTAGTAAAATGGTGCAATTTTAACTTAGATAGGAGAATATCGTGATCTACAAGATCGAAAGCCTTCTTCAAATCTAGAAATACAGTTCCAACTAAGTTTCCCTGGTCCAAATCCATTAACCATGAATCGACTAATCGAATTAGAGCAGTTTGACATGAGTGATTTTCTCTAAATCCCGACTGGTGTGTAAAGAGAATGTCCGTTCGTTTCAAAAAATATTTCAGTTGATTAGCAATGTGCCTTTCAAACACTTTTGACAAAGTTGGCAATATTGATATGGGTCGATAATTATTAGGGTCAACATTATCGCCACCTTTAAATATGGGTATCACACAGGCTTTCTTGAACTCTGACGGAAAAATTCCCTTTGAAATACAATTATTAATAATAGATGAAATTGGTTTAGATATGAAATCTCTGCACATTTTCAAAATTTTTGGACCAATTCCGTCAGTTCCGGTCGATTTGCTGCTATCTAATTTATCAATAATATTTTTAACTTCCAGCGCTGTAATAAAAGTTATTTCGAAATAACAGTTTGGTAACTTGCTTTCTAGATGTAACTTTAATTCTTCGAGATATTTCGGATTTACAGGTTTCTTGTTTATTATTTGACAAATGTTGACAAAATGGCTATTTAACGCATTAACAATATTTTGAGTACCTTCCTCTTCAGAATTATTGATGATCATTTTGTTTGGAATACGTTGTTCTTTCTTATCATTTGCAGTAATATTTCGTAAATACTTCCATAATAATTTAGTATCTGATTTGTCCTCTATTGCTTTATTGAAATAGTTTTTCTTATTCTTGCGAATAATTGATGTCACTATATTCCTCCATTTTTTGTACATGAGCCAATTACCAGCATGATGAAATTTATTTCTCGTCAAAATAGCATCTTTTATCTCGTTGTTGTACCAGTCAGGCTGTTTAAGCCTTTTAACACGCTTTTCTTTGAAGGGTAAATGTTTTTCTAAAATACCATTGAGAATAGCATAGAAATATTCTAAAGCTACATCAGGATTAGATATTGTCTCTATTATATCAAAGTCAGTTTGGGCTAAATCAAACAAAAAATTTTCGATATTCATTTCTGAAAAAGAACGGTAATGAATTGTCTTATATGTTTTGTCTTGACAATGTTTCTTGTGACTATGGTAGGTAAAAGCTATAGGGTAATGATCACTTACCGCAATTTTTGGCACTAAGACTTCAGAGATTGCTTGTTTTTGAGTGCAATAGATATGGTCAATTATACTTGAAGACTTGTTTGTAATCCTAGTGGGAGTTTCAATTAGTTGATTAAGTCCATAATCTTGTATCACTTTAGCCCATTTTGAATTATTGCAAGTCGATGCTAAAGTAAATTGAATATTAAAATCGCCCAGTAAATAGTAGTCTAAATTGGTAGATTCGGCATAATTTAATTGTTTTTCATATTTATCAATCCAACTCTGTGTACTATTAGGTGGCCTATACACAAAATTTAAGAGAATTGGTTTATTATTAGGGAAAAATATTTGTAACCAGATACTCTCGAGATCTTCTTTTTCTAGGTCATATCGTCGTTTAAAGTTAATACTGTCCGCGATGTATACCAATAGCCCACCGCCGACGTTATATAGACGATCTTTCCTTTCAAATACAAATCCGTTAATGTTGAGATCAGAGTCATTAATATTTTCTCTAAGAAATGTTTCAGAAATTCCAAAAATAAACTGTAATTTTAAACTCTGAAAGGTAATAATATATCCCCTTCAGTCCTTTGATTAAATGAGTCTAAGCCAAAATATGTAGTTGAACATAAGCGACACGAATCAAATAGCTAATTATTGATGAGAGATCTGTAGCTTTATGCAAAGTTTGAATTAGCTGTACTTCTTAGTTCAAATTTACACTTCTTGTCATTGTGAATCGCTTGATTACCAAATTCAACATTTTATTGACAATTAATCAACAAATCAATTCAATGAATAGTTGCAATTCCACAGTTAAACCAATCCGATACATTCCCACTTTTTAATGCCTCTGAAAAAACACACAAAAAAAACTTAAAAAGACATTGTGCACCAACTAATTCCCATCTAATTGCATATTTGATGCACCTACAAAAATACAGGCCATTTTTCTTCATGATTCTTTCATCAACCTCAAAAACAAATATTTGTTAAGTTTTCATAAACTAAAATTTGTTTTCAGCATCTGCTTTTAATTTGGAAATGTGTTAATCTTTGTCATTTGGTAATGGGTAAAGTAATCTTTCATTTCAGGACTGAAGCCATACAAGTGTACAGAATGTAACAAAACTTTTATAACTAAGGATTCATTGAACAAGCACATGTCAACACATGTTGATGATAGACAGTTTAAATGTGGAGAATGTGGGAAGCTGTTTAAGAGGCTGTCCCATGTTAGAGAACACATTAAAATACATACAGGAATCAGACCTTTCCCTTGTACCATCTGTAAGAAGAGCTTCAAAACTAATGTAAGTACTGTCCATCTTGCTTGAGCAACCATGTCTATTAAACCGCAATTTTTATTGAGCGACTGCTTTCAAAACCCCCTTCTTTAAATCAAAATTACTTAAAAAGTAGGCATTACTAGAATTAGTACAGTTTCTGTTATTGAGTTTAAACATTTATGAAAGTAATAGTGAAAAGAGAACAAAAGACCTGTGATCATTTTTAATGTTAAGGCTTTTTAATGTGCATTAATGGACATAATTTTGCATGTCCACTTAAATAAAATAATATTATGGTTTCAGAACGCCATGAAGGTCCATCTTCGCACACATTCAGACATTCTACCTTACGAGTGTACATACTGTCATCGAAGGTTCCGTGAGAAAGGATCCGTCCTCCGTCACACAAGATTGCATACAGGAGAGAAACCATATGAATGTAAATATTGTGGTAGGTGTTTCGCAGAACATGGAACACTCAATAGACATTTAAAAGCTAAAGGTGAGCATTTATACTAAATCTTGTTTTAAGTAAACATTCAAAAGACAAATGAATAAGTTTAAGAGAATGGCTGCCTCATACACTTTTTTTGACAAATCAGAAAAGATTTGATATATCAATTATAGTCTAATTCTCTCTTTATCCTATATTAAGGGAACTATTGAGACAATTTTAAGGAATTCCAACAACATAAGATAACAAAGTTTTATTTACACAGGATTCAGTTTTTTTCAATTTCAAAGTACAGTCAATCATGCTAGAGTGACCACGTCTATTAAGTGAGTCTCAATGATACAATTCTATTGAGTTTTAATAATAAAGGATTATTGAGAACTTTGCAATAATATATGTGTTCAATCAAAAAAGTATGTTTCTTTTTCGTAAACAAAACATGTATTAAGTAACCATTATCTTTAACGTCCGTTTTTAGCTCCACTGGCTGAAAGCCACTGGGGCTATTGTCATGGCGTTGTGTCTGTTGTGCGTCCGTGCGTCAGGTCTTAAACTTTTTCTTTAAAAATCTTCTCCTCAGAAACTACTGGATGAATTTCAACCAAACTTCACAGGAATGATCCTTGGGTGACCCTCTTTCAAAGTCGTTCAAGAATTTTTGATCCTATTAAAAACATGGATTTAATGGGCGCGGCTAATTTCCAAATATGGTAAAAAGTGATTTTTCTCAGATTCTAATCAATTAAATTTTACATGAATGATCCTTGGGTGACCCTTTATCAGTCTACAAAAAATCATTGTGATCGGATGGAAAATATGCATTTTATGGGCGGAGGTCATTTCTCTATATGACATATAGTGGAAACTTTGAAAATCATTTTCTCAGAATGTAATTGATGGATATCAACCAAATTTCACTGGGATGATCCTTGAGTGACCCTTTATCAGTCTACAATAAATCAATGTGATCAGATGGAAAATATGCATTTTATGGACGGAGGTCATTTCTCTTTATGTTATATAGTGGAAACTTTGAAAATCATTTTCTCGGAATCTATTGTTTGGATTCCAACCAAATTTCACTGGAATGATCCTTGAGTGACCCTTCATCAATCTACCAAAATTCATTGTGATCAGATGGAAAATATGCATTTTATGGGCGGAGGTCATTTCTCTAAATGTTATATAGTGGAAATCTTGAGTATCATTTTCTCAGAATCTAATTTTGATATCAACCAAATTTCACTGGAATGATCCTTGACTGACCATTTATCAGTCTACCAAAATTCATTGTGATTGGATGGAAAATATGCATTTTATGGGCGGAGGTCATTCCTCTATATGTTATATAGTGGAAACTTTGAGTATCATTTTCTCAGAATCTAATTTTTGGATATCAACCAAATTTCATTGGAATCATCCTTGAGTGACCATTTATCAGTCTACCAAAAATTATTGTGATTGGATGGAAAATATGTATTTTATGGGCAGAGGTCATTTCTCTATATGTGATACAGTTGAATCTTTGAAAATCATTTTCAACATCAGTAGAACCCAAAATATGTAAAATCCTAGTCAAAACTTTTATTGCTTTTACAAGAATTTCAAGCCTGTGGAGCGACTCAAGCCATTCATGGCTTTCTAGTTTGTGGTCTATTAGTGGTCGCATAAAACAAGTTTAACTGTAAATGAATGGTCACCATTTGAAATATTTTGTTTTGAAAAGGGAGATTTGATAGTTGTTGCTTTACAGAGTTGAATGCTCATATTTGACAAAACCCTGAAACTGTGTTAAAAAACTTTACCACATAATGCTGCAACCTGCTGTAAGCTAATTTTTTTGTTTTAAAAGATTGAAACTTAATGTCATTCATTTCACATTGGTAGTCGTTGGAGAAATGCCCTGAATATGAATTACATCATGTTGCTTGAAGTCTTGTGCTTACAGACATTATCTGAATCTTCTAGCATATACTCTCTCTTTCTTTTTTGAGTTAAAGATATAGAACAATTGTTTGATTTTGATGAATCCATAAACTTTTACTTCATTAATGAAAAAGCAATATTTTCAATCCATAACAAAAATAACAATATTTTCACATGTGGTTCCTCCTTTGATGAAATATTGCTTTCGTTATTTACTAAATGGAAGAAAACCAAACTAATATTTATCCTTCATGTTTTCTTTTAAACTTATTATTGATAGGTTACTCAGTAAGAGGTTTAATTAGGGAAATATTTGATGTATCAAATATGCTGCAATTTATGCATAACAAATTATTCATGACATGGCATTTTTTGTTAAGTGGCCAACTCCTGTACGCGACCAATTTTGGTTTGTCCTTTAGGTGGCTGTATTGACAGTTTTGACTGTAGTTATTACCAGATTTTCTCTCCTCGAAATGTGTGGGTATACGGCTTTATTATAGTTGCCAATGGCATTGATGTACATGAACCTCTATATAGTCATTTAATAACCTCTAATTGTTACATACTGTCTGTTGTTTTACCAGTGTCCTGTACCAAAGAGCTACAAGAGATCCGTGACAGAAGCCAGGAGGACTCAGACAACACAGTTCTGGCCGAGTTTTCTTCAGTCGTAGCTGATACACAACAATACATGATACCCGAGACAGATATAGACACAGGACAAATACAGGAGGCTTTATCTCAACAAGATGAGCTACTACAGACTACTGAACTACAGTTACAACATCCCAGTCAGGTGGGTGATTATTTAATACCATTGAGTGAAGAACAAAAGCTACATTTTCACAAAAGTGAAAATATAGCTTTTGTTGTTCATGAAATGATAGATTTATTGTTCTTATAGAAAATCATCATTATGGATGATTGAGATTTTGCACTGGATTATCTCTTGAGAATTCTAGACCAGTGACATTGTCAAAATAGTCAAATTAATCTTAAAATATTTAGCCATGCAGTCTTTATCAACATTATCAATTAAGGACAAAAAATAATTGTGTTCCCATGTAAATCTTGTGTAAAATGAATTGATTTAAGATTATTTGTTCACATTTCTCACATTTTTCACATTTGTCTCTTTTAAGGGGCAAAGAATTGGAAGTATTTTTTTTTTTAAGCAAGGCCAATAAAATCTTCATCTCTTTTAAGAACGAAAGCTATTATAAATACTCCATGTGTAAGTTAATGCTGCTGTTAGGGAAATCTCACCTTTAGAAATGCAATATTAATGGATTTAAAACTAATTGCAATATTATTGGATTTCAAATTATTTTAGAATAATATAAATCCTTTATTAAGTATCAAAATAAAATGACTGAATCTAGAAAATTATTCTGATTTTAATCCAGTAAGCTTTAAGAAATCAAGAAAGAATAAAATACTTCGATCATTTTCAGGCGACAGAAAATTATTCTGATTTTAATCCAGTAAGCTTTAAGAAATCAATCATTTTCAGGCGACAGAGTTTGTCTTGGTTCAGGCAGGTGATGAAGATCAGGTTCAGAATCTAGAGATAGTTACAGACGAGGGTGGTCAGTCAGTGTTTGAGGGTGTGGAGGTCGCTGGTGATTACTTTGTCATCACTGATCCTGATGGTAAAGAAATGAAGATCGTCGACAATCAGACGGGACAGGTGATTGCTGTTGTACCAGTCACTGGTAATGAGGATGGAAGTGACGTTCAGACTATAACACTGCCTGATGATGGAGTTATCTCTACTGTTAATGTAGATACAGACATGGATGTATCTACAGAAATTGTGACATTGACTGAGTTAGACAGAGTGGACACAAGTACTAGTGAATTGACTCAGGAATCTACATCTGAGGCAATTGAATGAGTTATTTGTGATTTTTTGGTTTTCGAAATTTAACATCAGTCCAAATTTAAAGAGGTTACAGATGGCAAATGGATTAAAAGTTTGTGCAATTTTAAATGATACCAACCCATTTTGAAATAATCATTGCAGATAAAGGAGAAATTGCCAGCAATTTCTTCTTTTCCCTTATTATTTTCTGAAGTGGTAAATCATATGGTATAAGATATCAAAAGAATGAAAGGCTAAAAGAATTAAGGTTAGAGTGTACTTTGCAGAAAGATTGTGGAAAATTTAAGAATTTCTTTTTACGAGCAATTCTTTTATTTTCCACAATGTTTAATTATACTTTTCTCTTGGGGGTCAAATAAATGTTGGATTATTTGGGAATAAATGGGTATTTCATAATTATTTTTTTTCAGTGATGCTTATATTGCATAATAAGAAAGTAATCTGATAATATAATCGATATATCACTCAAGATATCAATTAAAAGAGAATGATTCAAAGAATCTAAATTCCTTCTGATTCAAAGAATTTAAATGTTAAATCATATTTTTTTCTAAAATTATGCAAACCAAAATTGAAAAATAAAAATTTCACTGAGTAAATAGTTAAGGTTGTCTGCCTTTGATCTTGTTGTAGAACCTGTAGAACCATATATTATTTCCTGAAGAAACAAGGTACTCAAGCATTAAATAATCGTTATCTTATGTCTGGTAAACTTTAATTTATTTTGTTTCTATAATATAAAAACAATGAATTGAAAGACTTTACTTTTGTTTGTGTTTTTTGATTAACCTAGGAAGAAAATTCTGATATTTTTTGCAGCCCCCCTTCCTTTGTATTGATAAGATCTGGTTGATACTGTTTTAAGCTCACCTGAGCACGAAGTGCTCAAGGTGAGCTATTGTGGTTAGGTGGATGTCAGTCGTCCGTCGTGCGTCGTCCGTCGTCAACAATTGCCTTGTATGCACTCTAGAGGCCACATTTTTTGATAGATCAACCTGAAATTTGGTCAGAATAATTGTCTAATTAAAATCTCGGCGAGTTCGAAATTGGGTCAACTGGGGTCAAAAACTAGGTCACGGGGTCAAATCTTAGAAAAACCTTGTATGCACTCTAGAGGCCACACTTTTGGCCAAATCAACCTGAAATTTGGTCAGAGTGATTGTCTTGATAAAATCTCGGGCGAGTTTGAAATTGGGTCAACTGGGGTCAAAAACTAGGTCACGGGGTCAAATCTTAGAAAAACCTTGTATGCACTCTAGAGGCCACATTTTTTGCCCGATCAACCTGAAATTTGGTCAGAATAATTGTCTAATTAAAATCTCAGACGAGTTCGAAATTGGGTCAACTGGGGTCAAAAACTAGGTCACGGGGTCAAATCTTAGAAAAACCTTGTATGCACTCTAGAGGCCACATTTTTGGCGCGATCAACCTGAAATTGGTCAGAATGATTGTCTTGATAAAATCTTGGTCGAGTTTGAAATTGGGTCAACTGAGGTAAAAAAACTAGGTCACGGAGTCAAATCTTAGAAAAACCTTGTATGCACTCTAGAGGCCACATTTTTGGTGCGATCAACCTGAAATTTGGTCAGAATGATTGTCTTGATAAAATCTTGGTCGAGTTTGAAATTGGGTCAACTGGGGTCAAAAACTAGGTCACAGGGTCAAATCTTAGAAAAACCTTGTATGCACTCTAGAGGCCACATTTTTTTGCCCGATCAACCTGAAATTTGGTCAGAATAATTGTCTAAATAAAATCTCGGACGAGTTCTAAATTGGGTCAACTGGGGTCAAAAACTAGGTCACAGGGTCAAATCTTAGAAAAACCTTGTATGCACTCTAGAGGCCACATTTATGGCGCAATCAACCTGAAATTTGGTCAGAATGATTGTCTTGATAAAATCTTGGTTGAGTTTGAAATTTGGTCAACTGGGGTCAAAAACTAGGTCACGGGGTCAAATCTTAGAAAAACCTTGTATGCACTCTAGAGGCCACATTTTTGGGGCAATCAACCTGAAATTTGATCAGAATGATTGTCTTGATTAAATCTTGGTCAAGTTTGAAATTGGGTCAACTGAGGTAAAAAACTAGGTCACGGGGTCAAATCTTAGAAAAACCTTGTAGAGGCCACATTTTCGGCCCGATCAACCTGAAATTTGGTCAGAATGATTGTCATGATGAAATCTCGGACACATTCTAAATTGGGTTAACTTGGGTCAATAACTAGAACACGGGGTCAAATCTTAGAACAACCTTTATGCACTCTAGAGGCCATATTTTTTGCCTGATCAACCTGAAGCCACCACCATAGCCCAGTTGGTTAGGCATAAGACTTCCAATCTGGAAGTCGCGGGTTTGATCCCCGGTGGCGGCAAATATCCTTTCCGACGTTTGTCTTTCACCAATAGGTATATAATTGTAAACCTATGTGAAATAGCAGCTGGAGGCTAGGAAAGGATGTAATGGTAGTACTGGCGAGAGAGATACCAGGAATCGATTGTTAGGTGCTCCAGCCGCCACGATATAACTGAAATAATGTTGAAAGCGGTGTAAAACCCCATTCAATCAATCAATCTAATCAACCTGAAACTTGGTCAGAATGATTGGCTTGTTGAAATCTTGGATGAGTTCGAAATTGAGTCAACTGCGGTCAAATACTAGATCACTGGGTCAAATCTTAGAAAAACCTTGTATATGCTAGAGGCCACGTTTTTTGCCAGAGCATCTTGAAATTCGGCAAAATTGATAGAATTGATGCAATTTTGGATGACTTTGAAATTGGGTCAACTGGGACCAAAAACTAGGTTGGGGGGTCAAATCATAGAAAAAACTTGTAAGTTAACCTGAAAATTGTAAAAAAGGATTCTCAATGTTTATTGAAGCAACAGCATTATTTAGCTAAGTGACATTTAATCATCTTTCTCTTTCTAAATCTGCTTTTGAAAATTTTAGAAAGTTCATTCAGTTGAGCGATTTAGGGCCACTATGGCCCTCTTGTACTTTTGTTTTATCTGTCTTAAAGATCGTGTTTGTTGTCCATCTTATTTATGGTCAATAATGTAAAGGTTCTTCAACTTGATGTACATGCATAATACATCCTTGCATCAGTCTGACTAAGCCGGAACTCTTATATTTATGAATGGATTTTAAATAGGACTTTACACAATTATTCCTCTCAGTGAGAAAGTTTGCTATTTGATGATTTTTAGCTTGGCTGATGTCTGAGTAAATCTGAGATATTATAATCACCTTGCCGTCGTTTGTGTTTATTTTGGCTTGACAAACTTTACCCTGATCATATCTCTGTTGTAATTGAAGATATCTTCCTAAAACTTTGCTTGTGTGTTCACCCTCACAAGAATTACTCAGTCTATCAAGGGGGTTAATTCTGGGAGCTTTTTTACCCCCCCCCCCCCCCCCCCTACAAACACACCTACTTAGTACAGGGGGGGTATCTTGATTTCACTATGTTATTCTGCTGTAAGCACCTGAAGCAGAGCATTGCACCAAAGGCGGTGCTCTTGTTTTTTCTGGGTCAAGGTTTAATAATACCCCCGCAAAACGAATGTTTTCGGGGGTATACTGGAATCAGCCTGTCTGTCTGTCTGTCCGTCCGTCCATCCATGCATCTGTCTGTCCGTCTGTGGACACAAATAGTAGTAAATTTGTGTCGCGAACTCCTCCTTCAGTTTTCCTTCAAAAGCCTTGAAAATTTATAGAAACATTCATCACATGTTGAAGTTTTGCAAGACGCAATTTTCTGGTCTCAACTTCCCATGGTTCATGAATTATCTCCCCTTGAACTTAGACATTTTTTCCTATTTGTTACGATGTACTTATCATTTTGTGTCGCAAACTCCTACTTCAATTTTCATTCAATAGTTATGAAATATTATACAAACATACATCACATAATGAAGTTTTGCAAGACGCAAATTTCAAGTGTCAACTCCCCCAGGTTCATGTGTTCTCTCCCCTTGAACTTTAGACATTTTTTTCTATCTGTTACCATTTACTTACAATTTTGTGTCGCAAACTTCTCCTTCAATTTTCATTCAAAAGTTATGAAATATTATACAAACATTCATCACAAGTTGAAGTTTTGCAAGACGCAAATTGCAAGTCTCAATTCCCCCTGGTTCATAAATAATGTCCCCTTGAACTTAGACATTTTTTTCTATTTGTTACCATGTACTTATCATTTTGTGTCGCAAACTCCTCCTTCAATTTTTATTCAATTGTAATGAAACATTATGCAAATATTGATCACAAGTTGAAGTTTTGCAAGAGGCTAATTTCAAGTGTCAACTCCACCAGGTTCATGAATAATGTCCCCTTGATCTTAAGACTTTTTTTTTCTATTTGTTACAATGTACTTATTATTTTGTGACGCAAACTCCTCCTTCAATTTTCATTCAATAGTTATGAAACATTACACAGACATTTATCACATGTTGAAGTTTTGCAAGACACATATTTCAAGTGTCAACTCCCCCAGGTTCATGTGTTCTCTCCCCTTGAACTTTGACATTTTTTTCCTATTTGTTACCATGTACTTATAATTTTGTGTCGCAAACTCCTCCTTCAATTTCCATTCAATAGTAATGAAACAGTATACAGACATTTATCACATGTTGAAGTTTTGCAAGACACAAATTTCAAGTGTAAACTCCCACAGGTTTATGAATTATCTCCCCTTGAACTTAAGACAATTTTTCTTTTTGAACACATATACTTATAATTTTGTTTCCCAAACTCCTCCTTCAGTTTTCCTTCAATAGCTTGAAAACATTTATCACATGTGTCAGTTTTGCAAGACGAAATTTAGAGGTCTCAAATCCAAGAGTTATCTTTATATTTGAAGCATTTTTTGCTTCTTCTGTCAAAGTATCTCATTCTCTGAAAGCACTTGCGGGGGTATTAAGTCACATTCAGTGACAAGCTCTAGTTTATGTCATGCATAATCTCTTCATTTAAACTCACTTGAGTACAAAGTGCTCAAGGTAAGTTTTGTGATCGTCCAATGTACTTTGTGATCAAAAAAGGAAAAGAGAGAAAATCTTTAAAATCTTCTCCTCTGGACCAGAAGGCAGAAAGTTTTCACATTTTGTGTGTAGTATCATCTAGAAGACCTCTACCATGATTGTTCATATCAAGACCCTGAGGTTATATTTGGGCTCCGAACTGGTGCATTCTATGTTACATACAAAAATAGGAGCAAAAATCTTCTAATCGTAAACTGGAAGACAAGCAGCTTTCATATTTGTTATGTAGCATTATCTTTGGGACCTTTATCAATTTTGTTCAAATCATGACCCAGAGGTCATATTTGGGCCAGGAGCATCCTGTCTCACTTAGACACAAATCTTCAAAAATCTTCTCTTAAACCAGAAGGCAGGGAGTGTTCAATTATGTAGCATTATCTAGTGGACCTGTATGAAAATTATTCATTCACATCCCAAGGGTCAAATTGAGCTCCTGATTGTATTCCATTATACAAAAAAGACTGAAATCTTTATACATTGTATTTCTATGCAACCAGATGGTAGACAGCTAGAAACTTGGTTCTAAGCTTCATTAATTTTACCTGAACAAAGATTGTTCATATCATGATCCTAAGATCATATTATTTGACTTGGTTCATTTGCATCCAATTTTACATGGAAACAAAGTAAGAAATCTTTCAACAATAGAATCTAAAAACAGTCCAGGGCATTGAATAAAAAAGACAAATTATCTCCTTAGAAGTGGATACCTGTCAATCTTATTAATTTGATATCCAAGTGGTCAAGGAGACGCAGATTTGCGATATATAGGACCACCATCGTTTGATGATATAATAATTTGGCACAAATATTCATCTTAAATTTCTAGTTGTGTGCAATTTCAATTAGATATGGTTATAGATCAATGGTGAAGATCGCATTAATTTCAAGGTCAAATGGATGCAGGCTCGACATGTGTTATCCATAGACAACACATCTAGTCTATCCATCCATCTTTTTAGCAAAAACTGAACAAGCTAACTCGAAACCAGCCCTGTGTTCAGGACAACAGAACTGTTTGCAACTTATACCCACATTGCAAGCAAACATATATATATTATATATTACAAACAGATATATTATGATAAACACTGCAAAGAGCACCGGACTGGCACACTAACAACTAATTGTATTTCGGATGAGACGTTAAACCGAGGTCCCCCGTAACAACTGATCATCTTTTAGGGGCGACACTCATGGGCTTTTGTTACGGTACCGACGATAAATAAACGGAATAAACATACTGTAAACAAGATTGGCATCCCTTGTATACCTTGTAAGACTGGCTAGCTTAAAAACGCGAAACGGAAAAATTTTTTTAGTTGTGTCCATAAATATTTGTGCATTCTGAATGGCTGAAAAGTTGGTTTTATTCCCCAAGGAAATCAATTTTGAGTATGCAGATGTTTTGTAAGTTTCTGCTAAAGGTAGTCCCGTAAGATATCTGCTCTTTCACAGATTGCATAAATGTGTTTTTTATTTATTTATTTTCTTTTGTAAAAGTTATCGGAAATTACGATTTTACCGTGTAGAAAGCTCTTCAATAGTAAGATTCGATCTGGTAAGGCAAGGGAAAAAAAGAAGATATTATTCCTTAATTTATACGTGAAATTTAACAATTACGTAATTTATAGATTGGATATATATAGACTGGTTCCGTCACTAGCCTTGCCGCTTCGAACATTCAAGCTATATTTTTCAAAAAGGAATTGTTAGTACCATACCATGTGTGATTCTTAAACATCGGAAAATGCACAAATTTCCTAATCTAAGAACCAGATTTGTATTTTTTCCATGAAAAACTGTGAAAGAGCAGCTTTAAAAGACAACTCTCAACATATTTGCTTCATGGTATTAGATTATAATTTCAAGAAGATAATGTTGGTTTCCAGTAGGTATGAATATAAAAACCTTCGCATATACACCCAGTTTAATTAGGTTTTTAGTTTCATGCCTCAATGAAATCAACAAACACTCTCATCATCTCTTAAAAGGATTGGAATCAATTTGAAAACCAAGTAAGATTTAGTTGAGGATACTAAGTCTCGTGGAATCATTCTTTGAAAATCTCCACCAAAGGACCAATATGGACTAAACTTGACGAAAATGTTCTTTGCAAGACCCCTTTTAAAAAATGTTCCTAAAACTTAACTAGGGGCATGTCAGACAAGTGCTTATGGGACTGAAAGTTCATGAAATAATTCTTTGAATACCTCCATCCTTGATCATTTCAAGCGGCCAGTACAACACTATTGTAAGTGCCTATATAATTATAGTGTTGCGCTACCCCCTTAATTTGGTCAATTTGAGTGTGAGGAAATCTTTTTGTCAACCTTTGTTTAGTTGGATTTAACAAGTTTTGAAAAGTGCCATCCATGAACAAGAATTAGCCTATCGGTAATAAAATGTCTTTATCGGCAAAATAAATGACCATGAGTAGACAGCAAAAACGATTTCATGGTTGACAATTTATCACCATAACTACAACTTATTCAAGCTGAAGTGATGAAGTTTAATTGACTCTTTCACGAAATAGATTAACCAGAATGGCAGAAAGCAAGACGTCCTACCCTGCGCTCATGACCAATAAACGGTAAAATCGTTTTTCCAATTATTCTCCGCTTTGCACGTTCACTTGCGTGCAAAGTAGGGTGTAATTGAGAAGATGTTTGCGTCGTTTAGTCAACCTGATCGCAGGGTTGATGTAGATGATTATAGGTATATTTTCAAACCTGAGCTCTGACGTAGGCACCGAGTCCATTACCATAGGTAAATCGGGTATAATTAAACAGCAAATGATAGGAATTTAACCTGATCCCTTCACTGAAATTATGAAAGAACATGTTTGGGTGAACCTCATTTTTAAGACAAGCAATATCGTTGGTTTAGTAGGTGAATTTTAAACTCTCTTAATGCGTTTTTAACCTGCTTTATCTATTTCGAACAAATGGCACGAGAATCTAACAGTAAAAAGTTGATTTCACGGCTCACCGCCAAAAACTTCCTATACCTCGATAAGTCAGTGCCAACATTTTAGCGTAACCATTCTATAGAGGGCACAATTTTGGCCCATCTTTATCATACTTGCACAGAGAGTTTATCTAGGTGTAAAAAATATGTTTTTTCTATGTCTCTGGTTACCGGTTTGAGCCCCAATGAATCCTGGTATTGTATATGTAACTTAAAGGCCCGCTTTAAAGTCCATCCATGTTTTAAATTGGGTAGCAGTGGTTAGAACCTATTGCCTTCTCTTTGCGCAGGATAAGATCTGAAATATGTTAGAACTATGTTGAAAAAAAAAAGTGTCATTCCACCCTGAATCATGCTAAGCTCGAGTAGAAAAAAAAGTGGTGTAACAAAAGGCCAAACTATCGCTGTATCGTAATGTTTTACACTGCAATAGCAAAAGGTCGACAGCATTTTTCAAGTCAATAAATATCGCAATAGTTCCGATGACTATCAATAGTTTACGATAGTTTTTATGAAAAAAAAAGGAGAGCTAAATGTAGTAACAATGCTGCCTTTCTGCATGTTTTCATCAGAGAATGGGGGCAAATCCAATTCTTTTCTAAGGGAATAACTGTAATAAACCTATTTGATCATTTACTTGCCATTGGCACGGTAAACATCATCTTACAAGAACAGTATAAAGTTACTGCCTAATAAAAAGGTATGACGCTTTAAGATTGATTATCATCTTCTTTTCTGTAAAAACAATTATCATACTAGTATTGCAATAGTTTTCATGCAATACCCATAGCAACTTTACTATCGCAATACTATCGTGATACTAATTTTGAACTCAATAGTCACCCCTAAAAAGTACATTTCAAGCTTGCCAAGGATCTTTGTCTGGTGATATAGATGCCAGATTGATAGATAGATAGATGCCAGTTGATTTCCGTTGCATCCTGTCTTAATGTCACAAGAAAAGGAGCTCTATAGACAATTACCTTGTTACATATTTTTCCAGAAAAACATACCAAAATGACAATGAAATTTGCAATAAACTTTTACTCCAATTCTTTTGAAAAGTTAAAAAAAAATATTTAGAATAAAACAAGTAAAAAGGGAAAGAAAAAAAAAAACATCTCTAACTTGCCCGGGATGTCTGTCTGGTGTAAAGATAAGATAGATCCTAGTTGATTTCCATTGCATTCTGTCTTAATGCCACATGGAAAGGAGTTCTAAAGGCAATTTCTTTGTCAGATATTTATCAAGGAAAACCTGCCCAAGTAGCAATGAAATTGGCTGTTGACGTATACTCCATTTCTTTTAAAAATGAAAAAAATATATTTAGAATAAATCAAGAAGATAAAAGGAAAGAATAAAACACTTCCAAAAAGAATAAGATCACTTGTACCTTTTTTTATTCATTTTCCTACAAAACATTTTTATGAACTGAAGACAGTAGAAAAAAGCAATACACTAAAGAAAAAAGAGAAATTGCTTGACTGAAGTTTTCTACAATATATTGCGGTCTCTTCGAGTCAAAGCACATTGAATTTACGGTTTAGATTCTCTGAATTTAGATTAGTCTAAAGATTTTCATTTCGTTTAATCTGGGTATGACAGCTGAAATTACAAAGTAATGACATTCAGGCAGGTATCCTGGTTAACGGGTCATTTGTTTTATTAGAAAAACAATTAGTGATGGTGTATTAAATGGACTAGAAACTGTCGATTATTAAAAATGAGATAAACAATGATTTATTAATTGAATTACCTCTAGTCAATAAACATGTCAGTTGAGACAGAATTTATTGATTTTTGCAATTTTATATTAAATATTATCTCTGTTTCGACAGATAAATGTTATTTATTATGCATTTGCAAACGCATCAATAAAGAACATCTTTTTTACCCTTTTCCACTATTCAATAATTCTACGCACAGGATAAATATAGCCTAAAAGATAACATTCTCCAGTAGAAAAATGAAGCCACAGCATTCAGTTCCACTAGCTGAAGCGCACTATATTGAACTGCGTTCAGGAAGAGAACACGTCGATGGCCCAGCGGGAAACAGTTGTAACTGCCTATATGTTAATAGGCAGTTACAACTGTTTGGCACTGAGCCATCGACGTGCAAAGCGGGATACCATTCATAAAAAAAATGTGAAATTGTCTTGAACGCTGAAAGATCTTTATTTTGTTACAATTAATGTTCTAGGCCCACCAATTGTCGTAGGTTGATCTTTGACACAGGTATGCGAGAAATCACGTTAGCAGCCCAGTTATTATAGTGGGAAGAGCACTTTTCCGAAAGCGAGTGTTCACACATTTGAGCTAGGGGCTAGCATTTTTCTTTGTCAACAGTCAAGTAACTCATTGTAAACCTTCGGCTTCTATCCATTTTTTTTTTTAGAAAAGGTGTATTTTCACTCCATTATTCGCCGCCGATCACGTATTTTTGCTGTGTATCGGAAGCTCTTCGAAAACCTCACTAATTGGAGACAATTTTAAGGTATTGGACCCGTAATAGCTCCTCAACGTTTCGGAAATCACGAACTTAAACAGTTTTAACAGCGGTTTCCTGAAGAGTGAAAATAAGAATTCTGATGGCCAAACAATTTTACCAGTAGTTGATGGATGGTACGACCTCACATTGAATGATTGAATGGAATTTAACGCCGCTTTCAACATTTTTTCAGTTATATCGCGACGGCTGGAGCACCTAACAATGGTTTGCTGGAATTTCTCTCACCCGTACAACCACCACATCCTTTCCTAGCATCTAGCTGCTATCTCACATAGGTCTACGATTATCAACCCAAATAGAGACAGATAGTCGGAAAGAATGAGAGCCGCACGTTGACTACATATATCCTGAGATCGATTACATGGAACGTTCGATCTTGTTTCTTTATTGACCATCACCTTTTATGCGAGTAGACATTCGAGTAGATTCTCATGGAAGCAAAATCGAGAAGGCGCGATCAATTCTTTCAAGTAGTGGAATCGTAATAGTTCCGCAACATATCGGAACACATGGTCATTCACAATGTTGACCGAGGTTTCTTAATGAACCTCGGTTAACACTGTTAAAGTTCATTACGTCCTAGACATTGCGAAACAATTACGAGTCCACTACCTTAAGAGCTCTATTCCAAAACCACATGAAATACGCAGCAATAAACAAAACTGAATGGACTTTAAAAAATAATAATGTTATTGAGACCAAAAAAATAGAAAATGGATTCAAAATACATACAATAATATCTATTCTGTTAACAAACCTTTTAGACAGTTGCTAGAATAATACTCTCTCTGGATATTGTTAAATGCGCCAACTTTGGGTAAAGGCAGTTTAAATAATTTATAACTAGGTCGATATACAGACTTTATTTAAATATAATCGGTCAAGCTTTCGACAAAAAATGAATAGGTATTATATATATATCATTTGATCTTGATCCCAGTGGCTTGCTTCTAATGTGGTTCAAGTCGCGGTTACAAAGTATAAACACAGTTTAATATCCACCCCTTCCCAAATGCAGATCTGTGTTTCAAACATTATTTATAAATTATTTACAATGAGAAATGAAAGCGCTATCTGGAATAACTAATGTGTCTTTCATTTGACTTGATTCAGATCCTTCACCCAACAAAACAGATTTTGTTTGATCGTCAAATTCCCTTGCCAATTTAATGCACTACCGTAAACCTACAATGTATGACTGAAAACTGAAATAGCATTTTGAAAAAAAACTACCGCGACATCTTGATCTTGTAATGTGGACACAAATATCCATTTAAAACGGCTAAGGCACTGGAACCGTAATAGTTCCACAACATTTCGGAACTAATGATCTTTCACATTGTTGACCGAGATTTCATAAAGAATATCAAAAGAAGCCTTGTTTAACACTGTTTAAGTTGTTTAACCCCGAAACGTTGCGGAACTATTACGGGTCCACTACCTTAATGATAAAATTCCGTAATATTTCTACCTTTTGAGGCGCTTTATTTTGACACAGACTAATGCCCAGAAACGCTTTGGCGGTACCCACATTAAGATTGATTGTATCGTATACGGTTACAGACAGCTTTTGCTTTGAAGAAATTAGTAAAAACATATTTTATTGTCATCATTTGAACATTGTTATTATACATAATGTTTCCTATTACACAAATGGTCATGACAAAAGGGTCTGGAATAAATGAATAGGAAATGAATAAACAGATAGAATAAAAATATCTCCGAACCAATTTTTTTTTTTTTTTTTACATATTTTGTTGCTCTAGAATCGGAAATCGGGTCGTTGGTACATTGTAAAGTGTCTCATTTTAACTGCACATGCAAAGCGGGGTAAAATTTGCATGCAGTTTGCACCATTTTGTCATTCAGTTGACGCTGGGAGGATATGGACTGTTGGTATTTGGATATTATCAGGAATAAATTTCCGTTAAAAAAACATGAAAATGGTCTTCTACCTTTTCAATTAAGCGAGTAACCGTTCTTAAATCGCACCGTCTGATCCTGGTCGATATATTCTGTGGGCTCGAACTCCGCCCCTTCTAGATCCAGACAAGTATTTGGTTCTCTTTGGTGTAACGGCCACACTTGCACAGACCAATATAAAGCACCGATAAAGTATACTTAACTCAAAATGAAACGTCCTCAAAATATAAATTGAAATAAATGAAAACTCTTTAACGATTTTTAATCTTTCTTTACCATTTTTAGTAGAAAAAATAATGATGCTACCCGAGACCGTTATTAAACAGATGCACCTGCTTTGACACCACTATCAAAAAAAAGTTCACAAGCATACAAATGGTAATTACATAATGAATTAGAGTACCCATTTCGCTACTGAAATCTGCTGTGATGCCCGCACAATAAAACGGCTTAAAAAGCTTTGCATTTTGTCTGATAGATCTTTCGTAGCTCACTCACATCACATGGTTGGAGAGTGGGCGGAGTAAGCATTCATCCTGTGATCAGAGTGAAAAATTGCCCTATGAGGATAGAATCTGGAATTTAATGCTTAGGGACGCTTGACGAGTTGCAGTAGAATCGATAATTATCAAGCAGGCTTTCAAATCGCCAATTTCCGTAAGAAAAATGGCTTATAAAAGGCTATAATGAGCGTTTTACAGGATCTATCATGTCAACCAGATTTATTAATTGTTATTGTGCTAGTGATTAACAGATTGTCCACCATAGTCAAACAATATTTCAACTTGATGTCGCTATCTTGTCTTTGCAGTAACGAGCAAATACTAAAACATATGGTTAGTTGCACCAGTCTTTGAAATTAAATTGGAAAACTGTTTAAAGCAGTTTAAACGTTTTTAAAACCACCCTTCATGTTTAAGGAAAAGTTTGAAGTTTGTATTGATAGTTCAACGCCTGCTGTTATTGGCTTGCCTCCGTAGACCCAATTTTGGCTGATGTTGTTCTTACGTAACTTTTGACGTCAGCGAAAATTTAAACATTTTGAAACGGTTTATTGATCTGCGCAATGATGTCTTTAAATGAACATTAAAGATTTTCACCAAATCTTTGTGCATCAGACCAGCAAGACAAGGGGGCACGTTCATTTAGAAGGCGTTTCTAAGGAAATGAACGTGGAACCCAATAGTGAAAAAGCCGGTCTATATAAAGGTAGTCAGTTGTTACAGGAATTAAGTTAAATAAATGCAAGTAGATCATAAACAGTAAAGATTTTAAGAGAACACGTATTTGCGGACGTAACTTTTGGAGTTTAGTATACATATATAGTTGATATGTCACTAAAAAGACCGGCTTGTAGCTTATTGAATATATAGTTAGAAAAGACAGGCCACACAGATGCATCATTTCTTTAATTACAGTCAATCTTGCCCAAGCACTACGGCTATTAAGCGACCACATCTATTAACGACCACGTCTGTTAAGCGACCGTTTTCAAAATCCCCTTCTTTACATCAAAATATACTTAGTCAGAAAAGTTTAGAAACACTTGATTTTTTTTTTCGCTATATATTTTTCTGAATTATACTTGTTGAACGAAGCAAACATTGAGTTGAATCTTTCACCAATAGATTAATGTTTTTACTCTTGTTCCAAAGATGACTGTACAATCCCAAGACATAGCCAAACCGACGGGGGTTAGATTTAAATAAGGCTCAGCCTTTCAGTTTTTTGTCCAGATCTCGGTTATGCGTTGCAATATTACGCAGTATTAACCAATTGTTATCCATGGAAGTTGGTTGTCCTTCATACCAAAACCAATCTTCTTCATGTAAGCGTTTCGTTGACGTTACGTGATAAACGTCTCCCGAATGTGTGATACTATAGCTGACGTAGCAGATTTAAACCAGGTCAAGTTAAAGTGAACATGGAATGCTCCATGGGCCAATTTTATCGTCTTTGACACCATCTACGTCATAGAAAATTGACATTACAGAAATGCCGTAAATTGATCATCCTCCGTTAATGGGCATTTTTCTTAAATGACTTAAGGTAGCAATGGACACATGGCATCAATTTTTTCCGCCCAATGAATTTTTTTCTTGGTCACATATGTTGTAGATTAACATTGTGTA
Organism: Fragum whitleyi; assembly: GCA_948146395.1. Lineage (NCBI taxonomy): Eukaryota > Metazoa > Mollusca > Bivalvia > Cardiida > Cardiidae > Fragum > Fragum whitleyi. Next base: position 5,144,492 of record OX411545.1, on the reverse strand, counting down.
GTCATTATATCAAAATTTGAAGGTACCTTTCCACGCTCGTTTTCATGCTAGAGTTATCTGTCCTTGAGTGGTATAGGCAATTTTTCTGTAAAACGGTGATATTCGTTTTTGGTCTAGTATAAACTCAGTACTAGGTTATAGCTATAAAACACATACATTTTGATAGACCTTATACATGTACACAATGGCTATTGACAAGAAAATTTCTCTTTGATCAATTGCATTTGCACAATATGCCTTCAAAAGTTAAAAATGCACTAATGTTTTTAATTTTACTGGGTAAAAATGCAACAAAAAACCTGTTTTTTGAAGAAATTACCCAATGAATTTTTCTTATTTTCCGATATGTTTATAACCAATATTGTTTCTTTATTTGGTAAAAAAATCAGCATACCTTTCCATGCAAATAAGAAAGTTTTTCGTTATTTTACAGTGACCCCTCCTAATCGAATGACGGTTTTATCGCATTTTTATTGTTAGATTTAATGATCAAGTCATTCAATTAATAGCGAGCGCAGCTCGCGAACGGCCGAAGGCCGTGAGCGCGAAGCGAGCGTTTATGGTAACGTGTGTTATTCTATTCTGTTCTATATACTGTCAAACGAAACAGACTTGTCATTTTTCACCCGGAGTGAATTCACTTGCAGGGCCGAAAAAAAAACATACAACGTAACTAAAAAAATACCTCCGTGTATCCTTTGCATAAGACGGATTAAAAAATTGAAAATTAATTTTAGCTATCGCCTAAAATTGATGTTTCATAGAAAATGTCATTTTCTACCGGAAGCAACAAAATCAAACCCAAAACGAGGCCCACCGAAACAATTCACGTGTTTCCTGTAAACAAAGCAGACGCTTCGTTTTCCCTGTGACAGAGCTGTCAAATCGGTAAATTTGTAAGTTTTATATTGGTAAACTTAACAAACATCTGAATAATTATGAATATCGTGCGAACATTCGATCGAGTAGAATATGGCTCCTTAGCTTTTAAGGTCATCGATGTGCCGGGCGACGGCGACTGTTTTTTTCACTGTCTTAGTCTAGCCTGCTTTGACAATTTTTCGCACACCCAATCAATAAGACAGTCAACATGCAGGTTCATTGAAACAAACTGGAATAGGTTTAAGGACGAAGTCATGATGTGCCATGATATTCGTTTTACTAAGACTTCCTATATCCACTGGATGGTAAAAAATCGCAATTGGGCAACAGCCCCTGAAATTAAGGCTGCCTCAGAAACCCTAAATAGGAATATCAATGTATTTTTGCAAGGCCAATCTAACTATGGATTCACACTGACAAAAGAAACCTTTTCATATGCAACAGATACTTCTCCAAACCAAGAAATTAATGTCATTTTGTCAAATAACCATTTCAAATTATTGGTTCCAATTTCTGACAACAAAACTCAGAAAGAAACAATCATACATGAACACAACTATTGCTGCACCCCACTAAACAACCCTGATGCATTCAACTCAGATTATTGCTCTGAGAACTTGAAAGAAAATTCTTTTCAAAGTCACATTGCTGACCATAGCTACTCAACTAAACAATCTGAATTGCAGAGTAAAGAACATGATGGACAAAACGGCCTCAATTCACTATTCTGTGAACACAGTTGCAATAATGATAATGATGCTGAAGTATTTGAATCTGTACCACAGAGTCTAATTTGTGGTGATTTTGGAAATGAAAATGCTTTAAATCCACAGCATGCCAATAATACATGTACAAGCATTAATGGCAATAATTATTTGAAAAATAAAATGTCCTACAAAGAGATAGTTAATGAGCACTTACCTCCTACTAAAATTAAGAGAAGGGGGCCTGAAATAATTTCTGAAAGTAAAAGGAAAGATCAAAATGGTCGGAAAACTTCTCCTTGTGGAGATTCAAATATCTCAAAAACAATTAGTAGTAGAAATGCACCTTCTTCAAATAGCCCATTCATTTCAAATTATGATAAAACCACTGTTGAGCAAACAAATGCAAATGAGCAAAATGGGTCTATTCCAATTATCCATGAAGAAAATCAAAACACAAGCGCAACTGTTTCTGAACATCCACTGTCACATATGTGCAGAAAATTAGGCTTACATTCAGATAGCAGTATAGGCAAAGATGACAACAAAAGTGAAAATAGAAAAATGAGAAACAAAATAAAAAAACAGTTACAGAATATTGGATTGGAAATACATGAAATACCTGAGCCTCCACCCATAATGGATGATGCTAATTTCAACAAAGCGATGACATGTATAAGAGCATTTGAATTGAAACAAATGTCCTATCAAATAAACTCATGTCCTGTTTGTCATGAAACAAGACTTGACATGAAAATTTCAAAATATTCCATGTGTGACAGATGTTATAAAGACAAATCAAGTATTAAAATGTTTTCCACAGAAAATAACATGAATCCTGGGCTGCTTCCTGAACAACTGAAAGAATTGTCAGTCATTGAGCAACAACTTATTAGCAGAATTACACCATGTATGAACATTTTCCTATTAAAACACGGTGGAATTGGCTCAAGTGGTCATTGTGTAACCTTCCCCCAGGAGGTGAATGAACCTGCAAAACTTTTCCCAAGACTTCCACATGAGATAAATGTCATTAAAGTTTGTAAACAAGGCAAAAATGAAACATCAAAAAACTTCAGAATACGCCGGTATAATGTTGAAAATGCTCTGAAATGGCTGAAAGCAAACAATCCTGCCTTCAAAGACATAACTATTTCTCAGGAGAGAATTGATAGTCTGCCAATTGATGGTGAAATGAATATTTCTACCATGCAATACACTGAAAAAATAAATTCTAAACAAGATAAAGGCCCTGCTCCTGACCAGAATGAGCCATATGAAGAAGTTGATGGGGAGACATCTTCAAGTGTTCTGCTTCCAGATCCTTCGATAAACATTGAAGAAAAAATACAAAAAGTTTTAGATGATATTGTAAAAAATAACAACACTAATTCCAAAGAGAAAACACATGTCCCAATTATCCCCTGGCCTACTAGAGGCAGTACTCCCGTATCAGAATTTACAACAAAGTATTTTTTTACACTTGCCTTTCCAGCGCTTTTTCCGTATGGAAAAGCAGATTTCTTCATTAATCGCCCAAGGACCTGTGATTCACTATCTGAATGGGCTGATCACTTACTTTGGTTTGAAGACGGTCGATATTCAAAACATCAATATTTCAAATTTGTGGTCCACAATATGATCATTAGAAAAAAGGCTATGGAGACGAGTAATTTTGTTTTCAATCAGAAACTTGGTGACGGGCACTTAACACTTGAAAACTTGAAAGAGCAACTGAAAAATGGTGATTCTTCAACAGGTAGAAAGATTCTTTATTTCAGTTCTTCACTAAGGGGAACCAATCAATACTGGGCACAAAGAGGAAAAGAACTGAGATCACTTATTCAGTTCAAAATTAATGAAGGAAAAGGACTCCCATCATTCTTCACAACAGGTAGTTGTGCTGAGTTCTATTTCAAACCTCTTCGGCGTCTTCTGAATATTTACATAGAAAAAACAACAGGTCAAAAAATGGATCTTTCTGATAAAAATGTCCTATTTCGGGCATTGCAAAATTATCCAAATGTTGTTGCTCATTATTTTGATCTTCGCACCCAATCATACTTTCAACAAGTTATGGCCCCTGTTTTTGGTGTTGACTCATATTGGTATCGTCAAGAATTTGCCAAATCCAGAGGTATGGTGCACTGGCATGGACTTTGTTGGAGATCTGATCGTGAACCACATAATCTTCTTCATAAAGATGTAACAAACGGGCTTTCAGATGAAGATTGTGCTAAACACTTAGGAGAATGGGCCAACAGAGTATTTGGATTAACAGCTTCTCACCCTGCTGGATCTGATGAAAATGGAAATCCAAGAAAAGAATTTTGGGCTCCCCCTGAAGGCAGTGCCCCTGCTCCTCCTGATTCTGAAAATCCTCTTATCAAGCTACTAATGGATGTAAGTAGAGATCAGGAGACCATTCTAGAAGACCACTTGCTTTTATGTAATCGTTTTAATCTGCACAGATGCTCTGATTACTGTATGAAATCTTTGAAACCAAATTCTAAACCAAAGTGCAGAATGGAATTTCCAAAACAGATAAGATCTTCAGATGCAATAGTAAAAGATAGAAATGGATCCATGCGTCTTGAAATGCAGAGAGATCATCCCGTACTTGTCCAGCATTCTAGATACCATACACAAGGCTGGCGTGCAAATGGTGATATTTCACTGATCTTGTCAAAAAGTGACCCTGAAAACCCATCTGTAGATGAAATATTGGCAACAGAAAAATATATCACTGGATATGCTTGTAAAGGTAACCAGCCAACAGGCGCAGTTGTTGACTTATTCAATGATATGGTTAATTGTTCCGATGAAAACTCCACTGCAAAGTCACTTTGCAGTCGCCTTCTAATGGGAACAGTCAAAAGAGATGTTTCTGCTGTGGAAGCTTGTTATGAAATTTCATCTATTCCTCTCTACAGATCAAGCCATACATTTCAAACTGTAAGTCTTTCAGGCTGTAGGATCCTAGAGCAAGGTGGTGTCTTGTTAACAAAACACACAGCACTTGACAAATATCTACAACGTGATCAAGATCCAAACTTATCTTTTTATTCTTACCTTTGTAAGTCTGGAAAAGTTCCAGTTATTTCTGGTGGTAGTACACAAGCAGCCTGGCCTCTGGATGAATGTTATAGTAGAACATCTCTACTCCTCCACTTTCCAGGATGGCGAAAAATTTCAGACTTAAAAGCTCAGAACACTACTTGGGTTGATGCATTTACTGAATTCTTAAATTCAAATAAATGTCCTAACTTTGTAAAAGCTGAGGTTGAAAGAGCAAAAAGTCACTCTAAAAAAGATCAAGACAATACAGATGAAGAGGACAGTAGCATTGAACACATTGACAATGAAGATCAACCTGAGTGGATGGAACTTATGAGGCCCATTGCAAATTTTGATAAAGAAATGTCTGACAGTTTTCAGTATGATGATGGTGGCCCTACATATGACTGGAGTGCCCAGACTTTTGATTATCCTCACAATAATGACAAACCTTTCCTAGATCTGATGGAAGAGGTGCATGATGAAAGACAAGAAATATTGCAAATTTCAGACGTATGCCTAGAAAATCTTAACCAAGATCAATTATTTGCTTTCAATCTAGTTATGAAAACAATTTTTGACTTTAACGAGAAGTCTGATTCATTTACACCACTTCGACTTATAGTATCAGGAACAGCTGGAGCAGGAAAATCTTATCTAATCAAATGTCTTGTAAAAGCTATTCGACTTCTTTTTAATTCTAACAAAGCTGCTCAAGTACTTTGTCCTACTGGAAATAGTGCAAATCTGATCTCTGGAGTTACTCTACACAGCTTTCTAAAGATACCCACTGTTAATAAAAACAAGGAAATGAAATTTCCAGATGGTACTCTAGGTGAAACTCTCCAGAAAAACTGTGATGGAGTCATTGCACTCCTTGTTGATGAAAGGTCCTTAATTGGAGCAAACACTCTCGGTTGGATGGAATTCATGAGCCGCTGTGGAATGAATAAAGGACAACACCATGATGAATCCTGGGGAGGTTTACCAGTTGTTGTTTTTTTAGGTGATGATGTTCAGCTTCCACCTGTTTTGGACTCTCCTGTGTACAGCACTGCTGGCTCATCTCCTGCCTCTATGCATGGAGTATTAGTCTGGAAAGAATTTAAGCATGCTGCAAATTTAGGAACCATTGTAAGGCAAGGTATACAGGAAAAGCTATTTAGAGATGCACTTCTTTCTTTAAGAACCTACAGCCTTACAAAAGAACAAGCTTTGTGGCTCCAACAGTTTCAATGGTGCGATCTTAGAGATAAATATGGAGACTCTTTTATGAAAAAAGTATCAGATTTTGGACTTTATGTATTTCCAACACACGAAGAAGTTTGGAATCATAATAAGCGGAAACTGACAGAAGTAAATAAAAAACACCCCATTGCAAAACTAAAAGCAGTTTGTCAGGGACCTCATTCTCAAAGTCTTGACTCTGACAAAGCTGGGGGACTTTTGCTTGATCTTCTCTTATGTAAAGAAGCTAAGGTAATGTTAACTGTCAATCTTTTTGTGCCATTTGGGTTATTCAATGGTGCTATCGGTCACATTGTTGATATTATTTACAAAAATGGGAGAAGTCCATCGGATGCTTTACCTGATGTAGTTATGGTGGATTTCCCGAACTATACAGGACCACCCTTTATTTCTGAAAGAAGAACATTAGTACCCATATATCCAGTTACAAGAAAAGTTGAATGCAGATGCTTCTCATGTAAACGTACACAGATTCCTCTACGCCTTGGTTGGGCTGCCACCATTCATAAGTGTCAGGGAATGACGATTGGCGAGGGAGAAATCAACAGATTTATTGTTATTAATCCGGGCTCAAGACAGTTTGAATCAAGGAACCCAGGAGCTTTATTTGTTGCTCTATCAAGAGCAAAATGCACTGGAGCAGTGGCAGGTACATTTCCTGATTTTGCATTTCATCCTTCTATGTTGCTAAATGAAGACAGGTTATGCCACCAGGTACAAACCAATACAACAAAATTGCGGTCTCATGAAATATCAAGAATCCAACGTATTGCAGAAAAAACAAAACAAGAATTCATATTTCTAGCTGACAGTGCCATATTCTTTACCAAAATAAATGAATTACTTCAATCAAATAATGTAGTGGTCAATAATGAAGAATAAGTTTTAAGTATTGGTATACATTTTGGTGGGTGATATGTCAATCACTAACCAAACATATATGTATGCTTTAATTTTCAATGTAGTTTTAAATGATGGGTGATATGACAATCGCCAACTAGATCTATCACTTTCTTAATACAATTAAATAATTTTTGCACTTTTTATTATTTTCATAATTTGGTGTATATAATTTAATCATTATTAAAAAAGCCTGATTTCCTCACTTATGCACAATGACACTCTTAAAAAACACCCTATGTACCCCCCCCCCAGCCCAACACACTAAAAATCAACAGAAATTAAATTATTGCATGTTATTTACATCCAAATTATTTGCAATATTTGAAACTATTAACCAAAATTATTGCAATGACATATGCGATTAATTATTTCTTGTCAATCGCCAACATATGTTGAGTACATTTATATATACAAATTCAAAATGATTTATCAAACCCATCCAGTGGAATAGATTTTGAACCGATTTTTTCAATAGTTATTTTTTGTGACTTTACATAATTTTATCCATTGATGAAATTTTCATGACAGGTGATATGATAATCGCTAACCATAAAAACTTAACCATTAAAAGGATACAATTCCATCTTAAATTGAAATACTTGTATTAGAAATGTAAAATTTCGTACAAATGTGCAGCATTATTTAACACAAAAGACCAAATTAAGGACAGCTCTGTCACATTCTTTCACAACAAAAAAAACAAGTCAATTTTTAGATTAATTTTACTTCCTTACTGAGAGCAGATCAAATGGTGGGTGACATGTCAGTCACTAACTATTAAACTGCTCAGAATTAGTCTTCATTAAAAAAAAGCCCTATTCTGGGTAGTAATTTCATATCATTTCCATAATTAAACATAGCTATCCTGGATTTCAGTATTCTTCACACATCTACTTAAAAACATGTATTGTATTATTGATGCTTATTTATATCCCCATCAACAAAAATCTAAATAACTTTTTGTGGGTTTTAAATGGGGGTGACATGTCAGTCACTAACTGTCTAAAACCTTTGTTCACTAAATAAAAGAAATTGAGAATAATACCAATGAAGCAATAGATAAACTTAAAATAATTATTTCTTCATCTGAAAGTCCATTTCATAACAATAATCAATGCTTAACAAATCTTCCAAGAAAAAGGTTCAGTTTTTTTAAAGGTCACAATTTTGGCAATATTTTGGCTTTTTTTTTTTTATTTTTTTTAATTTTTTCAAAATTCAAAATTTGACTCTTATCGAAGGAGGCCTCCCCGCGGCAAGAGTTGGGCAATATAGGCTGTCATGTACATCACAGTTTATGTTGGCAGACACCTTCTAGTCTGTGACCAAAAATATTTTATCCCAAGACTACATATCTAATATCAGATTTGCTTCCTTCTGATAACGCACCTTCTATTCTAAAAATGACAATTTTGTATTTCTTTTACAGTCAGTCAACTACTCAGACAGTTCTAACAAGATACACCTGCGCTCGCTTTAAGGCTTTGCCTTATTTCATATTATCAAATGTTGAAAAGAAGCTAAAATATGAAGTTTTACCATCATTATTCTACATTATTTCCATAAGTAGAATATTACGAAAACCGGTCTCTTTAAACATCGCGCAAAAAGAGCCGTAAAATTAACGAAAACCCACTTCCGGTTTATAGAGTGGGGAGGTTGCTGTCCATTGCCACCTTAAGCGGCTATCCTTGAACTGTTTTAGTACTCCTTCAAAGTAATGAAAAGCGAAAATATCCGACTGTCTGTAAACCGGAACTACAAACTTCAACCGCTTAAAAACTCACGTTACGCCTTAACTTGCGATCTGTAAAGTAACCATCGTTGATTCGGGTATCCAATCGATAAGCTCATCGCTCAGGCAATTTTGTTGTTCAAACTCATTGGAATCGACCAAATCAGACGATCCTGCTTAGTTTGAAAAACATAGGATAGCTGAGACAGTCGCATACATATTCAATAAAAATAACGTATCTCATTTGTAAACATCACGTTTACTAAGCGACCATTCTCTAAACGACCGTCTTTTGGTGGTCCCGTATGTTTCCGCATAATGAACATTTTACTGTACATTGCAGCTTGATCGTTCATTTTAGATTAAGAAAATGTTTGACTTTCTAAACCAGTCGATCCTGATTAGACTGCACCACAGTCTGCACAGACTATATATTTTTCGTAGTTCTAAGTTGGTTTTTATTCGTGTGCTTAATCTTATATACTAATTCTGGACACTGTACCTGTCATTTTGTAGTGAAAATAGAGTGTTTGTGTAAACAATCTAAATGCACTATTTACAATCTGAAACAAACCCACGTGATACCATATTGTCTATGTTTTGTTGCCTTATTTAGAAACGTAGACGGTTGAAATGCTTTTAATTGCACACTTATCGATACCATCCGTCTACAAAGGCCAAATACATTAATCAATGTTCATTGCTTTATGGTGAAAACAATGATTTAATCGCTTTACTTTGAATATGTTTTCATTTTTATTGAAAAAAAAGACAAAGTGACTAGCTGCGATACTGAACAACAAAACTAACTCATCGCTAATTTTTTTAGAAATAACTTTTTCCGAAATCTAAAGTTGGGAAGAGTGTCTATACCAAAATAAACGTTAACCAATTATAAACTTGTGAGAAAAGGAATGACACCGTAGAAATACGCATTGAAGAGTTATAAGCGCATGAAGGTGACTACCCCAAAAAATCAAAATTTTGATATAGGAGCCAGTTATCATTGCCCAGTGAAAGTCAATTGTGCGTGAGTTTATGTGCAATATTGCTCTCAAAGAATGTCTGACAAGGATTGTGAATTTTACCAAGAGTAAATCCCAAAATGGCTATGCATTTGATCTTCATGTTGCCTCAATAAGACTTTTAAAATCTTCGGTTTTCGCGCTCTTTTGTGTACTCTCATTGCAAGCTCGTTTCTGCTATGCTTGAGTTTGAATTAAGTCCGGTCGGTGAAAGCGAAGGCGATGCGTTAATTTTGTTGTTCAGTTTATTTTGATTGAAGAAGAAATACTGTTCTAAGGAGGAGTCAAAGCTGAGGCCCTAAAACGTCTTTTTCACGTCGCATTGAAAGGGTTTTTTTACAATAGGTACATGAACCTGTACATGCCGTCTGAACCGACACACATTTAATATATTTATATTTAAACATACATAGCGCGTTAATCGTTTCTGATATGGAAACGTCATTATTGTTTCTCTTTCAACGTTGATAATTCCGTTAGATTTGGTAGATAATTAAGTGAGAGGTATCAAAAAAATTGCCACGAAATTAAGGTTCATTTGATATATAGTGTAAAGATGTCAGAATTGCTTATTTCATCATAGGATTTGATTTTTATCAACTTTTACATCGAACAAGATTTAACTAGATTAGACGAAAAAAAAAATAAAGTTGTGAAGTACATTGAGAAAAAGTACTTTGAATGCATTTTTCGGTATAGGGGTTCCTAATTACACAGATGATGTTGAAACTTAAACAAAATTATACAAATTTGGCATTTAGCCAAACGGATTTATATAAGATAGCAAACAAAGCGATGCATATAAATGGATTTAAATATTTAACCATTACGATTTAATCAAAACAGTGGTTTCAATTTATTAGAGCAATGTAGCTTAATGCTGTCCGAATGCTGCATAGAAAAATTAGAAATAGACAAAGAAAATGAATGTTATAACACAGTGAAAAGTGGATTATTTTAAAAAATCAAAACGCCCGTTCACAACAAGATATTTTGTTTCAATTCAATTTGAAATATTATTAATATTCGGAGGATCGGAGAGACATTAGTGCAGTAAAAAAAGAGACCCAAGAGGGCTTTATCGCTCTGCAAGCTTTAATAGGCCAAATAACATTGTAATCGACCAAATTCTTTGGGAGGAGAAGATTTCAAAAGATTTTAACGTGAAAATGGATTGAAAATAAGCCCGCCCTGTCACGCCCACATTTTAGGGGTCAATGCCCATGCAAAGTTTAAGTAAAATCGGCTCAATGCTTTGGGAGATCATTAACGTCTGATTTCAGTGTATTTAGGACATAAATATCGGTATAAGAGGACCCGTCTACGCTCCTTTTATGTTATTTTTCCAACAACAAGATCGATTTCGGAACAGAAAAATGTGGATGATGCATTATTAAAACTGCGGCTTCTGACATGACAGTGAAATTTGGAAACGCATACGTAAGCCAAAGGGTGTCGTGTGTCATTCATTTCTGTGTTGTACCATAGTTTTGAATTCTACTCGAATGTGCATGCTCATACAGTCGCACATAATTGCGAACAAGCTCTATTGCTAATTAAACCAAAGTAACGATAAACCGATTTTGAGATATAAAAAAGCGTTCTTTTGAAGTTGCATTGTGTTACGCACGCATGAAGTATTCGCGACAACTTTAACACGATGGCGAAAAACGCGTATGTGAAATAAGAAATTGCATATTACTTTTTTCGCAATAAGATTTACATGTCATGGCCCATTTATTATACTCAACGTCATCTAAGCGGGACCGTTGATGCTTTCGACGCCATATCACCAACGTGCTAAATGACGCGCTTCGCTTTCTGTGAAATTCTCCCAACGTCAATTCAAAACTTGTTCTTCAATTTCACACCTAGAAAAAAGTTTTCTTTCGACTACCCCCAAATATGGGTGTAGCAAAAAGATCATGGAATTTCTTTTATTAAAAATTGACTTTGAACATTGTAAGAAAATAGTTAGAATTAACCATTTGGGACCACTCATAATAAGATATGCGTGGAGTATTATAGACCAGCAAATTCAAGTGAGTGATCATAGATCAATTCTACATTGAAAATGATTGGAGATAACGGTTGCTCGAACCTCACTCTTGCTTGCGGAACCATACTAACTAGGTGATAATTATCAGTTTTTGCGAAATGAGTCTAGTTAAAATTATTGGTGTAGATAGTACTTAACATAGTGAAACTGATATTAGTCTCAATCAAAACCACTCTAAATCCCTCACTCATCTCTGTATTCATTTATTATAAAGACTCGCTCAAACCATTCATCAATTCTCTAAAAAATACCAAAAAAGATAAGACTTTCAACTAAATTCGAAAATAAATATAGATAGAAAAATATGCGCTTTCATTGACATAATTAAAATTAAAAGCGTCTGGTTGGTTCTTTAAAAAATAGAGAGTATACATACCGTTAGTTTCACTCAAAGTTCACTCGTCCAACTCATTCAATTTCATTCCAAAATCATTCCAAAATCACTCCAAAATTATTCACTATGTCAATTTCACGATATTGTTGACTGTACTGTCCATAATTTGTCAAACGACCCATACTCGATTTTACTACGAAGCTAACGATATTGGTCGTTATGATATTCTATTAAAGAGATCATTTGACAGACGAGTTGTTTTGAATTATTTGTTTAGTTATTTATGAATTAACAGCTATTTGTTTATTGAATTAGACCCACTTCACGGGCCTGTGGATAATGGATAAAATGATGAGATTGAGCATTTTTTAAATATGCTTAATTTGTGTGTTGTTGGGCGATAAAAATGGAAATGGAGTAAAGCTGTATATACCACGTTTTTGTTGTAATGTAATGTAATGCCTAAATCGAAACTAAATTCTATAAACACATATATGATATCATATTTTATCTCATAACTATTCAAATATCCGTGTGATAACATCCCGTATGATATTTCTTTTATGATATCATATCGTTATTTTTAGAACAATCATATAATGCGGTTATTTTTAGAAATTTGTATTTCAGTTAGAAACATCGACGAAAACAAAACAAATAGAGGCTATAAGATAAATACAACAATATGTACTTAGTATATTGTATGAAAAAAAATCTAAGTCGGTTGTGAGAATTGATAATTGTCTTGGCAGAGCCTCGACAATTATCAATACTCCCAACCTTGTTAGATTTTTTTTTCATACAAAACACTGAGTACTTATTATATATTTATTTCAAATATTTGATGATATCGCTGATGGTCGTGCGAAGAATTTCAATTGTTTGAGAAGAACTTAAATTGTTTGCGAAGAATTTCAATGTTTTGCGAGGAACTTCAATGGTTTGCGAACAATTTCAATGGTTCTACAGTGATGCTATACTTTGATCCTTTGTTTTGCCTAATCATAAGCGTTTGTGTTCATTCGATAAAATTTAAGCCCGCCAAATTTGGTGTGATGCTTGAAGGACGGGCATTTGTTGAAACATTCACAGAAAGTGCATGGAAATGTATGGAAAATTGTGCTATTCGTCCTAGATGCGAGTCGATAAATTATCTCATAAAGTTAAGAATTTGTCAGTTGAATACCGAGAAGGGCGATAATTCTGGCCTTATATCAGCACTTGGGTGGCTGTATCTGGATCAGTTCTATCTGGATCAGTTCGAGGTAAGTTTAACACTTTCTTATTTTACAAAATTTTGGACCGGTCCAAATTCAAAGGTTTTACAGACGAAAAATTTAAAGTGGATTTAATTTGAAAAATAACTATTCAGTAGGGTAGAAAATAGTGTGGAAAAAGAAGAAATTGCTTGTCAGAAGCAATTTCTTCTTTTTTCACAATGTTTTCTCAATCATAAAATCACAGGCACGTAAAAAGCAGGGATTAAACAGCAAAGGGTTAAATTAAATTATTTTCTATAATAATAGCTTCCTTTTTAACTTTTTCCAAAATATGCTCTCTTCAATTCAATTCAATTGTTTATTTCTTTGAACATAAACGTTCCTTGTCTATTCACATTACAAATATTAAATACAGAGCAAGAGAACAACAACAAAGTACAAACAATAATACATTTGTAAATGCACTAAAATATTAAATCTTCTACTTTCACCATAGTTGATTTGCCAAAAACATATTTTTGAGGCCATTGGTCCATGATACATATTAGATTAACGAATATGTTGATTACAAGAATGACAAAATACAACTGAGAATTCTCACAAACATAAATAAATAATAAAAACAGATAAATAATACAATTAAAAATGATAATAATTAATATGTTGGTGTTTAGTAAGTAAGTATGACTTCTTGCTTTTGGTACTTACAAAACAGTTTGTAGACAGATTTTTTTGAATACGCGTTTTTTACATTACAAGAGATCATTGAATAAATCAAGTACACGTAATAATAACGACATTGTGGTGATTTGTCTAATAATGCGTGTTTATTTAAAATTTGAATTTTCATGAAATGAACTTATTTTGTCTTACTTTTGTGGGTTTGTTACTCACATTTTGCTGTAAGAAAAGCCTACTCATAAACAGGACCAGCAAAATTCAGCATTCAGAAATACAGCTTTGAAAATGACAATGTTAGTAATTTACGAACTTTGCCACTTTCAATGATGCATTTCTTCTGTGTTATATTTTTGAGAATATTTGTATTATATATTTATGAATAAAACGTTAACAATGATGAGTTTTATTGGTCCTGTGAAAGAGTAGGTTTCTTAAAAAAATGTGAGTAAAGAACCAAAGAAAGTGAGAACTCGTAGCCCACTATCTGAGAGTTAACGGGTAGTGAGTGTATTAACTTTTCAAGGTTACATGTGCGATGGAAATGGGACAAATAGTTCTAAGCAAACGATTGCTTTGTGATATACCCTTCGTTCTCTCACTGTATATAGTCAGCGCAACACTATTGTAAGTACCTATACATTTATAGGCACTTATAATAGTGTTGTGCTGACCCCACGAGATGTCCTTTCGTTAGAGAAAGATGAAAAATTCCCATAATAAGATTGAAGATTGTAATAAGGAACGATTTTCGTTATTTTGAGTGAAAGCATTCGATGTTGTAAAAACTATTTATTTGAGCCAATGTTAAGCGAGGTTCGTTTTCTCATTTAGAATTCTTAACCGATTAAATTATCTCTATGGAAAACACGAGAAGAAACACAACAAGCAAAACAGTGCAACGCAATTCATATCTATGCAACAAGCAATATAAAGATTAATAATATTCTATTGACGCTCACCAACATTTTTTTCTTTTACATCATTTGTTGATATGGCATTCAAGTCGCCCCTTAACACTGACATCTCTCTGTCACCCAGACCAATGCGGAGAAGTAAACGCGAATAAGAACTTATACGTGATGAGATAGAAATCCAATGATCAGCGTCAACCTTGAAACTGTATCTGTATTTGCGAGGTTTGATTTGTTTCTAATAAATATAGTTGTTTGGTGCTAGTTTTTGATGTGTACCTTAAAGTTACCAAAAATCATTCATACATTTTATCCTTTGAAAGACGGTTGTGATGAGACATTAGCAAAAAGAAGAAAAAAAATGTTTTCTATGCTGCACGAGGGAGCAATGGTTATGTAGGAGATAAAGGCCGCCAAATCGTCAGTCCGTCAGTGCGGATTGATTTCTCCTTAACCATTGGCCAAAATTTAAAGAAACTTCTTATGGTAATTCCCTTTAATATAAGGCTGATGAATATTTTCGTGGTTAATAGAAAAATAAGTATTTTTTTAATTACCCTTTGTCCTATGGTTAGAATTCAATGTAATTACAGATCAGAAACTTTATGAAAATTGCGTTAAAAAAGTCAAGGGAAAGGGTGCTTAATGTTTTGGCTTAAAGTAAGCTGTCCGTTTCTCGTTGAAAAAAAAAAAATTGGTTATAAATTTTGTTTGGTAAGATATACAGTATAGTCTTCATACTTCTCCTGCGGTTTGCTTGTGGTAAGACCTTTCTGTCGGTTTCAAATCCGTAGTTGATTAGTTAAGATCACGGTCATTTCTCGAGGTCAGAATTTAGGACACAAATCAATGCCTTGACAACATCGCTGTCCTTTTAGCCCATAGGTGACAGTATCAAAACATTTTTTTTACAAAAAATAAACATGTTGAATATAGACATTATTCAATAATTATTACTTTTTGTAAGTTCTTTGATACTGTCACCTGTGCTTTGGCCAGTGGAGCTAAAAAAGCGATGATAAAGTGTCAAATTGATGCCTACATTTGTTAACAGATAACAAGTTTGCATATCTATGCCCTACTTGTGAAGTCTGAAACCGGCTGATAATTTTGATTATGATTTCTGTAAGCCGATTGAGCATTGACCGGCTTGAAAAGCAGACACAATCATAGAGGTCAATAGCAAGTGTTAGGCTATTCTATAGAATTTCAGAAATATAATTGTTTCGCAAAATGCAAAAAATCTGCGTAATTATTCAACTGGCCTGGCGTGACGTAATTTGGCGACTTTAATTTCAATAGTTTGGGTTCCGTCGAAAGTTAGCTGACCATTGTCATGAACACTTGTAAAAATGTACATTTGTATTTTAATCGTGCTAAGCGATGTGAACACACTTCATCGTTTGCTTACCAAATCATCGAAACTTCAGCTTGTCCAAGCTGAAGCTACGAGGGTTTGGTTTCCAACCCTGTATTTAAATAATGTCGACTATCTATTAAACTGCGAAATTATGAATGTAAGCTGATTTACTTTAACCTTTAGTGCAACGAATCGATTCTTTAGACTCTGCCCTGCCAGGGCAATGATCTTGGGTTAAAAATACAATATATAAAAGTAAATCTCTGTTGATGCTGGTATTTACAGGTCACGATCAAAAATATTTTAAATGTCACGCTAACTATTCTAATACGTTATCTTCTTTTCCGCTATTATTGTTGTGATGTTTTGCGTATTCATTCGTTAGCACAATAATACCCCGTTTATTCAGTAGAAAATGAAAATCAATGTCAAAATGACAAATGTTTAGAAATAAACAAAGAATGTTTTATTATTACTCGTATCATTGTTTTGTGGCCATTTGTGATGAGGTCAATGTCAGAAAAAATCGTTAGTAGAAATAGTCCGATTTTTTTTCAATATCTATTTGAAATGAATAATGCTAATAGTAAAAGTTGGCCAGATCAAAATATTTCCCAGCCCTTAACAAACGCGGGAAGCGCAGAAAATCAGGGATGACCAACAGTTTTCTAGTACATTATGTTTCAGTAAATTCAATTGAACAAGACAAGAAAATTCCAATATATAAGACTATAAAGGACACAAAATTGAAATAAGCATTTAAAATCATATTGACAATGATCGCTTTTGAATTTAAGGTCAAAGGTTTGAACTAATTCAGTGCCTGAATTGATTTGGTAAGGGGGTATAACTATTTAAAAAAAACAGCTCCTTTGTGACTATTTGTCTCTCACCAATGGGTTGATAATCGTAACCCCATGTGAGATAGCAGCTGGGGACTATGAAAGGATGTAATGGTAGTACTGGTGAAAGAAATACAAAGAATCCATTGCTAGAAGCTCCATCCGCGATATAATTGAAAGATTATTGAAAGCGGCGTAAAACCCCATTAAACAAACAAAAACATAGCTCTTGTTTCTTGTATGGGGCTCTTGTCGTGATATGTACGCTCATATACCGAATGCGCTTTCAATTAAGGATACAATTCGATTTTTTGTGCAATTTCAACTTTACATGTAAGGCGATCGTTTGTATATTGATTCTTTTCAAAGAGAGATAATTGTAGCACGAAAACAACTGGCACGATGAAATATGATTAAATCATTAATTTTGAATTCACTTTGATTACTCGGACACTCAGAGGAGCGTTCTCGCATGACAACAAAATTACGAGAAAATGGGACTTTCAGGAATAAGACATTATCTGTAATTAGTTTAACAGCCACTCTTGAACCTCACTGCTCAATATCATTTTTGTACATGAGTTCGGTTTTCGGAACCGCTAGTGCTTCTTCTAATTTTATATATCAATGCCTCAGCGCGAAACAGTTGTAACTGCCTATAAACATAAAGGTAATTAAAACTTTTCCGCAATCAGCCACCAATATAAAACCTTTTAGCCAAAAGGAACAATCTAGGATATCCTTAGAATAAATATTCTAAAAATAGATAGGTTGCAGTACAGAACAAACGGTTGTCTCATTCAAAAGAGTCGTACAGATAGGTAGAATTGTAATCCGAGAGAAGTTCAGATAAATCAGTTTAGAATCAAACATTTCGCTTTTATCAACATACGCAGTTTGACTAGGAAAGACATCTTACGCACTACCCACGTTTCGTTTTCGCCGAGTGGCTCAAATATTTTAAAGTTATAAATGTCATCCTTGTTTACTCCGTTGTCATGAAATAATTACAGGGGTATTCAGTACCACAATGCGTCAAAATTTGTATAAGGAAGGATTTTCATAATCTAGGCTCGTGAATAAGGTTGGGGCGAGCGCCCCGAACAAACAGATCGTTTCACTTAAGAAAGCGTGAAATTAATCAGTAACATGCGATACCCCTTTTCTACCCTTAAGGTAATGGACCCGTAAAAGAGTATGCCACGTTTCGTAAGTCACGAACTATAACAGTGTTAACTGAATTTTTTTTTAAATGGAAACCTCGGTTACCACTGTGAATGATCATGAATTACGAAATGTTGCGGAACTTTTACGGGTCTACTACCTTCACCTACGGCAGCTTTTTTTCTTTCTTTTAGACAATTCTTCCTGTTGGAGTGACAAATGGATGTTCACTGAGTGAGGCATACAATATTGACACACAGTCCTGTGAAACAAGAGGTCAGTATCAGACAGTGCGGTCAAATATTTACAAGAATATTTTACATTTCTAGAAATGTCTCCGGCGTTCAGGAAATGCTACCCCTCTCGGTATGTCTGTACGTCTACAATTCGTGGTTACATTTCTCATTTGTTAAGCCTGTTGTAAATACTCATGAATATAAATATAGGTCCGTCATGTAAAAGGTATCATATGCGAAA
This sequence comes from Fragum whitleyi, assembly GCA_948146395.1. Lineage (NCBI taxonomy): Eukaryota > Metazoa > Mollusca > Bivalvia > Cardiida > Cardiidae > Fragum > Fragum whitleyi. The sequence goes on along the minus strand of OX411545.1, from coordinate 5,125,890 downwards.
ATGAATTGACGGACTGACAAGGATCGAAACTACTTGCCTTTTTCCCAGCATGATCATTCTAATGTATCATAATTATGCATGCACGTATCCATTTTCAAATGCGATTGCTAAATGTCCTCTCTTGAATTTAAGCTCTCATTTTTATTTTTCAATTTTACTAAGGTCGGGGAGATTGTGCCTTTTCGTATGAACGGCCGTGTTTCTATTTTAAATGAAAGCTATAGGCCTACTACCCCAAAGTTATAAGTACTCCGATCGACGCTGTATACGACATAACATCGCAAAGTTTTACATAAAAGACTTTCTATATAGACAATACAATGGGAAAACACTAAAAAAGCTCGAAGAAAATCGGAGGCCCTTCAGAATTATTATGTGCATATTAGCATACGATTTACTGTTTTGCAGGTCTGTTGTTGGATCATGAAATAAAGCCGTTTTCAACAATTTTTGGACAAATAATACACGCATTGAATTGATTATGCGTTGTTCAATCATGACATCATTTTTCTGAGTTTTAGTGTACATCAGGCCGTGTTTTAAGGTAAAGGACCCGTAATAGTTTCGCATCATTTCAGAGCCCATAATCTTTTACAATGTTAACCGAGGTTTCCTAATGCAAATCATTAGGAAACCTCGGTTAAGACTGTTAAAGTGATAACTTTCGAAACGCTGCGGAACTATAACGGGTCCACTACCTTAACGAAATTAGTCGGAAAAGATGAAGAACGTTATGTTGACCCATTTCATCTTTGAAGAAAAATCTATGCGCGATGTCATTAAGATGAATACTGTGTACAAGTATGCATGTTTTTTGTTTCCTCTTTCGAATTAGACGGAGTCGTAGTTAGACAATATTTTGTGCTTGGCATTTTGCCGCTTTATTCTTAGACCGTAGATCACAGTTTTACGAAACCAACGTAGAGTGGAAGTTTTAACTGTCTTCTTTACAATAATGCAACATACATGATGTTCTATTTCTCATAAGAAAGATTTTGCCCTATTTGCATATTCGCGATACATGACAAGACTAAGTCTTTTTTTCCATCAAGACGATTCCAATAAGATATTGCAAGGCAGAATCTAGCAATGAATGAAACACGAGGTACGATTTGTGATTTTGACTTACGATTAATTTTTTCGTAAGAAGTTTAGTAAAACGGGCCCCCTGTTGACAAGTCCTTAACTACAGTTTCTATAAAATTAAGTGATTGGTGTAAAGAAATTGCGGATTTAAAGATGTTATACTTATAACTTTTGCCAAGTGTATATACGTTATATTGTCGTATAGTGCACAAAAATTAACAAGGAACACACTGTTTTCGACAGCAATTCCATTAAGTCGAGTGGCTTAGGTAAACACCATAGAAGTGGGGTCATTGCATATGCAAATAACATGTGTTAAATTTGCTGGTCAAACGGGAATAATTTGCCGAAACTAAGTGTTATTCATCAATATTCTGAATATTTTCTAAACAATATTTAAACTTTGTAGAATGCTCAACATCAGAGGACTTCAACAGCGTCCATGCTAACGGTAATATTATGACTACCGGAGGTCGAGCCCTACTGTCTTGTCCTAACAAACGTTACCCATTAAACCCTGACGTTATATTGACGTGGCCAGTACAGAGTGTGTGTGGGAGTGACGGCTTATGGACGGTTCCAAGCATTGAATGTGGTGCTCGTAAGTGATGTTCTCTATTATAATTATATGACCTACGTCGCGGGAGTGAAATAACCCCGTTGAATATTCATAATGTTACACGTGTCTTATTACACTAGTGGAATAAATATACAATTGAGATAAAGACATATCGCAACGTTATAATTATTTTTGTTGTGAAATTGACGTCATAATGCATTTTCTGACGTCATTTCGCAAACGGCGTTATCTGTTCCACGGAATAAAATGAATCGATAAAAATCGTAATTTTCTAAACTTATCACCAAACTTCGGATCATATTATATTAAAATGGAATATCAAATTTGTGCTCATCAAATACCGAATTTATTAAACTCGTCATCTATAAACTGATGAGAACTGCTCAACGTCTATTTTTTAATTATTTCATAAACACAACGATAATTTCGATAGCATACTTTCTCTAAATAGTTCTGTTTTCTGGATGCTATTTTATTTAATTTTCAGGAGACTTCGAGTGCCAAATTGAAAAGATTAAATAAAATCTTTTCGCCCAATTATCAATAAGCTCGATTTCAACATTTGACCCAGAGTTTAAATTGAGCTGCTGCTTATGTCATAACTTGAATGTCTCAGAACCATGGTAAAACGAATGATCTGTTCTCAAGGAAAACCTGCCTGAATGAAAATGAAAATTACATTAACAATAAACGCAAAATCCAATTCTAGAAGAAAGCAATATTTTTTGTTCGTAAAACATGAAAATGTTTTGTTTCCCAAAAAGTAATGAATCATTTAACCTTTTTGTGTTACCGTTTTCTAACAAACCAAAATTTTTATGCACTGAAAATAATTAGAGGGAAAACATTGATAAAAAGGGAGAAATTGCTTTTCTCAGATTTCTTAATGTTTTTCTTCAATGTTTTGCAGTCTCTTTTCAAATTTAATGCACATTGAATTTACCAAATTATTTGAAAATGGATTAGTCTAAATGTGTTTGTTTTGTAGTATCTTGGTCAGACAACTGACATTTCAAAGTCGCCGTAATTTAGGCAGGTTTTCCTGGAGAATAGATCAGATTATTTTCCTTCAACAGTTAAAGAGACTTGTCCAAGTTTCCTTGATTATGACTTCGACAGTTCGTGGTCGGGGTTAAAGAAATTCAACAATATCCGTCTAGTTACGGGGTGTAACGTCACAGCGACCTTTACGGCGTCAGCAACTCACTTAGGGCAAGAGGATTTGTATGGGCCAGACAAGGCGAGGTTAGACAGCACGGCTTGGGTGGGTCACCAGTTCGATCCTCTACCATATATACAGGTACTGACCATCGGGGGCACTCGGTGTTTCTACGGAATAGCCATTGCGAGTAATAAAGTCGCGGGCATATAAGCGAAAGCGCATCGTTTCGCAAGAAAGCGCATTCTTTCTGTTTAAGATGGCGTTGAGTTAATGAAATGAACGAAATTTTAAAACTTCGCAATTTTGTCATCAAATTATAATAAGTCAAAAATATCTCCATAGATGATCAGAAAGCATTAAAACTTATTTTCCTTCAAGCGTATTGACCAAAATACCAATGAAAGCGAAGTCACCTTATAAAATAACCAAATATTGTGTTCAACTGTTACGTCGGAGGCACTTTTAAGTTTACGGAAAGTTCGCGCAATCGCTCAGTTATGACATCACTTGATCCATCTTGAATTTGCCTTAGATTAATTTTTACAAATAATATGTCAGTTTCCAGACAATTGTACAAACAATGTAGCCTCCAGAACGCACACAAGTTTTCGAAATATGGTGCAGAAAAATAATCTGACAGGGATATCACGTAAACAAATATTCTTGGGGAGTTTCAAAACATTTGAGCAAAAAATGTGGCCTCTAGAGCACATGCAAGATTTGAACATGTGTCCTAATTTTTTAACCAACTGGGCCCAATTTGAAACTCGTTTGATATACATGTATCATGCAAACTCACATTTTCTGACCAAATTTAACACGACCAAAGAATGTTACTTCTAGTGTGAGCACTTGTAAGGCAATCCAGCCCTGCGTTCAGGATCACTAAACACTGCAAACAGTTTTCCAATTACACCCCGCTTTACACGCAAAGGGATATATTTTGAAAACTGTTTGCACAGTTTTGTGATCCGGTACGCAGGGCAGTTCTTGATCCAGTGACCAAGTTTTTGGTCCTACTTGACCCAACTTTGAACAAATCCGAGATATCATGCAGTCAAATACAGTTAGTTAATCCTGAAATTGACAATCATTCTGATCAAAACCATTCTAGATCACTCACTCAGCGCTCCATTCATTCATTCAAAACACTCACTCGAATCGATCAAAAACACTCCGAAATCACTAGAAAACATTTCAGAATTGTCCAAGTACGCGCAGTTTGACTAAGATGGTCCCCTTTAGCGTGGCGGGTCACATTTATGTATTAACTAGTGTCTTTGAAAATGTCAAATTCGTTAATCTGCCAGAGTGTACCAACAGCTCTATTAAGACAAAAATATCATCAGATCGTCTAACGAATTGAACATGTTTCTACACCAATAAGGAGACACTCGCTCTCCCATCTCTCTCTCGAGTCACTAAAATGGTAATAAAAATGCGAGGCCCCACTTTCCCCTTCAAACGACGTCCTTTAAGTATCTTTTGGGTATTTTTACAAAAAGACGTTTTTCCACAAGAAATACTTTGCTTAAAACTAACTAATATATATAGAATAATATGTTAGTATTGTTGAAAAAACCAATGTCATCTAGTCGAGGTTAGGAGAATTTATCATGATGAGGCAGCCTAGACCAAATATAGATAATTTAAAGACACTAGCATATTATCGTATTTATATCAATATAATTCAAGTTGTATTCTGATTGGCTAAAAAATGGTTTCATATAATACTCAAAGAAAAAAGAATTTGGTAAAGTAGATTTTTTGTAAGCTTCCGCGGAAAGTATTCGTATAAAGAAACCATGTATTTCAAAGTTAATCATTACATTTTTGCTTCAAGAAATTAAATTATGAGACATAAAGAGACTTTTGCTGTTTTAATGGAGATATGAAACTTAAAACCTAAACACATACATGTATGAATCTGCTTTGCGTTGTCATAAAGTATGATTATGTTTTAGTTTCATACCTTCATGAAATCAACAAATACTCTCTTCATCTCTTAAATGAAAACCTTTTTAAGTGCCTTAGAGTTCATGATTTTGGTATAATCAAAGAAATTGAAGTGAAAGTAGTTCTGGTTGAGATCATGAATAAGTCGAGTATTATAAAAAATAGACTGCCTGATATCATTTGATGTTATCAAGGAACTGATATCACGGTCGATAAAGGCTTCATAGAATAGTCATACCTCCAACTTCCCATAGTTTAGAGACAGTTTGACGCTTCAGTATTGGAGAATGAGTCTAAAAGTGTTTAAACCTCAACTTGATTAACCCTTTCCTGTTTTACAAAATTTTGGACCTGTCCAAATTCAAAGGTTTTGCAGACGGAAATTTGAAGTGGATTTAAATTGAGAAATAACCATTCATTAGGGTAGAAAATAGTGTGGAAAATTTTTTCACAATGTTTTCTCAATCATAAAATCACAGGCACGTAAAAAGCAGGGATTAAACAGCAAAGGGTTAACTGTTATCCAGTAGGCATACAGAACGTTTCTCTATATTCAAATTATTATAACTCGATGGCGTGAAACGCATATATGAGATAACGAGAAATTACATAGAACCTTGTTCGCAATAAAATTCATCTGTCATGTGTTTTCCTGTGTAGCCTTCACAGATAGCTTCGCCCATTTATTATACTCAAAGCCATCTGTAAGGGTAAGGTTGCATTCGACGATCCCTGGGGGCGATCTCCGAAGTCTCCGATCAAGATGTAGGTTACGGAATCGTCCGAGTTGAGACGAATGGAAAAGTTGATGTATTTGACCATTCGGAACATCACTCGGCCATTTCCGTAAACTACAACAGACCTCGGATGTATGTAAGGCGGATGGGTATGTAACGAAATCGTGCATTTTGATAGGCGGAAACAGTGTAAGAAAAACTAGCACTGTAGATTTACATTTTTTACAGTATATAACGGTTGAAAAATCTTAATTTTTGAGAATGACGAATCATTCTCAAAAATTAAGATTTTTTTCAGCCGTTATTTAAGAATATAAAGATATTAATATAAGGATTCGATGAATTCACGTCAGTGACTTAAACGAGTAGCGTTGGCGACGTCGAATGTTTTCACTCACAGTTTCGAGGGCTAACGCCATTTTAACTGACGTCATCGAGTTTTTCCACAGGTTTCCCGTAATTTTTAAAAATAGTCCGTCTATGTACATCCGAGGTTGATCGTGAGATTGGCCGAGTGGTGTTCCGAATGGTATTTGACGTCATATTACCCACGTTCTAAATGACGCGCTTCGCTTTCTGTAAAATTCTCCCAACTTCAATATCATTACTTTTTCATTAAATTTACACCAAGAATTTTTTTAATACATTTCTACATCCAGATGAGAGCAAAAATGCCTAATTCTAAATTTGAGATCGTGTTTTAATAGATATAATTTCATTTCCGGCCTCGGATTTTACCTTTTGCACATAACTCCTCCCCCACCAGACTTTTTCATCGACACATCATAGCGAAAATGAAATTATTTCATTACTAAGAAATGAGGTGATCGTTTTTTTATTTCTTTATACCAGATAACGTTTGATAAGAAGATTCGGACTACAGGAATAACAACGTTAGCCCGACCAATGCCGTATCCAGAAGAATTTGTTACGTCATATAACGTCACGTACGGTACAACGGTAAATGAATGCCTAAATGAACCAACGAAACAGGCGACTAATGCTAATAATATGACGGTAAGATTTTTTCTAAGTTGGTTAGAAGATTCGACGACACTTTTAACGGTATATCAGATTTCCTCCCTTTCAAATTGTATGAAGTAAACATCCATAGAGCCCCTTTTACTGTATTTTCATTGCATCTGAAGGAAAATATTTAAAACAAAAATTCCATAAGCCCCCTTTCCCAGGTTTTCCAACGGATTGGTACCATTTTCGAAAGGAACCTTTCTTATGCCCCCACAATCATCGTGTGATAAATTCAAGTAAATCCGATAGTAACTATGGGTTTTGTCACCCAAACTAGAATATTTTAAGAAAAGGTTTAAAAAGGCCGTTGTCCCTTATTTGTAAACACATCGGTCCTATTTTTCATGTTTTCAAAAGCTTCCTCATCTCCATACAATCATTCTGTGAATATTTCAATAAACTCCAACAGTATTTGTAGAATTCATCGCGTAAACGAGAATTTTTTGAGCGAAAATCTATTTGGCCCCGCTTCTCGTGTTTCTAAAAGGATCATCCATATTTTCGAATGAAAACTTGCTTAGGACATTTTAATCATCATGGGAAAGTTTCATGCAAATCCTATTATAATGGTAGCTAATATTACGTAAACGAGATTATTTGAAGCGAAACTCAATTGTGCCCAATTTCTTTTGTTATTCACTTATTCAGCTCTATTTTCGATAGGAACCTCCCTAGGACCCTACAATTATCGTGTAAAAATTTCAACAAATCCATGATATTTGTGACATTTGTTATGTAAACAAAAATATTTGAGCAAAATTATACTAGACGTCTTTTCCCTTGTTAACCGACGGATAAGCCCTTTTTTATGAGGGAACATACATTTTGATCTTAGAAGCATCCTGTTAAATTTCAAGCAAATCCGATAATATTTGTAGATTTTATTGAGTAAACGAAAATTGTCTACGGACGGATGTCCACGCCATTACTTCAGCTCTTCTGACCTTTGGTCAGTGGAGCTGAAAACAAGAAACAACGAAATATCAAAATTGGACATAATAAAACTGGTGACTGGTCATCAAATTATCTTATCCCCAAAATATCTGCATAGATAATTGGAAAACATTGAAAAAAATCCTTTTTAAGGCATATTGACCTAAGAGCCTCCAAAAGCCGAATAACCTAAACAAGAGCACCACCTACGGGTGCAACGCTCGGTTGTAGGAGTTGTATCTAAAACTCAAAGTCGAAAAAGGACACACATTTTACAAAAATGCTTCCAGAGTGCCTCTTGATAGTCTGGGTAGCTCTTGTGATGTTGAACACATATGCCAAGTTTCATGAAGATATCTTCAATAACAACAGAAATAAGACCAAGGTTAAAGTTTGTTACGCCAACGTCTACGCCAACACGAAGAGCGGCAAAGTGATCACAATAGTTCGGGTTTTCTCCGAATACCACCGAGCTAAAAATGACTCAAATTACTTAACTTACGACAGAGGTTCAGGGTATTTCATAATATCTGTCCTTATTCTGAAGCATTATGGTGTTGATATGAATAATAGATAACTTGTGTCTTCATGTCATTATCTTGAATTATCAATCTTATTCATTGACCCTCGTGGAAAAAAATGCTATTTTATGTCTCCTCTTTGATGTTTTTTTGTGTTTTCTAGTGAATAGCTGTGGACCCTTAAAAGAAACGATCACAAAGATTCGGATCGTGAAATCGGGTCAGACGTGTCTTATCAGTCTTCAGACAATGAAAGTCTATTGAACATGCACGAGTGTGTTGAGATGAAACACAGCTAGTGCTGCTGGTATCCCATTTAGAAAAAATGTAGGTTTACTATTACAATATATGAATACAGTTTCGGCAATATGGAATTGCTTAAAAACATAGCTGTAGTTCTTTTTTGTTTTAGAATGACTAAAGATATTTAGAAATTTCATCTCTCTTAAGCCTAATTGGATCTGCCTGTTACAATTCTCTGGTCAGAGACTATTTGACCTTTTATTTTGGGGTAACTTTCAATAACTATATGGTATACAGCTATCCACAAGCAAATGCAGAAAAAAATCAAAAGTACAATAAAGAGAGAGAAATAGCCACACAATTTGCAAGACGACACGATGAATCTATAATTCAATATAAAGACCTGACGTCATTATTGCCCAAAATTGACGTCATGTTGAAAATTCATATAAAGATTGACTTCTCTCAGGGTGAAAACCATCATAGGCACAACAAATCATATATCATTTATTTTTTTTATTCTGCTATATGGATGATTATTTACTCAATTCATCTGATTATTTATATCAGAACCATAATGCTTCAGAATAGGGACATATTTTATGAAACACCTTTTGCGCAAGTAAAAAAAAGTTGCTTCTACGGTTGTTACTAAAGATGGAATTCTGCCATGTATCATCTCATTGAAATCGTTTTCTAATGAGATATTGCAAGGTAACAACTAATGTCAATGAATGTAAACACTAGGTGCGATTTATGATTTTGAGTTACGATTAATTTTATCGTAAGAAGTTAAGTAAATACGGGCCCCTGGATAGGAACAGTACCCTATCCGATACCCAGGTACTCGTCTCAGCTCTTGATCCATATAACATACACTACAACATTTCACCACCAGGATGTCGAAGTGATGTAAGAAAATATCTTTATACTTTCAGACGTTTGAAGGGAACTTAGACAACAGCACAGAAAAGCTCAACGACTTTTTCAAGCCTATCAATCTTCGATGTGTTCGACTATATCCAGTAACCTATACCTTATCATATTACCCCAGTACGAGACTCGACGTTTTAGCATCTGTTAAGTTACCGTACTGGAAACACGACTAAACCTTATCCTGGTGAATCTGCATTTCGTTTCAAACAAATTGCCAATTTGGGGGCATCTTATCATGAATGGGTCGATAATTCATAGTTTGCAGTTAGTGTCTACAATAATTATGTAAATTGCAGTTAGTGTAGGCTAAAATCAGACTGCACTTCTGTGCAAGCTGGTCTTAGTCTACATTGTCTGACAGAGCTTTATGTACAACGGGAATCTGCGGTTAACATCATGGTAAGGGTTAATACATCGGACGACACAGCTTTTGAATATCTATACAAGGAGATGGGTCAAACTACTAACGTAATTACTTTCTGTAACACTAGATCGAAAAGGATACAAGAACAGTTAATGAATATGAGAAACTATTTTGATCGAACAGTGTTAAAGTATTGGATTATTATTTTATAACCCTAGCGCTTGTGATACAAAACGGAGACCACATTTAATTAAAGCTATCGGACACCATTTGAAACCTTAACTCGAATAAACAAAAATAACGAATATACCCCCCCACCCCTTTCGTATCTTTTATACAAGTGGTTCGCTCTTTTTGGTATTCTAACTGTATTATTATTGTGTTTTGAAATTATATTGCTACGAACTGAAAATTATTTTATACTGAGGTTAAAGTCATTCTGTTATAAAATTGTAAAACCTCTTGATAATTATGTAATATAGATTCACGGGCAAGTTTTCCCTTTCAACGTTACAAGAACTATATATATATAGGAAATGGGGGTTCTACGATATATAATCTATTTTTCAAGCTCAAACGGTGTTTAGACCGCAAAAAATGCATATCCCCCGACAATACTACAATAAAAGTATATCGTAGTATCCAGGGTTTGTTTATATCGTAGAAAAAATAACTATTCTATGTTACAAAACTGATTAACTGAGTTGACACTTCATTGATGATAAAAGTACTGCAGCGCTGATAAAAATACTATGAAATGTATCACTGGTGAGTCTGACGTCATACATAGATTATTCATATGATAAACTGTCAATACAGGTAACATCTGTGTTACTTTTAGAGGGAGATTTAAAATTGTAATTGGGTATCTTTCCAAAATGCTATAAGTAATTCGATCTGTTGGTAAGAAAATCACTCATCTATTAAAAAATATATAGTACACAAATATTAAATCCAAAATTTCTTCATTTTTGTCCGCCATTCCGTCCACCCACTAAAGATATGAATGTCAGCTGATAATCATGAGGACGCTTAATTGATCATTTCAAGCGTCCGAGGTAACAGGCCTGTTACTTAAATTTTACAGATAAACACATTAAGACTTTAGATAAAGGTACGTAACTGTTGGATTACTTGATAAAACAGTTAAACATGAGTTTTGTTCTCATTCATCCAATACAATTTAATTAGTGATATTATATGCAGGTGGGGGTTCGTTTACAAATACAAACTTATTAAACAACATTATGTGTCTTTTATCTTTTTTTTGAATAGCACTTAATGCCTGCGCTTTCCCCTCTGCTAATATTTTTTTGTTTTTCTACTTCACTCACATCTGACTGTTTTGAGCGAGTCTTATCTTTGAGATTATTATATCTTTCAAGTTCATATATAACCGTCTTAAATTCTTGCTCTGATATTTGTCCATCATTCAATGCTTTAGAAATCAAATCTTTAATACTGTTTAACTTACTCTCTGCAACCATTTTAATTTCATCATGCTTTTTTGCTTTTGAATGCAATCGTCTTCTAATAAACTTAACACATACCCCTGCTACGCCACAAACAATTGCAGCAATTTCTAATGGCAACATTAAAGGCATCGCAATTCCAATGCCACCCAAAATCACACTCCCAGAAATGAGAGTTGTATCAATTCCATCAGTGGCATTTATACTCCTTTTATATTTCTTATACAATGACTGCCTATTATCCCTTTCCTTAATTAATGTCTGCTCGATTTCTGATATTTTCTGTAATCTATAATTCTGCCCATCTTGCAAATCTGGATACAAACTCGGTGCCGTAGGTTGTTTCAAATTTTATTATTACAGACAAAAAAAAAAAAAATAAAACAATTCAATTAACAACGAAGCAACTGTATTTTCTGTTGTTGCGTTTCCCTTCTTACATACAAAATTAATTACACTTCCAGCATCAATGATAAAAGGTTTATCAAAATTGTCATGCTTTCTTGATGTAGTGTTAAGTGTTATTTCACAACCTGGTAATATTTTTTCATTTACAGAAATACCCACCGACACTTCGCCACTCCTTTTTTTACATGAAATAGCTATACCTAAAATTTGACCACGACGCATCATCACATAACCAGCACCGTCTTCTCTACCACCATTCCCAAAAGAAAACACTTCATTCTCTACAAGAGCCCCTTTACTTTCTGCAAATATTGAAATTACTAGCTTGTCTTTGATATTGTTAATGCTATTTCGTAATAAACTATTGTTTATGGCCATTTCCTTTACATTTTCTCGAAGTTCATTATGCCTATCTACCTGTGTATTTATTTCTTGAAACAAAATGCTTCTACTATCATGAACACTTTGCTGAAAGTCTGAAATTCTCTGCTCTAAATCTGTAATTGGTCTCACTCGCTTATGCAAATCATGAATATGCTGCTTAAGGACTTCAAAGTCGTCGTTTCTTCTATTTGATTTGATACCAAAGATACTCTTTTTTTTTAGTGTGAAAATTAAATAATTTCTAAAACAGCACTCATTGGCAAGCCATGGTTATCTATTTTTTTGTTGTATTTATCTCTAACAGATATTTCAAATTCTGTAATTGCTCCGTTTGACAAATATTTATATTCTGGATGCTCAAATCTTACAGACACAATATCACCATACGCTTTATTTTCAATTGGTACAACTGCTAATATTGTGCTTGGTGTCCCATTTAAAAAATTAAACGAAGTGTTAATTTGTGTAAGATGGATATATAGAGATTTTACTGTTGCAAAATCAAGACATTTATTACCAAAATGAGAAGTATTTGCTTTAAATATTCTTTTATCAAACCCTAGCATCAACTTGAGTCCTTTACTTATCTTGATTTCATTATCAGTAATTACTGATGCAATACCATTAGTTTCATTCACAGACAATGAAATGTTTAAACTTTGAAATAAATCCACAATTTGTTGAAAACTATAATAACCATCCTGAATGCGATGAGGTCTCTCTTTGCCCTTTTGCACATATTCATTAACGACATTATACCAACCCAGTGTATATGTGAAACTTTTCAATCCAACCCGTTTGTTCCCATCTCTGTTATCAATATACTGTTGAAAATTAATAGTGTTATCAATGTTTGAAATTATGTGATACATTTTTTTATAAATCATAAAATAAAAATGTCAGTACAAAAAGAATTCAAATATAGTGATGCGGCTCACTATCAACACGCTGGTGTATTTAGTAATAAAACAATTAATATAACAAAACAAACCATCGTAATTACATCTGATGGAAAAAGATTTTTTAAAGTAGATTTTCCAAATATATTTGAAAAATACCTATTACCACACGTAGTATTAGATGAAATAGTTCAACGATGGAACACAGATTGGTTATCTTTCTGGCAAAATCAACTTAACTTTGCAATCTGGTGTGCCACTACAGGTTGTGGTGTAGATTATAACAACCATTTAAAAGCAGGTGGGTTGACTGGGTCACTATTTTTATTTCATGTTTTCTATCAAACAAGACGAATATTATTTGAATTAGGCATTGCATTACCACAAGATAAAAGTTGGAATGCCTTTAACAACAGTTATGACCGTGGGGCTTATGAACGTATCTGCGAAGAGTTCAGTATAGACCCTAATGCAGACTGGAGACAAAAATTATACCCAAGTGGTGATGGTCTTGGAGTAATCTATACAACCAGTCATACTGCTTGGAAACGAACAGATTTCAGACATGACAATTCTTCTCAACACATTGCAAGTAGCACATCATCAAATTTAGATTTATCAAAAATGACATTTGGACCTGAAGTTTCAGGAGGAAGGAAATGTGGTGTTTCATCATGTGAATATCTTCCGCCTGCTAAAGTTCACATTGATTATCTTCAACAAGAAGATGCCGTTATGAATGTATGGACATCATTTATCCTTGATTCTTCATTAGGGTTTTACAAGAGCGGGTGTTGAACGTATTAACGAATCTATAAGAACTTTTTGTTGGGCTATCCTTGGTTCACAATCTCAAACAAGAACGGATATAATCGGAACAGGAACAGCGTTTGATGCTCAGAAACAATTTCTCGCAAACGTTGAGGATGCTATCAATAGCCCTGTAGATTTACCAAGTCAAATTTCGAGATATCAAAACACACTCAAATATGCTCGTAGTAAAGTTGACTATGTTTACGGAATCGGGTTGTATATGTCTCCAAGCAATATGGAATTACGAATCGGAACAATCCAAGATTATAATAATAAGATTATTGTGGCTACTGAAAATCAAGAACTTGGTTTAAATAATGGTGTAAACGTTGAACCCATCCCACCAAAACAAAACGTAAAAGTAAAAGGAACACCAACAAAGCAAACACAACCAGTACAAGTCAGCCCTGAAGATTATAAGAAAATTACAACCTATGCAAAAGAGCATTATTTACCAAAAGATTGGGTTACAAAAGCTGCCAATACACCAGGATTTTTTAATTCATATGTGAAACAACACGCATATCTACTTGATGCTGTTGCTATGCAACCTCATATCACAGTTAATACAAAACCATCTAGCACCATTGTACACCATACTGCTGCTCCTATTCCTAAAATTACCCCTGTTGCATCACCAGAAAAAAATAGCAATTCAACATGAAGATAACAAAACAGCATTAATCGTTGGTAGCATAGCAGTTGGTCTTATCACTTTATTCATTTATGAAAATACTCTTTAGCAGCAGCATACAACAACCCAACAACAAGAACAACCAATGCCCATAAATGTTCACCAAACCAGGTGACAACCTTTCCAGTTGTTGATAACAACCACGACACAATATAACCAATAACACCTGGAAAAGCAGTTGCAGCTTTTCCAGCAAGACTGGCTGATAGTTTTCCAAGATTGGAAAGTTGTTTTTTTACCCAGTCCTTTGCATTTGATGTTGGTTGTTTGCTTGGAGGAGTTGTTGCTCCACCAGATGGAAGAACGGCTTCAACAATAACACTAATAATCATACCAATAGCAGTCAAAATACTGACCATTGTTATACCTTGTTCTCTGAATAATGTTCTCAACCTCTGACCAAGTGTTGTGTCTTCTTTCAAAATCTTATTTATGGTCTACTTAATCCTATTAACCTGACTCCTCAGTTTTTCTTTGTTAACATTTATCACTTCCAACCTTGCACTTTTTTCTGATTCTAAATCAGATATTCTTGATTGAATCTGTTTCTTTGTATTTTCATCTTCTGTATTAGCAAGTTTTTCCTTTTCCTGTGATATTTCTTTATTTGTTTCATTAAGTTTTGCCAACTCATTAGCGATTTCCTCTTTCACAGTAGTCATAGCTTTCATAATGCCATCCATTTCTCGCCCTTCTATAGATGTTTGAGTTTTAACACTACTGCGTTCCTCTACATCCCAGAACTCTGTTTCCAGAGTTTTAACTGCTGTTTCAACTTCATCAATTGTTTTTGTTAAATCTTGTATTTCTTGTGGAGAAGAAATGTCTTGCATAGGAATTTCCTCTGTTGCAATTTTGTTTCCTGTCTCAATGAATTGCTGAAATTCCTTTCTGCCTTGATTCACTCTAGTTGTAAGAGATTGATAACCAGTTATTCCTAAATTTTCTCTAACAAAATCAACACCATATCTTTTTTGAAGAGTGTCAATTGAATAAAATTGCAATTT
The DNA here is from genome assembly GCA_948146395.1 of Fragum whitleyi. NCBI lineage: Eukaryota > Metazoa > Mollusca > Bivalvia > Cardiida > Cardiidae > Fragum > Fragum whitleyi. The sequence goes on along the minus strand of OX411545.1, from coordinate 5,110,666 downwards.
GTTTGACTTGTAATACGAAAGAATGTAATCTTTATTCAAGTCAAATACACCTTCAACGCCAAACAAAGGTCTACCCTGTTTATCTTCTTTAAGAATCCAAATAAAATCATCAACATCATCAGGCAATGGTTCTTAATTTCTATCATAAAATCTTTTTGTCATCTGTTTCAGTAAAGAATTCTTTGCATTTTTTCTATCATCTCCTGTAAGAGTATCTAATGCTTTATATTGAGTATTGAGTGTACTTTGAAACTGTTCTTCATCTGTAAAAGATGTTTCTGCTTCGTCTATATCGTCTCTGTCATATTCAGGGTTGTGAAATTCCATTCCACCTTCAGCCATTATTTATTTATTTATGAAAAAAAAAATTACCTAAAAGAAAAAAAATGTCATCATACGGAGATAAACTCAACCCTTACAGAAAACTAAGAGAACCACGAGGAGTAAAAGGAATTCGTCAGAGTGTAGTAATAACAAATAACCCCAGCACTATAGATCAGAACCAACAATTACTAGTCAGATTTCCCAATCTCAGTAATAACGATGTTATCGTACCAAGGTCTGCACGTCTTGCTTTTGAAATTGAATTAAAAAGCACAGATGATAATGCAACAGTATACCAAAACCTTGGAAGAGCCATCATTAAAAAGACAACAATACGAATATCAGGTAATGAAGTGATGTCAATCGATGATAGTGATATTTACCATTGCTATGTTGATTTGTGGAAGTCCCCTTCTGAACGTATTAATATGGCATATCAAGGTATTGGTAACGATAACATGTTAAAACACAGAGTTGGTGCTGGTAATGCTTCCTCAGATAAAGAAGACGAAGCCATAGCAAATGCATACAAAAACAGATTTTGCATACCACTTGATTTTGAACTGTTAGAAACACATATGCCATTCTACCAAGCAGGTCTTGGTGATAGACTTGAATATGAACTTACTTTCAATGATTATGATAAAGTGATTAAATCAACAGACGCAGCATCAACTTATAATATTAAGAACATATGTTTGGAATTTGATATGGTGTCTGATACAGAACTTGTCAGACAAATAAGACAACATTATGATGGGAAATTGACTTTCTTGTACGACCGTATTCTACGACACAGAAAAATAGCAAAGAATAAATCTGATACACTGTGGCCATCAACTTGAATGTTCCTGCAAGAAGTATGAAAGGCATCCTCATGATATTTGAAGACCCAGAAAGAACAAGTACTGAAACATTTTATAATCCAAAGATAGAAAAGGTAGAAATGACAATAGAAGGTGTTCCAAATCAACTCTTCAGTCAAGGAATGAGAGCATATCAACAATGGGATGAGATTAACAAATTCTTTGCTTTGACTTCAAAGAGAAACAAAGAAACAGATAAGATTGCAAAAGATTTATATTTCACTAATACAACCTTGGAAAAGTATCTAACTAACAACTACGCATTGTGGCTTGATTTACGAACGACAGACGATAACACACTACATGGTTCTGGAAGAAGAGTAGAGAATGCATCAGAGGGCATCACGATTCATATAACCAAGGAACAAGGGCCAGATGAAACAATAAATGTGTATTTGTTTGTCATACAAGATGCACAGATTAATTTTGAAGATGGTAGATTTAAAGAAGTTTTGTATTAATTTTTTTTACCATTAATAAAAATGAAACTACCAAAATATCCTCACTGTGCAATAATTTGTGGGCAAACCGGTTGTGGTAAAACTGAATTTGTTTTAGATTTGCTTGAAGACGAATACAGAGGTGTGTTTGAGCATATTGTTATTCTTTGTCCCACTATACAATGGAATAGAGCATATAAAAATCGTGAGTGGATTGGTGATGTTAGGAAACCAAAGAACAAGAATGTTATAATTGTTAATCCGGTTATCAATGGTGAAGAGAAATTACAAGAACTATTAAGAATGCTTTTCAATAAATATGCTGGTTCTCCCACACTATACATCATTGATGATTGCAGTGCTACAAAAGAATTAACAAAGAAAAAAGACATGCTGTCAGAGTTGGCATTCTCTGGCAGACATGCGGAACAATCAGTGTGGGTTATTTCACAGAGATATAATTCAGTGTTGAAGGATTTGAGAGAACAGACCAAGTGGTTGTGTATGTTCTACACTAAAGACAGTAGACTATGAGCCAGTATACACCCCCCCTCCCCCCCCCCCAGGGGGAATTTTCGGGACTATGTTTTTTTGAAAGCCCAATGTCTAACAAGTATATTCTGAAAGTCTGCAACTTGGCTGTTGGGGCTTTTAGGAGTTATTGAGGTCAAAGGTCAACAAGTGCACTTTTTCTATGAAAGAATAAATGAGCTGGATTTGAAATGGTATATTCAACTATCTTTTCATGAAATTGAGCAGGAAATGGTTCTAGATGAATCACTAAATATTTTTCTGCTAGGAAATTTCATTTTAGGGTAATTTAATGATAATTTTTATGAAATCAAAGTACTGAAAGTACTGAAATCGGTTCATATACAAGAGATTAAACCATAGACAATAGGCCATTTCAGACCACAGGAGGATTTTTTCGTTATATTTTCCCATCAACTTAAACAATAATTTGCCTGAAAGTAATTTGTATCATTTGTCATTTGATTTCTATTGTATTTGTTGGTTTTAAAGCTTAAGTCAGCCAGTGCATTTAAATGAATATCGTATATTTACGTAGATAAATTGAAAGGAAAACTTATTTATTTAAGTTTCTGCGAATAAAATGCATTTTGAGGCAACTTTAACAACTCAAAATTATTGAAAGTATCAACTGTGGCACCTTTGAGAGTAAACTGCATCTTCATAGATTTAATCAAAGAACTGAAATGACTGTATATCTTTGCTTATATACATGTTCAATCATAGGGAATACCCTTTTTCATTCTTAAAAGTGGAACATCCCTTTTGCTTTCTTTTATATCTTGTGTTCCTTGTAAAAGTTCATGTTGGTGTCAGATTGTGTCCACTGTAGTTGTGCTTTATATTAGTTTAGGTATAGATATAAAAGCAGTATAGATTTACTTTTATGTATAATGAAAGTATAGATAAAATGGTACAAAAGCTAGATTTTGCGGGGTTTTTTTGTTTGCATAGGCACTTAATCACAGTTTCTTATAATTAAAAGAGTTACTCACTGTCATTTAAATATTGAATGGTTTAAGCTTTAAAGCACATAACTATTACTTTTTTATAGATCAAAGTACTGAAAGCACTGAATGTCAAAGATAAAAAAGAGACCAAATTTTTATCTCTCAAGAGTCAATTCCATTTTCTTTAGTCTAACAACAGTTATCACAATTGTGTGAGTCAAGAAGGGAGCCATGGGGCCATAGGCTTTCTTGAATGTAAAATGGAATTCTTTCTAACCAACTCTTCGCCCATTAAGTGAACTTGATTATTTACAATATTCAAACCTTAATGGAAAAAGTTATGTTTCCAATGGATATTTACATTTTCCAAACTTGTTTCTGATGTACTGAATGCTATTTTTTCTTCAAAATTTGTTTTTGTAAAAACATTTCATCAGAAAATTCATATTTTGTTTCTGTGTCTTAAGGCATATTGCCCATATTTTTGGAAGATGACCACCTTTTCCGGCAGATAAAAAGCAAGGGGCCTGGTAGGTCCAGTAAATTGCATAGCTAGACTGAATATCAGTATTCAAATTTAAGTTTATATGAATCCTTTTGTGAAACTTTTTCATGAAAAATTATCATATATATAGAAGCTGATCAAAATGATAACTACATCAGCTATAAATTAATACTATTGATACTTATTACAGAGCTCACAAACATTTTTTTTTAAAAAGTCACATGTTTATCTTAAAATGTATGTGCAGAAATCATTTTTTATCAATGGCTCTTTGAAGATTTTGTAGTTTACAATCCTTTTGATATGCTTTGTGTGTAGACATAAGCACTGTTAGCATAAAGTATTTTTTTTTTTTGCTTACATTGCACACTAATCACCCCAATTTACTCTTCAATCTAACAAAGATATGTTTATTTTATTTCTGAAATAAATTATCTTGTAAGATGAGCATAAACATTTTCAGTTTGGTAAGTGTGAAAGAGATATATATTTGAGGCTTTTTGTTCATTCAAAAATTCTATAGCGAAATCTAAAACTCCAAATATAAATTTTGTGGCCTCCCCACACTCTCTTCTTGCCAGATTTTGAATGCAAAATACTGTAAAAAGGTCTATCAAAATACGATAAAGCTCTCTTCCAGGATGTCCACCATGACTTGAATTTAACATGAGTGTTTGTTTTCTCTGTTTTTTACCAATTTTGATAATATCATTAATGTATATATAAATATGGATCATACTGAGTGCAAATTAGTAATCATTTAAATTTTGATGAAATTCTTTAAGGTTATGTTGCAATACTGTTGATATTTTGAAACTGATGAAACGAAATACTTGATAAAATAGAATTCTTGTTTTTTTACCTGCTTGACTCATTGCTCTCACACATTTTTTTTTCATTTTCAAAATTTTTAACTTAAATTTCATTTCATTTGTAATTCTAATGCAATTTCTACGATGTTGCAGGCTTAAGACAAAACATGAAGTTTTATGGAAACAAAGAGAAGCTTTGGAAAAGAGATGTTTACAGAAACTCTAGATTTATCTTTTCTCTAAGACGAAGGAAAATTCATTGACCATATTCCAATATCATTTTACAAACCACTCTTATAAAAGAGTATGTGATGAGTATCGGTTTGAATTAGTATTAAGCTATGTCAACTGGTTTCGTTATAAGGTTATAATGTCAACAGATTGAATGGTTTACTATTTAGCACCCATTTCTATATAAAATTAAATATGATGCCCATTTTGTGTATGAAAACCAGTCATAAAATGCTAATTGTATTATGTCAATCCTCTTTGATCTGTTTCACTAATTGATGTAGGATATTTTCATAGTGGAAAAAAAATTCCTTGGTAGAAGACTTTTTTGCCAGATTTCAAAGCTTCCGGTATATTGCTTTGTAAAAAATGAATCTAACAAATATACACAAATCAGTTCAAATCTGAATCACTTTTTAACTAGATTTAATCATGATGTTCAGAATATTGAACAAACAAGAGAACTGACATTACTGACAAAGGGATGAGATATGTAATTAGGGTATTTTATATAAGGAAATAAAAGTAAATTGAAAAAGAAATTCAAGATTATAATATGCAAATCATGTTTCGGTACTTTCAGTGCTTTGAATTTCAACAAATAAGCCTGTTATCTTCAAAAATGTCTTGAAACTTTAATGAATTTGAATCACCGGTTCATTGAATTGAATCATGACGTTCAGAATATTGTACAAACCAAATAACAAATATTACTGGCAAAAGAGTGAGACATTACTTAACAAATGTAGTGAATTTGTCACAATAGCTCCCCTTTACCAGATTTTTTTTTATCAATTATGGAGAAAAGCTAAGGTAAGCAAAACTAAAAAATTCACATATGATAGTTTCAAATCATTCAATTGTATAACAATTGTAAGTAAATTTGAATGGACTGGAAAATAAATTCCAGTTTATATTGTGTTAAAACCTTTATAATAAAAAAGACATATTTTGGTACTTTCAGTGCTTTAATTAGCTAAAATTAACTAATATGTTTACAGTTGGCTTCAACCTTTTTTGTAACTGTGTATTTTATTGAATGATAACATGCTGAACATGATCATTCCAAATTATAAGCATCTAATGACAATAAGTTTTACTTATATTTTAGTATAGTTATGACACTGGCATACTCAGGCCATTATAGTAATCACAAATTGGGCACATTTAAGCAAGCAAAATGTTAAAAAACTTTGTTCATATGCTTAAAGGTATCCTCCAGCATGTCCAGACTAGTATAATTATTGGAAAAGGAAGCAGAAAAACTTTTGAAATTATGTAAAATCTATATAAGCAAAAAACGTCGGTTTTCAGTACTTTCAGTGCTTTGATTTGCTAAGAATAAACCTGATATGTGCTCAAATGCCTTGAAACTTTTCTTTTTTATTTACCTTTAAGAATTATGTAATTCAAAATATAATTAACATCAAATAAAAACATATATTGACAATTGGTGAAATATGAATAATAGTATAGTTATAGCTTTGGCTTGATCATGCCATGGCTTAAATCAGATTTTGAACAAAATTCAAGCAGGAAATGTCTAATAAACTTTGCTTGTAGGCTTCAAGGTATCCTCTAGTATGCTTAGAATAAAAGAAAATATTATTAAAGACAGAAAAAATCTTTTTAAATCTTGTTAAAATCTTCATTAGCAAAGAAAATTGTTGATTTTCGGTACTTTCAGTGCTTTGATTTGCCCAAAGCCTCTCTGAAAATCACACAAATGTGTTTAATCTTTGTAATAATGTTTTGGGTATTGAATTATGTTGAAAAAGGTCCAAAGAAATTATCAATTCAACAAAATAAATATAAATTTCTGACTAAAGGTTAAGATTTAAATTAGTGTGCACTGGGTGACCTTTGACCTCAATAATTCCTAAAAGCCCCAACCGCCAACTTGCAGACTTTCAGAATATATTCGGTAGACATTGGGCTTTCAAAAAAACATAGTCCCGAAAATTCCCCCTGAGGGGGGAGGAATCACCCTACTGGCCCATAGCCTACAGAGATAGTTTTGAAAACTGTCTTCGAGAGAATGATGTCATTCCGACACTGAAAGAAAGACAGAGAATAAAAGATGAATTATCGAAGGCAAAGCATCGTAAGTTGATATTGAAAACAGACCAGCCTACTGGGTATTGGCTTGTTGATTAGTAATGCTTATTTTTTTAGCATTGTTAATAGAAATGCTTTGAGCAAATTAGCAATGCTGTTAGTAAAATCTGTGATAAATATCAATAAAATTAGCAATTCTGTTAGCAAAATTAGCAATGCTATCAGCAAAAATTAGCAATGCTATTAGCAATGCTTATAAAAATTTAATAATGCTTATAGAAAAACATGTTAATTGAACTATTATCAATTATATCTGCATGTGTAAACATATCAGTTGGATGTTTGATATTCTTTTATTATTTTAAATTAAAAAAAATATTCCATATTATAAAAATGAACGCTGAAGAATTATTGAACACTGAAGAATTAAATGATGTAGAACAAGACACTAAACGAGAAAGATTATCTGCAATTGTTACTGGAGGTTGCAGCAAGCAATATTTAGGTCGTGAATTACAACTCTCAGATATAGATGATATGTCTGCTGAGCAAATCAATAAACTCTATTGTAGGTATAAAGCACGATTAGGTGCAAGTATGACAAAGACATTGGGAAATTCTTTCATCAGTTTGTATGTGATGGGTGTATCAAAGTACTTTAATGTAATTAACCCACCAAAGTTAATAGAAGATTTAGAGGAAGACCCTTTTATCAACCATGCTTTAACTAATGTTTGTTGTGAGATGTATTATAAATATGGTATGTATTTGGCTCTTTTTACTGCAAAGCTGACAACAGCAAGACATATTGATTTTAATAAAAAAGAAAATTTTGACAATATTATAAAAGATGATGAGTGAAATTGATAAATCAGAAGACATTCAATCTGAAACACCAATTAAAACAAAAAACCCCAAACGTGTTGAAGCAGGAAAAAAAGGTGCAGAAGCAAGAATGTTGAAAAGAATGAAGCAACCTGTCATGGAAATAACAAAATCTGAAAGTACACAACCAGAAAAAATAGTAGAAAATACGTTCAAGATAAATGCTTATTTGCCGGCTTGCATAATCATATTAGGTATTGCAGTACTGTATATGTATAGAAAGAAACCTGTTCAACAAGTCAATGAACCGGTTGATGAACCTATAGAAACTGATACAAAACAGTATGACCCTTTTGAATTTTAAAAAAAATATTTTTTTATTAATACATAATAAAAATGACATCAATAGACGGAAAACAAATTGCTAACATGCTATATCATACTGGAGTGGAAACAATGTTAACTGTTGGTTATTCAGAACTTGGTAGAAAGGTATTTAAAAGACCAGCACCTAAAGTTGATTTTAATATGGGGGATATTGGAATGTTGTCATTAGATATTTTACTTGCAATGGCAACACGAGATATGTTAATCAAGCAGGGTATTATTCCTGCAGATATTATGAAGTAATTATTTTTTTTCTTCTTATAAAAAATGGCAAGTGCAGTTGCAATGATGATAGGTGGTGCATTAGTAAATGCATTAGCATTCTCGGGAAGCAATTATTTGTTCTCCAAGATGGGGAGTAATAGTGATGAAGAACGAGAAAGACACGATAAAGCAGTAGAACAGTTAGAAGCAGCACAAGTTGCATGGAATAAAAAAAGAACAGAAAGGTTGGATTTCATAAATGAACAGATGCAAAAGGAGCATCATGCAGAACAGACATTTGATGATGTTGACCAAGCAATGAAGCAGTATTATTATGTGACTGGAAAACAGTTGGAAGCTTTACCTCCTGAACCAAAGTTGAGTGATTTTTATACACCATCGCCAGACCAGCAGAATAGAGAGATTGTTTTTGTGGTGATGGGAATGACAATAACTGGATATGTGGCTTATAAGGTGATATAGGCAAAAAAAATAATCAGTTTTAACATAATCTTTATGCATATAGTTTGCTGTATTCTTTGGAAATACCAAATCATATGCATGATACTTATTTTTTTTGTTATTCTTGCACGGTTTAAGACCAAGAGGTCTAATGTAAAAAGGTGATTCTTTACCCTCAATCTTTTTAGCGAGGTGATCAGGACACCATACTTCACCATTGTCCTTGAGTGTTAAAATTAAACTTTCGCCATTGCTTGTGTCGACTGTTCTGTATTCAGTGATTGTATAAATTTTCCTGATTTCTAAATCTGTCCATTTCTTTGTATCATATTGACTCTGCGCTTCAAGCAGTTTTTCGAATTCAGCTTCTGTGATTGTATCATACTTTGCTTGTTGTGACATTGTTGTTTTTTTATGATATAAAATATTCTTAAATATAAAGAATGGAGAAGATATACTACAGTCCTAAAGGTTTCTGGAGAGGACACTCTGCTGTTAATAAGTTGGCAAAGGAAGCGAAAGTTAGTAAGAAACAGGCATTAGAATTTTTAAAGAAACAAGCAGTGTGGCAAATTTACTTGCCTGCACCAAAGAAGATTATTAGACCGAGATTCGATGTCACTGCAAAGAATGAAGTACATCAAGCAGATTTGCTCTTTCTACCACATGACAGAGTTGGAAACAAAACATATAAATATGCTCTGACTTTAGTTGATGTTGGGTCTAGGTATAAAGAAGCAGAACCATTAACATCTAAAGATAGTAAATAAGTAGCTAAAGCATTTGAGAAGATTTACAGGAGACATTTAAAATATCCAAAGCTATTACAAGTAGACCCTGGGAGAGAATTCATGGGTGCTGTAACACAGCTGTTTTAGAAACATAAAGTGCGAATAAGGAGAGGTAGAAGGGATATACACAGAGATCAAGCTGTGGTTGAAAGATTCAACAGAACTTTAGCAGAAAGATTGTTTGGTTATCAGTATGCTAAAGAGATTGATACACAAAAAAGAAACAGAGAATGGGTAAAGAGATTGCCAGATGTTATTTAGGCGTTAAATAAGGAGACGAAAAAACCTCCCCCTGTTAAAACAAGAAAAGTTGATGCGCCAATTTGTGCTAGTGTGAGGTATTTGTATCAACCAGGTGAACAAGAAGGTGGTAGTAGAAGACGAGCGACAGACCCGATATGGAGTGTTGATGTACACACGATTGATTACCATATAATTACACAAGGCATAAGAGTATATTATTTGAAACCACCTGCACCACAGAGAGGTTTTGTCAAGGAGGAATTACTTATTGTTCCTCCTGATACCCATACGCGTATGTCGTAATTCCATCAGGTGTTATATATCTTTTTGTGTCAAGTGGGGAGAGTGTTGTTTTGTTTATTTTTAATGTTGTGTTGCATGGTACGTAGCATGTTCATTGAGTGGGTATACTTTTGTTTGTTGAATAATGTATCTTTGTAATTTTCAGGGTGCGTTTATTTCAATAAATACGGTAATCACGATTTCACTAGTTAAATCAATTGTGTGTCACTTATAAGTTTTATCAACTCGAATTTTGTAAACAAGGCATTTCAGTCTAACATTTTTTGTTATCAATGTGCATAAAGATTTACGCTCAAAAGTACTTTACTGTGTAATGTAAACACAAGCGTTTATCACAGCGTAAAGTTATTGCGATGGTGTCAGATGTAGAAATCAGCCAGTAAAGAATTCTTTTTACTGTAAAGTTCATAATTATATCATTAAACATAACAAAAGCAAAACAGTCCCATGTCTAAGATGTGGTAAAGGCACATCATCAAAACATCAAATCTGCATTCAATGTGGCGGACAAGAATTTAGGTTGAAACATGATTATACTGTTCACAAAAAGTAGGGGATAATCTGTGAATCCATAAGGTTAATGTGGTTGCAAACAATACAGGCCGATCTAACTTATTCTTGGCCAACTAGCAGTTGTCTCATGGTAATATGGAAGTTATGGAGTTTCTTTTTTCTGCTAAACATGCCCTTCAAAATCAGCATTTAAGAAGAGAGGGGTATAGCGCTTATTTTAACATGGCGTATGTTGTAATGGAAATTCTTACTTAAGTTGAGTATTATTTCGAGAAAAAATATTTGGTTTTTATCTCTATCATGTATTCACATCACATTTTGTTGGATTAATGTGAGGTCTAATGAAAGCTCACCGTAAGTGAGTAAATGGTATGCTGAAAACCAGAATAACATGAGTCCAGACTGCTGTCAAACCATGTGTCACGGTCAGATATTGTCACGATATCAAACATTTGGCTTCTTTGTTTATGATTCAAAAACGGGGCCCTGAAGATGTATGGATACCAAAGCTGACCAGACTACCACAATCAAACTTACAATATCCTCTACTTTTTGTGAACAGTATATATAAACGTGATTAAACCGTGGAGGCAAGAGATTGCAAGATTGAATAAAATAATAATCGAATAGTTATGTTTTCAACGATATAAACAAACTCCGAATACTGCGATATACTTTTATTGTAGTTTTGTTGGAGGATATTCATTTTTTGCGGTCTAAACACCGTTTGAGCTTGAAAAATAGATTATATATCGTAGAACCCCCATTTCACATATATATAGAACTTGTTCCGACGAGGTCAATGGAATAAAACGTGGTAGTTAACAATACCACAGAAGCTTAAATGGTGAACGTTTATTTCTTTCATTGCGTACGTTACATAAATATAAATGGGGTACATGTTTTGTTTTACAGCAAATATATACAAACTCGTGTATTGTTGATATTTATAACCAGAAGACGAAAATAGCTGAGCGCCTGAATTTGGAGGGTTGGTGGTTTCATAGAAAGCAAAGTTGCCAAAAATGCACGGACACACCTTCTTTATTTTACCTTTTCTTGGTCTTCTAAAGTTAAACTAACTTTCTATTATACTCTATCAACTATTTTTAATGTAGGTGTATGTTTTTTGTTGATTTTAAAATAAAAATTAGATTTCGCTGAAAAAATGGTATTTTTTCGAAAATGTTTTTCCTGCATTTTCGTCTTGTAAATGTACTTATCCAATATTTTACATTTCCTTGTATTCAGTGAATCATGTATACCAACTTACTAACATTTAAGGTCACTATTCAGCTGTCGCCCGTTTCTTGGTATTTTTGCAAGAAAGTTGGTATTTTCGAAAATACCAATTTTCTCCGAAAAATGCATGGAAAGCTATGCTGATTTTTTTGTCAAATTATCGTAAAGGTACACTCTGCGAGATTTATTTGTTTAATAAAGGTTTGAACAAATGCCAAATGGTGTCGGGGTACCATAAGTGAGACATTGCCTACTTCAAGCAGTTCCTGTTTTTCGAGTGTTTTCAATTAATTGCTGTGTGTAATTCTAACATAATTATCACTGTGCATAATTACGTTTTGATGGGAAATCTCGGAAGCATTGTTTAACATTAGAAAACGGCTTCTAACAGGCAATTCCATTCATGCCATAATATTTGCTGACATATATGTATAAGACGACCTCTTACCCCATATTTAATCTTGTAATAATTCTTTTCATATGCGAATATTTTGACAAATTGCGATCCTAGCATAGATTCTGCGCAGTTTGAAGCGTTAAAAAAGCAAGAGGTAAATGGCCTAGATCGCTCACCTGAGTCTTTTTGACCCTTGGAACATCATATCAAATAAATAGGCAGATGTCAATAATGAGATTATTCTAACACAAGATCAATACCATGGAATGTTTTCAGCAAAGAATAAAAAGGATACGCATGGGCAAAGCCTTTATATGGACATATGGGCATATAATTTATAAACTTGATGATATTCAATTAAATGAAACTTTTATGAAAAGGTCCAGCCTTCTGGTTCCAGAGAACAAATTTTAAAGATTTCCTCCTTTGTGTCTATGTAAAATAGTAGGATCCCATTCAAGGCCAAAATATGCCCCCCCCCCCCCTCCCCCCTAGGGGCATGACATGAAAACATTGGTAGTGGTCAATTATATAATGTTAGATGGCATGAAATTATGGTTTCATACAAGAAGATATTTCGAAATTTCCCACTTTATTTCTAAGTAAAATGGGATGCACACATGCTGATCCTAAATCCGGCGTCAGGGGTATGAGACGAAATTGGTTAAGGTCCACTAGATTATGCTACATATCAAAATATAAAGACTCTTTGCCTTAAAGTTTCAGAGAAGATTTTTGAAGATTTCCAACTTTGTTTCTATGTAAAATTGGATTCGTCCCGGTGCAGCCCAAATTCGACCCAAGAAGTTAGATATAAACATACTTGATAAAGGTCCACTAGTTTATGCTAGCTACAAATATGATGGCTTTCCGCCTTCTAGTTTCGGAGAAGAAGATTCTTTAAAGATTTTGTAGTTTGCTTCTATGTACAACAGGACACGCCCGACTAGAGCCCAATGTGACCCCAGAATTTTTCTACTGATTTGAACAAACTTTGTACAGGTCCACCAGATGATGTTACATACCAAATATGAAAGCTGTCTGCCATCTGGTTTCAGAGAAAAAAATTTGAAATGTTTTTCCTTTTCACCCGTTGTGTTGCTATGGAAACCAGAGTTAAGGGTGGATTTCATTTACTTGAACAACCAAGTTTCATCAAGATCGACCCACCGGTTTAGGAGTAGATGTTTAAAGAAATTGTTGACGACGCACTACGGACAATGGACGATCTCAATAGCTCACCTTTCGCATTTCGTGCTCACGTGAGCTACAAAAAAGTCAAGGCTGTATACATGTATTTAATTATTCTGTTTTACTTTTTCTCTAAGGATCTTCAATCATTAGCACAAACATTTTTAAATGAGTTTCCCCGTCAGCAAACTATATTTTTATAACCATTTCTTTAAACATCCTTTTGCCAGTAAAATATCTGTGATGTATGTGAAATTAGTATGTTTTGTCAAAATGCTGGTAAAAAAAGATGCTTCGAACTGAAAATAATGTTTACTAAGGAAAATGTCTTTTTTAACTCCACTGGTCGAAGGCCAGTGAACTTTTATTGTCATCGAGTTGAAGCTGTTGTAAGTGCGTACGCACGTATCTTTAAAAATCTCATCCAAAACCATACGACCGATCTGAATAAAACTTGACAGAAATGTTCATTGGTCAATCAAAATTGAATTTATAATTTAGGAAAAGCGTCACTTAAGAATATATTCATGCCAAGTTTCTTTGTAATTGGCCTACATGAGTGAATGACTTTTTTGAAGAATTCAAAGTGAAAATAAGCCCCGCCCTGTCACACCCATATTTGGATAAAGATCTTGGTTCTTTCATTGTCCCACACATTCGGTGCGAGTACTGGTGAATTTTCCAGGAAGCAGAATCAAGAGGGATTAATATAAGTTGTATGAACTTGTTTCCCAATTGATGTAAAATAAATAGGTTTAAAACAAAACCATTATTAGGTTGCAATGAAAATTTTTGAACAATTCAAGTAAAGATCTACCCAAGAAACATTCATACCCAGTTTCATTGAAATGGCCCGATAGTTTGGGAGGCGAATATCTTTAAAGCGCATAGAGTGAAACTTACCCCCACCTTACCACGCAAATATTTGGGGATCAATCTTTTTTTCCAGCATTTTGATAAAGGATAACCGACGGAAATTTCATTTACATTGGCCCAGTTACTTTGGGAGGATTTTTTGAAAGAATATATAACGCACCCACGGATAGACGGGCGGACGCACGCACGGACATACGCAACGTCATGACAATAGCCCAGTAGCCTTTGGAAACACGAAAAAGCTTAGAATTTTCTTTGTGCGCCTTTTCCCATGTAACCACATCGATCCTTCCTTGTTTTAGATGATTCATCCTTCCAACGTGAAAACCCTGACAGTTTCAGGAGGATCGGTCGTATTTGTTGCCTCTTAATTGTCAACAAGAAAATTGTCATTAAGGCCTGTTTTCCAATATCAGATAGATCTTTCCCAGTTTCAATAGGGTTCATCCTTGTAATATGACAAACATTGAACCAAGTTTCATGAAGATTGGGTCAAAATTGTGGCCTCTAGAGTGTAAATCATAATCAAGGCCTCACACAGTTCTGCACACGATAAAGGAATCATTCACCTTCGGATCTCGTCGTAACAAAATACGGCCATTCGATTAGGGCATCTTAAGCCATCGTATGTTCAGTTACTCAGACTCAGGCAGCAATTTCGGTAGCAGTGAAAAACCTTTGCCGGCCGATGAATTCCCAAATGACCTTGCGAATGTTCATTTTCGTATAAAATTTATGTGCCCGTTTTGTCCTCTGTATTTTCGGCTACTTTTAAAGCAACGAAGGAAAGGCAAAAAAAAAAAAAGAAGCTGCCCAATCCGCTGTCTGAGAGTCTAGTATCGATAGATCTAGGGACAGTAACCCAGTCTAGGCTACGTGAGGTCTCGCAATGCCTTCGTAAAGCCATCTTATAGTACGATTGCATCGAGAATAGACAACGGTGTGAGTGAAGGCAAACGAATTCAAGTAACTCAATCGTTTTATATACTGCAGATTTCAAAGGCCTGAAATGAAGTCAGGCCTGAACAACATTTTCCCAATCCACTGTTTGTGTCACTTTGCAAAATATTGTGCCACTTTCATGCCACTAGAGCCAAGTCCTTAAATTCAATGTAATGTGTTCAGTGTGGGACCATTTTCAATGGATTCCCGGTAAATACTTCTATTATCTTTCCTAGCCTCCAACTGCTTTATAAAAATGATTGAAAAACGTGGATTTAATGGATAAAATATAGTAAAATGTGAGTTTTCTCAGAACATAATAGATGGATACCAATTAAATTTTACATGAATGATCCTTGGATGACCCTTTATCAGTCCACCTAAAATTATTGTGAAAAATATGACTTTTTAATGGTGGAGGTTATTTCTCTATGTTATATTGTTGAAACTTTGAAAATCATTTTCTCAAAATCTAAATGATGGATATCAACAAACAAGAAATTTTGACCCAGAGTAAGCCCTGCAATCGATCAAAATTTCTTGAACAACTTTGAATGAGGGTTGCCCAAGGATCATTCCTGTGAAGTTTGGTTGAAATTCTCCAGTAGTTTCTGAGAAGATTTTTAAAGAAAAAGTTTATGACCAGACGAGCAGATGCATGACGGACACAGCGCCATGACAAAGCCCAAGTGGCCTTCGGCAAGGGGAGCTAAAAATATTGAAAGTAAAACTGTTTTAATTGCTGACAACTTTAATAAAAGCGATACATCTAGCATCATTCACAACGTCATTAACAAAGAACAGGAAATCCTCCTACGGGAACCTAACACTTGGTTGTTGGACAGTGGATACAATTGAAGCAAAACAAGAGTGCCATTGTCGCCCTAAAACTCTCACCCGAGTTAACTGTCTTAGATCTGACCCCTTGAACTAATTTTTTACCCTACTTGAACCCGTTTCAAATTGTCTGGGATTAAATGATGACAATCAGTTAAACCAAATTTTGATTGATTGTGCGGTTATAATTATGGCCTCTACAGTGTCTACAAGGTTTTTCTTAGATTTTACCTTGTGACCTAGTTTTGACCCCTCTTGACCCAATTTCAAACTAGACAAAGATTTCATCAAAACAATCAATCTGATAAGGTTGATCGAGCAAAATATTATGGCCTCTAGTGTCTACATGGTAAATGTTGATGATGAACAACGGACATCACAGCACCACAAAAATACATCTTGAGCTCAGGTGAGCTAAACAGGGTAATCGTACTGTTGATAACATCATGGAATTCACACAGAAAATGATTTGGAATGATTTTGTTATGTAATTGAATGAGTGGAATTATAGAATATTTTTATGATATTAACTGGGGGTAATTGAATTGATTGAATGGAGTTTTACGCTGCAACTGGAGGTAATACAATATTGCCTATTTTGTTCAAAAGAACGAAATGAGGCCATATCTTATCTTCATCCTTTAAGAACTCTACGCCCTTAGATATTGAAGATTTGGCATCGCAAACCCTTCTACTTCAAAACCAGAATTGACTCGAATGAAATTCTGGAGCATTGTGATAGATTCCATCCTTGTGTTAAGGATGACAAAACGGTATAAACGGTTTGTCAATTTTATCCCGCTTTGAGTGTGCTCTTGTGTGCAAAGTGGGAAATAATTGGCAAACTGCACTGTTTTAACATCCTAAGCACAAGGCAGGTGATTTTGAATAGTATGGGGATGTTTTGAACAATTTGAGTGTGTAGCAGGAAATGTATGAGTGAAATGCCAAAGTAAGATGAGCAATTTAGAATGGAATTGATAGGGGTGAATGTCAGTTTCATCTTGTCATTATATGTACCCAAGAATGAGATATTGCATAATATTAGTTACCAAATGGTGACCACAAGGTAGAGACTGAAGTACTACATTTTGTTCGAAAAACAACCAAAACTTTCATTCAAGATGACAAAAAAATGGCAACTGTTTGCAAATTATGCCAACCTTTACAAGTGCACTTGCTTGCAAAGTAGGATACCATTTGCAAACAGTGTTCCATATTTTGTCATCATGAACACAAGGAAGATTTCAATCGACATGTATGTGAATTCCCCTGGTTGTATGTCCCTATTGCTTCGTAATTTATTTAAGTACAGTTCAAGGCCTGAGGTTATATAACATTTCTCAGGCTCAACTGAGAAAATTCTCAAAGTTTAAATTTAAAAAAATGTATGAAAATAGAAGATAATATTAATTAGTTGTTATTTATAACAACTTATTAATATTATCTTTTATGTTAATACATTCAAATGAGTATTAAAACAGAATTACGGCTTTTATATCAATTTGAAATTTGAAAAAAAATTGAATTGAGAATGAAAAATGTTTTATTACCTCGGGTACTGAAAGCTAATATGTTTTGTTTAACAAAATAGGATGGTTTTAATTTGAATTGCCTCCCTCACACACTTTTCATTATGGCTTGCAGGATAAAAGAACAAATAAAAGAACATGTGAAATATGCATATGCCTGAATGTTACACATTTTCATAACCAGTGATATTGAAAACTGTACGAAAAGTTCTTATCAAAAGGAAATTTATGTAAAATATGAAAACATTTTCACTTAACATCCAAAATGAACAAAGAAAAAAAAAAGAAAAAAAGAAGTAAGGTACAGAAACGACCCAGTTGTCACAGACAAACTAATGGAACACCCCCCCCCCCCCACACACACACACAGTATGTTGATACCAGAACATTAAAAGGTTGTATTTTGTGCATAGGCAATTTTAACCTTTCGCTGTCTCTGGCTGCACTCCAGGATCATTCATTTTATTTTTATATTATACTATCATGAGTTGATATCAACATTTCAACTTACTAACTTGTAATACTTTTATCACAATGATTTAAAGAAATGCCCACACATTTGTTAATAGTATCACTTTCTTAGAGGCAGGAGATAAGCATAACAAGAGGGCCATAGTGGCCCTAAATCGCTCACTGGAATGAACTGTCTTAAATTTTTAAAAGTTGGTTAAGAAAAAGAATGATGAATGAATGTCACTCAGCTAAACCATGCTGTTGCTTCTATACAACAAGAGATTCCTTTTTTACAATTTTCAGGCTGACTAACAGGGTTTTTCTATGTCTTGACTCTGTGACCTAGCTTTTGACCCAATTTCAGACTCATTCAAAATTGTATCAATTCAATCATTCTGATCAAATTTCAGGTTGATTGGGCAAAAAATGTGGCCTCTAGAGTGCATTCAAAATTTTTCCAAGATTTGACCCCGTGACCTAGTTTTTGACCCCAGTTGACCCAATTTCAAACTCATCAGAGATTTAATCAAGACAATCATTCTGACCAAATTCCAGGTTGTTTATGCAAAAAATGTGGCCTCTAGAGGGCCTACAAGGATTTTCTAGGATTTGACCCATGACCTAGTCTATGACCAGAGTTGACCCAATGCTGAAGTTGAACGAGACTTTATCAAGACAATCATTCTGACCAAATTTCAGGTTGATTGGGAAAAAAAATGTGGCCTCTAGAGTGCATACAAGGTTTTTCTAAGATTTGACCCCCTTGACCTAGTTTTTGACCCCAGTTGACCCAATTTCAAACTCATCTGAGATTTTTTCAAGACAATCACCAAATTTCAGGTTGATTTGGAAAAATATGTGGCCTCTAGAGTGCATACAAGGCAAATGTTGATGAGGGACGACAAACCTCGAATGACGGACATCCACCTAACCACAAAAACTCACCTTTAGCACTTCGTGCTCAGGTGAGCTAAAAAGAGACTGTTCAATAATCAAATACAAACATAAATGGTTAACTAGAGATTACCACTGAACTTTATGTAATGCAATTGGGTCTGGGTATAGGACTTGTCCTTCTTTCAAGCAAAAGGAGTTAACTCAATCTTGTTCCTTTCAAACAATGTAGATTTAGACCCCTTTGATTGAGAAGTAGAAAAAAATGTTTTCAAAATGTATTATACATTTTTACCATGGACAAGCAGTCAAAGACAGTTAAACCAACAAAAATAGACTCCGATTATGAACTTTTGAGGAGAGAAAACCATACAGTGGGATCAAAGTAAAGGGTTCAGCAAATCCTCGGTGAAATTCCAAAACCACATAACTTCAGCTTGATTAAAGCTATAGTTACAATGTTTTTTGGAATTAAACTGACAAAATTCAAGACTGCATGAGGTGGTGTAGTTAAAGGCATTATGATTTCCAAAAATACTAAAATTTGATGCTTAAATTAGTTACTGGAGTAAACTAGGTAGATGTCAAATGATAACTTCTGTCAAGCCTGCAAAAATTTTACCATAAAATTTGACCGGATAAGTTTAGTTTTAACATTTGACCTTGACCTGTGACCTTGTAGCTATCTGAATTTTTTTGTTTCTACTTGTGATGAAAATAAATGTTCAACACTATTTTAAATTCATTGATAAATGTAGGTGCTTTACTCAGAACAAGTTCAATTTTTACATTTGACTGGTGACCTTGAACCTATCTTAAAATCTTTTTCAAATAACTCAATCATCTTCCTATGATGGCAAACAATTGTGCTAAGATATTTTGAAATCCATTCATAAATGTAGAAATTATTGTCAGGACAAAATTGGACAAATTTACAGAAATGTAGATAGGTGAAGATGAGAACAAAATTTTGAAATATTACACAGTAAATAGCATGCAATTTAAATTTTGAAAATTTGTACATTTTTCTTGTACATTGCTAGTATCTTCTAGGCACTGATTGACAAAATTATTGACAAACAAAAGTTTTGAAAGCTATGAGAGCAACGAATGACATGTTTGTTAATAAATACATGATGTAATGGGCACTTTTCTAAAATGAGCATGTGTGTGACATTTCCAACAATTTCAAATGCCCGCCAAGCAAAGACTCTGGCCAGCCTGTGCATCTGCACAGTCTGACTGGGGTCTTCACATTGCACTTTGTAGAAAGATTAGACGAGGTAGTCAAGTTGGTTAATGTTAGCCATGTCAAATTGTTGGAAGTGTCACAAAAAGGCTCAAATATAATGCAGTCAGTTTTTTTTCACTTTGCTTCCTGGCCGTGTTCATTTTTCATATGTTTTACAAAGGTTGCTCCTTTTCTCACAACAATAGAGCAAATTTCACACTCCTGTCCAATTGGGGATCCATGTAGCTTTTGGTGTGTCTTTAACTGAAAAATAAAATCATACTAAATACAATACAAGCACTCCACAATATTCAATTTTAAGGTTCTTTTTTTTATATTGCACCAAAAAAGATTTCAATGTAGGTTATTCTCAGTCATTCTAATTCAATGTAGCAAATTTTAAGAGAAATGACCTCTGCCCATAAAATACAAAGGTTCCATTCTGATCACAATATTTTTTGTAGACTGAAGAAGGGTCATACAAGGATCACTGAAGTGAAATTTGGTTGATAATATCCCCAGTTAAGATTCTGAACAAGCAAATTCGTTGAATTGATATCCTCGGCCGAACATATTTTCATTGTCAATGGAGATTATATCAAACTTAGGTACAGGTTATCTTTTATCTACATCAACCTATAGTTTTCAAGAAATAGCGCAGAAACGAATGTCACTCTGTATGTATATGGCTTAAACAGTCAGGGGCAGTAACTCTAAATTCGACAGACGAACTGGGTAACCCTGACAATATGCTCATGTCCTCTTTGTAGTGAAGCTATGTTCCAAGTTTCATTGAATTCCGGTCTAAAGTTTTTCAGAAATAGCGCGGATACGAATATCACTATGTATGTATATGGCTAAAACAATCAGGGGCAGTAACTCTAAATCGGATGGTCGAACCGGGTAACCCCGACAATATGCGCATGTCCTCTTTGTAGTGAAGCTATGTGCCAAGTTTCATTGAAATCCAGTCTACAGTTTTCAAGAAATAGCGCAGAAACAAATATCTCTGTATGTATATGGCTTAAACAGTCAGGGACAGTAACTCTAAATTTGACAGTCGCACTGGGTAACCCCAACGATATGCGCATATCCTCTTTGTAGTGAAGCTGTGTGCCAAGTTTCATTAAAATTCCGGCCTACAGTTTTCAAGAAATAGCGCAGAAACGAATATCACTATGTATGTATATGGCTTAAACAGTCAGGGGCAGTAACTCTAAATTCGACAGTTGGACCGGGTAACCCGATGATATGCGCATGTCCTCATTGTAGTGAAGCTGTGTGCCAAGTTTCATTGAAATCGGGTCTTTAGTTTTCGAGAAATAGCGCGGAAACGAATATCACTATGTATGTATATGGCTTAAACAGTCAGGGGCAGTAACTCTATATTCAACAGTCGAACCGGGTAACCCCGACGATATGCGCATGTCCTGATTGTAGTGAAGCTGTGTGCCAAGTTTCATTGAAATCGGGTCTATAGTTTTCAAGAACAAGAGGGCCGTTGGCCCTGGGTCGCTCACCTGAGAAAAAAGCTTCATTACCTAGGTATGTCCATGCAACCACAGAAAAAAGAGATTTTCACTTATTCAATCAGAATTAGAAGAAGTTTAAAGATTTCAAAAATGATCCAAAGTACTACCCCCTCCCCAAGACACTCAGCACCTGGTGACCCAACAGTTCTGATTTTAGCTATTTTTATTAATGTCCATATATTGATCACCCATAACAATTTTCAAGTCTGTAGGGTTCCTGATCCAGAAGAAGAATAAGGTTAAAGATTTCAAAATTGATCCAAAGTACTACCCCCTCCCCCCTAATGCTCCGCACCTGGTGAATCTACAGTCATGATTTAAGCAATTTATATAAAGGTCCATATGCTGATCATCAATGCCAATATTGAAGTCTATAGGGCTCCTGGTTCATTAGAAGATGAAGGTTAAAGTTACAAAATTTTCACAAAAGTACTACCCCCCCCCCCCTGGTGCTCCGCACCTGGTGGCATTACAGTCATGATTTTAGCTATTTTTATCAAGGTCTATGAGCTTATCCTCCATGCCAATTTTCAAGTCTGTAGGGCTTGTGGTTCAGAAGAAGAAGAAGGTTAAAGATTACAAAATTTTCACAAAAGTACTACCCTCTCCCCCCTGATGCTCCGCACCTGGTGAATCTACAGACATGATTTTAGCTATTTATATAAAGGTTCATATGCTGATCATCCATGCCAATATTCAAATCTGTCAGGCTCCTGGTTCAGAAGAAGATGAAGGTAAAAGATAACAAAATTTTAACAAAAGTACTCCCCCCTCCCCCCTGGTGCTCCGCACCTGACAGCCCAACAGATATTATTTTAGCTATTTTTATTAAGGTCTATGAGCTGATCCTCCATGCCAAGTTTCAAGTCTGTAGGGCTTGTGGTTCAGAAGAAGAAGAAGGTTAAAGATTACAAAATTTTCACAAAAGTACTACCCTCTCCCCCCCTGATGCTCCGCACCTGGTGAATCTACAGACATGATTTTAGCTATTTATATAAAGGTCCATATGCTGATCATCCATGCCAATTTTCAAGTCTGTAGGGCTCCTGGTTCCGAAGAAGAAGAAACTTAAAGATTACAAAATTTACCCAAAGTACTACCCCCTCTCCCCTGTTGCTCCGCACCTGGCAGCCCAACAGATATTATTTTAGTTATTTTCATTAAGGTCTATGAGCTGATCCTCCATGCCAAGTTTCAAGTCTGTAGGGCTTGTGGTTCAGAAGAAGAAGAAGGTTAAAGATTGCAAAATTTTCACAAAAGTACTACCCTCTCCCGCCTAATGCTCCGCACCTGGTGAATCTACAGACATGATTTAAGCTATTTATGTAAACGTTCATATGCTGATCATCCATGCCAATATTCAAATCTGTCAGGCTTCTGGTTCAGAAGAAGATGAAGGTAAAAGATAACAAAATTTTAACAAAAGTACTCCCCCCTCCCCCCTGGTGCTCCGCACCTGGCAGCCCAACAGATATTATTTTAGCTATTTTTATTAAGATCTATAAGCTGATCCTCCATGCCAAGTTTCAAGTCTGTAGGGCTTGTGGTTCAGAAGAAGAAGAAGGTTAAAGATTACAAAATTTTCACAAAAGTACTACCCTCTCCCCCCTGATGCTCCGCACCTGGTGAATCTACAGACATGATTTAAGCTATTTATGTAAACGTTCATATGCTGATCATCCATGCCAATATTCAAATCTGTCAGGCTTCTGGTTCAGAAGAAGATGAAGGTAAAAGATAACAAAATTTTAACAAAAGTACTCCCCCCTCCCCCCTGGTGCTCCGCACCTGGCAGCCCAACAGATATTATTTTAGCTATTTTTATTAAGATCTATAAGCTGATCCTCCATGCCAAGTTTCAAGTCTGTAGGGCTTGTGGTTCAGAAGAAGAAGAAGGTTAAAGATTACAAAATTTTCACAAAAGTACTACCCTCTCCCCCCTGATGCTCCGCACCTGGTGAATCTACAGACATGATTTTAGCTATTTATATAAAGGTTCATATGCTGATCATCCATGCCAATTTTCAAGTCTGTAGGGCTCCTGGTTCCGAAGAAGAAGAAACTTAAAGATTACAAAATTTACCCAAAGTACTACCCCCTCCCCCCCTGTTGCTCCGCACCTGGCAGCCCAACAGATATTATTTTAGCTATTTTTATTAAGGTCTATGAGCTGATCCTCCATGCCAAGTTTCAAGTCTGTTGGGCTTGTGGTTCAGAAGAAGAAGAAGGTTAAAGATTACAAGATTTTCACAAAAGTACTACCCTCTCCCCCCTGATGCTCCGCACCTGGTGAACCTACAGTCATGATTTTAGCTATTTATATTAAGGTCCATATGCTGATCATCCATGCCAATTTTCAAGTCTGTAGGGCTCCTGGTTCCGAAGAAGAAGAAACTTAAAGATTACAAAATTTACCCAAAGTACTACCCCCTCCCCCCTGGTGCTCCGCACCTGGTGGCCCAAAAGTTATAATTTTAGCTTTTTTTATTCAGGTCTATGAACTGATCATCCATGCCAAGTTTTAAGTCTGTAGGACTACTGGTTGAGAAGGAGAAGAATTTTTAAGATTTTCTTAAAATTTCACCTTTTGTTGCCATAGCAACCAGAGTTTTTCATGGATTTCAATTCTTTTAGCTATTTTTGAAGGGGACCACCCAAGCAACATTTCTGTAAAATTTGGAGTTAATTGGCCCAGTAGTTTAGGAGGAGATGTCGTTTAAAGAAATTGTTGACGGACGCCGGACGACGGACGACGACCGACGACCGACGACCGACGGACGGACGCCGGACGAAAGGTGATCACAATAGCTCACATGAGCACTTCGTGCTCAGGTGAGCTAAATAGCGCGGAAACAAATATTACTATGTATGTATATGGCTTAAACAGTTAAGGGCAGTAACTCTAAATTCGACATTCGAACCGGGTAACCCTGACGATATGCGCATGTCCTTATTGTAGTGAAGCTGTGTGCCAAGTTTCATTGAAATCGGGTCTATAGTTTTCAAGAAATAGCGCGGAAACAAATATCACTATGTATGTATATGGCTTAAACAGTTAAGGGCAGTAACTCTAAATTTGACATTCGAACCGGGTCACCCCGACGATATGCGCATGTCATTATTGTAGTGAAGCTGTGTGCCAAGTTTCATTGAAATCTGGTCAATAGTTTTCAAGAAATAGCGCGGAAACGAATATCACTATGTATGTATATGGCTTAAACAGTCAGGGGCAGTACCTCTATATTCAACAGTCGAACCGGGTAACCCCGACGATATGCGCATGTCCTGATTGTAGTGAAGCTGTGTGCCAAGTTTCATTGAAATCGGGTCTATAGTTTTCAAGAAATAGCGCGGAAACAAATATTACTATGTATGTATATGGCTTAAACAGTTAAGGGCAGTAACTCTAAATTCGACATTCGAACCGGGTAACCCTGACGATATGCGCATGTCCTGATTGTAGTGAAGCTGTGTGCCAAGTTTCATTGAAATCGGGTCTATAGTTTTCAAGAAATAGCGCGGAAACAAATATCACTATGTATGTATATGGCTTAAACAGTCAGGGGCAGTAACTCTAAATTTGACATTCGAACCGGGTCACCCCGACGATATGCGCATGTCATTATTGTAGTGAAGCTGTGTGCCAAGTTTCATTGAAATCTGGTCAATAGTTTTCAAGAAATAGCGCGGAAACGAATGTCGGACGGACGGACAGACGGAAGGACGGACGGACATGGCAAAAACAATATATATTTTTCATCTTATCACTATAATTTTCATATAATTTTTGATAAAGGGTCACTCAAGAATCATTCCAGTGAAATGTGGTTTATATCCATCTGTTAGATTCTCAGAAAAGTCATATATTACCATATACAGAAAATAGCCACACAAAATTTAAGTCTTGTTTTTCATTTGATCAAAAATCCTTGAACAACTTTAAAAGAGGGTCACCAAGGGATTAATCATGTGAATGTTTGAAATTTGTACAAATTCTAAAGAAAAAGTTTACGCCTGGACACACAGACAGATGATGGATGGATGCACAACAGACACAGTGCCATGACAATTGCCCCAGTGACCTTCAGTCAGTGGAGATAAAAAGACAATGGCCCTAAGGTTAACATTTTCCTGTTTTATAAAATTTTGGACCTGTCCAAATTCAAAGGTTTTGCAGACGAAAATTTAAAGTGGATTTAATTTGAAAAATAACCATTCAGAAGGGTAGAAAATAGTGTGGAAAAAGAAGAAATTGTTTGTCAGAAGCAAATTCTTCTTTTTTCACAATGTTTTCTCCATCATAAAATCACAGGCATGTAAAAAGCAGGGATTAAACAGCAAAGGGTTAAAGCAATTTCGTCATTTTTTTCAAAAAAAAAAAAAAAAGCAAAATCTGAATTTTATCATCAACAAATACATCTTTTGCATAATTCTTATAGGAGTATTTACCTGAACATTCCAGTGGGCAGCATATGGACATTTGTCACATTTGTAGGGTTTGTGTCCTGTATGTGTTCTTTTGTGTGAGACCAGTTGGAATGATCTAACACAGGTAAAATCACACTGGTCACATTTATGGGGATGAACTCCTGAAAATATAAACATAAGCATACAGAAATCACACTGGTTACCTTTGAGTGAATGAACTCTTGAAATTAATTTACCAACAATGTGAAATCACACTGGTCACATTCATATTGATGATTTGATTTGAATTGGGGTTTTACGTCGCTTTCAACAATCTCTCAGTTATATCACGACGACTGGAGCACCTAACAATGGATTCCTGGTATTTCTCACACCAGTACTACCACCACATCCCTTTCCTAGCCTCCAGTTGCTATTCCACATAGGTTTACGATTATCTACCCATTGGTGGAAGACAAATGTCGGAAAGGATAAGTGCCAGGGTTTGGGATCGAACCCGTGCGAAGATAGACCCCTGGATTAGAAGTCCGGCGCGCTACCAACTGCGCTATTGCCGCTGCTTCATATGGATGAACACCTGAAATCAAGTAACGAACATAGTAAAATCACGCAGGTCACATGTATGTGGATGAACACCTGAAATTGAATGACAAACAACCTGAAATCAACCAGAATTTGTTCAAGCAATCTTTTAGCGTAAGTCCTAAGTATTATTTCAGTGAATGCTTTTTTTCTTTTTCTGATGGGTAGTTTCAGAGAAAATGTTTGGTTTGTTTTTATCAACCTGCAGGTTCGTTGTTTTAATGACTTGACCACTTTTGCATGTAGCCCATTCAAGATTTATACAGAAATCTAAGAGAACGAATCCTAGGGATAGGATGTGAAGTGAAATTCAGATCAGTAGGTAAATAGTCATATTTCACAATTTAACAGGACTTGTGCTAGCTTTTCAAATTGAGGGGTCATTGACCCCCTTAACTTTGAATTTCTAGAGGTCAATAGTGGTTTTGATGGGGTCAAAATAATAAAGTAAGTGGATAATTTGTAACTGTTCTTGGTTATGCCGATTGACTTCTTTAATTGTTTCCTCCACATCTGTATAAGAGATTCATATTTCATATGAATCTCTTCTAAAGATATGATACATTCATTGTGTAGCAGTATCAGGATGCAATACTGAACCATTGATGGGTCATTTTGCCGGAAAATTCAGGTCAAAATACGGTATTTCCAGATTTCTGAGGGTCAAAACCCTGGTTTGAGGGTCAAACACAAGCCCTGATTTAAACCCATTTTTTGGTGACTTGACCACACATAATGTCCATATTAATAGCCTAACCAGATTTTAAAGAAGAAATCTGAAAGAGAATGTCCCAAGAATAATGCCTTTGTGGTTAGGTTGAATTTTGACCAGTGAGAAGTTTCAAAGAAGAAGATTTTTGTGACATGACAGCTTGTAGCACCCATATTATCAACCAAATCAAAGCTAAACAAAGAAATCTGAGAAAAATTTCCTAGGGTCATTTCTGTTAAATTTGGTGAAATTCTGCCCAGTTGTTTCAGAGAAGACCTTTTGATGAAAAGTTAACTAACGACGGAAAACCCACCACAACATAAGCTCATTTGGACCTAGTCAAGTTGAGCTAAAAAATGGCTGAAATCTATGCCTTAGTCCCTGAGAAGATTAGTCAACAACAATTTATATATGTGACCCGCCACACAAAAAGAGACCATCTGGGTAGTGCGTTAAGTGTCACCCTTAGTCAGACTGCCCGGTTTGCGCAGACTGATGAGGGTCGAAACTTTAGGCAAAGGGCAACATCAATGCTTCATCCATCTTCAAGTAAAAGAATTTTTGAAATGGGACCTCTTGTTGACCATTGCATGACCCAATCTCTTTTTCAAATATTCATATTACAAAGTTCCTTTTTGCATGACGGGTCACATATTTATTCTGCAGCCAAAACTGTGTTATGACAATAGCCTACAGTCTTTTGCCTGTAGAGTATAAAACTATACTAATAAACTTGATGACTGAGGGTAAAACTGTTGTAAATGCCTCCATCCATATGAAGGAATTTACATTTGTTTTGCGCTGACCAACCAAACTAGCATTTAAGTGTTTGGGTGCAAGTAGAAAATGAAGTACAGTCAATCTTGCTAGAGTGACCACTCATAGTAAGTGACCATCATTCTTAAACGACCATCATAAAAAGTCTCATCAGTGTAAGCAAAATTCTAAACAAAGTGAACATTCTTAAATGGAAAGTTATTTATATTGAATCTTATGATTTTGGGACCCATTAGAATCATCTCATTGAGACAATTCATTAGAATCGTCTCATTGAGACAATTCATTAGAATTGTCTCATTGAGACAATTCATTAGAATCATGTCATTGAGACAATTCATGACAAATCATCAGAAACGTCTCATTGAGACAATTCATTAGAATCATGTCATTGAGACAATTCATGAGAATCGTCTCATTGAGACAATTCACTAGAATCCTGTCACTGAGACAATTCATTAGAATCATGTCATTGAGACAATTCATTAGAATCATGTCATTGAGACAATTCACTAGAATAGTCTCATTGAGACAATTCACTAGAATTGTCTTATTGAGACAATTCATTAGAATCGTCTCATTGAGACAATTCATCAGAATCGTCTCATTGAGACAATTCATTAGAATCGTCTCATTGAGACAATTCATTAGAATCATGTCATTGAGACAATTCACTAGAATCATTTCACTGAAACAATTCATTAGAATCATGTCATTGAGACAATTCATTAGAATTGTCTCATTGAGACAATTCACTAGAATAGTCTCATTGAGACAATTCACTAGAATAGTCTAATTGAGACAATTCATTAGAATCGTCTCATTGAGACAATTCTACTGGGTTCAAACACCATTGGATTCAGTAATGTTAATGTGACAACTCATTTATGCTATAAAAATTATTGAAATATGTTTTAGATGACCATTTTCATAAGCAACCACTTTTCAGTGGTCCCCTTTGTGTAACAAAAGTTTTACTGTAAAATACGAGACAGATAATTACCTTCATGTTTTGCTTTCATGTGATGTTTCAGTTGATAAGATGACCCAGACACATATTCACACTTGGTACAAGGAAACATCCTAGTTTTGAAATGAATAGAGTTTTTGTGCGTGTTTAAATGGTCCTTTCTCATGACTTTTCCACATATATCACAAGTAGTTTTCTCTGTAATCATCTTTTGATCTTCACACCTGTGTAATTTTTTTTCGCTAGAGGTTCCTCCTTTCATCAAATAAAGACCACAGCGTGTACATTGGTCTAACAGTTCCTTATGATTTTCAACAAGATGTTCTTTATAACTTACTTTATTTTCAAATGAAACAGGGCTCTCTAGAGTAGAACAAGTCTTGCAAATCCAAGGAGGCAGGTTATGTTCTTTTGAGACATGCTCCTCATACTGTTTAAACAATCCAAATCTTTCTTTACACATGAAGCACTTATGTCGACCCACAGAAGAACGATGAACCTGAGATACATGAATTGATTTTTCCCTAAAAGATTTGCCCACAAAATCACATCTCTTGCACCAAAAATCCTTATTTAAATGATTTTCTAAATGACGTTCCATCTGTGATTTATCGGAAGTCCTAAATATTTTGCATTCTACACACACCATGACCTCAATAGTTTTTTCTGCATCTGATTTACCACGGTCCATCATACGAACTGAGACTTGATTCTCTGTTGAATATTTGTCCTTATGTTCGTCCAGTTTGACAACAATTCTTTTTGACCTGGCAAGCAATTTCTCCTTTTTCAACCTCAAGTAATTTTGCACAGAATTGTACTTTTGCTTCATATAATTTTCGTCAAATTCTAACCCATCATCCCATGATTCTTCATCAGATGTACTGTCCGAACCACTAGAGTCATTATTACTTTCTGAATCACAATCCTGACCTTCTGGTTTGGTGTTAACAGGAACATAATCAGGATCTACTTTCTTCCTCTTATTAGAAACCCTACCCTTTCTATTTGAATGTCTCTTTCTATTTTCTCTTTTTTCATCCATGCTTTGATGTTGATCCACCATGGTATCAGCAATGACATCAGAATTGATATCATTTACATCCGTTTTTGTTGAATCATTATCATGATCACTATTGCTGATATCATCTCCATCATTATCATCACTCTCATTAATTGAACAACCTTGTCCATCTAATTTTGAATAGTCAATTCTATAACCTTTGGATCGAAGTCTAGAGCTGCGAGGAAGGCTATTTGGATCACTATTTTCATCAAATTTGAAGAAAATCTTATTTTTTGTTGCATTGGCCTCAAATTCAGATTCGCTAGATGTTTCAGACAATATATCTGGTTGTTCTTCAGAATTCGCTGTAAAATCACATGAATTTGATACAGCACATTTGTGTACATTGTCCAAAACTTCTGAAATGATGCTTCTGATAATATATTCACCATTGGATGATTCATCATCATCTTTTCCACATTGATCATTCTCTGCCATGTCAAAATAAGTTTGTTTGTCTTTATCATTAATTCTGCAAGACTTCATATCTTTTCGAGTCATGAATTGATTCATTCCATGTGCATTTTCAGTGTCTTCACAAGAAAGTATCAATTGTTCATTATGTTTTTGTTGTACCCCTTGAGCCCCTTGTAAATTGAAAATCTCTAGTCTTTCTTTGGATTGAAAGCTAGTCTGTTGATCGATGTTTTCATCATTTTCTACACCTGCAATATTTACCCAGTTGAATAATCTACCTAGTTGAAGTTCTTGATAATATTTTATATCTAGGCCATCAGATGTAACTTCATGTACATCTCCTTGAACATTGATCTTTATTGGGCTCATTTGGTAGTCAGCTATATCTGCCTGTTCTACAATAACATAAACTTTACTTTGTATCAGTGAATTGAGTTTGGCACTGAAGTAATTCATGCTGA
Source organism: Fragum whitleyi (assembly GCA_948146395.1). Taxonomy (NCBI): domain Eukaryota; kingdom Metazoa; phylum Mollusca; class Bivalvia; order Cardiida; family Cardiidae; genus Fragum; species Fragum whitleyi. The sequence continues at coordinate 5,079,681 of OX411545.1, read as the reverse complement.
ATGGTAAATATACCGGTAGGCCCTGGATCGCATGAAAGCTGATGTTTTCAGTAACATCCATATTAGATCTGAAAAAAAAGGGACAAAATTCATCTCAATTTTAAAGAAATTATAAACAAGAGATGATAGTAAAAAACTTATGCACCCCATAAGAGCAGGTTGACGGCATATTCTTTGTCAATTAACAAAGGGCAATAACTCAAGAAATATTATGAGTAGAGTTTTTTTGTTAAGTACTACACTTCTCTTCAATGCGATCTATACACCAATGAAGTTTCATGATTCTAGCTTGCATAGTTTTTAGATATACTGCGGACAATAAAGGGTCTACAGATGGACCAACCAACAAGTGCAAAGAAATATTCCCCCCTCTTCTTTGAAGGGTGGCATAATAATAAAGCAGATAAATTTTGAACGCTGGATGTTGCATCAAAAGGATTGTTTTCTTAAATACTAGTTCTGTTGTCACAGCAACAATGGCTAAGTTTCAGAGTCATATCCAAACAACCAGTCAAGATGTATTTGTTAAACACTAATGTTTTTACAACTGCAATTTTTAGAAATTTTCGACATATTTGTTCTTGAAAAATGAGCTAGACCTTGGTACCAAGCAATGATCATGTGAAACAAAAGGACTCTATTCCTTGCAAATCATAAGCAATGGCCAATGTCAAGGGCTTTTTGGAGGGACAAACAGACAGGTAAAAAACAATATGCCCTATCAATGTGGGGGCATAAAAGCCAGAGTTGCAAATAAATCCTTATAAACAAGAGCACTTCAGGCCCTAAAGCACTCAGCCCCTAACCTCATATTTTACCCAATTTAACACTTTTTCAAACTAGCCCAAGATAGCATAAAGACAAACATTCTGACCAAATTTCAATTCATTGAACAAAAATTGTGGCTTCTACAGAAAACACATTGTTTTTTTTTTGACCGAGATTTGATGTAGACAAATATTTTCAAGTCAATTGGACATAGTGTGACAGTTATGCTCTAGACAAAGAAGTAGATGAAACCAGTCCACCTGGACTCCTTTTGGCAAAGGGGATCCCATCTCATGTAAATCTTCTTTTAATGGGCGTTTAAAATTTGTGCAAAGTTTCAAAACAGAAACAGTTATGACAAAATATAAGGCAGATGCACCTTAAAACTTTACCAAGAATTTGTAAGTCTGGAAAGAGTTTAAATAACTCTTAATCAAATGATGCGGTCATGAAAATTATGGTCATAGAAGCATGTGCAAAGTTTCAGCACAAAGAATAACATTGCTAGAAACAGAAATTTGATAGTTGCATAGCCTATACCAAATGTTTAAAACACTAGCCAGAGTAAATAGTCCTCTTTTCTACCTTATAAGAGGGCCATAGTGGCCATAATTTATTTGCATGTTTGTTGAGTGAAAGCTTTCAATTAAACAAATTTTTAACTTTTGTCTACATTCCATCATGAAAATGCATTTTCAGATAATTGATAGAGCACATCATTTTTCGTGATATTTGTTCAACATAAGTAACCCAGTTTTTACCTATCTTGTATAATTTTTGAACTTGTCCAAGATTTAAACAAGAGGCTCATGAGTGCCTGAGACCAGACTACTGATTCTTTGAAAAACATTTGTCTTGATAGTGCTATTCAAAGATATAACAATTTAAGGAGAGGGTTTCATTAAAATCTGCCAATTGGTTTGGGAGGAGAAGATGTTTAAAGAACAAATTTACACACACACACAGACGGACACACGAAAGAGGCTCTGCCATGACAATAGCACGCTGGCCTTTGGCCAGTGGAGCTTATAAAACCAGACATCATAAGCAGTTTTCATATTGATTTGACAAAAATTATGTCTATCAAATAGGCTCAAATTTTGCTAGAGACAAAACAGGTTATCTTTTATCATCTATTAGAATCTTTTGATGGTTACAATTGGCTGTCTCAATAATTGTCCCAAAAAACTTTCAGAACAATCTGAGGACATTTAATTTTCGTTTAACACTTGAATATCAAAAATGTTTCAAAGTAAAGTCCTCAAAGGAGGACAAAAAATATATGATAAACATGATGAAATGTTTCTTAGAGGGTACTTAATAAGTGGTCATTGAATACTGAATTTATTAACAAAGTCATCTATTAACAGATAAAAGGAGGCTGTCTTGAGTTTCCTGAGTTTTTATCTTTATTAGATGACGAGTTTGATAAATTCTGTATTTTACAAGCACAGATTTGATATTCTTTTTTATAATGAGAAATTGAGAAAATTCCAGAAACTAATCAATTCAAGTTATTATGCACAACAAAAAACCTTGTTTGCAAATTGACGTCATCAAATGAATTATAATGTCATTCTCACAACAAAGATTTTATATTGCTACATGGTTAGCTAATTTGCATAGTTATTCAACTAGTGTAATAATACCCATGTAATATTTAAAATATTCAACAGGGCTATTTCAATCCAATGAGTGGGTAATATTATAATAGCTGTTATAACACAGCTACATGTACTGACCTTTTAGATTCACCAGTCTCTGTAATACAGTTACTTCTTCCGCACCTGAAAAATGTATTTTAGATAATTTATATTATGACTTAAGCCTCACTTAATAACATTTATATTCTAGAACAGCTTATTTCAACGAGAACTCATGATAGATCCTTTATTTCTTACGTCAGGTTCAGTATCTGCAATTGCAACAATTATTGGTTTGTTTGTTTGAAAGGGCTTTTACTCTGCTTTCAACTATCATTCAGTTATATCCTGGAAGCTGGAGCACCTAATGGATTTTGTTATTTCTCACACCAGTGCCACCATAAAATCCTTTCATAGACTCCAGCTTCTATCCACATAGGTCTATGATTATCAACCCATTGGTGGTAGACAAATAGTTTTGTTTAAACCTATTTATTTTAAAGCGATTGGGAAACAAGTTCTTACAACTTAGATTAATCCCTCTCGATTCTGCTTCCTGGAAAATTCATCAGTACTTGTGCCGAATGTGTGGGCCAATGAAAGAACCAAGATCGATAGCGGCTCCCGAGAATGGAACTCAGGACCTTTGGGTCAAGGGGCCGACACTCTACCTCTAGACCATGGACACCACAAATAGTCATAAAGTATCAGTGCCACTGTCCGCAATCCAACCCGGGACCTCTAGATTGACAGTCCGACTCACTACCAACTGCGCTATGACAGCAGAAACAATTTTTGGTATAATCATTATTGGGAAATTAATATGTTGGTTCCTTCTTGTAATAAGTCAAAGTTCAATAGAGAAATCTTACAAAGGAAAGCTTGCAATCTAACAGACCTACTCATTATATACTACACATATATTCATTCAATGGGAAATATCATCAAAGATGTATGAGATTGAAAATTTATTAAACAAAGTTCTATTTTAAGATTTGCAAGGCGTGATTAAAACAAAAGTACACCTTGTCAGACCTCACCAAATCATTACAGAAATACAGGATATTGAATGAGTGGTCATTGAATACTGAATTTATTAAACCAGTCATCTATAAACAGATAAAAAGAGGCTGCGCCGAGTTTTTATCTGTTTAAGATGACAAGTTTAAAATATAGAGAAATGACCTCCGCCCATAAAATACATAATTTTCATCCGATTTCAATAATTTTTTGTAGAATGATAAAAGGTCACCCAAGGATCATTCATGTAAAATTTAATTGGTATCCATCAATTAGAATCTGAGAAAACTCACTTTTTACCATATTTGGAAATTAGCCACGCCCATAAAATCCATGTTTTTCATTGGATCAAAATTTCTTGAACAACTTTGAAAGAGGGTCACCCAAGGATCATTCCTGTGAAGTTTGGTTGAAATTCATACAGTCGTTTCTGAGGAGAAGATTTTTAAAGAAAAAGTTTACGACCAGACGCACTGACGCACGCACGACGGACACAATGCCATGACAATAGCCCCAGTGGCTTTCAGCCAGTGGAGCTAAAAATTATGTATCTTATGAGCACAACTTTTATATTCTGTTTATAATATGACCAGAATTTTAGTGAAAATGACATCAAAATTCTTGAAATTTAATGTTTCAATTTTCTGCAAACTTATAACGCTGTTTAAAAATGACATCACAAAACATAGATTATGACATCATTTTTGCGATTACAAAATAGCGTTCATTTGAAAATTATTCCACTAGTGAAATAACACCAGTGTAATATCAAAAATAATCAACGGGTTTATTTTTTTTAAATATGTAAGAATTTAAGAAAGGTTCTTAAATGTCAATTTAACTTTTTGATTTTCTGATGCATACTTAAATTTCCTAAAAACTGAATGAAGATTAAATTTTTTGCATTTAATATAAAAAGTACTGAATAAATAATCGAAAAAAAAGAAGGCTTTGGCATAAAATCAAACTGGGCCGAGTTGTATGCTGGGCCAAGTTGAAAATGGACCGAGTTGATCAGTCACAAAAAAATTACTTGATTAAGAATTTGTTCCAAAACGCTAAATTCACTAACTGAGTACCACCTAGAAACATTTATTGATTGCTGATTGTCCAATTATTGACAATATGAAATTAATACAAAAACAAATTACAATACCTTGAATGATTTTCTGATGCATACTTAAATTTCCTAAAAACTGAATGAAGATTAAAGTGGAGAAATTCTGTATTTCTGCACCACTGAATTGTACCTTAACATTTTAAAGACCATCATAAATGTATTCTTAGTGTTCTCTCTATGTCTTTCACAACTAATTTTCTCTAGCACAAAGATGTGTGAACATTAAAGCAACTGAATCTACAAGTCTGATTAATTACAATTTGCCATCAACTTGTTAAAACAATAGCAACAACAGCTGTGTTTTTATTCCATAAATTTGTAGTATTTTGGAAGATTTTTTTGTCATTCTGAAAGGCTAAATGGATAAGAAGACATCTGATGGATTACACCATCTCTCTTCAAGCAGCCTGCACTCAGAGTAGATAAAATATAACATGTCATTTTGTGTAGATTTTCATACTCCCACAAACCTAGGCAAATTTCTTATCTCTCGTACAGATAAAAATAATTTCAAACAAACATATTCCTCTCAAGCAAATAATACCAGTATGAAATATTGACTCTGACAGGTATACTTAACTTACTCTGAATCATCCACATGTGAAGATTGCAGCTCTTGTTTATCACTTCCACTGAGGGATGTTGGTGTTGAAATCACAGTAGTTGGTGCTACAGAGTTTGAGGTATCAGATGGTGGTTGTTTTTGTTCTACTCTGTCCTTATTTATGTCATTTGTTTCATACCTACAAACAAATGAAAAAGGTTGATGGTACTGTTACAAACCACACCAATTTTTATGGTTCAGTGTAACGCAGTTGTGACTGCCTATAAACATATAGGTAGTTACAACTGTTTTACACTGAGCCATCGATTCATATTTTACAACACACATTTAGAGATAAGATCTGTTCAGAGAAAAGGATCCTAAACCCTGTATGGGACAATTCTGTATCTATTAAGGCATATCATTTCCTGTTCATCATAAAGAAGGATTACTCATATGCCTATCATCTTACAAATAACCTCCCCTTAAAACCCTTACATATGCATGGGTGAAAGTAATAACTTTTGAAAATACAGAACTTTATAACTAGGGGCCTGGGGCCGCAAGGCCCCCCGTGGGTCCAAGGCAACGTCCTGGCCTGGGGTCCAGGGGGCCGGAGGCCCCCCGGAGCTCCTTAGAAATAGCATTTTCAAACCACTGAGAAAGGCTTTTACGACACTATACTACCTTTTTTAGTAGAGATTTTTCCGTTTGATTTTTCACTTCGCGCCAAGTTGAGAATAGGCCGAGTTGACCGGTCACCTTCCACCCATTTCTCCCCTCAAGCATCTCTTTTGTTAAACTGTTTCCATCTCGATTTATTTTTCAAGGCATACTCAAACACTTTCATATAATCTCGACAGTTACCCTCGATAGCGAAACGGTATTTTGTTTTTTCATGCGATTTTGTGAAGCGGAAATGTTAACAATTAACTGCTCATATTATTTTATGTAATGCGACGTTAGATTGGATAATCGAAGGGATCTAAACCAATCACAGCTGATCTCTCAAATTACATTTCGTACACCGTACTTCGAGTAACAGAAATTTCTATATTTGGTAATCAACGTAAAAATTTCTTTTTCGGGTGACCTCATTTCTCTATTGAGGTCACCTATTGGAACATTGCTCGGACTTTCTCGTCTATTCACCAAATCCCCGAGGCCATCCGATGCTGGATTTCTCAACTGTTACGATAATCATGAGTCTTTTCCAAACAAACCACTGTTTGTATTGGATTGTTCTGTTCTCTCCGACAGGCTTGAAATTCTTGTAAAAGCAATATAAGTTTTGGCTAGAATTTTACATATTTTGGGTTCTACTGATGTTGAAAATGATTTTCGAAGTTTCAACTATATAACATATAGAAAAATGACCTCCGTCCATAAAATACATATTTTTCATCCAATCACAATAATTTTTGGTAGACTGATATATGGTCACTCAAGGATCATTCCAGTGAAATTTGGATAATATCCAAAAATGAGAAAATGATTTTCAAAGTTTCCACTATTAAACATAATAGAGAACTGACCTCCACCCATAAAATGCATAATTTCAATCTGATCACGATGATTTTTTTGTAGTCTGATAAAGGGTCACTCAAGTATCATTCCAGTGAAATTTGGTTGATATCCAAAAATTAAATTCTGACAAAATGATATTAAAAGTTTCCACTATATAACATATATAGAAATGACCTCCGCCCATAAAATGCATATTTTCCATCCGATCACAATGATTTTTTGAAGACTGATAAAGGGTCACCCAAGGATCATTCATGTAAAATTTAATTGGTATCCATTGATAAGAATCTGAGAAAACTCACTTTTTACCATATTTGGAAATAAGCCATGCCCATTAAATCAATGTTTTTTATTGGAACAAAATTTCTTGAACAACTTTGAAAGAGGGTCACCCAAGGATCATTCCTGTGAAGTTTGGTTAAAATTCATCCAGTAGTTTCTGAGTAGAAGATTTTTAAAGAAAAAGTTTTCAACTGGACGCATGGATGCACGGGTGGATGGACGGACGGACGGCGGACACAACGCCATGACAATAGCCCCAGTGGCTGAAATCAGCCACCGCCGGACAACCAAAATACGGAATTCCGTAATAATACAGAAAACTTTCAGCCTTGCAAATATCATATTATTCTCCCTTGCACAATGCCTAAAAGTTTTAACACTTTCTTTAATTTTGGTTATTTTTGTAAATTCTTACAGCCAGCTGACATTTTTTTTGCTAATTCATCTTCTCCTAAACAATTTCTTTTGCTTATTCATCTTCTCCTAAACAATTTCTTATAATCAGGTAGAAGAGGACCAGAATGGCCCTGACCTGCTCACCTGAATTTAATTGGTCAATTTCTAATAACAGGTAGAACAGATGCAATTACATTTTTTTTTCCGCTCAGTGGTTCAGGAGATGTTACTCAAAGATTTCTAAGAGACAAATGCCACGCCCTGCCACGCCCATTCAGAATTTTGTGAACAATTCTTAAAGATGGTCATCCAAGGAACATTCTGGCAAAGTTTCATTGAAATCAACCCAGTGGTTCAGGAGTAGAAGAAGTTTTTAAGATTGTGGACAACAGACTGAGAGTGATCCTTAAAGCTCCCCTTGAGCACGTTGAGAGCTAAAAACAGCTAGGATAGCTTAACCAGCATCTTTTATTTTCCTGATTATTTTTTTTCAAGGTCAGCTGAAACCGTTACTATGCATTACTATCAAATCAAGACAAAAAGGACGGATGGACCGACAGATGGAGATGATGCCAATATACAACCACCTCCAGCAGCATATAAAGAAATCTGCAAAATTCTACTTATGATTTTCCTTTTCTGTTTTGACCCCTTTTAAATAAGTTTTGACCCAAAGAATTTCTAAGATGAGGTTTCAATGACTCATCAATATCAAAAAACTCACACGAGTCCTGGTATGTCCATTGGAGAAGCTGATTCATCAGGATCCTCAGTTAGGGATGACACATCCCGTTCTTTGAGAGAGCTAGTCTGTTGTGTAGGTGTCAACATCTCCTGTTTTATTTCCAGGGAAGCAACTGCTTGTCCAGACCGACTTTCCATATACCTTTATAAGAATAAAATATTGTTTATTATCAATAAATGGGTATCAGCAGGGCTTCAGATTCGGAGTTTGTGTTTGACCCTTGAACCAGGGTTTTGACCCTCAAAAATCTGAAAATATTTTATCTTGACCCCTAGAAATTTCTCTTATAGGGTCAGAATAAAAGGGTCAAAGCAGGGTTGTATCACTCAAATTGTAATGATACTAAATTTAAATTTGAAAAGATTAATTGCTTACTTCATATCTTTACAAACAAGAGGGCCATAGTGGCCCTTAATCGCTCATCTTAATTAACCATCTAAAAATGTTTAAGGTTTTTCTAAGATTTAACCCACTGACCTACTTTTTGACCTCACTTGACCCAATTTCAAACTTGTCCAAGATTTCATCATGGTTATCATACTGACAATTTTCCAGGTTGATTGAGCTAAAAATATAGCCTCTAGAGTGTCCACAATGTTTTTCTCAGATTTGACCCCGTGACCAAGTTTTTGACCCCACTTGACCAAATTTGAACTTATCCCAAATTTGAACAGGATAATCATTCTGACCAAATTTCAGGTTGATTGGGCTCATGAAAAATATAGCCTCTAGAGTGTCCACAATGTTTTTCTCAGTGTTGACCCCGTGACCAAGTTTTTGACCCCACTTGACCAAATTTGAACTTATCCCAAATTTGAACAGGATAATCATTCTGACCAAATTTCAGGTTGTTTGGGCTCATGAAATGGCATCTAGAGTATCCACAAGGATTTTCTAAGATTTGACCTTGTGACCTAGTTTTTGATCCCACTTGACCCAGTTTTGAACGTGTTTGAGATTTCATCGATATAATCATTCTGACCAATTTTCAGGTTGATTGATCTAAAAATATGGCCTCTAGAGTGTCCACAAGGTTTTTCTAGGATTTGACCCAGTGACCAAGTTTTTGACGCCACAAGACCCAATTTGAACTTATCTGAAATTTGATCAGGATAATCATTCTGACCAAATTTAAGGTTGACTGGGCTCATGAAATGGCCTCTTGAGTGTCCACAAGGTTTTCTAAGATTTGACACAATGACCTGTCTTTGACCCCACTTGACCCAATATAAAACTTGTCTGGGATTATCAAGATAATCATTCTGACCAATTTTCAATCCCAAGTAATGAAACCTGCAAAATTCTACTCACTATTTTCTTTTTCTGTCGATTCAACCCCTTCAAAATCGGTTTTGACAGCTAGAATTTCATGGTAATGGAGTCAATGACTTTAATTTTAAAATCAAGCATGATCTCTGAGATTAAAGAAGCGCCAATCTTGCTAATTTTCAAAAGATGACACTTGGATCCTGTTTTCTGAAGCCAAATTGTTTCCTATCTTAATATTTAAAAGCCATCACTTAACCTCTAAATATTAAATGCACATATTTAGAATTGATTCTCAACGGATCCCATGTACAATGTATAAACTTAAAAAGAAATCTTTAAACACTTGCCAGATCATTAATCAAAGAAACTTGCAATAAAAAAAAAAAAATTGGCCCAAGTCTTTGGGAGGAGAGCCTGACGTAATGATTTTTGTAAATGTGACCCATCAGGTGAAAAGGGACAATCTGGGTAGTGTATATAAAGTGTTGATCCTATCAGACTGCGCAGATTGGGCAGACTGACTAGGGTCGAAACTTTTAGAAATGTGCTTATTTCTGAATCTAGAAACGATCAATCTACCTTCCAGTGAAAGAATTTTTGAAATGTGACATATGGTTGACCTTTACTGGATCAAATCCTTTTTTTAAATATTTATTTTACAAAGTTCTCAGATGGTCCTTTTTTGCCTGACGGGTCACATATGTGACCTGTAACATGAAAAGGGACCATCAGGAAGTGTGAAAAATGTCAAACCTGCTTTGACTGCACAATTGCGCATAATGACCAGGGTTAAAACTTAGTGTATATAGAATTTCTGATTCTAGAATAACAAGAGTTGTTAGTCAAACATTTATGCCTCATAGTGCAGGTCAATGGCATATCATTTTCAAATTAACAAAGAGCAATAACTCACAAAATGATGGGTAGAGTTATGATTCTTATGCACTGCAGTTCCCCTTGATGTGATCTAACCACCCACAAAGTTTCATGATCAAAGCTATTATACTTTCTGAGATATGCTCTGGACAACATTCAAGTATGAAAATCAACAAAGGGCAATTATAACCAAACAAGAGGTCCAGAATGGCCCTCTACCCGCTCACCTGAATTTTATTGGTCCAGTGGATCTCGTCAGAAAAACTTTCTGGCAAGTTTCATTCACTCTTTCCTTATTGTTGATGAGATGTTATTCCAAGAATTTGATTAGAGTTCAAAATGTTTCCATGATGAATTCTCTTAGTCTTGTGATAACTTTTTGACAACTGCCTTATAAATCTTATCAGTTCAATACTATATCTCTTTTAAACAAAAATGATGAAAATCCTTTGATATCAAATTGATATGCGATATATAATATAATACTTAATTCATTCAATTTCATTTAGATATTTTAAAGGGCCATATAAGTACTTTGCATTTAGTAAAGCATATTTAGACATTAAGTTTTGTGCTTAAGTGTGATCGCATGTTAAGGACTGTAATTTCACACACAATCCAATCCATTTCACAGGTTTTGTTGTAAATATGTTCAGTCTTTCGGGTGCCATTTTAAACCTTTCTCTAACACTGTCACACATTTGCATATTCAGAATATTATATAATATACATATTGGCATTAAAAAATATAATTTTTTCCTAAAGAAAAAAAATGTTTTTCGAAAAATGAACTAAAAAGAAGCAAATTCTATGTTTGGGCCGTTTTGACCGATTGTCAAAACTGCTTTGTGCCGTTTAGACCAAAAAACGGGCCTTTTTGACTGTAAACCCATGGAAGCTGGATTGGTTGTTTCTACTTTTCTCTTTCACCTTTCTTCCATTTTTCCAACTTTTATCTTTCTTTCTCTATATTTTCACTCTTAAACCTTTTCTTTTTTGCGCACCACGGTGCCAAATCTAGGAGAAAAGAGCATACTTGTCTATCAACAATTCTGCGACCGAACTGTCTTTGGTGGCTACTAACATCTTTTTTAGATCTTTCCACCTATCAATCTGGTCTCCGATATTGATCTGTCGAGCTCGAAATCTTTTATTTCGCAGAGCTACATTTCTTTTCTTTTCAATGTCGCTTGTACGCTTGTGCCGTCCCATTTTTCGTACAGAGCGCTGTTGTTGTTGTACGTTTATTTTTTTACGATTAGACTGGTACCATAGTCGACTATTGATATAGACTGGATTCATGCCCCTAGAACTATCGATACTAGGGACTATTAGGTAGGCATCATGTTGACCCATTTGCCAAGTTTGTGTTGAATTAAGTTTCTTTTTTTCTTTTTTTGTGTGTTCAATATTGTATTTCTTTTTGCCCTTTTCGACCCCATAGTTAATTTTGGTATCGCAACTGCTATACTGGCGTATACTCATTGTATCGATCTATCCACTTAAACGATCTTTTAACAGATTTTAGGAAATTTTCGTCAAAATGCCACATTTCTAGTGTTTAGATAAATTACTATGTCATCAGAAACTTAAAATGACTCAGAAGTCAAGATTAAACATTAGAATGGTGCTTCATTCTTGCCTTTACTTCCAAAAAGCATGATTAGATAGTTCTTGTCGAATTTTCAGAAGTAGAGGTAGTTCGAATGTTTTTAAAAGTGAAAAGAAATTACTATTTTTCCAAAAATAATAATCGTTATCCCTAAATAACATTGAATTCAATTCAAATTCAGCAAGTTTGTTACTAATGGGGCTCCGTATCGTAACTTGTTTCGGCGTCATTTTCCACAATACATCGATACAATGGAGTGACATCACAATTCACTGAATTTGAAATGGCTGTCTACTGTTGGCATTTTTGTGTCAAATAATTGTGCCACGACCACCATTTTGTGATTTGTGGGAAGTTAAAGCATAAGTACACCTGGCAATATTTATCTATCTATCTATCTTTCGAAACTCAATGTTTTTTCATCAGGGGTTCAATGAGAACAGACAGTGAAAATGAAAATAAACGGTGCAGGTCAGATAAGTAGATTAATATGCGGGTTAAACATGCCCTTGATGACTATATGTCGTTTTTGTTTATCCCAAAAGGCTTGATCGTGTTAAGTTCGTCTTATCCAATAGGTTTCCCGTGCTTTTCTTTGCTTGTCTGTCCTTTCAGCGTTGACCTCAATGCAACAAAGGATGTCATGAATGTCATGGAATGAGTGATCGTTGCCATGGAATTGCTCTGGCACGGGAGATCTATTTAATTGACGGGTTTCCAATCAGATTCATGCAAGTTCAGGCGCTAGCCTTGATCGACAGTTTTGTCTCGCCTTCATATTGCTTCCTGCATTTTTGGCATGTCATGAGTCATGTCATCAGTTTTGCAAGTGTATGTACTTTGACAGCCGAAATGGCCCCAATGCTTGAATTGAAGGTCTGCATGTTTTCATAATTAGACATGCTTGACATCTTGCTGCTTGGCAAGGTCCAGAGTACCCAAACGGGACTTTTTGAGTAGAATGGTCTACTTTTGCTTTAATGTGGTAGTCTTTGAGGGACTTTTTCGATTTTGTGTCAATGGTTGCTAAAGAGGTTTTTTTCGGCAAGTCGGGATGGTATATCAACACAAATGATATTATGTTCGATTGTTGTAGCTTGCTCTTATACAACAGTAGGTCTCTGCATTGCAGCGGCTTTGGCTATGGCAGCAGAAACGGCCCCGTTTTTGTAACCTCTGTTGAGTAGATGTTGTGATAGCTCCTTGGTTCGTACCTCAAATGAGGTTTCCCGTGTTCAGCTTCTATGAATTCAGAGTACCAAACTATATGGGATGTTTTTGCAACAGTTTCTTCAGTTACAGGTTTTGATGCTTATCTGTTGGTTTAGAATATAAATCAAAGACTTGCCCATTTCCTTTTAAGCATGATACAGTGTCCAGGAAATAATGCTGTTCATTTGATGTTTCGGAAGTAAATTTCATAGTTGGGTGAAGTATGTTGGCAGTAAACAAAAATTCTTGCAGCTTTTCGGGACCATAGCCGTAGCCTCTGCAATATAATGTAAAGACCTACTGCTGTATAAGAACAAGCTTCAACGATCGAACAATTCTCATCGATTAATTATGCGAATATTTCCAAAGCTAGAAAACAGGCCCACCATTCTACTACATTGTATGTAATTCATACTCATTAAACAACTCAGTAGTGCAAATAAATCTTATAGAATCAAACAATTAGTTTCCTATTTTTCGGTCACAAAACATATAAAAACTACCCGAGAACAAATAGAAATTTTCGTATTAAAATTGGAATATGATCTAGTGAAGGAATCTCTAGAAAATCTCGCCAAATAGGAGATTTAGCCTGCGACGAGCAATTTCTCATTCATCGTTATTTTGAAAATAAATTAATTATTGAATTCATTGAATCTTACAGACTCGTTCTAAGAACGGACTCTAAATATATTGAGAGTCCCTTTACGTAGAAACATGTAATTTGTCTTGCCTAAAATAGAATCGCATTTCAGATTTTAGATAATTTAAGAGTGCAGGCATGTTTTTTTTTTTCAAGTTCTGGTCTAATTTTGAAATAGATCAGCGAAATTTTTTAAGATTAAGACTACTAGGGCCTGATTCATCAAACTGTGTTTAGGACGTATTTTTGTCTTAAAAACGTTAGGACATTTTTAAGACATCAATCGGTTTCATCAAACTTGAGAGATTTAGGAAGTTCCTTAATTTCGTCTTAGTCGTTGGACACCAACATCGGCGTCAAACGCGATTCTTTTGTCGTAAATTGTGCATTTAAAGGAGATAGCTGCCGTCTTCCAGACTTAAGATGAAGAAAAGTATAAGATGATCGAGTGAGGCTTAACGGTACAAGACTGTGTTGCGAAATAAATGCCTTGTTGTATCTCCACATAGAGGAGTGGTAATCCTTAGGGTGCTCTTGTTGCGATCCAAAACTTTCCAGTGCAGCGTGAAGGCGTCGTGACATCGACATAACAATAATTGCTGCAAGTGAGCAGGAGAGGCACAATACAAGCGTGTAGAACATCGAGACAGCACAGAGCACAGTACAGCACAGCATGAAACGGAAGATGTACTCTTCAAAACAATAGATTGATTGATTGAATCGCTTTCAACCTTTTTTTTAGTTATATCGTGGCCGCTGGAGCACCGTACAATGTTTCTGGGTTTTCTCTCACTAGTATAGCCACCATATCCTTTTCTACCCTCCAGCTGCTATCTCACATGGGTCTACGATTATCAACCCATTGAGAGACAAATAGTCGGAAAGAATGAGTGCCGCCGAGTGCGATGTGCGGGGACGAAATGCTTGGACGCCATTTGCAAAGTCTAAAGTCCTTCTTCTTTGATGTGGAAATAACACAGCAAACAAACAAGACCGCCTCTCACCGTAACTAGAGTTTAGCTGTCAAGTGCTAAATAGTTTAAAAATACTTATTCGAGGGAACAAAAATTGCCAGAAAATATAGTTAGAGTTATCATGTTGATAGTATAAGTTCACTTTATCCGGTAAATGCCTTGAGAAGTATCAGAGTTATTACAAAATATCAAAGTCTTTGCTCGAAAACGACGACGATACGGATCCAGTGGTAAGGATACAGACAAATTGAAATACGAATCAATGCAGTGTAAGTAACACATATTATATTTCGTTGTTGAGTGACAAAATTGACATAAATACAACCTTAATAAGTAGTAAGTACTATTTCAACGCAAAATGTTCTTTTCAAAGATAAAGGGTCACTCAAGGATCATTCCAGTGAAAATTGGTTGATATCCATCAATTACATTATGAGAAAATGATTTTCAAAGTTTCCACTACATAACATATTGACAAATGTCATCCGCCCATAAAATACATATTTTCATCCGATCACAAAATGTTTTAGAAGACTGATAAAGGGTCACTTAAGGATCATTGCAGTGAAATTTGGTTGATAACCATGTGTCACATTCTGAGAAAATGATTTTGAAAGTTTCCACTATATAACATATAGAGAAATGACCTCCGCCCATAAATTACACATTTTTCATCCGATCACCATAATAATGATTTTTTCATTTTTCATTAGACATTTTTCATCCGATCACCATAATACAAAACTGGATGAATTTAAACCAAACTTCACAGGAATGATCCTTGGGTGACCCTCTTTCAAAGTTGTTCAAGAAATTTTAAATGAAAAACATGGATCTAATGGTTGTGGCGTATTTCCAAATATGGTTAAAAGTGAGTTCTCTCAGATTCTAATTGATGGATACCAATTACATTCTACATGAATTATCCTTGGGTGACCCTTTATCAGTCTACAAAATATTCATCCAGTATTTTCTGAGGAGATGATTTTTAAAGAAAAAAATTACGACCGGACGCACGTACGGACGGACGGACGCACGACGGACACAACGCCATGAAAATAGCCCCAGGGGCCTTCGGCCAGTGGAGCTAATAAAACATATTCATTTCTCATTAGATGTGGCTTAATGGGATAGTTTGCACATGATATTCCGAACGAAAATTATCCCTGGAAAGCCCTACTAAAATTATATCATATACTACTCAAAGTTTGCTAAGCACCAAAACTTTTTTATACTATAACTTCAGAAAAAATGAAATTTGATTTTAAGAATGATGGAAAATGGTCGATTGTTATCAGTTTATCAAATTTTAAGAAGAAAATAAGGCTTTATAATGATATGAACACTTAAAATGTAGACCAAACAGGGATTTGTTTGTTTGAATGGGTTTTACGCCGCTTTCAACAATTTCGCAGTTATATCGCGGCGGCCGGAGCACCTTACAATGGATTCCTTGTATTTATTTCACCTGTACTACCATTACATCCTTTCCTAGCCTCCGACTGCTATCTCACATGGGCTTACGATTATCTCCCTATTGGTGAGACCAAACAGGGAGACACTAGAAATTGGTCTGTTTTCTTGAAAATTGAAAAAAAAAACGAATTTGACCTGAACAGGTGTTCTTTCAATTGCATTTCGTCCAACAACGAGTATGAGAGCTGGCACTGTCAGTAACAGCATGACGGGGCCTCTACATACTGCTGATTAAGTTCTGGATTACTCTTTGGGGAATAACAGACCATTCTTCTCTCAGGATCTGGCCGAGCTCCTGGAGTGTCCTTGGCTAGACCTGGCGAGCTGAAACTCGGACCTGTAGCCCATTCCACATACACTCTATCGGATTTAAGTCCGGTGAGCGAACCGGCCAGTCCAGACGTAGAATGCCCTCTTCTTGGCGATACTCTTGGACTATATGGGCCGTGTGCGGACGGGAATTATCATCCATTAAAATGAATTCAGCCCCAATAGCACCAGCGTAATATTTTTCGTGGGTATTGAGGATTGCATCAATGTACCTACGAGCTGTCAGAGTACCTCTTTCTCAAATAACAAGACTATCCTGGCATCTTAGCTGATGCCACCCCAAACCATAATGGACCCACCCCCATAACGATCGTGCTCAGCAATGTTTGCTGCCTGGAGCCTTTACCCCGGCCTTCTCCGCACCCTAGCCCGCCTATCAGTGTAGTCAAGGCTGGACTCATCCGTAAATACCATGGGGCGCCAGCGTCTTATGCGCCAGCCAACGTGGTCCAATGTCAGTGTTAACCGACGCCAACAATGAACTCGGGACATCGGAATACGAATACCTGGTCTTCTTGGCCTCAGGTTTTTCTCATGCAGCCGTGTTCTTATGGTTTGAGTCTAAACTCGCACTCCCGAGGTATTTTGAAGGTCGGAACGTAGCTGCGTTGCCGTATCAAACAAGAGGGCCAGAATGGCCCTAAAGCGATCACCTGAATTTTATAGGTCGAGTGGATCTAACCTAAGTAAGTTTCTGGCAAATTCATATTTGTCTTGTTGTTGAGAACAAATCATTCTACACAATTGCATAGCCTGGACGCAACATTAAAAACTGCCTCCCTCCTCTGCTATGCCTTTTTTTATTTCTTTTTTTTAGGGTGGGGATGTGGGAGGGGGGTAGGGATGGGATTGAAAGCAAAAAAAAACTCTGTAAAAGTTTTGAGAAGGGTCACCAAAGCAACATTTCTGCCAAGTTTAGTTGAAATCCGCCCATTGGTTACTGCGGAGGTGACGTTTAAAGATTTCTGGCTCAAAATAAGCCCCCCCCCCTGCCACACCCATATGAGGGGGTAAATCAAAAATCCACGAACAAATTTTGAGAAGGGTCACCCAAGGGACATATCTGCCAAGTTAAGTTGAATTCCGGAGAAGATGTTTAAAGATTTCGGGCTCAAAATAAGCCCCACCCTGCCACGCCCACATTGTGCTCAGGTGAGCTAAAAACGGGCTTCTGCGACGGAAGTAGCTCTACTCTACCTCCACCATGTCTCCTTACAGGTGTACCATACTGTTGGTATCGTGCCTAAGTTCTGGTTACAACAGTATGGTGTAACCCAAGTAACAATCCAACATCACGCTTGGAAGGCCCTTGCTCCACCACACCTCCACCACAATTATTTGACAGATAAATGTCGTCTGATATTTGGATTAGCCATGAGTAACGACTTAAAGGTCAATACAGAACTGAACAAGAGCCGTCAGAGACGGATTATGCTCCCCGAATAAGGCATTGTCACAAAAACTAGAAAGCCATGAATGGCTTGAGTCGCTCCACAGGCTTGAAATTCTTGTAACAGCAAATAAATGTTTTGACTAGATTTTTAGATATTTGGGGTTCTACTGATGTTGAAAATGATATTCAAAGTTTCAACTATATAACAGATAGAGAAATGACCTCCACTTTTAAAAGACATATCTTTCATCAAATCAAAATAATTTTTGGCTGCATGATAATGGGTCACCCAAAGATCATACCAAAAATGTTTGATTGATATCCATCAGTTACATTCTGGGAAAATGATTTTCATAGTTTCCACTATTTAACATTTTGAAAAATGACCTCCACCCATAAAATGCAAATTTTTCATCCAATCAAAATAATTTTTGGTACACTGATAAAGGGTCACTCAAGGATCATTCCAGTGAAATTTGGTTGATATCCAAATATTAGATTCTGAGAAAATGATTTGCGATTTTTCCACTATATAACATATAGAGAAATGACCTCTGCCCATAAAATGCAAATTTTTCATCCGATCACAATGATTTTTTGTAGACTGATAAAGGGTTACTCAAGGATCATTCCAGTGAAATTTGGTTGATATCCATCTGTTACATTCTGAGAAAATGATTTTCAAAGTTTCAACTATATAACATATAAAGAAATGACCTCTGCCCATAAAATGCATATTTTCCATCCAATCACAATTATTTTTTGTAGACTGATAAAGGGTCACTCAAGGATCATTCCAGTGAAATTTGGTTGATATCCATCAATTATATTCTGAGAAAAGGATTTTCAAAGTTTCCACTATATAACATATAGAGAAATGACCTCCGCCTATAAAATGCATATTTTCCATCCGATCACAATGATTTTTTGTGGACTGATAAAGGGTCACACAAGGATCATTCATGTAAAATTTAATTGGTATCCATTGATTAGAATCTGAGAAAACTCACTTTTTACCATATTTGGAAATTAGCCACGCCCATTAAATCCATGTTTTTCATTGGATCAAAATTTCTTGAACAACTTTGAAAGAGGGTCACCTAAGGATCATTCCCTGTGAAGTTTGGTTGAAATCCATCCAGTTGTTTCTGAGGAGAAGATTTTTAAAGAAAAGTTTACGACCGCACGCACGGACGGACGGACGGACGCACGACGGACACAACGCCATGACAATAGCCCCAGTGGCTTTCAGCCAGTGGAGCTAACAAGAGCCTTGTTGGACATGGACATCCCCCGCCACAAAAGCTTGATAGTAAACTGAAGCCTAATAGATTAAAGATTCTTTTGTTCTGTCAGAGATTTACCTCCTATTAAATGTATTAGAAATAACGAAGGGCAATAACTCCAAAATTAAGCAAGCAAGATTTATAGTTCCGGTGTATTGCTCTTCTCCTCCACGAGATCTATCCACCCATAAAGTTTCAAGTTGATAGCTATCATACTTTAGGAGATATGCTCAAGACAAAGGGCTCAATTTCAAAACAATTCCTCCACTCGACCTCGATTCATACTCGAAAAAGGAAGCCTTAAGGAACGCTCGAGGAGTCCTCCAGTTAGGTCCCCTCGAGTGACTAATTTGTATTCCGAGTCGTCAACCGCCCTCCACTTTCTCGAGGGACAAAAGAGTATCCCTTCATCCATGAAAGGCACGTGACTCTCGGTATTTACCGCAATTTTATGCAAATCAAAGTACTGAAAGTCCTGTTGGGGAACAAGTTTCATTCAAGTCAAAGCATTCCGAACTTTAGAATTGTAAAAAACAAAAAAAAAAAAAAAGAAAAAAAGTTTTAAATTAAAAATATAGATCTATATGTTTAAACGATAGAAGCTACTTCCGACGATCTAAATAAAAAAAATTGGTTTCAAAACTGGCCATTTGAATGAGGGATAAATGTTTTAAAAAATGATTGTGGGGAATCGTTATTGGACATCTTGCGAAAACCACGCGAAACCACTTACTACTTAAATGGAAGGTTGAAATCTTGGCCTCTTATACTTTTATGCGCTTTTAACTTGGTGCATCGGTAACCAAATCCCAATAGAAGATGTGAAAACTATATGTTCATATCTACTATCCCGTATAATTTTATATGCGGTTATTAAATAGGTATCTGACAAAATGCCCTACTAGAAAGATGTTGTGATGTTCATATTTCTATATAAATCAACATTGTGTCCGACCAAAGAAGAATGCAATACATGTATTATCTCCTACATAGAAATAGATAGATTGCCAAAAAAAAGACATTTTTTTCAGAGGCTAGATGGCAATGTTTTCGAATACAAGTCAAATGAACCCTGCACAATTGGTTGGGTGTGGATTTATGGAGAGTTCTCGTTATGAAGCAAAGCCAAAATTGTCTTTGATGACCGGATACTCAAATAATTAAAACCAATTGCCTGTGTTTAGGGTGCAATATAACGTTTGCAAAAGTTTATCTATTGTACAACGCTTTGCACATATGAACGTTGGTACAATTTTGTAACGTTTCACGAATAATTTCATCTTAAACGCATTGATCGAATACAGCATATTTCTCGGAATTGTCGCTATACTATCATATATCCCGGTTCCAAAGAAAACAATACAGCCTACTATCCTTGCGAACGCAATCGCTGCGTACCATGCGTAGAATTTTTCTTATCCGCGACCCAGAGACACCAGATTATTCCGAAGCCAGTGCGAGCTGTTGGTCCACAAGTCAGAATAATGTGTAAATCAGTCAAATTTCCATTTGACTTGCTCCATCCTGAAACATGAGTAGGGGATACTTGATTTTTTAAACATTTATTTTCGTTTTTTTTTTTTTTTGCAAATCGCGCATTTCACTAGCTGTCCAATACAGCTTTATATTTGAGTGGTATTCTAAAATGCGTGATTGAGTGGCGCTCAAGGACTGATCGCTGTTCCTCGAGAAACCCTCACTTTATCGAGTGGCCTCGAACCTACCTTTCGTCCTGGAATACCAATCCGTCCTTAGCCATGAAAATCGTTCACGAAACGGACTGCACGCACCAATTAAAGGTAATTATTTCGAGCAGTTCGAGTCGAGGAAAGCTGGAGGAACGTCTTGAAATTAGGCCCAAAATCTAAGTATCAAAAATAACAAAGGGCAATAACTGCTAAATTATGCAAGTGAGAGTAGTAGTTCTTGAGCACTGCACTTCTCCTCCATGAGATCTATCCACACATAAATGTTCAAGTTGATAGCTATCATACTTTAGGAAATATGCTCAAGACAAAATCTAAGTATCAAAAATAACAAAGGGCAATTACTGCAAAATTATGCAAGTAAGATTTGTAGTTCTTGTGCACTGCACTTCTCCTCCATGAGATCTATCCACCCATAAATGTTCAAGTTGATAGCTATTATACTTTAGGAGATATGCTCCAGATATAATCTAAGTATCAAAAATAACAAAGGGCAGTAACTCCAAAATTATGCTAGCAAGAGTTGTAGTCCTTGTGCACTGCACTTCTCGTCCATGAGATCTATCCACCCATAAAGTTTCAAGTTGATAGCTATTTTACTTTAGGAGATATGCTCCAGACATAATCTAAGAATCAAAAATAACAAAGGGCAATAACTCCAAAATTATGCAAGCAAGAGTTGTAGTTCTTGTGCACTGCACTTCTCCTCCATAAGGTCTATCCACCCATAAATGTTCAAGTTGATAGCTATTATACTTTAGTAGATATGCTCTGTGGTCAGATTTCAAAGACTCAAATAAGCTGTTATCTTATACAGCTAACATAAAGGTAACAAACATTAAACCCCCTTTTTGCATGACATATTTTAAGACACAAATTTCAAATAGTTTAGGGTAAAGAACATCTGATTTGCTATTCAAATGTGAAATTTCATCAAATTCTGAGCATAAGACTAGGAGAAATGAAAGAATAACTGTAATTTACACGTTTACGTAAAGGTAACAAACATTAAGCCCCCTTTTTCCATGATATATTTTTTTTTACATTAATTTCAAATTGTTTATAGTATAGGGCATCTGATTTGCTACACAAATATGAAATTTCACTAAATTTTGACTGTTAGACTAGGAGAAATTTTGGAAAAACTGTTTTTTACCCTAAATCCCCTTTTCCCGTGACGAGGCCTCAAATCCAAAAACCGTCACACATGCATCATCACTATATCATAGGGAGTTCACATGGTAAGTTTCATTCAATTTGGCCCAGGGGTTATGGAGAAATAGGTGGGGACGGACGGACGGACGGACAGACGAACGGACGGAATTACAGACGAACGGACGGATGGACAGACAAAGCGGCGGCTATATGCTCTCCCTTGGGGGAGCATAAAAACAGAAACTAAGCATCTACACGAGACCTGTACATGTTGAAAATGAGAAAGGACTGGAAAAAAAACGGGGTTCCTCATTTTTCACGAGTCTAGCGAGAAAATTGCGTGTCAAATTTGGTAATGTATACATTAGATATCTTGTCAATACATTATTGTACTATTTTGAACACGAACACGAATGTTTTTGGGGTTTTTTTGTTTGTTTGTTTTTTTTTAATCAGGTCCTGTAGGACAGCAAAAATGTTTGGTGCTTAGCAAACTTTTAGTAGTACATAAAACTTGTGGTGATGGTGAGTACATTCTACCAGAAAATCTAAACAGCTTTAAAAAGACGAAATTTGTAAACAAGAGGACCATAGTGGCCATAGTGGCCCTCAATCGCTCACCTGAATTTACTTTCTAATATTTGTTTGAAGTAGGCTTTATGAAGGAAACAATGACAAGTAAAAATAATACTTTGGGTTTTAATCATTCTAACATAATCAAGGTTGTCTAGGTTAATAAGTGACCTCTTGAGCATCAACAAGACTTTCCTAAGATTTAATCCTATGACCTAGTTTTTAACCCTACTTGACCTAATTTCAAGCTTGTCCGGGATTTCATCAAGATTATCATTCTGACTAATTTTAATGTTCATTGAGCTAAGGATATGGCATCTAGAGAATCCACAAGGTTTTTCTAAAATTTGACCCCATTACCTTGTTTTTGACCCCCCCTTGACCTATTTTCGAATTTGTCTAAGATTTCATCAAGGTAAACATTCTGACCAAATTAAAAGATGATTGGGCCAATATTGCCTATAGAGTGTCCACAAGGTTTTTCAAAGATTTGACCTAGTGACTTAGTTTTTTATCCAACTTGACCCAATTTCAATCTTGTCCGAGACTTCATCAAGAAAATCATTCTGACCAAATTTCAGGATGATTGTACTAACAATGAGGACCATGATGGCCCTACATCGCTCACCTGAATAAGTCAACTCATAACTTGTCAACTTGTAAATACCAGAGATTGTTTGATATACATTAAGACTTGAGTGATTTTGAAAGAAAGGAATTAAATTTTGTCCAACTGCAATTTGATTTTTTTCTCAAATTTTCAACCTTTCTGTTATCATGGCATCCAGATTTATTGATGGAATTAAATTCCCTTAACAACTTCAGTATACCTAAGCCCTAAGACCTTTCCTGCAGAGTTTAAATTGTTTGGCCAAATGGCTTTGGAGAAGAAGAACTTTTGGCTTTTTTTTTACATTTAGGTTACCATGAAAACCAGAGATTTTGATCGAAAAAATCTTTTTAGAACTTTGGTTGAGTTTAACCCAAGGAACATCCCTACCAAGTCTCAGCTTAATTGGGCCAGTGGTTTAGAAGATGATTTTGTTCTAGAAACTAGAGTTTTTGATGAAATTAAATTCTTTTAACAATTTTGGTTATGCTCCATCCAAAGATCATCCCTACCAAGTTGAGGAGCAGAAGAATTTTTTCTAAGATTTTTGGCACTTTTTGACCAATTTTTAGCCTTTTCATAACCACAGAAACAAGAGTTTTCGATGAAATTAGATTATCTTAATAACCTTTGAAGAGCTTTACCCAAGAAACATTGCTGCCAAGATTCAGCTTGATTGGCCAAGTGGTTTTGGGAAATGCAAATTCTTTGGGGCTTATATTTTGTCTTGGATATACTTTTATGTTTACAAAAAGTTAGGACTGCTTCAAATAGAATGTCAAACCATTCCCTTTCCCCACAAGTGAAAAAAGAATAAATTCTATTTTGAAATTGCAACAATTTTTCATAACAATTTATTAATTATTAACTGACATTGAAAAAAAAAATATATATATTAGGGTTCACAGTCAACTCAGCCTGTGAATAACTCGGACCGCCGCCGAGTTTACGGCCCGTCAACTCGGCCTGTTAATATATTATATAGGTACATGTAAGACTATGCAATGTATATATATTAGGGACCTTTATTAATTAAATAATAATCACTCGTTGACAAGGTTTTTAACAAGAGTGCCATCGTCACAAAATACGCCGCCACTTTGCTGCTGTTTCACAATAATAATTGTAGACACTACTTATTTTGACAAAACCAAATTAAAAATGACCAAGTTTCATTTAAATAAAGACAAAAAGTAAGGAGGAGTTGCGTTCAAAAAGCTGCAATTTCAATAAGCCCTAGATACTAAGTTTTAATGGTGTTATATATAAACCTAATGGTATTTACCATGTCTATTTTTAGAATTAGTCTGGGGATTTTCCAATATCTCTTGACATTTTAAGGTAATAGATATGTAGAAGGTTTTAGATCTTTCTAGAAAGGCCTTTTGGAAGGTGATTCAGACTCTAGAGTATTCTTATGTTCTATACTATTCCAGATTGTTCTATAGTATTATATAAAGGGGTTCCTACAGCATTCTTGGTTCACTTGATTTAGACTTATGGTTTCATTTAGTAGTACTGTGTTAAACTAAAAGGGGATTTCTTGTTATCTTAAAAGTGTGTTTGAAAGCGTGTTTAATTTTAAATTCAGATATTATTGGACTTATAATTTGTGGACCAGGAACTTAAATAAATTGGATCTAAAATTAAAACTCTAGGATTAAACATTCAAGGTATTGTAATTTGTTTTTGTATTAGTTTCATATTGTCAATAATTCTGTAATTATTGTCAATAAATATTGTTAATTGTAAAGTTTGTTGCTGGCTTCTTTGTTCGTGTTACATTGGCACGTAACATTTTGGGGGCTCGTCTCGAGATACGAATATCAGACAAACATACAAAACAAAACAAATCAAACAAATTCTTCATTTAAATCTGCTGTTCAAAATTATTTAAGAAATTAATTTCATATTTCAATTTTGATAAATCTAGAGTGCACTTTTACTATTATTTATCGAAATCTTACATTCTTATTTGAATACAGCAACAAGCTACCATGTCTTTTGACTAAGAAAAATTTACGCACGAACCTTCCGTGGAGTTATTGAATTTGGGTAAAAAGCCTGATTTGCTCAATCTTGCCAAGCATTATGAATTAAAAGAAGTCAAGTCCTCATTGCGAAAGCATGAAATTAAGAATATTTTGGTTCAATATTTTGTTGATGAGGACATTTTTGATGAAAAGGCTCTGTCTCTCATTGTTGATGTTCCATCAGTTTCAAGCTCAAGAGAGCTTGAACTGTTAAAACTTCAACAAAGGGAGAAGGAATTGGAAATAGAAAGAGAGAGAGAAGAGAGAAAATTACAAGAAAAACAATTAGAAATTGAAGAAAAAGAAAGAGAAAGGCAATTTCAAAGAGAAAAGGAAGAACGAGAAAGAGAAGAAAGAGAACAAGAAATAGAAAGAGAGAGGGAAAGAGAAGAAAGAGCAGAGAGAGAACGAGAAAAAGAACGAGAATTTCAATTACGATTAAAAGAATTAGAAATTCAAGATAGAGCAAATCAGCCCAGATATATGTATAATGACCATTTGATGTAACAAAACATTTTAGGCTTGTTCCTCAATTTCAAGAAAATGAAGTTGATACATATTTCGAACATTTTGAAAAAGTTGCAAATAATTTGAAATGGCCAAAGGAGCAATGGACCTTACTTCTCCAAAGTGTCTTAGTAGGAAAAGCTCGCAATATTTATTCGCAACTTAGAACAGAACAAAGCAATGATTATGATACTGTAAAAGAACTCATTCTCAAAGGTTATGAGCTGGTACCAGAAGCATACAGACAACAATTTAGAAGTTGTAGAAAAGAATCTGGCCAGACTCACGTTGAATTTGCAAGAAACGAAGAAAAATTATTTGACAGGTGGTGCTATTCTAAGAAAATAGACCAAAATTATGATAATCTTAGACAACTTATATTAATTGAACAATTCAAAAATTGCATTCAATCTGACATTAAGTCACATTTAGATGAAAAAAATGTTGAAACTATACATGAAGCAGCTCGTTTAGCTGATAATTACTACCTTACACACAAAAAATATTTCGTTAATAAAGCAAAACCTACTTCCTCACATCCCCCAAATAAATCTATTCAATCAAATTCACCTAAACCAAAGTCTACCGGTGAAACCAATGTTCAAAATCCCTTATCTCGAGTACATTGTACTTTTTGTAAAAAACCAGGTCACCTTATTTCGGAATGTTTTAGATTAAAAAGGAAGAAGGAACTGAGTGCAGCCAAACCTACAGGGCTCACCAGCCTTCAGCCTAAATCACAGCCTTCTTTTGAGTTAAATTCAATTGTTAAGGCAGAACCAAATTCTGATTCCTGTATGGAGATTTTTGAACCGTTCATGTTGGATGGTTTTGTATCACTTTCAGGTGATATGTGCCCGCCTTCCCCTATTAAAATTTTAAGAGACACAGGAGCTTCTCAATCTCTTATTCTAGCAGATGTTCTGCCTTTTTCTGAGAAGACTTCGTCTGGTACTAGTGTCCTTATTCAGGGTGTAGAGTGTGGTGTTATTAATGTTCCTCTTCATAAGGTTAATTTGTCCTCAGATTTGGTTACTGGTTCTGTGGTTGTTGGTGTTAAACATTCTTTACCATTCAAAGGTGTACATTTATTGCTAGGCAATGACTTAGCTGGAGATAAGGTTATTGTTAATCCTCTTGTAACTGACACACCTAATGTAGGTCAAACAGATGATCCTATTTTGCAGGAAATACCTGATTTGTACCCTTCATGTGCAGTAACTCGGGGTATGGCTAAAAAAGCTTCCTTGAAAAATTCAAATGATATTGACTTAACTGATACTTTTGTTGGTCAATATTTCAATGACGAGATTAAAAAGTCTTTAAATCTTAGTCTGCCTGATACTCAGACAGACTCGTCAAAATTTTGTCAGTCATCTCCAAGGTCAAATGACCAAGGTCATGAAACGCATTCAAAGTCAAAGTTAATCCAGGAACAGCAAAATGATCCTGAGATTTCAAAGTTAATTGATAGGGCATTACCCGAAAAAGAAATGTCTCAGAATCCTGTTTGTTACTATAAAAAGAATGGTATTCTGATGAGAAAATGGCGACCATTTGATGTCCCAGCTGATGACGAATGGGCTGTTCATCACCAAATTGTTGTTCCAAAGTCATATCGCCATGAAATACTTAGTATAGCACATGAAAGTCCAATGTCTGGTCATTTATGTGTAAACAAGACTTATCACAAGATTATGACTCATTTCTTTTGGCCTGGACTTAAATCGGACGTTTCCAAATATTGTAAAAGTTGCCACACTTGTCAAATGGTAGGGAAACCTAACCAAGTTATTCCAAAAGCAAGGTTACAACCCATTCCAGCTTTTGATGAACCTTTCAGTCGAATAATAATAGACTGCGTTGGTCCTTTACCAAAAACCAAGTCAGGTTCTGAATATTTGTTGACAATTATGTGTGCTTCTACTCGCTTCCCAGAAGCAATTCCTTTAAGAAACATTAAGGCAAAGTCAATTATTAAGGCTCTTGTCAAGTTCTTTACTTTTGTTGGCCTTCCAAAATCAGTTCAGTCTGATCAAGGATCAAACTTCATGTCAGGCATATTCCAACAGGTTATGCATGAATTAGGTATCAAGCAATATCGGTCATCTGCTTATCACCCTGAAAGTCAAGGTGCTTTAGAAAGATTTCATCAGACCCTAAAGAATATGATAAGGTCATATTGTTTCGATACTGAGAAAAATTGGGATGAAGGTATTCATTTGCTATTATTTGCAGTCAGAGAATCTGTTCAAGAATCTCTTGGCTTTAGCCCCTTTGAGTTAGTTTTTGGTCATTCTGTTCGTGGGCCTTTAACACTCTTAAAAGAGAAATTTCTTGCTGATGATGAAACACCCTTGAACTTATTACAGTATGTTTCTGACTTCAGAAATAAACTGTCTAGGGCATGTGAGGTTGCTAGGTCAAATCTTAAATCATCTCAGAGCAAAATGAAGGCAAGATATGACAAGCATAGTGTTGATAGGAAATTTGAACCAGGTGATAAAGTCCTTGCTCTTTTGCCAATACCTGGCCGACCCTTACAGGCAAGATATTATGGCCCGTATACTATTGATAAGAAATCAAGTGATTTGAATTATATTATCAATACTCCTGGAAGGCGTAAAAATAAACAAATGTGTCATGTGAATATGTTAAAAAAGTATTTTGACAGAGATAGCTCTATTTCAAAACCGGTTACAGTTGTAAACACTGTCCCACAAGAATCAAATGTGATTGAATCAGAATTTAATTCAGACTTTAGTGAAAAATCCGTTCCTGGTCCACCTAAACTTGAGAACTCTGAAATACTAAAGAATCTTGACGACAAACTTTCACATTTGGAGCCATCTCAACGAGAAGAGCTGAACCAGTTGATTAATGAATATGAACACTTGTTTCCTGACATCCCCACAAGAACTGATAAAATATATCATGATGTCATTGTGGAAGATTCTCAACCAATAAAACAACATCCTTATAGAATGAATCCAGTGAAACAAAAAGCCCTTCAAGATGAAGTGAATTACTTATTGGAGAATGATTTTATTGAACCCAGCCAAAGTAATTACAGTTCACCATGTATATTAGTTCCAAAGCCAAATGGAACATACAGAATGTGCACTGACTATCGAAAAGTGAACTCTGTGACAAAAACTGACTCTTTTCCTATACCAAGAATTGATGACTGTATTGACAAAGTCGGTAATTCTAAATATGTCACCAAATTTGACCTTCTCAAAGGATTCTGGCAAGTTCCGCTCACTGATAGGGCTAAAGAAGTATCAGCATTTGCTACTCCAACTGGTCTGTACCAGTACAAAGTTATGCCGTTTGGGATGAAAAATTCTCCTGCGACCTTTCAGCGGCTTGTAAATATGGTTATAGCTGGCTTAGATGGTTGTGACGCATACATTGATGATGTCATCATCTATACAGATACATGGAGTGACCACCTTCAAAGAATCAAACAATTCTTCGACCGTCTCAGTGATGCAAAATTGACTGTTAATCTTGGAAAAACAGAATTTTGTCATGCTACTGTTACTTTCTTAGGACATCTTGTGGGACAGGGTCAAGTTAAACCTTTAGAATCTAAGGTCAATGCTATCTCTGAGTTTCCTGTGCCTGCTACTAAAAAGCAACTGATGCGATTTCTTGGTATGGCTGGCTACTATAGAAAGTTTTGTAAGAATTTTTCTATAATAGCTGAACCTTTAACAAACTTATTAAAGAAAAACGTTAAGTTCAAATGGAATGATAACTGTCAAGTTGCCTTTGATCGCTTGAAAGCCATACTAAAGAGCACACCAGTTCTTTCAGCACCTGATTTTAACAAATGTTTCAAATTAGCTGTTGATGCAAGTGATGTTGGTATTGGTGCTGTTCTTTTGCAAGAAGACGATGATGGTATAGATCATCCAGTTTGTTATTATTCTAAAAAATTAAACAAACATCAGAAAAACTACTCCACCATTGAAAAGGAATGTCTTGCTCTGATTTTGGCAATCCAACATTTTGAAGTTTATTTAACATCTGCAACTTCTCCTATAGTTGTATTCAGTGACCACAATCCCTTAAGTTTTCTTCACAAACTTAAGAGTAAGAACCAAAGATTATTGAGGTGGAGTTTGTCACTTCAAGAATTTGATCTTGATGTAAGACACATTAAAGGAAAAGACAACATTATACCAGATGCTCTGTCAAGAGTCTAAAATTTTGAATTGTCTTATCTTTAATATAAACATTGAATTTAACAGTTACATTTTACTATATTTTTTGTATATATGTATGTATATATGTTTGCATATATAACTCTTTTTCAATTCTTTTGATGAAAATTGTTTGTATTTTCATGCTGGATGTGCAGAAATATTTCAACAAATCATGATATTATCAATTGCGTAAAGTATATTATCATCGTATATGCTAAAGATAATGCAAAAAGAAAGATTTATTTCATAAACCTTTCTTTTTTCTTTCAAGGGGGAAAGTGTTATATATAAACCTAATGGTATTTACCATGTCTATTTTTAGAATTAGTCTGGGGATTTTCCAATATCTCTTGACATTTTAAGGTAATAGATATGTAGAAGGTTTTAGATCTTTCTAGAAAGGCCTTTTGGAAGGTGATTCAGACTCTAGAGTATTCTTATGTTCTATACTATTCCAGATTGTTCTATAGTATTATATAAAGGGGTTCCTACAGCATTCTTGGTTCACTTGATTTAGACTTATGGTTTCATTTAGTAGTACTGTGTTAAACTAAAAGGGGATTTCTTGTTATCTTAAAAGTGTGTTTGAAAGCGTGTTTAATTTTAAATTCAGATATTATTGGACTTATAATTTGTGGACCAGGAACTTAAATAAATTGGATCTAAAATTAAAACTCTAGGATTAAACATTCAAGGTATTGTAATTTGTTTTTGTATTAGTTTCATATTGTCAATAATTCTGTAATTATTGTCAATAAATATTGTTAATTGTAAAGTTTGTTGCTGGCTTCTTTGTTCGTGTTACATTGGCACGTAACAATGGGGCATAATTTATGGTAAAATTAATGAACCATAAAATCCTTACTTCATGCTCATCCATCAATTTCAGTTATACCATCCACCAAGTTTCATTTAGATCCAGCCAGAAACTTAGGAAGAGTTGCATTCACAAGGCTGCAATTTCAATAAGCCCCCAGAGACTAATTTTCAGGGGGCATAACTGAGGCAATAAGCCCAAGAGACTAAGTTTTTAAGGGGCGTAACTCAGGCAAAAATCAACCTACCATAAAATCCTTCCTTCATGCACATCTACCAATTGAGGTGATAACATTGACCAAGTTTCAAGAAGATCCAGCCAGAAACTTAGGAGGAGTTGCGTTGACAAGAAAAGTGGACCCTGAGACTAAGTTATTAAGGGGCATAACTCAGGCAAAAATCAACAAACCGTAAAATCCTTCCTTCATGCACATCTACCAATTGAGGTGAAAACATTGACCAAGTTTCAAGAAGATCCAGCCAGAAACTAAGGAGGAGTTGCGTTGACAAGAAAAGTGGACCCAGAGACTAAGTTATTAAGGGGCATAACTCAGGCAAAAATCAACGAACCGTAAAATCCTTCTTTCATGCACATCTACCAATTGAGGTGATAACATTGACCAAGTTTCAAGAAGATCCAGCCAGAAACTTAGGAGGAGTTGCGTTGACAAGAAAAGTGGACGGACGTACAGACGGATAGATGGATGGACAGACGGAGAAGATGACGCCAATATACGTCCGCCTCCGGCGGCGTATAAAAATAAAATCTTATTTTACTATTAAATGGCATTCGTTTAATAAATAGGAGATAAAATAGATACTAGAAAGCCATGAATAGCTCTAGTTGCTCCACAGGCTTGAATTTCATGTAAAAGCAAATAAAAGTTTTGACTAGATTTTTAGATATTCTAGGTTCTACTGATGTTGAAAATGGTTTCAACTATATTTAGAGAAATGACCTCCGCCCATAAAAGACATATATTTCATCCAATTGAAATAATTTTTGGCTGCATGATAATGGGTCACCCAAATATCATACCAAAAATGTTTGAATGATATCCATAACTAATATTCTGTTGTCTTTCAAAATCTTGCCTAACCTAGCTTTATGTTTTTTCCTTTTGTGTGCTCTGCCCATATAATATGTAGATTATGCTAATTAATTAATATTTAATATCTTTTTAATCGACATTATGTAATAAACATATTCTTTCCAGAAATTCTGTGATAACTGGCAGGGGTGAGATCAAATGCTGTGATGTTGATCATCTTAAGCAACTTGTCCTCTCCACTGGTGGCTTTTTATATTTTATTTTTGATAAAAAATGCAATCTAATTTTCATAACTTTAAATAAAATTTTAACCTTTTACACCATTCAATCCAAGGCTAAACTTTTAACATTTATGTCTCAAACCTTACTTCCATAATTCATTTTTCTTATTGTATATTTGACATTTTTTCTTCAAAAATCTTACAATATTATTACTGTTAATACATTTTTTACTGCTAGTCAAGTGCAATCCATAACTGGGAATGTTTGGGGGGAATTGTGAGGAATTTCGCAGGGCCATATAAATCTATGGACAAACTTCGATGTTTCTGCACTGAGCCTGCAATATCTATCTACTTATTTCTCTCAGGGGAGATAGCCAGTGCTTGAATATTTGAAAATATTCTCAGTGGTTGTTTCCCTTGACAGACTGATATCCTTTTTCTTTTTTATATTTAATATGTATGCTTTGTATGTTTGTCTTATAAACATGTGCTCTAGTCGGTGTTTAAAGCTCTACAGAGCTTATGTTAATTGTTATGTTTATCTGAATATGTAATTAAATGTTACTTGATTTGAGTTGACTGAGAAAATGATTTTCAAAGTTTCCACTATATAACATATTGAGAAATGACATCTGCCCATAAAATACACATTTTTCATCCGATCACAAGAATGTTTGGTTGACTGATAAAGGGTCACTCAAGGATCATTCCAGTAAAATTTCGTTGATATCCATCAATTACATTCTGAGAAAATGATTTTCAAAGTTTCCACTATATAACATATTGAGAAATGACATCCACCAATGAAATACATATTTTTCATCCAATCACAAAATGTTTTGGTAGACTGATAAAGGGTCACTGAAGGATCATTCCAGTGAAATTTGGTTGATATCCATCACTTACGTTCTGAGAAAATGATTTTTAAAGTTTTCACTATATAACATATAGAGAAATGACTTCCGCCCATAAAATGAATATTTTCCAACCAATCACAATATTCTTTTGTAGACTGATAAAGGGTCACCCAAGGATCATTCATGTAAAATTTGATTGGTATCCATCAATTAGAATCTGAGAAAACTCACTTTTTACCATATTTGGAAATTAACCACGCCCGTTAAATCCATGTTTTTCATTGGATCAAAATTTCTTGAACAACTTTAAAAGAGGGTCATCCAAGGATCATTCCTGTGAAGTTTGGTTGAAATTCATCCAGTAGTTTCATTTAAATTCCATTTCAGCAGCCATAAATAAGGCCCACCTGATTTTTCAATACCGTGTTCATTTAGTAGATTGATCTTCCGTGATAAAATTGAACAGGCTGTCAATCATAATTGTTCTTCTTAAAAATTGAAGGGGGGGAAAAAAAAAATACCGATAGAATTTTTTCTCAAATATAAGTTAGGCCTACTGCATATCTGAAATGCGGCATTTGATTCAGCAGGAAATGGAAGCCGTTGAAAAACGCAAAAGCTTCGAACCATTTTTCTTTTGCTTTATATAGTTCCCAAAATATAATAAGAGGGTAACTATTTCTAGCAAATCAGAAAGAAATTGAAGCATACGTAATTTCTTTATCTGTTAAAGAATAAGTAAGGTGATCGTTCTTTTGTAAATCTTCTTTTTTTTACCCTGACCAGATGAAAAACAATAAGCTCAAAATTGAAAACGTTGGTGGCGACCAGAACATCGCAATACAGCCTGATAAAAATGAATTAGCGATGTTCTGTTGCTCAACGACAACCTAAACTACTATTCGAAACAAAAATATAAAATGAATGTGAGGAAAAAATAAGTAGAAAGTTCTGAAAATCTGTCGAGAGAACGATTTAACATTACAAGTCATTTTTTCCCAAAAAGTTGTTAAACTGGTGTCATCTAAAACTTGGTTAAATTACGTTATGGGTAGGGGTTAATGATTTTTACTTCTTCATCATATATTTTCCTCTACTACATTCAACACGCATGGCCATTTTGTCTGTTATTTATCATTAAAAACAACCGTTTCTGAGAAGATCTTAAAAGAAAAAGTTTATGACTGGAGGCACTGACGCACAGACAGGGGGAAGAGCGAGGGACACAACACTATGACAATAGCCCAAGTGGCTTTCAGCCAGTGGAGCTAAAGATTAAATACTTAATTCACCTTTTATTCAAATTTATTTTCAAATTATTTTTTCTAAGCACTAAAGAACATGACAAGTTATATGCGTATTAAATACGAAGTTTTTAGAGTAAGTCCGGGTAATTCCATACATGCGGGAAATTCCGTACACTTGAATAAATTACGTATTTCTAGTAAAATGAATTTCAAATTATTTATGAAATAAACCTGGTTTTAAAAAAGCCAATATACCTCAAACCATTTATCGGATAATTTGCACACAATCGTAACCCTATGTTTTGCTCATCACCGATTTAAGGCGGCACTAACAGACTCACTCCCTAATTTTCAAATACCCAGTCAGATAAGTACGAAAAGGTCACTTGGTACCATCTGTTCAAATGTCTGTATAAATACCCAATGCGTACGTGAATTGTGTATCATAGTTTAACTTATTGAAAAATAAGAAATACTGTTCACTCTCCTAGTAGTATTTTTTGTGAAACCGAGTCCTTTGTAGATACACTGAGATTTTTCATACTGTACAGAATTAGCCCACATTTAAAATGTACAATAGTAGGGCGAGGCTAATTTCGTACAGGCAAATATTATTTTACCCTTGAAGATCTTAACAAATTATGATTGACAATATATATTCGCTTAGGATTATCAAAACCTTGTAACTGCAGGTTGAAAAGGCTTGAGTAACGTGCATTTGCCCTAGGTCCCGGAGCAATTACTTTTTCTTAGAGAAACAGTTTAGCTTAATGAAGCAGTAGTTACTGTGTTTTGATTGCCTAGTGAACATTTAAAGTTTTGTCAGTGGATGCGCAAATCCGCATACCAAGCATGATGAGGAGGTCCAAGTATTTCCTCATAGGCTCGCTACACTAAATACTTAGTAGCCCATGCTCGCCTTTTATGACCATTTAACTGTCAAAATCATGAATATGCCACATCCTACAAACTAAGTTATTACTTTTACCGCCCCGTTATTCATAAATGATTTTCCCGATGAAGAGTACGGATTAACCCGCTTATGTACGGAATTGCCCGGTATCAGCTACTGTCCTTTATTGTTATTTTTCTGATCATATGGCATAGTTTTTAGAGTTAAATAAGGAGTATTCCCTAGAAGAAATACATAATCATTAAAAAAGTATGCTATTATGATCGTCGTTAAAGAGACGTTCTAAAAATAATCGAAACTATCTAAATCCGTACGGAATAACCCGGAACGACTCTACATTTAAGTCATCAATTGTGAATTTGCATCTATCTGAAAAGTGTGCTTTAATATCCGTTTACTAGGTCAAGTTGACCGGCCTAGTTTTACACAGGCCTAGTTTAACGCGGGCCGAGTTTCTAACAGGCTGAGTTGACAGGACACCATATATTAGGGCCGAGCTAGACGTTTGGCGGCGATGACGATGGATCAAGTTGACCAGTCACCAACTTTGACAGCTCTTTTGTAATTGGTTTTCGTGCTTATTTCATTCACTTCGTCCGCATCAGTCCGACAATTTTAACATGAAATCTAGATTAAAACTTGTAATTTATGTTATCATATTCAAGAAAATAATTTGCAGGTGTTATATTACCATTGGTGAATGAGCTTTGCAGCCAGTTCGCTGTGCGTTGATAAGTTCATCGATGATCGAAGAGCTGACCATCTCTTGAAAATACCATCCGACAATTTAATACAATGCACAGGTTCTCGTTCGGCGGCCTTCTTTTCTCGTAGAATTCGAGTAACAGCTGGTGATAAGCCTCGGATATATGCACCTCGTCTTCTTCTTGTCGACATTTTCGTTTGTTTACAATAAGATCGATACTCCACGACTGGAACCAGCGTTCAGGATTTCCGGATGGTGCCGGTATATAAAATGAGTGCGGTTGCACTTGGTCAATTCCGTGGTATCTGGCGGATCTTTGAAAAAAAGTATCAGTACATTTTAGTCCAGCCAAATTAGCCAAAAGTCTAGCACCAAATTCCGAACTATATTAAATAGACTTAGATCTAATTTTTTGCTTTTCATGTCCTATTGTTTTTGGGTCACATAGGGGACTTCGGCACAGGTAGTGATGACGTCATCAAAATATGAGTGGTTGGCGTTTCCAACCATTTTTACATACACAAAGAGCAAAAAATCCAATTTTCAAGTAGTAAAATTATACATTTGTAATGATTTATTCCATGTGATGAAGGTGTCAAAATGTAGATAAATCACCCCTTCTTCTGGTTATGCAGTTGTCATCATGTGACAATGTCTTTGAAACGAATATTTTGTGTCGAAATGTAACCTGCCGGAGAGTCATACGAATCCAAATGATTCGTAGTTGAGCAACCAAAGTATCGGAAATGGGACACGAATAAAGCTGTATTTACGGCTTTTTTGGCCACACAGCAATGAAATATGTTAGATTGAATTTCAATGCTGATTTTTTTTTTATCTTAGTAACGATATTCATACCGTCTCAGAACATCCAAACATAGATTTAAGTTTTGTATTTATCCTTAATGGTCTTAACAACATAAATCCAGTCATTTTAACCTAAAAATATTGAGAATCTTTCAAGGCTATCTAAATATTAAATCCAAATTGATAAAGATGAAAACACACACACGTTTAGAAATTAAGGTCATGTTAGATAATAAGCGAACGTTGCAAATCCAAGATATTCCCTTGAAACGGCTTTTCGAACACATACTGATAGGTACAAAAACCCTAACAGAGAGTTTACATTATGCGACATGAAAAACATTATCAGCACTCATCACACAAACATGTGTTATACAGATTGTCATTCCTAACCCAATGATCCATACTACACGGCGAATCTCTTTGATCTGACCATAACCGGATGCGCCAATCAATATTGTCAATGTCATAAAACGGTAGCCGCTTATCCCACACACGTGCACGGGTCATTAAGATCGACCTTACTTACGCAACGTTTTATACCACATTCCTAATTTTCTTTGATCTGCATCAGTCAAGCCATGTCATTTGCCACTGATTGGTTGCTTTCAGTATGACACAACTAGTCTTTGAGCCCAATGTGTGAAAGCTTGTAAACACGTCAAATATTATGCTTAATCAGACATGGAAATAACATGCTGTCATATAAAAAGTCAAAATATTCCACATGCTTCAAAACATTGCAACTATAGTATTGCAACATTTGACTGATTACAATCCTCCGAAGGCCATCTCGTTGATATTATAGAACTATTACAGTCACTCAAACACATACTTTTTGTAATCTTTGTAATAATTAGCAGAAGTGTAGAATTTCAACCAATCAAATTATTGACGGATCCTGAGGGGGATTGCAGTGAGGGGTCGAAGATGTGTCATTAAATTATCAAAGACAAATTCAATTTAAACTGGGCACTTATAGGAAAAGGCACCATCTATATTTTAAGTTCCAAACCTCTTTACAGAAATCCTGTATCCACCACTGCAAATGATAAAAATGTTTTCGAATTGATAAAATCCAATTCATTTATAACTTACTATGTTCATTCATTCATTCATTCATTCATTCATTCATTCATTCATTCATTCATTCATTCATTCATTCATTCATTCATTCATTCATTCATTCATTCATTCAATCAATCATTCATTCATTCATTCATTCATTCATTCATTCATTCATTCGTTCGTTCGTTCGTTCGTTCGTTCGTTCGTTCGTTCGTTCGTTCGTTCGTTCGTTCGTTCGTTCGTTCTTTCGTTCGTTCGTTCTTTCGTTCTTTCGTTCGTTCGTTCATTCGTTCATTCGTTCATTCATTCATTCATTCATTCATTCATACATTCATTCATCCCTCCCTCCCTCCCTCCCTCCCTCCCTCCATCCGTCCAACCATTCCCCCATCCAACCGTCCATACGTCCATCCGTCCGTCCGTCAATCCATACATCCGTCCGTCGCCGCCGTCATAGCGCAGTTAGTAACGCGTCTGAATGTCAATTAAGAGGTCCCGGGTTCGATCCCCGACGGCGGTACTCATTCTTTCCGACTGTTTGTCTCTCACCAATGGGTTGATAAATCGTAGACCTATGCGTGATAGCAGCTGGAGGCTAGGAAAGAATGTGATGGTTGTACTGGTGAGAGAAATACCAGGAATCCATTGTTAGGTGCTCCAGCCGCCGGGATATAACTTGACTGAAATAATGTTGAAAGCGGGGTTAAACTCCATGCAATCAATCAATCAATCCACCGTCCTTCCTTACATCATTCCATCCGTCCTACTTTCCGTCCATCCATCCATCTGTCCGTCCATCCGTCCATTCGTTTGTTTGTAATTTCGTTCGTTAGTTTGTTCGTCCGTCCGTCTGTTTGTCCGTCTGTCCGTCCGCTTCGTTAGTCGGTCATGGAACAATCTTAGTACAATAAAAAATCTTCAGTTTGAACACTTTGTATTTAAACAGGTCAATTAGCCCAAATCGAATACCTTTTCACTGTTTTCAACAAGGTGAAAGGGTTTGTCTAACAAATAATCTATAATGACACCACTTGTCATTCAAGAATCAATATTCCCTAGTTAGGGAATGTCATTAGGCATCTAAGGAAAATTGTAACATGCCGAAATATATTTTGTTATAGTGTTACAGATATTGTTTGGTTATATAATGGCTAAATTTTGAGTGATTGGAAAAGACTATCAATGCCGATTTACCGAACGATTTTGTTCGCATAAACAAACAAAACATAAACATTTTTTTTATAATAATAAGATATTAAAGAAAAAAAAATAATCAGGATTCAATAAAATCAAGATAAATCAGCGGTAAAAATGATGAATGTTTGCAAAAAATCAACCAAATCGATGTTATTTCTTTTTGATAGTGGTGTTTTCAAAGCATGGTTATTAATTCTAAATTCGTGTTATTTTCTTTATAAACATGTTTTCTGAAAAGTTCGAATGATTTACTTTTCAAAAATGTATTGTTTTGATACCTTTTTCCTCAAGTAAAGCGAAAAAAGTGATTTAGATTGGGCAATATTTACATAAATTAAATAGAGCGAGGCGATTCAACGCCAACCATTTTTATTGGCTAGTGGGCTATGACGTCATACCGAAGTTCCCTATAGGTCAAAGGTCAAGGTCAAGGTCACAATTAGACTGGTCCCACTGTCGTCTATCATTAAAGGCTTCATACATGAGTCGACAGCAGAACCAGTCTAGGTCACAATCAGCCTGTGTTCAATTTTCGTTTCCGGACTCTAACTCAAGAACAAAGTGGCCTACAATCATGAAACTTTATACAAATGTTCCTTATGACCCAAGGAAGTGCCATATTGTTTTTGGATCATATAGGTCAAAGGTCAAGGTCACAATCAGCCTTTGTTCAATTTTCGTTTCCGGACTCTTACTCGAGAACCAAGCGACCTAGAATCATGAAACTTCATGCAAATGCTGCATATGACATCAATATTTGTTACAAACACATCCTGCACTAATAGCACTTGCATTCTGACAAAGTGCTTGTGGGGGGTATTAGTCCGCTCTGCGACAGTTCTAGTTTTTTACGGGGCGTAAATATACATACGTACAGTATTCCGTGACTTTTTGTGCATGTTCAATGTAAATAGTGGTGAAGGTCAATATTGTTCCACTTTGCAATAGCAAAGGTTCGCCTTTAAAGGTGGTGAAGATTACACAGAATGCAGAATACAGAATTGACGATACATTCAAGGTTAGAAGTTATGATTAACAAAGCTCTATTTTGTATACATAATATTACCCTCCCTATCTATTTTTCAAAAACACACCACCCAACTTTTTAGATGGACTGAAATCTTAGCGGATGGATGATTATGGTAAAGAACATTTGTTTTAGCTAGTTACAAATGCAATAGGACACAAAATTTATCTATTGGGTACGAAAAAAAGACATTGCCGCCAGTATCCATAAAATATAATGAATTGTCCCGTAATATTTAATTTGACAAACGGATCGGCAAAACGCAATAAAATGCTAAATTTTCCATAATTTTTACTCCGGAATGCTCTAATCATGTTTAAATTAGTTCTATTGATAGACTAAAACACAAACTATAATAATGCTACAAGAGACATACATCATTATGATGCCATTTTTCTCAAAGAGTAGTTAAAGGGGGTGCTAATTGACATAATGAAGCATACATTAACAAATATGTTTTATTTTCATTAGTTCTTCTAGACAATTTTTTACAACAAAAGGCCTGAGAGGGCATGTATCGCTACACTGGCTTTAACATCTCAAGATTTGAAAGAGAGTTATTGAAAAAAAGAGGGCAATGAAAATTAGATTTTTTGGAAT
Source organism: Fragum whitleyi (assembly GCA_948146395.1). Taxonomy (NCBI): domain Eukaryota; kingdom Metazoa; phylum Mollusca; class Bivalvia; order Cardiida; family Cardiidae; genus Fragum; species Fragum whitleyi. The sequence continues at coordinate 5,039,253 of OX411545.1, read as the reverse complement.
TCAAATAAAGTAAAAATTGTCAGGTAATTAGTGAAACGATCGAACTAAATCATTAAATAGAGTTCTATCGTTTCACCCATTACCTGACAATTTTGACTTTATTTGAATTCCAAAAAATCTATGCAGACTACAAAGAATAAGGCCAAATAATGCAGAAAACATTTATAGAAAATGAAAAATTGCAAATAAAATCAACTTCAGCGACAATAATTGACTAGGGAAAGGGGGCAATGTGCTAGATGTATTCATATTAAATTATAAGATAGGGAAGTAATCAGTGTTTGTTTTATCACTTGATAAACTGTATTGATCTCCGGTTGATCTATGTTCTACAAAATGTACAAAGAGCTACAGATAGTGGGGTGTATTTTGTTTTTCAAATCTTAATATTTCATTCTTACTAACTTAAATTATTCAAATGAGTACCAACATCATGGGAATATACAATTTTAGACTGGCTTTACCCCCTCTTATCTGCAGACCTTAATGTACATATTCAAATATGCCTACACTTACACGATATTTACATATCTTTGCATAGACTTACAATATTTAAAAAAGTGATACATTTATACTTCCATTAAACAAAGCTGACTATGACAGAAAATAAAACTTTGAAGTCTCTTGAGATCTATTCTGTTATGATTTACTTGGTCTTGCCCACATTGCATCAAAATTTTCAATCACCATTAGCCTGCAAACCATTTACTCATCTTCTAACGAACATAAAGGTGATTGAATAAAGTTGACTATTCATAACATAATTTCAGTTAGAATTTGAGTAGGTCATTCATGAGACATTCGTGATAAGATTCATATGAGTAAAATTGATTTTTAGAGATTGAATAGTGAAATTAAACCCTCACTACCACGTGATTTAACGTAAAAAATGTCCCGCCCTGCCACGCCCATTTTTGGGTGTCAATTAAAATTCATTGAAAAAATTCAGTAAAGGGTTACACAAGAAACATCTGTACCCAGTTTCATTGAAATGGGCCCAATGGTTTGGGAGGAGAAGTATTCTTTAAAGATTTTAACGTGAAAAAATGCCCCGCCCTGCCACGCCAATATTTGGCGGTCAATAAAAAAATCTTGAACAAATTAAGAAGAGGGTCACCCAACGATCATTTCAACCAAGTTATGTTAAAATCCACCTATTGGTTTGGGAGGGGATGGAAACACGGACGCAAGAGTGTACAACGGACACTCCGCCATGACAATAGCTCGCTGGCCTTTAGCCAGTGGAGAAAAGATACTCGTGTATGTCCTCTGAAAAATCAGAGCACAAGGAATCGAACTTTCATATAAACTTCCTGTGACAAACCAACATAGTCAGGCGGGATTTAAACCTAGAAACAATTCGTCTCTCAGATCGCAAGTCAACTGCCAATACCACTGAGCTATACAGAATCCAGTATAGTTTTACTACAGTTTGAATTTGTCTCAACAACGGGTACCTTAACCTTAACCGAAGTTAGGTGAGCAGCAGGAGACTAGAGAAGCATTTTCGTTGGTGTAAAAGTTTGTGAAAGAAATATCAGGAAATCATGGTTATGTACTCCTGCTGCAGAGATGTGACTGAAATGTTAATAGTGGCATAAAATTCAATTCAAGCAAAGTATTGCAGTATGAACTTTTGAAAATTCATGAAGAAAGTACTCAAACGATAACTGCATGCATCTCACACAAAATTCATGAAAGTTTAATGGTAATAGACAAAATGGCATTTGCAAACTAGATCTTTACTTCATAGATAGATAAAGCAAATGCCAGTTGAAAACTTCGTGGTTTTTAAAGAATGAATAATTCTAATTTTCAAAAATTAAAAAAAAAAAGATTAGGTAAGATTCTAATACGCCTCAAACATATTTTTTTAAAAGTTAAGTTCTTTACTAGAAGTATGGTCTAGTATTGTAGGCATACAAGGATTGATCAATGAATACGTGGACAACCCGTATAAATATGCCTACTGTTAGCCAATTTGAGCGAAAACGTGAGTGTATTGTTTCATATCTTCGCGACTAATGTTCAAAATTTAGTTGCAAGAAAGCTAGATTCTTAGGCCCTACAATGAAGTAAAAATATTTGTAATTCATAGATCTCTTTTTTTATTTCAATGAATGCCAATGTTTATATTTCATATTTTAAAACTGATAAGATTAACGGTGATTCAAACAAAAACTGGCAAAAATGTGTTATAGTTGATAACAAATTGCAATTTAGTTAGGCCAAATCTAAGAGTGATGAGACACTTGACCTCAATTTTGATTCTTCTTTACCCAATTTCGAACTGATCCGAGACTTCATGAAGACAAACATACTGACCAATTAACAAGTAATTTGTGAGAAAAAATGGCCTCAAGAGTGCACAATTTTTATCCAATATTTGAGTCTTTGACCTTGTTTGACACAATATTTTTAGACACATCCCAGTTGTCATATCAATAAACACGAGGATTCAGGGATCAAAATTGTGGCCTCTTGAGCTAACGCAAGTTTTAGTTGTCCTGGGCACAAAATGCCCAAGGTGAGCTATTGAGATCACTCACCGTGCAAAGTCTGTCTGTCCGTCAACATTTCTCTTACATCTTCTCCTCCTAAACGACTGAGCCAATCAAGATGAAACTTGACAGGGATGTTCTTTGGGCAAAGGTCATCCGGAATTGTTAAGGAATTTAATTATATCAAAAACCCTGGTTTCCATGGTGACTGAAAGACGGAATATTGCCGAAAATCTTAGAAAAAGTCTTCTTCTCCCAAACGACTGGGAATCACCGAGCTTCGACTCGAGCTTCACCGTTGATACACAATCCTACCAAAGTTTCAGCTTGAATGGTCCAATGGTTTAGGAAAGGCCGAGGATTGCTTGTAAATCTTAAAAAAATCATCTCCTCTTAAACCACTCGGCCAATCAATCTTAAACTTGGCCGAGATATTCTTATTGCATAGCTCTGCTAAAGTTGTAAAAAGAATTAAATTGCATCAATAATTCAGGTTGCTCTGATAACAGAAAGGTTGGAAATATAAGGAAATTATAACTAAACAAATCAAGTTCAGTAGGACGAAAAGGTCTGTTTCTTTCAAAACCACCCCAAATGTTCATCAAATAACTTCTGGTATTTATAATATGGCTTTTGAGTTTTGAGTTGGAAATATAAGGAAATTATAACTAAACAAATCAAGTTCAGTAGGACGAAAAGGTCTGTTTCTTTCAAAACCACCCCAAATGTTCATCAAATAACATCTGGTATTTATAATATGGCTTTTGAGTTTTGAGTTGACTTACTCAGATTAGCGTAATAGGACCATCACGGTCCTCTTGATTTTTATATTCAACTAATTGACCTCATTTCTGACCCGTCTAAACATAATTTCAAACCAGTCCGAGATTTTATTCAAGCAAACATTCTGACCCAGTTTCAAATCATTAAATGTGGTCCTAGAGTTCACAAATGGGTTTTCAAAGATTAATCCATTTATCTCATTTTTGACCCCCCCCCCCCCCCCCCCCCCTTGACCAAATTTCGAATTAATCCGAAATAACATACGTGTACTTTTGAAATTCCGTTCTCATATCGGCCGATTTGCTTCAAAAGTGGTCTTAAAACTATAACTGTTTTACCAAGTTTCAAATCATTAAATATGGTCCTAGAGTTCACAAATGGGTTTTCTAAGATTTATCCATTTATATCATTTTTGACCCCTTTGACCATTGTTCTAATTAATCCGAGATTACATGTTCTTTTGAAATTCCGTTCTCTTATTGGCCAATTTGCTTCAAGCGTGGTCTTAAAACTATAGCTGTTTTACCAAGTTTCAAATCATTAAATATGGTCCTAGAGTTCGCAAAATAGTTTTTTAAGATTAATCCATTTATCTCATTTTGACCCCATTGACCAAATTTCGAATTAATCCGAGATTACATGTACTTTTGAAATTCCGTTCTCTAATTGACCAATTTACTTTAAGGTTCATGTAAAGTGTTTGAGACCCAATTTTAAGGGCATTCATTTGCCAAGAAAAAGCAGTATGTCCAGGAATATTATATATCAAAATGAAGCTATTTATGAGCACAAGCAGTTGAAAAACATAAGACTGTTATAACTATAGCGATATAGCCAAAACATTGTGGAAAAGGGTCGTTTTGTACAGAACAAGCAACTACATGACTGTTGGATCAAATCGGCTCATATTTTAACAAAGTCAAGCCTAAGGTACCATCCAGGTAGTGCTACAACCATTGGTATAAAACTCAGCCCCAAAACGTAGTTATGCAAGCAATTTATTTTGACTTATTTTATAACACACATATGTCATATATGTCATTCTAATTTTGCAAACGTGTAGATCTTTTTAGGGTATGGTGTGTTATCACAACATAAATAGACATTAGTTGTTTATATACCGGTAAGGTTGTTTAGCAATATATCAATTTCTATTTCACAGAATGATAAATATATAGTAATATTGTAAATCACTAAATTAAAAAAAACTATAATTTGAAATATATCGCAGAAAATATTTCACAATATTATGGTGTGATGTTGCACCATACCTTACATCTATTTTGAAAACAGACCAAACCGGTTTGACATGTATGTTGACAAAATAAATGGAAATTGATTGTTTCAAAAGAGCATTTTGATTTGAGTTTTATATCTAAGGTTGTAGCACTACCTGGATGGTACTTCAGACTGTACTTTGTTAAAATACGGGGCGATTTTATGCAACCGTCATGCAGTTGCTTGTTCTAAACGAAATGACCCTTTTCCACAATGTTTTGGCTATACCGCTATAGCTATGACAGTCTTATGTTGCTTAACTGCTTGTGCTCATGAATACCTTCATTTTGACATATAATAAAGCTGGACATACTGCTTTTTCTCGGCCAATGAAGTGCCCTTAAAATTGGGTCTCAAACACTTTACATGAACCTTTAGCATGGTCTTAAAACTATAGCTCCAGTGAGTTGTGTGTCAATCAATGATGTCAGTCAATTTTAGTTGCGCCATAAATTATTCAATCAAATCAAATAAGTCTCCGTCGATAATGACCTGGAGTCACGTAGCAAACTTATTTCAGAAATTTGAAGGTTATGATATTATTTTTGAATTTCAAACTAAATATTTAGCGGTCTTTCATTGACTGAAAATTAAAGGCGATAGGTAAAATATGTTTTCGGCGCGTTAAAGGCATATGTTACCGGAAAAACCAGGGCGATTACGTGGAGAAAATGTAGATCAATCAGTAGATTCACGTGCCATCAACGCCCAGCTTTTTAATTAAATATCCTCAGACAAGGTCGGTACGCTTTATTTAATGTTAATTGATACTGACGTTTCCAATAATTTTTGTTTGTCCTGATATAAAACCGATAAAATAAGTTGAAAATACTAAAGGAATTCGATTTTTGAGATTTTTCTCATTGAAAAGTTAAATGCGTAAAAATTCACATTGTCCAGAGTGTATAAGGAGCTAATTTAAGACATTGTTCTTATTTCCGCTTTAGTTTTTGTGACGTCACTTATATGCCAAGTATCAAAGACATAAACAAAAATCATTGTGACATACATATCACAATTTCCCCGACATATTTGTAAGAATGTAACTAGTTCGTAGCCGCTACATACTATTTGAATAAGAACTGTAGTTTTCCCTCTTATGAGACAATAGCATCAATTAATTCACGTTTTTTTCGGAGAGACTATCAAAATGTTTTAACACCCGGGTGCTATGTACTCAAGCGTTAATCATTTTTCAGGTCTCTACAAAATTAATGCTAACGCCATCAAAAAAGCGAATTAACCCTAAAATATATCATGATTAAATCAAAATTAGGATTTTGTACTCAGACCCAAGTTAAACAAATTGTTTGGATACTTCTCCAATAACAACAACAACAACAAAAAATCTGTTACTTTTTCCAAAAAATTGCCAGAAAAGGTAAAATTCGGCTATATCTATACTAAAAGAAGTATGATAACCATTTTTTATACCAAAGAGTTTTAAAATGTACGTAAATCTTAATGAGGTTACGTCGCACAAGTTTTGTAGAAGAAGTACGAGATATCGTTTCTGGTTCTACAATTAATGATCGGAGATCCTACGTGGTCCAGGGATAACATCTATGCGGCTTTGAAGTTATGATGAAAGCGAAATAATGCAAAGATCATAAGCGTGCCGTTTAGGCATTTATTCTTATTCCGGGTTAGACAGACCAAACTCCTTACATCAAGCAGTGAGTCGCGCTATGTTGATACCAGATGTTGAAGAGAGGTGTCTCGAATCAACAAAGAGATGGGAACGCTTCATCAAGGTGTGTGCGTCAATCCGTCCGTTAACTTCAAATTTAGACATATTCTCCTCTAAATTACACATGGTACATATAAAAAAGTCTTCTGCCCCGTGCCAATTCAACCATATTACACAGGAATAATGTTGAGGACATGATCGTTCAGATCCATTCGTTTAATCTTCATCAGGCTGATACACGTGTGAAATTTGGCACTGAAGACGGTCGCGTCACAGAAAAACTGCTCCATGTGGTGAAATATAAAAAAAAATCAGATCTATTTCATCTTAATATACCGAAAGGAATCACACCAAATGATACAGGAATGATAGTGATAGAATGCTCTTTTGGATTTCTTTGTTTACAACCTTTACACTGGCTATTTCTTTGTATGGAAAGTTATTAAGCCTTCATTTTTTCCACACGTGTATTGTTGATAACAAGACCTTTCTGTAGATATTTAAGCCGAAGTCATCAGTTATGGCCGAGGTTTATTATATTTAGAATAAAATTTTTCATTTATACCATACTTTCTGTATGAAGCACTTATCGGAAAGCATAATCCGCCGGTGACGGCTTTTCTTCTAAAATACTATTATCGTTTAATAAACAACCGGCAGTCTACGAAACTTTTGACATCATTTGGAAAAGATTTGTTTTAAGCTGTGTCAAAGAATTCATAAAGAGATTTCTTACCAGCATAAATGTATTAAAAATTCTGGTGAATGTTCAGTTGTGTTGGAGATTCTTACATATTGGAATTAAACATGACGAAGAAGGCAAGGCGTATACCCTACACTTGAAGTGGTTCTCCAGACAGTGGAAAAATACAACAACAACAACAATATGGCAAATGGACACTCGTTACACCTAGTATCTATTTCCAATATACCACCTCAATTGGCTTGTATCCTTTTTTTATTTGTGACCCGTCACGCGAAAAGGGAACATCTGGGAACTCCGTAAATTAAACAGTTGAAAAAGAGATTGGCTCTAGTACAGGTCAGCCATAGGTTCCGTTTTTCCCATGGAAAGGTAGATTGATTATTCTAGATTCAGAAAATTAGATTAGTGCAAAAAGTTTCGATCCATGTCAGTTAGCGCAATCCGCGCAGTCTGATAAGGGTCGATACTTTACACACAGTAGGTATGTATTCAGTTGAGTACCGTGCCCTGCCCTGCGGTCAGTGTACTGATAAAGCACGTCGCGAATGTTTTTCTATCCAGCAATCTGTCTTTCCTCAAACTGTCTTTCCTCAAACTATCTTCTTTCTTTGACATTTTTATAGAACTTCGGGCTAAGTACAACTCATTCTCTTACAAACAAAGCAAAGAAAGAAAACTTCCAATGTGTCTGTCACCATAATAAGTATAACTCCAAATTTCTTTGAAAGTGTTTGAAACAACTTAGATTATCTTCTTACAAGGGATCAAGTTCATCTGCGGATAATTGCTCGAAAAAACATGACGAAAATCATTATTGTTCAAAAATAGTTCATAAGTATATAGATTAAATAAATAAAAACCCGGGAGACTTTTGAAGAGGCAGAATATATCAAATATGAAATGTCATTCTTTTAAAGCCCCAGCGTTTAGAGTAAAAATAATGCCCTTTCGTGAATATTCCTTGGATATTTTTCTTGATTTAGTGAAAAGTAAGTTACATGAAAATACAAATCAATCGACAATCGGCGGCTTTTTCGTGAAACGCATGATTTGTGGTTTAAGGTAAAATATGTAAATGAGATTTAGGTCTCGTGGAATACACCCACTTGCAGGGGCGGTATAGGAGCGGTATTCAAATTGTAGCCCGAAATGTTGCGGGTTATAAATATTCATTAAGTTAGGCCTTTATTCGGAAATTTTCACGAATTTAAAACAACAAGCAAATCGTTCGTAAGTTACCTAAACGCCTAACTAAAGGTGGGTAAATTCGGAGTTTGATCTTTCACTTCAAAATAAATGAAATAATTGCTCAAAAGATTAACTGACTGAAATCAGCTTTGATGCTACTATTTATTTGACTCAGTCAAATGTTTATCATAAAACGACAAGCAATTACTAATAGTTGTTTTCGATAAAACAAACACCCATTAATGCAAATGAATTAAAGCCGTCGTTAGGTACGTGCCATGTTAGTCTATCTAACTGTAAACTAACTACATATTTATGAAGTACTACACCTGGTTTTACTACGGAACGTTATGTGTCCCTTGGTATCTTTTAAACCGAGTATAAATGATAAAAACACATGATCATCACAAGACAGTTATTGACTTACCTGATGCATTTATTTAGGCATGTTAACTTACCTAAACGGACTCTTTTAAGTAAATATGTTTGATTCCACTGTTGTGTATCAAACCAATTTAAATCACACTTCTTAAGGTCGCACTTTGAACAATGCGACATCATTATGTAATTACTATATTTACTCATATTTTCGTTCGAGCTTATGTGTTTAAAGAGGACAATTGGAACAATCATTTTATAAATCATTTTTGTTGAAAAGTTATCTTTTCGAAATAAAAAAATAATTGTTATCAATTAGGGGGAAGACACAAAGATGTTGGTTTATGCTACTTTTATCATAGTTTTGAATTGTGGAGAAATAGTAATGTACGGGAACTTGTCAGTGACGAGACGATTGTTCCACGATCTCTTGGACGATTATGATAGCGACGTTAGACCAACTGAAAGTTTGGATAATCTAACACATGTTGAGTTTGAGGTATTTTTAAAGGCAATTCAAGATATAAACGAAATAGAACAAACGTTTAAGTTCAGTGCTGGATTTGCTCTTTACTGGAACGACAGCGGAATCACATGGGATCCAATGGACTATAACGGAATATGGAACATAGAGGTATCATTTGATAGAGTATGGACGCCAAATTTTGTGCTAGCTACACCGTCGAGGGAGACCGATTCGATTGGTAAACCATGGCAGAAAATAAGGTATACATAGAGGGTTTTGAATAATTGGTCATTGAATACCGTATGACGTTACGCAATATACTGGTGACACTTTATAAAAACGTCGACATTGTTAGCTTGTTTTTGCGATTAAATCCTTATTTTTCGTCGAAAAACAATTTAGTTTACACCAAACATTGCCTCAAATAAAAGTCTACATGATCATTTGGTAAGATCCGTAATATATTGAACGTTTATAATTGATTTTGACTTCTAAAAGCCCAAAGATAATGTAAAAAAAATACGTGTCCCGTTATAATCTTTCTAGTTTCGTCAGTGATATTTTTTGAAATGTAGTTGGACAAATGAAGATCGCACGACTGAAAAATTAAAAGCTAAAAGATGTTCCTCCTTAACGACGATGAAAGTGAAATCTCACTTTTGTATATACCGTTCTTTGTAAAGTTAATTCGTCATACTGATTTTTAAATAAAAAATATATATTTTCTCTATAGATAAGAATAAGTTAAATAATCTTATTTTTTGAAGCGCCGTTGAGAAGCATTGCTAGAATACAAAAGTCACGAAAAATGTCCCACTGTCATTTTTAGACGTTGATAATTAAGAATTACCATATCCCCCCCTCCCAACTATTTGTATTGAACTAAATTTTCTATATAAGAATACATTTTCATTTCTGTTTACAAAGATATAATTATTTTTATCCTTGGCCTAATATCTATGATATTATTGATAAATAAAAAAGTCACCAAAAAATGTCCCACCTTCGTTGTTTTTCAGAACGCGACGTTGATTCTCCCCGTCACAAAGTAGAATAAATATGATCTAATGTACTCGCATTTCACATGCTAGATTTGACAAATTTGTATTATAAATTTTATGTCACTTAATAATAATAATTATTATAAAAATGAGTGAATAAATTAAAATGTGCCAAATTTAAACATGATATATAGAAACGAAGATAGAAATTCAAACTTCAATCAATATAAAAATAAATTAAAGCAAAATAAATAATACTTGAATGAATAAACAAATAAATAAATATAGTAAAAAAAATGATAATATTATAAACTGATCTGTTTGAGAACATCCTAAACAGAAAACATTGTATCAAACCGAATAAAAACACTAAAATAGCAAAATTGTATTCAAAGTAAGATATCTTCAGTGGTAAGATCGAGCGGCTCAGATTTACGCATTTTTTCGGAATCATCTTCAAGTCTAAATTGAAAGTCCTTGATTTAAATTATAAGCTCTAGAAAAGAATCTGGAAACAAATATCATTAGCAAATCAAAATTACATTTTGGAGCCACCAAACGAAAAAGACCATAACAGCTTTAAATTAGCCGATTTTCTAATGTTGATCTCCCCTACTGTTTGTTAAAAAATTTAACAGGAATTGTGATTTTTCTCGCGCTAAAAAAGAATTAACCATTACGTAGGAAAAATGATTTATTGAACATATTTTCTATAGTCTTATGTATTCCCCCGCATAAGCATACATAAGTAAATACGGTAAAGGTCGCAGAATAAAAATAAAACAAAAAACTTTAGAATAGATAACTTTCGTGTACTTTCAAGATGCTTATGTAGCCGGGTTGAGTATAAGGGGTGATTGTACTGCCTTGCCGTACAAGCTAGCTTTTATAGCGACGTGGTAGAGCACATGCTTTGGGACACAGAGGTCCCGGGTTCGAATCCCGACGGAGTCGAATATTAATTGCGGGTTACATTTGGCGCCCATCGTAAATAACCCACATGAGGTGGTGGTTATGTGATAAGGTAGTTGATGATGTTGATTTGAGAAGATTCGTGGAAGAATCTTAATTGTCGAGGGGGTGTATGTAGCCGGGTTGAGCATAAGGGGTGTTTGTGCTGCCTTGCCGTACAAGCTAGCTTTTATAGCGACGTGGTAGAGCACTTGCTTTGGGACACAGAGGTCACGGGTTCGAATCCCGACGGATTCGAATATTAATTGCGGGTTACACTTAAGTATATACAATATCACCGAAGTACATACTGAACAATCTAGAAATGCTAAAGTTAAATGCAAATTAAACGAAATTTGCATCAGAATTATATTTTGTTATTTTGCTTAAAAAATGAAAATGTAAATGTACAGGTCCTGCAACTGCTAGAAATATTTGTAATCGCCTGTATATCTTTACTTTGAATTAGTATTTCAAAATCACGCCGACTCATTTATCTGCATTATATTATTGGTTATGCGCCGGAATCTTCGGAAATCTGTGTCCATTTTGTTTCATAAAAAATCACAAATTTTTGTATTTAAATCTGTTCACAATTATTGCAAAGTTAAACAGTGTGTCAATAAACGAAACATACTATTTTCATATATTTACGTGAAGATGATTTCGTAAAAACGGATCGTTATTTTTAACCCGACGTCAAAATTATTTGTAACGCAAATGGTCACCAGTATCTTGCGAAACGTCTATTTATTTAACAAATCATTTACAAACAGATAAAAACGAGGCTGCGCCGTTTTGGTCGACTCGTTTAATCAATTCGGTATCTAATGAGCACAATTTTTGTGTTCTATTTATGACACGACCTAAATTTTGTGATGAAACAAGGAAATTCCAGATATTTATCGATTCAGGCTATTCCGCGAAACATATAAAGCGATTTGCGTAATGAAGTCAACAAGTACATTATGACGTCATTTTCACAACAAAAGTATAAACTTCTTAGTTAATTTGCATAGTTACTCGACTAGTGAAATAACACTTGTGTAATATCAAAAATATTCAACTGGGTTATTTCACTCCCACGACAAAAGTCATATAAAAATGGGGCTAATATACAATTATCATTATTATTTACAATTTCTGTAATGCTTTATCGAGAATTAGTAGTGAATTATCGAGAAATAACGGTAAAAAAAATCGTTTGATGAATAAACCGCCCAACGAGTGAAATTATGAAACACTTATACCCCATTTTCAATCATATCACCCTATTTGACGTTATCTAAACGGAGCCTTATAAGTGACGTCAGCATAAACATTGCCTTATAATCATGTGAAAAATGACGCTCATTAAGAACATTTTTGTCCTTACATTTACACGACGGCGGCACTCATTCTATCTGACTATCTAGACTAGGTAGACCTATGTGATATAGCAGCTGGAAGCTAGGAAAGAATGTGATGGTTGTACTGGTGAGGGAAACACCAGGAATCCATTGTTAGGTGCTCCAGCCGCCGCGATATAACTTAAATAATGTTGAAAGCGGCGTTAAACTCCATTCAATCAATCAATCAACCTTACATTTACACATTTTGTCTCAATTTTGCATTAAAGAAATAGAATATTCGTTTGATTTTCGAGCAAGATAATTTTGATATTTCATTCCGTGAAAAACAAGTTATATATAACGATTGACTCCGCCACATGCGAAAATAGAGCCTTTGTTGTTGAGTCAATGAAATATAAATCGACATTACACTGAAATAAACGATTATCCTCTTTCAAATCTTATTGATCAATCTTCAAATTTGACCATACACGGGTAGTGTAAATGAACTTGTTTACTATTGTTACTTTGTCATCTGAATTCTACTATTTTGTCGCCTCTACTTTTGAGTACAGTAAAACCTTGTGCATTTTTGGGAAAGTTTTAATACCACAATAGGTTAAGCTGTGTTAAAAAGATATATTACGCGGACATTTTTGGTTTCAATGTCCTATAATAACATATACTTTCTACATAATTCTGGTGGAAATGGTTATATTTTCTGTAAAGGGAATAATTTATGTAGTTAATTTATGTTTTTTCTTCGAAGAATTGTTCTTAGGATAAACTGGCAACTCTCTTTAAGCAGTCCTCGCTCAACGTTATAGCGTCTCAGTTTTAACAAAGAAATTTTGAATGCAACGCCATTTGATTATTTTCTCTTGTGGCGTTTTTACCGGTATTCTGTTTGTCCACGACTAATGGTATTTAAAAGTATAAAAAAACGGACCTATGAAATCTTTACATATTCACAAATTTAGAAATTCCTTTTTATCTTTTCTAAGTATCCTTATGTTGAATTTTATCGGATGTTTGTTTTTCAGAAATATTTCTAATTTGAGGCTTTGTAAAGTACAATCTTTTGAACCTTACGACGCTTTCATTATGAATATTATACAGCAAAGGTCTTGTAATTTTTATCTGGGGACTGAATGATATAATTTGTTTCATGTTACTTTGTGAAAAATTGTTTTCAGTACCTCTGTTTCTAAATTGGTTTCTAAATATATTTTGTTTTTCGTTAAAGCTACACTTATGACGGTAACGCAATTTGGTTCACAGCAGGACTAATCCAGTCAACTTGTGACGTCAATAGCAGAAATTACCCCTTCGACTCGCACTTGTGTACAGCTGAGTTTATCATCTGGGGCTATACTGTTGATGAAATAGACTTTACAGTTTATAGTCCAAAGGTAGACGTAAGCAACTTCAAGAAAAGCTCTACTTGGGATTTGTTGAATAGTTCAGTGACTGTCACTGTGTTGGATTATCTAGAATGGCCACAAGTGGCTGTGACCTTACATTTGTCGAGAAGAGCTGGATTTGTGATGACCAATGTTCTTGGCCCTGTATTTATACTTGATGCGTTAAATTTGTTAGTCTTCCTACTAGTTCCTGAATCTGGAGAAAGACTATCCTACTGTCTAACCGTCTTGCTATCCATTACAGTATTTTTGACAATTGTAAATGAAAACTTACCAAAGAACTCGGAACCAATGCCTTTGATATCTTACAAACTAATGATTGACCTTGCTTCAAGTGCTTTTATAACGGCTGCAGTAATTCTGAACATGAAAATATATCACAAGACCGAAGATAAAGAAATTCCACGATGGTTGAGGTCGATTTACCTTCTGTTGTCTAAAAAGTCTTTGAACAGAAACAAAGTAGGTATGAATCGACGACCAATGAGTGTAAGTAGTATACAAGGAATGGGGTCAAGACATAGTTCTATGAGACAGGTATCAGAATTCGACTTAGATGTTGATAAACTGCCAGAGATTAAGTCAGAACTGAAGTGGGTGGAGAATGAAGAGAAAGGAGAGTCATGCATCTTTTGGAGGGACATTAGTAGAATGATGGACTATTTCTTTCTTTCCATATTTTCTATGGTCTTCTTAATTAGTTCAATAATATATATTGTTCTTGTTACAAATTGAAAATGATGGACAAAGAGACTATAGAAATTTTTATTTGCCATCTATTTAGGTAAAAATTACACTAAACGAAAGAGGACTATTGTTACGGTAATTACTAAGTGTTGGAATATATCAAGTGAATATTCAAGTACGATATCGCTTGGGTTTTATCTCCCTTAAGCCTACGAAATTACTGACATTATCGAAAATAAAATGGAAATCTTCATTTGCATTATCTATTTCCTTTTACTGTAAAATATGTAATCAGCTCTTTAGACAAATATTGTTAGCAACTCATCTGTCACAAACATAAGCGTATCTTTTCACTAGAATATAGTGTCAAATAAAATCTTATATTAGAATTTAACGTAAGCTTATACCAATTTTAAAAGGAAAGGAGATTAAACCATCGTTGGTATATCTTCACAGAGGTTAAATTAATCTTGAAAACCATTGTTGGCTTATCAGCATCCCTTTTTAGTGTACACCAATACACAACCTGTTTTCCAAATGTCCAAGGCGTCTTAAGTGGATATATTTATATTTTGTATGTGAAAAAGGGTTTGGTTCAATGTCGAAAATAAAAAAGAAATGGTGATACAAACTGTTAGATCTATACATTAAATTATCGAACAATATTATCAAATGTTGTGTTTTAAGGTAAATGCGGACAGATAACATTGTCGAATTTTCGACTTTCTTAAAATCTCACAATAATTGCTGAGATTTATAATTGAAATGCGGAAATTAGCTTACATCCAATAAAAGGTTCTGAAGCTCGTTCATTTGACGTCAACTCCTTTTCGACCCGCCAAAATTAGTATTTTCTGAGATATTTTAATATTATAAATATTTTACGAAAAAAAATCATTTAGAGAGTCAAATAAATCCCTAGCTAGGCGTTTAATTTCTGTGCACAATCAAATAGAAATAAAGGCCCTAAATGCTATCTACTTCGAGAATTTTAAGATTTGACGTTCCTTTTTGGATTCTTTCTTTTGAAAACGAATAAAAAAATCTCAAAATTTAACCCGGTGATTTCTGTTATTTTGAAGCAAAAATGATATGTCCTCGAGTTAGATATTTTATTCAATTCGATTTTGTGAAGTTGTTGCAACATGTTTCGTCGAATTCGACGTAGCACCAAAACCATCGGTACTTTGCTTTTTTGGTGCCAATCTTCGTTCAATAACGTATTCTTAAATATTCGAAATTAAGGTTTATTGTAAAATATATGCTTAAGAAGAATTAAATCTGAATGTGATTTTAAGAAATACAAAATTTCACGAAATTTTTCAACCATCTAAATTGACAGCTTTTGTGAACATTTGACACGACGTTGAAATATCCGTTTATTTTCGATATCTTCGCGGAATCGAATTTTTAAAGGTAATAACCCACAGACACGTAGTGTTTATTTCAAAAACTTCAGCGGAATGGTTTGGCAGCAACATATATAAATTTCAGCATAGGTTAACGAACAAAATTTCGAGAAAAAAGGCAATATTTTGCGAATATATTGCTAATAATTATGCTAAAAACAGCAACGCAGAAGGCATTTACATGTAGCACGCTACACTTTATTGTATTTCTTAAACTTATATTTCCATATCAATCAAAGCATAACATAAGGTGTCTTTATACGAAGCGAATGGCGTTTTCTTGATGACGTAATGACGTCAACTCTGCGTTATGAAATCCATTTGTATGACTGAAATATGAAAGCAGGTACTTCAGACTTCAGTTTTATCTCATTAGGCATGATTTGCAGACAATTTTAAAATTTGGACCTAAAATGGCCCTCTATGTGTCCGCAGTTACCTTATACAACTTTAACTAATAATGCTTCCTACATAAGTGAAAGGTACATTTTGCTCTTAATATAATTGTCACACACGTGATAAGCCAATCTTCACGATACTTGGTCAGAATCTTTGTCTTGAAACAACGATGGACCCTATCTAAAGCAGGAATGATTCATGTGATATCACAGGAAAAAAGGCATTAATGACAATTTTCTTTCTATCCACCAGAGGCCAATCTGCGTGAAAATTGGCCGTTATGATTGCCTGTTCACAAGAATGAACCCTATTGGAAAGGGTTTATATGATATCACGTGAAAGTAGGTATTAATGTCATTTTTTTATTCTCTAGAGGCCAACATAAAAAAATGGCCCGCACCTCACGGAAATCTAATCAGCATGTTAGTCTCGGCACATGCATGGACCCTTTCGAAATTAGGATGGATCAATTTGAAAACACGGAAATGGGATCTTAACTACATTTTTTTGTTTAAACTCAAGGAACCACAATTTATATCGTTCCAATCAATGTTCACGAAATTTTGTCTGAATATCTGTTCTGTTAACGGATGAACCCTGTTGAAAATTGCATTATCTAATTAAATGGATCATTATAAATCTTTTGCTGATAAAATTGCCCTTTAACTGTCATGGAACGGTCTTTAAATGGACATTTCAATTTGCTAAGGGAGAAACCAAGGAGACGAATGTGAATTATAAAGGATCATCATGGTCCTCTTGTTTTATAAAACTGAGATACCCCACCATTTTAAATGACATGTAGACAACCCTAGAGTTTTTGAAAAAGAAATAAATCAAATCATACTGCGTAAGTATTCATCAGTTAGAATAATAAAATCAAAGCGCATATAAGAATACTGGTAATTCTAACAAAGTATGTTTATACCCAAGCTTAAATAATAATAATATATATATGTCTCTCTTTAAAGGGCTAGATTTTTACTTTTCAGGAATTGACCTTGGCTTTTGCCCTTGATGTTTGCACAATCAAAAAATAAATCACGCAATTGAAGGAGAGCTGTTGTGTCATTTAATATTGAAATCAACCAATAAATATACCAAGTCTATAGCTAATAAAGAAAGATCATAACTAAAATAGAAAATATCGATTTTCGAAACTAATTGGCTAAACCGAATCATTAAAAGTTTAACATTAAAAAGTTGAAGTATCATAGGTTTCAAATTATACACAAAGAAAGACGTATTACAATAGCTAAAAAATGTTGCCATAAAACAACGTCCAATAAAGCCAGAATCTGAACCTCATTGATAATCTGTTTGGCCGTTTAGGTTGCCGATTTTGTAAACTTTTACCTCCTATTCAAAATCAAGCACAGTTACTACGACTACTGCAAGAGTAATGATATTTCTTAAATACAACGTGTGATCCAGAGTATGGGGGAGAAGAATGCATATCCGGATTGTTGTCGTTTTTGGATATACGTGACATTTGATGTACAGTTAGCGTGTTGATCACTCTAGGATTAGAGAGAATGATCAGCATGTAATACCTTCAAGCATTTTCGATGCAGCTATAGTTAATTGTGTGTAGATATTTAGTGAAAACATTTTGATTTAAAGTGACAATTAAAATGCACGAAATGACTGAATTGGAAAAAATGTACTTCAGTTTCAATGGCAATTATACGCTGAGAATGTTTTTTGTGTAATAAAAGCGCGAAGTCACTACTGTTCACCTTTGTTCACAACTACTTCGGTGAAAACTGGATGTTGCAATACTTTTTTTCTTTGTGTATATTTCTTTCTCAGAAAGAAATTTAGAAATTAGAAATTTAATCGGTGTGATGACTTTATTTTGATGCTATTTTGCTAAGAGATCACAATTACAACTATTGACTATAATATTGTGTTATTGTATTGAACATTATTCAATATCGCCCACTCGCATCAACTATATTGTCAAAAACGAGATTAACAATATTGCTGATTAGAATTGACGATGTCAATCAAATATTGATCAATACAGAACAATCGCCAACTCGCTATAATTTATATTGCCAATAAATGTTTTTTTTTATTCATTGTCAATATCAATATATGGTGCTCTTTTTGACTTAGCCAAAGATTTACATACTTTAATAGATAGACAAGTAAGAAAGAGTCGAGAAATCGGTAGATCCTATGAATTTCAATGTAAAATTGAACCTCGCCATAATGAAAACAATTTTTTAAACCAGATCAGTTCTGACACGAACGGGGCTGTACAATCATGGTACAAGTAGTTAATCTTAAAGTTGATGGATCACTGGCATCGACCCTTGGCCTCTGTGATGATACACGATTTGTTGTTTGTAGCATGCACATCACCACATATTTCTTGATCACTACAAATCGTTAAGGCGACCTTAACGTGGTACAACATTAAAGGCGACTATCCGTGAAAATAGTTTATACAAAATGGCGAAATTGGCGGAGTTTAACAGTCATCTCATAATAAATGAGTGTTCCACTTTGGCAGGCAATTTTTTATTGTCGTCGGTGATCTGATACTTCCGATTTTGAAAGTACATATAGTTTACATGTACTGTCCTTCAAGCGAAATGTACTTGACTATCAGATGCCTGGTAGTGTACTTATCTAAGCCTTTCATTCGGCTATACATTTCGGTTCTTTGTTATACGCCTCCGAAGAACATTGGAATCATCTTCGTCAGTTCGTCCGTCCGTCCCGACGTCAGAACGCCCGTACGAACATGTGTCCTTACGTCCAAACCTTGTAAACGCTTCTCTTCCTTCATTCATGGTCTGATTTGGACTTTCACAAAATGTTCCTAGCCACCTGACTTGCGCATATTGTCAGGGTTTGGTTCAATTTAGTCGCGTCATTGAAAAATGGGCCTTCATGACAAATTTCTTGAGAACGCAACTCCTCCTGCATTTATGGACCGGTGTGTATGAAACTTTCACAAAATATTCTTAGTTACATGGCCTCGTGCTCATTTGAGCGGTTTGGTGAATTTAGACGCGGCACTGAAAATGGACCTTCTTGTCAAATTTCTTGTGAACGCATTTTCGTCTTCCTTTAAGGACCGATTCGGATGGAACTTTCACAAAATGTTGCTTGTCACATGACCTTGCGCATTTAGCCCAAGATTTGTTAATTCCAGCCGCATCATGTTAGGGAGGGGGGGGGGGAGGGTAGATTCATGTAAAATTGCTTGAGAACGCAACTTTTCCTACAATTATGGATCAATTTGGATGAAACCTTCACCGAATGTCCGTAGTTGCCTAACCATGAGCATGTTGACAGGGATTTGTAAAATTCCGCCATGTCAGAGAAAAAATGACACTCATGTCTTTTTTTGTATGTATGTACGTCTACATATTAAGAATGTTCCTAGTCACATGACATCGACATATAGTCGGGATTTGGTGATATTCTCTTGTGTCACAGAAAAAGGGGCCGTTATATACAATGTCTTATTTAAGTACTGTCTCCTACCATGTGAAGATTTCCATGAAACTTTCACATAATTATTGTTCATTGATATTTTGCCACTTGCAAATTGTCATCATATGGCCACGTGTATATTGTCCTGATTCAGTGAACTATGCTATGCCATTGTAAATTGGCCTTATTGATAAATATCTTATATCACCACTTGAACATTTGCACAACTCCTCATATAATGATTAATTTGATTGATACTTTCAAGTGTTATTCGTTATCTTCTGAACAGTTGCATATTCCATTTAAATGATAATCCTTTTATTGGCGTATCTTGTGTCATCGACACTCTTATCTCTAAAAGCGGGGCTCAATTAATCTATCCTCACTCAATGAAACTTTTACAGGTATATATTCGTGATTGTACGATTTAGGTCCCTTCGTGTTTTATGCATAAATTGAATAGAACATGAAAGTTGTAGAATGTCGCTATTTTAGCAATCTCATTAAAATCAGATCCACCATATTGCCTATCGCTACGCCCCTGCCTGTGGATCTGAGGACGAACTGCATTTTTGGGTTTCTGCGCATCATCCTGTTATCCAATCAGATTGCTACTTCCATTTTTTTGGAAGTGACGTCAGTGTGTAAATATAGTAATTCTTTTCGTAGACGGATAAAAATAGAACAGGCCCGCCGCGAAGAGCGTTTGTAAAAACTCAATATCCGCGTTTAATTTGGAAAAAATGTTTTCGATTTTTTTCTTAAAATAAAGGCATATTGGTGTGTCTTTTTTTATTTTCAAGTTAAATGTTGACCAATATTTGATGAAATTACAGGTCTTAGGATTTGAAATATTTGTTTGTATACGAAAGTTCGGCCTACGACGACTTCGATCTAGTTTGATTCATTTCACGAGTAGCTGATTTTTATAGTTAATTTACTTGCCATAAAAAGATGAAAAGCCATGTAAAGATTTGGTTATATATCTTCTTAATGTTCTTTCTAGAGTTTGATCAGTTTATTGGATAGGAAAGCTATGGCCGACGACGTACCTGGGATTTTCTGGTGAAATTCTAAAATTACAAAGTAAAACTTACCGAGATCTTGCCTAAGATTTTTTGATAAATTTCAAAAGCATCAAACTAAAATCATATTCGTAAACATGAAAAAAAACTAAATTCCTTGATTTACGTATGTATGATAAATTACTCCCAGTGAGATGCATGCATATTTGTAATGTAAGACTGAATGATGTCACTAGGTAAATGCCATCGTAACTGTCATCTATCCAAGGGAGATAATAAACGCTGTGACCTTACAACAAGAGGACCACATGTGATGGTCCTATAAAGCTCACCTGAGTATGCAAGATCAAAAAGTGAAGAATGACCTTCCTTTTGTCTTTTACCTTTTTGATGGAATAATAATCGCATCTTAATGCATTTCTTATTAATAAGGAAACAAACTCAGGTTTCTGACATGTTGATCATCATAATTGATATGCTGTATTTACTCTAATAATAGTGCCCTTCCTAAAAGTATCATCACTACATTTTCTACTCAGAAAACCGACTTCAAATAACTATTTTTTTTTAAACTCGTATAGACTTCTTCTCTGACCTTAGGTGAATTTCCTCTTAAAAAAAGGAAATTCATCTCAAATTTAAGGGAAAGTCATAGATATAGAAGACATAAATTAAATGTTTTTGTTTTTTAATCAGTAATTGCATACTTATAAAGCTCCCTGACCATATTATGTATAGCTCCCAGGAGCATTAAGAGAAATATGGTACTTCTAACAATATTTGGTCATTTTTCATTTGAGAGCAATTTTCAGGTTTTAGGGCAGGAAGTATGGCATTTCTGCAGATATAGCTTGAAAGCTGATGGTAATGTTATTTGAAAAGGGAAGATTATTGGTTTCTTCCATATATTTTTTTTTTATTCTTTGTGAAAAAAGATTCTGTCAGAGACATCACAGGCCCCTGTAACTGGTTTTTAGAAGAGGTTTCAGGTACAATAGATGTTCAACCTTAAACTTGATCATTGATCAAGGTCATTGAAAACATAGCCATATGTATAACTATGGTCTCAAAAAGCTTCAAAACTGGGCAAAATACATACAAAAATCAAAATGATTTAGTTATTTGACATTAAAACCTTTTGCTTTAATGAAGAAGACCTGATCTTTCACTCTGCACACAGCCTCACCAAGTTAAAGAAGATTGTCAAATTAATTTTGATTCATGTTCATATCATAAAGACATACATTCAGACCATGTTGCAAGATGGATCGGCCAAAATTGTGGTTTCCAGAGTACACAAATGGTTATTCCAAGATTTGATCCCATAACCTAGCTTTTGACCTAATCTTAATATCTGCCAAGACATTAGTGTAGACAAACATTCTGACCAAGTTTCAAGACAATTGGGCAAAAATTCTGAACAAGTTTCAAGACATTTTGGCAAAAATTATTGCCTCTACACACAAGAATTTTCTAAGATTTGACCAATGACCTAGTTTTTGTCCTGACTTGACCCAATTTTAAACCGATCTGAGATATCATGTAGACATATATTCTGACCAAGTTTTAAGTTATTTTGGCCAAAAATATTGCCTGAAGAGTACACAAGAAGTTTTTCTAAGATTTGTCCCTATGACCTAGATTTTTACCCTTCTTGACCCTTATTCAAACATGTCCAAGATATCACTTAGGCAAACATTCTGACCATGTTTGGAGACATTTGGGCCCAAAATAATTTTGACCTTTAGAGTGTACAAAACTGTCAAGGTCTTTCTAAGATTCGACCGCATGACCTAGTTTTTAAATCCACTTCATGCAATTTTGAGCTTGTCCTAGAGACAAACATTCTGACCAAGTTCAAGACATTTTGGTCATAAATGTGACCCCTAGAGTGCACACAAGATTTTGAAGGACGACCGGATGCTGGACATAGCTTGATCACAATAGCTCACCATGAACAATTCGCGCTCAGATGAGCTAAAAAGGGGCATAACATTTACAAAAATATGTTCAGAGTTATCTAATTGGTAGTCTGGGTAGCTCTTGTGGTGGTGAACATACATGCCATGTTTCATAAAGATGTCTTCAATAACAACAGAGATATGAACAAGGTTAAAGGTTGATACACCAACACCAACATCTAGGACAACAGTGTCAGGGTGATGACACTACTTTATGTTTACTCTGCAAACAGTCAAGCTAAAAAAAGGAAGACATGAAACTAAAAGGGATTTTGGTATTTTATGCCTGATATCTGAATTAGTCTTAAAGATCAGTCACAAAATCTTGCAACTTGAAAACCTGTCACCAAGTTGCAAAATCATTTGAAATTATTTTGAAATTAATCCAAAAATATGTAAGATATGCACCCAATAACAAGGTTTTTTTAATCAAAAAAGATCAGTGATCCTGACTTTAATTTTAAATTTTACAATATGCACACAACTTCTCCAAGTTGCACAAGCATGTAAATGATTTATAAATCAGACCACAAATATAAGAGATATGCTCCAGACAAAGTATACCTGATCATTTGACCTTGAACTGTGACCATGAATGAAGGTCAACAAATATTGGGCTATACTCCCCACCAACATAAGATACACCATTATGCAAAAAATATCAAGCTTCTACAGGATATCTTTAAGATATCCTTCTTCATTTTTCTGTATTTTTGAGTATCTACAACAAAAAACGATTTATATTCATTGAGTGAACAACAGAAGCTATATTTTCACGAGTGATTGGTGGAGCCACGAGTGAAAATATAGCTTTTGTTGTTCACGCAATGAAATATGATCTCACTTGGAAAAAAAAACGATTATTCTATTTCTTTATTGAAAAAATGAGACAAAATGGGAAATTTCTAAGACATATATTTAGTAAAGCGCGTCATTTTGCATGTGATTGCTATGCAACGCTCATTGAGATGTCACTTATTTTGCCCCGCATAGATGATGTCAGATAGAATGCAATGCACAAAAGCAGGGTATAAGTATTTGATAATTACACTGCTTTTGTGGCGAGATTATCAAGTGATAATCTACCATTATTTTTCGAAAAACCATCAAAAAGCACTTAAGACAAGATGCGTTAGTGAAACATAATACCCCCCTTACAGCATTTTTTGTTCAAAATGTTGACCTTGACAGATGACCTTGACCTTTTAGCATGACCTTGAACTTGATACCTATAGATGTACATCACTGAGATCTTTCATCACGCCAAGTCTCAGACAGGGTATATATAATGAGCTGGAATAAACTGAACAATGAAAGTTTTTTTGTTTTTAAAAAGTTTGACATTGACAAATGACCTTGACCTTGTCACATGACCTTGACTTTAGAACCAGCAGATGTGGATCATTGAGACCTATCATCATGCCAAATATTAGCATTGTATCTTGAATAGGCTTGAAGATATTGGCAAAGTTAAGTTCTTTGGTTAAGTTTTTGGGTTATTTGACATTGACAAATGACCTTGACCTTGTCACATGACCAAGACTTTGCTTTCAGTAGATGCAGATCATTGAGATCTATCATCATGCCCAATATGAGCCTTGTATCTTGAATAGGCTTGAAGATATCGGCAATGTTAAGTTTTTTGGAGTTATTTGACCTTTACAGAGGATTTTGACCTTGTCACATGACCTTGACTTTTGTATCGGTAGATGCAGATCATTGAGATCTATCATCATGCAAAATATAAGCCTTGTATCTTGAATGGACTTAAAACTATTGGCAATGTTAAGTTTTTTTGTTAACTTTTTGAGTAATTTGACCTTGACCTTGTCACATGACCAAGACTTTGCGGATCATTGAGGTCTATCATCATGCCATATATGAGCCTTGTATCTTGAATAGGCTTGAAGATATTGGCAATGTTAAGTTTTTTTATCATTTGACCTTGACCTTGTCATATGACCTTGACTTTGGTATCGGCAGATGTGGATCATTGAGATCTATCATTATGCATAGTATTAGCCTTGTATCTTGAATAGGCTTGAAAATATTGGCAATGTTAATTTTTTTGGAGCTATTTGACCTTGACTGATCATCTTGACCTTGTCACATGACCTTGACTTTGGTAGCCGCAGATTTGGATCATTGAGATCTATCATCATGCAAAATATAAGCCGTGTATCTTGAAAAAGCTTGAAAATAACAATGTGTAGTTTTTTCAATTGTAAGTAAGGATTATGATTTGTTCATTTTAGTAACAAACACAGAAGACAATGCTCTTGTATGATATAAAACAATGTTTGGGAGGAAAGGCTTTTTCAAGATTTCTCTCTTGATCTTTATCTGATAGAAATCTCAACAATTCAAGAAATACTACAACATAGGCCAGATTTTGATCTCAAAATGTTTTGTCAGGAGTCAAATGTTAGTCTAAATGCACATTTTGAAAGCTCCATGTATTTTTGTCTGGAAAGCCAAATTGAAAAACATGTAGATTATTGTTGGGGCTTCTTTCTTTCCTTCTTTGTAAAATCTTGGGAGTAACAGTATAGGGCCAGTTTTCAAGTTAGAGTAGTAAGTGTTTTTTTGTGGTTTTTGTTTTTTTGTAATAGGTCTTTAGCTAAATATCAAAGGACAGGGTTTCTAGAGGTTTTCAGATGAAGATTTCTAAAGATTGCCTTTGAAAAAACTAGATTCCCGCAGGGCTAATTTTCCAGTCAGAGCAATAAATGTAATTTGAGTTATTTTACTTGAAGTCTAAGGCTTATTTCTGTGAAGTTTGGTTGAGCTACAATCAGAATGGGGAAGACATTTTTCTGATATTTACCTAGTGGCGTACTTTTTGACAGGAGCTGAACTATTTTTGAAAATGACCTAGAGCACAGTGAGATAAACATTTTGGTAAAATTTGAAAATTATAGGACCTTACTGTGACCTCTTAAGCAAAAACAGTTTTTTTGTCTAAGAATTACAATGTGAACTGGTATCTTCTTTTTTTGATCTTGAACTAGAAATGATCAAGACTGAAATTTTGGCTTATTACGACAACGATTAAGCCAATATTGTGACCCCTTCAGGGAAAAATTATATTTTTCTAAGATTTGACCTTATGAACTACTTTATTACCCGCCATGATCTGGCCTAGATATTACCAAAATAAACATTCTGACAAATTTTGACAAAGCTTGGACTAGAATTGTGTCCTCTAAAGAGAAGATTAGATTTGACCTTTTGACCTAATTTTTTGTAGCATTTTTGTCCTGATTCAAAATCTTGGAAGTGTTTTTAGAGTCATACTTTTGAACTTTGGTTGATTTGCAAAATAGTAAAAGATCTTTTTTATGATTGTTGACAGACGGATGAATGATGCCAGACATTGATCTACCAAATAGCTCACCTGGGTCACTTTCATGCTCAGATTAAGTCTTGTAGTCTTATTCCTATCTCTAATTAGAGGCCTATAATTAATTGGGTAAAGCACATATTTTCACTTGTCTCTTTGTATTACCAGAGAATCCAAATGCTACAAAATCCTTGCTTATGTATGAGTGTTCACTTTCACAGGAGAAATCCATACTTTCAAGAGGAATAACTCTAGATGTAACTTTGCAAGAATTGTTCATATTTTTCTTCTTTTCAACTTCACTATAAAGCAGCCAAAGCTGTGGACATCCTCTTGTGTGTCTCGTAGGAGTGATATATTGTGAAATTCTAAAGCCACATATAGACCACAATCATGTGCTTTCTGTGCTGGTCTTAAATTTATTTTCATCATCTCCATTTATTCCCTGAAAATAAAGACAAGATTTTCTTTTTTTTCAGGACTAGGCAAAAACTAATTTTTAAAGAGAACTACACAGGTTATATCCTACGTTGAATAAGTTTGAAAGAATAAAAAAATCCATGTTTGTTCTTATGCTTGTTATGTACTTTCTGATACAAACAAATACAAATGTGTGTGGCTTTTATTTCTTTAATATCAACCATCTTGACAAATTCTTAGGTTGATACATGTACTTATGGAATTTAAAAGGCAGTTGACTAGAAATCATTTACTGCTTGTGAAAACCTGGGCCCTCCACTCTGTATTACTAAGTGCTTATAATATTATGACCTGTTCTTTAATGGTATCCTGTATTGTCTAGGGTAGCATGTCTATTTCATGTTGCAACTGACCAGCAATCGTGTAATCTTGAACACAGGACGGTCTCCCTGCTGTCCATCACAAAAGAGAACATATTTATATGTACATTTAGACATAACAATTCAATTTGCAGGATTCACCAGATGAAGGAGGCTGTGCTGCCAAAAGCTAGTGTTACAATATATCAATATCATTAAAAGTATTTATCTCAAGAAGAGAACTTTTTCATTCATGTACATTTAAACACAAACTCAAACTTTATTAAATCACTTTGATTTTTATACATGTATATTGTCATTGTTGATTTACACATTCAATATAGATCTAATAAACCCTTTTTTCTACAACTTAAGAAATATTCAATTCATCAAATAAGGTCAGAATACAGACCTTTCAGGCCAGTTACACCATTCCTTCCTAAAAAGAATTTTCAAAATTTCAAGAAAATAACAAAAGAGAGTCAAACCATAGCAAATTTCTAAAATCATGGTTGACAACAATGTCAGAGCTATGTACAGAAATTTAAGATTTCTGAGTACAACTGTTTTTCTGTTTGAGTGAGGTTTAAATCCCATTTAAAAATCTTACAGTAATATCATAGTGACTTTAGCATCTAATAACAAACTTCTGGTTTTTCCGGCACAAGTGCATGTTCTACCATTACAGCCTTTCCTAGCTGCTTAGCTCAACTTAGGTTAAGACCGAATTTAATTGATACTAAAACAAACGCATTTTTAATGAGCATCATTCTACACATATAACACTGTAGAAGAAAAACTTATAGACAACATATAGTAACCAATGGCAGATTCAGAAGGGGGTTAGGGGGTACAAACCACCCCCCTCTGAAGCCGTATTATTTAATTTTCATGCAGAATTTAAAATAACCCTCTTGATGTTTATTACATATTTCTGTTGTGAACAAATTCTTGGAAGATAGAAGATAGTAAAGACTAAGATCAGCCTGCACTGTGCTCATCTTATCATACACTGTATGTCTTCTTGGTTTTTGTGGAAACAGATCTGAAGGCAGACTTTTAGGCCAGCGACAGGTTCAAACTGTGTACTACTAGGAAAACAAACCCTTTTTGTATGTTCAAACCCCCCTTTATGGAAATCCTGGGGTGGGGGTACAAGAGAAAGAATTCCAGTTTTATGAAAGATCTTTAGGACCATAAGCTTGAAAAATGTAATTACTACATTTTATTTGCTCAGGTTATGTTTTGATTTCTACTTTTTCTGAGCAAGATATCTTTGGAGGGGGCGGGGAGTCCCACTTCCCAAATGGAACTGCAAATGATGGGTATTTAAGAATTTTTTTATAAGAAAACAATAAAGGTGGCCAACAGCCTTATTAGTTTTACTGAATCTGTAAAGTGTAACTCAATCTATTGTCAATTGACTGCATAGACATTGCAGCCACAGCTTCAATTCAGTTGTAGCTGAGATGTTTTAAGTCGCCTACCGACTAACTTCAAGAATCTCTGACTAAAAATTAATGTGATTCCGGATGCCATGCCCTATCACCTCTGGATCTGCCCATGTAGAATGGGAATTCCCTAAAAATAGAATCACCCTTATTGGTTGAAAGGAAAGTATCGACCCGGTTTGATTTTTAAATCGGCAATATATCCCGGTACAATCAGTTTTCGGTCACCTAAGGGGTTTTAAGGTCTGAAGAATGTAAAACCTAAATGACTGCACATGGCACTTTTAAAAATGGCAACAATATCATTTTATCATAATTAAATAGTAAAAACTAAATAGTTAATCCCTCTCTCAGAATATATTTAATCATCTGATCTTATTGGCCTTCTTTTTAGTTGAAGTTTTAAACACAATATATTTCCGGTCAGGGGTCTTTTATCAAACACCAGACCATATTGTTAAAGTTTTTTGCCAGTAAAACATTTATTTGAATGTGTTAAACAAAGTCTTATTTGAGAAAAAATGAGCATTGTAATCTAAAACCATTTTGCAAGCTTTAACTAGCCGGTACTACAACTTAATAGTTCTATTAGCAGCAGGGCACATCCCCTAAAATTTTAAGAGTTTTCTCGTTAATAAAAGGCAGAGGAATGTAAATTAATGTTTTACTGACATTCCAACACATAGAGGTCTAAGATGAACTTGACTTTGACCATCAATATCATATTTCCTGCTTTGATCATCGAATTGTTTCCTTCTCTGAAAAATACAACTAGGCGAAGAGAGAATTTTTGACGGATAAGAACCCTTCCACTGGAGGAAAGTTACAGTTTAGCATAGTAAACTTGAATATCAATGTATATATTTTTAGTGGCTCTTAAAATAACCCTTTGAAGCAGACATGTAAAAATCAGCATTGGGGTCAAGCCTAAAATTCTGTTATTTCTATTTTCATAAAAGGGAAAAAGATGACATAGTAGAATCAACTGAAATTTGATTGATTGATATACAGAATAACTGTGTGTCATTTATTGTTTTCAAAAAATGCTAAAATTGATTCTTTTGCATCTTTGATGCTTCTGTTGACAAATCATATACACAAGGACAGGTGGAGTTGTAAAGTTTGCAGTTGGATAGTAAAACATAAAAGTGACCGAAAACATATTGTGACCGGAAATAGATTGTGTCGGGATATATTTAATTATTTCTGACAGTTAACCCGGTCCTGGCCGAGGCTTGATCGGCCAGTCCAGGAATAATCGATCATCTTAGTCTTACCCGGAAGAAAACCTTTGTCGAACTGTAGTCAAATATCCCAATCTTCTCAAATTCTTCCCATGTTTAGAGCTCTACTTGTGACTTTTTATTTTTGAAGTGACAGAAATCAAGTGTCGCCATTTGCTTTTATCGATGTCAAAGTTATTTTTGTAACGCGTTCGTTGATTGGACGGGTTTTTAATACGCTCTTTTGAGGTGGCATGGAAATTCCGGGGTCATTGAAGATGACCTCATAGGGTTCGTCCTCAGATCTACGTAACGGAGAGATAGCGTAGTGGTTTCGTAGAGATGATTTTAATGAGATTGCTATTTTAGCACATGTCCACTTGAGAGACAACCTGAGGAGACGATTGGTAGTTACGGGGGAACGTGCAAGGATACATGTTGTAATCCGCCATGGTTCTTAAAGTGCTCGATGTAAAATACCGTCAGACGGGACTAGCAGTTAAACAACTCATTCGGAAGACAATAAGTGTATTTGTGTGCTAGCCCGGTAATCGAAACAACGATATCTACATTCAGTTGTTATAAGGTAGTAGACCCGTAATAGTTTTGCAACGTTAATGAACTTTGCATGAGTAATGAACTTTAACAGTGTTAACCGATGTTTCCAAGTGATTTCATCAGGAAACCGCGGTTAACATTGTGAAAGAACATATGGTCCAAAATGTTACATAACTATTACGGTTCCACTACCTCATAGTCAGGTACTCTACCGACTGAGCTAACGATGTTTACTGATAAACAGGTAGAGCATATGGTTTCTCCCTTTTAGTCCCAAGGGAAATTATTCAATAATATTGCTCACATTTAACGTCATAATCACCGTTCAATCAACACAACAATCCGCCATTAACCTTTTATTCGTCGATGCCATGGGACTTGAAAACATTTAATATTCCATCTGTTGATTAATGTTACATCATGGTTTATGAGATTTGTGCGTCTGGCAGTTTATATTTGTGACCCACTAGGGAACTTCGTAGAATATATACTTGAAAAAGAGATTGGTTCTAGTACGGGTCAACCATATGTCGCATTTTAAAAATTATTTCACAAGAAGGTATATTGTTCCTTCTAGAGTCAGAAAATCACCGAGGTGATTCAAATTTGGACCCTGGTCAGTCTAGGCGTATTGCACAGACTGACTAGAGTTGATACTTCACGCGCGTTCCATAAAGTCACTTTTCGTGGTTGTTTTGCGTGAAGAGGGTGAGACAATGGGCCAACTTATTTCTGACCCCGGGCGGGTACTGTTGCCCGCAACATCAGAGTATCTCTCAGAAAGCGGGCTACCAGCTCTAGACTGGTCCACATATCGACTATCAGAATAGCCTAGAATAGGCTTTTCTGATATTCGACAGTGAGACCAGTCTACACCCGACCCGAAAGAGGGCCAGAAATAAGTTGGCCCCATATGACAGGGCTGTAGATAAAGGAACGGAGATTATTATTAAGTTATTACCAGACGAAAACTAATCTGGACTGTGCATTATATAAAAAAAAAATTAAATCGACAATTGTTATTCCATACTTTTTAAAAAGATTGCTACTTAGGCGAAGAAAACGATGTTAAATAATGTTATTTGGTATTTTTTCTATCTGCCAGAATTTTTCCAAAATATCTGTACTTGAGAGATTATGTGGAAATGGAAACTGTCCTTGCTTTTTCATACAGTACGATTAAGTGGAGTTTTTGTCTGTTCTAGCTTCATGCCTCCATGATTTAAAAAAAAACTAATCCCTTCGTCTCTTTCACTAAATACGGACAAACTTTCTTTTAAAGACATCATAATTTAATTAATGGATCGCGAGCAACCCTCCTTAAAATTAATTTTTGGTTGTGAATATCGATTTTAGGTCCGTACCCTAATGAGTGCATAGTACAGACTCTGATCGGACTGTGCGGCCGCAAAGCCCAATCTGAGTCTTAACGTTGCGCACATGAGAAATTGTTGGAAATGTCACGCACGGGCTCAATTAAAAATTTAAAAAATATATACAACATGTAGACTGCTTCAAAGGTTGTTCCAAAATAAGTTTTTGAGATTTTTATGATCCACTCAAAATACAATCATACCCAAATAATTGTTTTTTACCCATTCTCTAGTATAAAAGAAAACAACATCAAATAGAGATTCTTTGTGTATTGATTCATGTGCATAATTAATGACCTATATATCCATTCTAATACCTCCATTATTGAATAGCATACCAGAAAACTACCCCGCGTCAGAATACTGAAAGCGCTCGCACCGAACAATTTCTAGGAAAGGACCTATCTTGAATGCATCTCGAGCGCTTTCCCAATTGGCTAGTTGCTACCTAACAAAAGTGAATCGTCTCAGAACTTAACTCAGGAAATACCATTTAGAAAAAACGTTTGACTATAATTTGGATAAAAAAAAGAACTTCTATTTATTGTTGCCGTCTTTCAAACATGTCTTTGAACTAAATAAGAAGAAGAGTTCGATGAAATTAAAGTTATCCTTCTATGCTAGTAACGTCGATTATCGAGAGCAAGCAAATCGTTCAATTTAGGAAAACACAGAGCTGTTATGTTATACAGTTAGTAACATCGTGAAATTGACACTCTTTTCGATCAAAACCATTCTACACCCAGGGATTCATTCATTCATTCATTCATTCATTCATTCATTCATTCATTCAAAACACTTACTCAAATAAATACAAAACGCTAAGTAACCAAAGAAAACATTTCAAAGTCGTTAGAGACAATCAACAATAAATTCAAATCGATCAAATTACTCTACACGTTTATTGGCTGGTGCGGTTTTTAAAGTGTCTGATTGGTCAACGGAGACACACAAATAAAAAAGTACGTGTATTTTATTATAGGGAGGTAATAAACATCGCTAATTTTGTTCATCTTAAAAAATGTGAAATTGGATTACCCCAGTTGATTTCACTCAAAAATTGCTCCTAACACTTCATTTCCATTCCAAAATCATTCCAATATCATTTACCTTGTCAATTTCATGATGTTCTTAGCTGTATCTGTGAGTCCATACACATCATGAATACAGGACTGAGGTCTGTTTCAATTTTTTTCGGTCCACGCGGACAAATACCATAAAGGAAAATGTTTAAAGTATCGACCAGAGTGAAACGTCACTGAAGTCGTAGCCTCGAATCGGGAACCCCCGGCGATTCTACAGAATAACCATCGAGGTACATTGTACTTTCCACTTTACGGAAAAGTCCGAGCGATGTTCCGAATGCGTAGTCTCATTTAACCTATCCGTTTGTAGGCTCTTTGAATATAAAATGACCGTTCCTCTTTACTTTGTGGTCCTTTCTAAATAAGCTCTGCTGGCCATTATATCTTTTTAACCTTTAGCAACCCGTCAAGCAAAAAGGGAACATTTTAGGTAAAATTGTCGACTATAACTGCGCAGGCTGATTAGGATCAAACTGTTCGCACTGATTTTCTGAATCTAGAATGATCATTACACCTTCTTGCACAGGATTTGTTTTGAAATGTGATATCTGGTTGGTCTGTACTTGAACCAATCACCTTTTTATTTTTCTACGAAGTTCCCAGGTGTTCATATTGATGTAGGCTTACATTTATCATTCATGATTCCTGTTTTCGTCATAAAACTCCGAAAACAATGTTTGTTTGCAAGAGGTTCAAAGTCAATTTTAACATTATTTCAGTCCTATTACAGCGGACATAGCACATAGCTATGTAATCCTAGTATCTCTTTCACAAACACTTAAACGAGATCCATTCCAAATCCCCTGCAGCCATTCATGTAACTACCTCATTATTATCCACACGTCGGTAGGAGACAATTGAAGTAAGAGCATTCAAGCCCAGGACCTGGGCCCGGGGTAATAAAACTTTTCTCGTTCTCAAAATATTTTTCTCTCTTTCAACTTGAAATTGAAGGCGTTATTCTGCTGTAATAAAAATATAATTTTATGAAAATAAAATATGTTTTATTTCAAATCACAACCAGAAGGTCATAGACCCATAAGGTCAAAAACATACATAAAATACAATATGGCGAACATTAATACTGACAATAATGAAAACATAAATACAAATATTAATTTTAGCAAACCAATGTATACTCAATTCCTGTCAGTCCACAACAAGCTGTCTTGTTCGAAAAGAAAAGCAAGACAGTCATATGGATTGTCAGGAAATCAATTTCAAATCATATTTTTATAATTTAACTTTAACTCCTCCTGACTTTAAATCGAAAAAATGAAATTGCTTGAAATTAAGCGAGAAGAACAAAATTATAAGAATTATATTTTTCATTTTGGAAACGGCACTGAAATACTGCCGGTATGTCTGTCTTGTAGGAATATACCAATTTAAACAAATTTTATGACTGTTTTCTTTAAACAAATATACTATTCACAAACACACACACACACACACACACACACACACACACACACACACACACACACACACACACACACACACACACAAATGTTTAATTTTAATTTGTTAAAAAAATGTTTAATTTACAGCAAATATATACAAGAAATAAATCTACTATTATCAAATTGTGTATAGAAAATATAAGCTTACTTGAAAACATAAACATAACACAAATTCAGTAAATGTGCACATTAAAAAAAAACAAAAAAAACATGGACATGATGTTGTCTTTGTTTTCGTATTTGGTCTTTGGGCGACCAACATTCCGCACCCACAGCATTATTGCATTATATAAATAACAACTTATCGTTATTATCTTAAATATTCATTCAAATTTAAATTTGAGAACATTTCAAATAAAGCCTTAGAAAAGTTTTTAATCTTGGGCCCTGGTATTTGAGAATCCATTGGTTCATAATCGTAATTTTAAACAAATTGCCGGACGCAAAAAATAATTATTTCCAAATAAATGCTACATGGTATATTCCATTGAGGAAAAAATTCTAATCAATATAACTGTATTTGGTAATCAGTTTGGTCCGTAACAATGTAGTTTTTGTCATAAATAATTCTGACATCGATCGCGTAAAATCAATTATCTGATACCTAACCGAATTCCATTATGATGCTAATTGCTGACGATGTTCAGACTTTACAAGAAAGTGAGATGCTTCATAGTAACTTCTATTTTTATGCTCACACTAGTTTACGTGGAAAAGTATTTGTGGACAAATTGTAAGTTTATCTTTTTACCTAAATTTGATATAATTGTTGTTCAGTTTTAGTTCCGCAAGAAATAGTGAGGTCCGAGAAACCGTTATCTCCTATCATTTTCAATGTAAAATTGATCGTTGATCACTCACCTTAAGTTGCTGGTCTATACAATCTTTCAAACTGGTGAAAACAAATACTTGGTCGTTGTGCGTTTCTTTTCTCATCTGAATCTCGAATTCAAGAAAGTTTGTCTTCGAATTTAAGTTTTTCTCTTTTCCTAACGCCTAATTGACAAGCCACGTAATTCAATAAAAAAATCGTTTGGCCAATTCTTACAAAGGAACTGTCCGCAACTATTGCTGAAAAAAAAACGACGTGAGCCGACGTCGAACCCACGCGGTCAAGTAATGTTATATGGTTTACATGTCCAAAGCGCTAATCACTGAGCCAAAGAAGATCTTACTTAACGCAGGTGTCAGACATTGTATTAAACCCAACAAGCCATGCAGGACAATTGTGAGTGTGGTCTCCCCTAACACAATCAAATTACAAACCGTATGCGCACAGTTCACCTGCTTCTTTTTCTGTGCCTTTTTGAGAAAAAAAAAATCAATAATTTGCGAATTAAAACGCACTAACTAACTAGCAACAATGTTTAGTTTGTCACCAAAGACTTTTTTAAGCGACGTTAATTTTTACTTCAAGAGCAAACAAGGAACAAACTAGAAGTTACAAACTATTATTAAAAGAGTCAAAAGCCCACGAGAAACACGCGGTTGACTCGCCACGAGAGTGCAGTGGAATCGTCCTCGCATCTCCATCATTGAGGTTGAAGCGTCTTCAAGGAGCGCTGTGAATTGTTTTAGTTGTATGTTTGCAATGGAGGGTGTTAACATTATTTCATTTATTTTTCGGCAGCTGGTGCACATATTCATGATTTCTTGTCATTTCCCACTCAAGTCAACCACAGACAATTCATCCGAGCCACTAGTTGCTCATCACACTTGGTCGTATTCTTATCAAACGCACATTAGTGGAAGACAAATGACTTGTGTCATATGTCTTTTATTAATGTTGGATGAAAGATGACCGAACAAGGATTCGAACTCACGGCCCTAGTACTGAGAGCTAAATGTGATTACGACGAAGCAAGCCACGCCCCCATATGCAATCCAATTGGAATTCAAAAAATCGCCGTATAAGCACAGTAGAAGCAACACAGGGCGCTGCAAGAGTGTCTTGTCATCGTTTCAAATGAACGTAAGCCAAAAATTAAAGCTTCTACAGTATTTATTAAATATGGAAATACGCCATACATCGTCTCATTAGAACCCTCTTTTAAAGACAATTACATTGAGATATTGCAGGGTAGAATGTAACAACGGATAAAAATACCAGGTACGATCTGTGATTTTGCTTTAAGGTTATTTTTTTCGTAAGAACCATAGGCACTTGAATTCAGAGTTTTTATAAGAACTTACATGTATCAATATAATAACATACACAAGGCAGTGCAGTCGCCATTTTCTAAGGGAACGGATGATTTTACAAGCAATTTGGTACTCGATTCTCAAGAGTAAACATGTCCTGTGACGGAAGCCAAAGATACTTGTAAAAACATCCATTCTCTTAAACATGGCGGCGGCACTACCTTGTGTATTATTTATCATAAACAAGTGATATTGGTTGTTATCAAATTCCGCATCTAAGTGCATATGGTATGAACTTCAGTAAAGCGGACACAAGGAAAGATGTTTGAAATGTACAAACTATATGTTCGTTGTTGATTAATATTTTATTCCTCTTCCATTTTAGGTTACTTTGAAAGGATGTTCATAACTACAAACGACAAAATTCCAAATTCGAAGTCGGTTGACAATAAGGTAACATATATGTCACCCGTCATGTGAAAAGGGACCATCTGGGAACTCCGTAAAATAGACATTTCAATTAGTTCTAGTACAGGCCAACCAGAGGCCGTATTTCAAAAAATATTTCATACAATGTAGGACGATAGATTGGTTATTCTAGATTCAGAAAATAAGTAAAGTGTGAAAAGTTTCAAGCCTAGCCAGTCTGAGTAGGGTCGGCATTTTACGTACTTCCCAGATGGTCCCTTTTCGCGTGACTGGTCACATATATTTATATCATAGGAACACCACTCGGCCAATCTCGCGATCAACCTCGGATGTACATAGACGGACTTTTTTTAAAAATTACGGGAAAACCTTGGAAAAACTCGATGACGTCACTTTAAATGGCGTTAGCCCTCGAAACTGTGAGTGAAAACATTCGACGTCGCCAACGCTACTCGTTTTAGTCACTGACGTCAAACCACCGTATATTAATATAAATATCTTTAGATTCTTAAATAACGGCTGAAAAAATCTTAATTTTTGAGAATGATTCGTCATTCTCAAAAATTAAGTTTTTTCAGCCGTTATTTACTGTGAAAGATATAAATCTATAGTGCTATTTTTTCTTACACTGTTTCCGCCTACCGAAATGCACGATTTTGTTACATACCCATACGCCTTACTTACATCCGAGGTCTGTTGCAGTTTACGGAAATGGCCGAGTGATGTTCCGAATGATATTTATATGAGACATTAAGGTTCATTTAAAGTCTTATCGACCAAATTTAAGACACTTTTATACCAGTTTTGCCAAACCGAAGCTTCGACCGACTTACAGTAAGTTTGAACAAAATTTACCTTTCGCACAAATTTTGACTTTGCTGGTGTTGGATGGGATGACTTGAGTTTTGTAACAAAACTCCTCTAGAGCATTAATTAATCAATTTAGTAGGGCAAAACAATTACAAAGTTCTTAGATTCGGCCATTAACATTTTTCATGAACCCCAAATTTGATTTCAGTAAATAAACAAAAGCAACTATTGAAAATTGCATTATATCTCGACCTATTTGTACTAGATACTCTTTCGCGGATAAAACTATTGTTATCAGATTTTCTTTAACCTTTAAATTTTGGTTCGCCTGAAAACACAACGCTCCATGTGGGCTTTTGTGATTATCTTTTGTCCGTCGTGTGATGTGCATTTTTCGTCGAGAGTTGTAAACGGATGTTAAATATCTTCTTTCAACTAAACTTAGTAGGAATGTTCAATGGGTGACCCTTATTAAGACTTGTTCGTGAAATTTTGATTTACCCCTAAATTTAGGCGTTTCAGGATAACTATGAGATATTTAAACGTCTTCTCCCCCAAACTCACTTGCCCATTTCAACCAAACTTGGCACTACCCTTCTCGAAAAGTGTTGGGAACATTTTCATTGCCCCCCAAAATATGGGCTTTGATGGGCGAGATGTAGAAGTCTTCACCTGTCAAACCACTAGACCAATTTCAACCTAACTTGGAATTTATGTAGAGTTTATGTGACTCTTTTCAATATTGATCATCGAAATTTGAGCCTGTGCATGACATTTCCAACAATTTGAAATGTTAATGAGATGCAAACATACGGGAGTGTTGACAGCCACACACTGTAAAAATAAAGTTACCTCATGGCCTACAGATACTTTAAGACCTTATCTATCTAATTAATGCATAGTGAAGACTTTGGTCAGACTGTGCGGATGCACAGACTGGCCAGAGTCCTTGCTTTGCACTAATTTGAAATTGTTGGAAACCTCACTCACAGGCTCATTTTTTTCTTATTTTTGGAACAGAACAGAACAGAACATATCCTTTATTACGTCCAAGTACAACAAGGTACAATACGGACAATATATACATAATGAAATACATGACAGTACAATAAGAGCTTCCGGTAAATTTTACAAAAAAGATTAAAGAGAAATTTGAGATGACAAAATTTTAGGAATGTGATGGTGTTCGAGGGATAGATGGGTGTGATAGGGCGTGGCATTATTTGACCTACTTTCTAAAATATTGAATTATTACGGCTACAACAGTATTAAAACAATAATAAAGGTCGGAATGATTGTCTTTGATTCTGGCATCCTATTGAACCCTTGATCCAAAACTTGACATCTGACCTACTTCTATTGAATAATCAGGTCAAGAACTATATTTTGCCCCTAAAAAGTGTTTGAGGATGATTGCCTTTTTTAGCATCCTGTAGAACCCTTAACCTTGTCCATGACCTATGACCTCCTTTGTTAAATTTGGAATAATAGGGTCGAGATCTATAATAAGGTAGTGGACCCGTAATAGTTCTGCAATATTTCGTAAGTAATGAACTTTAACAGTGTTGGCCGAGGTTTCCTAATGATTTCATTAGGAAACCTTGGTCAACATTGTGAAAGATCGTGGTGTCCAAAATGTTGCAGAACTATTATGGTTCCACTACCTTAAATCAATAGCAAGATTTACATTTTCATAGACCTCGACCTGCTTTCTAAAATCATTAATTACTTAGACTCCACTTCACACAAATTAAGGTTTTCTTCTTGTTTCCTTGGAACAACTCCAGTGGAGTGATACTTGCCCCTCCTTGGGCCTGTTTTACTAAACTTCTTACGAAATTTTGATCGTAAGTCAAAATCACAAATCGTACCTAGTGTTTTCATTCATTGTTAGGTTCTGCCTTGCATTATCTCATTGGAATCGTCTTTGGAAGACGATTTCAATGAGATGGTGCATGGCAGAATTCAATATTTAGTTACCACTGTAGAAGCAACTCTGATTTTTGACTTACGCAAGAAATGATCGTAAGATGTTTAGTAAAACAGGCCCCTGGGCCTCAAGTATTTCTTGTTCTAAATATGGGTGTGACAGGTCAGGGTATTATTTGACTATGACAATTCAATATCTTCTCTAAAACTAGTGGGCAAATTGCAACTAAGCTTTTTACGGTTAGAGTCTTCGTTCATCCTTCTATTATGGTGATCGATTTCATTCTGTTCTTGCTCTTGAATAAGTCGACCCCAAATTGAAAGAGATCACAGACGACAATCGTGAAATGAACCTATTGTTAGAGTAAAAATATAACGGGAAAATATGAAATTGCTTGATGTAGAAATTTTTCCAAAATATTTTCTCAAGAATGAAATTATTGAGAAGCGAAGTTCGCAACAGGAAAGGATTATCGTGAACAGATAATTGTGGCCGAGAAAAGGGGCCGTCAAGTTGATGCGTATATTGTCGACACTTGTCACGGCGCAGGCTGACAAGGATCGAAACATTTAAAGTTGACTGTTTTTTCCGAATTTCCGAAACGCGAACCCTCGTTGACCTTTCATTTGCTGAATCTCCTTTTCAAATATATATAAATTATATATATATTAAATTATATATATATATATATATATATATATATATATATATATATATATATATATATATATATATATATATATATATATATATATATATATATATATATATATATATATATATATATATATATATATATATATATATATATATAACGGAGTTCCCAGATGGTCCCTTTTTGCATGACGGGTCATGTATTTTGCCTCCGTGTAGAACTTATCTTGGAATGCGCACACAACATAAACATCATTAAAAAGCTTAGTTCCTAGTTGTTCGTTTAAATTATTTTTTTTAATTGCAATATTGGACTTATCGAAACTGTTAAATGGTTGTAAATCCTGACGTTTTTAGAGCCAAAACTTTGTGGAAATGATTATAAAAAACAGTCGGGTGCCTTATATAAAATAACACTTAAATAAATCAATAATTTCAGTGGAATACGTTTGTCAGTAAAGAAAAAATACACAAAACGCTGTCAGATGGATATAAAATTGCTAGACGACTTGACTTGTCATGTGCTGTTCTAAACAACCAATCAAAATCTACCAAAGATGTGAAGCTCAGCATGATGTATGAGACAACGGGCGGAGAAATACAACTTTGTCCTATCTGGAAAGCTGGATCTACTTTTTTGAAGAGACTCTTCCTAATAAAGAATTTCGAAAAGTACCGCAATATTTCAACACCTTTCAATATTTCTTTTCTCACCAGATATGACCCAAAAGAAGGGTTTATTTCTAAGTCACTGCGTACAAAACGTTTTGTGTTTGTAAGAAACCCCTATCATAGATTACTATCAAGTTACATCGATAAACTCTACGCCCCAAATCCAGTATATTGGCGTATTATTGGTACTCGTGCTATACGCCTATTTAGGCCAAACGCAAGTCAGACAAGTCTACAATGTGGTCACGATGTTACGTTTCATGAATACGTCAAATACGTTATTCTAGCGTTAACGTCCGGAAGTGTTTACACAGCTATACCCGACTTTCATTTTGAACCAATGACAAAGGTCTGTAAACCTTGTGATGCGAGCTATGATTTTGTAGGTAAAATTGAAACATTTATCCCCGATATTTTCGAATTAACCAAACAATTAAATATGACTGGATTAAGTGATAAACTTGCAGAGAGTATGGAAGAGCTAGCAGCCCTTGATGCAATCAAAGACACAGTTTCACAACCTTTTGACGACGTGTTTAGAAATGGATATATAGGGTGTATAAGTTTTATCGATGCTATCAAACGTGCATGGACTAAACTTCAAATGAGAGGACTAATTGGTGAGAAGACCTTAAATATATCTTATTTGTCAGACGATGAGATAACACCAGAAAAGCTCTCTGATCTTGCTAGGGCGGCACGTTGTGAATCAACATCTGATGAAAGGCGCGAACTCAAGAGTGGATACTTTGAAAGATTCTATTCGACTTTAAATATGAATGATTTGGAATTGTTAAAATCCCTGTATGCAGACGATTTTCGGTTGTTTGAGTATAGCCATAACCTTGAATACAGCTACAGAAAGAAGCATCGTGAAATTGAAGTGGCTTTGGATTGATTTCGGAATGATATTGAATGAGTTGTGAGTGTTATATAAGGGATGTAATACAATATCGGTTATTTCGTCCAAAATCAGCGTAATTTTCTGTTTTGGTGGAGTGTATATGAATGGTTTGTAATGAATGAATGAATCAGCGCTGAGTCAGTGATTTGGAATGATTTGGATCGAAATGAGTGTCAATTTCACGATGTTCACTATAAGGAGATTGTCAGATTGACACCAATTCAATTCAAATTCAACCATCATCTGTCTATCCGCTATCAATCCATATTATTCAAATCACTCAGACAAATCGTTCAAAATTTCAACTACTTCATTCAAAACGCACGAGAAAATACTTCTATTCAACTTTTCCTTTAATCTACAAAAATACATATGCATACATTGTATAAAAATGCAAAATAATGAAGAAATGAGTATTGAAAAAATATAGTCTACATTGAAACGAACTTCTAAATGGTCGTTTGAATCATTGCTAAAAGGTATTATATGTATTTTCTTTAGTTTCTGAAATAGGTAGTAGTCAATTTGTGAGAAGTACAATGTAATTCATTCACTGAGAAACTTTTTTCCGGCTTGTCTCGAAAAATTTTGAAGATAAAACCGTTTTTGGCCGGAATTTGATGGTATCTCTGATTTAAAGATTAACATTGGTGGCGTGGCAATTCTAAAATTTCTTGGTTGTATGAAAAACAAATCATTCACAGTGTCCCTTTCTGCATTTGATTTGACTCACGGAAAGCCATCTTTTTGTCTCTTATTTAATGATTTCCGAGAAAGTTTCTGGAACTTTGCAACTTTTGTGACTTTTGTTTTATGAATGATGGTTCTTTTCTTATTAGATTATTACAGACAAAAAAAATGAAAATTTCCAATCAATTTTTATTCCATAATACGCATTCATGTAATTGGATGGTCAGCTAGAGTGATTAAGACAAATATGGTAAGATACGATAAGTGTAAAATGACCGTTTGGAAGCTCGTTGCAGTGTACAAATGTTCTCTTGACAAATTATAAGTTTAATTCATCAATAATTTAGGCCTCTGGTCAATATTACATATAGTGTTTATAAATTTATACAAAATATTGGCGATTATTGAAATAGAAGTAAGCTATTCCGTGTACAGAGACGGGTCTAAAGCCTTGATAGCATTTGGCCTACGGGGCCCGTACGGCGCCCATAACTCGCCGTAACCCATAAATCGTGCGGTGCCCGTGCGGCGGCACACGGTGTCCGCGCGATCATCGCAAGGCTTAACGGGTGCCATGGAGCCTTGTGATTTTGTATACAAGTTTTTAAAAATCGCAAGACCGCACGGAGTCCGTAGTCCGTAGACTCGTCGTAGAGGCATCGCACGATCCTCGCTCGGACATTGCAATGCCACCGTGTGATTTTTTACCTGTAAATCTTTAACTGATCATCATACGGTCCCCGTGCAGGTACCATTCGATGATCGTACGGAGGCCGCAAGGTTTATAGTGTAAATAGTTTAAAAATCGCACGGTCTCCGTGCGGGGTTCGCACGATTACCTTGCGATCGCCGCACGGGCACCTCAGCGGTTCTCGTTATAGTTTCATGAAAACCCGTGTGGACACCGCACGATTTTGTGAACACAAACGCGTAGATGAAAAAGACGTACGATGTCAAAAATATCATACAAGAAATCCCCGGTCGCGATATCGTACGGCGATAGTGGCAATTGTAAACTAGGCTTAATTGTAATTCATGTATAACAGAATTTGTAGTTACTTTTCGTAATTAATTGCATAGAGGTTACAATCATAAGCAGTGTCCCATGGCTTATTTTGGAATCTAAGTTTTCAACTTCATACTTTCGGTCAATGAATGACCAAACATCACAAACACAGTCTGTCCAGGCTGTATTAACGAGACTTTGGCAGCCCATTGACGATACTGATCCTTCTTGAAATATATTCCTAAACTTAGCTAGAAACATTGAAGTACATGCAATATTTTGATATTATGTATTAAAATTAAAAAAACAGTTTGGTTCAACTTGTCTTTTCTTACTTTAGATGCTCCAAAAAGATATTTTGCTTATGAATTCATATTTGAAATTTTAATATCATTGTTCTTTTGTTATAATATTTTAATCAATAATCTACTTTTTAATCTATAATAGAACTTTCACGCATATGTTTATGTGTTAACTACATAGCACGACGTCGACGTATAAAGAAGAAGACGCCGACAGCAGCGCCGCCTATTGCACCAAGGACGACAAGTATGATTATCACGACCGCCCCTGAAAATAGAACAGAACAGAACATAAGTTTGAACATACATGTTCATCGTCATAATATACAAAATACATACATGCAACAATGACGGATTGAAGTACAAAACAAAGGGAAAAAGGGAAATATGAATCAGCCGAAGTTGGAAAAAAAGAATTGAAGAGTTTGGTTATTTATGCCTGAATGTCTGAACTGGTTACTCGTGCGGGGTTTG
Organism: Fragum whitleyi; assembly: GCA_948146395.1. Classification (NCBI taxonomy): domain Eukaryota; kingdom Metazoa; phylum Mollusca; class Bivalvia; order Cardiida; family Cardiidae; genus Fragum; species Fragum whitleyi. Next base: position 4,995,334 of record OX411545.1, on the reverse strand, counting down.
TCTCTGTACTTACGTCATGACGACCTTTGTCCATTACATATAAGAACTATTCTTTTTAAAGAAAGTGGTAGTGCAAATTTGATTTAAAAGATTTAAGCTAGGGTTTAGGGAAATAAATAAAGTTTTCTCTTGTGCAGCAGCTCTGCGTCAAGAAAACAAAACGTTTTCAAACGCTTAGAAAATTAAATAGTAGCCTGCTATTTATGTTAATTCAGTTAACAATATCTTGAAATTGACAAGGTAATTGATTTTCGAATGACTTTGGTATAAAATTGAATGAGCGCGAGAAGTGGGGTTTGATTCAAATTAAAGGGAGGTAATCCGATGTCGATAATTTTGTCCAGGATGACCAAAATTAGCGATATTCATTTCATTTGCTCCCTTGAATAAAACATACATACATGTCCTATTAATAGCTTATCTCTTCAGGGACCAATCAGACGTTTATAAGACGTTTATAAAATTTCAATGATATCAGTAAAATTGCGATGTTAGCTGTCTTTATTTTGAATGAAGATGTTGATCTTGTCATTTTAGTGACTTTGGAGCGTTTTTAAATAATTTGAGAGAGTTGTTTGAATGAATGAATGAATAAGCGCTGAGTGAGCAATTTAAAATGGTTTTGATTGAGATTAATGTCAATTTCACGACGTTACTTTCTGTTTACGTGCAAAGTGTATAACTGGTGTCGGAACGCTTCGCGAATGTTTTCATCTTGAATGAAATGCCGGTAAAGACACATTAAATCATCATGATTCTCACATTATGGTCAAAGCATTCCGCCAGATACTCTTCAGATAGCTCGTGCAGCTTAACACAACGTGAAATCGACAAAGTTAATTACTCAAACCTAAGCAGTGGTTGGTGATGTGGTATCTGCACGGATGCATGTGTTTAAAGACGGGGTTTTTGGTTATTTTGGTGCTTTGGCTGCGACTTATGATAAAAATATTGTGAAACAACCAAATTTTAAGGGAAATGCATGTACCGCATGCCTTAGTTGCTCATCCAAATTGTCTCAGTGTGTCATTTAAAGCCTAAGGACCTTAGGCTATAGATCAACCTATCACAAAAAGCTTCTAGATAGTGCAATAAACCTTAAAATGCATTTTTCTATGTAAACACGGGGGTTGATGTCCATAATCGGAGCCACTGGCTCCGCTTTCAAAATCATGTGTGGAACTTCCGCACCACGTGCGTCTCCGATTATGTAGATGAAAACACTTCATTTTCGGACTGAAAAAAATGGGATAGGTGTCGGAACTTCCTCATTTATATCGAATTTTATTCATTGATCATTAAAAAGTCGAATGCTATTCGACCAGTTATTCATTTTGCCACGTTAACGTACTTAAGAACTGTAAAACCGCTCGTCGGTTTTTGTCAAAAATGATTTCTTCTCGGAGCAATCTTGAGCCAGGAAGATCAAAATGCGTGTTTATACCTCCAAAATGCAATATTTTGAACAAGATTGATAACATATACAATTGTTTTCAGTATGCACGAGTTTAACAAAACAACCACAATACTCTACCTCAATATCCTTGCCTACAATATGAGATAAATCAAAGAAAATAGTTTGGTTACGATTATGTGGATTGGCTCTGATTATGTATCCTGGCTCTGAAGTTGTGGAGTGTCTTATTCTTTTTCCCTGACCTCCTCCGATAGGAAGTTTCTGCTGGTTTCATGGTGCGACTTTTCTCGTCATTCCACGACGCCCGTTGTCTATGTTACGTCTCACCTCGTCGTATTTACTTTTATTATAAAATTCCGGTGACTAGACAGTCAGCTACATTAATTTTCCTTAGAACATGTTCGTACAAGATTATTTTATGGCTATCATTTAGTTTTGAATTAGAAAAGAGATAAAGATTTCTACGGAGCCTGCCAGTGGTTTTGGCCTGCCTATTATACTTCGCACGTTAAGCCGCAACGGCAAAAGTTGGCGGTCACGACTGTGACAAATGCCGTCCTTTTATAAATAACGTATAATTTCAATTAAAACTCGAGGAAAAGCAACGAAAATAGTTTATATTCCGTCAGTCATTTGTAAAATATACAATATTTAGCAAGTTATTAAAAGTAAAAATGTTAACATATTACAGAAATATGATTTATATCACATTCAATTTACTATACTCGCGAGAGCAGTGATACGGAAACCACTGAATGCAAAATCCTAACCGAAGGGAAACCGTATTGTACGGTTACCTGATCGTGAAATATTTAAGAAATACTTATAAAATGACATGACGTTCAAAACAAAACAACGAAAAAAAAAAAAAAAAAAAAAACGCGTCAGTGGGACAATATTAAGACCAACATTACAATGTTTATGGAGACAAACGATACCGCCAATAAAATGTCGCATTATACAATATTTTTTGCATTTTGATTATCTAAAGAATTTTACTTTAATGCTTTATATATTTTGTTTAAAAATCCTACATAGTTATTCAATTTCGTTCATATTTTTTTCGAAACGAAAAAGTTTTCAAACGCGATTATTTTTTAGGATGGACTTTTAGCTTATTTCTTAACGATCTACGAAAATTGTATAAATTTCATATTTAATTAAAAAAATATCTTGTTCTACCCGACAATTTTGAGTTTTTAAAACAACACATTTTGCTCTATGTAAGAACAAGCATTTTCTTTGTCTGTTTCAAAATTTTCTATAAAATGACGTCCCGGACTTCATGAAGGTAATGGATCGTACATTGATTAAATCATAATGGTCACATACATGTATTTTGATCTATTATGACACGTATTTTCGCCCTTGTATATGATCCGTTTTGCTAAATGTCAAAATTATATACATATGTGATTCTGTTTAAATCTTAACACTGCATTTATAAAACGCACCCCTTTACCGCAAAATCAACTGGGACATTTCTAAGTACTATATTTCATTGGCTTAAATAATTTTTAATTTCAATAAATTTAGATAAATTCCTTTCCGATTGAAAAGTTGACAAATATTAAATCCTAAGATGAAGTAGTTAATTCTGACATTACTATAGGGTTAATTCACGTTTTTGAGGGCGTTAACATTTGCAGGGACCCGAAAAATGGTTAACGCCCGAGGCGAAGCCTGAGGTCGTTAAAGCATTTCGAGGGTCTCTGCAAATGTTATCTCCTACAAATACGTGAATTGACGCTATTATTGCATAAAAAGAAAGACTATAGTTTCTTTTTTAACAGAAATTGTAAATTCATTCGTAGGAACTAGCTGTAAAACTATCACCAAAACCGATAATGTGTCGAAAAAATTGCTTTATGCATTGCGCCCGTCTCATTTGTTTAAACCGACGTTTCTTGGTAAATCTATGGCGTCATAAAAATTAACGCGGGAATAGAATCGACGTTTTTATTTATGCTATATATCAATGTGAACAAAAGAACTGATACAGTGTATAGGCTCCCGGGTTCCCGACGACGTTACTCATTCTTTCCGATTATTTGTCTCTCACCAATAGGTTGATAATCGTAGACCTATGTGAGATAGCAGCTGGAGGCTAGGAAAGGATGTGATGCTTGTACTGGCGAGAGAAATACCAGGAATTCATTGTTAGGTGCTCCAGCCGCCGCGATATAACTGAAAAAATGCTGAAAACGGCGTAAATCACCATTCAACAGTGAGTAGGCCTAGACCGAGGATATTTAAGTAAAAAAAATGCGGGCGTTAACGGCACGTGAATTTACTTATTAAAGCACGTTTTCTGCCTTTACCGCCCTAGTTTTGTCGGTTGACGTATGCCAATGATGACCCGAAAACGTACATTTTATGCAATAATCGGAATTTAAACATATGCTTAAAACTTTCCGAAAATTCCGAACTAAATGGTTCGAGAAATATAAAAAACGGACGTTTTAAGGATCATTGCGTCCTTTTTGTAAGATATATAAATCTTATTTCTTAAAATTTTGAATCCGAGCGCAAACTTTGTGACAATTTGTTTGACGCCACTCGCTTTATTACCTGATTAAATTTCATGGAATTATCGACGTTGAAAGAGCAACAGTAGTGACGTTGTTATAACAGGAACGCTAAACGTGAGAAGTATGATAAACATGGCAAACTATTGGCAGGTTCCGTAGAAATTTTTATCTCTTTTCAAGTTCTATTCTAAATAATGGTCATACAATTCTCTTGTTCGCCTACGGTTTTAAGTAAAATTAATGTAGCTGACTGTCTAGTCACCGGAATTTTATAATAAAAGTAAACACGATGAGGTGAGACGTAACATAGACAACGGGCGTCGTGGAATGACGAGAAAAGTCGCACCATGAAACCAGCAGAAACTTCATATCGAAGGAGGTTAGGGTATATGGAAGAAGAATAAGTCACTCCACAACTTCACAGCCAGGATACATAATCGGAGCCAATCCACATAATCGGAAGCAAACTATTTTCTTTGATTTATCTCAGATTGTAGGCAAGTATATCGGGGTAGAGTATTGTGGTTGTTTTGTTAAACTCGTGCATACTGAAAACAATTGTATACGTTATTAATCTTGTCCAGAATATTGTATTTTGGAGGTAAAACCACGTGTTTTGATATTCCTGGCTCAAGATTGCTCTGAGAAGAAATCATTTTTAACAAAAACCGACGAGCGGTTTTACAGTTCTTAAGTACGTTAACGTGGCAAAATGAATAACTGGTCGAATAGCATTCGACTTTTTAATGATCAATGAATAAAATCCGATATAAATGAGGAAGTTCCGACACCTATCCCATTTTTTCAGTCCGAAAATGAAGTGTTTACATCTACATAATCGGAGACGCACGTGGTGCGGAAGTTCCACACATGATTTTGAAAGTGGAGCCAGTGGCTCCGATTATGGACATCAACCCCCGTGGTAAAGGAATCTCGGGGGGCTTTCCTGTGAAAATTGACACAAATAAACAGTACTATTTATTACTATTTAAAAACCGGTGTCTTCTCGCGAAAATGAGGAACGTTTTATTCTTGCAAAGTCCTCCGATAAATTCTTCCAATCTAATTAAGAGAGTGCCAACGCTATGTACGACCCATTTAAGGTAGTGAAACCGTTATAGTTCCGCAACATTTCAGAATGTTGACCGATGTTTTTAAATGAAAATTATAAGGAAAACTAGGTTAACACTGTCAAAGTTTATTACTTCTGATACGTTACGGAACTATTACGGGTATACTACCTTAACTAGCCCAGCAAAAATTTTACCAAGAGGTACTTTTTTCTTTAACTTTGAGCTCAGTTGAATTGATTGTCACTAAAGAACATTAAATGTCTCTTGATATTCAGTATTGTCTGCAAGTCTAAATAATGCGACCTTTCTTTTATGGTACAGTATATGATACTTTTGATCGGATGGAACGTCAATTCAACGAAGTTACTAACTGTACATTTGCAAAAAAGGTTTCTTCGGACGAAACGTGTTTTTTGATGCATTGTAGAGTCCGAACCGCCCCATGTAGACGGTTCACGCAGTCATTTGTTTGATTTTATGCCACGCACAGGATCATTAAAATACATGAATGACATCTCTCAAAAGCGAAAAATAATCAACGTTATTCATAATTTGGCATACTGTTTGTGTTAAAATTCTGAATAATAATATAGTTACATCTTTAAAATCTAGGTGTTCACGCAACAAAAATAAAATAAAACAAAAACAACAACAACAAAAATTGGAATAAAAAGGAATGAATAAATAGATAAACAAATAAATAGAAATAGATAAAAATGAGTTAACATTCGAAATTTGATTAGATATTTTTAATGTTTGACGCACAAAGAAGGTTTTTGATCTTAGAGATATTCCATATTCCCTTAAAGTATGTTATATTTACTTACATATCGGTAGTCCCGATGAACTGGAGCAGTTTTGTGAATAGTTTGTCGGAGGTGTCCCTGTGCAACAACAATTCTTGGTTCCCGTGTCGGAGAAGTCTTTGGCACAACAAAAACCTCCTTTGTTCTCTAAAATTTTCAATGTGATTTACTAAATAAAGCATAGAGCAAAATGATAAACGCGAGTTGCATAAGTTAGTAGATACTAATTTGAAAAAGGAAAGTTCCCCTGTAAACAATTTTTGATTCTAAATGTCGTAGATGTCTTCAGAAAAATTATCTTTTCCTTTTCGTATTTTTATGGGCTCATTCATGTGAAAAAAATTGAAGCCATTGGCTCGTCATTCAAATGATCGTAATCTGCTATTTTTTCCAAGGTACGAGTTATTCTCGTATACACCATTTTGCACTTGGGACACACTCTCTTCGTTGAAATATCGCTACTTCGAAGTTCGAAGAAAGGTGATTTGACTTTAATTTTAACTATTGTTATGTGTATGACTAGTTAATATGATTATAGTAATAGAGTTTTATATTATTTACTGCGACTGTGAACTTGGAGTGTGAACTGTGAACAAAAAGGGGTCGTCTCAAAAAGAACTTGTGACTGCCTCGGTGGACTAGTGGTAAATGCACTCGACCCGTGACCTGGAGGTCCGTGGTTCGAGCCCCACTGTCGACGAGGTGTGATTATGGGCAAAACACTTAATAGCCAGCCCCAGTTCACCCAGCTGTAAAATTGGATAGCAGTGGGTGTAAACCACTGCCTCTCTCTCAGGGACGTGGAAAAATCAGGATTGATTGTTCGAGAGCGATTCAATAAGCTTAAGCTTTAGTCGCAATCTAACTAAAATAAATAAGTATACACTAAAAGGAACTTGTGCATATTCGGAATTTCATTTGGGGCGCCCACATATCATAAGCATACTTTTGTGAGCTTCGCTATTGTAAAGCTATTTTTATCACTTCCACTTAAATCAGTTAGTACAAAAGTTGCTGTATTTTATATTATTTTGTATTATTTAGTTCATTGTCTTCTGTTCAAAGCTCGCTCCTATGGCGGATTAATAAACATATACTCATAATCTGTTTAATTGTCATCCGAACTGTGACTGTTACACATACCCTACCAGAGACAATAATGAAACTATTACATGAGAAAATTCAGAATGAATGCTTTGATATTCACCTTTTTCAAAATGAAGTTCACGAATCAAAATTATTTACTGTCACCTCCATAGGTCTGCTAAGGCAACACAACTCAATAGCCAGTTTGTAATGCAGTTGCTTGCGTTTTTCTAGAGATAACTAAGAATTTTGTCATTGAAGATTCCCCTAAAAATATTTATAAGGTATTGTGTTTCACTTAACTGTATTTAATGACTTTGCTATAATTTTTTATAGTACGAACACGTACTGCGACTCATTCCAACAAGGTCTCATTGATTTCTTCTATCATCGCGCAGGAATTTAAACGGTGTAAATCAGTTTTCGAAATAATTTTCATTCAGTTAAACTGAATCATCCAGAAAGTTCAATTCTGATTCTTGATCTTGAATTACATCTCTCAAGAAAGTGTGACTTTATTCGAAATATTCACAGACGTACATTTAATTTGTGCCTTAATCATTAAGTATTAGATTTCTCAGTTTTAGAAACTTTATTTGTCTGTAAGGTATATAATAGACTGTACAAAAAAGCCTTGATATATAGAGAATGAATTTATTTTCAAGAGAAGATTAACACGACCGCTTTCAAAATTAAGCTGTTTCGTTTATACTTTGCCAAAAAGAGTAAACGAAAGTCGATGCTACTCTTTGATTTAATGTGGCAAGGTTAACAATTGATGTGAATATATTTTTGAAGTATTGTTGAATTTCAACGCTTTGAAAAGTTGAAGTTGTTTGGAGTAAATAAATCTATATTTTGACTTAACCTGATAAACTGCATAGACTTATAAAGTAATTTCTCTCGTTTGTATCTATTGTTGAAAGGAATTTTTCATAAGGAATGCATCCCATTCTAGCTTAATTTGACTGTATCTTTGGAAACATGTGGAGTTTAACATTTGTTAACCTGTAAATCATTCAATTCTAAAAGGTAGACTTAGATAACTGCAAATTAGCTGGAAACGATACATCGAATCGAAAATAGGAGGGAAAACTAATAGAAAAACGGTAGATAAAAGATCAACAGGCAATTTATATTGATTAAGAACCTGTCCTGCGTTCAGAAACACTGAACGGTGAAAATAGTTTGCCAATTTTACCCAGCTTTGCACGTGCACTTTCATACACAGCGGGGAATCGATTCCAACCTGTTCGCACAGTTTTGTCATCCTGAACGCAGGTCAGCTGATGTTAGAAATGAAAGAAAAACATTCTTAGGTTCATCGATTGCGCGACACAATATGTGGCATTTTTTTTTATAAACTTTCTGAAACTACGAAGGTATATAAATTGTATGGCAGCATGAAATGAATCCACATTTTGTTGCATTTGTTTGATTTAACGTGTAAAAATATGTGTGGTTATTTTGTATATCTTAGTATTTGACAAATAGACAAACAACGTTTTCATGAATTTAAAGTGAAAGATTCTTAATTATTTACGCATATTGGTGAGTTGCGCACGTGCATGCACGCGCTTGTGTATATGTACAAACATGTTGTCTGAGGGCCTTAGCTTAAATACGTATTTCATCTAGATGATGTAGGTTATGATGAATTAATGATTTAAATTATCTTTATTAGCATGTGACATAGACTTCAACATCAATATATGTTTTGCTTAGCCTTTCTCGATGTGAGCATTTCGAGATTACCCCCTTAGTTTGTTCACACTTCACTGTTCACAGTCATTGTTAAATGATAAAACTCTAATAAAAGTAATATAAACAAACAGTGGTTATGCTTACCATTACAGTCTGTCTGTCCACACTTTATGGCTGTCTGTAACGAAAACATAGGAAATCCGTTAGGCAAAGATAATCGGGAAACCTCGACGATTCTACGAACTCAACGAAAGGTTAACGTTTGACATATAATAATTTGAAAACAGAAAAAATGTTTTACTACTTGTTCATATATACTGAACAACAAAAATAACGCACCACCTTTGAATGACAAATAATTCTGCCCCGACATCGACCGATTTGCTGATATGACTTTACTCTATTTTGACAGGCCACTAGGTAAACAATTGTGGTAAAATTTATTTCTAGACTCATACTCACCTGAGCAGAGACACTTGAATATAATGAACATGGTTTCTGCTAATGCAACAGCTCGAAAGCATCGCACAAAATCTAGGTCACAGTTTTTCAGGTAATCCTGTTCTAGTGATGAAAGTGAATCACGAAGATGAGATGTTAGAGCCATGTATAGGCTCTTCCATTAGCGAAAGCCATAGGATAATCTCCCGTAAGCAAGTCAATGTTTTAATCTATTCGTCTAACGTCAAAATTGACTTTCTAGACGAACACCTTTAAGTCAAACCAATGCCTTCTCTTTCATCGACCGGACGTATCTCAAACTCGAGCATATCAGAGACGAACTTCCAATGAGAGTCGAAAAGGAGGACAAAAATGCAAAGTTTTGGGTTAAATTGAGGCAGCATGAACAGCTAAGTGAAAGTCACGCCTGAAGTTACTCTAGGTAAAATTCAGAAGTCCAAGTGTCAGAGATTCTTTTAGAGCAATATTGCTCATGAACTCACGATTGAATTTTACTGAGCAATGAAAACTGACTCTAATTTCAAAATTTTGCTTTTCGGGGTAGTCGCCTCTTACGTTTGTTACTCTTCAATGCGTGTATCTACGGTTTCATCATTTATGTCATAAATCAAAAATTGATTAACGTTTATTTTGGTGTAATCACTCTTCCAAACTTTAAAGATAAATGAAAAAGTTATATCTAAAAAATTAAGTGGTGCTTCATGTTTGTTGTTCAGTATATATCATAACATTCCAAAATACATCATCAGACGATCGGAAAGCATTTAAAGGATTTTTTTTTAATTATTCAAGCGTATTCACCAATGTACGACCAGAAGCCGAATTACCAATTAACGATCTAAAATTACTACACTTAGGTCCGAGGTATTTACAGTTTACGGAAAAGTCCGAGCGATGTTCCGAATGTATGGCGCGCGAACGGGGTCAAAAGTCAGAATACCGCTATACCCACAAAATAATGGAGGTATACCGGTAAAAATGAGGGTATACTTACATATTTTTATCGGTATACCGATAAATATGGCGGTACACCTACAAATTGTGGGTAAACCGCCATAATATTACCGGTATACCTACAATATTTAGCGGTACACCGGTATTATTATGGGTTTACCTATAATAATGAGGGTATACCTGTAATTTTTCCGTCAACCAATCAGAGAAGGCGTTTTATCCAGCATTTTCTATCACAGTCACGGGCATTTTTCGTAAGTATTTCGGAATGAAAAATGTCATATTTATCAAAGAATAGTGTATATATTTCATAATTGAGTTAGTAGAATATAATAAAATAATAATTGAGTTTTTTTCTTACCCTTTTCACATGTTTATATTTCATTAGTGTTTCCGTGACGTCACACGCACTTGTTAGGTTATCCGATTTTTAACTTTATAAATAGACGACTTTTAGTGTCAAGAAAATGAATTTATTTGAAAGCAAACAATATTTAAAATATGAGTAAACAGCAAAAGAAAGATCCATTATGTAAAGAATGGCTACGAATAACATCAAGTATCCGATTTTTTTTTTAATGAGCCATTTATCCTTTTATTTCACTTCTCTTTAAATCAAGGATCACTATGAAATTAACTGTACATATTTATTTTATCCTAAAGGGGCAATATGTGTGAAACAAAGAAATTAGCATTGATTGGACAATAAAAGTCTGACCAATTTCCTGTGTATACCTGTCATCGAGTTTTATGACAGCTCGATATTTCAATAGCTAACCTTATACATTACTGTAGAAAGGAAAAAATATTTAATATCAACAGGCCTGTTAGATAACTCAATAGATCATAGATTGATTCAGAATGATTGATCGATAGATAATTCTTTTTATTAAACGGTGATTGAAGACTTTGAGATTACTACAACAAATTGTTTTTGATTAGAGCGAAATTCAACGTAGTAAAAATGCCAGAAATAGATATGCCAAAATGCCAGATATATGTGTGCAAAATCATGTTTCACTAGATCGATAATCAAAATGCCATTTATGTAATTCAATTTAATTGTGTCCCTTGCATTTTTTATTTGCTTGTACATTGGTTTCATTCCCCGATGAGAACAACTTTAAGTACGCAGTAATTGTCTATATGCCCGTTAAGCTATGACTCCATGCAACTGCATATCTTTAGTAAAATATTTTATTTGATCATTAAATATCATCAAGTAATAAGATTTGAAAGGAATATTTCTTTGAATTCATTGAGGTATGGAGAGATTTTTTTTAATTTATTGGGGTATTGTACCAAAACTACTATCACTTTCGCATGAATTCGATTCGCGAAATAATACATTATGATTTTGTTTTTAGTTTCATACCTACGATTTTTTTATGTAAGATGCATGCCCCTTTTGGGTTTGTTTAGTTTGATAATTATCACAGAAAGATAGAGTGTGCACTATGTTAAAAAAAAGGGAAATGGAATAAGTCTAAAATCAATACCACAATAAGTAAAATAAATCAATAAAATTATCACAAAAATGATAAATCAATTAGTAAAAGGGGAAATTCAAAAGCAATCCATAATGAAACATACATCAAATATTTGGCTAAAAATTAAGTGTATAAATTCTATTAGAAACTGTCTCCTTTTCTCACAAACTTTTGTATATCTCATAATAACTGAATCTCGAAAGTGAACTTCTCATGTGGACAATGAGTAAATTAAGGGAAAAAAATGATTATGAAAATAAAATGTCATATATAACTTTATTTCCTCTCATAATAGTTATTTTGCCAAAAGTTATATTGAAAAATATAGTGGCCATATCTTTCGTGGCCAAAACGTCATGACCAAAGCGCCCTAGCCAAAATAGTCCCAGCAAAAACGTCCATGGGCAAAACGCAGATATAATCATTTATTGAACGATGAAATACATTGTCTTATATGATATGTACCAGTCTCTTATTTTTTTTATTTTTCTTTTGGCTTCTAAGAAATGCATGTAAATCTAGCACACACTCATTATAAAATGAAATTACGGAGATTTTTTTGTTTGAAATATTTCGAAAATGTATCAAAACTTCCCTTTATTGTATAATGCCGGATTCATCATTTATACAAATGAAAAAATATTGAAAATGAATAGGTGCATTGATAAATATTAAGAAGAGGTTTGTTTATTAATTCATATCATATAAGGCACGAGTTAAACTGGCTGTCTGCAACACATTTAAATTCTCAAATATGGCGTTGAAGATAGAACAACATGTAATTCTAGCGTTGTATACGTGTACATATAATTAACTTTTTATCTGAACCCGATTAAATTTCCCAAGTGTGAGAATAAAGAATATACAAACTAACTTCCTATATGGGTGTATAATCAGGTGAAAAGCCAGAATGCCACAATAAAGAAACAGTCAATCAAAAAATACGGACAGACGGAAGGACATACGGACGGATAAATATATGGAACAAAACACCGAATTTAAGTAAGAAAACTCACTAGATGTCGTGCAGTTGTTAACACCACCGTTCCCCCACAAAACTTTTCGCCTAGTTTACATTTGCCACGGTCGCCGTACGATATCGCAGCCTGCGATTTCTTGTATGATATTTTTGACATCGTAAGATTTTATTTTCTACGGCGTAAGTGTTTACAAAACCGCGCGGTGTCCGCACGGATTTTCATAAAACTATTACAAGAATTATTGAGGTGCAAATATGGCGATCTCAAGGTAATCGTGCGATCATAGCACGGAGTCCATGCGATTTGTCAATTATTTACACTGTAAATCATGCGGTCGCCGTACGATCATAGTACGGTACCCGCGCGGGGATCGTACAATGATCCGTTAAAGACTTATAGGCAAAACATCGCACGGTGGCCGTGTGATTTTCGTGCGGCGGACGTGCGATGCCTTTACGGCGTGTCTATAGGCTTGGGTATCCGCGCGGTCTTGCAATTTAAAAAACACAAACTTGTATAACTATTTTTTATACGAAATTGCAAGTGTCCATTGCATCCGTAAAACCGTGCGATGATCGCACGGACAACGTAAGCCTCCGCACGTGCACCGCACGATTTTAATTCGGCGAGTTACAGGCGCCGTACGGGCTCCATAAGCCAAATATGAACTAAATTTAATTCCCATCTCTACAGTGGTAAGAGGTACTCAGTCCTGAATGTTACACAAAGAAGAGTTCTTGCACACCTTGTTCTTAATCAAAACTTAGAAGTGATCATGACCTATTTACAAGATTTATGCACAAAAGACCATTAAGATCTTGCGTGTTAGACAAATGGGTACATCATACATTTACTGAGCAAGTCCGAGGACTAACAACTAAACATTATTTTATTGAATCTTTAATGCCCGAAATAAGCGATAAGCGTGGGATACGAAAGCACTCGCTAACTAAACCAAACGGTTTACGTTTTCGGAAGTTGGACGGTGTGCTCTATGTGGGGCGCTCGTGTTATCCTGCGAGCGATCTGGCGAGTTGACAATCTTAGCAAATAAAGTTGGCTGGGATGAATTAAATCCTGTCGATTATAAGAAAAATGTAGAGCCTTTTCTCTATATCTGGTTACAAACCATCTTGAAAATTAGCTCTTGGTCCAGACATTTTATCATACTCGGTAAACGAGGGCCTTCAATATCTTAAACGCAGAATTGTATTGCCCACTTACCGTTTGGAATTGAATGAGTGGAAAGATCGAGTTTTCAATATAATTAAAGGGGGGAGAGGTTAATACAATACCGCTAATTTCGACAATCTTTACGAAATTATTATTATTTTAGGACAAAAACTTACGAACTTGTCTGTGTCTCTTCACTGGACCATTCAGCTTTTAAAATCAACACCATCCCAAAAAATCGTGGAATGATTTGATCGATTTGAATGCAATTTTGATCGTTTTGAATGATTCGAAGTGTGTTTGAATGATTTGGGAGCGTTTTCGAGTGATTGGAAAGAGTCTTTGGAATGTGTGAATCGCCACTAAATGAGGATTGAGTGCCAATTTCACGATGTTATTAACTGTAAATAACTAACATCTAACATGCCTTACTAGTACTTTTTATTGTTGCTATACCCTGTAGTAAAGGAGTGGGCGAGGGTACACTAACTGACAGACTGTCTGTCTGTATATGTACACACCGTAGTATCAACCATTTCTTTTGTATGCCGTAAAAATGTTCCTGCGTTTTGTGATAGGTAAAATTTCAAATACAGTCCCTTTCCCTTCTTTATCTACTTAAACGCAAAAGAAACTAGGCATTGTGTTTAGAGTCTTTTTGCAGGCATGTATTATTTATCTAATATGACCTGGCACTCATTAACTTCCGTCGGTGTTCGAGTATTTCCACAGCGTAAAATATCGTTTAAAATACCGTTGTATTCATATTATATTACATAGACTAAAGAAGTCACTGTAGAACATTGGTTACAGACGCCTTCCCGAAATGCAATAAGATGTCGGTTCGAGTTCAATACCCAACATGGAAACATGTTGTTTGATTGTTTGCGCCGACCAAAACCTGTATTGGTTTTATTCCTCAATGAAAACAACATTAAGTATTTAGTAAGCATGCACGAAAAAGTGGTTCCGATAGAAATTTCATTTGCTTCATAATATTGAATCATAAGATATGAAAAGAATCAAGTATTTGGCATGAACAAAATAATCACACTTAAACAAGAATTCGATTAACCCATTCAAACCAAGTATAGGTTTTTAATCTCATACCGTTATAAATTGAAACAAGAGGACCGGGATGGTCCTATATTGCTCACCTTAATATCTTTGTCAAAATTAATAATAATAATAATCAAATTTTCCAGCATAATTCGCAATTGTACCTATATGACTTGTGGTCTCCAGAGTGTTAACAAGAATATTGTCACCAAGGCCCTTTTTCCCATGATATGGCACAGATCCTTTCAATTTTCAATGGGGTTCATCCTTGTGATCTGACAGACATTCTGACCAAGTTGCAAGAAGATTGGACCACATTTATGGCCTCTTGAGTGTAAACAAGAAAATTGTCATTTAGGCCCCTTTTCCCCGAGATATGGCACATATCTTTCCTATAACCTGACCAATATTCTGACCAAGTTTCATGAAGATTGGACCATATTTGTGGCCCTAGCGAGTAAACAAGAAAATTGTCATTGAGACCCCTTTTCCCGTGATATAACATTGATCCTTCCTATTTTCAAAAGAGTTCATCCTTGTAACCTGACAATTATTTTGACCAAGGCTCATTAAGATTGGACCATATTTGTGGCCTCTAGAGTCTTAACAAGAAAATTGCCATTAAGACTCCTTTTCCAGTAATACGGGCCGCCGTCATAGCGCAGTTAGTAACGCGTCGAACTGTCAATCTAGAGGTCCCGGGTTCGATCCCCGACGGCGGCATTCATTCTTTCTGACTAGTTGTCTCTCACCGATCGGTTAATAATCGTAGACCTATGCGAGATAGCAGCTGGAGGCTAGGAAAGAATGTGATGGTTGTACTGGTGAGAGAAATACCAGGAAACCATTATTAAGTGCTCCAGCCGCCGCGATATAACTGAAATAATGTTGAAAGCGGCGTTTAACTCCATTCAATCAATCAACCTTTTCCAGTGATATAACACGGATCCTTTCCATTTTCAATAGGGTTCACCCTTGTGACCTGACAAACATTCTGGCCAAGTTTCTTGAAGTTTGGACTATATTTGTGGCCTCTAGAGTGTAAACAAGAAAATTATCATTAAGGCCCCTCCTCCTGTAATATGACATGGATCCTGCCCATGAATGGAGAGTACTTTGCATTGAATAAATTTTGAACCAAATTAAAATATGACATATTTCTGTGCAGAATACCGATAGCCTAATGCAACACTGTTGTATATAAAGTAAATGGCACCTAATGATACAACGTTGCCCTAAAAAGAAATAGAAATATAACTGGCCATGATCCAGCTTGAACTTATGACCCCACGGGTCATCGTAGATCTTCAAAAACAGGTCTTTGACATCGATTTAAAATCGATTTTCTCTTATATTACAATAAATACTTCGATTGAAGTTGATTGTTTTGTAAACAGTGATTGTATTTCAAGAAATCCTATCATATTGTGATGAAATACTTGATCGCGTTTCTGCATAACGACGTCAACGTCTTATTAAGCAAAATCTGTTCTTCTCACACAGCACGTGTAATTTCAGATTCAATGGAAAGTACCGAAAGTTCTTCATTAGGCCGTGAATGAAATGCCACTCCTAAATCGTCTTTGGAATTAAACGTCTTTGCACAGATTTAAAATGAAATATGGTTAAATGTACGAAGGAACGACGCCATTATGCTAAAGGTCGCTTTAAGGCAGGATTCATTAGACAAGCCGTTGTAAATGACTTTGCTGTTTCGGGACACACTATCTCCAACCTTTAGCACCACTTTTAAGCGACTCACTGCTTAATTTTAAGAGCCAGATAAGTCTGGCGCGTAAAACAACGTTCGTCCAGCACGGCAAATATCGCAACGACGGTTGAGTGTTTTCACTGTTACCACAACCTCAAAGAACTAAGTCTCTTGACGGCGTAAAATCTCCGAATTAAAAACTGTAGAGCAAGATTCAAGAGGCCTGTGACACTTTCGACGTAACAGTCTTAATCGACGTCACCATTTTAAATCTTTGATCAATAAACGTTTACCCTGATTTCATTTGGTGGAAAGACTTCTTTGACTTACATAGAATATATTAACATTTTTTTTGTCTTAATTAAAATATGTATTCAATGTTAAAGAACTTTTTTAAGAGTATATATGACCTAAACCTAAACAAATTTGTTCCATGGTTTAGATAATTTAACAATTTACAAGATGGGATGGTTCGTTTGGAAACCAAAGATTGTATAGATATGTGATATTTATTAAACTGCGTAAGGGGTCAAGATAAAAAATAATCTGGTTTCCAACGAACTGAATTGAGGTTTTAGACTCTTCAACGGATGGATATGAAACAATTTCATTAATATTGGGTATGTCTTCCATGTTGACGTATTACCAGTACAATACAACGTCTCATTGAGTTGACGTAGCGCTGTACGACCAACGGAGGAATGCGGTTCCATTCGACCCGCAAAACCTGCCCCATCTCTTGCAAAATGTTAACATTATGCCTGGCCCTTACTTTTCGACCAAGCAGATCCCAAATATGCTGGGTAGGGTCAAGGTCTTTGGAAACGGCTGGCCACGGCAAGTTTCAACGCCATTTGTATTCAAATATTGCCGCGTGATGCGAGCCGTAAGCGGGCGAGCATTGTCTTGCATAAATGTGACAGGGGCGTGCTGGCGGATGAATGGAGCAGGTACAGGTCTTAATATCTGATCAATGTACTCAGCAGCATTGAGATTGCCGTTCACAATTACTAGGTCGGTTTTCAAGTTCCTCATTATCCCACCCCACTCCATGACGCTGCCCCAATCGAACCTGTGTCTTTCAACAATACAGGCGTTAGCGAATCCCTCACCTCTTCTCCTATACACCCGCACTCTGCTGCCATCATGGTTACAGAGGTTGAACCTGGACTCGTCGGAAAAGACTAAGAGTTTTAATTCCACTGACGCCTTCGCTGACGGAGGTGCTGACTGTGTCCAGTGCAGACGAGCAGCGCGATGACGTTGTGTCACTATACTTCCAACGTAAGGTCGCCTGGCTCGTGTCGGCCTACGGAGGTGACGAAGTCGTCTGACAACGGTGTCTCTGCTTACACCGTAGCCTAGCTGTAGCAGTAGCCGTCTGGAACTGATGTCCAGCGAGCGTCAATTCAAAATGACGGTCTAATCTGATTTCAGTTAATCCAGGCCTGCCACTTCGAGGCCGATCTGCAACTGTGCCTGTTTGCCGGAACCTTCAATGCAGATTATTGATAGTGATTCTGTTGCAATTAAAGGCACGGACAACATCGGCAACAGTGGTACCTCCACAGAGCATCAACAACGCTTAAATTCTTTATTTTCAGATAGCCGTGGCATAGCAAGTTTTGAATTTTCTTAATTGGCCGCCGTCATAGCGCAGTTGGTAGTACGTCGGACTGTCAACCTAGAGGTTCCGGGTTCCATCCAGGACTGTGGCACTCATCCTGTCTGTTTGTTTTTACGATGGGAGCTCGCCAGGATTCGGCCATTGAGCCATTTTTGTCGGCATGGTACCGACTTTGTTAGTACACGGAGAAGAATGCTGCTTAGATATGCTCATGACGCTCATTCTGATCAAAATCATTCTAAATCATTCACTCAGCGCTCCGATCATTCATTCCAAACATTCACTCAATTCGATCAAAACGCTTCAAAATTATCAGAAAACATTTCGAAATTGTTCAAGACGATCGATATTTAATTCAAATCGATCAAATTATTCTACGATTTTACTGGCTAGTGTCGATTTTTTTAGAATCTGGTTTGTCCACGAAGACACACAAACAGAAAAGTACGTGTATCTTATTAAAAAGGAGGTAATCAATATCGCTAATTTTGTTCATCCTGAACAACATTAGCGATATTGGATTACCTTCCGTTAATTTCACTCAAAACTAGCTTAAATAAGATTCAAATCAATTCCAAAATCATTCAAAATTCAATCATCTTGTCAATTTAACGATGTTCTTAAGTTGCGGACAGTTTGTTTATAATATTACTTACAAGAGTGGTTGTGCAGAGACAAATCTACAACAAAGGGTATATCTCTGGACGAGGTAGTAAGAACGTCAAATAAGACTTCACTATTAACTCGTCTTGAATATCACTACGCTGTTGTATCGAGCGTAGTAATCTATACCTCGGGAATTAGTTGTTTTTGGCGGACTCAGCGTTTTATAGTGAGCATACCGTTCGACATTTTTCCTTGGAAACGATTTCGAAATGTGGCATAAGATCCCTATAGGTAAATGGAACCATTGGTTCCCTCGCCTAAAAAAGCTTTGCTAAAAGGATTCAAAAATTGGAGTGAATGACTTCAAATGTTCAGCGCTTTGATTTTAACAAAGGGAGTTAACATTAAGATCCCCTTTTCTTGCCGCAGTTTAAAATTACCAGACCGCATCAATTTGCCCATGGTCACGTTTTCATCAACTTCCATGCATATATGAAGAGGTGTGAACAAGAATTCTGAAATTTTACTTTTTATTATTGGCATCTTTTTCTCATTCAATCAGAAATATTTTAAATAAAGCAATCATTGTGATGATACAATTATTCTGTGCAAGTTTGAAGGCAATCCGATAAAAACTGCAGGCTCTTGACTGCTATAGAGGAATTTATTATTAAATTTTTTTAACGCCCATGATGCTTCATAGATTGGACCCTTTTTCGAAAGAAACCATCCTCGTTATAGTTGTTATGGTACAATCATACTGAGCAAGTTTGAAATAATCGGGTGAAAAAAAGGACTTAAACGTTTACTTTAAACTTTGATGAGAATAGTCTTATCAGGCTCATTTTGGAAAGGAACCTTCATTGTATTGGTACAATCGTTCTGAACAAGTTTGAAGTCAATCGGATGAAAACTGTGGACTCAAGAGTGTTAACGAAGATTTTCTTGACGCTTGACGGACCTGGCCTATCTTCGCAAGGAACCAGTCTTATATATATACTCTAGTACCTTCTTTGAGCAAGTTTGAAGACAATCGGATGGTAACTGTGGACTTTAGAGCGTTTACGAGGATTTTTCAACTAAATTCTCAAAAGGCCACTTTTCCCGCAAGCCTTGACGGATCGGCCCCATTTTCAAAAGGAACGATCCTTGTTAAGGCATAATCATTCTGAGCAACTTTGAAGAAAATCGAACTTAAGTGCGTTGATTAAATTTTCATTAGGCTCCCTTTCCCATGACGTTTGACAGATCTGACCCATTTTCGAAATTAACAACCCTTGTGATTATCGAAACACTCTGACCAAAACAATCGGACAATGGTCTCTAGAGCGTTAACAAGCAAAAGTTAACAGACGGACGGAACGTCGCCGGACGGAAAACCAGTATCACAATAGCTCTTCTGTTCTGACATTCGGTCAGTAGAGCTTAGACCGGAAATCAATTTGGCAAGGTCATAATTTGAATTTCCAGAAGGCTATTCTTTAACGCCTTACGAGGCCCGACCTATTCGGGTATCTTGGTCATATGAAAAAAAGATCTTTTATACACATCAGGATATCGACCCGAGTTGAACCAATTTCGAACTTGTCTGGGATAACACCATTACAATCATAATGATCACATTCAGTTTATCGGAAAAAAGTGAATACAAGGTAAATGTTGACGACAAATGTCGCACGACGGATATCAACCTAACCATAATATATAGCTCACATTGCGCACTTCGTGCAGTTGAGCTAAAAGGACAGAAATAAGATTTCCGTTATGCTAAGGGCTTGCGTGTCTGTAAAACACGCCGACATTCTGTTTGGCTCTTTTGAGCTGACAATTCACATATCAAAATTGTAGTACAAAACTGCCGAGCCCGTCTAACTCAATCGGTATTGCTAAAGTAACATAAAAATCGGCGATGGCGACACGTCGGCGCTATTTATCGTCGGCCGATGAGTGAAAAATAGTTACATTTATAAAAAGAAATACAACAGTTGCACGTAAAAACTTAACCAAGTATTTCTAAGTCCGCTAATTATTAATGGTTAAAACTTGAACTTCACTGATTTTGATATCAGAGTAATGAATCTTTGTCTAGAGGTTGATATTATGGTCACAGAAGCATGTGTAAAGTTTCAAACAAATAGCTTCAGTAGAAAAAGAGATTTGACACATTTGCACCTAAACCCTTAACCAAAGCATTACGCAAACACAGACACTGACGTCGAAGCCCGGATGACAGGGATAGCCCCCCCCCCCCCCAACACTACTCTACGAATAGTCGAGCTACCAAGAGGTCCTGTATCGTTCCACTGGCTGTAACATCTCTAGATTTGTAAAAGAGATATTTCAAGTATAAAACGTTTTCAGAAAATGGTCACTTACAAAACATTCAGGCCATGTTTTATTGAAATGGGCCAATGGTTTGAGATTGGATTTAAAATTGAAAATTAGACCCGCCTTGCAACACCCATAATTGAGAGTCAATTAAAATTTCTTGATCGACTAAAATACATTCATTCAAAGTTTTGTTGAAATCGACACAGTAGATTGGGAGTACAAGATTTTTTTTAAAGAATTCAAAGTAAAAATAAGCCCGAACATGCCACGCTCATATTTGGGATGATAAGTGGATGGGTGGGTGGGGGGTCAATCAAAATTTCTGAAACAACTTTAGAAGAGGGTCACCCAAGAAACATTTCTACCAAGTTTCAATGAAAGCATGCCAAATCAGGCTCGCTGGCCCAAGGCCAGCGGAGTGAAAAACTCTTATGGTGGAGAATATTTGTATCAAGTTATTTCAAAATTCATCTGTTAAGAGTAATTGTTCAGACAAAATTGCTCAGACTGACAGACATGAGGACGGACGACTAACCGACGCATTTAAGCACAAACACCAAAACCTTGTGACATATATGTCACAGACTTGACAAAATTGTTGACAACAGTCGGCAAACATTCCAGACTTTTAGGAAAACCACGAATCTCACTAATTTTAAGGTTGATTTAGCAAATAATATGGCATCATGAGTGTCTACAAGTTTTGTTTTTTTATAAGATTTGACCTTGTAACCAAATATTTACTCCACCAATTTCAAAAGCAACTGAGATTTCATCGAGACAATCAATCAGACAAATTTTAGGGTTGATTGAGCTAAAAATATGGTCTTTATGGTGTCTTAAATTTTTTGATGAGATAAGGCCTTGTGGCTAAGTATTTGACACTACTTGGCCCAATTTCAAGATTGACCAAAATTTCAAGTAGATAATTTACCTGACCAATTTTCAGGTTGGTTGAGCAAAACAATCGGCCTGTAGAGTGTTTCAAGATTTTTTTTTAAACATTTGACCTAGTGACATAGTTTTTGGTATCATTTGACCCAATTTTGAACTTGACTGAGATTCCTTCAAGACAATCAATCTGACAAGTTCTCAGGTTGATTGAGCAAAAGGATATGGTTTTAGAGTGTCTTAAAAGGTTAATTTTGACGATGCACAAAGGACAACACACAACAGACATCACACAACCACACAAGCTCACCTTGAGCACTTTCTGCTCAGGCGAGCTTTAAACAATGAAACATAAATTGTCAAAATGAATCTGGTATGATTCTAGACAAAACAAGCACGGTTTAATAATTTAATTTATCACATGTTAAAAGTTTCTAATCTGTCAACTGAAACCACCTTATCGCAGTGCAACTTTCTTGCAACTTTCTCTTTTGGAAAATGGAATTTCGTAACATTCACAACTTGTGGTCCATTAAATTTCTTTCTTACCAGCACGGGCATTTAGATCTTTTATAATTTATTGGTATTTATGTTCTCTGTTCATGAACTGTCCATCAGTATTTATGCTTTTTGGAATTGGTCCATCTGTTTCTGTGGTCAATGAGTCTGTGACACACTTCACTGCGACTTTAAACTTTGTTATGTATTATCTTTATCAATAGCATCATCTTGATACACGAATTCTTTTTGAGTGGAATCTCTTATGCTTATAAATCTTGCACTACGTGTCTGTATCCTGAAAAGAGATAACAAGAGGACCATAATAGTCCTATATTGCTCACCAATATCTCCCTGACTGCTCGTTAATCAAATTTAAATGCTTTGGAGATCATTTAATGATCAATAAATTTTTCAAGAAATAAATTTATTCTATTCCTATGATCAATGCATAAGTTTCTAGCCTTTTCTAAACAAGTTTCAAGAAGGGATTCTTCCTGTGATGATTTAGACAAACATACTGAAATACTGAGAAAATAACCCCAAGAGTGGATAAAGAAAATAAAGGTTTTTTTCCTGTATTCTCTCATATGACACTACAATGTTAGCTCAGCTGAGCACATAGTGCTCAAGTTGAGCTGTTGTGATCATACAATGTCTGGCGTCAGTCATCCATTATTTCTTTAAACATCTTCTCCCCCTAAACCAGTGGGCCAATATTCATGAAACTTGGCAGGGATGTTGCTTGGGTCAAGCTCTACTAAGGTTGTTCAAATAAATGAAATCCATCCTGAACTTTCTCTTTACCCTTAACAAAGGATGAAAATAGGAAAATCTTCAAAAATCTTCTCTGAAACAAAAAGATAGACAGCTTTCTTTTTTTGTATGTAGCATCATCTGGTGGACCTCTACCAAGTTTGTTTATGTCAAGACCCTAGGGTCATATTTGGGCTTTGCCAGGGCGCAACCCTTTTTACATTAAATAAACAAGAGGACCATGATGGTCCTATATCGCTCACCTTCATCTCTTTGACTTCTCCCTTAGCAAAATTAAATGCATGAAAGATCATTAAATGATCATTAAATTTTTCAAAGAAAGACGTTACTCTATTTCTATGATCGTTTAGGCCCCTTTCCGGTGATATGACATGGATCTTTCCAATTTTAAATAGGGTTCATCCTTGTGACCTAGCCATTATTCTGACCATGTTTCATGAAAATTGAATTATATTTGTGGCTTCTAGAGCGTTAACAATTGTCATTAAGGTCCCTTTTCCCTTGATATGGCATAGATCTTTCCCATTTTCAATTGGGATAATCCTTGTGGCTTGGCCAACCTTCTGACCAAATTTCATGAAGATCGGGCCATATTTGTGGTCTCTGGAGTGGAAACAAAAAATTGTCATTAAGGCCCCTTTTCCTGTGAAATAGCACGGATCCTTCCCATTTTCAATTGGGATCATCCTTGTGGCTTGGCCAACCTTCTGACCAAATTACATAAAGATTGGGCCATATTTATGGCCTCTAGACTGTAAACAAGAAAATTGTCTTAAGGCCCCTTTTCCCGTGATATTGCACAGATCCTTTTCATTTCAATAGGGTTCATCCTGGTGACCTGGCCAATATTCTGACTAAGTTTCATGAAGATTGGGCCATATTTGTGACCTCTAGAGTGTAAACACTAAGATTGTTGACGCCGAATGCCGGACGAGGGATGACAGACGACGCACATTCAATGATCACAAAAACTCACCTTTAGCACGATGTGCTCAGGTGAGCTAAAAAGCATAAATATTCAAAAGTCTTCTTCTTTGGAACCAGATGGCAGACAGCTTTCATATTTGATATGTAGCATCATCTAGTGGGCCTCTAGCAAGTTTGTTCATATTA
Source organism: Fragum whitleyi (assembly GCA_948146395.1). Taxonomy (NCBI): domain Eukaryota; kingdom Metazoa; phylum Mollusca; class Bivalvia; order Cardiida; family Cardiidae; genus Fragum; species Fragum whitleyi. The sequence continues at coordinate 4,971,045 of OX411545.1, read as the reverse complement.
AGACCCTGGGGTCATATTGGAGCTGCGCCGGGAGCATCCCTTTTAGCTCTTCAGAGCATGAAGGGTAACAAGAGCACTGCAAGCCGGTGCCAACGCTCAGCTGTTTATTATTTTTTAGGCAAATGCAAATATATGAACTTTGTACCTACAGAAAGATCTTGTACCAAGCAATGATCAGGTAAAATTTGAAGGCTCTTTGACTTACCATTCAAAAGCTATGACCAAGGTTTAATTTTATAAAGAAATTTTACCTTGAAAAATGACCTTGACTTTGACTGATGACCTTGAACTTGGCACCTACATAAAGGTCCTGTCCCAAGCAATAATCATGTAAAATATGAAGGGTCTCTCGCTAACCATTCAAAAGTTATGACCCAAGGTAAAATTTTTTAAAGAAATTTGACCTTGAAAAATGACCTTGACTGATGACCTTGAACTTGGAACCTATGGAAAGGTCTTGTCCCAAGCAATAAGCATGTGAAATATCGAGGCTCTATGACTTACCATTCAAAAGTTATGAGCAAGGTTAAAAATTATCATGACAATGCCAACATCAACGCCATTGCCAAGGAAAACAAAAACGACGCCAATGTGATCATTATACCTCATGTTTTCTTCGAAAACATCCGAGCTAAAAAAAGAAAAATCTTCAAAACTCTTCTTCTCTGGAACCAGAAGGCAGACAGCTTTCATATTTAGTAGGTTGGGTCATCTAGTGGACCTCTACCAAGTTTGTTCATTTCAAGACCCTGGGGTCATATTTGGGCTCTACCTGGGCGCAACCCTTTTTACATAGAACCAAAAAGCAAAAATCTTTAAAAATCATTTTCTCCGAAACCAGATGGCAAGCAGCTTTCATATTTGGTATGTAGCATCATCTTGTGGGCCCCTACCAAGTTTGTTCATATCAAGACCCTGGGGTCATATTTGGGCTTTGCATCCCTTTAAGCTCATCTGAGCACAATGGATGAAAATAGGAAAATCTTCTTCTCTGAAACCTGAAGATAGACAGCTTTCATATTCAGTATGTAGCATCCTCTAGTGGACCCCTACCAAGTTTGTTCATATCAAGACTCTGGGGTCACATTTAGGCTCCACCCGGGTGCATCCCTTTATACATAGAACCAAAGAGCAGTTTAACAATTTGATTTATCACATGTTAAAGAAATTCTAATCTGTCAACTGAAACCACCTTATCACAGTACTCTGCAACTCTGTTGCAACTTCCTCTTTTGGAAAATGGAATTTCGTAACATTCATAACTTGTGGCCCATTAAATTTCTTTCCTCTCAGCAAGGGCATTTAGAATCTTAATCATTAAATGGTATGTTCCCTGTTCATGAACTGTCCATCAGTGTTTATGCTTTTTGGAATTGGTCCATCTGTTTCGTTGGTCAATGAGTCTGTCCGGACTTCCCTGTGACTTTTAACTTTGTTAGGAGATGTCTTTATCAATAGCATCATCTTGATACAAGAATACTTTTTGAGTGGAATCTCTAATGCTTATAAATCTTGCACTACAGTGTCTGTTTCCTGAAAAGAGAAAACAAGAGGACCATAATAGACCTATATCGCTCACCGTCATCTCCTTGACTACTCTATAAGCAAATTTAAATGCTTTGGAGATCATTTAATGATCACTAAATTTTTGAAAGAAATACATTATTTCATTCATATGATCCATGGATAAGTTTCTAGCCTTTTCTAAACAAGTTTCATGAAGGGATTCTTCCTTTGATAAAACAAACATACTGAAATACTGAGAAAATAACCCCTAGAGTGGATAAAGAGAATAAAGGCTCTTTTTCCTGTATTCTCTGATAGGACACTACATTTTCAATAGGAATTTTCCTTTTAACTAGACATACATTCTCACCAGAATTGTGGCTCCTACAGTGTAAGCAAGAAACTTGTCATTAAGACCCCACTTTCCTGTGATATCAAATGGATCCTTCTAAATTCCAAAAGGGTTGATCCTTGTGACTCAAAACGATTAGAAATAGTTTCATAAAGATTGGATCTAGAGCGTGAGCAAGGAAATTGTCATTAAGGCCCCTTCACCCGTGATATAGCATGGATCCTTCCCATTTTCAAAAGAATTGACCGGACCAATACTCTGAACAAGTTTAATGAAGATTGGTCAATGTTTGTGGCCTCTAGAGTATAAAAAAGAAAAGTATCATTAAGGCCCTTTTTCCTGTGATATGGCATGGATCCTTCCCCTTTGCAGTAGACTTTATCCTTGTGACCTGGCCAATATTCTGATCAAGTTTCATGAAGATTGGGCTATGTTTGTGGCCTCTAGAGTGTAAACACTTAAATTGTTGACGCCGGACCACGGACAATAAAGGACAGACAAAACACAAAGCACAATAGACAAAGGACATTCAATGATTACAAAAGCTCAACTGAGCACATCATGCTTGAGGTGAGCTTAAAAAGCCTTGGTTGTTAAACATTGCACAACATCATAAATTTCCAACTATTAAACGAATCATCTTAATATTTGATAGTTAAGTTACTTTCAATTTTGGTTTAATTTACAGAGGAATAAATTATATATCAAAGCAAAGAATGATTAATTGGTCATGTACATGACAATAAGAGCATTTGCTACTGAAACTACATTCTTATCTTTTACGAATTTATTGTTTTCAATATTTCATAAGAGCTTTAACTTATTTAAGTTATTCTTGAAGAATAAAAGTTACTTCAAGAGAAGTGCTGGCTTTAATCCACTGCTACCAAATTCTACACTGAGAGTGGCTATTAAAAGTTTTATCTATGAAAAGACCAAGATCATTGTGAAAGACAAATAAATGTCCATGCACGTAGTCTTTTTAATTGCCATATTGAAATTTTAGCTTGTACCTGAGTCTTCATTGGCTTTGATATTAATGAAAAAACTTGTCAGTTAGAAAATATGAATATATTATTTGTTCAAATTACGCCCCATCATCAAACTTTCTAGAACTATGCTCAATCTTTAAGTGCCTACTTTTATTTCAATTTTTCAGATGAACTTTCCTTGAATCAGGATGATAAAATGCTGCATACTCTTTGCAAATTATACCCTGCTTTGCAGGTGCACTAGCTTGCATGCAAATAGTTTGTGCTGTTTTATCCAACCTTAACACAGGGATGGACTAAATATCATCCAAAAGGAAAGTATTTATCCTTGCTTTCTTGTGTGGCATGCGCTGGCTTACAATGATCAAAACCTTTGTTACTTTTGTGATTCTTTGAAGTAATTAAAAATTCAAAGAGTTGCTTTGCTTTCCCGTGACAGCATTTTGTCGTACAAAGAGTTGCGAGTGTTTTACTTGAATAAAGTATCAATTTGATACCCCTTGACCCCTGAAGATGCGTTGATAGAATGGACATTGACCTTGTCCTAAAGCTAGATAACTGCAGATGAAGATCTAAGAAATTTATTAGCTTGCTTAATGTAAGCATTCAGTTCTGAGACAGCTTGAAGAAATTTGAAAATGATGCTTTTGATTTAGGTTTGCCTTGTTTAACCATGATAGATTGCCCTGACCTTGTCAGATAATCTTGACCTTTTTACCTGCATTATGAGGATCAAATAGATTTACAAGCATGCCATATAAAGGATTGCATACTTTCTATGTCTTTAATAGATAATTTACATGACTTTGACACTAGTATATGCAATCACTTATCAATGAGATCTATAATCTTGCTGAATATAACTAATCAAACATAGGCTTGAAGAAATATGAAAATGATAGGTTTTCTCATGTTTGAATTTAAAAGATGTTCTTGATCTTGTCAGATAACCTTGATCTTAGTACCTAAGATAATTTATATCAATTCAGTGAGATCTATCATCAAACCAAATTTGATTATTGCATCAAGCAAAGATTCAAAGTAATTGGCAATATTAAGTTTTATGGTTGAGGTTTGCAGATAGAGCAATTGATAGACACATAGAAAGAAAGATAGATAGACAGAAAAACAGAAACAAATAAAACAATAAGCCAGAGATCTTAAAGATATGGGATGCAAAAAATATTCCTGATTCTAGAATGGGCATTCTAACTTCCCATGAGATAATTTTCTTTAATGTATATCACGTTGACCTCTGCTATATATAACCTCTATTTCAAATATTTTTAAGTAGTCCCCTGATAGTTCCTTTTCGTATGGTTGGTCATATCTAAAAGTAATTGTCAATGGTAACTTTGGTAAAGCTTTCATTCAGAACAAGCCTAAATAATGCCCATTAACAAGGACCTAAAATCTTTCTCTTGATCAAATACTAGTGTACAAGACAAAATATGTAACTTATAAATTTCTAACTTAGGGTTATACTAAGCACCTTACATTGAAGAAGACTGAAAATATAATGCAGATTAGTGATTAAGGATGTCCTTTCAAAAACTAAAGGTATTTATCCTTAATTTGAGTGAATACATGTTCAAAATTATGCAAGTTTAAAGCTCTATCAATTTTCTGTGTGGATTAGCTCTTCTGTTCCACAATATTTAATAAGATGACCTGATACAGACATCACACAGGGCTGTCTGAAACAAGTGTAATATTATGTAACTTCTGTTTATTTCAAATTTAAAATCAATATGATAATATTATCAAGGCTGCCATCTTACATAAATGAAGAAGAAAATAAGACCTAAATAAGTACAGGTTGTGCTCATTTAAAACAATAATGCCTGAATGAGACTGAAACAACATTTTTGTTTGTTAATTTGACTTTGACCCACAACCCTGAGGGATCAACACTAACTTCTGTGAGTCAGGAGACAATGGGACTCCCAACTTATTTTAATCAAGGAGTCCAATCTCAAAGTAAAGAGTCTGAATTTTAACATTTGAAGAACATGGTGGAAAAGAAAAATCTTGTCCAAGCAATTTCTTCTTTGCCTCTTCCTTGCCACAAGTTTCTTCCTCAAAGAATTTGTTTTTCTTTAAAAACACTAATAGTTCCAAGCAAATGTTATCTTCAACAATTTTTGTAGTAATTTTTAAGATCTTTTGTTTCTCAAAATACTCTCATATGATCCTGGGAGTCCATATTAGTCCCTGCTTGCAAAATAAAGGAGTCCCAACTGGTAAACAAGGGGTCTCAGACCTCCAAACTCCTAGACTAATGTCAAACCCTATGACCTTTACCTATGAACTTGATATTGAATGAAGTGTATTGATGAAAACGCTGTCTATCAAATAGTGTTGAAGATACAGCAACATGTTTAGTTCTCAGTTTAGGTTTTCTAAGACAGAAAGACAGACAGACACCAGTAAATAAATACCCGCCTGATCTGTTGAAGCAGGGATAATGATACTTGTATCAATTCTCCCTTCTTCTGAATTAACTCCCATGATTGGGTGACCAAGGCTTTGACCCAGTGAACAAGTTTTAGTATGCTATAACTGGTGTTATTTTCTACACATATATACAGTATAAACTTATCTGCTGGTTTGATTAATTTTCAGGGGTTTAACAAAAGTTGTAACATTATTGCAGTTATATTGCTGCAGCACATGGATCAACCCATCGTTTTCTATCATTTCTGTAGTCCGTTGCATACAGCATATCTACTATGGTATTGACTATAGTCAACAATAATATAGAATCAATGATATTTCTGACACCAGTACAACAACAACATTTAGTCAAAACCTACAGGTGGTCATCCAACTGTGGTGGTGTACTGTCAATAAAAGTTTATTATTGAATGTGAAGTTTTGACCTCCGCACCTAGGATTTCAACATAAAAGTATGAACTGCATTTCCACAGACCCAATAAGTATTACTTTTAAAATAAATAATTGCAATGAATGAATGATAATAATGTGCATTTTAAAAAGCTAATATCAGTGGTTCTTTTTATGCATAGGGGAAGGGAGTAGGGCCCCTAATTTTGGGGAAATATGTTGAATGATATGTTCTATGAGGAAAAAGTCTTCACTTGTGTATTTTGCTTGACTACTGAAAATCCTTGAAAATATTTTATAAACACATAGAAAATAGATTTTAAAAGCAGTTTACAGCTCTGTAATTGGAAACAAGAATACTATCATGAGAGAATCTTGTTAAAATTGTAAAATTGACATATCAGGGGTAAATGCAATTTTTGGAGAAATATTTTCAGAGGGGAGGGGGCAATATTTTGCCCCACTATCTTAGTTAAAAGACAAAGAGGCATGTATTGCTCCACTGGCTTTAACTTTGTTTGTTTTGGGCTGTATGTTAACCCTTGTCATGCTGGATAAAAGTCTTTGCAAATTAAATATAAAATCAAAGTGATAAATGCACTGAAAGATACCAAATGTGAATAAGTATTGATTTCGGAAATGCATTGTTTTACACCTTTCTGGTTTAAAAATGAAATTAAGGGGGTATGAACTAAGATCAGACTGCACATATGTCCATACCTCCTGCCAAAATAGGAATATTCCGGGATAAGCATGACAAGGGTTTATTTCACCATCTTTCATTTATATCTTGGTGACCGAAGCAATTAACGATGAATCCCTGGATTTTCTCACACTAGTACTACCATTACATTCTTTTCTAGCCTCAAGCTGCTATCCCATAGGTCTATATAAATATATGATTATCAACCTATTGGTGGCAGACAAATTCAATGTAGTTAGAATGGATGAAAGCTGACGTTGCGAATCAAACCTGGGACCTTTTAAATAATATTCCAATGTGCTACCTTAGCGCTTTGACAGTTGCTCTCTGCTCTCTTTAACCCTTGTCATACTGAATAAAAAATAGTTACTGGATGCACTAATTGGGAAGAGTTTGTATTTAAAAAATTCATTTTTCTGTGTTTCTTTTCTAGTTCAAAATGGAGATCAGATGGTATAGACTAAGATCAGACTGCACATGTGTGCATACTGATCATGGTCTTTACCTCCAGCTAAAGCAGGAATAATCCCGGTTCAGCATCCCAAGGTTTTTATATTAACATCTCAATATTTGAAAAAGAGTAATTCACAATAATGAAAGACAATTAATGAAAAGGGTCATACATCATGGAACATTCAAAGACTCATTGAAATTAGTCCAATTGATTAGGAGGAAAAGTTTTTTTAAGCTTTCAAAGTGAAAATTGGCCCTACCCTGCCATGCCCATATTCATGTACCAATCAAAATTTTATGAACATTTAAGTGAGGGGTCACCTAAGAAGTATTCAAGCCAAGTTTCATTGAGTAGGGAGGAGAAACTAGATTTTAAAAGTTAACAAGATGTGTTTGTGAAACACAAATGCCCCCACAACAGCAATTTTTTTTCAAAATATTGACCTTGACAGATTACCTTGACCTTGTCACATGACCTTGACTTTGCTATCAGAAGATGCATATCCATTTGATCTATCACCATGCAAACTATGAGTCTTGTATCTTGAATAGGCTTGAAGATATTGCCCATGTTAAGTTTTTTGGTTAAGTTTTTAAGTTATTTGACCTTGACAGATAACCTTGACCTTGTCACATGACCTTGATTATGGTATCAACAGCAGATGCATATCATTGAGATCTATCACCATACCAAATATGAGCCTTGTATCTTAAATAAGCTTGACGATATTAGTAATGTTAAGTTTTTTGGTTAAGTTTTTTACTTATTTGACTGTGACAGATAAACTTGACCTTGTCACATGAACTTGACTTTTGTATTAGCAGATGAGCATCATTGAGATTTAATATCATGCAAAATATGAGCCTTGTATCTTGAATATGCTCGAAGATATTGGCAAAGTTATTTTTTGGTTAAGTTTTGCGAACAAACAGACAGACAGATAGATGGACAGACACCGGATATAGGTAAAACAATATGCCCCCGATCTATCAATGCGGGAATAAAATAAACCAGCGCTGCCATGCCCATATAAAGGATGCAATCAAATTTTCTTGAAAACACTCAGTGAAGGGTCACCCAAGGAACAGCCATGCCAAGTTTTGTTAAGATTGACCTAATGGTTTGGGAGGAGCAGATATTTAAAGATTTATATGTAAGTACTGTCTTGCTATGCCCACATGTTTGGGTGAATCAAAGGTTTTTGAACAATTGGAGTAAAGGGTCACTCAGGGAACATCCATGCCAAGTTTCATTGGAATTAACCACCATGATTGGGTAAAAGATTTTAAAACGAGTTTGTGAAACATGAACGTCCATGAAACAGCATTTTTTTCTAAAAATTACCTTGACAGATTATCTTGACCTTGTCACATGACCTTGACCTTGGTACCAGTAGATGTGTATCATTGAAACATATCGATTATACCAAATACAAGAATCTTGTATCTTGAATAGCCTTGAAGTAATTGGAAATGTTAAGTTTTCTGTTTAAGTTTTGCGGACAAACAGATAGATAGATATACAATGGTAAAATGATGTGCCCCAAATCTTTAATTGCAAGAGCATAAAAATTCAACGTGAAAAATAAGCTATCCATGCCACGCCTATATTACAGATGAAACTTAAATTCTTGAACACTTTCAGTAAAGGGTCACACAAGTTTTGTTGAAATTAGCCCTATACTTGAGGGGGATGGGGGTTGGGGTGGGGGCGGTTTCAATCAATTTTTTCTCTTTTAAATTTAAGAAGATGCTCACCCCAGGAACATTTCTGTCAATGTACTTTAAAATCCACCCATTTAGGAGGAAAAGATGTTTAAAGAAAAGTTATTGCACGCACAGACAGACACATGAAGGACACAATGCTATGACAATTTAGCTTGCCGCCTTTGGTCAGTAGAGCTAAAAACCCTTCATTATCCATGTACAATAAGATTTTCACTATTACCTTTTTGTTTCTACCTCAGCAATCTTTTTCTACTCTATTTTAATCATCTTAAATTGAAGTCTTAAAATAGATATCAATATTGGATAAGGAACCTTTTATTGAAATGAAGTCAATACAATCTGGCCGAAAAGTTATTTATCAAGGTTGATAAAGGGAGTATATGTTATTTGCTATAATTGCTCAAATTTTACAACAATGATATACAGTCTTGTAGGTTTCTACTGCCCACATAAGGAAGTCAAGTACATCAATCATGTAAATATACTTAACTCAAAAAGATACGTCCACAGGTTTAAGTTCTCTTAATACCTTAGCCATTTATGACATACATGCATTTTTCATTTTTAGACCTGTCAAAATTGACTACCTTTTGATTGACAAATCTTTTGACTGTCTGTTCTGTAGATACGCCTTTTTTTTAAAACGTGGCCCTCTACCTTGCTGGTCTGTTGCACAAAGGTCTGATGAAAATTTTCAATGTGCACTGTAAGACATTTTTGCAAATAGCAATAAACCGTTTCAAAATCTTTAAATTTTTGCTGATGTCAAATGTTATGTAAGAATGTTATCAGTCATATTTGGGTCTACGGAGGCAAGCCAATAAATTTTGTTTGTTTGAATGGTTTTCAACAATTTCACAGTTATATCGCGGCGGTCGGAGCACCCAACAATGGATTCCTGTTGTTTCTTTCACCTGTACTACCATTACACCCTTTCCTAGCCTCCGACTGCTATCTCAGTTAGGTTTACGATTATCTACACATTGGTGAGAGACAAACGTCGGATAGGATATTTGCTGCCACCGGGGGGTTCGAACCCACGACTTCCAGATTGGAAGTCTTATGCCTAACCAACTGCGCTATGGTGGCGGCGGCAAGCCAATAAAAGAAGGCTTTTTACTTTCAATACAAATTTGAAACTGTTCCTGAAACATGAAGGATGGTTATAGAAACATTTCAACTGATTTTAACAATTTTCCAACTGAATTTCAAAAACCAGTGCAACTAACCATGCGGTTTAGCCTTTGCTTGTTACTGCACAGACAAGATGGTGACATCAAGTTGTATTATTGTTTGACTAAAGAGGACGATCTGTTAATGTTGCAGTACAACTCACTAGTGAAATCAGTAGTCTGAACTCTCATTCATAATGGAATTACTTTTTGTATCCATGTGAACCTTTTTTCGACAGTGTTGTCCAGCGAGGCATATCTGTTTAACAACGGTCTCAGCATCATTATTTCATTCCATACATGTGGTGATATGGATGTTCTACCAAAAGTAGCAAAGAACGATTTTAATTTGTATAAAGTTTTTAAATTATTTCAATTTACAGTTTGTGGACATTTCTTTTGGAGTTAAGTATAATATTATATTGCATATACACAAAAAATTAATACACCACTGAACTTATTAACTATTTTGGCAATGTAAATGACATTTTATCTAGATCAAACAGTCCCTTAGACAACAGTATCGGGTGAGCATCATAGGCATCTTTATGTTTTATCAAAACATTTTTTGTCAGCTAAACAAGTGCAGTTCAGAAAAGAACCTACCTTTGATAAGTGCTTAAGGAAAACACCGATAAAAGTCAGGAATCTTTTTTCTGTACAATTTACTAGTACAGATTTCTGTCCTCGGAATGCGATGCTATTTTTGGACTGGTCGCATCCGACAATGAAATATGTAACGTTCAAAATTGAGACTATACAATTTACATGCAAACTTAGTGTTTAAAATTGACCGAGTGATTCAATTTTTGAACATGAAACCTAAACAGATTATTTGATTTAGGTTTGATGGCTATTTTCTTGTGTGTCATGATTAGTGGTGTAGTATTTGATGATACACAGGATTACCCCATGACTTGAGTGAAATTAAAAAGCATTTGCTCAATCATTGTGCTAGAAAGCAACAAAGATAATCATACCAGGTTTTACCCTATTGAGAACTGAGTGATCTAGGATACTAATTATCATACCTATATTGTTAGGAGACATATGACTCTATTGAGAACTGAGTAATCTAGGATACAAATTGTTGGGAGACATATGACTTGGGTCATCCACATAAATGTCAAATGTCGCATGGAAGTTAGCTGAGCCTCGAAAGTAAATTAAGGAAGAAAGGTTGTGCCTACATGGGACTCGGACCCACGGCCCCCGGAACACTAGCACAGCACTCTACCAACTGAGCTAGCCGGGCACCTTGTCATGAGTCAGTCAATCAGTATCCACTATACATTTGGTTCAAATTCACAGCCCCATGCTGTTGGAAGTCATCCAAATGCGTTACCGGCTGAGCTTGCCAGGCTCTGCGTATTCATATTTCGGAAAAACACTATTTTCCTAGTAATTATAATTCTATCACATAATGAATGTCTCTGTGCACTACAGTAGGTGTGTGATTTTATGTCACTGTCTGGGTTGGAACGAAATTAGTTGGGACGAATTCATTTATCCGTTGATTCAGATTCTTTGCAACGTATAACAAAGTGTTATCACGAAAAGGTTTTTAAACTTAAATTCTTACCGTAAATTACTGAAATCGTTGTTTAAATACAAGTTTAACTGATTTTTCTGGTTAAAAACCGGTTGTCGGTCTCCAGTGTAAACAAATCAGCGCCGAAGAAAAGTACGGAAAGTACCGAAAATTCGGGATGTAACGCGCATTCTGATTGGATAATGAGATTTTCATGAAAGGGGTCAGAAATAATGAGGGTGTACCTATAAATTAGCGGTAAACCTCCATTTTTTATCGGTATACCCCCATTTTTTATGGGTTTACCCTCATTTAATAGCTTTACCCATATTTTTTATCGGTATACCGATATAATAATAGAGGTATACCTCTATTATTTTGTAGGTATAGCGGTATTCTGACTTTTGACCCCGTTCGCGCGCCATACGAATGGCCAAAAGGACCATCTTTGAAAAGCGAGAAGTGTCGTCATACAGTGCCGGTCGATTCTTTTCGCTTATAGGCAATTTTCTTAATCATAAAGGATCAATCTACCTTTTGATAGTACATGTATTACTTTGAAATGCGAGTTCTGGTTGATTGCTTTGACAATCTTTTTAAAATATATATTTATGAATATCGACATGGCCCCTTTAGCGTGATTGATCACATATAGGAAATGTGACGATTTTACTCAAGGTCATGTCAAAACTGGCGAATGAATCGTTTTAAATATGTAGCGAAGAAATCTATTAGTTCAAATAATTTCTCTTTTTTTGTTATTATTACTATTTTTCTTTCATAATTGATGACTGCTGTTTACTCGAGATAGGCTCGACTTTCTTTAATGCTTTTCGGTGGTTTATTATATAAAACAGTAGATTATCATTTGGCAAAGTCAATGCCTAACCAGTGAAATTATGAAAAGCCTATACCCCGCTTTCGTTCATTTCAACCTATCTGACGTCATGTAGGCGGAACATAATAAGTGAATTCAGTATGAACGTTGCAAAGCAATCACATCTTAAATGACGCTCTTTAAGAATATTTGTTCTTAAATTATCTTATTTTCTCATTAAGGAAATAGAATAATCGTTTGTTTTTCGAGAAAGATCGATTGATATTTCCTTTCGTGAACAACAAAAGCTGTAATTTTACGAGTGGTTCCACAACTCGTGAAAATATAGCTTTTTTTTTTCACAAATGAATTATCAGTCGATCTTACACTGAAACAAACGATTATCCTCTATAAAGTTAAGAGTGAGTTTATCATAATTTAGGAGGATAAAGCAAAACCGTAGTAAGTAATCGCATTCCTTTAGGTACTTACTACTCTTTTCATTCAAATCTCAATTTGTCGAATGCAATCTACGTAATCATACAGCAAATTAGATAAAAAAAAAGTCGCCTGCATATGATAAACTGTACGCTATTTTGACAAATCAAATTGAAATACAATTCGACGATCGGAGATGAACCTATTGTACTTCAAGGCAATTCGCTTTTTTTGAAGGCGAAGGTGACTCCTCATTTTTAGCAGTGGGTATAAAATCGCTGCCTCTCTCCCAGGAACGTGAAAACATCAGGATTGAGTTCTCGAGAGCGACTTTATAATGTAAGATTGGATGGAGTTTAACGCCGCTTTTCAACATTTTTTCAGTTATTTCACGGCTGGGGCATGTACCAATGGATTCCTGAAATTTCTCACACCTGTACTACCATTACATTCTTTCCTAGCCTCCAGCTGCCAGCTCATAAAGGTCAATTATCAATTATCAACTCATTGGTAAAAGACAAATTGTTGGAAAAAAAGAGTGCCGCCTTCGGCTTGTCTATAAGCAATCGAACTAAAATAGATAAGTATAAACTAAATTTATTTTAAGTGAGTAATCAAAGATCAAGTCTAACTGAAAAAAATAGAATATAAAGGTTTCTCGAACATCAGTCTTGTTTGCTGCGAATCTATAACATTGATGTCAATTTAAATTCGATTAACCAATCAAAACACTATAAATTTATAACGAGGAACTCCGTCATTTTCCATGAAGTCTCAATGATTTTAGCGATTCCTGCGATCAGGCGATTTAAACATCTAAAGAACTGCTTAAGGTCGTGGACCCGTAATAGTTCTGCAACGTTTAGAATATAATGAACTTTTACGATGTTAACCGAGGTTTCCTAAGGATATTCATTAGGAAACCTCGGTCAACATTGTGCAAGTTTATGAGTGCCGAAATATTGTGGAATATTACGGGTCCACTACCTTAAACAAGTTATTACAACAATTTTCCTCCCTCTAACGATTTGTTCTTTGTTTCGTATCCATTATTGTATATTTTGCAGATAAATGACGTTCAAATATTTGAGGGAGGGGTGTATTATGACGGAGGTCTAGGGTGGGTCAACGATCCATCAGTTAAGGAAGATGATCCGTAATATTTCCGAAACGTTTCGGAAGTAAAAAACTTTAACAATGTTAACCGAGGTTGCGAAAAGTTGCGGAACTGTTACCAGTCCATAACCTTGGGGGGGGGGGGGGGGGGGGGGGGGGGGGGGGGGGGGGGGGTGGGGGGGGGGGGGGGGGGGGGTGGAGAGAATAATATAGGATAAATGCGGCTTAGTTAAATGCTATGAAAGATTTAAGCTTACCGTAAATGTAAAACAAACGACGAACAAGATAATTAATCTGATAATTGACTTGTATGACATCCTGGTGGCTGTTTGGTTGTTATCCGACTGAACTAACTTTCGATAAAACCCCGTAGATAATCAAATTAATCCGCGGTGAAGTATCCTAACTCGGAAGAAGTTATAACAATCTTAACTCGGAAGTTATAACAAACAATGGTCTCGCCCCAAAACTTGTTTTGATACTTCCTTGTATGTTATTTGATAACTAAACAACTAGCGATGTATCCCCGACGAGCTTCAATGCACCGAAACTACAGCTTAACATTTTAAGTGAGGCTATGTCGACGGAATCTGAATCTAAAAAAATCTCGTCTTTTCTGATGGTTTCACTTCTATTGAATTTAACTCTTTTCAATGTCAAACTCACGTAAAATCGGGATGCAAACTAGTCGGCGATTACTTTTATATACATTTACATAAGTCAAAAGATAAGTCTAAATTCTTTCTTTCTCAGTGATTCCAATGCTTTGGGTACTCATTTAAAATCTTTCGTCGAGACGGTTTAAATAAGTAACAGCAACATACCAGGGTTTGTGCTATCATTATTGAAATACTTTTATAATATGACCTACGTCGCTGTAGTGAAATAAAACCGTTGAATATTTTTGATATTACACGAATGTTATAACACTAGTGGAATAACTATGCAAATGAGCTCAAAGCGAATAGCAACGCAATGTTGTAACCGCGAAAATGACGTCATGATGCATATGTTGTGACGTCAGTTTTAAACAGCGTTATAAAAATCGCGGGATATTGAAACTTTGAATTTCAAGATTTTTGACGATTTTTCGCAAAAATTGAGGTCATATTATAAATAGGGCGCAGCCTCGTTTTTATCTGTTTATAGATGAGTCGTTTAATAAATTCGGTATTCCATGACCACTCATTCAATTTCCTCTATCTATCTAAAATCGAAGATACTCATTCTATATGCCGCTGTCGAGTCTGCGCATTGGCATTTGGTAGGGTTTTTTGTTGTTGTTGTTGTTGTTTCGGTTTGATCGTTGACAAGAAACGATTTTGCTGTGCAGAATTGCTAAAACTGGCTAGGTGATAGGGTTTTTTTATCATTAAAACAGATGAACAGGCAGTATCAAAATACAGCAGATTCGCCTTCAACCAGTTCGGCGACCCTGTAAAAGGTCATCTCATTGAAAAAGAAAAGAATAACAAGATTAATTATAACTCTTTGTATTTATATATTGACAACAATGAGATCATTACTTTATATACCTATTAGAAAAATTGTTTATTCCTCTTCTGGATGTGAAGTTCATAAAGTCAATCTTGATATTGAAAAAGGCCAATGGCTTTTCAAGGACCAATTTAGATAAGAAACGAAAAGAAAAAAAAAACCACAACAATTTATTCTACGAATTTATGACATGAATAAGCCCTTGAATATGAAAAAATAGTGAGTTTATGAGTGAAATGAGGTCTTCTGTTTCAATAATTATTGGAAATTGGAATTGTTTGCACTCGGCTTATTTTTAGGCATTTTGATCGAACATATTCCGTCCCATGCATACGTTGTTGCATCGTACTCAAAATTATTTAATTGGGATATGAAAACAATTTTCAAACAATTAGGATTCTCGTCTTAAATCTACCTTATACGACAATAATTCAAGCTCGGTCGGAAAATATACATTTACAAATTGACTCAAAAAGCCACTATACAACCATTAAAGCTATAAACAGAAAAATATGCCACACGAATTTGGCCGAAATCCCTTCTCGTATAATCGACGTACACCCGGGAATCCTCGGCGATTCTACGGAATAGACACCGGGAATAATAAGGGCGCAGTCATGAAAGCGCGCCATATCGCACGTATGACGTAACAAACATAACAAAGAAATGCGTTGCGAAAAATAAAATCAACATAAGATGAAAATCGGGCATATCATAATTAGAAAACAAACGCAGTGTTTTACTGCGTTCTTCTTTCAAATTATAAAATGCCAAAATGATCTCTACAGACGATCGGAAAACTTTAAAGTAATTTACTAATTTTCTAAGCGTATTAACACCAAAGCCGAATTACGGAAAAATTGACCCAAAATTACTACACTTACGTCCGTGGTACTTTTCAGTTTACGGAAAAGTCCGAGCGATATTCCGAGTGAATCGACGTACTGACCTGTGTGAGTTGGAATATTGAGGGTTTGCAAAGGGAATTGTGTAATTGTATGAAATATATAGATACATCCGACAATTTAATACTGTGGACTTACAGGGCCCCTGGTTAGCTTATGTCTTTGCGTACAATAAGGTCTTAATAAAAATACACTTCTTATGTAGGTAAGGCTAAAAAAATCTATTCTTGAAGGAGGCCTAAGGGAGGAGTAAAAGATTAATTTGAAGAGTGTAAAAATAAATTTATTTCTTATATCTGTAAGAATTTTTATACAGAGTCGTACATAAGCTATATAAAAGCATTTCAAGCTTTATAAATACAGTCAAACCTGTCTTAAGCAAGCAGCCAAGGGACATCCAAAAAGTGCTTGCTTAAGACAGGTGCTTGCTTAATACAGGTCAATTTCAGTGCAATTTGTTCATTTGAGCACCAAGTGGTCGATTGAAGTGAACTGACCTTTGGGGAAGATTTAAGATAGGAGTTCACAGTTTTTATCACAAATAAAAACATTATTGACAAAAGCATGAAGGGTGGATCTGACGTATATTTTCCCCCGAGACGCCGCATCCATCTAATTTCAATCTAAATTGGAATTGAGTGTACTTGTGCCATTTTATTGAAACTTGGTAAATTCGTAGTCAGAGGGCAAACAATTAAACTCAAAAAAGTGTCTATTAAATCTGAATGTGATATTAAGAAAAACAAAACATCACTTATTTTTTCATCCGTTTAAAAACACAGATTTTGTGTACATTTGACTAGACATTGAAATATTCTTTGATTTACAATACCTTCGCCATTTCAAATTTTACAAAAAATCTAACCCGAAAACATATGATTTTTTTCATAAATCTTGATTGGAATGTTTTGGCAGAAACATATCTTAATTTCAGCATAGGTCACCGGACAAATTTTTGAGAAAAAATGTCAATATCATCAGTAATTGTACTCGAAAACAGCAACACACAGAGGCATTTACATTCAATATGTTACACCTTATTTCCCTTATATCTTCTTATCAATCAAAACACAACCTCACTCGTCTTTTTACGGGCAAATTGCGTTTTCGGGATAAAAAATGGTTAATTATTTCCGAAAAAAAGGATGATTACTGACTGTGGTCCCTAAATAAGGGATCAGCATCTTTACGACGTCATGGCGTCAGCTCTAAGTTATTATATTCCTTTTTATGACCGACATATGGAAGCGGTAATTTCAAAGTTTAGTTTTATCGCATTAAGCAAGATCTGCAGACAATTTAAAAGTTGGACCTTATACACAGTTTAATTCGTTTCCGACGGACAAGGTGCTTGAATTATCTTAAGACGGATTTGAATACTATTTCATGTTATAAAAATGTAATGGGACAGAAATAGTTGTTTATAGAGAAAGAGTTTACTGATTAAAAAGTTTTTAATCTAATATTCAATGGTCGGAATCAGTTTTTATGACCAATTACCGAAAATTTGAGAATAGAATTTCGTCTGCCGATCTTAATGAAGAATAGAGCAATGTTTATGGTACTGTGATACTGTTAGTGACCTTATAAGTATGAGCTGGTTCCAGAAACATAAAAAAAGTTGTAGCAAAGGATCCGGCCATAGTCGTGTTGCAAGAAATAAAGAACGATCTTTTTATGGATGGTGCCATCAAAATTATGGTAATCTTAGACGACTTCTACTAATCGAAGTATTCAAAATTGTACACACTCCGACGCTCAGTCATATCAAGATAGAAATTGTAACTGCAGGGGGAAAAGCTTATATAGCTCTGATTATTGTCTGGAATACAAAAGTCCTTTCATAAACAAAGCAAACCGATTATCTCACTTATAAAATTAATTAATGCACGGTGATTCATGGCTAGTCAATCGTCTTCTCTTAAACCAACGTCTTCTAGTTAAGCCAATGTTCAAAATCCCTAATCGTGAAAAAATTGTACCTTTTTAAAAGAAATGTGGTCATATCATTTTGGAATGTTTTAGATCAAAAAGGATGAGCAATGGATGAAGCCAAACATACGGGGTTCACCAACCTTCAACAAGAAAAAAAGCATTCTAATAATTCAAATTCAATTCACAAATCAGAACGGAAATCTGAATCTATTCTGTCTTAATTAGTCGTTTTTGTTTGATAGTTTTGTATCATCGGTGATTTTTGCCTGCATATCCCATTTATAGTAACAGGAGCTTCCCAATCTCTTATTTGAGTAGATCTCCTTGGGAGTGAAATTGAATGAGTGCGGTGAATAAGTTTTGAATGAAATTAAAGAAAGGTAATCCATTATCGCTAATTCTGTTAAATTTCAGAAAAATAGCGAAACTTATTACACCCCTCCCTTAAGCAAAATATTGTCCTAGCGCGATCTCAACGGTATATATTTTTACGTTCAATTCAGAGTTGGCGTTACGATGACGTCGATAAAATGACGATTTCGTGCGATTTTCACAAACGACCTTCTACCTTCTAAAACGCTTACCGTGATCGTATTTAAGACGATTTAATTCATTAGAAAACACTAAAATGATGTTAAGTAAATTGAGAACATTGACATGTAATCAGAAAATATATATTTAACGATAGCAACATGTGGTGGAATAAAAATAAAAAAATCCAAAATTTGCGACCCGAAAAATAGCATTAAACCAATTTTGGAAGAAATTGGCCCGATGAAATTTATCTGAAATTTGATATTTTCCTATTCCTGTTTCCGTTTTATATGCTCGCATCTTTATGCGAAGTTTCACTGTCCGGAATTCTTACAAAGGGGGATCAAAGTTTATTACCCTAACGTCGAAATTAGGAAAAAAGACAAACGCAGTACTTCGAAAAATTCGTCAAAATCTTTTGACAGACTTCACTAAAAGTATTGATAAGATTTCTGTGTATAGGAATATCACATGTCGAAAAGATTCTTCACTTTTATAAACATGCATTGAAATATAAAGAATATATTTGAAATGATATCACTGCATCTTCAAATAGTCTTTTATCGTGCTAATGAAAAGTAACGACATGACACCGAGCTTGCGATTTAGAGTAAAATGAAGTTATATATCATCAGAAAAGTTCACAATCAAAACATAAATCATACAGTTTTTACCGCATCATCTGTGTAATAAATGTGGAAAGTTTGTAAATGTTTACATTCAATAGCGGATGAAAAATGCACGAAACAAGACAGAGACCCCCTACTAAGGCGGGTGAGCAAGAACGTCAAATGCGACGTCAATGATAACTCTTTTCTACATAGTCTACGCTAACTCTCATGCCTTTCTGTACCGAATACGTACACTTACAGAAATTATCCACATCCCATTTTGAATCAAATTTGTTTGAAAATTCTATATTCATGGTATTTTTGATAAGGTGGAAAGCCAAATGTAGGACATTCATTTTTGGAAAATATTAAGAATCGATTGGAATATTTTCGTTTGTTGAAACTCCATTATATCATTGTGAATGCTCCTTTGAAACCTGTCCCTTTTCGAATATCCGGAATAGCTTTAAGAAAAGTTCTCTTCTGCACACTCTTATCATTTTTCTAAATTATCTGAAATGTTTAGATTGATGAATAGCATAGATCATGTCAAAATTCAAAAGTTAAAAGGCATTCATATTTAGCTGTTGACGTCGTGTCACTTTTTCCTCGTTTATCAAAAATTATTAAATATATTCAGTGCCCGTTAAAAGTGTCACAATAGCTTTTAAGAAATAACAAATGAATTCTATTTGCTTCCTTTTTAATTTAGCCAAGGAATCCCAACCAAAGTTTTAGAAAACTTACAGAAAACTTGATTTATTTAACAGATTTTCAATATTTTTCACGCTCCCCCGCCTTAGCATACATATGTTGCTATGGTAACGTATTCAAAGACTGCTAAAGACTATTCCGCAAAAACTATAACATTAAGGTGCTCCGTAGTTACTAAACTGCAAATTGATCAAATTATATACTGAACAAGCTAGAAATTCGAAAGTTATTAGCCTATTCTCCGAACTTCTGGATAATCACTCGAAAAGCGACGTCGACGTAATTCTTATTGAAGTCATAGATCAACAACACTTGTGTTAGGTAAATCCATGTGTACCGCGAAGTTCTCTGTGTATTGTAATGAAATTTTGATGGTCTTTTCCTCAGCGGCTACTAAACACATCTTAGAATTTTAATCTTTTTATACTTATAGATCGCAAATTTATCAAAATACGGAAATTTGAACGTCAATGTCATATTTTTCTTGCCAAATTTTCATACAAGATACAAGATACAAAATTTTGTTTAAAGTCGGGTTTGTACAAACAAGTAACGTAAGCGATATATCGCTATTTGCAGACTTACATAAAAGACATATATACAAAAAAAGACAAAAAAACATACAGTCGTGGTAACAAAGGTATTAAATTTGGGCTCTAATTCATTTCCCGATTCCCTCCCTATTCCAGGAATAAAACCCTCGATGGAATAATACAGATTGCACTTCCATCAAGAGGGGCCCAAGTAGTAGGTGGGTCTCTATGACCCCACTTAATTGGTTAATTAAGCCAATTAAGATTAATTAAGGTAATTAGCCAGGAGGGTCGATTTTGGTACTATCTACTAGTGGAAAAACTTTGATCCCAATTAATTTTTAATTGGCATTAATTAGTGTCAATGGATTGTTTATATGTATTAATTAATAACTCTATTAAAGTAATTAACGAGTTAATGGACGATCATGACGTAATCGGTTGGGGTCATAGTTTTCGGGGGTGTTCTGGGATCAAAGTTTTCGAGGAGAATTGAACGCGTTTCGACACGTTGCGCAAGATCGGTGATGTAAGAGTCTAACGTTTTTGATCAAGATAGGGTGTTCTCCCTTCCCCTTGATACCGTTAAGATAGTGGACCCGTAATAGTTCCGCAACGTTTCGAAATTAATTTACTTTAACGGTGTTAACCGAGGATTCCTAATGATTTTCATTGGGAAACCTTGGTCAACATTATAAAAGATCACGAGTGCCGAAACGTTGCGGATCTATTACGGCTCCACGACCTTAAAACGACGGAGGTTTTAGAAGAAGCGTTGTTCTTAGATAACATCAATGTTTCCCATTTTTCTTTTTTTTCCTTCAACGGTATGCATTTTTCACAAACTGACATACATTTTTATGTTTTTGTAAAACATTTTTCGCAAAAGGAGAGACATTTTTGTGTTCGCGTAGAACATTTTCCCAAAAGATACCATATGAAATGAAAGAATGAATTGTACAAAAACGCGAAAGCTTATAACATATTTCGAAATAAGGTTAACATATTTATATTTCTGAGAAACAGTTATGATAAAAGCGTTTCTGCTTTTCGAGCAATGTCGCAAATCTATATCTAATGCTTTCTAATTTTTCACTGTTGTCAATACTTATTTTAGTATCAACGCCATGTTAACTATTTTTACGTTCAATGCAATTTTTAAGCTGGACAGCGTAAAAAAAAATCATCATGACTTGACGATGATGTCATGCTGTCTTATTCCGAAATCGAGTTTAGACATGTTAACATTTCTGCAATTTGTAAATCAAGTCTCGATGGATGTAAAAGCACTTAGATTCTATGTTAAGCCATGGATACAAAGTTTAATCTTTCCTCTCACTTGCTTGAAAAGCATTTAGATAAAGATAACTCTCAATCGTCCGTATTTTATAATATGCGAACGATGCGTGATTCGATTGCGAGATGTTTGCGAGAACCAGACTATTGTACCCAGATTGGAAAACGCTTTGAATCTACAAAGACATTTTCTTATTACATCGGAATAGTGAGATATACCCAAGAACCGAGTAATACAATAAAGGTGATCTATTCGAGGACTAAATACAATATTTTTGTGGTGACGGCTTACCCAGTGTCGTAGTGTGCAAATAGGTGTGAGGTGTTAGTTTTTTTTCCCAATATTTACAAATAAAGAAGACAGTGGAACCTTAAACAAAAAAGTATGTTCAGGGTGAACATGCTGGTGTGACCTAAGTCACTAAAATAGCGACCAATGGAACATCAGAAGATAAATTAATTGTGCAATAAGTTTGTGCAATCGTTTATTAGTGTGCTAATTTACTGCGAGTCATTATCAATTTACCCAGATAACAATGAACACGTATAGAGTACGATTTGAGCTCGGAAATGACCGTTTCATACAAATAACTGAATGGAAAGGCGAACTAAAGATTGACATTAGACAATATACCGACGGTTATCCCACAAGAAAGGGCATAAGTTTGACTTTGATGCGTTGGAAAAACTTTGTGAACCAGTTACATTTCGTAGATCAAGCCCTTACAGACAGGAAAAAACACAGTTGGCATTTAGGCGGGAATGTCTTTTGCAGTAAAAGCGAAAACAGCGTTTGTATTGATGTAAGACAGTACTGGAAACCGGAAGAAGAAATTGTACCTACGAGAAAGGGGCTTTGTTTGAGACCATCGGAATATTCGCGGCTAAAAGAAGTCGTGTGCGATATAGGTAAAGCCTTACCGGAATTGGACTGTATTGTCCCGTGTTTTCTTCAGTCAGACCATTGCGGCCAATTAGGATTTTTGAAATGTTCTGAGTGCAACCCAAACGATTGTGAGAATTGGTAACAATGTTGGGTCTCTTACATGTAACCGTATTGTTTTTACGCGATTGGTTGTATTATAGACGATTGAAAAGTGAGATTGAAATTGAAATAGAACGTTTGATATTGCTTATAGATGTCTATTTATTTTATGAGAGACCTTTGTATTCGATATTATTGTAATATGTTGTATGAAATTGTTTGTTGTAAGAATATTTTATGTAAATAAAATCGTAGTATAAGAAGAAATAATAAAAACAAATGAGTGACTGGAAAAAATACTTGAGTTCTGTTTATTACGACCCCAGTTCACCCTCGAGCTTTAGCGGTCCTGAAAAATTGTATCAGTTTGTTAAATCCCAGAATAAATTTAAAATTGGAAAAAATCGAATACGTAAATGGTTGCAAGATCAAGAGACATATTCCATAACGAAAGGCGCTCGTCGTTCCTATACAAGGTCTCGAGTCATTGTTGAAGGGTTAGACTGCCAATGGCAACTCGATTTAATGGATATGTTCGAATTACATAGCCAAAATGATGGCGTGAAATACGTGCTTATGGCTATAGACGTCTTTTCACGTTTTTTATTTACCGAGCCTTTAAAAAGCAAACGGGGTGATGAGGTGGTAACTGCCCTAAAACGCATACTCTCTGGTTCGAGAAAGCCGAAATCGATTCGTACCGATCGTGGAATGGAATTTCGAAGCAAAGAACTCAATAAGTATTTACAGAGTCTTGATATACATCACACATACGCTTTAAACACCGAGACTAAATGCAATTACGTAGAACGTAGTGTGAAAACTATTAAGCAGAAAATCTTTCGCTATTTACTAAAAAACAATACTAAAAGGTATATAGATGTTTTACGCTCGATTACACAAAGTTATAACAATACTGTTCATCGAAGTATCGGCGATAAACCGGTACACATTTCGAAGGAAAATGAGGGAGAAAGTCGGCTTCAACAATATTTAATCAGAAATAAGGGAATATCAAAGAAGAGGAAACCAAAGGTTAGGCAATTCAAGTATAAAATAGGGCAAACTGTGCGTATTTCGCATATTAAATCCGTTTTCGATAGGGAATACACGCAATCTTGGAGTTCAGAAATCTTCAGAATAAGTACTCGCTACAAAAGGGAAGGTGTTCCAATCTACAGAATTGTAGACTGGGACGGTGAAAATATTGAGGGTACTTTTTATGAACAGGAATTGCAAGCTATTACTGTTGACGAAAATACCGAATACAGAATAGAAAAAATATTAAAGAGGCGTACACGAAATAAAATACCCGAAGTGCTGATAAAGTGGTTCCGGTGGCCCAACAAGTACAACTCTTGGATTCCGGCGGCAAATGTACAGAATTACTCGTAATCACGTGATCTAACATTATTTGGTAGTGGGGGTGTATGAAACTAATTAAATCAGTTTTATCGTTCTCACCGAGTTATAAACAAGCATGGCAGTTACAAACGTTATATATAGCGCAGACCTTAACTGTTCTTTCAACCTCAGACAATTGTGTTATAAATTAGCCTTTGCACGGTATGAGCCGAATAAATTCCCAGGACTGATTTGGCAACACCGTAAAATAGGAGGTAACTGTTTGGTTTTTTCGAGTGGCGTAATAAATTGTAATGGAAAGGCTGCCAGTAAATTAGATGGATATACGCGTCTTAGAAGATATGCAAGATTACTCCAAAAATACGGTTACGCAGTTAATTTGACACGCGTGAAGCTAATAAGCATGTCCATGTGTCATACACTTAGTTCCGGCTTGAACCTACGCAAGCTGGCTGAAGATCAGCACGTGACTTACGAGCCGGAACTGTTTCCGGCACTTAATTTCAAAAGAAAGGGCGTAAACTTTTGCTGTTTTCATACCGGTAAAATAATTATAACTGGAATAACTGCTACGAAACTGAAAAATGACATAGTTTACCCCACACTGATTGAATTAGAACTGTATACTGTGTAAGAACTGATCAATAGTAGGAAAGGGAAAAATGCGAAAGTATGGACAATTTCTATCTCTATCTTAACATAAGTGATGCATTGACACTGCGTAAGAACGGCGATTATTTGTTTCATTTTCCAAAGTATTATACATTGAAAGGAAACTGGTGTTGTGCCCTCATAGAATCGACGATAAGCTGTGAATTTAAACCTCAAAGTAAACGATTATATCTATATTGTGACATTATAAGGGAAACGTATGTAAAAAGCAAGTTACAACCCGTTTTAAGTAATATCGAAATAGACCAGTACGGCGTATTGAAATACAGTCAGTGTCTGAACCCTCGTTATATACCAGTATTTGTCGATCAATTCAATTCTATCAAACTGTCACTTAAAGACGAGGATCTGAACCCAATTCAGCTATTATCGAACGAATTTCACTGTATCCTCCATTTAAAGAAAGTATGAACACGGTACAAGTCTATGACCCGAAAATACAAAATTGGCGCCCATATGAGGAAGATGTTGAATACTGGATGGACTATATCGCTCCACAAAATGACACCGCCCAAAAATTGAGAGAGATGAGAGAAGTTCTAGAGCAAAAAGACACACAAATAAAGGGTTTAGAGGAAAAATTGAAAAATATACAAACCCCGAAAGTAACCATGGTGTCGCCTGTTGCTGAAGCAATAGACAGGACGAAATCAGAAATGCAGCGTGAAATGTTGGAAGAAAGCCAACCAAGAAAACGTAAGAAGACCTTCAATTACCATCCGCGAAATCCTGATAATGCTTTTTAGTTATCCAGTAATCATGAATTCATCGTCCATTAAGCAAAGTGAGTTACCCTTATTTAGCGAGACCCCTAGCCATGCGCAGTTCTTATCCCAGGATTGGATCGAATACAGACCCTCTAATCCCGTGACAGATTCAACCTCGGTCTTAGAATTCAACATACCTCCACAAGCTATAGCCTACATCAATTTAAAAGAATGTAAGCTTCGCTTGAAATTAAGGTTAACTACAGGTGACGGTAAACCGGTGGATGACAATGAGTCTATTGCCTTGATTAATCTACCCCTTCACACGATTTTCAGACAGGTAGATATCCATTTGCAGCAAAAACCGCTCCCTAATAGCGGTACGACGCAGCCGTACAAGGCGTACATTGACACTATTTTGAGAACAAATGATTCGACGCAAAACAATATACTATTCAACCAAATGTTTCATAAAGACTCAACTGATTTAAATTCTTCTGATGTTAGGACGGGTCCGAATAATGGATTATTTCTACGCTATAAGCGAACAAAAGGAGGTAAAATTGTTGATCTAGAAGGTCGAATCCCCGTTGACCTTTTCCAACAACATAGGTTACTCATAAACGGAGTACAAATGGGATTGAAGTTTTGGCAAGCCACCGACGCATTCAGAATTATAACGGATTCACTCTCCCCAGATTTCAAGGTTCAAATTATAGATGCGCGGTTCAAACTCTGTATTCAAAGACTACAGAACGACTTATTGATGGCTAACGAAAGGGCATTACAAACCACCCCCGCGCTTTATACGTATTTAAGATCGGAAATCAAATCAACCTCTATCAGTCAAGGTCAATATAGCTTTCAAGCAGATGACATATTTCAAGGCAAGGTCCCGAACTCGATAATAATCGGGATGGTTCCCAGCGCAGCTTATAACGGCGAATTTAAATCAAACCCGTTTAATTTCAAAACATATGACTGCAACTATGTAGGATTCTTTGTTGATGGACAATCCGTGCCGACACAGCCTTATCAACCTAATTTTGAAACAAACGAATATGCAGATTGCTACAGTACTTTGACTGCGTTTAGGGAAGATGTCAACATTACGTACGGCGAGTATAAAAAGGGATATTGCCTCTACTTTTTAAACACGGATCCTTTCTTTTCATTCGGGGCTAAAAAATCGGGACTGTGCCGACTGGAATTAAAGTTTGCAAAGGCGTTGCCAGAAAGTGTAACATTGCTGCTGTATGCGACATTTCCGGAAGTAATTGGAATTGATAAATCGAGAAACGTTTTTATTCGATAGAACAACAAAAACATTTATGCCGTGTTTCAAGTTTTAATACATAATTTATACACATGCATGACAAATATATATATATATTTCTTTTTGCATATTATGTACAAGCATACATCATGTTAAATAAAGCTGTAAAACTGTATTATTCACGTGTTGTATTTTTTTATATTTAAACTATTCCCGTATACTGATGCCGCCTGCGGTGAATCAAAACCTTGTAACTACAGCTTTGTCAAGCTGTAGTTACGAGGTTTTGACTTACCACTAGCGATGTAATGACTTGTTTTGACACGATCCACAGAGTAAGGATCGTTTGAAACGCGATGAAAAATTAAAAAAAATTGTTTGTATAGATCCACAAGTTTGAGTGACAAAAGATCAATTTTTGCCTTTACCTGTATAGAACTTGAACTTGTGGATCTATAACAAGCGATTATTTTTTATCTCCCGCGACGTGTTCAATCTTAAAATGCATTCAATTTTTTTGTCTACAATATCCTTGAATTTTGAGCAGTCTGAGTTTTTTGTCATCAAGAAATGTTCTAGAAAGATATCCAGTCAATTTGCTTTGGTTTTTTATTATCCCTTAGACCTGGCGGAATACCCTGGCGTTTTTTGGCAGTTTTCTGTGCACTGTCCGTCTGTACGATGTCCGTCTGTGCAGCCCGTTCTTCAATTTTAGGTGCTTCGGAAAGTCGTTGTAAACGCTCGTATTTTGAATAAGGGATTAATATATATTTATCCATTCTATAATTGATATTGTAAATAATCTAAAACGAGCCTTGTCAGCACATAGATAGTACGTTGCTTAGTCTGAATCGCCCTTTTTTTCTCAGCAAATCCTACAGTTCGATCCCCGAGTAAATACACAAACCGTCTTTGACGCTTTAGCCGTTTTTTATCCGTCAAGGACAAATTAACTTTTGACCTAATGACGTTGTAAGCAATTTGGCATAGTACTTTTAACTGTTGACGAGTTATAGTTTTCAAAAGCGCCTTTCTTTGATTTGCAGTTGTATTCACCAACAAATGTAAAAAGAATCGATTTTGTTTGATAAGCTCGACCATTTTTTCTGTTTTCTGCTTGTTCTTACAAAAAAATGAATGAGATTTGTGGCGACGGGCTTTATCTTACATCAACCGGTAAATGATTGCATCCTCATCACACAATGTCTTAGTTCTTAATCGGTATTTATCAACGGTATGAGGGCACATGTCGACCAATAAATAACCACCTGATAAGATGGCATCTTGGTAAACCTGCATGAAACCCTTTGTTTTCCCGGGATACATTTGTCTACCCAATATTCCGATTTGAGAAATATCTCGTATGTTTTTCATGAGAATTAAGTAACTGGTATTTAGAGCTATTGTTCTGGCATGTTTACCCCTGGGGTAAAGATTTTGGGTAATATTCATAACAGACAATCTTTTATGATGACACGCGCGTGTCCAAAGTGTATGCATATACTCATTGTCCATAACAGCGGTTTGCTGGTCGTCGATTATGAGTAGGGAATGCTGTCTATCACTAGTAAATTCGTCGATTTCTTCCCTACTAGGAAGACCTTGTTTACTGGTAAAATTTGGAATAGTATTTTCCATTTCGTCGAACAAATCCTGATGAACACCGTAGCAATACATTACTTTTTTGGGTGGGTCATCTATATAAAGGCGAGACATTTGCTTTATAAAACGATACACAAATCTTGTTTTCCCGGCACAAGTCTGCCCACTAATCGTGAAACTTTTACATGGTTCAAAGGGTATTGCAATGTTTTCGCTCATCTTTTCAAATCTTTGGACTCGGAAGCGCATACCCGACCGCGCTGCTTAATAAAGAAACCCAGAGCTCTGTCGATCCGTTCTGTATTGATAAGTTTACAATAGAAGTAATAAGAATGACAAACACAAGACACATCTGGGTTACGTAAACTATCTCAGATTTCGGAATACGTCGACCCAAAAAATGCCATTTATCGCTAATAATGTCTATATTCTCGTCGGGTGAGTCTACAAAAGTCTCATTTTCTACATGTTCAGTCATATTCTTACTTTCTTTTTTAAACATCCGGAATTTCTTTACAAATTAAGGAAAATGGTAGACATTCTTACAATTTCAGTGCATGAGATGTGTTATCACGGGATAAGACCAACGATCAGGATCGGCCAGTCTAAATTGAAAAGGCAAAATATGTACCCGTACTTTCGCTTTTTTTTTTACGAAGAAGCATTAATGCCCCCGTCTTATCTTCGAATGTAAACCTATCTGACAACGACACCCATCAAAACTAATTATTGCAATTAATTTGACAGTGCGTTGTTTAATTTAAACAAATGGGGGTCTGATAAACAAATCAGGAATCAATGGTTTCCAATGTAAAGTCATTAATATATAAAGGCAGCTGAGAAATTCATAGTCATTCTATATTTGTGTCGGTTAAAAGATGTCAAAGCCAAGAGGAGGATTTGGAATGCCGGAATTCACTAAAGAATATTTATTATATAGGAAGTATCTATCCAAACCTCACTGGATACGAAAGCATGTCTACGGAGCTGAGATGTTCCAAGACAAGTGCTCCCTTTTCTGGCCTTTGAACAACGAATGTGTGGCTACATCGTTTGTCAGGCAAACGATTGAGCACGGATTCGTGGTTGATTTCGACCCAGCCAGGCGACGGCTGTATTTAAAGAAAACGTTTGCAGAACAAGTCGGAATTGGACTTTCAGGGGAGCCAGTCTATGTTTGCTTTGTAGTTTTATATTGCGATACATTTACTGTCCCTGAAACGCTTTCCTTTGGCGACGGATTAGATATAATAACGGCATATCCGATCGAAGGTTGAGACATCTTTCGACATGACCAGCGGCCCAACGGGCACAAAACGGCCCTTTTCAGGGCCAACCAAATTACACGAAAGTTGACACGCAAAATATAAAGTCAAGTCTCTGTACAATAACCCCCTGTACCCCTCCAAGAAAAGTCTGGCCCTTTCTCTAGTCCCCTTTTTTTTCTTTCTTTTCTTTTTTTTCTTTTTTGTGTGTGTACTGGTGTTTAAACCAGGACTTTTTTTAAAATGCAAAAAAGAGGGTGCTTCTGCCTAACATTTAAAGAGTGGCTAAAAGCGATCCGCGTGAATCAGCAGCTCGGAAAATAGTTGGGAGAAAGGAGAAAAAAATGGTGACTACGGTATTTTCGGATAATTATTCTCAAGCGGTTCACAGATAAGTCAAAAATTGTTTAGAAAAGGACTAAATTGCACCTAGTAGATGTAGAAATGGCGTTTGATAATTTGTGGAAAAATGTTCTCAATCTTTTCCCGCAATGTTGTTGTACGCAGAAAGACAAAACAATGTACAGTTCCATTCACTAGAGATAGCAGCTGGTGGTAGGAAAAGGATGTGATGGTTGTACTGGTGTGAGAAATACTAGGAAACCATTGTTAGGCGCTCCAGCCGAAAGTGTAAAATTGTTGAAAGTGACGTAAAACTCCGTTTAATCAATATATTCACTTGATATTATCTACCGCAACACTACTTTAGACAAAATGTAAAACTTCAGTGTGTCGACTGGTTATGGGTTATTCCGGCTGTATTGAGAACAAACACCGATTCTTAACATGCCAAACATGTCATACGTTAACCTTTATTTTGTTTTCAGAGTCAGAGCTAAATATATATAAATATATATAGAACTACCACGTTATTCAGATTCCCGCTAAATAATAAAAGCTGTATCCATTTATTAATTATAGGGAATACTGATCAAAACGAAATCATATCGATGAAAATCAATATTTTGATGTTATATTGATAAGGCAATTTGCACGCGAGTCTCTATAATAAAGTGATTTTATAGGTTAATGGGAGCACTGTACACATATGTAATTGACATAATTGATATCATTAGCGATTTGTAAACAACAAGAGCGTGTCCAGTCTTGACCAATGCAGATTAATCATTACATCCCATGATCGCGGAAGGAAATGTTTGAAAGTCAGAAATGTTATTAGTAAAAATGAATTATTTGGAGTTTTAAGGAAGGTAAGCGACTTAAACTTTTTAATCTATGCATTTTTTTATAAACAATTTAAAGAGAAATAATTTTGTATTTTGGTATTTGTAGATGCGTATAGTAACAGTTGTATTTGTAATTTAAAAGAAAAGACCAGTCCCATTGCCACTCACTCTTAAATTACGCATAAATATGGTGTGGTTTTTTTTTTTTTGCGTGATTATTCGTGGAGAAATTGGTATTGTTGTTTTGCGTGTTGCGTGCATTAATATTTTTTAGTGAATGATTGTAAATGGAACACACATTGATTGTGCGTGTTTTGTAAGTAATATAAGTGTGTGCTGCAAGAGATTCGACAGTGATGCGCGTGTTAGGAGCCAGTTTCTGACACACAAGCACTGACGGAACACTGTCAGAACACGAACATATCAATCACCTTCCACGCCCAAACTTCGCACAAACTTTACATAAACTGCGTATAATCGCGCGCGTTGTGCGTTGATTTTTTTTTGTACCGTTCAAAACCGAGGATAGCGCACAAACCCTCATCCATGTACAATCATTTACAAAAAGTGATGCTCCGCGTGTGATTTTCGCGCATCACTGACGCATCACGCACAAATCAAAACTTATGCGCGATTCATTTGTAATTCGGCCGCAAATGTAGTGGATTGAAGTAACACAACATTTAAGATTTTTTTCTCTCGTTTTCACAGGTTATTGGTATACACGCATTATCGGTCATCATGGCAGAAAAACGAGACATTCTAGCAGAGGCTAGAGATTGGTGGATAAGCTATTGCACCAATATAGCGGAATTACTAGAGTTCGCTGATTTAATGAATATTCGAGATTCTGATGTGGTCAGGAACCGTTTGTCAGAGCTTCAGCGAATGAATGATCCAAAAGTGTACGAGCCGGCTCCGCCAAATCCTTATGAAGGTCG
Organism: Fragum whitleyi; assembly: GCA_948146395.1. Taxonomy (NCBI): domain Eukaryota; kingdom Metazoa; phylum Mollusca; class Bivalvia; order Cardiida; family Cardiidae; genus Fragum; species Fragum whitleyi. Next base: position 4,939,365 of record OX411545.1, on the reverse strand, counting down.
TGACATTCTACAAGAGGCGATAGAATGGTGCGTCAACTACAGTACGAGTAGCCAGGAATTGATAGATTTTGCGGAAGACATGGGTATAAGGAACTCGGAACTTGTGAATAACCGTTTGTTCGATGTTCGAAACCCGCGTGGACTAGAGTTTTTGGAGACCTCGTACGCAGACATTAATGACTTAATGGATAGTCAGCCCGAAAGTGTAGAATTCAGGGTAAATTCTTTCGATAATGCCGATGAGTTGATGAACTATGCGACAGTAATGGGCATCCAGGAATCACCTATGGTAATAAATAGGCTACGACATTTACAAAGACCCGATAAATACAATGACTCATTGGGTGCAATTGTAGAAAGCTTCGCATACTACACAGGTGGATCATTGATCACGTTGGCTGATAAGAGTAGACCCCCGCCGTTTAACGATGTAAGAACGACGGATATCTCTCAAGAAAGTGATTATATCTGTTTCACGAATGACCAAACAATGGAGAATTCGGAGAATATCGAAGATGAGCCTCTACCTGGTACTTCACATCACCATGGCAAACTCAATTTCACGATGAGAGAAAAGTCAAAAAGAACATACAAAAAGTATATGGCAGTGGACACCTGTTACGAAGTAAAAATTGACGAGCGATATAATGGCCAAAATTTAATGGATATTCAAGAGGGACTTGAAGACATGCTGGAAACGGTGTTGGAGAGAGCCAGGGGCGACTTGGCTGACAACGATTTGGTCCGCGTTATTATTGAGCACCAAGCGCTTCAAGACGCCATAGTTGTCCCGTTACAGAGATGGGACGAACTCACTGTTCAAAAACTGTTGGAACATATTATGAGAGTTTTGAACAGTAACCAACAGTTGACCATAGATCACAGTTTCGTAATCTTCATTGGGACAATTAATCTACCCAAAGGCGGAAAAAGGAGGCGTATTACAAATATCGCAGGTAAAAAACGTAAAAACTCGTTATATCTTAAACGATCTGTTGTCACAATTGAAAACAATGATAATTTATGTATGGCTAGAGCAATAGGTGTTAGTTGGTCGAAGCTAAATAGATGCAGTCAATTGGAGTGGAATGCAATAACTAGGAACAGGCAGGGAAAAAGTAATCTAGAATTGATTCTCGATCACAAAATGGTACCTCGCTCTTATTACTGTAAACTAACAGATAAGAAAAGACAGGCTCAGGCAAATCTAGCCTTAGCGCTTTGTCAGAAAGCTGGGGTAAACACTCACCAACCCCTCGGTCTAAATGATGTCGAGGCATTTGAAAAACTTCTTGGTGTCCGTGTCATGGTAGTAAGTGCTCGTCTAGGGAACAAATTCGTCACGAGCGGTGCTTCTGACGAAAGACCGTGTATATACATTTATCTTGTTGATGACGAGCACTTCCATGCTATAACCAGTATAACTGGCTTTTTCAGCTCTATATACTTTTGCCAAAAATGCCTAAAACATTACAATGAGAAAAAAAATCACTCGTGCGAAATAAAATGTATCGTGTGCAAAAGGGACTCGTGCTCAATGAAAGAATCCGTGCGTTGCAGCGACTGCAATATGACGTGTAGATCAGCGGATTGTTACATTGAGCACAAGAAACGGCCTGTTACAAAAAAGGGACCACATAAGGGGAAACCCTGTGGTCTTTCGCAGTGTAGTACATGGTGGAAATGTCCAACTTGCTGTAAGGTTGTGGATCTCAGAAACAGGTTAAAAGAATCGCATGAATGTGGTGAATACTGGTGCCAATCTTGTAATCTATTTGTATTTGATGATCATCAATGTTATTTGAGACCTATCCCCTGTAAAGAAGAACACATACCGAAATTCATCTTTTTTGATTTTGAGTGTTCTCAAGATGAAAAAAGCTTTTGCGAAGATGGGTACTTGCCTTCAAAAAAGGCTGACTGTCAGCATTGCAACTTACCCGATCTGTGTCAATCTTGCTCTAAATGTAGTCACTGTAAAACGTCTTGGTGCGGTAAAAACACTCACCGCCCAAACTTTGTCGTCGCGCACACGGTCTGTCAAAAATGTATTGAAAAAGATGTCAAGCCGGAATCAAATGCAAGAGTTGCGGTACTCGTTGTGAGTTATGCGAAAAGACCGATGAGAATAAGGGCAGCGATCCTTGTCCGGATACATGCGGATTCAGAGAGGTCATTTTTCAAGGTTCGGACACTGCCGAACAGTTTGGAGAATGGCTATTTTCTGACCAACACAAGTATTTTACGGTCATTGCGCATAACATGAGGGCGTATGATGGTTTCCCGCTTCTCGAATATCTTATCAATCAATCGATTAGACCCGAGAAAGTAATTTACAATGGATGTAAAATTATGCTATTAATGGCTGAACGAGGCTTACACATAAAGGTCCTTGACAGTCTAAATTTTTTACCAATGAAATTGGCAAAACTGCCCGAAGCTTTCGGCTTAATCGAGTTGAAAAAGGGATGGTTTCCACATTTTTTCAATACATTGGAAAATCAAAATTACGTGGGCCCTTACCCTGCTGCGAAATATTATGGGGCAGATTCAATGAGTAATAAAGAAAGGGCGAAATTGATCAAATGGCTTAAAGCGAAGAGAAGAACGAACTCTGTATTTAATTTTAGGAAAGAAATGGAAGAGTATTGTAGGAGCGATGTAGACATATTGAGAAAGGCCTGTCTAAAGTTTAGACATCTTTTAATGAGCGTGACAGGGGAGCAAATAGAGTATTTAAATGACAAAGGTAAAACAGAATTAAAATGGGTGGGCGCCGTCGATCCTTTCCACTCGGTAACACTTGCCGGTGTTGACATGAATTTAATCAGACAAAAATTTTTGGACGAAGAGTGGAGGGTACGGTTCAAAGGTAGTGAAGACTGGGTTCCGGCGAAAAAAGTCAACGGAACATTGTACATACAAAGAGAGTCCGAATGGGTTCGTGAATCGACTTTTAAGGATCAAGAGGTGGAAAGCAAAGAGTTTGTCAGTACACACATAGCTAAAATAACACCCCACGGTTCAAAAGATCAGTTTAGCAAGATTTCAATTGCGTGGTTAGAGTGGGTGTCGCGTACTCAAAACATAAGTATCCAACACGGGTTGAATTCGGGTGAAAAAACTATCCCGGGAACGCGTTATAAGTTAGACGGCTTTTGCGCCGAAACCAATACCTGCTACGAATATCATTCGTGTTTTTGGCACGGCTGCGTACTTTGTTACGACACAAACCGCTCAGAAACATATCACCCAGTCACACAACAGTCAGTAGAAGAATTGTATACTCTTACTATGAAAAAGAAAAGTTACTTAGAGAATATGGGAATGAACTATATTTGTATTTGGGATCATGATTTTAAAAAACAAATTGATGAAAATCCGGATCTAAAACAATTTGTCTCCGAATTGGACATAACGGAGAGGTTGGATCCAAGGGATAGTTTTTTTGGGGGTCGAACCAATGCATGCCGACTCTATTACAAGGCGGGTGAAAATGAGAAAATAAGGTATGTCGATTTTACTAGCCTTTACCCGTGGGTGAATAAGTACTCCAAGTATCCCTCGGGACACCCTACAATAATAACCAATGATTTCGAGGATATCAAAAATTACTTTGGAATTGCCAAGATTAGAATCCTTCCCCCAAAAGGTCTTTATCACCCGGTTCTGCCTTATCGGTCAAACGGTAAACTAAAATTTCCACTGTGTAGGCAGTGTGCTGATACCGAAAGTCAGTTACCGTGCAAATGCGCTGATAAAAATAGGGAGTTAATTGGCACCTGGTCCACGCCCGAAATTGAAACCGCCGTTCGTTTAGGGTATAAGATTACAAAGATATACGAAATTTATCACTGGGACAAAACAACTCAGTACGACCCGGAAACCCGCGAAGGAGGTCTGTTTGCAAAATTCATCGATACATTTTTGAAATTAAAACAAGAAGCAAGTGGATTTCCAGATTGGGTTAAAAGTCCCGCAGATCAGGAAAGGTATGTGCGCGAGTATTTTGAAAAAGAGGGAATTTGTCTGGACGATCAAAATATCGCCCGAAATCCGGGACTCAGGGCTCTGGCCAAATTAGTCCTGAACAGTTGTTGGGGAAAATTTGGACAAAGACTGAACATGAAACAGACATCATTTTTCCACGAAAGTGAAGCAGACTTGTTTTTTCAATTGTTATCGTGTCCGCTGAAAAATCCTCTCGATTTTCATATAATGACCGACGACATAATCCAAGTTGAATGGGAATACCAATCTCAATGCCAACCCTCGGACGAAAAGACAAATATCTATTTGGCAACATTTACAACGTGTTGGGCCAGACTCAAACTCTATGATGTACTCGAAAAGCTTCAAAGAAAAATAATTTATTTCGATACTGACAGTGTGGTCTATATTAGTCGCCCAGGAGAATATGACCCACCCTTGGGCGATTTCTTGGGTGAACTAACGAACGAACTCGGACAGGATGAGCCAGCCATACATCTCCAACATGTCGAGTCGGAAAATGACGAGTCGGAAAATGACGAGTCGGAAAATGACGAGTCGGAAAAAAACGGGTCGGAAAACAATCTCGAAAATAATCAAACTCACTTGACAGTCCAACAAACGAACGATAACGAAATAGAAGAGTACATCACAGAATTTGTGTCGGGTGGGCCGAAAAATTATGCCTATAGAACAAACAAAGATAAAGAGTCGTGCAAAGTGAGGGGGTTCACGTTAAATTTTGTAAACAGTCGATTAATCAATTTTGAAACCGTAAAGCGAATGGTCACGGGCGAGGGCGACTCCTCCGAATCGCAAACAACTTCCTCGCAAACCAATCTTGCTACCGATAATGCAAAGCGTTCGACCATAACAGTCACTAATCCCAATAAAATGTGTAGGAATAAAAGAAAATGCGTCATTTACAATAGGAAAGAAGAGAAAAATTACCAAGTCGTTTACACAAAAAGGCGACGTATAGACAATTTTGACACAGAGCCGTACGGGTATTAAAATTGTGTTCTACAATGGCAATTAATTTTGAAACTAAAGAGTCCGGGTGTACTCTTATATTTTGATAAGCTGATGTTATTAAATCTCGTAACTACGGTTTCAATCAAACTGCAGTTACGGGGTTTTAGAATTACATCAACGAAGCACCTATTTTTGTCCGAAATAATACATATCATTGTTTATTGGTTAAAATCAAATCCATTTGTATATATATCTCTGTAACGATGCTTTTCAACAAAAACCCGTAACTGCAGCTTTATACAAGCTTCAGTTACCAGGTTAATGTTGAAAAGCAACGAAATGTAAAATTATGAGACCCTTCTCGCGAACAAGGACCCTCGAGGAAGTACCGTTATTGTTTAAAGTCGATCAAACATCTCATGGTTCTTTTTTCGTGTGACAGGGTCTCACTTGATGCTCAAATATTACTTTTACTCTGTTCAATATGTATCGTTGTATCTATATGTTTATTTCATTGATTGTTCACGATTTTCTGTCATTTCATTTCACTATACATATATATACGAAAACAATATCTTATCATAAAATCTGTTTTTACGTTATTTCTACTACCCCAAATTATTTTACCATTTTTACCAAACGGCAAATAGTTGGCCTGTTCTAATTCCAATGGCGATCAAAACGAGAAAATGATTTTTGTCTGTTTTCCAAAGTGCGACAAATATTGAGGAACAGGCGGAGAAAATACTGATTGTTTGATGTTATCTAAGAACAACGCTTCTTCTAAAACCTCCGTCGTTTTAAGGTCGTGGAGCCGTAATAGATCCGCAACGTTTCGGCACTCGTGATCTTTTATAATGTTGACCAAGGTTTCCCAATGAAAATCATTAGGAATCCTCGGTTAACACCGTTAAAGTAAATTAATTTCGAAACGTTGCGGAACTATTACGGGTCCACTATCTTAACGGTATCAAGGGGAAGGGAGAACACCCTATCTTGATCAAAAACGTTAGACTCTTACATCACCGATCTTGCGCAACGTGTCGAAACGCGTTCAATTCTCCTCGAAAACTTTGATCCCAGAACACCCCCGAAAACTATGACCCCAACCGATTACGTCATGATCGTCCATTAACTCGTTAATTACTTTAATAGAGTTATTAATTAATACATATAAACAATCCATTGACACTAATTAATGCCAATTAAAAATTAATTGGGATCAAAGTTTTTCCACTAGTAGATAGTACCAAAATCGACCCTCCTGGCTAATTACCTTAATTAATCTTAATTGGCTTAATTAACCAATTAAGTGGGGTCATAGAGACCCACCTACTACTGGCCCAACCCTGTAGCTCTTAAAAGTTAATTGGCTAAAAATGTAAAAATGAATAGAAATCTTACTGTAAAGGTAAGATCAAAATAATATCAAAAGTAACATCACATTTTGGTAGGATAAATACTTAAATAAGATAAAAAAAATCCCAACTTATTTTTTAAATTCTGATAAAACAAGTCGAATTTTACTTGATACTTTTTTAAGATAAATTAATTTTAACTAGCAGTGTTAAAGAGTTCAGTAGTTAAATAGCAAAAAATAATCTGGCAGTAAAGAATTAAATACATTACAAGTACAGCATAGCGAGTACAACATAAAAAAGAACATTGAAGCATTAATTTACAAATAAGAACTGAAAGTGACATGCCATTATTAAAGCACAATATTCGTCTAATACTAAGGTGTTTCGGTTTGCATATGAATATAGTTTTTTGTCGGACAACTGTGTCTTTGATTAAATTGCAAAATACTGGTAACTAAATAAAATAATGAATAATGATATTAAAAGCAAGCAAACATAAAGCAGAAAAATGGCTCTAACTTGAGCAGCAAGGACAATGGCAACTCTTCCCGTCCCATGCCCCAGTCATACTCTGAAACTGGTTAAGACTTACTTCGTGACAGAAATGATGTGGTAGAGAGTTCCAAAGCCTTGGGGCAGCAGAACGGAAAAAGTTGAGACCATAACTTGTGGTTCTTACATTTGGGATCTCAGCTTTCCAGATATATCTAAAAGAGTAGGAATATTCTTTGGTATTCACAAGATCATGCAAGTATGGTTGCGTTTTTATTGACAATTTTAAAGGTTTCCAAAGCCATACTTCGAAGACTTTTGACTTTAATTGTTGTCAGTTTTGATTTTATCAAAAGGTTTTCATATTCTGATTTATAATCGTCATAGATGAACCTCAAGGCTCTCTTTTATCTTTGTTGTATTTAGTTCTCAAAAGAATGCCAAGTCAAAGGACAAAAAATAAAATTCGACATAATAAAGGAGTGATAAATAATGAGCTTTCCTTATCTACAAAGATATTAACCAATACGTTTAGGAACATTAAGTTGCCTTGAGGCTATTTTGCAAATATTGGATACATGAGCTTGAAAATTTAGTTTAAAGTCAACTGTTACACCTATTAGCTTACCTCATTTTCACAATTTATGTTAACATTCTGTAGTTGAAATGAGAAACAAGTTTTTTTAGACTTTTGTCCCACAGCTATGAAATTTTTCTGGATTAGCCTGCATTATGTTATCAGAGAACCAATTTATAAGTGTAAGGCAGTCATTTTCAAGTACTATTTTAACTTCATTTTGGGTCTTTACTCCCGAAATAAAAAGAATTATTATCTGCATAATTGTAAAGGCTACTTCTTTTAATAAAATGAAAGATATCATTCTTAAAAATGTTAGACAGTACTGGACCTTAAATTAAGCCTTGAGGAACTCCCTTATAAATGTTTTCAAAATCGCTCTAAAATTGTCCTAATTTAACACATTTCTTCCTTTACTATCCGAAAGGTACGATTTGATAGGTTCTGCTAGTCCATAACGTTTAAGTGTTAAAGTTAATAAATTAGGTGTCATTCTTTAAATCCGGATTATGAACAATGTGCACGGTGAAAGTTTTTAAAAATTTTCCTGTTCACCGAACTAGACTTTGAGAAAATAATATCAAAATTTGAAAAAAAAAATCATCTGACCAATTTTATGAAATTTTTTTAAAAGCGAGATTTTTGAAACTGAAAAAATGTGAATATTGATTTCAACCAACTCACATGTCTAATTATTTAGAGAAAAGCTTTTTTTCTATATAGCAATTGGGTAATCATTAATTAAGGTTCATTTTAGTACGATTCGCGGAACAAATCGCGGAACAAATTCCCTTATTGTATAAATCATTGGCAGTAAGTTTAAGATTACTATTATAGAAAAGTGAAACACCCAAGTATTTATATGAAACACTTATTTCAATTTTGTTTCCCTTACATGTAAAACTATATACATGTATCTTTCATTTTTATTTCTTATTTGGTTTAAGATTGAAATATTAGTTTTGTTTAAATTGACATCTAATTTCCAGTCGTCGCAGATTTTTCCAAGTTTATTTAAGCAATTTTGGTACTCCCTGATTGTAAAAGTAGATCATCTGCAAAGAGGAGGTGATTTAACGGAACTTCACCCAAAAAGTAATCTATACGCACACAATTGATTGAATGATTGAATTGAGTTTAACGCCGCTTTCAACATTATTTCAGTTATGTCGCGGCGACTGAAGCACTTAACAATGGATTCCTGGTATTTCTTTCATAGGTCTACGATTATTAACCCATAGGTGAGAGACAAATAGTCGGAAAGAATGAGTGCCGCCGTCGGGGATCGAACCCGGGACCCTATACGCACAGAAAGTAGACTCGAAACTTTAATGTTTAGCCGAGTAATAGTTTCTTAATTTAAAAATAGTAGATCTATAAGTAAGGTCAACTTATATTTGGTAAATAGTTCAATGTCTAGATTTTGAAACAGTATGTTCTTTTCGCTTAAGCGAGTTGGGAAAACTCAAAGTATTTAAAAAAAAATAAATAAACACTGGTGTCGTGAAAAAGTAGGGATTTGATCATGATGTTCCCCAGTGTCTCTAAGTGGTCCATCTGTTGTGTGTAGGGTAGGGATGGGTGAATTCCTGTCACCGCTTTTCGTGGATAAAGTAAAAACGCGCGACCACTCTAATGTGCCTTTGAACTCTTGTTTTTACATTCGATTGACAATACTGGAAGTATTAGGTTCTTTGTTAACATTTTTTTTTCACTTTGTTTTTTCAATATATCTTTCCATCCTATTTACTTATTGACGCACAAACTTCTATTTCGTCTCATACCATCTGATTAAAAACACATTCACTATTGTTCAAAATATGATTGGTACCATAGAATTCTTTAATAGAAACCTTTCTTAATTTGCTTACCAAGATATTAATGTTGTCTCTCCTTTTGTCTGGTTAATAAGAAATTTGAAAAGGAAAGTTCAGCTAAGAAGGTAAATTTTTATAGAGTTCGTATGGGTTATATATATAAGAAAATAATTTACTTTGAAAAAAAGAGACAAGAGTAAAAAAAGAGCCATATAACACCACCTTAGCTTACATGGTCAAAATGATTTTTTTACTTTAAGGCTTGTTCACACTTGTCGATTTTTTCTATGCGTAATCAAATTTTGATTGACTTGGAAAGATAGGGAAAAAAAGGAAATGCAATTATTGGTAAAGAAACTTTAAATTGTCATATATTAAAATAATAGAATATCCCTTTGCTTTTGGAGTAAGATCAATTTTTATTTCGTCTCGTAAACAGCAAAGCTATGTTGTCACTCGTGACTCCGCCACTCTTGAGAATAAAGATTTTGTTGTTCACTCAATGAAATATAAATCGATCTTACATTTAAACAAACATTTATCCCCTATTTGTTTTCGTATTACAAAGGTTGCCAAAGATGAAATATACGAACATAGAATGTAATAGCGCGTGGTGTAGTAACTTATCGTATGTTTAAAGTAAATTACAATATATTTTCCTTTTTGGATAAAAATAGTATACAGACAATAGTTTGTTTTCACACCTTTTGTTATAGTTATAACGCGTGCAAAAGTTTTACACTTTTTCGCTGTGATCCTCATTACAGTGTATCGACCAACTTGGATCTGGAATCTTGAAATTGAGGGTTCAGCGCAATACGATTGTGAGTGCCTATAATTTATAGGCACTTACAATCGTATTGCACTGACCCGTCGAAATGTCTACTTTGTCAGCCGATTTTCTTATTCCAATTTGAATAAGTATGGTCTGCATATCTTTGACATAAATTTCATTAAGATTGACTAAAATGAATAGATTCCATATCCATCATAAAAAAATCTCGTTTTATAATGAAAAATATTGGCGGTGGATTAATTTTGGCGCATTTTAGCTTGACCGCCAATATAGCCAAAATAAAACCACCGCCAAAATTACCCCGTTTATAGTAAACCTAAATCAGGACGATTTTGATATTGCTGCCGATATTTCAAGTGGAACTCTTCGAGACTCTTTCTGAGGCCTGAGGCGTAAGGAATTGATATGAATTGCCAATAGCTCTCTATTTTCTTTCAAAATCACACCATGCGAATAGAGATTTTCCATAAATTGACTGTGTTATTTTTTTTATCTTAAAGATGTTGTTTAAAACCCACTTCTGTATAAATGCATTTGTCGTAAATGCATTTTGCATTGCTGCTGTTTTCAGCCCAGGAAACAGCTCAATACAAGACGAAATTCTTTTGTGGGTTCTATTGATGCATTGTTCAGAATCTAAACATAGACGAGCTTTACATTAGTAATTATAATTAATACTATATATTTATAGATACTCGAGAGTTAATGAGTATGTCTTTCAGAGTTTAGCTCGCTGAAGGCACGATCATTTTTCTGTTCTTTAACAAACTAGGGAATTGAAAACAAATAGACGGACGGGTAAGCCATTACTTTTATTTTATTGCGCCTTTTTCTACGATTGTGTCAATTGGTCAAAATGTGTCTAATACTTTCGGCATAGACTATTTTCATTAATTAATTATCATAATAAGCATTGATTATTTATTTACCAATATATTAATGTATTTATTTAAATTGTATTGTTCATGTTATAACTCTTGTTCAATTGGATTATTGGGAAAGGTTGGTATTTATTCAAGAGATGAAGAGGGTATTTGTGGATTTCATGGAGGGATGAAACTTAATGAAATGGTCACGCTGTATGAATAGGCGAATCGAATTCATACATGAGTGTGATTAGGTTTTAAGTTTCATAGCTCCATGGAATCAATAAATATTTTTTTCATATCCTATTATTTAATACCATCAATCAAAATCGTAAAAATGTCTTCATGATAATAAAGATTTTTAATGGAACTACTTTTGTGGAACTTCAAAAAAGCTGCGTTCTCAAAATTGCTTTCATTGCGTAATGAAACCAATTTTTATGCCATTCAAAATGGACGAACGTTGATGGACTCAACTGAAATTAAATCATTTGATATCGAAAGTTATGTGCATGCTATATACAGTCAATCTTGCTTGAGAGACCACGTTTATCATTTGTATTAAGCGTCCGCTTTCAAAAATCTCCTATTTGAATAAGAATTTCCTCAATGAGACGCTTCTATTGCGTTATAACAACATAAGATGTTGAAAATCTCGTTAATATACATGTATGCATATTCAATCAAAAAGTACGTTTCTTATTTGTTATCAAATCGTGTATTAAGCGACCATTGTAAAGTTTATTGAAAATTATCTCGAAAGGAAGTCACTGAAATATCTGAATATCTGGTTAACATTTTGTAAACGGACAAACCGGCCGATGGATGGACAAAGACATGAAAAACAGTTTACTTCTTGAGAATTTCGTTGTGCGGGAAGAAATGTATGACTTAATACACAAAAAATTATTTCATTTAACTTAAGTTTCAATATAGGGATGAGTGTCTTTTTCACTGCATTTATTGGAGTATTAAGTGCAATTACCTTAGCACCTGGCAAAAACGCCCGAAGGGCTTTATGTTTAAGCCATGTGCTAAGGCAATTGCAATCAGCTAGATCGAAGATACTATTAAAGTACCCAGCAAAACAAAAAAAGCTTCAAGTCTACTTTCTGCGCGAATAGATTGCATAATCTATTTTAGATCGTGTACTTTTTTTTTATCTCGCTGCCGAAGTGAAATGGCATAAATTCAAACAAATGATACACAAATAATTGACAACTTTGAAATTCGTATAGGTAATTATGGCAAAAAAAACTTGTTTCTGCCAAGCTAGGGTGTATCTTTATACTAAATCAGCATGGTCGATCTGAGTTGAGAGGGTTGTTTGATGGTCCTCGTCGACTCGCTGTTTTCAAAGTTTATGTCGGCTCAGATCCAAAACTGCATGCTTGTAATCGGTAATGCTCTCGAAAATATCTTAATTTATAATAGATTAATTAGCAATGTTTTGCTTTGGTAATCGGGAACGAGGTTAATTCGAGCTCCTACAACACAGTCCTTGCAGATCAAAGGTCGGGGGTTTCCCGATTAACCTATTGCATTTTATACAGAAATAAAGTGCAATGGATTTACCCACGTAATGCGATTTAAAACAATCAGAATTCTTTATTTTATTGGATTGCAATTATTCACGACACTCAAAAACTATAATAATCTAAACCATACGCTGCAGGCTGAACGTAAATCGAACATTTACGATTCCCACTATACAATATTCTACGCACCTATAAGCTCCTATACGGCCATTTTGATTAGCGTCTTCTTATGTGACCTGGTAGAAGGAAATCATAGGTTTCGATTTTTCGCTAATCGTTTGCCCTAAAAAAAGGTGCTCTGTTTACCCGAATAGTCTACTTTTATTTGAACGCGACCCAAGACTTTCAAGGCCCCATTTAGGCCGATCGAGGATACAGTCACCATGCCAATATATCTTTACTTTATGATATGACCTACGTCGCAAGAGTGAAATAACCCCGTAGAATATTTTTTATATTACACAGTTGTTATTACACTGGTGGAATAATTATGTAAAAGAGCTCAAAGCGAATAGCAACGCTATTTTGTAACCGCGAAAAAAAACGTCAACATCTTTGTTTTGTGACGTCATTTTTAAACGGCGTTGTAAGTTTCGCGGAAAATTGATAAGTTGAATTTCAAGATTTTTGAAGAGTTTTCGCTAAAATTCGGGTCATTTTATAAACAGAATATAAAATTTGTGCTCATAAGATACGGAATCTATTGAACTCGCCATCTAAAACAGATAAAAACTCGGCGCAGCCTCGTTTTTATCTGTTTATAGATGACTCGTTTAATAAATTCAAAATTCATTGACCACTCATTCAATATCCTCTATCTATTATATACTTTGATATTGTCCTTATGTATTTGAACGGGAGGAAAGTGTGCAATATTTTTTGATATTGCATACTTTGATATTGCACTAAGATTATTTTCACGTGCACAAATGGACTGGACTACTTTCTGGTTGCTACCTCGCCCGTGATAAGGCAACATAAAATCACATTATCAACGCTTTCTTTTTGCGTTCAATTTTCGAGAAATAGTTTTGTCAGAGTAAAGAAATACATTTCAAGTTCTTTGAATGCCGAAAGGTCAATTCATCATTGTTTGTATTTCATCTATTTGAAAACATTTTCCGAGAAATCAACCACTTCATTTCCTCCTCCTCTCTGTCTTAACTCGGACCCCCCCCCTCCCTTAAATTTCTTCCAAATCACTGTTTTTATTTCTCCTTTATCTATGTTATTTTATAACTCTTTCAAAAATAATTAATGCCCGTCCCTTCGTATCGATCATAATTACAGTGTCTATCCCTCTTCCTCCCTATCTTTCTTTATTATCTCGTCTTTCACTCCGTCCTGTCCTTCGTGACTATCGCTAGTCGGGCCCGGTATCAAGTACGCCGATTGAGTAAGTTATGGAACAGGTGACTGGTAAGAATAACAAATGAACAAGTTTTTATAAATGTATTTATTTCATTTTTATTCGAAGTAAATCGAAATCAACGCGTATTTTAAAATCAAAAATGCGAATCGACAAAAAAATGTCCGCCGTCCTCTTTGTTTACACTATTACTTCATAGCAACGGATGCATTCATCCGAACGTAAAAATATAACGGAAAGGATTTTGCGGGAAAAGGTGTATGGCGTAACTGTTTTTAAAAAGCGGTTTAGATTTAAACAAAAAAATCGTTCTTGAAGTATAGGTTATGTTAAGAATTAATAAATAAGAAGTGAACATCGTCCAACAATATCAAAGTATACAATAAAAAGGCTATTGAATTTAAATGGGAATATATTGTGTCGGACTCGTTCTTTTGGCGCAGTTGCCCTCGCAAGCTCGGGCACTCTGCCAAAAGAACTCGTCCAACACAATATATTCCCATATAAATTCAATAACCTATAATATCGATTTATAGCCTTATTTGAATATCAAAGTAAGTGGCTCTTTGTAATATAAAGCCTTCTCTCTCACAATCTCGTTACTGAGCATTGAAATGGTTACAGAACAAAATATGGACTGGTTCAAACAATTATTGAAAAATTTACATTTAGTATAGTGTGTCTTTTATATGCTTAATTCACGTTTTTTGAGGGCGTTAACGTTAGTAGAGACCCGAAAAAATGGTTTAGCTTTAATGTATTTTGAGGGTCTTTGTTTATGGCGCCATTGCTTGGTTTATTCATGACGTCACAAAATTTAACGCGGGAATAAGAACAACGTCTTAAAGTTAATTAGGCTCTAAATTAACGTTAACCATGAATATTGTTGACGCATTTTACTGATCAATATGTAAACTCGTCAAAATCAGACCTTTGACGTATTATTAACAAAACGTATTGATATATATTTTTGATGTCGACAAATGTTACAGAAAAAAGGATATGTATCATTGAAATCGATAAGCTGAATATGCCCCAGATATAGGAAATTTTAGTAAAAAAAAAACAAAACAAAAAAAAAAACCGGGCGTTAACGGCTCGTGAATTTACTGATTAATCAACGTTTTCTCCCGTTATCGCCCGGGTTTTGTCCGTTAACGTATGCCCATAACGACCCGAAAACGCACATTTTTATGATATAATATGTAATAATCTTCCTGCAACTCAACCATTCAAGAAGGGTATGAGCTAACTTTTTGAATAATTACAGATCAGAAAACCAGCATGATGCTCAAGTTATTGTTACTTGTAATGGTAGAAATGGGTACATTGGTTTGGTCACGTGGTAATACGACCGAAGATCCACCGTTTGGCGTAAGGGAAACAATCGCAGATTTGATCAACGGGTTATGTCCCCAGACTGATATATGTGACGCGAATGCAACGAATGCCAATTAAGACCAAATGGCGTAGTTAACAGAGGACGAATCTCTTGTTGCCAAGGTATTATTTATCGATGTTTAAATATGTGATCCGTCACGCGGAAATGGACCATCTGGAAACTCTAAAATGAATTTTTGAAAAGGATATTGGATCCAGCATATGTCAACCAGAGGTTGCATTTCAAGAATTATTTCACTGGAAGGTAGATTGATCATTCCAGATTCAGAAAATAAGCACATTGAAAAAAGTTTCGACCCTTCTCAGTCTGCGCAGTACGCGCAGTCTGAATGGGGTCGACACTTTACGCACTACCCAGACAGTCCCTTTTCGCGTGACGGGTCGCCTACGTTTTACTTAACTCCGCTTGGCAACCAATGTCTTACAGTATAGATTTTAGTCCCTATCGATTCTGTTTGCTAGAGAACACCCTGATGGTTTCGACGCAATTTGACTTGAACCCGACCTTTGTGATTTCAATGATTAAGGAATCCATCCATTCCATTCAGCTTAACACATGCTACCTATGGAATCTGAGGTCCTGAATTTTGGTTCACGTACTAGATCGATTTTCCTGTATCTCTCTCTATTCTTACTGTTTTGATATGCGGTCACAATTAAAAATTGTGTATGATCGGTTCAATTAATTCTTTACTTTAGCACCTATGAATGTCAATTAGAATATATTAAAGAAATTCTCTTTAATTGGGTTTTTTGCATTTGATCGAAATAAAATGATACCATCACTCACACACACACATAAGCCTGGACACTTACATATATATTGAATTTGATTTCTGCTTCATAAGTTCTTTATATCTTATCTTATAACTATAAAATCCCTCCCCGCCAACAAAAAGGGTTTCAAAAAGGGCTAAGTTGTATAACGACCGCCTTTAGTCTCCAGGAAACGGTCTATGAGTTAAAAGACCTTTATAGCAAAGCATTTTTTGCGATTTTAGATTTTAAAGGCGCGTTTGATGGTGTGTGGCATAATGCGTTATTTTTCAAACTTCATGAAAATGGTGTCATCGGTAAACTATGGAGGGTCATTCGTAACTCCTTTAAAAACCTGACATGCCAAATTATCGTAAATGGAAACAAGTCAAACCCAGTTTCCGTTACGCGCGGCGTTCGACAAGGCGGAGTGGCGTCTACATTTTACTATCTCGTCTTTATGGACGAATAGCTACGGGAATTAGGAAACTCAATCAAGTTTACGTTTGTACCAAACAATCAAAGTTAAATGCGGTAATCCTGCTATAATATCTTTATCGCCCGATCATTTACAAAACCTTCTAGATGTAGATTATAGATATACATACAAATGGAGCTTCGTAGTGAATTGTCAAAAGTCGAATGTTATTGTTTTCAACAACGATACGTACAGTCAGCCCCGACAATATAAATTGGGAGACGCATTTATTAAAGAGACTGAATCAACTGTACATCTCGGAATTCGTCAGGATTCTAACTTGAAACTATCTAGTCGTATTTCGGAACGTTGCCAAAAAGAAAAGACAGCTTTTTTTGCAATGTCCGATCTACAACTACAGTCAGATATAGTTAATCCTTTAACATGTGCAAAATTGTACATGTCCGTAATTATTCCTGTTCTACTTTATGGGTGCGTATTATGGAATACAATGAGTAAAGCTGATATTAACAGTTCAAATCGTATCCAACACTATATTGGCAAGAAAATACAGTGTTTTCATGTAAGAGTTAGATCTGATATGTGCGAATCGATGCTGCGACTATCAAGAATTACAGTTATTATTGAGAGGAAGAAGCTTATGTTTTTACACAAGATTCTTCGTCTCAATAATACTGCCATTTGTAAGATAATATTTCTTAGAAAACTGTTGAATTACATTTATAACCCTTCCAGATATACGCAAGGGTTCATACCAGATATGTGGAATTTGCTTAACAAACATAATTTAACGTTTCTATTAAATATGTTTCTAAACGACCACTGTCATTTTGCCACCTAAAAATGTATTGAAGAACTTTGTCTATACATCCGTTCGTTCTCGTGAAACATGCGATTTTTAAGTTGGAATGCGGAGCAATTCCAAGTTAGATTTAACAAAACCGCAAAATGAACACAAGATATTTCTATTTCGGGTTTTCTGATAACACGTATCACGTGAACAGGATGTGAATACACTTCGGCCTATTTTGTATATCTCAACTTGACATAGACATGCGGTTTATTTCATCAAGAAGTAATAATGTTGATCAATTACACAACTTTCACTTCATGTGAATTATTAACACGCCAATTTATGTTTTAAACGATTTTTATAGAATTGCGTAAGAATTTACTTGTATCACATATTTGCATTACTATATTTGGAAATCATGTGATAAGTCAAGTCCAATATAGGCAGCTATTGACAATAGCACTGGCCAATCACGTGATCTGCTTATTTGGTAATGACGCGACCTGTTTTTCGTAGAATTTTGGAAATAGCACAAGCCAATCACGTGATCTGCTTATATGGTAATGTCGCGAGCGGTTTTTCGTAGAATTATGTTGTAGCTTCTTTTAGAGGTCTAGTTTCTCTTTCTGAACTAACTTTTTACACACTTCTACAAAACAGTTCAAATGTTTTTGTATCTAATTGTTCCGTACAGTATCATTAGAAACGCGCAACTTCTGTATTAAAATATGATCCAGCAAATATTCTCTTTCTAATACTTCTCTAAAAACAAAAATAAACGGAACCCCATTTCCAAATCGCGCGAAAATTTCTCTGACGGTGGACGCAGCAAGGATCGATGAAGGTATAGATCCACAAGTTTAAGTGAGTGATCAAAGGTCAATTTTGTCTCCACCTGTATAGACAAAATTTACCTTTGATCACTCACTCTAAATTGCGGGTCTATAGGCAAATATTTTTCTTCTCTTTCTGCTTTTGTCCATTTTCTTTAAAATTGCTTAGACATAAATTCACTTGTGCAAAAATACGCATGTGCTCAATCCTTCAAATATCATTGAAGATTATGACAGGTTAACTACAGCCTTGGTTTTTATCAAATATCTGAACGAGTTTACCAACCCCACGTGTTTTGTCTTGAGGGGCCTCTTTCAAGAAAGGTCCTACGACCGAAATTTGATCGTATCACAATCCTACGATTAAAATTAGCTTTCAAGAAACATTTTTGGCTTTCAAGAAAAGATCTTCAGAAAAAGATCTTGTGAACGCAACTCCTCCCTCATTTATGGACCGATTTGGATGAAAGTTTCACAGAATTTTCATAGTCACCTGACCTAGTGCATATTGTCACGGTTTGGTGAATATTAGCCCCGTCACAGAAAAGTGGCCTTCTTTTGAAAAATCTTGTGAACATAACTCCTCCTCAATTTATGGACCGATTTGATGATACTTTCACAAAACGTTCCTAGTCACGTGACCCAGCGCGTATTTTAACGCAGTTTGTTGAATTTTAGCCGTGCCATGGAAAAAGGGGGGCCTTTTTGGAAAAAAAAAAATTGTGAACGCAACTCCTCCTCCATTTATGGAGTGATTTGGATGAAACTTTCGCAAAATGTTCCTAGTCACCTGACCTTGCCTAAATAGTCTCGGTTTGGTGAATTACAATTACGTCATGTAAATAGGGACCTTCTTGTAATATGCATGTGAACGCAACTCCTCCTTTATTTATGGACTTATTTTAAAGATTTTTTAACGAAATGTACATTGTTACCTGAATTTTTTGCATGTTGTTGCAGTTAAGTAAATTTCAGTCGCGTCGTAGAAAAAGGGGACTTCATGTCAAAATTCTTTTGAATACAACTCCTCCTTCATGGAAAAAATGTCAGTATTGTTAATTTTCTTATAATACAAAATGTACATTTGTACAAGATGAAAGTTAACAGCTCTTTTATCCCCCGCCGTTTTCGGCGAGGGGATATAGTAATGGTCTCCGTCCGTCATTCCGTCGTTTCATCGTTCCGAGGTTCAGTCACTAAACTTGTCCGGAGCATATCTCCTAAAGTATAATAGCTATCGTACGATTTTTCTTCTTGAAAAAGACCCCAGGTCCCACAGGAATACCTACAATACTCATGAACAATTATGCTCTTTTCTCCTCGATTCGCGCATGGTAATCATATCATCTGCGTGTACATTGATTAAAAGTAAACACGAATATATTTTCATGGTTTTTCATATACAGAATTATTTTCTCTCATTTCTTTTTTTTAATTATTATTATTTCTGTTATCAGATGCAGGGCTGTATAGAGATTTAGGGAATTAAGCGTCTCTCGTTGTTCAAATACATTTATTAATATACGCCCTTTAAAAGACGAGACGTATTATGTGATCACCTCGGCGGTGGGCGGGAGGCGTCGGCTTCGTTAGTGGCTTGATGTCACCGTCTCTTGAACGCATTCCAACTTATCAGCACTTTCAGTACTTTGATTTGGTTAGCAGACAAGCAATGGACTTTAACCGGTTTAGTGCACTCCATAAAGACATATCTCCGTGTTCTCCATATACTTTATATTGAAAGGGTTTACCTCCCAACAAAGAGGCATTTATGGCCAAATTGTGGGTATCTGTCCCCTTCCATGAACCTAAGATGTGAAGAAAATGTGATCGCTTATTTGTCGATGAGTTGAAGCACAATATCGTTGAATGTCCATTTATTTCAGATATAAAGACACGTTTTCTTGACTCTCTAACCATAAAGATACCTAAAGACGCCGTTATCAAGCTGATGCTGGCCCCGAGCGCTGACTTTTTAAATTTAGTGCTGGGGACCAGACTCAGGTCTGAAATGTCCGAATCTGAAGAACTTTTTCTAAGGGTGAAAATGTGTCCACTTCGTTTACAAATGCTACCATGGACCTTACTAAGCACAAATGTAAATCAAAATTGAAAATGTAGCTACATTGTTTTTCTTATTGTTATAATCTGTGTGTAAATATGTTCTAGTTCATGAGTTGATGTTATACCTTTAATTTGTCAATGTTCAATTAATCTCCACAAGGAGGAAATAAAGAGAATGAATGAATGTGATATTTTTTTCATGTTATCACACAGTTATTTTTAGAACAATTATATAATGCAGATATTTTTAGAAACTTGCATTACAGTAAGAAACATCGACGGAAACATGACAAATATATGTTATAGGATAAATATAATACGTACTTAGTGTATTGTATGAAAAAAATATCTAACTCGGTGGTCAGAATTGATAATTGTCTCGGCAGAGCGTCGACAATTATCAATCTCCCAACCTCGTTAGATATTTTTTTCATACAAAACACTAAGTACGTATTATACAAATATCCGGTTAGCTTGTCAGTTTCACTCTATTATCCACAATAAATTTGAGAGTATAACAGGACGTTCTCACTAACGAAACTATATCATTCTATCGTTAAGTCCAGATACACAAGATGGTTGATATTCGTATTTGAAAAGCTTTGTTCTGTCTTGATCAAAGTGATCGGATGTGTAAACCACCCAGAGAGAAACTTTTTGCACCTTTTTTATTTCCTGGACAAGTGTACGAAACATTACAAAAAAAAAAGACGCGAACTTTGATATTTCTGCGATGATTCTGAATGAATTTTGGTCAATGAAAGTTAAATGTATGATCTTAATATCGGGTCAAACCGTTGCGAAGAGCTGATTTTGACTAGCTTGCGAGTTGGTCATACAAACCTTTTCTTCATTTTAAGAGGTACAAATTGTGCATTCCATGCAATACTCCTCTAACTGTCAAGCATGTATTTATAGAATGTATAGACTTCTCCTTTATTAGGTCTTTAGCTTCACTGGACTCAGTCTAGCGGAGCTCATGGCGTGGCGGGTTGTCCGTCGTTAGTCAGTGCGTCCGTATCTAAATTATTCCTTTAATTATGTTCTTCTCTGCAATTAATGGGCAGAATTTCAGCAAATGTCACAGGAATGATCCTTTGTTCATGCTCTCTCAGATAACAACGTTTATCATGCGTTGAAGCCTGTATTGACCTGATATCGCCTGTCTGATAACATAACATGATATCAGGTAGTCTACTTTTAGAACAATTTGCATACACTTTGTGGTAATATTCAAGAGCATAAAGCACGTGATCGTATAGTCTTTAATTGTACAACAGCAAACAACAAAGTTCATAATAACAAACAGTACAACGGATCAGATCAAGGGTCAAGGGTCCGGGTGGACCCTTGAGTCAAAACAACGTAGTCACAGCGAGAAGTCAAAACCCATCTCCTATAAAAATCCAAGTCCTCCTGTGTATTTAACCTTCTCTATTTATATAAGTGCACAACATAATGCGTGACTCTCAAAGACAGCCTTGACAGATAGGGAATGCCCGAAGCGTAATACACCTACATTATCCAAGTGCAAGCCTGTCAAAATAGAAATGATTGAACCACTTCTTTGTAAATAACAATGCCAGTTTAAGAAAAGGTGGTCATGCATGATAAGCCGAAGTCATTTTTTATGACAACTTTCACCCGAATAACTTTGATTTTTAAGGGTTTATTATATTTAAGCGCTGAAAGATGATTGCATGATAAACAGAATAACATGTAAATGTCTGAAAATATCAATGTAATCTGATCTCGGCTGTGAGAAATTATCATGCCTCGGCAAAGCCTCGTCATGATAAATTCTCCCAACCTCGACCAGATAACATTGATATTCTAAGACATTAACATATTATTCTCCTTTTAATTCTGATCGGCTTGATAACAAGGACGCTAAGGGCTGCAGAGTCACCAAAATATTTGCTTCCAATGGCGAAATATGAAAACATTTTCTCATCTGAACCAACTAAACAGAAATCAACTAAAATTTACAGAAATGATCCCCAAGACATTTTTTTTAGATTCCTTCGTTAAATTCTGATCAAGTTGGTAATTTGGTCGTAGGCCATGGGCTGAAAATGGTTTCGCTCCCCCCAGGGGGAATTTCGCGGACCATATATTTCATATAGCCCTATGTCTTGCGTGTATTTTAAGACATGTTAGCCCTCTGAGAGTGGTAGCTTTATCGTGTAACATTACGTTACCTACTACATCTATCAATTTTGAATGTATGACATTGAAATCTTAAAAACATAACATTTTAAAGAAAACATTGTCAAATGATTAAAATGAGTATATTTTCCACTAAAGCTCTTCCAGAGCAAAAACTATTTTGTCAATACCAGGTGAATATTTGCTCCAACATGTAACATACGTTACATTATCATTTATACCCCATTTTTCTAAAAAAAAAGCCTAATGTTTCCTCTCAAAATTGATTAATTTAGTTAAAGCATTTCTTTTGTTATTGTCAAAACAACAGTCCAATTATCTTTTCCAAACCTGCAAAGAGTAAGTCTCTACGTGACCAAATGTGTATGTTATACACAAATGAATGTAGTGACTCCCAGTTACGAGCAGTGAATAAAATAAGTTTCTTTTTGTTATAAGGTGTAAAATGTATTCTTTTATTCCACTTAATTCCACTTAAATTGAACCTACATTGTCTGTGGAAAAAAAATGTGAATTTCTTGGGTTTAAGTGGATGGGTAACGTATAAAACATTTACGCATATAACATTTACTTGATGCATCATTATACCGATTTTGATTCTAATAGCTTTTTCCTAAGAAGTATCTTTCAATAATCTGACAATTAAAATCTAAATAGTTCATTATGATACAATGTCTAATTGATAACACTTGTAGGCCCAAACACTGATGTGAAATACGTGTAAAATAAAGCATGATAATTATTTTGCAATTTATAAAACTCAGCATATTTATTTCCACATGAGTTCTACTACCCAAAGAGCGAAGTTTTGATGATTGATTTCGTAGAGTAGCATTTCTTACAAATAATTAAAACATGTTACCAAACGAAAATGGTAGCTTTATTTTGTAATAAAACGTTACATGCACTATCTGTAATTTTTATTTGAATATTAATTATAATATTATTATCTGAATACAGTACAAATGATCAAATCAATTGTTCTGACCAGAACAAGAAGTCAAGACTTTTGAGCCTGATGAAAAAACAAAAGAATCAAGCCACCTGTAATGCTACATACGTTACAATTTCACATTTGTCTATGTCTGACAATTTGTGCCCTAATGGTTGGGAAAGTAATATATTAACGAGAAGAAAAACATACAGATATTTGTTTAAACTCATTGCTTCGGTTTTGATTTGTATTTAAAGTTAATATTTAAATTGAATGCCCATACAGATGATGCTGTACTAATCAGAACTTTTCTGTATAACTTTTTAAATGGTTACACATTTAACATCAGACTAATAATTATGTGTGTTATGACTTGTCAAGGAAAACAATCTATGTCTGACAACAAAGTTCAGCGATTTCATGTAGCCAGGAAGGTTGTGAGTAATTGGACATATGCAATCTTACTCAAAATGGTAACTATTTTTTTGTGAAACTGTCTAATTTTTCTAGGTCCTGTTATATTTTACATAAATTAAATGAAAGTTATCTTCATCAGGAAGTATCTAAGATAAAAAATACTGATAAAATTAAATATATTGATGAAAAATAATAAATGATTATTTTCCTACACATTACAAATGTTATATGTGTTACCTTGTTTTACCTAATATATTGTCATTTGTAATGTCACATTTTCTCTATGCCATATTTTCTATTAAACATGTATTTATTAAAAGACAAGAATATCCACCAGTTTTCAATAGCTCGAATTATACTAGAAAGCCATATTTGTTCTGTCATTGCTTTAAAGTCTTTTAAGTTTCATTTTTTTAATTAACACAATGTTGCATTAATCTGTAATGCCGATTCATCTGTTAAATGACAGACACTTGACTATAAAGTAATGTATATATTTTCGTCTTGGTTGACAGACCTCTCTCTACCGTTAGAGACCAATATTTAAATAGGAAGCTTAGCCAAACACCATGCCTTTTAGAAAGAAGCACAAGCTGGACAAAGCATCTGTGTCGGTGAAAACATGGAAACTTGAAAGCATTTTTGTGACTACATTGTGACTAAATTGGCTTAAATTTCATTTTGCTTACCCGCCTGATCAGCTAGTGTAATCCAGTTGTTTTCTTTTATCCCGTTAAGTCTTTTTCAGTTTGTTGCTCAAACCATTGTTTTGGGTTTACATGTGTCGTTAGCTAGCCCTGTTATGCTTTGCAGATCTGGGGTATAACCATAGATTATCGTAGTCACAGATATTCAGATTAATCCTTTGAACACAAACCGTCAAAATACAACATTACCTGAATTTGATTTGTTTTTAAATGAAGTTCTAAGCTGATTTAAACCATCGCTCAGTTATATTTTGCTTCTGACGTACCTAACAGTGGATTCATTGTACATACAGAACGAACCCCGCTGTCGGGAATCTAACTCGGGACATTTTGAATGATACTCCAATGCGCTACCAAATGCCCTTTAAAGGCGTCTTCTACCTGAATTTGATGTTGTGACTGAAGCAATTACAAATTAGGCTTCTGATTACAAAGGATTCTGTATTGTCTGTGATCTTTTGTAACATGGCTTGAAATAAAAATTGATAAATACACTAATGGTAACGGATATAGGAAAACTAACTCGTTTTAGCAAAAGTAACATATTTAACAGTCAAATATGGAAAAGTAATGTTGTAAGTCAATTTCATCTTCAAAATTTGAATCGATAATTGTATTGAACTAAATTAGTATAATAAATTTAAAATAAGATATCATAAATTTGTGTAGCCAAATAAGTATAAGATATAAGGCACATTTAGTTTATACTGGTTTAAGTTTGCTTGTGTAAAAGCTACTAGAGCTATTTCGCGAACTCAATTCAGATGTTTTACATATCACTGAGAGAGGGGTAGAAACTAAACCACCTTGCGACACAGTATTTTGACAATAAACACACCCAGGTTGTGTGGCTTGAACTGTGATCTTCAGATTACTAGTCAATCGCCAAACCACTAGGCTATCAAAGGTGTTCAAGTTCATTTGACTATTTGTGTACGGTTACTTAAACAGTCTCTTTAAAAATAGTATTGGTGGCTTTTGCCAGTTTTTAGCAACAAAAGGGTAGTATTTAATGTGATACTTGGAATTTGAAATATTTTTTTTGTTTTCCAAATTGGAACAAAATCTATTTTAGTATATTACTTTTTGGTTGTTTTGTTTCATATGTCTTAAGATCATTTCTCATTTGAATAATATTTTTGACTTATGCTAGCGAAAGTAACGTATTTTACAATTAAATGTCAGACATGAATTTTTACAGTGATTTTAATTCTAGTTATACTGCCAAAGAAATAAGTTATAGATACTTAGAAGTTACACTGTAGTAGATACAGTTCAAAATAATAAGTTATATAAATACACTAAATGAAGTTATCAAGCTATGTACTATACCATAACTTTTACATTTGCATTACAGAAAATGTATAAAGATAGCTATTTATACTACAAAACTCTTAAGATATAGAAAGAGTAGATTGAAGTATTAATCATGACGATTTGGACTCAAAAGTAGGTAGAATGCTTCCTAAAATCGACTGAATTACATATTTTATGAATTTGGTAACGTAAATTACTAAAATATCATGATTTCCTTATTTTTTGCGTAATACCAATGAAAATTACCTCCCTGCATTGAACCGTCCTAACAAAAAGCTCAAACTATTGGTTTTGTTGCGGCTATGAATACTTTCAATTCCTCAAAGTAATATTTTTAAATAAATAGAGGGTAACGCATGTTATTTTGATGTTACTCCCTGAAGCTACCACTTTCATGGGGCTTACATATCTCATTTTGTAGCTTATACATAACTGTATTGAGAAATCATAGTGATACCCCCAGGGGGAAGGGGGTATACAGTCAGCTTACGGTCTTAAACGGCTGACGTGTCATCAAAATTTGCCCCCCCCCCCCCATATAGTGAAATATAAAACAGATCTTCTTCTCTGAAAACACTGGTAAGAAAATGACCAAACTTGACAGAAAAAATCCTCAGGATATGCTCTTTCAGATTCCTTCGTTAAATTCTAATCGAGTTTATAACATGGGCGTTTTGGGCTGTCGTGTAACAAGAAATGAGTCCCGAATTGCGAAATATAAAAAAAATCTTCTCTGAAACTACTGAACAGAATGACAATACTTAAAGTGATTTTGAGAAGAATGGAATTGAGGAATGATAAGTTGAATCTAAAATGGCCCTACTTTATTTCGAAAATATTAAGAACCTATAGGGTATTCCTTACGTAGTAACACTGGTGAACGAAATGTTCACCAAAACTGGTCCGATAGGGTGAATTTTTTTATAAATAAGATTTTACCACATACAAATTCTTCATTCAAAAGCAATTTTATGTATTTGATGAAAAGGTTGGTCCATGTAGAAGTCAAACGTACTATACTGTGATACATAATGTTAAGGTAGCAATGAACAAATGGGGTCCGTTGTTTCCTATTTAATTTATTTATTTTACTTTTTTTTTGCAAAATTATTTTTCCTTGTTTACATATTTCAATAAGATGTCTATGTTAACTTTTTGTATGGCTTAGGCTTAATACCAGCTCAGAGCTATAAAACACACACCTTTAAATATACCCTTAACATATACACAATGACTGTTAAGAAACAAATTTCTCTGATCAAATTCATTGTAAGTACATGCCTTAAAAAGCTGAAAGCGCTCAATTTTTGGGCATTTTAAAAAGAAAAAAAATCACAAAACTAATATTTTGGGAAATTAGCCCAATGAATTGTTCTAGTTTTCCGAGTTTATTAAAATCAATATTTTTTCTTTTATTTGGTGGAAAGAATCAGCATCCCTTTCCACGAAAATAAGCAAGTTTTTGGTTATCTTATAATGACTTCCTTTTCTGAGACAATTGCAATATCTTTTTTATCATTCACCAGATATCGATGAAGCTGTCAGTAATTATTCAAATGGATACGAGTGCTAATGATACAAACATGCAACCAAATATGACTACGCGTCTGTTAAACGGATTTTTGATTCAACATAGAAAGGGTTAATCGGCTCTGTCAAAAGTAATTGAAACGTTATTCATATGTTACATTTTTATAAAATCCATGTTCACTGTTGCTATATGATGTATTTGTACGCCACATGGGTCTTCTGGCCTCTTGGAAAAATTAAATAAAACTTGAAAACATTTTAAGAAACCGTGGATATGGAAACCGAAATGGTGCGCTTTCGGGGCACTTACGTTTATAACTCACAAGCGATTTAAAAAAATCAAGTTCTGTGGAAATGCTTAACAAGTTTACTTGCAACCATGAGGTTAAGTTAAAATGGCTCAACGAAGGAAGGGGCCTAATTAACAAAGACAACGTTATTTTTTCGGAAAGATCGTAACTTCCGGGCACTTGAAATGGTAACTACAACTTAAAAGGGTTACTGTTTTAATAGAACGGGGTTTATTGCACTCACATTAGTTCTCAAGTTGAACAAAAAAGATCAGAAATGAATTCATTGACACCAATTTTGAGGTTGTTATCTTATCGAAGATTAATGAGTGCACTTCTCCTGCTTGAAATTATTAATGCATTTAGAGTTGAAATCCAGAGTTTCTTATAATCTTTTTCACAAATCTCAAACACCAAGTTTTTTAACGAGCTTCTACTTGAAAGGGTTGTATGTATTTGTGAAGATGTGCACTGACCTTTTGGAGAGATTTAATTGGTGGGACTTGATATGACTTCACTATTTATAACTTATAAAAACATTGCTGACAAAAGCAATCAGGAAGGGGTCTGGCGTTCATAATATAACATAACATATAGTTTATTCAGATAAATGAATTGACTAATTATGTTCATCATCATTACATAGTAAATTATACAATTACATATGCAAATACATGCACCAATGGCAATGGAAATATTTTAACTACTATATTAAATATCGAAAGCTTTCGCGGAAATTAAGAATTATTGGTGTTCTTGGTGTTTTATCATATTGTTAAAATACAGTTATTCATAATCACAGATTATTTTTATATTATTGACTAAGTGGGCAGTAAAGGTAGATCGAATGGAATGTATGCGTTTTGTTTAAACAGAGGCAGCAGTTATATGAAGTGAAACTTATAATCAAGTAATTTGGATTTTGTGGTGAAAAGATAGAGCGATTATTCCAACACTCTCAGTTTCCCTCACATTAGCAAGATTTTTAGGGGGCCAGTCTAAGTTAATGTGACAGATCCGTTATTTTGATTCAGTTTTTGTAACAGTTTATCATAACATATTTTTTTAATATATAACGTATCTATTTTGCCCCAAGACGCCGCCCCATCTCAATTTAATTTGACGTGAAATTGAGTGTATTCATGCCATTCTACTGAAATTTGGTAAATTTGTTGTCAGAAAAATGCAATTTTCCATAGATATATGATTTAAATGTTAAAACTTTTTGATAGCCCCTCGATTGTTGAATTTAATAGTCTAGTTCTTAAATTGATATCTTCTGTTGATTAGAAGCAAAGTGAAGACATTCTAGTTTCGTTAATTCAATTTATTTCCTTCAGCAGAATCCTATCAAATCCGTTTTCTTTCAATAACGCGCAAAAAATCTGTATAATAAACAAATACCCACTCTTTTTCTTACAAAGGGAAAAAAACGAAAAAGAAACACGGCGAGAAAATCGGTGAATATATACAGCTTCCACTAATCTGTCACAATATTCTACCACTTAGCAACTCCATGCTTCTCGCGTCTCCCTTACTTCAGAACTGAAACGTGTGTGCGGTTCACTTTAAATACCCGCAAAATGAACAAACTCACTGTGTGCAATAGAAGTACTATCTCGCGTAACCCTAAACTCTTCCTACTTCCAAAGCCGTACAAACTACCAAAGCCGTACAAACTACCAACGGCCCCCACGTAATTTCTCCCAAAGTAATTGCTTCATACGTCGACTGAAAATATAATATACCACTCTGAGACACCGATAAGACCAAAAAATTCGAGGACGCCCAAACTATTAGCCCCTAAATTCTCGTTGTAAGAGAGTTTTAATATGTGACCCGTATTGCGAGAAAGGACCTTCTGGGTAGTGCGTAAATTACCGACCCTAGTCAGACTGCGCGGACTGCGTAGACTGATTAGGGTCGAAACTTTTTGCACCGTGCCTTTTATCTGAATCTAGAATAATCAATCTACCTTCCAGTGAAAGAATTTTAAAATGCGACCTCTAGTTTACCTATGCTAGATAAAATCTCTTTTTCAATAATTCATTTTACGTAATTACCTTGAATTTCCTTTATGCTTGACGGGTCACAATTTTACAGTTGAAAGCAAATGGGCCAGTGCGGGATATATCCAAAAATTTGTCATGTGCGCAAAATGAAAACAAGTCGCACAGTCTGACCAGTGTCTTTACTTTCAAATCTCTAGTTTATAAATGAATCAAAATGTTTTTTTTCTTCTTTTTTTGGGCCAGAGAATGTTCCCACTTCATTGTGTGACTGTTTAGAGTTCTAAATATCTTAGCATTCACACACGTATAGAATTGCTGGATATCTCACGCATAAGTATAAATTCAAACAATGAATGGTTAAATCGAAATTCGTTTTATGTTTCCATTCTTATATTTGAAAACTCTCAAAAACGATCATTTCGAGAAAGATAACATTTTCCTTAAAACGTGCTTCTCTTCAAGGTTGTCCTGACTTAACACGAGTTTGTATTTTTCTTCTAGGTTGTTCCTGTCACGCTGATTGTAAAGACCGTCAGAATTGTTGTTATCCAGGCGACTACGACACCATCGATGACGAGGTACCAGAAACTACTCGGTCCGAGTGTCTCTACACTCGACTAGGCCAACCGGAATACCTTAACGCCTTTGTACCTGCCTTCAAAACCATAGTTGCACCACCAGCAGGCGGATGTGTTGATACCAGACCGATAAAACTAACGAAAAACGTCATTCTGCAACCAACCTGTGACGACGTCGATGTAACGCCATTTGGATAGTATTTTCCAGTCTATTCAAAAGAAGCTGATCAGATTTACAAAAACATCCTGTGCGCTCGTTGCCATGGGGCTCTAAATGCAGAATCGTTTAAGCCACTTCTAGTCTGTAAAAAGAGTGACCGAAAAAACAAAAAAAAAAACACGACTTTGACCGAAAGTCTTGGCATTCTCGAAACGCGCGCTCTCTCATCAAGATGCTATGTCGATTTCAAGTACAGTGATTTAAGAGTTCTAAAGAAAAGTCGTTGTTTTATAAATATAATCAACAACTGTACAACGGACAAAATATCTCCACCTCTTCACCAGCGTTCATTTCGCTTAAATTTTGACAATGTTCAAAAACTCTGCGAGAGCGACTTCATTTCACCGACTGTAAATGCCATCGACGGGGAAGTATACAAAAACGTTTTTTGTTCCCTATGCGGTAAAGCCTCTCAGGGTTTTGTTCTATTATTTTGCTCAAACCAGTACCAATCGAGAAGCACTGGAGAATCCTTCACCTTCGTACTGGATCCCACGTTAATGCATACCATTGAAAAAGCGGACATACCAAAGGCTCGATCAGAAGTTTGTCTGAATCAGCGAGGAACCACGGTAAGAAAGAACCTATATATATTGAATAGTGGATCGTGAAATACCAAATTTGTTTAATGAGTAATGCATAAACGAGGCGTTGTCGCGTTTTTCTTTTTGTTCAGATGACAAAAGTATTGAATAAAGTATTTTATTGACAGACATTCGACATTCTATGTATTATGTTACCAATTTCCGAATTGGTCGGGGTATCGAAATATGTTTGATCTTGAGAAGATTCTTGATATAGGTAGATTTTGTGCGGTGAGCCGTGAAACCAACTTTTTACCGTTAGATTCTCGTCACATTTGTTCGAAATAGATAAAACAGGTTTGAATAGCGCATTAAGAAAGTTTCAAATTACCTTTAACACCAATGTCATTGCTTGTCTTAAAACGTAAGGTTCACTCAAACATGCACTTTCATAATTGCAGTGAAGGGATAAGGTTAAATTTCCTATCATTTGTTTTTTAATCATACCCGATTAACCTATGGTAATAGACTCAGCGCCTACGTCAGAGCTCAGTTTACAAAAAAACACCTATATCTACATTTGTTACATTCTTTGGCGATTAAAGGAGGGATGCAAGTGATATTGAGAGTCACGAAATGTTGTTTCACAATTGCAAAATATCGTTCTGACTTGACAATTGAAATAAACATTTCATGTCTTATTTTTTAGAACAAATGTTTGTTTTAATATCAAAATGTTCATAGTGACTTTTGACACCTTTTTCCGGATCTTTTTGGTTCGATTCCCTTTGTCTCTCTCAAATTGTTAATTGTATAACTTTCAGTGATGTGGAATAAAGATGCCATTTAATATGATCAAATACAATACTGAATTCATTGAGTTCATACCCTACAGATCATGTCTGTCATTTAACGAAGCGATACTGATTCTGCAGGGTACTCATCCAATAGAATTCAGATTTGTACTCGATAATGTTAATAAAACCTCGTATCATCCCTCGACTTGAATGTTTTAGATTTTTTTAAACGGCACCATAACACACATTTCGATATTATTTTTTACATCACCGACATGCGTTTCTTACGATCAAACCTATACACTAATTGAAAAGCGCCCGTGCATTATGATAAGAAGAACATGATGCTCCTTTTTCGCTTACCAACTTCTCTCCCCAAATTGAATATGGATCTTCTCATTAAACATACGGACAAAGTTTCGCGAAGACTGTACCATATTTGTGGGCTCTAAAACGTAAACAAGAAAAAATGCCACTAAGGCCTGTTTTCCTCTGATATTACACGGAACCTCTCAATTTAGATCAGGTTCATTCTGGGGACCTGATAAAGATCCTGAAAAAGTTATATGAGGTTTTGGTCTTCGTCATTATGGCCCAATTTTACATGATATCGCATACTTTCAATTTTCAATGGAATCCATCCCTGTGGCCTAAAAGATATTCTGACCAAGTGAAATGACCTTAAAGATTTTCTAGCCAAGTTTCACGAGGATTTGACAATAATTGTGTCCTCTAGATTGTTAACAAGAAATTATTATGCACTTTCACCTGTTACATCACATAAATCCTTCCCGAATTCAGGAGGTGTTCCGCCTTGTGACTAGTCAACTATTCTTACCAAGTAATGAAGATTGAGTGATATTTGTGGCCTCCAGAGTGTAAACAAGAAACTTGTCATTAGGGCCCTTTTCCCATGATATGCCATGGATAATGTTTAAACCTATTTAAACCTGCTACAATTTTGAATAGGAGCACGTACGCTTTCGTGCAAAGCGGGGTAAAATTGGAAAACTGTTTGCACCGTTTATCATCCTAAACGCAGAGCTAGTAAAAGACATGTGCGAAGGAGAAGAAAACCGAAAAAGGAAACCCGAAAACGGAATAAAAGGGGTCGTTTCAAAATGAACAAAACACGTTATATATTATATGTTATATGAAAATTGAAGAAAGAACGTTCTCACAGTTCTCACTGCTTGCATTTTCATCGAGGCGCGTGTGGTAAGGGAGACAAAGTTAATGCAATGACGACTCGGTGTGTGTGTGTGTGCGTTAATACGCCCGTCCGTTTGTCTGTCTGTCCGTCTAAATACGTCCGACATTTACTCCTCCATCTCAGAATGTATTTCATGATAACTTGACACAACTGTTCTCCACCGTGAGTAGATATGCTATTTGAAAGATATCTTAAGATGGCTCCAAGGTCAAGGTCAATGGTCAAGGTAAAATGTAAAAAAATAAGAATGGGGCTTCTATACTAGATTTATCGATGGATTGCAAATAACCTGGCAAAACAGTGCTCGAGAAAATGTGCTTTTGAAAGAAAGGTCAAGGTCACAGATAAAGGTTAAATAACAAAAATCTTGTCCAGAGCACAGCTCCTATGTTTTTGGATGGATTTCAAATCATTGCTCCCCGTCAAGAGAGGATATCCTAAAAAATTTAGCATGTGCATAGTATATTTCCTATATTTATGGGTGAATTTAAATGAAGGAACCATGAGTGGTGTCCGTGGTCTAGTGGTAGAGCGTCGGCCTAGAAGGTCCCGAGTTCGCTTACCGGGAGCGGCTATCGATCTTTATTCAGTGGTGAATTTTCCAGGAAGAAGTATCGAGAGGGATTAATCTAAGTCGTTTAAACTTTTTTCCCAATCGATTTAGAATAAATAAGCTTAAACCAAGGAACCATAATTGAGAGACAAGATATGTATTTTGAAAGATATTTTCAGAAAGCTCCAATGTTACGTGCACAGCTCAAGGTATCATGTTAAAAAATTGACCGATCCAGATTAAAATAAGACAACCACCTAGTTGTGTCATTCTGTTTTATTTTTGTCAGCCTGTCCATTTGTTCATAAACATGTTGGTCTGGGTATACTTTCGTGTGCACAATTGGCTTTATTTCTTGATTGACTTCTTAAGTTCGTGTGTATTCTAATTAAATTGTACGAAAGAATATTTAATAAGTCTCATTTTCGAATTGTTTTTTTTTCTTTGACGTTCAAACTTCAGAAGTTATATATGCGTAGTTCAAGGTCACAGAACCACATCATTGAAGTAAATAGTTGGTCATCGTGTTCTGTATGTATATAATGAAAAGAAAACAGCGCACACGCGCATAATACGTAACAGCATTTGGACGTTGATAAATATGAAAAATGTACAAACGCTAAAGTACAGATTATCTATCACAGAGTATTGAGCGAGCGAAGCTGTCCCCTGAGATCTCTTATCTGAATAACACAATTGCTCCATGGGATTCAATAATCAATAATCAATTGTTTCTGCGATGTCCTTTTTTGTTTCTCGGAAAAATGTTTCATTCATTTTTGTCCAGGATTATATTGGCGTCAAGTTCGA
The DNA here is from genome assembly GCA_948146395.1 of Fragum whitleyi. Lineage (NCBI taxonomy): Eukaryota > Metazoa > Mollusca > Bivalvia > Cardiida > Cardiidae > Fragum > Fragum whitleyi. Next base: position 4,905,227 of record OX411545.1, on the reverse strand, counting down.
TAATAAACGAATGACATTTGGAGAAACCCCGAGTTATTGCTATATAGCCCTTATATTTTTTAATATCTCTTGTACTTTCAAGGCATTTGCATTAAAACTTGGCACCCAAAATACTATCAAAACAGTAACTTATACTACAAAGGAGATAACTCTAGTTGTATTTTTGGTGAATAATATCCCTTTCGACATAGAATTTATTTCCACTTTCAGTACTCAACAGCCTAGTGTAGGCAATCGTAGGCGGTGCTCCTGTCAAAATCTATTATTAAGTTCGAGACACGCGAATTAACTATTAGATCACGAAAAAGCAGTTTTGACAGATGTTAAATGACTAGTTATGTGATTCCTTCTCTCAAATGCATTAAATAGTTTGTTTGTTTTCATTGGATGTAGCCTTATTTCCATTCGAGATTAGGCTTTTTTTTCATGAAGAGCTTTGTTTAACAATGTAAGCAAGTTCGTGTTGATTTTATCCTACAGTTAACAAAATCGTGAAATTGACATGGTGAAAGTTCCTTGAATGATTCCTGAGTAGTATTGAATGGACAGGAGTGAGTTTTGAATGGTATTATAGCTAGGTAGCCCGATATCGGTAATTTTGTTCGAGATGAACAATATAAGCGGTGTTTATTACTTCCCTTAAATATGTATACAAGTTCTATAAATAGCTTCATATTTCTTTAAGATCAAATTAGGCGCTTACATTATCAATTATATCAGTAAAATCGCGATTTTTCTGTTTATATTTACTCTGAATGAAGCTGTTGATTTTATCTTGGAAGACATTTTGCAGTGTTTTTGAGTGGTCTGAGTGAGTGTTTGAAATGAATAAGTGGAGCACTGAGTGAGAGAATAAGAATGTTTTTAATTGGAATGACAGTCAATTTCATGATGTAACAAATTTTTAGAGGGCAGCCGATAAGGTCATTGATTTGATATAAAGCTTTGAAACGGAAAAGTGCAAGAAACACACAAAATATACAACATTGTAGTCTGCTCTCTTTTATTGTTCGCTTGTTTTTTGTTTGTCTTATTTTATTTACTATAAAAAAACAACATATTTTCACGAGAAACAGCGTTTGATTCATTCCATGTGGAATAAGTTTTTGATGTTATTTTATTTATTTATTTAATCAAAGATCATGTTAGTGGCTGTTGAATTTTAAGTCGGAAACATGTCCCGAATAGAGAAAATCAAAGCAATTGCAAGCGATCAATCTTAAAATAAGTAGGCCTATTAGATGCGATAAACAAAGGCCTCGCTATCCTTAACGGTTTGTTTACATTCAACATTGTGCGATATTGCAGTCTGCGTTTTTGAGGGTTTGAAACAACACAATTTTTATTTCCCTTTTCTCTTTTTCAAATACGCTTGCGTTGTAGGCATGGTGATCACAAGGGAACGTGCACCCATTGTGAAACAAAGACGTCATGAATGTACAGACCTATCTTGAAAAAAAAGTGTTCATGCCCACGTCGGGTGGGTGCATTTTTATTCAAATTAGTGCGCGTCCATTTACAGACTTGAAAGTATATAAGTACGTGTGCACGTCAAAATTAACGAGTACAGCTGTATCAATTATCCATTGTCCAAAGTCTTTTGGTCCAAACGATCCACCGTAAACTAACATTGTACTGTGGTCGTTCAGGAGTGATAGGAAAGCGTGCTCAAAAATTGACTTTGCAATGTCTTTACGGCACCCGTGCCGTGCACTCACGGGCGTGTCTACCAGCTACAGCTTAGAACTATACATTCTTACAATTTCAGAGTATAACAACTATTTTTATTATCCAATGAGCAATTTATGAGAGTCCAATTTGTAATAGAGGTTAATAATTAAAATTCAGGGAAACGGAAGATAGTTACAAGATAAAGCACATATAATCGTAAAGACCATTTTTTAACCACTTTCTCCAATTCCATACGTTTTGAAACCGTCCCCCAAATTTAAACCGTTTTCGGTCTCTGATTACGTTTTCACACTTACTTCGCACATGTCTAAAAAGACTTTTCCCTTTTCGGAGTTTCGCTATCTCTGATACACATTTTTATTCAGCTTTTACCGCGCAACAAAAATATTACAATCATTTGATTAAAGAGGAATTATTAATAGAAGCACTATCACTCATTCGTTCTTTATTTAGCCAAGATAAATATACATAGTCAAAAAAGTTTTGCAACACTTTTGATTGTACTGTAAAAAAAGATCATGTTAATATCAATTTAGTGAGTTGGTGTTAGACCGTTAAGCTGATCGATTGGCTATCCGAATCAAGAATGTTTTCTAAGCAGATTACCAGTTGAGGCGTAACGTGAGGTTTTATGCGATTTACGTCGGTAGTTCCAATTTACAAGCTACAGTCAGTCTGAAAAAGCCGCTCAAATCATCGAACGGAACAGTGACAGGGCCATTAACGGAGGATGATCACACAACGGCATTGTTTTATTGTCAATTTTCTACGATGTCAAAGGTGTAAACGAAGAGAAAACATGCTCACGAACCTCCCTATGATTACTTCAACTTGACCTGATAAGTTGAAATCTCCCACGTCAGCTTTAGATTCAGAAATTTGGGAGACGTAAATCACGTAACGTCAACCAAACGTTTACTTGAAGAAGATTCGTTTTGGTATGAAAGACAGCCAATCACCTGAGATAACATTTGCTTAAATGCTTGTCGCTCCAGACTGCTTGATATTGAAACGCAGAAATCTTGACAAAAACTGACTGGTTATGACTTTTTAAATCCACCCATCTCGCGCCGATTTGACTATGTTTTGTGATTGTAGAGTCACCATTGGAACAAAAGAAAAGCATAAATCTATTGCTTAGATATTAAACTCAATGTTTTACTTTATTCGACTACAATATTTCTGCAAAAGAAATATATTTAGCGATAAAATATCAAGTGTTGCTAAACTGTTATAGAATATATGAATACTTTAATACTATGCTTGGTAAAAAAATAAATCCGGACTTCTTGTTTTAGAAAACGATAAATAGTAAAAAATAATCAGAATCATGAATGATTTAAGATAAGATAAATTTGACCCGTCGCGTAGATTTTACATGAAAAGGGGCTATTTCAGATCACAGTAATAAATTAAATAGAATAATCAACTAGTCTGATTTGAAAAATATTTCACTCTAATTTGTTCTTAGTCTGTTTTACGCCTTATAACGCATTCTCATGAAATATTACATAACATAACATAACCTTTATTTCTCCAAGGTACATACATGTTACAACAATTGGAAATGATATTATTACACGTAATGGTGAGAGGGGTTATTCATTTTTCACAACTTGTTTTCTCTGTATATTTATGTTGATTGTTACTGTTGTTGTGGAAAAATCCAGCGAAAGACCGTGGATGATTCGGGCTTGGCAAACCGCAGGTATGTCAAGCAGGAATCACACACATACAATTTGCCTAGAACCATCATTATTTGATCGGATAATAATCTCGACCGTCGGGCCATCAGAGTATCTTGCAGACACTCTGAAGGTCCGCACGCAGAAGCGCATGCCAGAATCGAGTAGGTCTACTTGGAAAATTGGGGTTGAGGCATTAGGTTTAACAAGAGCAACACTGGGCGTGGCATTATACGACCGAAGCTCAGAAATAAATGGGTGATGTTTTGAACTTTTTATTGATCCTTGGAATGTTTTTTTCTAGCAGAAACTATAATTTATTGTATTCATACATACATGTGAAGTTTCAACATCGTAGTCCTTATATTTTGAAAGTTATGGACCGGACACGAATCTGCAAACTGAATCAAACAACGGACAATAACTCAAAAATTATAAATGGTAGAGTTAGGGTTATTGCGCTTTGCACATCCTAGCTATGAGATCTATACACCTGTGAAGTTTCAAGACCAAAAGGCCGTATAGTTTCAAAGTTATAGACCAGACACGAATTTGCTAACTGAATCAAACAAAAGGCAATAACTCTTACAAATTAAATCTTAAAAATTACAAATGGTAGAGTTGTGGTTCTTGCGCTCTGCACACCCTAGCTATGAGATCTATACACCTTTAAAGTTTGAAGGCCGTATAGTTTGAAAGTTATGGACCGGACACAAATTTGCTAACGGACAGACAGACGGACAGACAGACGATGCCGACGATAACGTAATACGACCCTTCGGGCGTATAAAAAGGGGACAATGTGTAATTATATAAATATTCATGATGTAAGAACTGTTGTTGATCTAAATACTATTTGTTGGTAGTTTGATGCATATTGACAGTTGATTATCCTTTATTTGTAGAGCTACCTCCTAAAAGTCAGTTGAGCGATCCATGGCAATCAACACCCTCTTGTTATGAATTTCAATATCTAATTTTCGTATATGTGAAATTAAAGCTTACTTGAGCACGAAGTGCTCATGATAAGCTAATGCAATCGGTCAAATGAACGACGTTCGTCCGTCCGTTCGCCAATCCGACCGTTTGTACGTTTGTCCGTCCTTTAAACATTTTAGAAACGTTCCCTCCCAAACTATATATCAGATTCCAAACACGCTTTGTAGGAATGTTCCTTAGGTCAAAGCTCTTTAAATACTTCAAAGAATTAGAAGTCTGATTACCACGTCTCATATCTAACCGCAAGACCAAGAGCTTTCTAGTGTTTGTTTAGCTCTATGTTTGCGGCTCACAGATTTTTCAAAATAAAAAAAAGCTTTACTTCTAGTATCTTATTTTTTTATATTTTTTTTTCTTCTACTCCGAAACCAAAAGGCTTGAATCTAAACATATGCATGACACTTAAATCTAAGAACCTCTACGAGAAAAACCTTTAAATCATTGCACAAACTTACATATTAGTCCTTTGTTGTTTGATTCTGCGATTAACATTGATAAAGTACGAAATCTTGAGATTAAATCTTATACTACTATACCAAATATAATTTGTTATTGAATATGTCAATATGAAACGTGTAATGGAAACGCAACCAAGAGAGCTACCCAGACTATCAAGAGCCATTATTCTTAAATCATTTCTGTAAAAGTTAGGCTCTTTTTTCGATTTGCATTTATGTATTATCCAACAGTCGATCGTTGTACCTTCATGCCGTTTTGTTAGTAAGTTTACCTCTGATAGGAATACCAAAAATGAAATTTATTCTTCAACCGTTGTAAATGATGCATGATTAGTTTTATACTCTATATAATTTACCATGAGAATCAAAACAGACCAAGGCCTCTTTCCAAATGTTAGAATTATGCAGATGTAGAACTAGTTTCAACATGTAACGTGGGCGATCACTGGCAATAATGACCCTCTCATTTAGTTAATCGCCGAAAACTATTCTTATAAGAAAAAAGTAATTGTAATAGTAATGAATAACTCACAAGATACCTGAATTCAATTCATTAGGCTACATTCTTTAAACTTCGTCAAATTGAGAGAGGCAATCTTTCACAAAATGAAATCGGTTTAGATCTAAAAACAAGGTAAAATGTGTTAGAAGTTTCTCCCTTATTTTACATTGTCCCTTCCGATATGCAATTGTGTTTTTTATGTAATTATTCTCTTTATCTTTTTTATACAGAAATTTTGTCGACAACTATTTTGTGCCACAGGAAGAGTTCGAAATAGCAACGGTGAATGTGAACTGGTAGGAAACTTTCTGGGGACAAATGGAGTACAGGTACTAATTCAGCTTATCCCACAGTCACAACTCGACTTTGATCGAAGCAGTTTCAAAGCCGAAAGCCAACACCTGGTAAATGCGATTTTGAAGACTAACTTCTGGCCGAACCATTGGACAATTGCTGCAATTTTCATTAGGGAAGACTCTACCGTCTGCGACGAAAAGGCTATCGCTATAATCCATTTGGCGACCAAAGGCGAAAATACTGAATTGATCTACAATAACATTGCAATTTTCTCAAAGCATCATTTGAAAATTGATTTGGGGATAAAACATTAATACTTGAACAGGCACTTAGCAATTACAAACTATCGTTTGCATCTGTTGGTGGCAAAAAAAGCTATCTACCATCTTGGCAAATATATCAAACAAGCATCGGACCTAACGAAAACGTCTTTAAATGTGGGGCTATCGAATGGAAAAAAACCAACATGAAATTTGGAGTTGACCAAACCATGCCCTTCTTGAACAAGCTTTGTCTTTGTAACCAAATCCAACTTCAACAAGATGAAATCATCCTCGGACCGGATGACACGTATCTGCAAAGTAACTTAACCAGGAGAGCCTTGCACGACGATGAATTTGAGCTGATTGAAGATGTTGACGGATTGAACGCTAGGGTTTGTGTGGAAGATACCATCTTCGCGGAACAAACCACCAATAGAGCAAGTTCCTCGCCAATTCAGGCTTTGGCTTTGCTTTTATCGGTCTACCTGATCTACCTCATTCTCATGAAGGCTTCTTGGATTAAGAGGATAAGACATTTCTCATAGTTTTCTCCAACTTATAGGATAAGAATAATGAACAAATTCATATAAGATTCTATCACAATTTTAGAAATAACAAAATTCATTTGTCGAAAGCCTTTTCCAACCCAATTTCAGAGAAAAAAAGCGTTCGTTGGAACAAAATAATTGATAGTTTTGAAGACAATGAATCGAGTAGGCAATGTAACAAATGTGCATAGATACAGATATTTACCATCCGTGAGGTTGGATATTAGTTGCTTTTGACTAAATCGTAAAATTGTTGAGTTAATTCGTTTTAAGCTCGACACGACTAAGTCCAGCGGAGCAAGAGTCGTGGCGGGCCCTCCGTCATTAGTCCATGTGTTTAATACCGAACGGGTAGATGCTTTGGGCGCTACCGGCTGATGTGTCACCAAAAAGGGGCCCGAATAGTGAAATATAAAAATAAGAGGCCCGAGAGGGCCTGTATCGCTCCACTGGCTTAAAAATCTCAAGATTTAAAAGAGAGATATTGAAGATAGAAGGTAATGAAAGTGAACAGCATTCAGAAGGAATTTCGACTTTTTCTAAGTTGAAACCGACCTATGAAGAAATGAACTTATTTAACTAATACGTAAAATTACAAGGAAAAAGCTATTTAGATATCACTTTGAAACAAGAGGACCAGAATGGCTTTAAACTGCTCATCTGAATTTTATTGATCCAGTGGATCTTATCCAATCCAAATTTCTTGAACAAATTTAGAAGAGGGTCACCCAATGAATATTCTGTTAAAGTTTCATTGAAATCGGCCTTATGGTTCAGGAGATATCATTCAAAAGTTTCGGGGTCAAAAAAAGTCCCACCCTGCCCCGCCCATATTTGGGGGTCAATCCAAATTTCTTGAACAACTTGAGAAAATTCCAAGGAACAGTCTGGTAAAGTTTCATCGAAATCAGCCTAATGGTTCAGGAGGAGATGTCGTTTAGAGATTTCGGGGTCAAAATCAGCCTCGCCCTGCCACGCCCATATTTGAGGGTCAATCCAAATTTCTTGAAGAATTGTTAGAAGAGGGTCGCCCAAGGAACATTCTGGTAAAGTTTCGTTGAAATTAGCCCAATGGTTCAAGTGGAGATGTCAGTCAGAGATTTCGGGGTCAAAATAAGCTCGGCCCAGCCACGCCCTTATTTGGGGGTCAATCCAAATTTCTTGAACAACTCTAGAAGAGGGTCACCCAATGAACATTCTGGTTGAGTTTCATTGTAATCGGCCCAATGGTTCAGGAGGAGATGTCGTTCAGAGATTTTGGGGTCAAATTAAGCCCCGCCCTGCCACGCCCATATTTGGGTGTCAATCCAAATTTCTTGAACAACTTTAGAAGATGGTCAGCCAAGAAATATTCTGGTTGAGTTTCATTGAAATCAGCCCAATGGTTCAGGAAAAGATGAGGTTAAATGATTTCGGTGTCAACATAAACCCTGTCCTGCCACGTCCATATTTAGGGGTCAATCCAAATTTCTTGCACAAATTTAGAAGAGAGTCATCCAAGGAACATTCTGGTACAGTTTCATTAATATTGGCCTTATGGTTCAGTAGGAAGTGTCGTTCAAAGATTTTGGGGTCAAAATAAGCCTCACCCTGCCACGCCCATATTTGGGGGTCAATCTAAATTTCTTGAATAACTCTAGAAGAGGGTCACCCAAGGAACATTCTGGTCAAATTTCGTCAAAGTCTACTCATTGGTTTAGGAGGAGTAGATGTTTAAAGAAAATTTTACGCACGCACGAACGCACGGACGCACGCACGACGGACACTTCGCCATGACAATAGCTCGCTGGCCTCTGGCCAGTGGAGCTAAAAACCCTCTCCTATGAAACTACTGGTCAGAAATCATCCAAACTTTACAGAAAAGGTCTTCAGGATATGCTCTTGCAGATTCCTCCGTAAAGATTTGATCGGATTTATAGAATAGGCGATACAGCTTTTCATGGCACTAAAAAATAGGCTCCCAATGGTGAAATATTAAAAAGATATTCTTCTCTGAAACTAGTAATATCTTTGGGACATATCAAAATTCTGATTCTGGTTGATTCATTGATTGATTGATTGATTGAACGCTTTCAACATTTTTTGAGTGATATCGCGGCGGCTAGACCACCTAACAATCGATTCATGGTATTTCTCTCACCAGTACAACTATCACATCCTTTCCTAGCCTCCAGCTGCTATTCTTTTTCTGAATGAGTTGATATCATTGTTTCCAAGTGCTGCTGCGTCATGAAAAAATTTACCAAATGATGAAATTTTGGCTAAAATAATCTTTACTGAAACTACCGATCAGAAACCTACCTTATCTTTCAGGAATTATTATAAAGACATGCTCATTCAGATTTCTTTGTTAATTCTGATTGGTTAGATATCATGGGTGCTACAAGCTACCGCGTCATCAAAGCACTGAGCCTTCTTGGTCTTTTTATTATCTTTTTCTCTGAAAATACTTATCAGATTTCAACCAAACTTCAGCGAAATGACACTAAGAAAATGCTCTTTCGGGTTTCTTTGTTAAATAGACTAGTGAACCAATCTCAAATTTTGAATCTAGGCAGACCGTGTTTATAGTTTATTCAGACATTGAGACTTTTCTTGTCATATATCTAAGGAACAGCGCTATGCTTGTCAGCAGATTCACAATCCATTCTGTAGGTCAGGACAGAGGTTAAAGATCACTGAGTGCAAAAAGTCAAGAAAATCTTAATTATGAAACTATATTTGGTGGTATGTGCAAAATTAAACAAGCCTTTTTGGTACCCGTGAAAATAATATTTCAATGATTAAATACTTGCCAAATTTACATTGTCATGGATACTTTTAAATTATTTTCACATAATGAATGATTGTCCTTGGAGATAAAATTTAACACAAAATGCAAACACATGTTGATGCCTAAATTTTTTTCTCTTTGCTTGTGACAACAATTTGTTTTAAAGACTTGAACCATTATTAAATAATCTCAATAATTCATCATCGTCAGTAAGACCCTGGCGGTATCATTTGACTTACTTATTAAAATATCGAAGTTTTCGGGCTAGGCCTGTGTTAAGTCAATACTTACGGTTTGGTAATTATTGTATTTTCTTTAATGCTTTTCGGTGGTTTATCGAGAAATAACGGTAGATTATCACTTGATAATCTCACCGCAAAAGCAGTGAAATTAGCAAAAACTTATACCCTGCTTTTGTGCATTTCATCCTATCTAACGTCATCTATGCGGGGCGAAATAAGTGACGTCACAATGAACGTTGCATAGTAATCACGCGCAAAATGACGCGCTTTACGAAAATATGTCCTAGAAATTTCACATTTTATCTCATTTTTGCATTAAAGAAATAGAATAATCGTTTGTTTTTCGTGTAAGATCGATTAATATTTCATTTTGTGAACAACAAAAGCTATATTTTCACTCGTGGTCCTGCCACTCGTGAAAATGTAACTTTTGTTGTTCACTCAATGAAATATAAATCGATCTTACACTGAAACAAACGATTATCCTCTATTGATTCTAGTATCATGTTGAACTCTTGACCCAGATTTTGACCTTTCACCCCCTTTCTTAATCATTGAATAATTCGGACAAGGACTGTATTAAGTCAATAATAAATGTTGGAAGATGATTGTTTTGTATTCTGGAATCATGATGCAGCCTTGATCCAGATATTGACTTCTGATCTACTTCCTGAAATATTGAAATATTAGGGCTCGAAATGTGTAAAATCAATAATAATGGTAGATAGATGATCATTTTAATTCTGGCGTTATGGTGAACACTTGACATTGAATCTTGATGTTTGACATACTTTAAGAAGCCTTAAATCTTTGGGAAACCCGCCTTAATATTGCAATCGGTAACGCGTCGGACTGTCAAACTAGAGGTCCCGGGCTCGGTCCCCAACAGCGGCACTCATCCTTTCCGATAATTTGTCTCTTGCCACGTGGTTGATACTTGTAATCGTAGACCTATGTGAGATTGCGGCTGGGGGCTAGGAAAGAATGTACTGAAAGTTTGGATTAGAGAAATATTAAGAATCCGTTGTTAGGTGCTCGAGTCGCCGCAATGTAACTGTAAGATTGTTGAAAGCGGTGTAAAACCCCATTCAACGGGATAAAACCCCATTCAAATTAACAAACAATGGTTATAGAGTCTAGGACTGCATAAAGTCAATTATAAAGATCGGAAGATGATTGTCGTTGATTCTGGCATCATAATAACCCTTGACCCAAACTTGACCTTAGACTTACTTTCTTATGTTTATTATCATGGAGTGCAGGATGCAGGACTTATTTTATCAAAAAATAAGGTTGGTAGAAGATTGTCTGTAATTCTGACATCATGATGAACTCTCAACAAATCCTTTGTATTTCACCTCTTTTTCTAAATATTGAATTATTTGGTCAAGACAGTATTAAGTCAATTATAATGGTTGGTAGATGTTTGTCTTTGATTCTGTCATCATCTTGAACCCTTCATCTATATCTTGACCTTTGACCATTATCAACATTCAATTATTACTGGACACAAGAACTATAACTCTTATAACTCTTCATAACTTAATTTATTTTATAATTCCTCATTTGTTGTAAGATTAATTGGCCGAAGGCCATAGTAACTATCGTCATGGAGCAGTGTCCGTCGTACGTCCAGTTGTAAACATGTTTAAAAAAAGAAAAAAAATCTTCTCATAAACTGCTGGATGCATTTTAACCAAACTTCACAGGAATGATTCTTGTGTGACATTCTTTCAAAGTTGTTCAAAGATTTTCTATCAAATGTAGAATAAGGTATAAATGAGCGTGACTTATTTCCATATATGGTGATATGCGACTTTTCTCAGAATCTTTCTGATGGATATCTACTAATTTCAATCGAATGATCCTCGAGTGAACTTTTATCAGTCTAGAAAAAAATAATTTATTCAGATGAATAATATGTCTTATTTGTGGAGTTCATTTTTTCTATATTATATAGTTGTATCTTTCATAATCATTTGAGCAGAAAATAACTTATGGGTATCACCCACCGAAATGATTCTTCGTTGACCCTTTGTCAGTGTACGAACAGAATATTGTATTCAGATGAAAAATATGTCTTTCATGTGCGGAGGTCATTTCTATATATAATATATAGTGGAAACTTTGACAGCATTTTCTCATTATCTATTTGATTGGTATCAAACAAATTTCGCAAGAACGCTGGAATGATCTTTAAGTGACCCTTCACCAGTCTACAAAATTATTGTGATTGGATTAAAAAATATGTAGTTTTACAGACAGAGGTCAATTTTCAACATGTTATTCGTCGATTTTTTATTTTTCTTTGTAGAAACATTTCAGTATGTGACATTTAAAACACGTATTTACTTGAAATATCATTCGTCCACTTAAATTCTCGTCTAATCATGTAAGAATTCAGGCCGGTGGAGCAAATCAGCTGCTCAAGCAGCTCTCGATTTTTATACTAAGACATCCAGCAGTGTAACAGGTGTATCTTGTGACAGTTTGCCAATAATTTGTTTGTTTGCGTGGAATTTAACCTTGCTTTAAACAGTCTCAGAGTTATATCTCGCGGCTGGAGCACCTAAAAAGTTATCTCTGATACTTCTAACACCAGTACTTCCATTAAATCCTTCCATGGCTCCCAGCTGCTATCCCGCAATGCCGCAATGGTCTGCAATTTTCAAACCATTGTGTGAAGACTAATTGTCTGAAAGGATAAGTGCCGCCATCAGGGGTCGAACTAGTATCCTCGTGATTGGAGGACCGACGCGTTTCCAACTGCACTATGACAGCGGTTACCACCTTGTTTGACCAATATTATAGGTGTTGCTTACTTGGCCCTTCTATTTTTCTAGAAATAAAGACATGTTTAGCTTTCTTGGCCAGGTCAGAAGAGATATAGCAATGGCATGGATTCCCTCCTTCTGTATGGATTTTCAATTAAATTTTCTGGTCCACGGGATTTGTTCCATAATTTTCATACAGTTTCTTTTGAAGTATTGTGCTTTAAGCTCTTAATTACCAAAATGTTATCTAACCATTTTGGAACTTTCACAGAAAAATTGTAGACTCTTTAGGACTAAAGCTTGCTTTTTTAAATTTCTAAAAGTATGCTCTGCGAAGATGTTCTGACCACGATAACAGTCATACCATTTAAAGCTCAAGTGTTTCGAAGAAAGTCTGAGGATATTGTGATCACCTTGGCGTCGTTTTGGTTACGGTTTTGGTAAGCGGAGTAACAAACTTTAACCTTGGTCATATGCCTGTTGTAATTGAGTATATCTACATAAACTTTGCATGTGTGCTCACCATCACAAAAACTAATCAGACTATCAAGACTCATAACTCTGGGAGTATTCTTGAAAGAGTTATGCCATAAATGTAATTCATTAGATGATAGATGATAGATAGATAGATAGATAGATAGATAGAAAGATAGATAGATAGATAGATAGATAGATAGATAGATAGATAGATAGATAGATAGATAGATAGATAGATAGATAGATAGATAGATAGATAGATAGATAGATAGATAGATAGATAGATAGATAGATAGATAGATAGATAGATAGATAGATAGATAGATAGATAGATAGATAGATAGATAGATAGATAGATAGATAGATAGATAGATAGATAGATAGATAGATAGATAGATAGATAGATAGATAGATAGATAGATAGATAGATAGATAGATAGATAGATAGATAGATAGATAGATAGATAGATAGATAGATAGATAGATAGATAGATAGATAGATAGATAGATAGATAGATAGATAGATAGATAGATAGATAGATAGATAGATAGATAGATAGATAGATAGATAGATAGATAGATAGATAGGTAGGTAGGTAGGTAGGTAGGTAGGTAGGTAGGTAGGTAGGTAGGTAGGTAAGTAGATAGATAGATAGATAGATAGATAGATAGATAGATAGATAGATAGATAGATAGATAGATAGATAGATAGATAGATAGATAGATAGATAGATAGATAGATAGATAGATAGATAGATAGATAGATAGATAGATAGATAGATAGATAGATAGATAGATAGATAGATAGATAGATAGATAGATAGATAGATAGATAGATAGATAGATAGATAGATAGATAGATAGATAGATAGATAGATAGATAGATAGATAGATAGATAGGTAGGTAGGTAGGTAGGTAGGTAGGTAGGTAGGTAGGTAGGTAGGTAGGTAGGTAGGTAGGTAGGTAGGTAGGTAGGTAGGTAGGTAAGTAGATAGATAGATAGATAGATAGATAGATAGATAGATAGATAGATAGATAGATAGATAGATAGATAGATAGATAGATAGATAGATAGATAGATAGATAGATAGATAGATAGATAGATAGATAGATAGATAGATAGATAGATAGATAGATAGATAGATAGATAGATAGATAGATAGATAGATAGATAGATAGATAGATAGATAGATAGATAGAAAGATAGATAGATAGATAGATAGATAGATAGATAGATAGATAGATAGATAGATAGATAGATAGATAGATAGATAGATAGATAGATAGATAGATAGATAGATAGATAGATAGATAGATAGATAGATAGATAGATAGATAGATAGATAGATAGATAGATTTATTCCGGTAAAAAAGTACATACAACAATAGAGTAGTACAATAAAAGGATAATAAAATGCAATTCCAATTTACATGACACAATTTAGTAACAATATTTAGATACATACTTAAGAAAATATTGTAACTTTTAAAAAATAACAAGCATCTCAAAGAGTGATACTACCCACTATATGCACCCAGACCCAGGATAACACGAAAAAGAGAAAACTCTTATTTCCATCGTGGTCCTGATCAAAAACAATAACAATAATATGGCGCCATGACACCATGAAAGGCTTGTTCAAAGTTTGTTAACAAATTATCAAGATAAGAAAGCATGTTTTAAAGATTGACATCACAGTAATTAATTTATCACATTGTTAAAGCTATACATTTCACAGTATTTGAATCACAGAAAGAGAGACAAGCAATGTCTTTATAATTTAAAATATTTTTGATCATTAAATAAAACATGTTTAACTGCTTGCTTAAAAGGACTGTACTTTGATACATTAATGACGTTCGCTGGAAGAGCGTTCCATAATTTGGAAGTATTATAACAAAATGATTTTGACCCAAAAGATTTAACTTTTGGTATACGATAGCCCCGTTTTGAGCTTAGCCTTGTGTTGTGGTTATGGACAGAAGCTTGCGATACGAAAAAATGCTTCAGATATTCAGGTGCCATATTATTATTGATTTTAAAGATTTGACACAGCATTATTTGATCAACTCTGCTCTGGACAGGTAACCAGTTTAATTGCTTAAAATGTTCCAAAGTAACTTTTGATCTTACATCTAGGTTTAAAATAAACATAATCAACCTAAACAGTTAAGAATAAAAATAAAAATAATTTCTGGTACCATTTCAAAATATTTCATATCGAAATATTTGAATTTGAAGTATAAGCTTCAGCAAGAAGGTAAAATTACCTATGCCAATTAAAGAAATTACACAATTAAAAGTTCAATTAATTTAATTTAAAGAGTGTTTAGTATTTGGAGTACATTAAAAAAACAAAAATAGTTGACTGCGATAGTATTTGGGGGCTTTGTCTTTTTTATAATTTGGGTCACGTTATTCTAACGAACGTGACATCAAATAAACTGACGATTTTTTTTAAATCAATTGAACACACAATTTCATTGGCAAAAGGGGTGCGTTTTCTGAAAAAATGAAAATGTGTTCATTTATTTTTTCTTATCTTTTCCCTCATTTTATCTTATAACTATACAAGTATCCGTATGATAACAACCCGTATGATATTTTTTATGATATCACATAGTTATTTTTAGAACAATAATATCATACAGTTATTTTTAGAAACTAGCATTTAAGTTAGAAACATCGACTAAAACAAGACAAAAAGAGGTTATAAGATAAATATAATACGTACTAAGTGTATTGTATGAAAAAATATCTAACTCGGTTGTGAGAATTGGTAATTGTCTCGGCAGAGCCTCGACAATGATCAATTCTCCCAACCTCGTTAGATATTTTTTTCCATACAAAACACTAAGTATGTATTATATATTTATCATTTCAAGTATTTCCTTTCCAGCTGAACAAAAAAAAGAAATGCTACCGGATTACTTTTTTCGCTAAATAGGCGATCAAATTATCATTGTTAGAATGTACATGAATTAACTTTAAATATGTAAAGGCCGCGGCGTTACTATGTAATTAGATACAGATTGTCACAAAATAAAAGATACATATTAAGTAAGCAGATATAAGTAAACAAAGAATGAAAGAACCCTTTCTAACAAAAATCTTAAGACATATTTAAGTGATGACGGTAAATCAGCTTTTTTAGTTTAGAGGAGGGTTAAGAAATTCTCCGTAACCTACCATTCGCCGCAATTGCTTTTTTTTTTAAATTATGCACAAATGGTCATGTTTATAAACGATGTTAATTTTTTTTATTTTTCTTTGTGGTGACGAATTTTATATCGAAACACTATACCCATACAATGAAGATATATTCGCTGAAATTTGACACCGATTTTTACCTTATTTTTTTTTAGCAAAGGGGTAAAATATGTTAAGAAATGGTATCCGAAACTATTTAGCCTTGTGAGACCTTTTGCCACAAAAATGTTATGTTTATAACACAGCGTTCGAGATAAACGCAAGCGCGTAAGCACAAGGCTTCAAATAGACATTTGTTATGGTACATTCATTGGGTAAGCAAAGTAGCGAGCGTTTTTAATGCACACAAGAAAGCTTTGACCGTTACCCTGAATGTAGGGTGGTTGTGGCTGCATTAGATGTATATGATACGTTATCCAGGAAAACCTGTTCAGACGACAATAAAATTGACGAAAGACTTAACCCCTATTCTTAAATGCAAAGTTTGTTATCAATAAAAGGAGAAGAAGTAAACGCATTCCTAAAGGAAATAGATCCTTTGTACCGATTAATATGTGAATCCCCCTAAAAATAATGAATTAACAGCTTTTTATGCAATGTTCAGGCAGTGGAAAGGGAAAAATTTAAGAAAGGGGATTGATTGCCTGTTTCAAAAATTGTCTCTGTATACTCCACAAAAATTTTGGCAGTCTCTTTTCAATTTTAACACAACCCTTCCTCGCACATAAAAAAGTATGTGCGATGCTTTTTTGAAATCTGATATCTCCCTGGTTAAAAATTCACTCTCCTAACTGTTATCTTCTTTATTGTATCAATATACGTTTTTGGGTCGTTATATGCATACGTAATTGGGAAAAAACGTTGATTGATAAGTAAATTCACACGCCGTAAACGCCCGGCTTTTTTACATAGACATCCTCATGCAGGGCCTATACACTATATCAGTTTCTATGTTTTAGATTAATATAGAGCATGAATTAATATGTTGATCATTTTTCAGAGTTATATTTTTTTGGAGTCATACATTTACCAAGCAATGTTCGTACAAACAAAAGTAACGGTGCAACACATAACGCATTTCTTGCACAGTCGTGTCTTTGGAGCTTGTTGCAAAACGTGCTTATGAATCATTTTGCATTCCATGCTCATATAAATACTGTAGCGTTTATTTTTATACAATAATAATGTCAATTCTCGTTTTCTAAGTCGTTACCATTTGCAGAGACCCCTAAAAGCCTTTAACCATTGTTCAGGTTATGCGAATGTTAACACCTTCATAAACGTGATTTAACCCTATTTAACCCTACATTCCCTCCTTCAACAAATATTGTATCATTTTATGTCTAAATATCGTTCTAAAAGTTTGTTATAAAACAAAATTAAAACTTATAACTTTACGGCGATAATATGCAATTTAAGATCAAATGATGAACAACGAAATATTCTGTCTCAATCCACCCTTAGATATTTTTTCATATTTTGTCAAAGAGTTTAATTCTACATTTCAAAAAGAAAACGATAAATCCTATAAAAAATTAGAAAAATGGACCCAGGGCACATATGACATTTAACCTAGATTGGTCTGCTAGTTCATATGAAAAAAATCCAAAAAGTTGATGACAGATCGATCGCGAGAGACAGACGGAAACTGAACTATCGCAATTTCTCATCTATCTCATTTAGAGCTTGGTGAACTGACAAGATGAATATATGCCTGTTTATTTGTCATGAGGAGATACCAGATACCGATAATATTTTTCCAGGGCAGCTTCATATGGTCTTTTTAGTAGATCTCATGTTATGGTTTTTTGTGTGTGTGTTGTTTTTTTTTGTATGTGTGTTTAAGATATCCATGTTTGTCAAGCATGTTAAAACTTTGGATGACACTTAATCCCTTGAAGAAAATGAACTTTTTAAAACATTTGACTTGGAAACAAACAGGAAAATAACACCTGTGATCATACATTCTTAATTATATCCCCATTATCAGAACGCTCAAGGCGCCCACAACAGTTATTTTGAAAAGACCTTAAACGCAAGAAAACGGAAACTTGGACAAATTTCATATCTTTGAACTTACTAATATCGTATTATTTTCTTTTTAATCTAATGCGTAGTCCACAGTACCATTATAACAATAACTGAAGAGATGATTGATTTCATGGAGGTATAAAACTAAAATCTTATCACTCTGTATGATCATGCTATATTCTTGCGACTCATTTGCTTATCTCACATTTTTACATCGATTGGAAAACAGGTTCTATCAATCCTTGAAGATACTGCTTCCAGGAAAATTTACCAGTACTCGCGCCGAATATGTGGGCCAATGAAAAGACTAAGGTCGATAGCCGCTGCTGGAAATCGAACTCGGCACCTTTGGTTCAAGAGGCCGACGTTCTACCTCTAGACCACGGACACCGCACAAAATCTCACAATGAACAACCAAGATGATCCACTAAAAAATAAAATAAACCTACTCTTATTAAATCAAAGTTTCAAAGAGACGGCTTATTAAACAACTGTAATGTTCCTACTGCCAATCCGATTAAGCTCGATCAAGCATCGAGTAGGGATCATTCGGAACATCACCCGGACTTTTCCGTAAACTGGAAGTACCTCGAACGTAAGTGTATTAATTTTGGTATTTTTTTAGGTAATTCTGTTTCTGGTGGTACTTTGGTTAATACGCTCAAAGAATTACAAATTCCTTAAAAGCTTTCCACTCGTCCGTGGACATCTTTCGGCATTTTATAATTTGAAAGCAAAACGCAGTTAAACACTGCGTATTGTTTCCAAATCATAATATGCCCGATTTTAACATTTTGTTGATTTTGTTTTCGCAGCGTCATCTTCAGCTATGTTTGTGTCGTCATATAAACCCGCGTGCGATGTGACGCGCTTTCATGGCTGCGCCCTTATTATTTTCGAGGTCTTTTCCGTAGAATCGCCGAGGGTTCCCGAGAGGGTAGGGATGAGTGATGGGAAGGTCGGGGCTATCGAGTATGGTCGGCAATGATCGGGCTTCCTGTCCGAATATTTTTTAAACGTAAGAATACTCGTCTACGTTCGAGAAGACAATTTGACCGAGAAGGGGTCGAAAGGCGAAATGCTTTACTAAATTTATATCACTTATCAGTGAATACTTACTTCAGTAGTAGTAACTTGCATTACTTTAAGAGTGAACCAATATTACACTCATTTTCGCGATAACCTGTCACACATTGAGTCACACATTGAGTCTAACCTCGCACAATTTTTAAAGTTAAACAAACTCCCCCGGCTGTCGGTATTAATATACTCTTCGAAAAAAATTCTGACACCTATCAAAAAAAAATATTTAATTTGACAAAAAAATCGATGGCTGTTGGTTTATGAACAGTAATTGTAACTCAAGAAATTTACGCGATTAGCGATGCATTACTTGTTAGCGTTTCTGCATATCGACGTCAACGTCAAATTTCGGAAAATCGTCCCTGCTGAAACAGCGCGTGCACTGTTAGATTCATTCAATAGTCCCGAAAATTCTTCATTATGTTCTGAATTAAATGTCATTCTTTAAATGCTTTTGGGAATTAAACGTCTCAAATGAAAAATGGTTGAATGTACGGAGGAACAACGTCATAATGTTTTTAGTCGCAACAAGGCAGGCCTTATCGACAATCCGTTGTAAATGACTCTTTTATTTCGTGACCAACCATGTCCAACATCTGACACCACACTAAAGCGGCTCACTCCTTTGTGTAAGGAGCTAGATGAGCCTGACACGTAAAACCAACGTTCGTGCAGCATGGCAGGTAACGTAACGATATTTGCGGTATTTTTCTCTTACCTTACTTCCAAGACAAATTTAATCTCTTGACGGCGTAAAATCTCTTGACAGAAAGTGTGAAACCAATTCTAATGGGCCAGATTTGCTACTTGACATCTGAGTGGCTTGTTCTAGAATTAATCTCCTTTCCAAATATCTATTTAACGAAATTCCAAAATGGTTCCTTTTCGCGTGACGTGTCACAATTTACTTCTCTTTACCTTGGGCGGTTTGTTACGTCGAAGCTCAAAAGTCGGGCCATACGTTAAGGATGATAAAACTGTTAAATCAGTTAGTCCATCATACCCCCTTTTGCAAGTGCTTTTGAGTGCAAAGTGGTGTATGATTAGCAATTTTTGTACCGTTTTTTCATCCTGAACGCGGGGCAGGTCAGAGATGGGTGCCTCATCGCTAGAATGTTAAAAAGTCACGTGTGACCCGAAAAGGGACCATCTTGGAACTCTTTGAAATAGATAGTTGAAAAAGAGATTTGGTCCTGCATAGGTTAACCAGATGTCGGAATTCTAAACTTCTTTCGCGGGAAGGTAGATTGATCTTTCTAGATTCAGCATATGATCTAAATGCGAAAGTTTCGATCCTAGTCAGTCTGCGCGATCCGCGCAGTCTGACTATGGTCGACACTTTACACACTACCCAGATGATCCCTTTATGCGTGACGGGTCACATTTGTGTTTGGCTCTGCCAATAGCGTGTCAGAAGAAAACAGAGCTTTTCAAATTCTACAAGAAACACAGGCGATCTAGATTTTAGACAGTAATCTTGCATATAAAAGCACATTTATAATTAATTAATGCCACTATTAGTGCCTTGTCTTTCTTAGAGACAGTATCGCCGATTCTTTGTTAATACGAAAAGTGGGTGAAAACCAAACGAGGACTTTGATCAACAGAATCCCAAAGGTAAAGTTTCATTTTAATTCACTTTGTTATTTTGCCGAATTTTCTTAAATGATTAATAATCATTTATATTTTATATTCTATGTTTTTTAGTGTTTTATTTATTTATTTTTTTTTTTTTTAAATCCGTATTTAGAGAATTATAGTATTAACAAATTTCCAACGAGTTATATTGGAAATTTGATTCATATTACAAAATCAGTAGATCTGCTCTGAAATTATTATTTGTACAACAAGGAAAAACTCGATATTTGTCTGGATTGCAGTGTTTCTCATGTACAGATTGTAGTGAATTTTAGAATGATAAATGCATATTCCTAAAGGGATAAGAGTAAAGTGTACAAAAAATGAAAGCCGTTCATCTATGCATTTATCTTGTGTATATCATTATTTATTGGTATTTTATTAAAACATATTCAATTCAATATAGAGAAAATGCAAAAAATTATTCGAATTTCATCAAATATTATAAATCTTATGGTAAATATGAAACAGTTTTCGTATTTCATTTGATTATATGTACTTGTATATGATAATATATTTATAGAGAGAGAGCGGATAATCGTTTGTTTCAGTGTAAGATCGATTTATATTTCATTGAGTGAACAAAAAAAAGCTATATTTTCACGAGTGGCGGAGCCACGAGTGAAAATATAGCTTTTGTTTTTTCACGAAATGAAATATAAACTGATCTTACACGAAAAACAAACGATTATTCTATTTCTTTAATGCAAAAATGAGACAAAATGCGAAATTTCTATGACACTTTTTCTTAAAGCGCGTCATTTTGCGCGTGATTGCTATGCAACGTTCATTGTGACGTCACTTATTTCGCCCGCATTGATCACGTCAGATAAGGTAAAATGCACAAAAGAAGGGTATAAAATTTTGATAATTTCATTGCTTTTGCGGTGAGATTATCAAGTGATAATCTACCGTTATTTCTCGATAAACCACCGAAAAGCATTAAAGAAATAATTATAATTATATATATCAGATATAATAACTCTATTTTACGAATATACTGTCAGAAAGTAATTTCTATCGTTCGATATTTATGTGTATCCCCAATTAAAATCAACTACAGTCAAACCTGTATTAAGCAAGCATCTAAGGGACATTTAAAAAGTCCTTTCTTTAGACAGGTGCTTGCTAAATACAGGGTAATTTCTGTGCATTTTATCCATTTGGGAACTCATTGGTCGTTTGCTAAATACAGGTGGCCACTAAGACAGGTTTGGCTGTATCAACTTGGGTTGGTTCGGAAACACGTGAACCTTTTGTAAAAGATGTTCGCGTTTATGCGAGACAATCCTATAATGATGAGTTACTTCTCTCGTAAAATATCAGCACTGCTCCCATTATGTATGTAGTTTCATGTTCAATGTATATGTTAAGGCTTCGAATTCGACGTTAAACTATTTAGTGCCAAATAAAGTGTATGGGTATGATATGAGAGCCTTTGTCAAAAAATTCCATCAAACATAGTTCGGACACCCTTTTAGATACGTTGACTAAGCATATATTGTACAAAAGATCACAAAATGAAAGTATTGATCAATTGTACAAATGCATAAAAAAGGCGCAGACTACTTAGGAAGTACGTCGAGATTATTTCTAAGCTTTTTCAAATAAATATGACCTGTCACGCGAAATGGGACCATCTGGGAAGTGCGTAAAGTGTAGATCCTTGTTAGACTGAGCGGATTGTGCAGACTGACTTGGGTTGAGACATTACGCTCTTTACTAATTTTCAGAATCTAGATTAATCAACCTACCTTCCTGTGAAAGAATATTTGAGATGCGACATTTAGTTGACCTGTACTAGAATCAAATTCTTTTTTAAATTTTTATTTTATGGATTTCCCAGGTGGTCCTTTTTCGCGTTACAGGTCACAAATATAAATTCGCTAATTAATTCATTGTGCATTTTATTCATAATATTTGAATTTTTTGTGTCAATTATCATCGTGCATTCTGAATTGACTGAAAAAAAATGTTTCATTCACTAGAGAATAAATTTTGAGTACGCTGCTGTTTAAAAAGTTTGTGTACAAGATATCTCCTTAAGAAGCCTGTACATTCTTGTGTTATGATCAGGGTTCGACACTAACACCAGTCTTCAGGCCGAGACCTCTGGATTTGAGGGAGGCCTGGTAGAGGCTACCATGTATAAGGACACTCAAGTCTGTATTTAGTGATCATGGCATTTGCTAGACTGCCAAGGCTTTTTCCAAGTATTGTGGTAAAATGCCATTGGAAATCATTTGGTAAAAAAATATCGACTAAAGGATAATATTGCGAAAATTCATGTGCGAATGTTTTGGAAACTTCTTTATTTATACTATCTTTCTATAGTTTTTTTGTTTATTGGTTTGTGGGTTTTTTTTTTTTGTACGGAAAGGGGTATTGTTTGGGTTGATTTTGCTTGTTTAATTTCTTTCTTAATTATTTTTTTTTCTTCCTTTTTTTTTCCTGAATTATTTTTTCTTTAAAAATGGGAGAAAAAGGGGTCTTGTTCAACTTGGAATAGCACCTTTAAAGGGCCCCTGAGAGATGGCAGAAAAAAACCGGCATGTCTAATTTTGAAAAATTCCCTCTCCCATACTATTTCCTTTTTTCGTTACCATTAAAACATTATTGAACAATTGCTCGTCATAAGCAATATCTCTTTTAACAACCTTGCTTTTTTTTCGCGTTTTTTTTTTGTTATAATTTACTCCTTAAAAAATTGGTATACTTTTCAAGGAGGACCTATTTTTATCAGAGCGGACCTGCAATATTTCTTGCTTAAGATAGTGGACCCGTAATAGTTCCACAACATTTCAGAACATATGATCTTTGACAATGATAACCGAGCTTCCTAATGAAAATTATTAGGAAACCTCGGTTAACACTGTTAAAGTTCATTACTCCCGAAACGTCGCGGAACTATTACGGGTCCACTACCGTAAAAGTACGCTTCGGACCCAGATGATATTTAATTATAAGAAATGCAGAGAGCATTCATTGATTTCAAAGAGATAATGAAACCTTAGAGTCGCCGTCATAGCGAAGTTGATAGCGCGTCGGACTATCATTCAAAGGGTCCCGGCTCGATCCTCGACGGCAGCATTCATTCTTCCGACTATTTCTCTTCCATCTTTTGGTCCATACTCTTATGTGAAATAGCAGATGCTTGGGAGCTTGCGCTACATTTCGTGAGCTGTTGACAACTTCCAAAAAGAATGAACTCTGTTTTTGAATTGTTCATCTTAAGTTTATTGCTGTTCATCCAGTCGCTCATAAGGACAGCACATTCTTTCATTTCTTGGACAGTATTAGCTTCCTCAGTTGGCAATGGTTTAAACTTCTATTCGCCCTGTGGAAATCAGATAATCTGTACACTAGAATGGATGGAGACTGTATACAGCGTGATTAGGTCTTTTGTTTTATACTATCATGAATTCAAAAGTATTTATTTCATCTCTAAGGATTGAAATAGAATGGCTTAAAATGTCGTAATTTAACAATCATATTATTATTAATGAGTATTTTGATTGAGCAATCTATTTTTGACCGACATTAGCGATCTGTAATTTAAAAAAACAACAACAAAAGAAATGGATAATTCTCCTCATACTGAAACTTATATTTTCTTTTAAATTATTTAATCAGCTTCCCGTGGTCCTATTTTCATTGTTTGCGAAGCAGTACTTGAATTTTTAAAACATCATCAAGAATGTCAATCTCTTTTAAAAATTAATTCTGTGATTTAAAAGAAATATAAATAGTATTCAAATAATCTAATTATATGCCTGTTGACCAAGATTCGCGCAATGTGATTGGCTGAAAAAATTGTTTCGTTTCTCAATCAAATCAATTTTGATTACGCAGATTTTTTGTAATATTCCACAGAAAGTAGTCCAATAATTAAACCGAATATTTGAAGGTAAATCTTGACATTTTTACTTCAAGAAACTAAATTAGAAGATATGAAGATATCTTTTGTTTATTTCATGGAGGTATAAAACTAAAAACCCAATCATACTAATATATGGCTCCGCTTCCTTTTTTCATACAATGTGATTAGGTTTTTAGTTTTATGCTTTCATAAAATCAACAAATACTCTCTTCATCTCTTCAGCGAATTCGTTAAAGTACACATTTTTTTGCTAGCAATATTAAGCGCTATTGCACGAATTCTTGATCTTCTAGATTCGAAATACAACAACAACAGCATTTAATTGAAAATTTACAGGATTTTTTTCCAAAGAATTGGGGGGGGGGGGGAGAGAAAGATAAGGAATGGGACGGCAATACAATTAGAAGCATAATCATTCTATTCAACATCAGAGGCCCGTTTTACTAAACTTCTTAAAAACAAATTGATCGTAAGCCAAAATGACAAATCGTCCCTGGTGTTTTCATTTATCGTAAGATTCTGCCTTGCAATAATACATTGGAATAGTCGCAGGGAGACGATTACGATGAGATGATGCATGGCAGAATTCCATGTTTAATTACTACTTTAGAAGCAACTTTATTTTTTGACTTACGCAAAAATTTATTGTAAGATGTTAAGTAAAACAGGCCCCAGGTCTATAACGATTGCTCAGCTCGAAGCAGATGTAACTGCTTTAATGTGTACAGTATAGTCAGTTACAACTGTTTCAAGTTGAGCCATCGGTATGCTTAGTTTTTAAACTCTACTGAAGTGATACCCTTATTTAAGGATTAACAACAATCATAGAGTTTTTTTTAAAAAAAAGTGAGCGTAACTCTAACAAACTCAATAGATTCTGCTGTCTTAAGGTAGTGGAACTGTAATAGTCATGATCATGATCTTTCAAAATGTTAACCGAGGTTTCCTAATGCAAATTGTTAGGAAAGCTCGGTTATCACTGTTAAAGTTCATTACCCCCTAAACATTACAGAACTATTACGGGTCAACTACCTTAAAAAAGACATTGTGTACTTGTAATAAACTAATAGGACCTCGTGCAAAACGTTGAAATAGGGTTGCTTTCTTGGGAAACTAGAGTGCTGTTCAAGCTAAGACAATATTTTGCTGCATTGTACACTGCGGCTATTTGGTTTCTTTAATATCTGCATTAATGGTACATCATATAATTAAAAAGATGCCTTGTGATATTGACAAGTTAAAATGAATTATGTATTTGATCCTACTGTCGAACCTATACTGATACGTAAGTGAGATAATAGGGATACTTTAACATACATCTGAGGATAACTCACCTGAAAAGGCTTATTGAACATCTTGCCTGAGAAAGGTTGATTAAAGATTATGCAGGTATAGAAATACAAGTGTAAGTGAGTGATCAAATGTCAATTTTCTCTTTAACTGTACATATTCTCAGCGAGTCAATAAAAACAAGCAAGGTACAGTTAGTTAAATTGTGAAATTGACAATTATCTCAAATAAAACCATTCTCACTGACTCACTCAGCGCTCCATTCATTCAGTCCAAACACTTATCCAAACCACTCAAAAACGACCAAAAGTGATTAAAAAAGAATGAAATCAACAGCTGCATTCAATACAAATAGAAATTTAAACAAGAGGACCAAGATGGTCCTAAATCGCTCACCTGAGTCTCTTTGACCCCTTAGACATCAATCAATTTAATAGGCAGATGTAACAAAGGAGATAATATTTACACAAAACCAAGTTTCATGAAGTTTTGGCCAAAATTGCCGCCTCTAGAGTTATAATAAGAAAATTATCATTCAGACCCCTTTTCCTGTAATATTGCATGGGTCTTTCCCATTTTAAAAAAAAGGTTCATCCTTGTGACTTGGCCAACATTCTGACCAGGTTCATGACGATTTGGCCATATTTGTGGCCTCTATGGCGTTAAAAAAAAGTGTCATGGAGGCCCCTTTTCCCGTCATATGCCATGGATCCTTTCCATTTTCAAAAAGGTTCATTCTTATGACTTGGGCAACATACTGACTAGATTTCGTGAAGGTTGGGCCATATTTCTGGTATCTAGAGGGTTAACAAGAAAAGTGTCATAAAGGCCCCTTTTCCAGTGATATGGCATGGATCCTTCCCACTTTCGATTGACTTCATTCTTGTGACCTCGCCAACATTCCGACCAAGTTTCATGAAGATTGGGTCGTATTTGTGGCATCTAGTGTGTAAACAAGAAAATAGTCAAAAAGGCCCCTTTTCCCGCGGTATGGCACGGATCCCTCCCATTTTCTATTGACTTCATCCTTGTGACCTGGCCAACATTCTGGTTCTAGTTTCATGAAGATTTATTAATATTTGTGGCCTCTAGAGTGTAAACACTTAAATTGTTGACGCCGGACGACACACGACAGACGACACACGATGGACATTCAATGATCACAAAAGCTCACCTTGAGCATGAGGTGATCAGGTGAGCTAAAATAGAAATTTCACTTATCTTATTGAAATAGTAAGCTTCGAATTGGATCATAAAGAAATAGGAAGCTATTTTCAGAACTTGTTTACATATGTTATTGAAGGGAGGTAATAAGAATAGCTTATTTTGTTCAAAAGTGCGATAATGGTTTACCTCCATTGAATTTCACCTCAAAACTCGCTCCACACACTCATTCAATTTCATTCCAAAATCATTCCAAAATCATTCATCTTGTCAATTTTACGATACTCTTAACTGTAGTCGTGCAAGGTGAAGTAGGTAGATCTTTATCTTTTATAAATTGATGTAGCCTTCTGTATTAAAATATAGCATAGACTGAAAGCCCCCCCCCCCGTCTGTGTTCGTGAAATTTCCAAAACGCATGACAATGATCTTAAACGACTATGCACACAAAAGCTTGACTTTTAAGATAAGCTTGATTTGCCGTTTCAATATTTAGTAATGCAAATGATTATGACGCGATGATCTAGGTATAGAACTAACTTGATGGATATTTATGACCCGCAAAATTTTGCATTCCAATATGAATAGAGCTCATTACCGCTCCTGCGCTTGGGCGTACATGTATTTCACGTAACCAAGATCTCATTTACATATTTCACTGATTACGACAGATTATGCGTTTCCCATAAAAGCCGCCGTTTGTCGACTGATTTGCATTTTTATGTAATTCATCTTTCATAATGCCTTATCAAGAATAATTATTTTAAGAATGTTTAAGAAATATCGATTTTTTAACTGTAAACGCAGACGGGGGCATTGTGGTAGAAGTCAAGAAAAATTGTAAGGTAAGGCCATCTCAAATCATTTTTAAGAAATATTGTAAACGTCTTGAGTATAATGGTATCGAGTAACATGGACTTGCTAAACTTACAATAAAACAAAGAATGAAAATGATAAGATCTATCTTTTTAAAAAAACAGCTTGACAATTACTGTGTCCAACAAATGAAAACAAATGAGAAACTATTAATAAAGGCATAAGGAACGTTTGATCCATTTCAACATTTGAGGGTTCTTTGTGGACTTCAATAATTATAATGACAAAGTTACACTTTTGTAACATTACTAGGTATAGATCGAACAAACGCAGACTACAGATTGAATTAGGAAGATACACAATACCTAAGACTCCGTTAAATGACAAAAAATGAACAAAAGGTTCTTCTGGAAATTGAATATGAAATACATGTATTATTATATCGTAAATGACAAAACATTATTGGTACGTATTCCTTGGCTAATTTCGCCTGAGACTCTGTTTAATTTTCCGTGAGTGAAATCGGAAAATCACCGATGATCGACGAATTTCGCAAATTAGCATTAAGGTTTAAGTATTTACTTTGGCACGTTAAGTACTCAGACTTGTGGTGTAGAGGTAAAGTTATCCGACTCTGAAACAAGAGAATCCAAGTTCAAAGCGAGTAAGAGACAGTATAATTTTTTGCAAGTCTCAAGTTTTCTGTTTTTTCTGTCTTACAATCACATAATGTTCTTTTTACATATTTTTTCATATATTGATTTTACTTTTGATAAATAAAATAACAACAGCAGAGTTGGCTCGGGCCTTGGTGGTAACTTTGGCAACGTTTTTTTTCCTTGTGGGAACAGGTTCGAAACTGGGCTTAATGTTGAAGTTTTTGTGTTTTCTAAAAATCAGGAAACATCTTTTCCTCGTGGTACAAGACAAATAAGTGCAGTGTATATTTCACTTTTATATAACAATAAAACATCCTTTGCATCTTAGACATCGCGATATGAATCAGCAGAGAGTGGTCGTTTAATAATTTAACAAAATTAATATGAACTTGTAATAGGGACGAAGAAAAGTATGATGAAAAAATAATAAAACAATAAGAGACTCGGAGTATTGAACTCATATATGTGAGATTTGAAGCGCTACACCACACCTTGTCCGACTGAGTAATTTTTTTCTTGCCCTCATCTACTGGTTAATATTTATAAATATGTTACTAACCATTTGTGTAATTAGAACTCGGAGATCTTCCGAAGATATACGGAATATGCACAGAGTTTCAGGCCAAATTAACAAAAAATTCAAATCAACCACGCTACATTGCAAGTGACGTCACTTTTTGTTGACTTTTCAAAGGCGAAGATGAAAATAAATTGTCATTCAATGGGTTCGTATCGGCGCAAGAGAATTGAGTTTTTTTTTGTTCTTTTTTTTATAAATTTAAGATTCAAAACTTCTTGTATTGTATTGGCATAAGCAATTTCACACGAAACATTTTTTTTAAAATCGTTTTCCATTTTTGTAATATTAATCAATACATGTGTATGAGCTGAAAATAGAAAAATATAGAAATACTGACACATGGTAGAGTAAAAAAAAGAACAATAAAATGATTTATTTTACACATATAATGAATAAACAAGTCATTTTTTTAATAATGAAGTTAAATATTTCTATATTGGAATACGATAATGTTACAAAAATATATTTTCTGAAGGAGGTTCGAACCTCGATGTTAAATATCACATTACTTTCGAGGGGCAGAGACGTATGTCCGAACACACTAGCTAACTGAGCTACTTTCCCACTTGTCATCTTCAAGTGTTTTTACTGTTTATTAAACCTTATATATTTCACAAAGCAAAAAGATAATTAACAAATCATGACGTCACTTGCAAAGTTGGTCGGTCGGACTGTAAGGCAATTTTTTTTTTGTTGCACAAAAAGATTTGGCTACAAAAGCTATGAAAGCTTTATATAGTTTAAATGTTTTATTTGAAAAGGTGCCTTTAAGCATTAGAGAGAAAGTCAGACTATTTGACGCTATGGTCTTACCTATCTTATCCTATGCCTCTGAGACCTGGGGGTTTCACAGAGCACATGATTGTGAATTAGTACATTTGAAGTTCATGAAACAAGTATTGAAAGTCAGTGGTAAAACCCATAACTGTTGCATTTATGGGGAGTTAGGTAGATTCCCTCTTTATGTTCTAAGAAACATAGCCATTGTAAAATATTGGTATAAGATTTGTAAATCAGGTAATTCATTGCTATTCAAAATTTTTAACATGAAAGATGGAAATGGTAATCATGTAAATGAATGGAGCCTGAATGTATTCACACTATTTGATCAACTGGGTTTCTCTTACTTGAGAAATGTAGTTGATACTTCTCAAATTAATATTGCTCATATAATACAAAGGATCTATGATCATTATGTTAATGATTTTTATAGCAACATTCATGACTCTTCCAAGCTAGAGTTGTACAGAATGTATAAACAGACCTTTGCATTTGAAGATTATCTCGATTTTATCAAGGAACCAAAATACCGAAATGCTCTGTGTAGATTTCGATGTTCTTCTCATAAACTTCTTATTGAGGTTGGAAGACATAGAAATATTCCTAGAGAAGAGAGAAAGTGTTTGGTTTGTAAGGGCAATCAAGTTGAAAGTGAGTTCCATTTCCTTCTAATATGCCCCCTCTATCGAAATTTGAGAGTGACTTATCTGCCTAAGTACTATACCACTTGGCCCTCACTCACTAAATTCAAACTTCTGCTGGAATCTACATCAAAAAGAACAATTCTCAATCTGAGCAAATTTATATACTATGCAAACGACTTAAGGGAAAAAAGCATGCAAGGTTAGATAACAATATGTCAACAGCTTAAAGTATGTAATTTTTTGGGGAGAAGTTATAGATCAGCCACTGAATTATTCACGATGAACTATGGCCTTCCTCCCAGATAAACACACCAACCATTGAGTATAGAATTGAGTAGTCATAATTCATCAAAAAACAATTGCATGTGTTTCATCTTCTTATTCATCACTTTTGATCAATTACTCTCATCATACAAAAGATGTATGAACTTTCCATTATTATCTAGGCTAATCCTAATTTGGGTTATAAGCTGAAAAGTTGTTCTTTATAGTCTGTCTGATCTGGAAATTGGAAATCGGGAATTTAAGTACTAGTGTGGTATTTGGGAAGAAGATCACATTAATCAATGAGTTCCTTCTTCCTAAACATTACACTGAATGTTATTCTTGCCATGTTTATGTAAGAGTAGTTTATGTCTACAGGAGAGCATTACTTGCATATCCGAATATATTTTTTTGTCATAGGTATAATGTTATTGAAGTTCTGAAAATTATTACAAAAGTTTTCCTGACTAAATAACTATTCTTTAGTCCTCATGCTGTACTGTACTGTTTTGTAATATTGTATATGTACTGGCGAAAAACAATATGTTTATATGCCATTAAACACTTTAAACACTTAAAACACATATAATGATCATTGTTATTCTGCGTATTTTCTTTTAATTGGCAGGGCGTGGCTTAGCCGTGATGTAATTTAGCCAGTTTACTTTTCAATATCATGGGTGGATTCAAAAGTGAGTCCGCAATTATCGTTAACGCGTGCAAATAACTTTACCCTAAACTAGATGGATTTACGTGCATAGCGGAAAGTGAACACATTTCATAGTTCGGTAATTAAAGCCTCGTAATTTCAGCTTGGACAAGCTGAAGTTATGGGGATTTGGAAACCAACCTTTGATATATCACAGTCGTATACCTGGTACAGTGCAGTAAAAAAGTGCCCAGTGTAGAAGCATGCAAGATGGCGGACGTAAACAACGATAAAAAGTAGGTACATTTTCAATCGCAAAAATACAGGTTGATTTAACTAATGGTGTTTAATGATAGGCATTGTGACCAACATGAAATGTCAGATTTTCTTATTTTCCCATTGATTTCTCGTGATACCTACTACACAACTTGGATTCAATCGATAAAGTTGGGTAAATAGCAAAAACCCAAATTGAAGCGGTGATCGCAAGATTCATTCCAGAATATTTGATTCATTACTGATAAAATCACCTATGTCAAACTATCTATCGTAAGCCCAAACCCCCACAAACCATCCCTATTTTGACAGCCCTGAAAAAGCATTGTGGAAAGTGACATTTTTAGTTTTTGTAAAATGACAATGGTCCAGTGCAGCAACAGGCCTATTTTGCCATTGGTACAGTGGAGAAACAAGGTTTTGAGGCGATTTTGAACCAGTGGAGAAACATTTTTGGAAACTGTGTAGACACATGGTATGGAACCGTGTAGAACAAGCACGACGTTGGTAAATAATGACTTTGTCGTCGTGAATTGAAAGTAGCCGAATTATTATTTCGAATAGTGACATAATAAATTTAGAACTATTTAATGTTGCTTATAAAGCTTGAAAGTTGATCGTACTTGATTCTGGCATTGTGTGGGCATGTAAAATTGTCGGTGACCTTTGACCCTTTTTTTAGATTTGGAATGTTATGTCTTCGATTATATGAACTAGAAAGTAAAGTTTGGTGAAAGATCATCATTGAATCTTGCACCATATTTCAACATTGGCACAGACCTTGACTTTTGTCCTCAATGTTTGATTAAGTTAAGATTGATAGATAATTGTTTACGCGCCAAGCTCAATTCTACAGATTTGGCACTGACATGCAAAGTAATGACTGATTAGGTCTAGAACAAATTGATAATACTGGTTAAGGTTGGCAAAGGGTCGTCTTTGTTTCTGGCATTACGTTGAGCCTTTGAGACTGACCCTGACTTGACCTTTTTTTCTTCAATGTTGAATCATTTGGTCTTCTTTAATATAAGGTGAGTAATAAAAAAATATTGTTGATGACACTGACATCATTCTGGACCGTTTTCTCTGATTGACCTTGTCCTATATTTCTTGAATGCTGAATTGTCAGGTCTAGAAACACAGAATTTAAAAAAAATAAGGATTGGTAGAAGATTGCCTTTAATTCTCGCATCATTTTTTACCTTTGACACAGACCTTATCGTTAGACTTCCTCCGCAAAATTACCAGACTAAGACTAAAGTCTAGGAACAAAATGAGTTCACAAAATTAATTGCAAACCAGAATTGACCATTAATAATGAGAATAAAATGGACAGCATAATTTCGGTAGTAAGGTGAAAATATTTGTTATATTATTTTTTAAATCATATCATCGAGTGTAACAGGTAGTGTTGGGAACAATCTTGTCTACTTTCTTAACAAAAAAAATATGCTAACGTACGTATATGTCAGAGGATGACCGTGCCTTATGAGATTACCCTTGCATTATATTGGCCAACCAAAACGCAGCATTGCAAAAGTGTGTATTACGGATACAACTCCAAGCATTGTATAAATACATATTATCGTAGACACAAAATTCCAAATTTAAGAAAGAAGGTCAAAGGTCACCGACAAATGTACACACAATGTCAGAATCAAGTACGATCAACTTTCAAGCTTTATAAGCAAAATTAAATAGTTCTAAATTTAAAGAATGGATAAATGTTTTAAATATTTCCCTAATGTCACTATTCGAAATAATAATTCGGCTACTTTCAATTCAAAACGACAAAGTCATTATTTACCAACGTCGTGCTTGTTCTACACGGTTCCATACCATGTGTCTACACAGTTTCCAAAAATGTTTCTCCACTGGTTCTAAAACGCCTCAAAACCTTGTTTCTCCACTGTACCAATGGCAAAATAGGCCTGTTGCTGCACTGGACCTTTGTCCATTTACAAAAACTAAAAATGTCACTTTCCACAATGCTTTTTCAGGGCTGTCAAAATAGGGATGGTTTGTGGGGGTTTGGGCTTACGATAGGTAGTTTGACATAGGTGATTTTATCAGTAATGAATCAAATATTCTGGAATGAATCTTGCGATCACCGCTTCAATTTGGGTTTTTGCTATTTACCCAACTTTATCGATTGAATCCAAGTTGTATAGTAGGCATCACGAGAAATCAATGGGAAAATAAGAAAATCGGACATTTCATGTTGGTCACAATGCCTATCATTAAACACCATTAGTTAAATCAACCTGTATTTTTGCGATTGAAAATGTACCTACTTTTTATCGTTGTTTACGTCCGCCATCTTGCATGCTTCTACACTGGGCACTTCTTTACTGCACTGTACCAGGTATACGACTGTGTATATGGTCTCAATATATTAATGTCGAATATTTATAGAAGTAAGTACAGGTAGATTTTGCGCGTTGAGCCGTAAAATTTACTTTTAACGGTTTATTCACTTGCTATTCTCTTGAAATAGATAAAACAGGTTTAAACAATACCTAAATAAGATACAAATTACCTTTCAAATGAAACGCATTGCTTGTCTAAGATCGTAAGGTGTACGCATTCATGTACTTTCAAAATTGAAAAAAGAGGGGGATCACGTTCAATTCCTATCATATGCTTTTGAAATATACCCGATATACCTATGGTAATGGACTCAACGCCTACGTCAGAGCTCAGTTTTGAAAATACACCTATATTTGTAAATAGAATCTGATTTACCTTAACCTTAAGTGCAACGATCCGTTACTTTCGCTCCGCCCTGCCAAGGCAAATATAGCGGGAAAACATTGACATGACTGACCGTAACCTCTATTAGCATACATTACATGCTAGACTGATTTTCATCTGGTATAAGGTCTCGTTTAACTTTGGAACCAAGTTTCATGGTAAATACCTACTAAATGATTCTGTGATGAGTAGACACATGTCATTGCACGTGGAAAGACTAAAGCTCAAGAAGACGAAAGACAGTGGTTCGAGTCACTATGGTGGCATACTTTTTTCTTCCGCTATGTTTCAATCCATTTTACAGGATTTTTTTCCTTTTGAATAATTTTGAAGTTCACTCGATTCTCAAAGAAATTTGCTTTATGTAATAAACTATTTGCTTTGTCTGTTAATTTCTCTTTGTTTTATTTGTTGGAATTGGGTTTAACGCCTCTTTTAATATTTTTTCGGTCATATTGCGAGGGCTGGAACGCTCTACTGTGGATGCCTGGTATTTATCTTACGAATACTATCACGACAACTCTTCCGAGATTCCAGTTACTAATCCTATATAGGTCTTCGATTGTCAACCAAATTTGCCCTTTAGGCCATTAGACAGCGTCTTGGATTTTTTTATATTTGAGTTGAGGAGATAGAATACGATAAATGACACGCGTTGTGCGAAACAATTATTGTTATTCAAACACGAGATAAGTAGTCAAATGGGACTTACAGGAAAAAGAAAAAAATAATAAATAAAAACAGTGGGGTGAAAGCAGATTTGAACTCATGGTCACTGCACCCGTAGTCATCAACCTATACCTCTCGACCACACTGTCAAACAGTATCTATTGCTACTATTTCATTATACAAATATTTTTATACTACACTACACGGATTTACGATGTTTTTCGAAAGCTTGCGGCTACCCTCGATGATAAATGTATTCATCGGTTAATTCATTCATTGCATAAAGGTCAAGTCATGTCCCACTATACCATTTTAATCATTTTCGTTTACAAGATGTACATGTATAGATTACTGTGTTTACGCAAAATTTTCATTTCATAGTTTAGTCTACAATAAGACATTAATTGTCCATGATGTTCAACAATTCACATCAAATACATTATGCATTTAAATTATAATTGTAAATGGTTCCTGGAAAATGGCGGCTAGAAAACTGACTAAATCTATGTTAAAAGCCGAAAATAAGCAAAATTTGTATATATTTGTAATGCATTGTTTCATTTCATGATCTACTTGTTTTTTTGTATAAAAGAATTTGAATTTATATCCTCCGGGCTGATTTTGTTTTGTTTTTAATCCTTGACATGTTGGATCTAGGATACGATTTTTTGACAGAAGGTTTCGGCAGGGAAACATATAGTATGGCGTATATGTACAATCAGAGTTTGGTCATTTTCTCCTTCAGTTGTCTTAACGTGTGTCATTCTGAACTCTGAAAACTCCATATTTCATATGTGTTATATATAAACTATAAATAAACCTAATGGTATTTACCATGTCTATTTTTAGAATTAGTCTGGGAATTTTCCAATTACCTTGACTAATAGGTAAATGTATGTAGAAGATTTTAGATCTTTCTAGAAAGGCCTTTTAGAAAGTGATTCAGACTCTAGAGTATTCTTATGTTCTATGCTATTCCAGATTGTTCTATAGTATTATACAAAGGGATTCCTACAGCATTCTTGGTTCACTTGATTTAGACTAATGGTTTTATTTAGTAGTACTGTGTTAAACTAAAAGGGGATTTCTTGTAATCTTAAAAGTGTGTTTGAAAGCGTGTTTAATTTTAAATTCAGATATTATTGGACTTATTATTTGTGGACCAGGAACTTAATTTAATTGGAACTCTAGGATTAAACATTCAAGGTATTGTAATTTGTTTTGTATTAGTTTCATATTGTCAATAATTCTGTAATTATTGTCAATAAATACTGTTAATTGTAAAGTTTGTTGCTGGCTTCTTTGTTCTTGTTACATTGGCACGTAACATATGATTGTGTGAACCAGGTTGATTTGAATTTATCGTGTAGTCTGATCTTGATCTACACATCCGGTGTATGCTCTTAAATCTAAACCTGACTATATATAAGATTTAAAAACTACCATAATTCCTGTTTTTGACAATTGTTGTTGACGGAGATCAGCTATTACATATTGTGGAGTCTTATCTTGTTCTTCACCGACTGATTGTCCTTCAAAACAAGATTCAACGTTGAATTTATAAAAAAATCGCTATCTTTTGTAAGTGCTGTTTACTGCATCTTAAAAAATCTTGTTAAATTGCGAAAGGCTCAATTCCTACTTCAGACATTGGCTTTATTTTCCTAAAAAATCTTCTTTTTTGCATTAAAGAAGTAGAATATATATTTTTTTATCGAGTACGATCGATTGATATTTCATTTCATGAACAACAAGAGCTATATTTTCACGAAAGCACCTCCACTCGTATATATACAGATTTTTTGTTCTATCATTGTTATATAAATCGATCTTAAACTGAAGTAAACGACTTTCCTCTATTTATCCAGGCTAAATTGCGAATAACCTTTCTTTAACCTATCTTTTATTGTACTATTTACAAATTCTAAGACCCAAACGTTTTTTTACAACCAAATCACTTCGCTGTTTAATTAAATGCTTATCTTGTCCGAATTTCAGTATCTGTAATATTTTAAGGCTATTTTTGCAATTATTTGTGGTTTATGGAAATGGTAATGTAAAGTTTTAACCAGAGCTTATAATTTGTTTTAAATGAAATCTTTTTGATAATTAGAAACACTTTAATATAAAAGAATGAAAATCCACGAAAGTTTTTCCTAGATTTTACAGAGAGTTTTTCAGTACTGTCAGTACTTTTATTTTGATTGTACTTTACTGTCGATAACATTTTTAAATGACAATATGACAATACACTTGCAAGCATTTTTGTCATATTCAGAATTTCTTGACACATTTTGAAGATATTTGACATAAAACTGACAATTTCAGAGCATATGCTGCAAGTTCTTTGGCACTTTTAGTACTTTGAATTTGTTTTAACAGCTATAAAACTATTGTTTGTTCTACTTGCATTGCAGTTTAGATTGTGTAACCAATTTCTGTCATTTTCTTTCATTTTAATGCAATTCGAACCACTTTTATACATTTTCAATTTGTCGTTTTTTTACCTTTTGACAAATTGACTCTTACAGTACTTTCAGTACCTAGATTCTTATTTAAAAATTCTCTATTGGTCATAAACCCCGATAAGAAAAGCATGTTTACGTAAATTGGCCTTTTTCAGAGTGTTGGCTGCCAGTCCCTTTGAACTGTCAGTACTTTGATTGAAATTCAGCGTCCATCTTCAAACTTTTCATGTCATTCCACATTGCAGTGTTAACTAAACCCCCAAATTTGGAGGTTTTGGGCAACACACAGACAAAAGAAACATATTTAAACAGTGAATTTGGCATTTAAAAGCTATTGGCGGCCATCTTGGACGCCATCTCGGATTTCTCGATGCTCAAGCATGACAAGGTGTCATCCGACTGATTCTTAAAGCTGAAGGTCTCAGCTTTCAGAATACATAAAAACATTTTCTATGTACTCCAAACCCAGGTTAAGCCCTATATCTGCCGGACTAGAAAAGGTCAACTCCTATTTATGACATGGGTAAGGCGAAGATCATCTTTATAAATTTAGCATTCTGATCTAAGTCAGAGCCAACTGCTTCAATTTCTGAACCTAGAACATTCCAGTTTTGGCAAGGTTAAGGACCTGATAATTGTCTATGATATTTGACTGCCCTTTAAATAATGCGTTTATCATGCAAAAATCTAATTTGAGATGATTCCACCAAATTTCCTGCTTTATGAAAGTCTGAGAAATTGGTTTTATTTCTCAATGAAAATAATCTTGAGTACGCAGCTATTTTGTAAGCTTCCACAAAAAGTAGTCCCATGAGAAATTGCTTGCATTATTGATGAAGATAAAAAATACAGATTTTTTGTCAAAATCTGTCACGCCTATATTTGGAGATTAGACAGAATGACACGAATAATTTTCGAATTAAAGATTTCAGGGTCAAAAGCTCCCGCGCCCTGCAACGCTTATATGAAGGAGTCAATCAATATTTCACAAACAAGTTTTTTGAAGGGTCGCCCGAGAAACATCTCTGCCGCTTTAAGTTTGATTATTTCAGGGTCAAAATAAGCCCCACACTACAACGCTCATATTTAGAGGTCAACAAATTTTCATAATTAAGTTTTGAAAGAGTCACTCAAGAAACATTCCTGTCACCTTTGATTGAAATCTGCCCACGAGTTTCTGATAAGAAGATGCTTAAAATATCCACGGCCGAAAACTGACCAGCCCTCCAAAGCCTATATTCGGTTTTATACCTAAATTTATAAGAAGGAATAACAATATTGAGAGGGGCCTGTCTCTAGAAAAAATGACACCAAAAATTGTTTTTTAAACAAGTTTGTCAAAACTCAATATATAGATCCCACCCTGACAGCTGGTACTCGATTTCGATGCGATGAATCATAAACAAATCTTTTTGTTAGACTCCCAAAGATATGATAATTTTTGTACTTAAAGTCTAATATATTGACTCAAAAAATGAGATTTTATTTGAAATGACAAAGTTCAATATTTAGACCCACCTGGACAGCTGATAGGAATTTTGACACCATGAATCATCCATTATTCTATTTATTTTATATCTCACTTCATAGGCATACATTTCCTTAGATGGCAACTAGATCTGGAAAAAAACTTTAAGACTGAAACATTGACCCAAAAGATTGTTTTTTCATGAAAAGATGTGAAAGCTTAATAGTAACACCCACCTGGAAAGCTGGTAGGGGATTGCGGCACCATTATTCATATACCATTGTTTTTGTTTTCAATCTCATTTCATAAGAATATATATCCTTAGATGGGAACTACATCTGGAAAAAGTTTTTAGACAAAAAAAAATACCCAAGAGTTGAATTGTTTACGAAAAATGTCAAAGTTCAATATAAAGACCCACCTGGACAGCTGGTATGGGATTGTGACACAATAACTCATATTACATTATATTTATCATATATCTCCGTTTGTAAGAATAAATACCGTTAGAGGGGGACTACTTCTTGAAAAGGTTTCTAACTCAAAATTGACCCAAAAGATTAATTTTTCATGAAAAGGTGTCAAAGTTCAACATAAAAGCCACCTCTACAGCTGGTACGTCATTTTGATACACTGAATAATATACCATTATGTTTCATGTCTCAAATCATAAGAAGGGGGGGACTATCTCTGAAAAGTTAAAGCCAAAAAACTTGACCCCAAAGATAAATTGTTCACGAAAAATGTCACAATTCAATATAACGACCACATTGAAAGCTGGTTAGGGATTTTGACATCATAAATATATAAACTTTTTTCTTTATCATATGTCCCAGTACCTAAGAATAAATATCATAAGAGGGTGACTACCTCAAGACAAAGGTTTAAGACTGGAAATCGACCCAAAAGATGATTTTTTCAAGAAATAACCTCAAAGTTCAATATAAAATGGCAGCTTTCAATTGGTAGAGGACTATGACACACTCAATCATATACCGTTTTATCTTTTTATATCCAAATTCATAAGAATAGATATCCTGAGAGGGGGACAACCTCTTGAAAAAAGTTTAAGACTTATAAATTGACCCAAAAATTTATTTCACACTAAGAATGTCAAATTTCAATTTAAAGACCCACCTCGACAGCTGGTAGGTAATTGTTGCACCATGAATCTTATGCCATTCTATTTATTGTGATTATTACTTCAAAGGTATAAATATCCATAGAGGGGGGGGGGGGGGTACCTCTAGAAAAAAGCTTTAGACTGAAAATTGACCCAAAAGATGATTTTTTCCGAAAAATGGCAAAGTTTAATAAAAAGACACACCTGGACAGCTAGTAGGGGATTATGACACTATAAATCACATACCATTCTCTATATTTCATATCTCAGTTCATAAGAATAAATATTATAAGAGGGGATCTGCCTCAAGAAAAAAGTATTAGAACAATTAGGAAAATTGACCCAAAAGATATTTTTTCCACGAAAAAAATGTCAAAGTTCAATATTAAGACCCACCTCGTCAGCTGGTAGGTAATTGTGGCACCATGAATCATATACCATTCTATTTATTGTGATTATAACTTCAAAGGTATAAATATCCATGGAGGCCGAATATCGCCGAATAGTCCCCCTCTATTTATATTCATTCTTATTAATTGAGACATGAAAGAAAAGAATTGGTACATGATTCATGATTTCACTATCCCCTAACATCTTTCCAGCAGGGTCTTTATATTGAATTTTGACAATTGTTCGTGAAAAAATCATCTTTTGGGTCAATTTTTCAATCTAAAACTTGTGTCCGGAAGTAGCCCCCCCTCGTGTGATATTTATTTTAGATTGCATATAAAATGAATAGAATAGTAAATAATCAAGGTTGTCAAAATCCCCTACCAGATGTCGAGGTGGGTCTTTATATTTTACTTCGACGTTTTTTCATGAAAAATTCATCTCTTGAGTCAATTTTTCAGTCTAAACTTTGGTCCAGAGGTAGTCTCCCTTTAATGATATTCATTTCTTTGAAGTGAGATATTAAATAAATAGAATGGTATATGATTCGTCATCCCTTACCAGATGTTCAGGTGGGTCGTTATATTGAACTTTGATATTTTTTCCTGAAAAAAATCATCTTTTGCGTCAATTTTCCAGTCTTACACTATTTTCCAGAGGTAGTCCCCCTCTACCGATATTTAGGCCGCCGTCATAGTGCAATTGGTAGCGCGTCGGACTGTCAATCTAGAGGTCCCCGGTTCGATTCCCGACGGCGGCACTCTTTTCTTTCCGACTTTTTGTATCTCACCCATGGGTTGATAATCGTAGACCTATGTGAGGTAGCAGCTTGATGCTAGGAAAGGATGTGGTGGTTGTACTGATGAAGAAATACCAGGAAACCATTGTTAGGTGCTCCAGCCGCCGAAAAATGACTGAAAAAAATGTTGAAAGTGGCGTAAAACTCCATTCAATCAATCAATCTAATGATATTTACCCTTTTAAGTGAGAGATATAATAAATGGAATGAAATGTTTCGTGGGGTTAAGAGTTGCAGAAAACCTCAAAATTCTTAAACGCCCTCGTACCCTCTCGCTCTGACTTTAAATCATTTCCCGAATCTCTACAAATGTAAACGCCCGAGAAAACGTGATTTAACCATATATTCCCTAATTGTAAAAAAATATTTATATCGTTTGTTTTTGTTTTTTTTGTTTTTTTTTTTTTTGTCGAAAAATAATCCTAAAATTTTGCTGTGAAACATCAATATATCACTTAACGGCGACAATATGCAATTTAAGATCAAATGGTGAACAACGAAATATTCCGTCAAAAACAAAACAATATATTTTGTTTGTTTGTTTGTTTTTTTACTTTTGGGCAAAGAGTGTAATTCTATTTTTACAAACCAACAACCGTACATTCGATAAAAATTGACCCAAGGCACTCACCAAGTTCTAACAAGATTTGTCCGCTAGCTTCATATCATACCAAGAATTTGATGACAGACCGAAAGATCGATCGACAGACAGACAGATGGGAAATGAACGATAATCATTTCCCCTTTTTTTATTTTGCGCTAAGTGAACTGACAGATCAACATGTGTCTGTTTATTTGTTATAAGTAAATACTAAATACCAATTCTGTTAAACCACGGTAGTTTCTTATGGCCTTCTGGTATAACTCTTGGTGT
Source organism: Fragum whitleyi (assembly GCA_948146395.1). Taxonomy (NCBI): domain Eukaryota; kingdom Metazoa; phylum Mollusca; class Bivalvia; order Cardiida; family Cardiidae; genus Fragum; species Fragum whitleyi. The sequence continues at coordinate 4,863,006 of OX411545.1, read as the reverse complement.
TTTTCGAGCATATGCAAACTTTGGATGACCCCTTATTTACTTGAAGAAAATGGTCTTTTAACATGGTACTTTGAAACAAACAGGAATATAACACCTTTGATCATACATTCTTAATTATACCCCCATTCGCTGGACGCTCAAGGCGACCACGGTGGTTATTTTAAAAAAAAAGTCCATAAAAACAAGTAAACACGAACTTTATAATTTTCTCTACTTTGTACTCAACTAATATCGTGTTATTTTCTTCTAATCAAATGTAAATGCTTCAGACCCTTACAAAAAAAAACTTTAGAGATGAAGCAATTGTGTTTTGATTTCATTGAGGTATAAAACTAAAATCGAATTACTCTGTATGACGAATATGAAATATTCTCTTGCGAACGACACATTTGTTCATACCATTTTTTTCAATTTGTTTACACCTATTTAATTAACATCGATTGGAAATAAGTTCTATCAATACCTCTCGATTCTGCTTCCTGGAAAGTCTACCAGTACTCGCTGAATATATTGGTCAATGAAAGAACAAAGATCGATGACCGCTGCTGGAAATCGAACCCAGCGACTTTGGGTCAAGAGGCCGACGTTCTACCTTAGACAACGGACACCACACACAATCTCACAATTACCTCCCAAGAAGATGCCATAAAAGAAAATAAAATATATAGAATCCCATAAAATTAAAGTATCAAAGAGACGGCCCATGAAACATATGTAATGCTCTGTTCCTACTGCCGATCCTACCAACTCGATCAAGCTCGATCAAGCATCGATTATTAATTGAGTTTCGTTAGGGTTGCAGTTAATTACGTCGTGAAATTGACATTTTACTCAATCTAAACCATTCTAAATCGCTCACTCACCGCTCCATTCATTCATTCATTCCAGACACTCACTCAAATCATTCAAAAACGCTCCAAACTTACTGAAAAGCATATAACATCAACTTCGTTCAAAATAAAGTATAGCTCGGGAAAAAATCGGGATTATACTTATTTAATTGAAATTGTGAGCGTCTGATAATATCTTAAAGAAATAAGAAAGTATCTATAGAACTTGTATGTATATTTTATTAAAGGGGGGTAATCAATATTGCTAATTTTGTTCATCCTGAACAAAATTCGCAAGTCTGGATTACCTCCCATTAAGTTCACTCAAAACTTGCTCCACACATTCATTCAATTTCATTCCTAAATCATTCCATAATCATTTACCTTGTCAATTTTACGATGTTGTTAATTGTAGCGATGGAGAAGGCCGGGGCGATCAAGTGTGGTCGGCATCGATCGGGCTTCCTGTCCGAATACTTTTTTGACATGTAAAAATACTCGTGTACGTTCGAGTAGATAATTTGACCGAGATGCGGTCAAAAAGCGATCGTGTATCAATCAGGTGCTAGATCGAGCTATTAGTGGTATTATTAAAGCTGTTATCTGATGACATCTATAGTAAAAGTAACATTACACCCGAATTGATTTTAAGGTTTCACCAACTAAAGGTAAGAGTAACACCATTTGTTCGTTGCTGCTTATAAACTATTCTTCTCGTTAAACAACACAACAAAGAGAGGTGAGTTATGATCCGAAAGTGTGCGTTTGTACCTGATTTAGTATTTAGAAATAATACACGAATCCTAGTGTTTGTTATAATCTTTTCTTAGTGTACCCTTTTACGAATTTATTTTGAAAGTTTTGGCTTTAAAGTTACTTTCCACGATCTGTCAAAGTATATACTTTTTCATATCAAAAATATAATGAATAACAAAACGAGGTCCGTATCATATTAAGCAAATATTGGTGTATGATTGCACCGATTTACGATACGATTTTTCACTCACAAAAAAAATCGTTACTGACTTTACACCACTTATTAGTGAATACTTACTTCAGTAGTATAAGTTAGCATTACCGTAAGCATTTAAATCGAAGTTACACTCATTTTCGCGATAACCACACACACATAGTAGTGTACGTATTATAACCGTACATTATTTTTACATTTTAACAACATCGTAAGGCTTTCGGGTAAATCTAAGGTCCCCTTTTCATTGTGCAAACAATTTGTGAACGGTCACGCGAAAAGGGAAAGTGCGTAAGTGTCAAGCCTCGTCAGACTGCGCGGATTGCGGAGACTGATTTGGGTTGAAACATTTTCGCACTTTCCTACATTTTCCAAACTAGAATAATCAATCTACCTTCTCATGAAATATTTTTTTGAAATGCGACCTCCAGTTGGCCTGATCATAAAAAATCTTTTCAAATATTTTATTTTAAGAAGTCCCAGATGGCCCCTTTTCGCGTGACGGATCACATTTACATATTAATATCAATGGCGCTTTTTCAATTATGTTTTCGATCGTACTATCAAACCTATACAACTGAGAGGGATACTTAAGTTTTCTTCGAGGAAAACTCGCCTGAAAAGGCGTATTAAACATTTTCCCTGAGAAAAGGTTGATTTAAGGTAATGTACGTGTAGATATACAAGTTTAAGTGAGTAATCAAAGGTCAATTTTCTCTATACAAGTAGAATTCTTTGCGTTTAAATAAAGGACAGACTTAAATGTGGCTTGGAACTGGTGACTTTATTCCTTTCAATACATTTGAAGAAAATAAGCTTGTGGTTCAAGTTCAGCAAAATTGTTAAGTGAGTTAATTTCAAATTATTTTTAAGAAATATTGTTAAGTTTCTGAGTATAATGGTATCGAATAACGTGGGCTTGCTTTACCTTAAAGTAAAACAAAGTTTTAAAAGAAACTTATTTTTGAATTACATGTATTTCTTTCTAAATTTGAGAGATTCTTTGTGGATATCAATATTTACAATGACGGAGTTATAGTTACATCGTGAAATTGTATTTTTTTATCAATCAAAACCATTCTAAATAGCCAACTAAGCTTTAAAAAACTACGATTTCACTGATGTTATTGAAATTATAGGCTTCTGATTGGTTCTTGAAGAAATATGAAACCTTATAGAACTTGTATTCATAACTTTTAAAGGAGGATAATAAATATCGCTAATTTTGTTCATCCTGAAAAGAATTAGCGATACTCGATTATCCTCATTTTATTTCACTCAAATCTTATTCGATTTCATTCCAAATGCATTCCAAATTCGTTCACCTTGTCAATTTTGCGATGCTGTTACATGTAACCGTAATATCAATAGGTATAGATCAAACAATCACAGATTACAGATTGAATAAGGAAGATAACCAATATCTAAGACTCGGTTTAGTGAGAGAAAATGAACGAAAACTCTCCTTGAAATTAAATATAAAATACATTTTTTTTTTAATTTTGAACATCTTAACATTATTGGTGCCGCCGTCATAGCGCAGTTGGTAGCGCGTCAGACTGTCAAAGAATAGGTCACGGGTTTGGTCCCCGACGGCGGCACTCATTCTTTCCGACTATTTGTCTCTTACAAATGCGTTTAACAACTGAGAAAAGGATAACCCAAGAATCAATTATGCAACTCTTTTTAATAGGCGCAATGGTTTGGGAAAAGGAGCGCATATGAGCCCCCCCCCCCCTCCCTTTTATGGCACTAATATCTTTTTTTTTTTAACAATTAATGAAATCGATCAATCAAAAACATTCATGCCAAGTTTTATTGACATCAAGCAAAGGGTTAAGGACAAAAAATCTAAAGGTTTCATGAAAAAGATAAGCCCCGCCCTGCCACGCAGGGGGGAAAGGCAATAAACGATTTTCAAGTGAAAATAAGCCCTGCCCTTGTATGACCAAATTCGGGCGAATCAAGACAATTTCTTGTATAACTACGGAAGAGTCACTAAAGGAACATTCAAGTCAAATTTGAAATTGGACCGATGGTTTGAGAAGATTTTAACAAAATTGTTCAGTGAAAATAAACCACCAACTCTCTACCACGCCCTTATTTAGGGGTCAATCCAAATTTCTTGAACATCTTCAGAAGAGGGTCACCCGAGGATCTTTCATGCAAAGTTTCATTACAATCGGGTCAATGGTTTGCGAAAAGAAGATTTTTAAAGATTTATAGCGAAAAGTACGCCCTACCACGCCCATATTTGGGAGTCAATGCAAAATCATTGAACAACTTTATAAGAGGGCATTCAAGGTTCAGTTATGCCAAATTTCATACAAATCGTGCCAATAGTTCTTTTATAGCGAAAATAAGCTCCACGCAACCACACCTATATTTGGGTGGAAAATCCAAATTTCAAAATTTCGACCAACCCGATTAAGCTGGAGAAGATGTTTACAGAAAAGTTTACGCATGTACGCACATACGCAGGGACATCACTCCATGGCAATTGCTCGCTGGCCTTCGGTCAGTGGAGCTTAACATTTGTTATTTCTAGATCCCGCCCTTCAGATGGTTAAATATACCTACAAAACGAATATTACGAAAATTACGAGATTTTCTAAAAAATCGATGATAGTCAAGCTATCCAATTCCAATGCGAGTCACCTCGTGTCGTTGCTAGCCGATTATTGCAAGCGTCCCAAGAAAGCACGCCGTTCAAGATAGGAAAGCGCTAGCTAACGTTCGCTAGCGCTTCGCTTTCTTGAACGCAGGGCTGGCTGAGGAGAACTTTAAACGTGATGATACTTGTAAACAAACAGGAAAATAAGACGTTTTATCAAACAATCTTAATTATACCCCTTCCTCTGAATGCCCAAGGCAATCACGACATTTCTCAAAAATTGTCCTTAAAATCGAGAAACCGGAAACTTGTAAAAATCCCGTTTCTTTGAACTCTCCTTATACCTAATTATTTTCTTTCCTAATCGCTGATAAATGCCACAGACCCATAATACAAAATACACAAACAACATTAGATCACAAAGAAGCCTCGAATGCGGTTCATCAAAAGGTTGTCTGATCACACCGTACAACCCGTTGTGGCGGCGATTCAGATTCAGAGGATTGTATCAAGTACATGGTAGGTCAAATAAATTTAAATAATCTTACGAAGCTCTAGTTTTTAAAATTGCTAGATAAACGTGTGAAGGGTTGAGCCCTTCTTTAGAATAATGTCCGTCGCCCGTCGTGTATTGTCCGTGGTTCGTCTTCCGTCGTCAACATTCACCTTATAGATATTCTGAGGCAATAGTTTGGGGTCAACCAACTTGAAAATTGGTAAGATTGATTGTCTTAATAAAATCAAATAAAGTCAAGTTCGAAATTGGGTCAAAAACTAGGTCATGAGGTCAAATCTTATAAAAACCCAGAAGAAAATCTAGAGGCCACTTTTTTGGCTCGATTAGCCTTAGAATTGGTCAGATTGGTTGTCTTCTTTAATCTCAGTCAAGTTCGAAATTGTGTCAATTGGGGTCAAATACTAGGTCACAAGTCAATCCTAGAAAAATCTTGTAGTCACTCAAGAGGCCATATTTCTGGATAAATCAACCTGAAAATTGGTCAGGTCGGCTGTCTTGTTAAAATCTCACTCCAGTTTGAAATACGGTCACAAGGATCATAAGGTCAAAGTTTGGAAAAACCCTTGTTGTCAGTGTTGAGGCCATAATAAAGCTCAATCAATCTGAAATTTGGCTTGAATGATTGTCTTTAAATCCCAGACAAGATGGAAAGGAAGTGGGATCATAAATGAGGCCAAGAGGTCAGATTTAAGACGGTTAAATCTGGTAAGCGATTAGGGTCACTATAGCCCGCTTGTTTTTCTTCTGTGATCTGTAATTATTTAACAACTTAATTGTCCGAAGTCACGACGATTGTCCCCATCAGCTGGGATGATATTCCCATACGATATTTTCCGGTAAGGGGTTATTCTACATACTTCATGTAACTCCTTTTCTCTATATAAGTGTGTTGTGACGTCTCATATTCTATAATGCTCACAATCGTGTCTAATTCCGTTTTACAAAATCATAACACACGTATTGCTTCATTGTGATTCTTTAGGAAAAAATACACTACCGGATATGTGCTTCTTATTCTGGCTTTAATATCTGGAATGAGAAGTGTAACACTGGAATATAAAATTTCAGCTTCACATGTAAACCTTTCCAAATTGAATTAAGGACATGCCGAAAGAAGTTTTACGTTGATCCTTGTGACAAATCATGTGTTTGGTGACGTGTACCTAAACACTTTATTAGTTATACGGGTATATGACGATTTAAACTCGGCTGGAAAATGATGTCACCTGAGCCGTAGGCGAGGATTGACATCATTTCTTACTGCCAGGAATAAATCGTCTTATTATACCGCAAAGAAAATTATTAAATTTTGATAAGAATTAGAATTTTATGAATGGATTTATACTTGCCTGACTGAAATATACATAAGGATATTATTCCCGTTAAACATCAACAATCCGCTATAAATAGAAACCATGTGATACTATCACGTGGTTTAAACCTCCTTTATAAACCGTGTGTAAACCCCGTAAGTCAGTTTTATTTTCGGCACATAAAAACCGAAAAATAGTAAAAAAGGGGAGGAGGGTGGTAGTCAGTCAGGCAAGTATAAATCCATTCATAAAATTCTAATCAAAATTTAATAATTTTATCTCATGATTTATACTTGCCTGACTGAAATATACATAAGGATAGATTACCAAGCAGTACTCACCTTATGGTTGTGGTAGTTTTTTCGGTGTTTATATCTTCACCAATACTGTGAAATCACACTATATACAAGAAGAATAAAGGATGTCTTCCTTCTGTTTCTTTAATTCACCAATAACATAACCAACTATAGTACACTTGCATCTATTATCTGTACACATAATCTTTAAGACTTCCCGTCAAAATCCGTCGGAAATAAACTATCCAACATACTTTAAACTTACAGTTCTCATTCTGACAAAATCTTTGTACACAAATTGGACTACTTGTCCTTCTTGTCTGAAAATACATATTATGCATTATGAAGCACTGAAGTACATGTATCTACTTGTCTATAGTAGAATTTCATAAAAATAGTTTTCCTAGACCAGTCTGCTGCTTCAAGGATTGATTCAAATGAAGCTCCGTTGTATAACGCCCATGATGGTCCGATAGACCGAGTTGAATGAGCCCGAACTTGCTTATTCTTATCTTCATAAGCCAACCTAACAACTTTAACAATCCAAAAACTAATAGTTTGTTTTGTTACCTTCTTATGAGGTCTGTTTATGCTTAAAAACAAAGCCTTTTCTTCTGAATCTACCTGACGTCTAAAAGGTTCTGTTTTTTACCAAGTTATGGCTCTCTTTGGATCTAACAATTTATTTTGCTTGAAACATGGAACAAAAATCTTTGAAGAAATATGATTAGGGCGATCTTGCTTACTTAAACCCTGTCTAATGAATGTGATGCCTTCACTCTTCACCATAACTGAATCCTCTCCAAGTTTTAGCGCTTGTAGGTCTCCCGTTCTGCGGAAGGTCGTGATTGCTAAAAGAAAAGCAGTTTTAAATGTAACATATTTCAAGGAAGTTTTAGCAATAGGCTCAAAAGGATATTTTTGTATAGCCTTAAACAAGATATAAATCCCACTCTGGGACTAATCTTGCTACTGGTGGCCTTTCATTAAAAACCCTTTTCAGAATTCTGATAATATGAGGGTGTTGACCCACAGGTTTGTCACCGACAGGCGGCAAAATAGCCTACAACATGGATCTGTAACCTGAAATGGTTCTATACTGAAGCCCTTGATGGAAAAGATCTGCTAAGAAATCTGCACATTGCACTATAGATGCTCTAAAGGGATTAATTTCCCGTTCAGAACACCAGCTATTGAATTTCCGATATTTTGTATTATAATCCTGTTGGGTTCCAGATCTCCAACTTGATTTAAGCAAATTTCTAGCCCTTTTTGAAAAGCCTTCTGTTGACAGATATTTGTCGACAACAACCATGCCGTTAATTGAAATACTTGAGGATTGGGGTGAAATATTTGTGTCCGTGGTTGACACAGTAGATTTCCCAATGTTGGTAAAAGTACAGGGTGAGCTACTGATAGCTGTAGTAGCTCCGGATACCAATGACGTCTATGCCAAAGAGGTGCTATCAGAATGACCGTGCACTGAAATTGTTTCATATGCTGTAGTACTCTTGGAATGAGGCAGATCGGAGGAAAGGCGTAAGCAAACATCCTGTCCCACGATACTGTCAGTGCATCCAAGGCTAGAGCTTCGGGATGCGGAATCCATGAACAGAATATCTGTGCTTGTTTGTTCAGATGAGACGCAAAAAGATCTATCATAGGAAACCCCCACATCCTGAAAATCTGAAAGACAACCGTCTTGTTCAGAGTCCATTCTGTGGGTTGAATTCGAACTCTCGACAACTGATCTGGAATCACATTGAGTCGGCCTGCAATGTGAGCCGCTCTTAACCAAAACTGTTCCTTCATTGCTAATTGCCAAATTTTCCAAGTTAGCATGCACAGATATGCTGATCGAGTTCCCCCTTGCTTGTTGAGGTATTGTACTACTGTTGTATTGTCTGACCTTATCAATACTACTTGACTGCGAAGAAGTGGGAGAAAGAATAACATAGCTTTGTGAACTGCTAACATCTCTAAGCAATTGATGTGTAATGTTTTCTCTTGTGGAGACCAAGTTCCCTGAGTTATCTTTTCTCCAATACAAGCTCCCCAAGCAATTTTGCTCGCATCTGTCTCTAAAGTGACTGTGGTCAATGGCTGTTGAAAAGGTTTGCCCCGAGAAATGTTTGCTGTAACTGACCACCATTCCAGATGTTCTATCAAGTGTGAATGAATTGGAATTTGATACTAAAGATCCCTGGAACTTGGGTTTCCAAAAGTGAAGCAGATACAATTGAATTGGTCTCATGTGTAGTCTCGCATACTGTAGTATATCTACACAAGATGCCATCAGTCCTAAGACATGCAGGAAATCTCGAGCAGATGCATGAGTTTTCAACACAAACAGACGAACTGCATTTTGAATCTTGGTCTGTCTTTCTACTGTAGGATATACCATCCCTAGTTTCAGGTTGAAATGTCCCCCTATGTAAGTAATTTGTTGCACTGGAATTAATTGGGACTTTTTTACATTGATTATGAAACCTAGATCTATAAGCAAATTTATCAACCTTTCTCGATCCTGAAGAATGCCTATTTTCAGAGCATTGAGATTTAGCCAATCGTCGAGATAAACAGCCAGTCTCAAGCTTTGTTTTCTGAGAAAAGCTGCTACCACGGTAACGCACTTTGTGAATGTTCTTGGCGCAACTTTTGGACCAAAGGCCATCACCCTGAACTGGTAAGCCTGATTCTTCACACAAATCTTAGAAATTTCCTGTGGTTTGGAAAAATTGGAAGATGAAGATAGGCATCTGCCAGATCGAGAGAAATTGCTAAATCTCCTTTCTTTACAAGATTTAAGACCGAACGCATTGAATCCATCTTGAAATGTTGAGTCCGGAGATACCTGTTTAGGGGCTTCAGATTTATTACTGGTCGCATACCACCAGTTTTCTTTGGTACAAGGAAGAAGGTACTGTAAAAACCTTGGTTGAAATTCTGACTGACCTTTTCTATAGCCCTTTTTTCTAAAAGAATATCTATTTCCTTGATAAGAAGACTCATATTCTCTTCTGATAATTTTGTTTCTTTTATTCCATTGAAACCTGGCTTCTGTTCGAACTCCAGCTTGTACCCTTCCTGAATCAAAGAAAGGACCCATTGATCCTTGGTTATTTTTTGCCAATTTGAAGAAAGAATTGCAGTCTTCCCCCAACAGGAATCTCCGGTTTTGCTAGTAAGAAGTCATTTTGATTCAGTTTTACTTCGAAAAGTACTACCTACCGTAGCTGATTTCGAAGAATTAGATTTTGGAAAACGTTGATATGAGCCTCTAGAAGATGAAGGCTTATACTGCTGCCTCTGAGTAGCAGGAAATGATGAATAGTTTGATGATTTAGACTGTTCATCCCCAAATCTAGTCCTCTTAGTGCTAGACCTATCATAAGAAGAAAAGGTTCGACGTCTCTTCCTGTCCATCTCTGGTAAACGGTCTGAAATTTGTTTATTTATTTCAACTCTCTCTTTCAACTTATGTTCCAAGCCAGACCCAAAAATACCCTCATGAGAAAGAGGTAAATTCCAGATTTGATTGCGGATATCTTTAGAATCATTTAAACCCGAATCAGCCATAGCCGCCTTACGGCGTATCAGGTGGTGAATAGCCCCAGCACGTCCTGCCTGATCTAAAGATTTAGTGTTCATGGCAAAAATATCCCTAACACACTGAATTGCCATATCAATATTTGCATCTTTTTCAATCAACACTTTCAACAAATTGCCAAGAGCTTGCTGCATGTATAAATTGATAATAATGCCAATTCTGGCAGCATGTTGTCCCTGAAATGCTAATTTCTCAACATCACGTAACGGTGTAGAGAAAAGTTGTTGAGTCTTCACAGAAGCCTTAGCTCCAAAACCGTTTCATTAACAAATTAGTGACAATGGAGTCTAGACTAGGCACACAAAAAGCCTCTTCTGCTGTATCAGAAATGAGGAACGAAGACCTATAAGAATCTTTAAATGCAGATATTTTATAAGGCCTCTCGCATCTCCAAGAATCCTTGAGAACGTCAATTTGTGTCTGATCCAAAATAATACCGGATGACGTTTTCTCAGACTTAGTTGTAGCATCATCCCCAAACATCTGTTTCAACAAATCACAAGTCTTACTAGAATATTTCTGAAACCGGTCTCCCTTTTCATTGTCAACATCGGAAGACTCGCCATGCATCAAAGATGGACAAGAGTCACTATTGTCACCCAACAGTTGTCTTCTCTCCTCCTGTCCTGGCTGTATGGAGATAATGTCATCATCTCTCCGAGAAATTGACGCAACAAAGTCACTCGGGAGACTACTGTGAGGAATACGAACAACGGTATCAGCACTGGTCGTCCCAGTAACCGTGGTCGTTTTCTGCGGTATCTGCCTGGCCGAACCAGCAGTATCCGACAAAATGGACAAAACCGTGTCTAGTTTACTGTCCAGTCCTGTAAAACGAACTTCCATGTCCGTGACATTTCTTCTCAAAGCGTCGAAATGCTTGCCTTCGGTGTACGTTTACCTTTTTTTGAAGACGAAGCCGAATTCTCAATTCTGACCGACGAATTGTCGTTAATTTCCTCTCCTCCAGAAAAATCCGAGGTATTTCCCTGAGTTAAAGCCGCGTTAGCCATAATAACGCTGAATTAATTTCAAATACTCGCCCAAAAACAAAGCGAAAGTAACTATGTTAGTTTGACAGCGTGTTGATGTTTCGAAGTCGCCGGAAATAAAACTGACTTACGGGGTTTACACACGGTTTATAAAGGAGGTTTAAACCACGTGATAGTATCACATGGTTTCTATTTATAGCGGATTGTTGATGTTTAACGGGAATAATATCCTTATGTATATTTCAGTCAGGCAAGTATAAATCATGAGATAAAATTCTAGCATTTTCATTGGTAAATGCTGACCTGACAAACATTGATATTTATGGCCGCCGGTATAACCTCTAACCATTGAAGTTTGACCGCATGGGTTCGATTCCCGGGCTGGTACAGTAACAAAACTGATTGTCTTTCGGATGAGACGTTAAACCGAGGCCCCGTGAGACGGTGCTTTACACCGAGCACGTTAAAGAACCATGGCGGATCTCAGCAGTAGTTTCGTCATGTATCCTTGCACTACCCCCCGTAACAACTAACCGTCTTCTGGGGGCGTCGCTCATATGGGCATGTGCTACGGTAGCGACGATAAATAAACGGAAATACACACACACACACTGTATAACCTCTAATGTTTTCTTAAGGCGACACGCTGTGAACAAAGACCGAAAATCGAAACGGTAATGGCAGCCATCATTCTCACGCTTCGCTGATAACACGACCATAGTATACACATTAGGCTACAGTTAAACAGCATGTCAGGTAAGGGAGTTCGCTCGTGAGATCAAAAGAATACAGTTTTCCTGTTTTTTTGTTTGTTGTTTTTTTTTTTTTTTTTTTTTTTTTTCATATGGCGCAGCCAAACATAATTCTATACGATAATGCTTTCATAAGCAGGGGTCATTCGATTGGGTTTTGAGAAAATCGACTGTTTAAGTGGGCGGGGTCTACTTTTCTCGATTTTGAAAAATGTATTTTGAATAGAGCCCCTACATATGTATTTGAAAATAAAAGCGTGTCTATAAAGTAAAAGAAGATATCACTCGTATGATTTAGAAATTATGTATCATATTAGTTAACAAGGGTTGTCAGTGGACACCGTAGCTCGCCCAAACTGGTGCTTATCACTGACAGCACTTGACCAAAGATCTAAGTTCAAGGACAATATTTTTTGTTAAAGTCCATGATCATATATTTATATAATAGTCTGATTAAGAAATAAGAGGATATAAAGGTAAAATGGCACTCAGAAAATATAAGCAAGGTAAAAGAGTTTTTTTTTTATAAGTTTTTGTAAGTACATAAAAGGTCAATGTCAAATTACCAAGGACCTTGGTTACTGGTGAAAGCCTATAACTTGGTGAGTTTGTGTATGAGGTTATGATGTCCCTAGGTAAAGCACTTAGACATCCGAGGGTATCACAATAGCTCTTCCGAGACTTTTGTCCCGGGCGAGCTAAAAAGTAGATGGATTAAACGTTTTTATTCAATGTATGTGGAAAAACGCCTTTTTCAAAACAAAAAATGGTCAAACTTTTCTCTCTTAGTTTTAATTGGTAATATCTTTCAAAACAAAAGAAAACGATAGTAATAGTCCTTTTTACATTTTCTCAGTATTTTAGAAATGATGAAGATTCGGGGAAAAAAATAGAACATGGGGCCAATGAGTTGGGTTTTGCGATATTTTGACCGTTTTCTTGGATTAAAGGAAGGTAATAAATAAAAAATGTAATTTCTGTATCGTTGTTAGAAAACTTTTCAAAATCAGTAAATAGAGAAATATTTTGGGAAGCCAACTTGGGAATTGCATATCCAATACACGTGATTAACTTATTCTTATCTCAAGACTAGATCTCGAAGGCCAAGGTACCACCATGAGGTCAATGGACAAAATCGGTTGTAAATATCACAACTACGCCATATTTCTGGTATTCATGGATCGTTTTCAAAAAAAAAATTTGCATAAGTAATGACCATCGCGGGACGATGTGTAATGTATAATCCTTTTGTATGTACATGTAGCTCTAATGTCATGGTCACACAAAGGGGTCAAAGTTCAAAAAGGGTAAATTGTTAATGTTTTCACGATAATTCGGATATATTTTAATGGATGTTATGATAACTAGTCACATTTTCCACCAGTCATGTACACAATCGTATGTAAGCAAGTATTGAGTCTGTAACTCAAATCGTAAGGCCACAATTATGGGTCAAAGGTCAAAGTCCGAGTTGATTATTGAATATCGCTAAAGAAATTGCGTTAAATATACTTAAAACATCAGTATTTAACCATTTTTAAATGGTTGGCCAAATATTATTCATTAATTACCAAGGATAAACCAACTACAGACGGAACAACACATTGGCTACAATGTAAAGGATTTTCAGTTTGACATAACCTCATTAGACGTCTTATAAGGCGGGAGAACGTTTACTTCGCTTAAACGTACAAAAACGACGTTGACTTCACATCTTGTATTAAACAAATAAAATAGCTGTGTTGATTTATAGCATATCTAGCAATAATTTTGCCGAAACATTGAAATCAAGTTATTCGTATTGTGTTTAAAAAATCCCAAAGGACGATTTTTGTGTTATTGTGCCATTTTTTTCGGTGAATAATTCATTAAAAAATATTCGGCGTGAATACGTGCGTGGTACCAAAGTAGCCGGAAGTTCCTGTGTAATAAACCGAATTTCTCAGGAGCAAACTTCCTTAAAAATGTGCAAATTAAAAATTATATCGATTTCTATAAATACATTAGCATTTTACAAATCTGTCGTTTTAAAATGCCAACTTTCTCGCAGGTTCAGTCAAGAACCGTTTTCATATCACAACATCGAGGAGTGTGGTAGTGTGACGTCACAACTTTATATGGCCTCACTTTGAACAAGTTTACTTTTCATCTTCGCGCATTAAGGGATATTGGTGGTTTAAAAGAATTCGGTTTATACCAAGGCCTTAAATAGGCAAAAGACGGATATTTAGCCCTAAAACTTTGAAGTATAATAAATTCGTAAAACAGTTTCTTGCCTAGGTATATGACGATTTATTCCCGGCAGTAAATATCGATGTCAACCCTCGCCTACTGCTCGGCAAGAAACCATATAACTAATGATATATCCGGGTAAGAAACCGTATTACGAATTAAAATAGTAAACATGTACAAAGTGACGTCATATATAGTTGTGACGTCACACTTCTATACTCTGCGAGAAAGTTGGCACTTTGAATGGACAGATTTGTTAAATTATAAGGTTTTGATTGAGATCTTTATCCTTTTTTCTGCACATTATTAACTGAAATGCTTTTTAACGGTAGCCTAATATGTATACTCGGGTCTTGTTATCAGCGAAGCGAGAGAAACATTGCTGCCATTACCGTTTCGATTTTTTGTCTGTGTTCACGGCGAGGTGTCTTAAGGAAACACTAGACACTGTTTGTCAGGTCAGCATTAACCAATGAAAATGCTAGAATTTTCTTTGCAGTATTTTACATGTACGTCGAATATGTACGAATAGCTTATGTAGGATTTCTGTTGAACACATAATACATTTTTGTCAGAATTCCTTGCTTATGGACAACCATTCCACCCTTCTCTAGGCTCCATCTGCTATCCGGCTTAGGGCCCGAATGGGTTGGAGACAAATATGAGAAAGGATATGTGATACATTTGCCTAACTTGGTTTGATCTATTTGCTTTTGGCGACGTTATTCTATAGTATTCAAAAAAAAAAAAAGAAAATATGAAGGAGTTTGAGCTTGCTTTTTACGCAACTTTTATACATACGCATATACTATAGATATTAAATGATATTAAATGATTACGCGGAAAATTGCGCCAATTCCGTATTTTTAACTGTTAACAATAAAAAACACAAAAGTCAGTTATGAAAGTATATTAGCAAATGATTAAAAACAATAGTTTGTAAAATTCATATGATGTCTATAGGCGCCAAGCGTTGCGATTCGCCGTCAACTTTTTGTATATACCTTTTCAATTAGGTCGCTGTAAGATAAGACCGTCGTGTATTGCTATCATTTACTGACACGAAACTTTTCATAACAATAATTTACGCAATAGACCAGATGTAAAAAAACATAGAAGGTCCATGCGAACTTTAGGTGTCCCTAAGCCTGACCTCATTATGTTGTCCGGTGGGTTAATCGATACTGTTCTGATGAAAAGGTTATACAATGAGTTTTAGAGTTTTAAAGTTTTAGACTTGTGTAAAACATTTTGCTTTACTTCATTATGCATATGTAAGTTTTCATAAAAAAGCAGAATGCGTTTAACATGGTTAAAAAATTAAAATACTGATAGTACCGAAGGCCAAAAATATTTAAAATTGGAATTTGAGAACATCAAGAAGTTGTCAATTTAAGCCTGTAAAAAGAAATGTGACCTCCTGAAGTTTCGTGTTTCTTTGATAATAAAGTTGAAAGAAAGAAATGAATTGTCATTATCAAGTCATAATTTCCACATTGATTTATACAACAATAACTAAGCATTGTCTTCGTGATACACGTGACTCACGAAAAAAATTGACACCGTGATTGATTTGTGAAATACGAATGCCCCCGAAACGGCATTTTTTTAATGTGACCTTGACAGATAACCTTGACTTGTCACATGACCTTGGTACGAGCAGATTCGTATCATTGAGATCTATCATTATACCAAACAAAAGCATTGTATGTTGAATAGCCTTCAAGTAATTGGTAATGGTAAGTTTTTTGGTTAAGTTTTGAAGACAGACAGACGGACGGACAGACAGACAGAAAGAGACATAGACGGACAACGGTAAAACAATATGTCCCCGATCTTTCGATACGGGGGCATAATTTAAGGAAGGAAATCTAGTATTATTAATTTTGTTCAGGATAAACAAAATTAGCAAAATGTATTACCCCTTCATTTGAACAAAATATGCCCATAAGATCTATAAATAGTTTTCTTTGTCTTTGCGAACCAATTAGCCGCCTACAAAATTCAATTCAATCACTGAAATGGTGTTTTTTATCGGCCTCGTTTAGTAGGCCATAGGAAACAACCCTGCATCCTGCAAATTGCCTAGGAAAAAGACAATCGAGTCAAAAGCCGACCAATGTGTGTTCTACGTAGCTTTTTTGTACTCATGCGCGCGCAAAAAATAGGTCTAGTATACATCATCAACTTTTGTCCGACACGAAGTGCTTTGGTGTTCAACGCAGTGCTTGCATATCTCTACGCTGTGCTAAAATCAAAGTACTGATAGTACTGACGGCGAGGGAGCTGAATAGACGAAACAACACACTGGGTATATTTTCTGGAATATAACCTTGATTGTTTACCTTGTCCTATTCATGTGAGATATTTTCTTACTTATCACTGCCAAAATCACTGCTGTGTTAAAGATACATACCTTTTATAATTGATCTTGACGGATGATCTTGCTAATAGGGAAAAAAGAAATTGCTGCTACTTAAAACTTCTCCTTTCTCCCTAATATTATCTTCCCTTTCTGCTACAAATTTTACTCATTTTCCCACATATATCATGATATCTGCAACCATTTACAATCTGGACCTGTCTAAACTTTTGTTGTCTTTAAATGGATTAATCTAAATTAGAAAAAAGCCTTGTTCCATCCTTAAACCCTTAAACACAAGACAAAATTTTAGACAGGGCAAACTTGGAAGAGGTTGCAGACAATAAATCAACATGAAAGTAATTTGATATTTATCTAGGGTAGATAATAAAATAATGGGGTGTGACAATAGGGTGGACCATATTGTGGGAAAGGGAGAAATTGACACTATTTTTACGCTAAAGTATGTTAATTTGAGGTGTCATATGAATAACCAATAGCAACAGTGAAATACGACTCGAATTTGACACCATATGCGCACTTTTTAATAATTATCGTTCATCGAAACTTAGCACGTGCGAAACAGTGCTGATATTATTTACAAGTTGACCAAATTACTATAGATAGATTTTGTGGGGTGAGCCGTGAAATCTACTTTTAACCGTTATATTCCCGTGCCATGTTTTCGATATAGATAAGACAGGTTTAGATAACTAATGAAAAAGTTGCAATTTACGTTTCAAACGAAAGTTATTGTTTGTCTCAAATCGCAAGGTCTACTCATAACATGTACTTTCATAATTGAAGTGAAGAGATTAGATTAAATTCCTTACACATCCTTTTTGAATTAACCTGACATACCTATGGCAATGGACCTAACGCCTACGTCAGAGCTCAGTTTTGAAAATACCCCTGAAAATGAACTAAGAATTAATATCGGCTGTAAGAATGTCGGAGTTTGGAAAAAAATAGATCTTACGGATGAAATATCTCTTGGCGTAATGATAATTAAGCAATTTGATGAAACATACAATGAGAATTGTTATGGGTAAAGAACGAAAACTGTAATGTTTACTTTTTTAAAAGAAGGCTCGTTGCATAAATAACATTGTCATAGCTAATGTGTTTAACCCTGAGTTAAGCGAAATAGTACGTTAGTAAGAAAAATGCTGGACTAAAAAAATAACACTTCTAAAAGGGGTAATTACATTATGTGTAACGGTGCAAATGCACCACAACTCTGCTTATAACATGCTATGACAATTTGCCTTGTGGTTCATATCTAAAACTTTTAAACACTCTAAAGGCCTTTTTTGCTCAATCAACATGAAAAATAAGCCAGTTTGATTGTCTTAATGAAATCTCGTTCAATATCGAAATTGGGTCAAGTGGATTCAAAAACTAGTTCAAGAGGTCTAATTTAAGAACAATCTATAAGACAATCTATTTTCTTTTTTTCCTCCATAAAACAGAAAACTGGACATATTGATAGTTTTGATAGATTTAACTTCAAAATGTCAACCCTTGAAACTAGATTATTAAAATTCTGTGCGGTGTAAGTTTTTAAGACTTTCCTTGTTTACCAACCCTAAATTTGAGAAAATAATATCAAAATTTGAAAAAAATTATTAGCCAATTTTTTTAACTTTTGTTTAAAGCGAGATTTTTGGAACAGTGAAAAATGTGAATTTTGATTTCAATCAACTCACATGTCTATAGATTTAGATTCAAATAATTCTATATAGCGTTTGGGTCATGACCATTCATTTAGCTTCATTTTAGTGCAATTGGCGGAACGAAAACGCTTTGTATTAAATCGCACTGCGCATTTAAATGGGAAAAGGGTCGTATGTAGAAAGCGCACCAAATCGTGAATTTTACGACGTCATGGTAACGTTATTTTTTTTTTAATTAAAAAGCAAAAAATTTACGCCTTTGAGATCGCATTAACATTACTACAACTACAACTACAACTATTTTATTCATAATATAGGCCTCCGGCCCAAAATACATACAGCATAATAAATTACAAATATTGGTCCCTTTATACAGTTATGACGTCATTATAAAGTACATGGTATGTGTAGATACATAATTTTCTGATGGTGTTATACTCTGTAGAGCTAATAAGATTATAGAAATCATGTAAAGATGTTCCATTTCTATACCAATTGAAAAGATATGTTTTCCGAACATCTTCTAATCTTTTACAGTGAAAAAAAGCGTGGTATTCACAATCAATTAACATTTCTCCATAAAAATTTAAACAATAAATACAAAAACGTTGATCTACTGTGATTTTGTCATGTCTACCTGTTTCAATTCTCAATTTATGGTTAGAGCACCTGAATTTAGAAAAAGCTTTCTTAAATTTAAAAGGTATGTCAAATGTTAAATATCTCTCAACATTGAGAAGTGATTTAAAGTGTTTATAATGACGGCATCTACCCGATGAGTCGATTTCGTGATGCCAGTTTTGAGTGTAACAATCAATAAGTCGTTGCTTAAATGTCTTAATAAAATATAAATTATTTCCTACTTCTTGATTTATCCATACGATTCCAAACCCATTTGAAAATAGAATTTCTTTGACCTTAGTTGCCCAGTTTTCCCTTCCGGAATCATCGTGACGTTTAAGCATTAAATAACATTGCTTAGGGTATCTGTAATTTTGCATATTTAAAAGCTTACACCAGTATCTAATGAGATTAGTCATGAACGTTATACATAGTGGTAACCGTCCACATTCTCCAAGTGCGATTACATTATTTGTTGATCTGGTAAGACCTAAGTATTTTTTACAAAAGTTGTTGTGTACTTTTTCTAAAGCTTCTACATAACAATAATCCGAAATTTGTGACGAATAGCATAATATCGGTAGTACAATCGAGTCAAATAATTTAAAATATTCTTTAATTGGGAAGTATCCGAACAAATTTTCAAATTGACGTATTGATAAAATAGATTTTCTGGCTTGAATACAGAGTTTTTCGTGGGTTGAAGACCATGACAGATTTGAAGTGAAATGTACACCCATGTATTTATAAACAGGTACTACTTTTATATGTTGGTTACGGTATACCCAATGTTCATAGCTTCTCAAAGGACCTCCATTTCTGAAAACGATAATTTCAGTTTTTTCTAAATTGACCTCCATTCTTGTATTTTGACAGAAAATATCTATAACATTTAACTGTTGTTGTAATTTAAGGGTAGTTTCTGCACAGTTAGCAATGTCGTCAGCAAACATTGAACATAAAATATCGGGAATATCATTTGAAATAAAAATACCAGATCCACAAGACTGTCGCAACAAGGTATACAACTCGTTAATGAAAATTAAAAAAAATTGTTGAACTCGTTGTATCCCCTTGTTTTGTACCTACGTTACAGGAGAATAAGTCCGTAATAAAACTGGCAGGACTATTTCTTTCTGTATTTGGCGATAGTTTAACGCAAGAATACATATTGGTGTACAACCCATTCAATACACGTAAAAGATTTCCTTTGACTCCCCCCTTTTCCAGAACTTCGAATAAGATTTTATGATTAATTGAATCGAATGCTTTTTTGAAGTCGACGTATAAACAATGAAATCTCCCGCGACTTTTGCATAAATATTTTTGTGCTTTAGCATTTATGCAAAATATATTGTCTATAGCTGAGTAACCTTGTCGAAATTCTGCTTGGGATTCGTCTATCTTATTATTTCGTTCCGCCCAATTATATAGACGAGTGTTTATAACTATTGAAAATATTTTATACAAGGAGTTACTAACCGAAATACCACGGTAGTTATTTGGTATATTTCTCGATCCGCTTTTATAAATTGGCGTTATTACACTTTTACACCAACTTTCTGGTATAATTCCATTAGTAAATATTTTATTAAAAATTTTATGTAATATCGGTAAGCATATTTCCATCGAATATTTATAAAATTCGGCCGGTATACCATCGAGTCCTGGGCTTTTTCTGTTTGAAAGTTTGCACACTGCACTTCGAATCTCTTGCATTGAAATCGGCGAGTCTAATTCTAAGTCGTATTCTAAATGTAATTCGGGCATGACGGTATCTAAAACTTTGGCATTAGCGTCAAAAAGAAGTTGTTTGAAATATTCATACCACTGCTGATCTGAAATGAGGTTCTTATTTAAGGTACTAGTCTTTGATTTTTTTTAATATAGACCAGAATAAGTTCGGATTACGTCGTGCGTTTACAAAGTTATCTCTTTGCTCCCGTTGATAATTCAATTGCTTTTCACGGCAGCAACTTTTGAATAAATTACGTTTTGATTTATAATCATGCAGATCTAAATTCGAGTTCGAATGTCTAAATTTTCGTAGAGCGAAATACTTTGCCTTCTTAAGGACTGTACACTGGTGTGTCCACCATTTCGGTTGAGAATTAATCTTGGTTGTTTTCACTATCATGTGGTGGCCAGCATCGTAAAAAATATTGTTTAACCTAGAAATAGCGATATTTACGTCTGTTGTAACATCTAGTTGTAATTGATCATTCTGGACGTTCATTAAGTCCCATAAACTTGATAAAAAATGCTCTTTATTGTCTTCTTGCCACTCATATTTGATAATTTCTCGCTTAGATGAAGTATTTTCTGATGAAAACGGTATATACTGGTGTTGATTGTTAGAAATTAATTGAAAATTAAATTGACATGTTATTGGAAAATGATCTGAATAGTCTTTATCAAAGACTTGAAAATTGCCAATAAAGGGAAATAACTCTGAGCTGGCTATCATGTAGTCAACAACACTAACTCCGTTATTAGCATGACAAGTAAATTCTCCCATTATATCATAGAGATTACATATATACCAAAAACAAAATTCACTTCTCCCAAAAAATCGCTTTTGCCCTCTTCCACCTTAAAGATTAATTTCAAGGATTTGCTTTTATGATTACCACATTTCTGATAAAAAAGAAAAATATTAATGAAAATATCAAATGTTGCTAAATTTTGCCTTTTTAATTTGATTGAACATGAAACTATGCATTTTTTTATATTGCATACTTTTATACTGCATTTATATTTTTACGTGCATAAATGAACCTAACTACTTTCATGTTGCTACCGCATCATAAGTCAAATAGAGGATAATCGTTTGTTTCAGTGTAAGATCGATTTGTATTTCATTCAGTGAACAACAAAAACTATAATTTCACGAAAAAATAGCTTTTGTTGTTCTCGAGATGAAATATTAATCGATCTTACACGAAAAACAAACGATTATTCTATTTCTTTATTGCACAAATAAGACAAAATGTGACATTTCTAGGACATGTTTTCGTAAAGCGTGTCATTTTGCGCGTGATTGCTATGCAACGTTCATTGCGACGTCACTTATTTCGCCCCGCTTAGATGACGTCAGATAGAATGAAAAACAAAATAGCAGGGTGTAAGTTTTTGATAATTTCATTGCTTTTGCGGTGAGATTATCAAGTGATAATCTACCGCTATTTCTCGATTAACCACCGAAAGCATTAAACAATATATTAATACCTCATCACTAAAGTCTAATTGCGTTCTATATTCAGGAACTAATCGTGAAGGCTAAAAAGTTACATTTTTGCGGTCTTTGAGTGCCTTCATAGAAAAAACGAGCGTATCGTTTAAATTAATCTACCAAGGCTTTTCTTTTAGCTGACTGGTTTTCTACCTTATGTATGTATTTCTTTTCCCGTATCTCTGAATTTTTAACCCCTTTGCCGGTGTTATTTTGTAACTAGTCTCCCTCTCACTGCTCCCCTTTGTCTACCTATGCCATCTTTCTATCAAGGCTCTTCAAGTCACGTTTTTCTCTTATTCCTTTTAAATATCTTTTGTCTTCTTTTACTCAGTATCCAGCAACAATATAGGCTATTGTTGTGTCTATTACAGATCTGAAAGCCAGGTGATGGACAAGTTATTCTTACTTGTGATGTTACAATTTGGTACCCTGGTCTGTCCACATGGTAATACGACGCAAGCGCTACTGTTTGACGAATGGGAGTCGATCTCATATATGATTAATGAATTATGTCCCCGGGCTGACATATGCGACCTGAATGCAACGGATGCAGTATTGAGACCAAATGGCGTAGTCAGCAGAGGACGAATCTCTTGCTGCCAAGGTAGTATTTATCAATGTTTTATATATGTGACCTGTCACGCAAACGGGACCAGCTGGAAACTCTTTAAAATGAATATTTGAAAGAGATTCGGTCCAGCATTGGTCAACAAGAGGTCATATTTCAATATTTCTTTCACAGGAAGGTAGATTGATCATTCTAGATTCAGAAAATAAGCAAAGTGCGAAATGTTTCGAGCCTAGTCAGTCTGTATAATCCGCACAGCCTGGCTAGGGTCGACACTTTACGCACCACCCAGATGATTCCTTTTCGCGTTATGGGTCGCATATTTCTTATTCTATAACCAGTTCCTCCAGCTTAGCTTTTTTTCTAAATCCCTCTCGAATTTGTTTCCTGGAGAACATCCTTGTATATTTGACGAATTTTGTCACTAAACAATACTTTTTTAATTCAACGTATTGATCTGTCATGAGAATTTGGTTGAAGCTGATTGATCTTAACCGAGTGTTGAAAAGAAATGTTAAGGCTCGCTCAATAACTTTTGTTTTATACACGATGTTCAGATGAGCTTGTTCAATCAAGGGGTCCCGGGTTCGATCCAAACGGCGGCAATAGTTCCCACCGACTATTTGTCTCTCACAATTGGGTTGATAACCGTAGACCTATGTGACCTAGCTGAAGGCTAGGAAAGTATGTGATGGCTGTAATGGTGAAGATACAACAGGAATCTATTGTTAGGTGCTCCAGCCGCTGTGATATAGCTGGAAAAATGTTGATAGCGGCGTTGAACTCCATTCAATCAATCAATCAATCAGATGAGCTTGTAGCAAATAAAATCGAGAAACAAATTCTTTTTCTCACAAAAACAATATTCTATACGACTAAGGCCAATTTTTCAAAAGACCCGATGACAGAAGTGTCGCGAAAACGTGCTTTAGGTAACGTCGTGGTGACGTCATTGAGAATAAGATCTTTCATGTGTAAGACAATGATATCTCTTGTGGCATTCGGAACACCACTCGGCCAATCTCACGATCAACCTCGGATGTACATAGACGGACATTTTTAAAAACTACGGGAAACCTTTGAAAAACTCAATGACGTCAGTAAAAAAATGGCGTTAGCCCTCGAAACTTTGAGTGAAAACATTCGACGTCGCTAACGCTACTCGTTTTAGTCACCGATGTTGTAAACCGACGTGAAGTAATCGTATCCTTATATGAAAAAGATCATTCTCAAAAATTAAGATTTTTCCGCCGTTATTTAGTTTAAAAGATATAAATCTTAAGATAGTGCCGGTTGTTTTCGCGCTAGTTTTTCCTACACTGTTTCCGCCTAACAAAATACACAATTTTGTTACATACCCATCCGCCTTACATACATCCGAGGTCAGTTGTAGTTTACGGAAATGACCGAGTGATGTTCCGAATGCTCTGGTGGTTGTTCGTTATAGAAGACATGGGAAGCTATGTGAAAAATATATTATGTACCATAAGGGAGACCGAGGCAAAATGTTACCTATTTTTTAATAATTCACACATTTCCGACACCATAGCTCTTTTGAATTTACTTAAATTTACAGAAATATCAACAGAAATGACAATAAACATATTTTGCAATGTCATAAAATAAGAAAAACTGTTTATTTCTTTGGTAACTTGTGATAACCTTTTAACTTTTATAAGATATGCTCCCGGCCCTCGGACCACGAGAAACAAGAAAGCCATCTCACCTGTGAAGACATTTCAACGCCATAAGTTGAAATTCATAAAAAAACACCCACGCACTCATGAAAAAATATTTGCGATCATATTTTCACTTTCGGGGGAGAACATTCTTTAAAGTGTACATTATACATCCCAATCTTATATGCTAATTATCTCCGCCAAAGATAATAAAAGCGATCTTATTTTTTTCCCAAAAAATCAAATAAAAAATCATCTCGGTAACCTTCCTTTAGAATCTGGAAGAAATCAAACTGAAAGGACCTCGGAAATGATTTTTTAGCAATTTACATAAATTTACTATGTATGAGAAATAAGTTCCTTCTACAAAAGCTTTGTTTGTTAATTGTTTTAGTAAGTTCATTTGATTTTGAATCATTTAATGAATTTTTTCCGGATAGATTTTGCTGAACCCATCTTTAATTTTCTGAGCCAATGATCATGATTTTCAAAGTGGGTTGCAAATTATCTCTGCCCCGAAAATAATATTTATTTCATTGAACTAAAATGGTTAAAACAGGCTGATATATTGCCATACTATGACTTATCAAGTGATTTTTTAACTCTTCTTCAAAGTTCTGAAAGATGGACTTTTCTTAACGTTTTGACCATAAGTGTTTGGAAATAGACATCACTAATAAAAATCTTTCTTTTCACCTAAACAAATTCTTTGTAGTCTGATAAAGGTTTATCCTGGATCATTCAAGTAAAATCCATTTCAAACCAACCAGCTGGTTCAACACTCTTTAAAAGAATATGACAAGGATCGATCGTTCGGAATGGTAAAGACTTTATTTAACTCTTTTTCAAAGTTCTGAAAGGTGGATTTTTTTAACGTTTTGACCGTAAGTGTTTGGAAATAGACATCACTAATAAAAATCTTTCTTTTCACTCGAACAAAATTTTTTTATTCTGATAAAGGTTTATCCTGGATCATTCAAGTAAAATTCATTTGAAACCCACCAGTTGGTTCAACACTCTTTAAAAGAAAATGACAAGGATCGGCCGTTCGGAATGCTATAGGCTTGTTTTACTCGAGGATAACACGATAAAGGGTCGAATGACTCTTAATTCCTTTGTGGCCCTAACTCATTCCAGATCTTGGTTTAAACATATTTTATTTGCAACAAAAATTACAATGCATAACACTCAACATTAAATTCCAGCAAAAAGGATTGAAACGAAAGCAGAGCTTATATGGTTTCTTTCCAATTTGATAGACAGCGACAAGCACATATACAATATTTATAGCATTTAACACCAATAACCATTTTGAAGTTGAGTTTAAGAGAAAAGCAATATTACTTATTCAACTTGTAAGAGGGAGATAAGAAAAGGGGAGACAGGTGAAGAGAAAGATGTAGAGAGAGAAGATAGAGAAAAGTGAAAAAGAAAGGACTGAAAAAATAGGAAGGTTGTTCTATCAGACTTCATTTGCCTTGCTAAGCGTACACAACAAGCGATATATCAATGACAGACTTTAAAAAGGTGGTTTAGAACCTTTTACTTTCTTTTATAAATGATTGTACCCCAAGAAAAATATATTCATTTACACTGAAAGTAAATTCATTTTTTCCAAATAGTAACAACTCAAGATCAATCTGGCCGAAATTGGATAAGGAGTTTAAAAGTGTTGCCCTCGCTGTTTCATAATTTTTGCATTCAAAAAAGAAATGTTCACTCGTCTCTGTTTCACCACAGCTACAACGAGGACACTCAACGATGTTCTTCGTAAATAAATGGTGATTTAAAGAGCTACATTTATTTCTTATTTGTGTGTGTATAATTTGTAATTTCCTTGATCGAACAAAGAATAGTTTATTTGGGTTGGGTTTACTTTGATTTAAAAATATTTTGAACCGTGACAACGAATCTTGTTCGCGAATATCAACAGGCAACTTATTCCACTCTGTTATTTCGGAGGGAATGAATGATGTTTTGAACAGTTCAGTTCTACATTTCGGTACACTATGGTTCAGAGAACCGCGGAGACTGTAGGAGGATCTGCCACCAGTTCTTTGAGGAACTAATGACGTTAAAAATTCAGGGCTGTACCCTTTAACCATTTTGAAATATTATAATAGTTTATGTTTCCTTCTCCTTTCGTGTAATTTTTCCCAGCCAGATTCTTTTACCAGATCAACGAGAGAAGTCAATTTCGTACAACCCGTTACTATTCTTGCTGCTTCAGTTTGCACTTTATCCAATTGATCTTTTAAGTATTGTTGACAATTGTCCCAGATGACATCAGCATATTCAAGAAGTGGACGAATGAATGAGAAATAAACAATTTGAAGGGATTTTCTATCTAATCGCTTTTTAAGTGTTCGCATCATATTTATTCTGTTCCATGCTTTTTCCAGAGATTTCCTTATGTCACATTCCCATCAGCCATCATCAGATATGTAAATTCCTAAGTGTTTATGATTATCAACATTCGGAATGATTGTTTCTGACATTAACAAATCTGGATGGAGAGGTTTGTTGTTTTTCTGGAAATTAATAAAGATTCGGATTTCGAAGGATTAAACTTAAATATCCATTGATCGGCCCAAGCATTTATCCTATTGATATCAGCTTGTAGAATATCTCCGCAGGCAGTTGGATTATCTATTTCTAAAGAGAGGCTAGTATCATCCGCAAAGAGATTTATATTCGACTCGATACCAGTTACAATGTCATTAATGTAAATTAAAAAAATTAAAGGGCCTAGTATAGATCCCTGAGGGACCCCTGCCTTCAATAAACATAGTTCTGAGTAACTACCATTGAGGACTACTCTCTGATATCTATGTGATAAATAATCAGTAAACCATTGATGCATTTTGCCTTGTACTCCTGCATTTTGAAGTTTAAACAAAAGACCATTATGCCATACTTTATCAAATGCTTTACTAATGTCAAAGAAAATTATTCGAAATTCATTTCCATTATCAAGGGCCTTACAAATATTATGATACAGTGATAGGGTTTGGTTAACAGTGGAGTCCCGAGGCAGAAATCCAGACTGAAATGGGGTAAAGAAATTTGATTGTGATAGGAAGGAGAAAATATGATTGTATACTATTTTTTCGAGGACCTTTTCGATTGTGTTAAGAAGAGATACAGGTCTATAATTTGAAGGGATCGATGGATCCCCACTTTTAAGAATAGGACATACATTTGAAATTTTCCAACTCGATGGTACAATACCCTTATTTAAAGACTTGTTGAAAAGATCGCATAGTGGTTGTGCTAGTTGAAGTGCACCTTCACGTAGTATACGATTATGAATTCCGTCTTGGCCTGACGCTTTGCCTGTATTTAGATTTCTCAGTATTTCATAAACTTCGTTTGGAAAAATTTCAAAAGATTCAAAAATATAATGAGGAGCATTGTTCATATTACTTGGCAAAGTTTTAAATGCATCATTTATTTGTGATTGGCTGGCAAAAAAATTATTCAGTAAGTTAGCCTTCTCAGTCGCATCTATGATTAATTTATCCTTTTCATCGTCAAAGAGAGATGGTATTTCGGACTTTTTAACCTGAGACGGTTGTAAAAATTGCTTAATTGTTTTCCACCAATCTCGTGAAGATAAAGATTCAGATAATAATTTACTTGCTAAATTTTCATAATATTCCTCCTTTCTTTGTCGTGTTTGACCAACTATTTCATTTCTCAAAGTTTTGAATTTATTCCAATGTCCAATAGTATTTGAATTTTTAGCTTTTCTATATAATCTTTTGCGACGTCGTATTTGCCTTTTCAGTTCGCTAGTTATCCAAGGTGGTTCGAATGGTCTTACTCTGATATTTTTATTTGGTATACACGTTCCAGCCTTATTTAAAATTACACCTGTAATATTATTTGTATATATATCAATGTCTTCACTGTATAATGTATTCCATTCAACGTCATTAAATTCTGACCTCAATTCGTCATAGTTACCTTCTTCATATTTCCAAATTGTCCTTAAATATGTTTTTTGTTTGGGTTTGATAAAATTGAAAACACCGAATACTGGACAGTGATAACGTACGTGGTTTTCTAAACAAGGTTCACCTACTCCAGTTACAAGAATTGATTGTTTATTTTAAACCAGGAGTAAATCTATAACTGAAGACGAATTTTCAGTGAAATGAGTTGGCTCATTAATACATTGATAGAGACTATACTGCGTGCAAATATTTCTTATTTTATTTAGAGAAGTTGCATTTGATAGATTCCAATTAAAATCGCCCGTTATTATAATGTCTGATATATTCGTGTCCAAAGCAAGACCTATCGAATCTTCAATTAAAGATGTATAAGACGCGAGTGAATTCGTTGGTCTGTACATCACTCCATACAATACACTTCTATTATTGCAAAAATGAATTTGTACCCAGATACACTCTAATGATTCGATTTCGAGATTGTTCCTTCAAACATAAGACAGGTTATTTTTAATGTAAATAATTACTCCTCCATAGGATTCGGTTTGTCGGTCCAATCGCTCAGGGCTATGGAAATTTGGAAAGTGTAACTCTTGTGACGAAACGCTTTTATTAGGCCATGTTTCAGAAAAGGATACAATATCAAATTGCGAAAACTCAGCATAAAGTATATCTACCCTTTTCTTTAAACTTTGAACATTATAGCTCACAACTGATAGGTGATTGGGATATTTCAAGAAATTATAAATGTCATTTGAGTATGCATTATTTGATTCCTCGTGTGATATAGGACCTGGATTTGGGTGCACATCCCCCGACAAAAGTATTAGTGTCATTATCCATATAGCAACTGAAAACAGGGGCACAAATACGTGTACTAATATGATTGGACATCTAAATCTTACGCTTCTCTTACAATACGTGTAATATTTATTATTTACGGTTCGTTTTGATGACAAAAAGGACAATCTATTTTCAAATTTTTGATAGATAAATATACCGTTCTTGTGATCTCGATATAGCATCCAAAAGGACAAAGATATCAAAAGAATCCTAAACCGGCCTGTCAATCTGTATGTTGGCAAACTTTTAGATTTCAATTTATTTTTCAATCCGGCCATGTTGGTATGTGTGCAGAGAGACTATTAACCAGTTTGCCGAACATACAGCATTGGCAGATATTTACATGTGTACTGTATATTAACTTTTTGATAAATAAGCCTGTAGAACATCCCTTTTGACTCTCAATTTCAAAAAAGAAGAAAGAAGAAAGCTGGAAGAGTATGCATAAAAAGAAAGTAATTAGGAGAAAACTATACACAAAATAAAACAAAGTACTAGAATATAAGCTCAACAAAAAGAAAGTAAACATTGCTCTTTATGTGATGTGCGAGCATTGAGTAGGGATAAGGTTTCTATTATTTCTTTCATAAAAGTTGTTTATTGTAACGCCGACAGAAACAAAAATTCGTATCTACAGTTTTTGTCAGCTGTACTTACGACTTTTTGTAACAAACGAGATGCTGAACTCTAATTCGTTTTTTACTAGGGAAAATGATAATTATGGTAGACTTTCTGAATACGTTCTTTGAATACCAACTGTTTTAAAACGAGAAAGATTTTTGCCATTTTTTGATACATAAATGTGTACATGAAAAAGTAGACAATGCTGCATAAAACATTTAAGCTTACTCAAATCTAGGTTATGTAATTACTCTAAACATACCGCGTCTCAGCAATGAAACAGTATGTTTTGAGTAGTTACGACATGTAAAGTGCGATAGAAGAATAAAAGAGTAACCTAACAAGCAAACATACATACAGAGCGCGGTCACCAATTACAAATAAGCCAGTAATTGCTACTTCCAAATTCTCTAAACCCCGGTCTGACCAAGGCCGTAGTTATGCAGCTTCCAAAACTCACGACGAATTCTAATCACAAATAAAAGCCTGAGTGATAAAAGGTCAATTCTCTCCATACAGGCGAAAAATTGACCCTAGATCACCCACTCAAATTCGGAAACTATATACTTAGGAACAGCACGTGTTACTCATTTTTACCCATGGTTGGTCTATTTATAGATATTGGATCACGTGATGCATATATTTTTGTAAATGATCTATTAATACATTCCATATTCTGCCAGTTAAAGGCCGAAATAAAGAAAACAAATTAATGAATGACAGGTTATTCACTTTTTAGTAGAAAAATGGATATATAAATCTACATTATGTTACCAAACGATAATAAAAAAGTATAACATAATCTTATACAGGCCTAGGATCACAACAGGTCATAACAACAATCATTTATCTATTATACCCGCGAGTTATCAAACTGATGATTAATAACTTTTGTTAGGAAATTGCAACTTGAGAAAATCTTTCATTCTATCTTGATAAATGATGAGCTAGAACGTAGTCAGTGAATACCAAGATCAGACTACACAACTGTGCAGGGTGATTTCACCTCACTCTGACTAATTTTAAAATTGTTTTGTACATCAGAGACAATATTACAGACAAAACCCAATGTCTAATAACATTTCAGAGGAACACAGCGAGCAATGAGTAGCAACATTGGAAAACATTTACATTTACACAAATACAATTATAACCAAATAATGAGAGCTAAATGAAATTATCATTTAAATGTGTATGCTCAATTTTAAATAATCCCTACTCTGATTTTTATTTTAAATTCGAACAAATTGTCACATTTTAGGACTTTAGGCCAGTGTACAATGTAGCTCATTAATTTTCCAAAATGATTTAGAAAGTAGACAATGCAGTTTGACATCAGAATGCTAATTTGTGCAATTGTGCAAGCTGATCTCAGTCTACACTGTACCACATATCATGGTGTACTACAATTATATCGTGAGCCGCGTGAGAAGGGTCAGGATGTATTGGATCATAATTTCTTTTTCTTTATTCTGCCTTATCTACGGGTAGTGATGATCCAGATAAGCTATAATATTCAAGTACAACTGTTATTTCGCTTTTCATTTTAAATATTTTAACTCTGAATTAAAATATCATTATTGACCGGTCAAAGCTCCGCTGACCTAACTCTGTTAAAGCTTAGTGTACAAGGCTTCGATTGACCAAGGATTTTATGAGAAGAGAATTATTTCCCTGTAATTGTTATTGATGATGTTAATCCATACTTTCAAACTAATTTTTCCCCTATCAATAGCCCTCCCTTGTACGAAACGAAAGTACAGGAGGGTCATAAGGGGAAATTACACTCCAGATTGAAATACATGTAAAAATGGAACTTATCATGACACACATATCCTTTAAGCTGACATATCCGAATAAAAAGCTTATTGTCAGTACGGCGTAGTACAATTGGAAACGTTGCTAAATTGATTAAATGAATTAATCTTGAATGTCATTAGAACCAAATTGAATGAGTTGAGAAAATGAATTTGGATCGAATTACAGGGAGGTTATTTACTACTGTACATCTCGTTCTTGATGAACGAAAAAAGCAATAGTTATCAACTCCCTTTTGGCAAGATTCTATGGATTGTTCTACCAAAATGTTCATTGCTACACTTTGACAAACCAGACGTTTCAAAATCCACATAAACAAATGAAATCTCTTGTTCAATTGAATAAGTTCCTATGTGTTTCAGTGCATTTTTTAACTGACTGACTTACTTACTGAATGAATGAATGAATGAAATGAAATGAAATTAAAATGAATAAATGAATGTAAGAATGAATGAATAAATAAATGAATGGGTGGATGAATGAATGACTGAATGAATGAATAAATAAATGGTTGAATGAATGAATGATTGAATGAAATGGATGAATGAGATGAACCGAATGAATGATTGAATGAAATGGATGAATGAGATGAAATGAATGAATGAATGAATCAATGAATGAATAAATGATTAAATGAATGAATGAATGAATGAATGAATGAATAGGACGAAGATTGAGCATTTAAGAAGTTATAATCGAATTTGAAGTTAATTTCAAGATTCTACCAACTATAAATTACCTTTGTTAGCAATTCTTCATTGTCATTTGT
The DNA here is from genome assembly GCA_948146395.1 of Fragum whitleyi. Classification (NCBI taxonomy): domain Eukaryota; kingdom Metazoa; phylum Mollusca; class Bivalvia; order Cardiida; family Cardiidae; genus Fragum; species Fragum whitleyi. The sequence goes on along the minus strand of OX411545.1, from coordinate 4,830,732 downwards.
GAAACCACATATCTACAAAAAGCTCACTGTATTCCCACGCTATGTTTTACTGCTAAACGATTTATACATTACGACAAAATAATACAACACATTCTAATAGTTTTTATTAGATATGAGTGACCTTATTATATTTGCATTAAAAGTGCTCGTTCAGTGAAACAAGTGTCAATCTAAAAATCGATAACCCAATCAAACACTCATTTATAATAAGATGACTGTTGAAATCCGAAATATTCCGACATTTTGATCATATCAGTGGATTTACGACTAAACACCGTAAATACAGCTTTAACAAGCTGTAGTTATGATGTTTTGGCTCCTTTATCATTATTTTGTAATTGTTTTGTTTCCTTTATTGCATATTTTGCAGGTAATTAACGTTTGAACCATTACAACACAGTGACGCTTTTTCACGCCCCTCATTATAAAAAGCATTGGAAAACATTGTGAGAAAAATGAAGAAATCGCTCGTTAAAAGCAATCTCTTCACTATCCACAATGTTTTCTGCCCCAACAGACTAGGATTTCAAAAATTTCACCAACTTACAATTGTCGTCTGCAACTTCTTTGAATTAAGACTGGTCTAAAATTTTATCATGGTGAAATGGGTAAACTTATTTATTAACAATTTGTTTTGATTTTTCATTAATAGCCTGTTATAAACCAATGCCACCTAAGCAAATAATATATACAAAGAAGGGAATGAATAAAATTCCTTTTTAACAAGTACTATCTCTATATGAAAAATTTCAATTAGTTTTCAATTATTATAGGACATATTGACATATATATTCACACGACTCATAATCAACCCTTGTCATGCTGTACTAAATATGTATTAAAATCAAAGTATTGAAAGCACTGGGTGCACTAGGTGTGAATAAGTATTGGTTAAGAGACTATAAGTTATCATTTTTCTTTGTTTGTTTCAAAGGGAAAATAGGGCGATATAGACCGAGATCAGACTGCACACTGCGCATGCTGATCCCTATCTATACCCCCCATCTAAGCAGGAATATTTTTGGGATCAGCAAGACAAGAGTTAACTTTATTTCATTTGGTTAGGATTTCCACTGAATTTACAGAACAGTGCCCAGGTCATCAAGAACTTCAATTCTAATTGGTTTACTTTTTTCACTTTTTTTCGCGAAAACTTTTCCGTTGTTCGTCCAATAGCTGTAAACCCTCTCAGACTTTTTAAACTCCTTCATCTCCTTGATTATACTATAGTTATATTTTGTCAGATCCTCATTTACGTAAATATTATCTGGTTGATCACGAAGATTTGCCTTCGAATAGAAAATTTCCTTCTTCACGTGATAACTGCGGAATTTAATCAATACCTGACTTTTTCCCTCAGATGTTGTCCGGCCAATTGGATGACAACGATCAATATCGCAGGCACTTATCTTATTACCTTCCTTTATAATGTTGGTATTAATAAACGACGTCATCTTTTGGGTTAGCTCTTCTTCGGAACTGTCGTCTTCGATCTCTATGTTTGTAAAGCGTAATGAGTTACGACGACCATATTGCTCTAAATCGTTTAGTGATTTTTTGGTTGATTCTAGTTCATTAGTAAGTTCATTAACTATTATTTGATATTCGTCAATAACTTTACCTTTCTCATGGAACGCATTTGATAGTTCATTTAGTCTTGTTTCTTTTTCCTCAATGATTTTGACTTGGTTGTTAACAGTAACCTTTAGATCAGCATTTGCTTTTAACAGATTTGATTCTAACTTTTTAACTTCATCGCTGACGACCTTTTGTACCGATGATTGGACGGCCGGATAGATTATTGCCTGCAGTAGGGGCGCTAATGTTTGTAACAAGCATTTATCGCTAAAAGCTTCAATTAATGACTCACTGAATGAAGGACTGTTCTTAGACTTCCGATTCGTAGAGGTTCGCTTTGTTGCTGATTTAAATAGGGGTGACGCCTTCCTTTTCGTAACTTTCCGTCCCTTGTTTGCCGGTTGAGACTCAGACTGAGACTGAGACTGTGATAAGTTCGAAGCAACGTCGTCATAATCAACATCACTCTCACAAACAGAACTTTCTTTGGCTTCTAAATCAGTCATAGATATTTGGCTACTATCGTGTAAACTATTCATACCCATCGCCATTTTGAATATACCAAACAAATCAGCTCGTGAAGCTCGTGATTTCTGTTGACTATTTATAAGCGTATATATGGTCTATAAATATCTATAAGTTTACTATAAATAGTTTGATGTAGACAAACCTGTTTGACGAGCTTAGATATTTGTGTTTATATACATGTACATGTAAAAGTTTTTCTACAAGTTACTCCTATTTAGAAAGTCTAACCTATACTTCAAATCCATCAGTCCATAGTATACACATTCCCATAGAGTTATCTTCAAAATTTAATCCTTTCCATCAACAATTTAAACCTTAAATCCCGACTCAAAGTAAGCGCAGTTTTTAACCGACTTGCACTGTCGCCATCTTGTGTTGTGTTCCAGATCTTATCCTGCACATAGAAAGAGAGGCAATGGTTTCTTAACCACTGCTATCCATTTCTACAGCGTGGTGGACTGGGGCCCTGTCTGTAAAGTGTCCTACCAAAATACACTACCAGTCTTCGATGGGGACCGAACCCTCGACCACCAGGTTAAGAGTCGTTCGCGCTAACCACTCGGCCAACGAGCCGGGTACATGCAATAGGAATCCCTAGGAGAATACTTTTGAAGACAAAGATTGCTCCAATATGAAGTACGAATCTCCAAACTTTCCCTTTTTCCCAAAAAGTTGTCCACAACTGAATAAGTGGACGACATATCGGTTTTTTGAGACGCTTGTTCAGTGCGATATTGTGAAAAATATAGAAAAGTATAAACACTTAGGCAGTATTCATTATAAGAGGCTTAATACCAATGGGAAAATATGGGGAATTCGATGAACGATTTAATTTAATGAAGGAGTATCTATCAGATACTTTTTACATAAACATGTTTATGCTAGGTAAAATCTAGGTAGAGGAATAATGTCTTGCATTCAACAAAAAAGAGTTGTCGGAGGACAGCGAAGCTCAACTATTCCTAGTGCTGGATAGAAAGAGCAAATCAATGCCGACATTGGAAATTTCTATTCGATTCTATATTAGAGAAAAGAGTATTTGTCTGGAGCATGATATTATGTTCAATAAAGCATATGCAAAGTTTCCAAGCAATAGATTTAGTAGAAACAGAGATGATATTACAGATATCAATCAGTTGCATGTAAAAAATAAACCAAGGCTTTCTAAGTCCGAAAAGGGTTAAAATTCCATTAAATTCAATAACTGAATCGAATCTTTATTTAGAGACTGATATAATGGTAACAGAATCATGTGAAAGTTTCAAAGCAATAGCTTTAGTAGAAAAAGATATATGACAGATATGCAACGATTGCATGTAAAAAAATAACCAAGAATCTTTAAATCCGAAAGAGTAAAATTTCCACTAAATTCAATATCAGAGTAACCATTCTTTGTCTTGAGGCTGATATGATGGTCACAAAAGTATGTGCAAAGTTCCAAACAATAGTTTGGTAGACACAGAGATATGACACAGTTGCTTATAGAAACTTAATAAAAGCATTACACTGACGTCAACGCCGACGCCTTGGTGACGGGAATAGCCCTCTTTTATACGGATAGTCGAGCTAAAAACCATGTGTCAGATGTACCAGACTACTATTTGAACTTTGAGTACCATACTTTCTCTAACACATTAGGCAGTTTTTGATACATATTATTTCGGCGCCTAAGATTTTCCAGTGTAATTTAAAGTATTTTTATATTAAAGATAATTAAATCTAAACCAAATGGTCCTTTCACTGAAGTAACCCTATAAAATGACCCCTACATTTACAATAGCTTTATATTCACAAGATTGTGAACAATTGTGACAAAGACATCCAGTAAATTCATAACAAAATGCACAATTAATACATTCGAAGACCTTTTTTCAATAACAATACTACAAATGACCTTGGTATGAGACCTTGAAGCACATTCTTTCCAGTAATAAACATTTAGTGATATTTAGCTCATCATGGAGAAAAGCAGTGTCTAGTTACTTTAAAACTCATCCACACATTAAGAAGAATGGCATAATGAAGACATTTCGATATTTGACCTTGAACTGTGACCTTCAGCATTATCCTATCTAGATAATTGATTCAAATGACACATTTAATCACGTTGAAGAACAACTGTGCCAAATAATTTCCGAAATCATTTATAAAATATGCATATTTGCTCCAGAAAATACTATTTTTTGAACTATTACCTTAAACTATGACCTTGAACCTGAAACGACAGCCGAATGGATTGATGCATAGCATCAAAGCATAATCCCCCATCTATAAACGGGTATAATTGTTTCGGAAAGCGACATTTATATTTGAAAAAAAAGCATAACATTTTTTTTTAATTTTTAAGTCATGATACAAGAGCTTTTTTACAGATTCATCTTATCCTACATGTACCACACCTTTATAAAGAAGCAAATTAGAATAAAAAAAATTATCATTTTCAATATTTCTCTTTAGTACTTTTTAAGGAATGGATATGGTATCCATCTGTATCACAAAACCGTGAAAATAAAAAAAGCTTCAAAAAATACCAATACTTGAAAAAACTTTTGCTGATATTAATCACACTAGTAATTGAAAACTTAACGCAGTGCAATTAACAGAGCAATTACGGTAAAAGAAACACGATAAACTGATCTGTTCTTTATTGCGGTAAGAGATGAGTTATATTTTGAAAATATAAATATTTTTTCATTGTATTAAAGGAAACGTGTTTTCTAGCAATTTCTCTGTTAATCCGCCTCTTTCAAAATAGATAATTAAAATGAGGGTGTGTAGAGTTATCCCCCTCCCATAGAAAAATCAAAGCGCTAAAAGAACAGAAGGCCTGTTTATTAAGAGGCAAGGTGACATTTGAAGGAATGCACTCCAATTCCTTTAGATCCTTTTAGCAAGGCTTTTTAGGCGAGGGAAATCAAGGGTTCCATTTACCTATCGGGATCGTAAGCCACATTCCGAACTGACTTCAAAGGTAATATGTCGAACGGTATGCTGACTTTATAGCGCTGAGTCCGCTAAAAACAACTAATTCCCAGGGTATAGATTACTACGCCCGATAACGCTTTGCAGACAGGCGCAACTCTCGTTATTATAATTTTAGTTGAGTTGATTGGTTTGCTACTAGTCAGTTAATTCATCCATTCGATCATTCCGTCTAACAATCGTAGTGATACTGTTTTTATAGGGGCACAAGCTCGTCTGCTCTTTCTTTTACATTGAATTGAAATCAACAAAGAAGTTGAATTTTTCAATGGGAACACAAGAAATTGATAGGGTCAATCACTCTTTCCCGCAATATGATCCATCCTATACTCATACCCCATTATTTTTTTTTTAATTTCTACCCTCGATATAAATCAAATTCTACTCATGTTGATTTATTGGCTGTAACCTGTTCCAAGTTGGCCCAGTCTGAAATATTGTCGTCTACGTATTACACACGTTGTTCGGTTTTTGACCCGATTACCTTTTTCCTTGGCAATTTCTAGGATACAAGGTTGTTTTCTAAGGCCTGCTAAACCAGGCAAAAAACTTTTTTTCAGATCTTAAATAAAGCATAGATGACTATACTAGCTCAGGGTACTTTTAGAATTTTTCTACTATTTAGGTTAGATAAAACCCTTTTTAGGGCCTTTTTTTCGAGGTTCGTCCCCAGACTGACGATTGAAATTGTAATAATGTCAAGTAATTAAAAGCTTTGAATTTAATATTATTACATATTTTTGAACTTATTCCTTTGCGATAGAAGTACAGAGCTTACGTAATCCTGAACTCCGTTTGTTGACTCCGAAAGGCATCCACTCTAAATATAATTTTCATTCTATGACAAGACAACGGCTTTCAAGAACTTCCGGGATTCCTGATCAATAAACATTGTGCGAGAGGAGCCTGAAAGTTAACACTTATGAAAACGAATGACCTCATTCGTGAAATACCCGTCAATCTTACATGTGTCGGCGCAAAGTAAAGACTAAGACCACTATGTAGACGCTCAGGCTGGTAAGATGATTTACTTTGAGGTCTGTAGATTACTAGGGACTCAGTTTGTTTCTTTTGAATCAGGGAATGTTCCCACTTCATTGCGTGACTGTCTTTGCTTCTAAATATCTGCGCATCACGTACATGCTGAACTGTTGGAAATGTCACGAACAGGCTCAAATCATTATACTGGTAATACAAGGTTCATAAAATAATCAAAAAGCATTTAGATAAAACCCCCTTCTTTTAACCTGTTCTGAATTCAGAACGACAATACGGCACAAACTTTTTCCAAATTTTAAAACTGTCAACAGTTTGCACCGTTTTGTCATCCTGAATGCATGACTGATAACTTTCCATTCAAACAAGCATTTCCTATCAAATAGATCGGCCCTATCTTTTCGAGAAATATAACTTGACTTAACACGAGTTTGTATATTTCTTCTAGGTTGTTCCTGTCACACTGATTGTAAAGACCGTCAGAATTGTTGTTATCCAGGCGACTACGACACCATCGATGACGAGGTACCAGAATCCACTCGGTCCGAGTGTCTCTACACTCGACTAGGCCAACCGGAATACCTTAACGCCTTTGTACCTTCCTTCAAAACGATAGTTGCACCACCAGCAGGCGGATGTGTCGATAACAGACCGATCAAACTAACGAAAAACGTCATTCTGCAACCAACCTGTGACGACGTCGATGTAACGCCATTTGGATCGTATTTTCCAGTCTATTCAAAAGAAGCTGACCAGATTTACAAAAACATTCTGTGCGCTCGTTGCCATGGGGTTCTAGATGTAGAATCGTTTAAGCCTCTTCTAGTCTGTAAAAAGATTAATGTGAAAACAAGAAAGCTTTCGACGCTGGCCGAAAATTTAAACTTTCTTCAAACACGCGCTCTCTCGCCAAGTTGCTATGTTGATTTCAAGTACAGTAATTTTAGCGTTCTTAAGAAAAGCCGTTGCTTCAAAGAAATAATAAACAATTGCACCTCGGATAAAATATCTCCACCTATTCACCAACGCTCATTCAGCTCAGATTTTGACGTTGTTCAAAGCCTCTGCGAGAGCGACCTCAATTCACCGACGGTAAATGCTATTGACGGGAAAGTATACAAAAACGTATTTTGTTCGTTATGCGGAAAAGCCTCTATGGGTTTTGTTCAATTATTCTGCTTCGACCTGTATCAGACTAGAATCACTGGAGAGTCCTTAACCTTCGTACTAGATCCTACGTTGATGCATACCATTGACAAAGCGGTCATACCAAAGGCTAGATCTGAAATTTGTTTGAATCAGCAAGGAAATACGGTAAGATAATTCTATTTATAATGAATGAAATAATCCATTCGACGAGCCACCAGTAAATAATTAAATAGAGGATAATCTTTTGTTTCGGTGAAGGATCGATTAATATTTCATTAAGTTAACAAACTAAGTTCTATTTTCACAAGTGGCGGAGTTTTTGTTATTCACGAAATTTATTATTAATTGATTTTGCTCGAAAATCCAACGATTAGTCTATTTCTTTAATGCAAAAATAAGACATATGTGAAAATTTAAGGGCATGATTTCTTAAAGTGTGTCATTTTGCACGTGATTGTTATGCAACGTTCGTGAGGATGTTACTTTTTGAGTTCCGCTTAGATGACGTCAGATGGGATGGAAAGAACGAAAGCAAAGTATAACTGTTTAAAACTTTCACTGGTAAGGCGGTGAATTAATCAAATGATAATCTTCCGTTATTTCGCGAAAAATCATTGAAAAGTATAACACAAAGACGAGTCTCTGACGAGTATATATCTGTTTTAGATCAATATTTTAAAGTATAGCGAATTAAATCATTTTCCCGCGATCTGTGGAGAGACATCAGTCCATATAACCAATAGGTCAAGGTGATCTCTTATTAGTCAAAATAGGGTTATTTCACGTTTTCGAGAGCGTTGACATTTGTAGAGATCAGAAAAAAACGGTTTATCTTAGGGTCTCTGCAAATGGTAACGCCTGAAAAAACGTGAATTGACGCTATTATTGCATAAAAAGAAAGGCATTAGTATTTATTCGAACAGAAATTCCAAGTAATTCATAGGAACGTTTTGAAACTAGCACCAAACCCGAAAATGGTTCGGAAAAAATGCTTTATCCATTGCGCTGTCACTTTTATTTATACCGACGTTGCTTGGTAAAGTAACCACGTCATAAATTTTAACGCGGGAATAGGATCGACCTTTTCATGTATGCCCTTTATAAAATGTTTGAAAAAAAAATTATCAATGTATAGGCCCAGACCGAGGAAATTTAAGTCAAAAAAAGCCGGGCGTTAACGCTACAATAATTTTCTTATTACTCCAAAGTCAGACCTTTTCTGGGAGGTATGTTGAACCAAGTCGAAAAATAAGCCTCGTACAGAAAATGCCACCTAGTCTTTAAGTGCAATCATTATATGTGTATACATACGTTTGGAGTAAATCTGATGAAATCTGTGGATTCTTTTGGGAATATAATAGAAAGTTAACAGACGGCAAACGGGATACAAGTGATAGCTAAATAACTATATTCAAATACATTAAACAATGTATTCTATGAGAGTCTGTAACTACTATCAGTGATGTAGATATTAAGATGTAACACTCTCCGTCATGTACCGTAGCACATCTTATTTTCTAGATTCTAGATTTTTATTTTATTTTCTTTATTTCATCACAGGTTGTGATAATAGAAAATAAATCTGCTACAGTTTTATTCAATTATAATTATTGTTTAAGCTTGCATGTATTTTCAATGTGAAGCACAATCATTAAGCTATTAATGCATTTACTTTGGAATATGACACAGTGCTTCTAATTTGCTTCTGATCTGCGGAATTCTAGTTATTTGCGAAATAAGATTTAAAAAAAATTGTTGTGTGGATTATCACATTGTACACAGATGTCTTTAATAACCTTAGATAGACGAACGATCAAATATTCTTCTGAAAGACGTTGGTTTTTGTGTTACTTTAGTGCAGAATCTGTGACAGTTTTCATTGCAAATCCTTAACATAAAGAGGTATTTGTCCGTTGTAACAGTTCTTGGGGAGTTCTGAAATTCTGAAAACATAACTGTTCATGTTATTAGATTTAAAAATTGAGATGACCAGCAAAATTAATTTTCAACTTTTCATATTATATAAATTTGGCTAAATGTAGTTCAATACAGACGAGAAAAGTAGGATTAGATTCGAGCAGGAGTCTTGAAGATATCCGTAAAACCCCTGAGAGGCGAGGCACGCCGGTTTCTCAACCCAGTCTACCTGAGGTGAATGGAAGCACTAGGCTGACTTCTAAAACTTTTTTTAAAGGTATTCTCCCATCTATTGATATTATTTCTTATGAACTGAGATATAAAATTAATAGAATGGTATATGATACATTGAGTCACAATCCCCTAAAATATATTATATCCGACCAATTTACAATGAACAAGGTGTATGAAAGTCAATATCAATCTTTTATCCCTTATCCTCAATACTAAATTAAAAAAAAAACTTGACCTATGAAACATTCTATTTCCTGTAACTAGTCCATATTTGAGTTACAGTTAACAGTTAAAAACGTTTTGAAATTGACTCTGAATCCGACCAAAGATATTCTGAATTACTCAAAGAGCGCTCCATTCATTCATCCATATCACTCTCAAGCTATTAGAAACACTCTGAAACCGTTCAAAACACTACTAAAGCTTTCAAACGATCAACATTTTATTCAAATTATTCAGCGATCTTCTGACTGGTGAAGAATTCAAAGGGTTCGATCGGTCAGAGAAGACGCACAAACGGAAAATTACGTGCATTTATTATACGGTGGTAATAAGATATTGTTTATTTCATCCAATTACACAAAACAAGCGGTATTGCATGCCCTCCCCTTTTAAATTCATTCAAAACTCGCTTAGTCCACAAATTCAAATTAAAACCAAAATCCTTCACCCGGTCAATGTTACGATGTAATTAACGATACAATGCTCAAATTATGTTACTGGTTCAAGATTATAAATATGATCTAATGAGGTGGGCAGGTAAAACTACAGTCGTGTAGCTGGTACTGTGTAGTAAAAAGTGTTCCCAGTAGAAGCATGCAAGTAAATTTTCAATCGCAAAAATACAGGTTAATTTCACTGATGGTGTTTAACAATACACATTGTGACCAACATAAAATACCTGATTTTCTTATTTTTTCATTTATTTCTCGGGATGCCTACTACACAACTTGGATTCAATCGATAAAATTAGCTAATTAGAAAAAAAACTAAATTGAAACGCTGATCATAAGATTCATTCCAGAAAATTGGATTCATTTCAAATAAAATCTCCAATGTAAAAAGGCCTATCGTAAGCAAAAACTACCAAAAACACCCCGTTTTTTACAGCTCTGAAAAAGAAGTGAGATAATTTCTTTTGGCCTGGTTTAGCAGGCCATAAGAAACAACCCTGTATCCTGGAAATTGCCTAAGAAAAAGATAACCGAGTCAAAAACCGAACAACGTGTGCACTACGTAGAATTTTTTAGCTCATTCGCGCGCTAAAAATAGGTCTAGTATACGTCATCAACTTTTGTGCGACACGAAGGGCTTTGTGTGTTCAACGCAGAGCTTAAATATCACTAAGATGTGCTAAAATCAAAGTACTGATAGTACTGAAGGCGAGGGGACTGAATAGACGAAACAACACTCGAGGTCAATTTTCTGAAATATAACCTTGATTATTTACCTTGTTCTTATCATGTAAACCCGATACTTTCTTACTAATCACAGCCAAAATCACTGCTGTGTTAAAGACACATAGCTTTTATATTTGATCTTGACGGATGACATTGCTTATAGGGAAGAAAATGCTAAAACTTTCTCCTATCTCCCTTATATAATCTACCCTTTCTGCTACAAATTTTACTAATTTGCCCACATATTGTATGTTATCTGCAACCCTGTACAATTTGGACTTGTCTAAAATTTGTTGTCGTGTATTGGATTCATCTTTCAAACATTTCAAACCTTGTCCCATCCTTAAACAGATGAAAAAAATTTAGACTGGGCTAACTTGGAACAGGTTTCAGACAATAAATCAACATGAGTTTAATTGATATATATCTAGGTATGAAATTAAAAAAATAATGGGGTTCGAGTATAGGGTGGACCATATTTTGGGAAAGGGCGAAATTGACTATTTAAATTTCTTGTATTCTCAAAGAAAAATACAACTTCTTTCAGGAATTCATTTTTATGTAAAAGAGAGAGCCGACGAGCTTGTTCCCCTAAAAAACAGCATTACTACGAATGTAAGACGGAATTATCGAATGGGTATTGGAATGGAATTGACTGACTAGTAGCAAACCAATCAACTCAACTAAAATTAAATTTCAAATTTCAAAAACGCGAGTTGCGCCTGTCTGCAAAGCAGTATTGGGCGCCTGCAAAGCAGTATTGGGCGTCGTAATTTATGCCTTGGGAATAAGTTGTTTTTGGCGGACTAAGCGCTTTACGAACATACCGTTCTACATTTTTTCTTTTAAGTGAGTTTGGAGTATGGCGTACGATCCCTATAGTTAATGGAACCCTTGGTTTCCCTCGCTTAAAAGGCCTTCCTTAAAAATTCAAAAATTGGATTGCATGCCTTCAAATATCACCTTATCTCTTTATAAACTAGGCCTTCAGCGCTTCTAGCGCTTTGATTTCAGTTTTTAAGTTGGAATGCGGAGCAATTCCAACTTAGATTTAACAAAACCGCAAAATGAACACAAGATAATTTCATTTCGGGTTTCTTGAGAACACATATCACGTGAACAGGATGTGGATACACTTCGGCCTATTTTGTATGTCTCAACTTGACAAAGACATACAGTTTATTTCATCGAAAAGTAATAATGCTGTACAATTACACAACTTTCACTTCGTGTTTATTATTAACACGCTTATTTATGTTTTAAACGACAATAATTGAAAGTTGCGTACGAATATATTAGTATCACATGTTTGCATTACTATATTTGGAAATCATGTGATAAGTCAAGTCCAATTAGGTCAGCAATTGACAATTAGCACTAGCCAATCACGTGATCTGCTTATTTGGTAATGTCGCGATCTGTTTTCTCAGTATTGTGGCAATAGCACCGACCAATCACGTGATCTGCTTATTTAGTAAGGTCGTGACCTGTTTTTCGTAGAATAATGTTATAGCTTCTTTTAAAGGTATAGTTTCTTTTTCTGAACGACCTTAATACACATTTAACTTTTGACAAGGTGTTATATTGTAAATATCTGTCTAAGCTACGAAATAAATACCTTCTTTTAAAGTGATGACACACTTTTAAAGTTAATATATATTTTTGCAACATATTGTCGTTTGTTTTCCGTCATATTGCAGTTATCTACATGAATGTTTTATTGTAAAAATCCCATACTCATCCAATAAAACCCTTACCACCACATCTTTAATTGAATTATGAATATCTTTGCCCAATTGAATTCCAACACCAAGACAATTTGCTATTTGAAACAAACCATCTAGTTCAACTTGCTTTCTTCACATTCTTAAACATCAACATGTTTAAGAGCACCATCATACAGTTAGTTACATCGTGAAATTGACATTCATCTCAATAGAAAACATTCTTAATCGCTCACTCAGCGCTCCATGCATTCATTCCAAACACTCACTCAAACCATTTAAAAAACACTCAAAGTTATTAGAAAAATAAGATCATATGTACATTCAAAATGAATTAAGCAAGAACCAAATCGCGATTTCACTGACATACATGAAATTTAAAGTGTCTGATTGGTTCTTGGCGAAATAGAAAGCTATTGATTGAACTTTTATGCATATTTTATATAGGTTTTATCGCTAATTTTGTTCATCCTGAACAAAATAAGCGACAATGGATTCCCTCCCTTAAATTTCACTCAAAACTCGCTCCGCTCACTCATTCAACATGATACTTAAATCATTCCAAAATCGATCACCTTATCAATTTCACGATGTCATTAACTGTACCCCCAACTCAGAAGAAGAGGAGCATTGTTATATTGATTTCATCATGTCTGTCTCTCAGTCCATTGACATTTTGCCTTCCGCTAGATAAACGGAGAAGCAAATGACCTACAATAACGAAACTTTACACAAATATTGCCCATGGCCCAAAGAAATGCGCCATTGTTTCGGGGTCATAGATGTCACGGGCATCAGTTAATTTTAACAGTTAACAGTTTCAACTCTAAGTGAACAACCAATTGACCCAAATCATAGAACTTGACACAAATGTTGTCAATGACCCAAGAAAGTGCCCAATAGTGTAGTCACATAGGCCGAAATCACTATTGAACTTCGTCCAAAAATTGTCTTGAGATTCCAACTCATGAAGTAAAAGACTTCCCTGTGAAAATAGCTTTTCATCATGAAAAAATCATTTGCGACACTTCTAATTTAAAATGTAATTGATAACTCAAATGGAGCAGAAGTTTATTGAAAAATAATATAAAATCTGTTTGGAGTGTATAAGGTCGCCTGTGTGTCCATTAGTCGGCTGTATGGTCCGTATCATTTTCTTCCTTTTTAGCTCACCTTACCACAACGTGCTCAAGGGGAGCTTTAGGATCACCCTGACTCCGTCGTCCGTCGTGAGTCGTCACCCTTCTTAAAACTTCTTCTTCTCCTAAACCGCTGGGCAAATTTCAATGAAATTTTGCCAGAATGCTCACTGAGTGACCCTTTTCAAAATTGTCGCTATATTCTAATTGGCCAATAAATGTGGGTATGGCAGGTCGGGGTTTATTTTAAGCCCAAAATCTCCTCCTGAACCATTGGGCAGATTTCAATGAAACTTTTCAAGAATGTTCCTTTGATGACCTTCTCCAAACATTGTTGGCAAAATTTTCATTAGCCCATAAATATGGGCGTGGCAGGGTAGGGCTAATTTTGGGTCTCCTCTGTAATGAATGGGTTGGCAGGATCTATTATGACTGCTTATAATTGGAATGTCTCCTCTTCAACAATTAGGCAAGTTTGAATGAATCTTTGCAAGAAAGTTTCTTGGATAAGATCCACTGGACTAATCGAATTCAGGTGAGCGGTTTAGGGCCATTCTGTCCCTCTTGGTATAATTTTTCTTCCATCAGAGTCAGGCCTGTATAGCGATTCAGTGGTTTAAACGTCTCTCGTTGTTGAAATACATTGATTTATATACGCCCGTCAAAAGAAAAGAGGCGGGAGGCGTCAGCTTCGCTAGTAGCTTGAGGTCACCGCCTCTCGAACGCATTCCAACTTATCAGTACTTTCAGTACTTTTATTGTAAATTGATAACGGTCCAGTTTAGCAACAGGCCGTTTTTTCATTTGCACTGTGGAAAAGAATAGAACAGAATAGAATATAATTTATTTTCGATTGCACAACTTGGTAAACGGCAAGTCAACATAATACAATGACATTAATCATTACAAAAAATTGGGGAAAATATGAAAAAAGTGGAACTCAAGTGGTTGGAGCAAAAGTTTAAACATACATATGTTTTATTATAAGATATCACATTTGATAATAAAGTTTCCTAATGCTTAATGTACCCTTATATCTGGGCGTTTCAATAGATGAACAAAATCTACTTCAGTTTCAAAATTCGATAAGCCATTAACTTTCCTAATTTCATGAATCATATTTGACCTAAACTTTTCATATTTCAAACAATGAAATAAAAAAAAAATGTATCTCATATCCAGCTGCTTGACATTTGTCACATAATCTCTCCTCCTCATTTAATCCACAATATCGACCACGCTCAATCTTTAGATGGCGAGCACTTATTCTAAAAGAATATAAGGCTTTTCTAATGTGTTTGTCATTTATCTCTTCGATATAATTTTCGATGCTTAAGTCCTTCTTATTTGTCTGAATGTTTGTAATTTTTTCATACCCTTTTAGAAACTATAGGTTTTTTTAAAAAAAAAATAAACTGGTCTTTAAATTTTTCCATTATATGATTAATTAATGACACTTTTTGAAAAGTGAATTGGTTTTTCCAAATATGTGAAAAAACAAACTCATTTAGATTTTTTTTCCAAAAAAAACGAGCAATGTATGCTTCTGACATTCATTTTAAAATTGATCTAAGTAAGCTTTTGACAACAATGATTCAACATTCACAGAAATCGAATGCAGCTAAAAAATAAAGGAATTTGAAATTGCAGATACTGTTAATGGAAATTGGCCCAATTCACTCTAACCCCGAGATTACTTGCCTTTGAGTGTACTTCTAGAGTATTCTTACAGAATCTTGTAAATAATTTATCAAACTCATTATTACCTCGAAATATTCATCGAGGGAACATGTCTTATATCCAAACCAAATTTCACTGCCATATAAAGCAATTCGTTTAACAAGAGAGTCAAATATACACAATGCAATCGAAGGTTTAATAGCATTATTAAGTACACTTCTGTTAATTGAAAACATAGCCCTTCTGGCTTTCATAGTAAAGTTAATTTCAGCAGTGTTTAATTTTCCATTTTTTAATATTATCAATCCTAAGTTTGTGTATTGTTTAACGTACTCAAGATAAACACCATTAATTTCAAAATCTACGTTATCTTTTACGCTTTTTCCCGATTTGGAAAAAATCATAATTTTTTGACTTTTTTCTTCTACTTTTGCAATATTGCTTTTTAAACCCTCTGCTGATGTTGATAAAAGTAATAAGTCCTCAGCGTACAAAAGATGACTAAACTTGTAATCATTTATAAGTGGGACATCAGACGAACTTAAAGTATCGCTTATGTCATTCATAGGAATATTAAATAAAACATGGCTTAATACATTTCCCTGGTATACACTTTAAGTGACATCAATAGTTTTTATAAGAAATCTACCACTTCTTGCCCTTGATACTGAACTTTCATACATTGATAATGTGGTCGGAAGTCCTATTGTCCCGCCTAAATCCTGCTTGCTCGGGTTTTAAAAATGATATTTCCATCTAAATATTGGACTATCCTCGCATTTAAAACATGGCAAAATAATTTCCCGAAACAGCTGCTTAGTGTTATCCCTCGATATTTGTTAACATCATATTTACTACCTGGTCTGTGAACAGGAAAAATGATTCCACTTTTCCAAGAATTTGGGAATTGCCCTGAGGTCAGAATAAAATTAAATGCTCTCACAACTTCTTTATTCATAAGTGGAAATGCTGATCTTATCATTTCGTTTTTCACCATATCATGTAAACTGGCCTTAGAATTTTTTAACTTGTTACTAGCGTTCAAAACTTCCTTTTCAGTAATAAGAAAATCAAGATTACCTAAGTTTTAATATTCAAAATTATGTTTCTCAGATAACACCTCTTGTTCTAGCCAATAGATCAGTTATTATTTTATTACATTGTCTTTTTTTTTTAGTAATCTAGTAATTTAGTAATTTAGTAAGTTTTTTGCATTCCTTCATTTCTGAAAATATTTAATTCTCGGCGAAAATTTGTGACGTGTCTAATGAACGCTTTTTTCAGATTTAACACCTTTTAACAATTTTCTACTATCAAAATCATACCATTTTTTATTTATCCTTTGCGGCCGACAACTTTTTTTTTCATATTTACTGATTTTTTATGTAATGATAAATTACCAGCTGACACCATTTAGTCAGTGATATTATAAATAAAAGCTTGGCCATCAGATTCTATATCATTTAGTGATCGTATTTTCTTTTAATTTTCTATAGAAATTAAAGCTGTTTCCTACTTGTATCTAGACTCTGCTGACCATCAAAATGTGTCGGGTATATAATTTTTTGTCTTCATCAATTTCAGTGTTCGAATCGTTATCTCTTGCAAATTTGCAACATACATTTAAACTCATTTGGAGCATTAAATGATCTGAATTAACGTCAAAATCTTGTATTAAAAATTCTAACAAACGGGGATAAAGAGAAACTGGTTAAAAGATAATCAACTACACTACTAGCTCGTACAGTATGACAAGTAAGTTTACCTGTCAAATCGCCTAAGGTTCGACCAGTTAAGATATTAAGTTAATTGTCTAAACAAAAATCAAATAGCCATCTCCCATGTGCATTAACGATGTCTTTGTCTGATGAAACACGCGGAAGAAGACAATGAGAAGAGTATTCAATAATCAGAATAAATGTAAAAATCTAGCACTTTAAAACTTCCAACAAAAGGTGATAAGGGGTAGCTGGCTTAAAGATTATCAACTACACTACTACCTCTTACAGTATGAAAAGTAAACCTACCTGTTAAATGGCCTAAGGTTCGAACGTTTAAGATATAAATTTCATTGTCTAAACAGAAATCAATAAGCCATCTATCATGTTGATTAACGATGCCATTATCTGATGAAACACGCGGAAGAAGAAACTCATTATTACTTTTATAAGGCATAGCCATATATGTTTCATCTTATAATTCTGAAAATTCAATTTTTTCATTTCGCCACAAAGAATTACCTTTCCCTTGTTTGTAAAATATTGAACTTTATTTTCGTGTTTCCGAATAGTTAATTCACAATGAATTTTACCATAAGTAGCCACAATCAGTTTTTTGTTTGCTTTTCTATTATTTCCCTGTCAAATAATTTATTACATTTAAACCATGTGACTTATACTCCAAACCATATTCCAGCAATTAATTGAAATAAAGTTATTCTTCATATTTCCACTCATTAAGACATAACAGTTGTGAATACGTTTCAAATGGGGTAGATTCAATAAGAAGATATTAAAGTCATATAGCATATAGCATAAAGATTATCCAAATCATTTTAGATTAAAAAAATCGACATTATACACTCATCTTTTAAGTAGCAATGAAGATGAGATACTAATATTGCATAATTCTGAAGAAAGTCAGATAAAACATTTCGCACGCATTTTAATATTTTTTTTGTGAAATTATCTTTATGTTTACATCAACACTAAACCTGTAAATTCATAATGTATTCTGGTATAAATTGAACATTTTCCCGTAATAAAATAAATTAATCATGTTTCCAAATTCTTAAAATTTTACTGCATGACAATTTTTCCCTTAGAAATACAACTTATGATTTTATGCATTTTAGCAAAAAAATGAGTTGTTGGAAAGTAAAAAATACCTATATCATAAGAATGAACTTTTCACATTAAACCTTAACGAGTATGCGACTGACTATTTAAAATTTGATATTTTACAACCTCTTTTAAATTGATCACTATTTAACAATGAGTATATACAATAAAATGCCATGAAATAAATGTTTGGTTGATATTATCTGTATACGAGGGTTGTTAAGAAATTATCAGAATTTTGCCTGGAAAAATTTTAATTTTTAAGCAATACACGGCGTAGCTTGTTTAAAGTTTCAATTTCAATTTATTTCATAGCCTATCTACTGAAGAATTGTGTATATCTTCTGGTAATTGAACTAACGTTTTGTCGATTCTTCACATGCCGAAATCGAAATATAACCTAACCCCATTTTGTTTTAATCAATCCCGTCCTAAAATTACATTTCGATTCGCATCTTTTAATACCACAAATGTATGGGAAACAGTTAGTTCTTTTACTACAAAAGAGATAATAACACGCCCATCGATTTTCAGCGCATGACCGTTGACAGATTGTAAACAAATATTTTTTCCTGAATTGCTGCGGTTTATTACTAAGATTATTTTATGCTGAGCGTCGTAGTAATGATAATTCTGCCCCCAAATTTACAAGAGCTCTATATTGCTGGTTACCTAAAGTTATAAAAATTGAATTTTGACTGTCTGATTTAAATTGAAATTTCGGTTCTGCTTTTGAAGTCCATGTGTCGGCTTCGACACACACAGACCTCCTTAGTTTGTTGTATTCTAATCGCGCGCGACCGGCCCTAAATACCTGGTGGGTCCCGAGCGACACTTATTCTGAGCATGCGCCATTTTCCCGCAACGGAAACATTTGAGCGATCTCGAATAGTCTTCTTCCATTGGAACGTTTTCCCTGAGCGCTTGTTGTCCCGATGTCGAGTTGTTCACCCGTAAATGAAATCTATGTAACTAATTCTGGTCAGACGTGGCGATCTTAACCGCATCTTGGAAATTCGTGGGGTTTCCTCGCAATACCCTCATCTTTATACAGTTAGACAGCAGTCCGTCTATGAAGAATCCCATTAACTGCTGCTTCATAACTGGAACCCTTGATCTTTAAAAGCTTGTCCAGCCAGATTTAACTGCTGCTTCATAACTGGAACCCTTGATCTTTAAAAGCTTGTCCAGCCAGATTTAACAGTCGTTCCGCAAAGATTTGAACGTTTCTTGTCTACCTTGACGGATGCGCCCTAACAGAGTAAATGCATGTGTAGCGTCGGTAATAAACGCGGAACGGCTTCCTTATTCTTGTCGGACCCTATCCCAAGAACAGTTTGTGTTAGAATTTCAAAATCTCTGCAAGAAATCGGCTACCATCCCGTTGGATTTTGAAGAGCTATCAATTGTTTATGTTCTTAAGGTAAACCCGCAAGCAATGCATACTTATCAATAGCCTTGATCCAGTTAAAAAATAATTTGAGTCGCTAGCAAATGTTTGTACAATTTGTGAACCCCCTGAGCCTGACAAGTGTCCTTTAAACTCTGATCAGAAAATACTTTCAAATACTACCTTAATCGGGTTGACTGGTTATTTTGCAAGTTTCAAGAAGTTACGAAAAAGTGGCTACTCACAATTATTTTAGCCTAATTCTCTGGCAAACTCTTTCGGTATTCTCGTCGTCACCACGTCTGTAATCGTTCCCTAAACCTCAATCTAAAGTCAGAATTGTCCAATAGTTTTGGCAGCAACAATTGTCCCATCGTATTGCTCTCCGCCATCGGAAAACAACTTGTCCATATTAAAACGAAATAAACACTTCAAATTATTCAAGCACGGAACGGCACTAGGGACCATTACAGTAAAAACGTCGACATTTGGCACAGCTAGCCCACGTTACTTTTATCTTCTTGAAAGGCGGACTTGAACTGGTAGCTGGTTTATCCCCCGAATTGTAATCATTGCCCAAGTTTACTGTTTCAGGAATTATATCACTTTGTTTCGTCATGTTATCCTTCAACATAGTGGCATTTTATTCAACTCAGAGTCACTTACTTAAATGTATAAACCAATTCTGAGTCGCGGTACCATAGATGTTGTAGTACAAATTTAATGTGGTATAGTCATAAAGATGACCGGATCGTATAGTGGATTTTCGTAGATAAGATTAAAACGATGACTTCAAATATTCTGTACGTTGCAATTTTACTAACACAAATATCAATGACGATACAACATCATCACACCAAGATGTCGTTCTCCTCTCTCCCCTAAGTGGCATATTACCAGGCTATTTATGCAAAGACAAAATGTCCATCAATCTAAGAACCCCCCTCATTCTCGTACTAAATACCAATTTCGGGACAGCACTCTATTCCTTGCTCCACCTTCATCGGCCCCATCGGCCCCAGGAAATATCTAAGAATCTGTGCCCGTTACCACATAACATTACACCTACCTTGAAAATTTAATGAGTTACAGCAATAATTAAAACGTATGCCCTTTCGAGTAATTTGATCGTCGATTTTATCGATAAGACTCGTTTAAGTAAAGTTGGGGTGACCGTTTGGAACATTCTACACGACGTCACCTGATCGCTGGGATGAAGGCCTACAATACTTTTTTTCTGAAAGAAAGAAGAAATACCTAAAAGACAAAGATTAAAAACGGGTAACGCTGAAAAGGAAGGGTTCATTCTTCCAAGTACTTTCTTTTCAAACGTGTAGAGGCTTCGAAGCTCCGTAAAATAATAGAAAAGATAGGGGAATATTAGCAGAAAGAAGCTTATTTAGGCAACTGTAGGGACGTTTACTGTCTAGTCGATGGCGATTTACGACAGGGTTCCATTCTGAGAAATTTGATTCTAGTACTACACCCATAAAACACACCTTAAGGACAGAAAGATTCGATTCCTCCTACGTCCAAGAATTGCGAGCTTTGACAAGCTTAATTACACTACAGAAATTGTCTGAATTTCCGACAAGGTTACCAACGTAATGTACTGTGCGCCGCCCCGAATACCTATGTGTTTTGTTTTTCTTTGCATGTGAAATCTAAGTAAATCTTCTGAGTGCTGTAAGTTTTCAGCATGTTTGAGCTTAAAGTACGTGCTGTTTATATGCATTTATTTTTCACATAAAGCGTGATAACGTATGATTTGAACATTTGAAAATTTGAACAATCCTCGTACTTAATCAAATCTTCGAACTATGTAAGAATCATAATCATCGTCACGCCTTCTCTTAAAATGTTCATTAAGGCTCGTGGAACTATATCCCGACTACAATAGTATGTATCGCTCTTAAAGTCAGTAAAGTTGTGATCATCGTCTCTTTCATACCTGTACTCATCATTATATATTCTCGACTCTTCACTTCTTTTCTCACGACAGTTTCTGTTTGGATTATACGACCCACGGAAGTCATTTCCGTATTTCAAATCTCTTATGTCGTCATCGTTATAACTGTAGTTCTCTAATCTTAAATTCGTGTCCCTTTCTTTCATCCAAATCCCACTTGTTTTGTTATTAAATTGGTGCCTTGTAGCCCAACAAAAAGTTCCATCCCATTATTCGATAGGTGAAGCTGATCATCCCTGAAGAAATCCCGCATAACCTTCTGTCTTTCTACAAGATTCCCAATGTCCATGAATGATACTTCCATGCTTAATGACTCGCTCATCTTCTCAACCTAAGCATTTAACACGTCTCTTTCAACTGGCCTGGTTCATCTGGTATTAATTTTGACACTGCTATTTTGGCATTTGTCGCTACCTCCTTTATACTGACAACAGCTTCTATAAGTTTGATGCTTTAGCGTTAAATTATTTATTCCACTGTGTATTATGATATGTGATACATCCCTCACTCTATCAGTAACATTATACATGTCCTCAACATTTGGAGCCCTAATCTTTTTAACATAAGTCTGTGTTGATCTACCCAACTTAGCTGCATTAATTGCGCCTGAAATTAAGTCCCCAAACAGATATAAATGTTCTTTCCTGTGGATATCTTTAAGATAACTTGTATCTTTACTTTTATCCGGATTAGACCCTTTCCTATTTCCTTTCTTTGTTTCTCTTGTCTGATTGGTTATATCTGAGTACCTGTCAGTTTCAACCATATTTTGTTTGTCAGATGTTTCTTGGCTATTACCTCTTGTCTTATCCTTTTGAATATTAGTCTCGATTGATTTATTGCTTTCATTTACTTGGGCGTGAACTTCTGTCTGTTTTTAAATTATATTTTTATCACTTCCACCAACTCAGTTTCTTTAAAAGTAGGTTCTTCATGGCCAATATCGATAGAAGTATCTACTAAACCAGCAAACATGTTTACCGTTTTGCTTATGATTTCTGGCTGATTGGTAATATCTATACTTGTTTATGCTGTAACCCGAGGATGTTCAAATTGTTCTGCACAAGATAATGAGCATTGATGCTTTTCATTATCCAATATTATGTTTTTCGTTCTCTCTACACCCTTCTCCAGCATTCTATCATACATTTCGGTAATTTTGTCATGAACTTTTGTTTGGCAATTTAAATCAGTCCTCTGGCTGTTAAACGAATTATCAAATGATTTTAAGAATGTCTTTACCCACACTAAATCTGATGTCAAACTTTTCTATATCACGGCTACTCCTAATCGAATTTCTTTCATTTGATTGATATTTTCACTTGATCCTATGTCGATCCCACCAGATTGACCAAAATTTGCTCCTGATGCGGAGATATAATCTCAATCGGAATTTTGTTAGGATATTTACTAGCCTTTTCTCTTTTTCTGTAACATCTTCTTCATCTAATATTCCTGTTTCTTCTGGTATATGTTCCGATGAGAGGTTTGATTTAGTTTACTACAAAATTTCCTCCGCTGTCATTCTATCTAGCCATGGAATATTTTCCCAAAAGTTATTATTTGAAAATGCCTTTATTTCGGATTCATTTCCTGGAGATAACTTTAAGTCATCTTTTCTGCCTCTTCATAAGACACAATACTTTGTATTTTGATTTCCCGTAACCCTTTTACAGTGTTACTTGTCTCTGTCCATCATAAAATGCCGTCTTCCCTACCGTGCATAACTGCATAGAAATTATTTTTCTGTCTTCCGCAGGGCATACTGAATAACTATGTTCATGCGATTTTTTCAGCAAATTTTCGTATGATAATCATTAAGTACGTACTCCGTTTAATTATTATTCTTTTATTTTCCGCTTAACAGTCTTCTCATTCTTTCTAAACTATAATTTTAAAATTAGACGTTAATTGTTTTGAAAAACGTCAGCCATCTTGTTTATGTGACGTCAGGATTATAATGATTCGGCTACTTTCAAAACATGACGACAAAGTCATTATTTATCAACGTCGTGCTTGTTCTACACGGTTCCAAACCATGTCTCTATGTAGTTTCCAAAGATGTATCTCCACTGGTTCAAAATCTCCTCAAAGCCTTTGTATCTCCACTGTACCAATACATTACGGCCTTACGTCACGATTATAATGATTCGGCTACTTTCAAAACATGACGACAAAGTCATTATTTATCAACGTCGTGCTTGTTCTACACGGTTCCAAACCATGTCTACGTAGTTTCCAAAGATGTATCTCCACTGGTTCAAAATCTCCTCAAAGCCTTTGTATCTCCACTGTAATAATACATTATGGCCTTTGGCTACACTGGGTCGCTCTCCATTTACAAAAACTAAAAATATCACTTTCCACAATTTTTTTCAAAGCTGTCAAATATCGAAGTGGTGTGTAGGGGGGGGGGGTGGACTTACGATAGGTCATTGTACATTGGTGATTTTATTTGAAGGGAATCCAATTTTCTGGAATGAATCTTGCGATAACTGCTTCAATTTCGGCTTTTGCTAATTACCCAACTTTATCGATTGAATCCAAGTTGTGTAGTAGGCATCACGAGAAATCAATGGAAAAATAAGGAAATCAGACATATTATATAGGTCACAATGTCAATTGTTAAACACCATCGGTGAAATTAACCTGTATTTTAGCGATTGAAAATTTACTTATAGTTTAACGTTGTTTACGTCCGCCATCTTGCATGCTTCTACACGGGACACTTTTTACTACACTGCAAAAGGTATAAGACTGTGGGTAAACACATATCCTAATAACTTTATCCCCGACCATAATGTTCCTGTTATTTTTATATTTTCAAAACAAAAAGCTCATGCTTTGCATGATTGTATCAGTTATCAATACAATGGTAAGATAATGGTCAATCATCAATATCAAACTTCTTCAAAATTATTTTTACTGGGGTATAAATGTTCGATAATTCATACTTTTATTTTCTTATTATTTTATCCTTTTTCCTAGAAAACTTGTCGACAGATATTTTGTGCCACGGGAAGAGTAAGAAATAGCAACGATGAATGTGAAATGGTGATAAGCTTTTATGGAACAAATGGAGTTCAGATACATACCCAGCTTATCCCACACGGTCAAATTGACTTTGATCGAAATAATTTCGAAGTCGAAAGCCAGCATCTAGTCGAAACGATTTTGAAAAGTAACTTCTGGCCGAAGCACTGGGAAATTGCTGCAATTTACATTAGGGAAGACTCTACAGTCTGCGAAGAAAAGGCAATCGCCATAATTACTTTGGCGATCAAAGGCAAAAATACGGAATTGATCTACCGCGAGCTTGCGAATGTGTCCAAGAACTATTTGAAAATTACTTGGCGAAATAAAACACACGTTCTCGAACAGTCAATTTTGGAGTACAAGATATCGCGTGAACTTGTTAAAGATTCGAAGAACTATCTACCATCTTGGCAAATATATCAAACAAGCATCGGACCTAAAGAAAACATCTTTAAATGTGGAACAATCAAGTGGAACTTAGCCCACTCGAAATTTGGAATTGATAATACCATGCCTTTATTAAACAAGCTTTGTCTCTGTAACCAAATCCAGCTTCAACAAGATGAAATCATCCTCGGACCGGAAAACACGTATCTGCAGAGTAACCTAACCAGGAGAGCCCTGCACGACGACGAATTTGAGCTGACTGAAGATGTTGACGGATTGAACGCCAGAGTTTGTGTAGAAGATACTATCTTTGCGGAACAAAATACCAGTAGAGCAGGTTCCTTGCCAAGTCAGGTCAAGGCTTTGCTGATGTCAGTATATCTGGTCTACATTAAGACTCTCTAGCTGCTTTGTGTTAGAGAATAGACATTTCTCGTGATGATTTTCTGCACCTTATCTCCCCCTTCCCCCGGTTCCACTGTCCCCGATTAAATCCCGATTTCACAATCGGCATGAAATCGGCGTCTTTCGGGGTGTCGTTGTACTTCCTGAATGAAATCGACATCAAAAGTAAATAGAGGCAAAAATTAATACATGCACATTTTTCACCGATTTCTTAAATCCTGTCGAAATGGGTGTGGGTCGGTGTTCGTCGTCGTTGTTTGAAGTAGGCATATTCGGCGAAATTCGGGGCCAGATTTCGCTTACCTGCTTCGGCGATGAAACCCGAATAGCGCCGATGTACTACGAGTAGACCCGATACCGTTCAGCAGATCTACGATGAATTACGATCTTTTGCGATATCATCACGTAGTACTAACAATTAAATCTAATTTCGAGAATTGCATCAAAGTGAGTTTTAACTTCGCTTTTATTTCATTCCTATTCTTATATTACTATGTCGCCATGTACATACATAGATACGCAGGGACCTAAAAAAAAAAGACGCATATAGTAGAAAGGCAACGAGGTTATCAAATTTGCATCCTTCCTCGAGTACCTCAATTCAACCATCAGATATAGTTTCAATCTTTCCCTTACCTTAAAATGCCGACAAAGGTAACCAAAGACTGCAATTTTAAATGAGGGACATTTCTTGTTGTTGGCTTGGCAATTTTAAATCAATATGACATATAGGTTGTTGTTATCGTTCTATTTCTTTAATACTATAAGAAAAAGAATTATATACCATGCGTTCGAAATCGGGACATAGTCCTTGAAAAAATTAAACTTGTATTCAATCGGCAATCCATCGGCGAATGTCGCACTTAATCTTTGTACATCGTAGTATTTCGTTGTAAGAAATCGGGAGAGTCGGCCCACGTCGTATTATTTCGTAGTAATTTGGCTCTATTAATCGGGATACAACGGGATAAAATCACGACAGGAAGCACTCGGGAACCCTCGGCGATTCTACGGAATATACCTCGGGAATAATAAGGGCGCAGCCATGAAAACGCGTCATTTCGCGCGTAGGTTTTTATGACGTCACAAACATCAACGATCCGCTTAGGATGGCGTTGCATAAAATGTAACAAAATGTGATTTTCTACAAGCGTATCAACCGAAGTACCACCAGGAGCCAAATTACCAAAAAAATGACCCAACATTACTACACTTACGTCCGAGGTACTTTTCAGTTTACGGAAAAGTCCGAGCGATGTTCCGAATGGACAGGTAGTAGTGCATCGACTCACATCGTACTGCTTTCGTAGTCTGTCGGGAACACACCTATAGTGTGTTTAAAGAACGTCATATCCAAGGATGGTTGGAGAAAAAGGTTCAAACTCGTAGTAGATCGGGGGGGAGGGGGGGGGGGGGAACCCGTAGTAGATGGGGGGGAGGGGGGGAAACGCTTTGCCGAGGCACTACGATTATTTTGAAAATCGGCGTCTGTGGGACCGGTTAGTGTGTGTGGGGGGGGGGGGGGTTAGAGGTCAAAGAATAATGAACAGATTTTATTACATTTACAGAAACACCAATTTCAATTTCAAAAGAACTTCTCCAATCCAATTTCAGAAAGCAACGCAGAAACTTTTTGGATTACAAACAATCGTCGGTTATGAAGCGAGTGAACTTTTTGAAGATTTTTATATGATTTATATGTCAATAGCTTGGTACGGTAAGTAACATCATGAAATTGACAATCATCTCAGTTAAAGCCATTCAAAGTCGCTCAATCAGCGATCCATTCATTCATCCATTCGAAACACTCATTCAAACCATTCAAAATTGCTCCAAAATAAAAAAAAATATAAGATCAACAACTTCATTCAAGATAAATATAGGTAGAAAAAATGGCGATTTAACAGAATTAATTGAAATATTGATTCTTGAGAAGCTATTTATTGAACTTGCATGCACAATGTATTAAAGGGAGATAGTAAATATAGCTTATTATGTTCATGCTAAAGAAAATTAGTGATAGTTGATAAACTCCCTTTAAATTCAACCAAAACTCACCCATCTTACTCATTTAATTTCATTCCAAAAGAATTCCAAAATCATTCACCTTGTCAATTTTACGATGCTATTAACTGTGTATTTAAAACAAAACCCTCTAATCTAAAATTCAAACATTGTTTCTTGTTTTTGTGCCCATGAAATAGTGTAATTTGCAAGAATTGGTTGGTTGAAGCATGTTCTTGTCTTCTCAGCGTGCATTCAGAAATCATCAATTAAACACACGCTTTCATGGTATAAACCTATAAATAATGTAAGTTGATCACTCTCGAAAGTTGATTTATAAAAGTATTTATCTCCATTAAATTCAGAAACTATTCAAGCAAAATATTGACTTCATCTGACATGAATTCAAATGTCGGGGGGTGTTGTTGTTGTTGTTGTTGTTTTTAATTGTTGTTGGTGGTGGTTGTGCTGCTGCTGTTGTTGTTGTTGTTTGTCAAATTATTTGGCTAATTTTCAAGGTCCCAAATCGGAGAAGAGGGGATATTCTGGTTAATCCTGCCTTCCGTCATTCTTTCCGTCCGTCCTTTCATCCCTCCGTCCGTAACGAAAGGTTTTGGGGTTTTGTACTTATCTCAGCATTTTCTTAATCTCAGCAACATGGAACTTGTTCTGGTGTATCAGAAGGAGGTCGTATATGTCATGTCACGTCAAGTTGGTTCGATATATACTTCGTGATTTTTTCCTGTTTATTTTGGAACGTAGCATTTTACGTTTATTTGAGCGTTGGTGAATAACCAAAACATCGCAACTACAATTTGATTAAATTGTAGTTTCGATGTTATGATCATTCATCAACTAGATTTTTCGAAAGAGGATTTATTTCCATAACGAATTTGCGTAATGTGCGTTGTGGTAGTTATGCCCTTGCAATGCAGAATTTACATCTTAAATTTCTATGGATATATGAATCAAAGCAACTTGAAACTAGGTATGGTGTGTCAGATATGGGTCCCACTTGACTGATTTTCGAACTCGCCCGAGAAAACAAGAAGGCAAACGACATTACAATTTTTTTGACATTACATATTTTTTTCACGTTGATGGAAGATTTTTCCTGGAAAGAATATTTCTTATAATCAGACTGTGCATATCATGGCTCTTTGATAGTATGATGGTATGTAATATGAAAAGGTGCCAATATGTAAAGATGTTGAACAATCAGTTCTTGAGAATCTTCTTCCAACTTTCAAAGATTCTTTCTCATTGTGTTTTTGACATATGCTGTATCATGAAAAGGGGCCTTCATTTTAATATTCTTTATATCATCTTAAATGTGTTTATTGACAAATTTAACAGCATATTAAATGCAAACCATATGCAGGTCAATCAATTTCTTGAAGGGGTTAAACAACTTAGGCTACAAGCATGCGAGCAGCATTTAGACTTTAATAATTTTACGTTCTTTCTATAGTGTTTAGTTTGGTCGAGTAGGTTTAGAGGCGTTTAAATATGAAAAAATCATTTGCATGAAATATATTTTCTTCGGATTTCGATGGTATTTTAGAGGAACGCATGAGAATTGCTCGAATCTGTAGAATTATTTTAGCTCACCTGAACACGAAGTGCTCAAGGTGAGCTATTGTGGTATAGTGGATGTCCGTCGTCCGTCGTCAACACATGCCTTGTATGCACTCTAGAGTCCACATTTTTTCCCGATCAACCTGAAATATGGTCAGAATGATTGTCTTGATGAAATCCCGGACGAATTTGAAATTAGGTCAACTGGGGTCAAAAACTAGGTAAGAGGGTCAAATCTTAGAAAAACCTTGTATGCACTGTAGAGGCCACATTTTTTTGCTCGCTCATTCTGAAATTTGGTCAGAATGATTGTCTTGGTAAAATATTGCACAAGTTTGAAATGGGTCAACTAGGGTCAAAACTAGGTCATGGGGTCAAATCTTAGCAAAACCTTGTATGCACTCTAGACGCCACATTTTTTGCCAAATCAACCTGAAAATTGGTCAATAGGATTGTCTTGACACAATCCCGGACGAGTTCGAAATTTGATCAACTGGGGTCAAAAAGTAGGTCACGGGGTCAAATCTTAGAAAAACCTTGTATGCACTCTAGAGGACACACTTTTTGCCCAATTAATCTGAAATTTGGTCAGGATGATTGTCTTGATGAAATCTCGGACGAGTTTGAAATTTGGTCAACTTGGGTCAAAAACTAGGTCAAGGGGTCAAATCTTAGAAGAAAACTTGTAAGTCAAGCTGAAAATTGTAAAAAAAAGGTTCTCAAGTTTTATAGAAGCAACAGCATTGTTCACCTTAGTGACATTTATTCATCATTCTCTTTCTAAACCTGCTTTTGAAAATTTTAGACAGTTCATTCAGATGAGCGATTTAGGGTCACTTTGGCCCTCTTGTGTGTGTGTTTTCTTTTCATTGGGTTTTTTGATTGATCAGTTTGTTGATTTAGCTAATTCTATGTAAGAATGTATACATGCGTGTGAAATTGGTTGAGAGAATGATAGTATTTTTGGAGTGTAAGGTGCGGTGTTTTGCTGGTGTATTTTGTTTATATACTATTCTTATTAAAACGATATTCGATGAATCACTACCAAAGGAATTGATACTTAACCAAAACAGATCCTTAATCATTTTGCTTTTTGCAAGTTTTTACAGAGTACAAAACAATCAATGTTCAAGTTTTTATACGAGTATTTAAAGAGAAATCAAATAATATATATACAACCTGCCTGATCCACTTTCTTCTTTCCCTATACATTAAAATGGTTGCTGTCGTTGTTGCTACTGCTGTTGTTGTTGTTGTTGTTGTTGTTGTGTTTCTGTTTTGCTTTGTTTTGTATTAACACGTGACGAGATTTGTGTATAGGCCTACTGTTATGTGTTATATAAAATGTATCGGTTGCCACACATAGTAGAGATGAAGAAAATGTTACAGTTGATGGTCTGTCAAGTAAACATAATTTCAATCAAATTTCAATCATTATTTAAAAAAAAAAACATCTTTTTTTTCAATTTAATCTAGCTGAGAACTGATCATTCTGTTTTAAGCCTTGGTCACATTTAGGTAAATTTACATGGTTGGTCGTTGTATGCATCAACCGTACAATTTACAAAGATGAACATATACTGGGGTAGTAAATCGAAGTAAGCCGTGTCAACAAGTAGTGAATATCGTAGTGGGAACTCGACTTTGACAGTAGTGTCTATTCAAGGTTTAGTACGTAATTTTTTCTTTAAGTTCCTTACTCTAGGAGTAGTTCATCACTGCTTATCCGTTAATCGACTCTTAATTAACCTCAGTTACAAGCTATAAATCCTTTTGATTGAAACTACTGCTTCATACAAATTTCAACGATAAGTGTCCTACCGATCAAAAGTAATACCTAATTGAAAAGTTTTAATATCATCATTGAGTACCCGACACAAAATGACCATTGGCATTGAATTTATTATGCATGTTAGGGTCTTGTCAAGGGAAAAGTACATGTGAAATATCAAGGATATATGACAAACAAATCTAAAGATATGGCAAAAGGTAGTTTTTATTTTTCAAAATTTGACTCGAAAAAAGACCTTGAACTTGACATATGACCTTTCAGATGGTACCTTCCGCAAGGTCTTGTCACCAGCAATGCATATATGAAATATCAAAGCTATATTACTTACAAATCCAAAGTTATGAACAATGTCAATGTTTCAATTTTTCAAAAAAATGACCTTGAAAAATGAACTTGATCTCAATAAATGACCATGAAGACGGTGCAATCAGAAAGGTCTTGTCCCAAGCTATCTTCATGTGATATATGAAGTCTCTTTCACTTACCAATCAAAAGTCATGGTCAATCTAGATATATTTAATGTTGAACAATAGTCAACTTGAAAAGTGACATTGACATTAACAGAAGACATTTACTTTAGTATGCGGTGAAAGGTTTTGGTACAAGCAATGCACATGTGAAATATCAAGGCTATAACACTTACCAGTCTTACGTTATGGCCAATGTTAAAGTTTGAATCGTTCAAGAATTTCACCTTAAAATTCCCTTGACCTCAACATATGACATTGAAAATGGTACCATAAGAAAGGTCTTGTTCCAAGTAATAATCGTGTGAAATATAAGGCTTTATCACGTTTCAATCAAAAGTTGTGGGAAAGATTAAATTTTTTATATTGAAAAATAGTTAGCTTGAAAGACGCCAATGATTTAATTACTCACAAAAAATTGTCACAAGCAGTGCAAATGTGAAATATGAAGGCTTTATCAGTGACCAATCTTAAGTTATGGCTAATGTTATTTTTTCATTTTTTCACAAATTTGATCTTGACCTTGAAATATGGCCTAGAACTTGTTATTAACAGAAAAGTCTTGTTTCAAGGTATCATCATGTGATATATGAAGGCTCTATCACTTACCATGGCCAATGTAAAAGTTTTCCTTCGGACAAACGGACATACAGAGTAGCAGGCAAACAGACAAACATACACACAGACAAACAAACAATCAGACAGTTCGAATATAATATGCCCCCGATCTTTCGATGCGGGGGCATAGAAAGAACTTTCTGTCGTAGTATGAATCAAGTTCAACGTATTTAAATCTTGCGAAGGCGTACTCTTTCCTTATTAAAACGTATTGTTTACTCTCAATTGCCATACAATCTGTGTCTCAACAATGGGTTGATAACCGTAGATCTGTGTGGAATAGGAAAAGGTGCTCCAGCCGTCGCGATATAACTGGAAAATTGTTGAAAGCGGCTGAAAACTCCAATCAATCAATCAACTTATTTGTCATACAAACTATATACATTTTTAACGGTCCATGTTGATTCTATAACTACGCAGAAAAACTTTATGATTGTAAAACGTTTGGAGTTCGAATAGAAACAAAAAAGTGGCCACATACTTGATATAATTTAAAATCAGGAAGTGCACATGAAATCAATGGTATGTGACTCGTGTAATTTTACTATAGATAAATTATTATGCCTGATGATGATCGAAAGAAATGCTCGGTTAGAAACCTTTTGTTGTATTCAATCTTGGTGTTTCTTTTATATAGCATGACACGTAAGACATATCAGGGCTAGGATAACAGGCAATTGTGATCTTCTCTGGCTAAGTGGTTAGCGTATTGGACTTGTAAACCATTAATTTGAACATTACTTGTACTTATGGGTTCGAAGCTGGCTCGCGAAGGATATTTTTCAGCTATGCTTCGGTTGAGGACAATTCGAACGTAATATGGGGGCTCGTCCGGGATAGGCCACTGAGCCATTCATGTCGGCATTGTACCGACTTTGTTAGTTCAGAAAGCACATTACTGCCTAGGTAGGCTTATCATCTTCAATATATGATGACTCTTAAGGGGGAGTGTGCTAAGGGAGACTAATCTCATCACTGTCCTGCATAGCTTCGTAGGTTTAAATACAATGTCTTACACCTGCGTCAGGGAAGATCTTCTTTGGCTCGGTGGTTAGCGCATTGGACTTGTAAACCAAAAAATTGAATATTTTTGTCCGCGTAGGTTCGTTGCCTGCTCACGACGGATATTTTCCAGCTATGCTTCGGTTGAGGATAGTTCGTTTATAACAGTATGAGATGAATAGACCATAACATTGACTTACTTACGGGGGCTTACCAAATGGCTATCGCTTATGAGGGAGTCGACAAACGGCCAGGCTAAGAAACCTCATCTTTGTAATTCACTGTCATCACCAGTCCACGATAACCTGAAAAACTGTGACCTAGAGAGTAAAGACTTTCCGGTCATAACTCATTACAATCCGCCATCTCCATTCTGTCAGCATCCAAAGTTCGACACCGATGGTTGTAATAATCTACGTTTTATACTAACAATTTCAAGTTATGATCCTTCATGGTAGTTGCACGTGTCCTTGATTTTAATCACGTAAATAAATCAGTTCAATATAGCTATGCCTGATTACGTTCCGAAATTCAATTTTTCGCTACCATCAAACTCGAAAATTTGGCTTTACTCGATAAATGTTTTCACGGTTTTTGTTACCACCTTTATGAGCTGAATAACTCGACCGACTTTAGTTTCGTACGATCTGCTACATGATCAGAAAACTTGTTTATCATATTCAAGTGTCTCTGCTCAGGTGAGTATGAGCTAAGGAATTAATTATACATTTATTGTTTACCTAGTGGCCGGCCAAAATAAAGAAACGCCAGAACAACATGGGTGGCTTTCGGGGCAGAATAATTTGATGCGTTATTTTTGTTGTTTAGTATATTTCTAATACATGTGGTAGACACAAGTGTGCTAATCACTTCGCCAGGACGTTCACCAATTTTAGTAATCATCAATAAATTCATGTTTGCATTCTGTTATACTACGGAACAAAACTCTTAAGCGTTCGCCAAAGTTTTCTATGAAATTAAATGAAATCAATGAAATTAAATGTACGTTCTGTCTTACTAGCAAACCCAACAAATCATCGACATGTCGGCGACTGACAGGTGCATAAGTCGATAGTACGTCGGATTTTCTTAGATAGACGATTCGTTTGGGAATTTAACCTCCAAGTTAAATTTACAAATCTAACAGGCGACGTTGAATGGATTTGTGGATATCTGAGTTGGATCGGCGAATAATCGCCAGCGAATGAACTGGCTATTGCCGCCGACTTCAAGCTAATCGGGCTGACAATAATGTTTATTGTTTCATTTATGGGCATCTTAACCCCAAATGGCATATTGGAACGTAAATACAACTCAACGGAGAATAACTTAATATATGTACATGTACATGAAATGCATCTTTAAAGCAGTGCTATATTTCAGATCATTTTGAGACAGCCCCCAAATTTTCAATACGTATTCAGCTTCGAATTCGGATTTGACCTTATCTGTAAATCCCTAATAGATTTGTGACAAGGCTTACCTACGGTAATAATGGAGTATGTCTGACTACGATAAATGTTGTAAATGTGACCATAGCTAAAAAAACTTGATTTTGAGCAGACTGTTCAGGTTTACACTATAAAAAAATCATTATTTAGGAATCGTATAAAGATATAAACCATTCATTATGGAAAAAGTTGACGCCATTACTATCCTTTAAGATTTTTTTTAAGCTTCTACAAATTCATTATTGATCCTGATCAAGCGCCATTTCCATTTGAGTCTCAGCATGTGTGCAAGTGTCATAGTGAATTTGGTTAAGTTATTTATTCCCTAGATATATACAGTATCTGTAAATACTATCATTGTTTATAGGTAATTGCTTATCAGTTAAGTGACCCCTTGTAATGTCCAGGGTGTACATATGTCAAACCATCTTTACCTTTTAGTGACAGGTCAATTGAACAAATTAGAAAAGGTGTGCACTGGTTTTTTAAAGGCAACTTTTACAGATTAAACTAAATTGACACATCTGTATCAGACTGATATGGGGGAGAGGATGTTAATGAATTTATGAGTTACTTGTATTTTGATAGGATTTTGCTTGGTTCATATTGTGGGGCTTCAAATATTGTGGAATAAGTAACATCATTGTCTTGTCTGTTAGAATGATCAGTGTTTGCTTTACATCTTGTTCATTTTGTCTCTTTTTCTTATTTAGATCTGAATATGATAAGATTTTCTGTAGATATCTTGTATTTTGTCTATTTGGTTAACAGCACTCAATGACCTTTCCTGTTACAGCTATTAATATCACAAATTACAAATTCCTTAATATTTTGTGTGAAGTGGTCATGGTTTGACTTATTTTGATTGACATTTACTAGATATTTTGAATACATATCAAGATTTGAGATCGAACTTGTGCTTTGATAATATATGACGGTCCATTACTTAAATTGTGTGCATTGGAATTGAGGTGACCCAGTGCAAAGTAGGCGGAGCTTACAAGCTGCGAAGAGCGTCGCTTAAAATCTTGCATAATTAAGCATGGTTATATTGAGTTAATCCAACCAAATGAGATTCTAGACTGCCTCTTAAACTTTTTGGGGTGCGAACTAGCCCATCAAGTCTCAAGGAACATTCCAGAATCCTGCTCAGATAGCAATAAAAAGAGCTGCACTCCTCTTGGCTTCACTCTGGAAGCATGGTTTTTGTTTTTTACAACTTTAACTCTGTGCTTTTTCTGTTCTTTGGATCATTTTTTTCTTTTCTAATTTTCAACTTATATATTTTTGTGCATCAAAAATATTAACTAAAGAAATATTGTCTTGCTTTCAGGGTCATTTGCAAATTGTACAAGTGCTTTTATTATTTGTTTCATCTTTATGTGAAAAATTCTATTGTCTTTTTATTCGCCTCCAAAGGTGGTCGTAAATTGTTTTCATCTTCTCCGCCTGTCCGATACGACGTAAGTTCGCCCGTACGTACGTCCCAACGCTCGTCCGTACGTCCCAAACTTGTGAAAACCTCCTTCGTTTACCGTGAATGCAAATCACTTTTTGACCGATTTGGATGAAACTTTCACAAAATGTTCATATTCACCTGACCTAGCGCATAATAACGGGGTTCGAAGATATTGAGCAGCGTCATTGAAAATGGGGCCCATATGTCAACATCTTTTTGAACGCAATTGCTCCTCGATTTTTTGGACCGAGTTGGATGAAAATTTCACAAAATAATTATAGTTACCTGACCTTGGAAAAATTATCGCTAATTGGTGAAATCTGGTTACTTCATTGAAAACGGGGCCTTCGTGTTGTTGTTTTTTTTATTTATTTCTTTTTGTAACGCAACCAATTCTCATTTAAAGACCATTTTGGATGAAACTTTCACTGAATGTTCCTTGTCATCTAGCCCATATATATATATTATGGCGGTTTTGTGAATTTCAGCCGTCTAATGGAAAAAGGCCTCCATGTCAAACTACTTGTAAATGCAACCGATCCTTCATTGACGGACCGATTTGGATGTAACTTTCACGACATATTTCTTGTCACTGGACCTTGTAGTAAATCAGAGTTTTGTGAAATTCAGCCGCGTCATGAAAAAATGGGCCTTAATGTCAAATTTCTTGTGAACGCAACTTCTCATACAACCTTATGAATGTTGGATAGGTTTAATGAAATCTTGCCATGTCGGAGAAAAGGGGGTTTTCATGTCATTTTTTTGTATGTCTGTGTGTCCGCATCTTCATAACGTTCACAGTCACCTGATATTGTAGGGGGAAACCGTAGAAGCTCGGACAGATGTATAAATTCGGACGTACTTTTTAACCCTTTCCTGTTTTACAAAATTTAGACCTGTTCAAATTCAAAGCTTTGTCAGACGAAAATTTAAAGTGGATTTAATTTGATATATAACCTTTCTGTAGGGTAGAAAATAGTGTGGAAAAAGAAGAAATTGCTTGTCAAAAGCAATTTCTTCTTTTTATGCCCCCGATAGGGAGGCATCATAAATTTGACTTGTCCGTCCGTCCGTCTGTCCGTCCGTCCGTCCGTCCGTCTGTCCGTCCGTCCGTCCGTCATTCCGTCCAAAAACTTTAACATTGGCCATAACTTCTAAATCAAAGCGGTGTCGGGGGCATTGTCATCTTACAGTGACAGCTCTTGTTTCACAATGTTTTCTCAATAGTAAAATCACAGGCACGTAAAAATCAGGGATTAAACAGCAAAGAGTTAAGATTACTTTTTGAAAAGGCAATGACATCAGTGTTTTTATCACATATTTCTATACATTCTGAGACATTTTCCGCATAAGTCAGTTTAATAAATGATGATATCACTATATAAATATGTTGATGGAAATAAAACAATTCAAAGTCATAAACCCCTGAGTACCTTGCGAATTGAACTGACATTCAAACGTTGTTGATGAATATAGGATCGGTCATCGGTTACGAAATTGGTATAAATTGACAAGAATTGACTTAAAACGGATATTTTCTATTAAAATATCAAAGCGATAAACGATTTTAATAAAATAATTTGTTTAGAACCGTAATATATAGCTTTATCCGAATTGTCCGATTTTGCACCGTCACTTTTCAGCAGAAGTAAAAATGCGTACTATATAAATTTTATGCTTTGAAAACTAAGTAAAATTAACATACCCCCTTATTTCAAAATTTTCTTTGAATACGAGTACATCCGAACTCAATATATATTTTAGGCATTTCATACCGGCGTCTATCAAGATACCCATTTGCCTTTTTCATACTCGAAATAATTGCCAATTTTATGGTCATAGCATCTCTGTTTTAAAGTTTTATATTAACATTCTTTTTTTAAACTAATCTGTGTCTTTATTCCCCTAATCATTTATATTCCTTATTCGTCCAGATTTCACCTTTTGACGAGACAAATATTCGAGTTTTACCGCTTGCATGTCCGAGCTTTTCCAGCCCCGTCCGAATTAACCCGTTTAATAGTACTCTCAAACTTTTTTTTTTATTTTCAGCAGACTACTTTGTCTACCCATTTATTTGTTTCCCCGTAGATTATGGAGAGTAGGGTTGGAGAACCACCCCCACTTCCCCTTACAAACCTGATTCACAATAAACATGTAACAAAAGCAAAGATGCGTATCATGTGAAGTATTTACCTAGCAGGGCGTACATTA
The DNA here is from genome assembly GCA_948146395.1 of Fragum whitleyi. NCBI lineage: Eukaryota > Metazoa > Mollusca > Bivalvia > Cardiida > Cardiidae > Fragum > Fragum whitleyi. The sequence continues at coordinate 4,792,793 of OX411545.1, read as the reverse complement.
GCTTCAACTTAATAACGCTAGTTCATTTTTTAATATATCGTAGATTTTCTACCAAGATCTCGTGACCACAACTTTAAAACAAGCTGTAGTTATGAGACTTTGGCAGAACACAAACGATATTCAATATACGTTCTGTTAAAAGATTGTCTGCATTTATTAAGACTCAAGTGTATGTTTAGAGTTGTATCTTAAGCAATTAAGGATTAAACATTACTTTACACAAGAGGACATCTATCCTAGCCGAGTTACCAAATCCTTGCAGCTCTACCATTTTAAAGTTCAAGCTACCGGAAAATCGACGGTAGTTTAATTGTGTATTTGCTGCTTATTTTTACAACTGCTTTGTCTCGGCCTTAAATGCAGTGTGCCATTTTAAAGGTTCTGCCCTGCTAGGTCAAAAGTAATCAGTTACGATGTATATATAAACATTAAATTAGTAATTTACCCATGTTTTTAAATATGGGTCTTTCTAGGGAAAAGTCTTTTAAACATGAACTTGGGAGACCATCAATTCTATTCAGGAGATTTAATCCCAATATATTTTAACTGAAACTTGAGATGAGTTCGATGGCTCAGCGCGAAACAGCCGCAACTCCCTATATGTGTATAGGGAGTTACAACTGTTTCGCGCTCAGCCATCGAGTTGTCTCTCTTTGAAGTGAATTGGATGGAAATTCCATGCAGGAAGCATTTTTGCCTTATTTTCTTACTTATCTCTAACTCATCTGTTGTTGGCATTTACTGCTACTAGTATATATTACCAATATTTCACGATTAAATCATAACAGTTTACTCACAGATTACATGGATTTACTTCTCTTGCCATAGGGTATATTGCAAACCTAAACTAACTAGTGATACCCCACTAACACAAAATTAAGATGGCCTCCCACATTGAAGCTACTTGAGAAGTAGTGCTTTATTTTTTCCTTTTTTTTATTTTTTCTACAGTAAAAGGAAAAAGAAGGGGAGAAAAAAAAAGAATATTGAAATATAGAGATGAATAGATAATAATAAATTTAAAAAGGGAAAAAAACATACATGTCAAGGGGCTGTTGGTCGAGGCTACTAGGGTGTTTTCTAGAGTTTATGTTTAACAAAGAAATTTTAAATAAGGATAAAGGTGGAAATGTATTTTGGTGGAGGACTCGGACAATGGACTGGGATAGATTTGGTTGTCACTGCTAAATATGAAATTTAGATTCATGAGATTAGATTCTTATACTTTTCCCAATTTTTGTCATAGTTTTGTAAAGATTGATTCTGTCTTGTAGAATACCTTTCAATTTGATAATTGGCAATCATACATTTCTTAAAGTTTTCATGATTAGGCCTGTTTTTTTTTTCATTTGACTATAGTAGATATGGTGTTTAGCCATTAAAATCAATTTATTGAGGATTTTGTCTAGTTTTAGATTACCAAATAAAATGTCTGTTTCAGACAAGTTATCTAAGGTTGAAATATTACATTTGTGATTTATGTAAATTTGTAGGTCAGTCCAGAAGTTTTTTACAAATTCACATTTGCAAAACAAATGTAACAGATTCTCAGAAGATTTATTACAGAAAGTGCATAAATCATCATTTAAAATCTTCATCTTTTTTTATAGATATTTTGTCCCCAGAATTCTGTGGTTGATTCTAAACTGAAACCATACAAGTTTTGGGTCAGTTGTGAATTTGTATGCTTTATCATATATTGGGTTATTTGTGAAATGATTTAAGTCATTGAAGCATCTTTAATCATTTTCCACTTTTCCAGGGAGTTTGGATATTGAGAGGGACCCTTGAGGGTTTTATAAATGGATTTACAACCTTTTTTTGTCTTTTTTATCAGAAAAATAATTTGGGGGATGTGCATACCATGATTTTGTCTTTGAAGGTGATCCTGAATTTTATTTTTTTTTAATATAATTCTTGAGTGACCTTATTATACCGTTGAATTCTAAAAAAATGCTTCTTACATTATATTTTAATGTGAAATCAGCAAAAGTGTAAAAACTTCCATCTTGTTTAATTAGGTCTCCAAGGAAAAGTATTCCTTTTGATTTCCATCTTGGTAAATATACACTAGAATTTCCAATTTTAATATTGGGGTTTTTCCATAGGTTGTGAATTTGTCATTTAGACTGTAAAATCTTCTTAAACAAGTCAGTTTTGGACTATGCATGAAAGTTGTGAGGTCAATCATTTTAAGTCCCCCGAATTTATACTCTTGTTTTATAATTTTCCTTTTTACTCTATCTCTACCTTCGTTCCAAAGGAATTTAAAGAACAAATTCTGTATCTTGTCTATTTTGGCTTGGGATGGGTTTGGGATACCTAGAATAAGGTGATTCAATTTAGCTAAAGCTAGGGATTTAATAACCACTATTCTCCCAATTGGAGAAAGGGCTCTTTTTGACCAATTTGCAAATAAAGCCTTAATTTCCTCGATTTTAGAATTGTAGTTTAAATCTATCATATCAGCTAGATTGGTTGTAAATTTGATCCCTAATACAGTGAAGCTTTTTTCATCCCAAGACAAATTGTATTCAGGGCAAAGAATGTTATTACTATCCTTTTGTGATCCCAACCATATCACCTTAGTTTTTTCTGCGTTTATGTTCATGCCTGAAAGTTTTGCATAGAATTTTAATGTCTGCATTGTGTTCTTTAGGGATCTTTCTGTGCCATCTAAATAAAGACTCATATCATCTGCGTATTGTGATATTTTATACTCATTGTCGTGAATTGCTATACCTTTGATATTATCATTATTTCTTATCAAGATTGCAAAAATCTCAGCGCATAGAATAAATAGGTAGGGTGACAGGGCGTCTCCTTGGTGACAGCCTCTCTGTAGATAAAACCAATCCGACATGTGGCCATTTACAATAAAACACGATTCTATATTAGTATAGAAAAGTTTAACCCATGAACATAAGGATGGGCCAAAATTAAAAATCTGGAGTACCTCAAACATGAATTTCCATGAAACAGAATCAAAGTCTGCTGCAAAATCTATTAGTAACAAAAGACCGGGCATATTAATTTTTTCTGTATAAAATAATATATCGTAAAGCATTCGTATATTTGATGCCATTAGTCTACCTGGCAAAAATCCGGTTTGATCATCATCTATAATGTTTGGCAAGATGTTTTTCAAACGAAATGAAATAGAGGCTGAGGCAATTTTATATGCAACATTTAATAAAGAAATCAGTCTCCAGTTTTTCAAATATTTCTTTATTGCCTTTTGGGATACATGTGATCACACCTTGTTTTTGTGTTACTGAAAGTTCTCCATTTTCATAAGCATAATTAATTGATCTTACTAAAAGTACTCCAATGTCTTTCCAGAAGAACTTAAAAAATTCTGTAGTAAAGCCATCATTTCCTGGACTTGTATTGTTTGTCATTCTTTTAAGAGAATTCAACATTTCATTATAAGTAATGGGACCCTCCAAAGATTGTTTATCCTGTTCTGAAAGTTGTGGTACCTCAAATTTACTAAGACTTTCCTTTAAGGGTACATTTTCTGTTTCTCTTGACTTGTACAATTTTTCATAATGTGATTTTGTTTCTAATAGGATTTCATCTCGTGAACTTAGATAATCACCTCTGCTGGAGATAAAAGAGTTCATTACTTTTGAAATATAATTTCTGTTTTCTAAATTACAGAAATATTTGGTTTGTTTTTCACCTTCTTGTATCCATTTAGCTCTTGATCTAATTAATACACCATTCATTTTCTTTTTCCTTAATGGTGATAGTTCATTTCTTTTCTGTTCCAAAATTTCATAATTGATGGTTTCTGCCTTTTCAAGTCTTTCTATTTCTTTCAGGATAATGTTTTCGTTATTGATCTCTAATTTCTTCTTATAGGATGAATATCCTATTGTCATTCCTCTTATATTCAGAAGTAAGCACTCAAAAAAAGTTGGTCATTTATATCAAATTCTATATTTTGCAGAGGTATATCATCAACATCTGCCTTATTTTCTAGTGATCTTTTCAGATATGTAAATTTTGTGTCCTGAATGGACATTTTAACTTTTTCAATGTAAGTTGCATCTCTTTATAGGGAGTTATTAAATATTTCCAGTATGATCTTCCTCTTTTAAACTTTCCAAATTCTATTTTCATTAACACAAGGGAATGATCTGTTCGATAGCCTGGCAGAATACTGGTCTGAATAACTTCTGTAAATAACTGGTTTGAAATGAGAAAAAAGTCAAGCCGTGCTTTTTTTTTTATTGGATTCCTTTTGAACCAAGTATATTCTCTCTTTTCCATATTGTTTTCCCGCCAGCAATCTATGAAGCCAAATTCAGTAATAATATTGAGAATTTTTTCTCTTGCCTTTGGATTATCTAAGTGCAAATAGTTAAAGTTGTCTATTTCTGGTTGAAGAACGATATTAAAATCTCCAGCCAGAATGAATAATGAATCTTCATATTTGTACATTTTTGGAGATAACTTTTCATAAAAACCTGGATTATCTCGGTTTGGTCCGTATATATTTATTAATGTGACTTTCTTGTCACATATCTTACAGTTTAGGATCAACATGTTGCCATCTTCATCTTTTTCTACCTCTATCACATTCCAGGAAAAAATATTGTTTACAAGTATTGCCACGCCTCTAGAATGACTGCTAAAATTTGAAAAGAAGACCTCATATCCCCAAAAGGCATGTATATATTTTTCATCTTTAGTGGTAAAGTGTGTATCTTGTAACATAAATATTGAGTATTTTTTACTTTTAAAAAAGTTTAAAACATCTCTGCATTTGCCACTGTCACCCAAACCTTGTACATTCATAGAAACAATTGGTATTTTATCAGTCACATTATTTCAGAAGATTTAACATTAGATTTAAGGGCTAGAGTAGTTTGACAGAAATAAGTTTTACATAAACCAATCTGTTTACCGTTCTTGTTCTCAGTCCAGTGTCCAAATCTGTCTTCCACTTTAAATTTTTTACGATTTTTTGATTTTGTTAAAAGAAACATTTTCTTTTTCTTTTCTTTCTTAGTAGTGAAATGAAGCCGGAAGTCTTGGAGAGTGTTCCATTACTTTTTGCATAAAATAAACTATCATTTGTATCTATATAGATTACTATGCAAATGAAATAAAAAACTAATCATGTTTTTGCTTAGATTTAGCATTGTCTATTTTCATTTTTTTTTTCTTATAATGAAGGCTTATTTTTATAAAGGGTTATTCCCTCCTCCAAAAGAGCTTGTAATACACGCAGACAGACAAGGACCGATCACTAGAGTCTTGGATATTTCTATGAAGACTCATGAATATTCAAGATTCTTTTAACAATTATGTTGGTGGATAGCACAATATTATCACAATGTTTTCAGGGATGTGGTTGTTTAAAAAAATAAGAATTTTCAATCCTTATTTTTCAATTATATTTTGGACAAATTTGCAAAATATAGGGAATATAAGCCAGTCTGTCTAAAGTTTTTTCCATGTTAATAAAGTAGACCTCCTCCAGTGTGGAGTGAGATCAGATTGCATAGATGTGCAGGCTGATCTCAGTCCACACATTCCGCCAAAAACACTGTTGTGTGTATAAGTGATACATGTTGCAGACAGCCTGGGAAGTCCGATCTCTTCTTCAAGGATTATTAAGGTAGTAGATAATACTGACCTAAATCAGCTATCACTTATGTGCTGGCTGATCTTCCACACTAAAAATCCAATTGTTAATAACAGGGCAAATAGTCAGCAGTATCAACATATAATCCATGTTTGTTTAATATCACTTCCAGGCTATATTTCAAACAGAGTGTCAAATCCCTGACAACATTTGCACGGAAACATAGTGTAAACTTAATTAAACAATCAACCCCAGTCATGTTCAATGAAAATCTTGGCCCATTATGTAAAAGTAAAGGTACTGCAAACGCTCAACAAACTAGAAGCGTTGTATATACCAAGTGTAGCTTTGGGGTTATATTAGTGACATCTTTTAATAGTTCTTCCAATCAAAGTGGGAAAGAAACCCATAATATCGACTAAGATCAGACTGTACCTATGTGCAGGCCGATCTCAGGATGCGAAATTAGGGGGAGTCTGTGAGTCTGACACTCATTGCTTATCAGTTGGGACTCTTTCGCTTTGCAATTAACCCTTTCCTGTTTTACAAAATTTTGGACCTGTCCAAATTCAAAGGTTTTGCAGAAGAAAATTTAAAATGGATTTAATTTGAAAAATAACCATTCTTTAGGGTAGAAAATAGTGTGGAAAAAGAAGAAATTGCTTGTCAGAAGCAATTTCTTCTTTTTTCACAATGTTTTCTCAATAATAAAATCACAGGCACGTAAAAAGCAGGCATTAAACAGCAAAGGGTTAAGGTGTCCAATGGACTCCAGGGATCATATGAAAAAATTTGAAAATCAAAGGTGCAAGGCAGGGTAAAACTGTAGACAAAAAGTGTTGAAGATAGCATTTGCCTACATTTATTAGTCTATGAAAGAAAATAATCTTATATGGGGAAAGAAAATTGTGGAAGGAAGAAACTGCTTGTTACAAGCAATCTCTGTCCTTCCCCAAAGTTCTCTGGAATATCAGTGTTAATACTCCTTTATTTGAGGTTGGACTCCCTAATCCTACAAGCTGGGAGTCCAATGGACTCCCCACTTACAGAAATTAGTGTCCATCCCTGTTATCCTCATCCATATTCCTGACAAATAACACAAAAATCCAAGGCTCAACATGACAGGAAGTAATAACATATAAAAAGGCAATCTCAAATGCAGTTATACCCATCCTGTTCATGTTTGAAATACAAGAGAAACTGCACAAAGTAAGCAGGGCAGGCCAAAATCCAGCAGCAATTCTATACAGCCCAATCCAAGCCCACACTGCTCTCCAAAAGGAACCAATGAATCATTTAGCGTTGATCTTGCAGAGTTCTTATTTTTTGTAAACAATAGCGTAGAAAGCCGACAGTGCCGACAAGGATCAGCCTGAGTATCTGTGCAGACTGGTCCACGCCACCACTGTCCAAGAAGGCTCAAAAGCTTTTTTTGAACAACTGTCAGGAAAAAGCTTATGCTTGTGGGAGTTGTAAATAACTTTTCCCCAAAACAGTCAATTTCTTCTTTTCCACATTATTACTTAAGTGTAGTTACATGTTAATAAATTTCAAATCCATCATGCATCAAACCTTTCATGCTGATTAATAACCCTTGCATAATTGCCCTAAAATAATAATCCTGAAAAGGTGTAGGCTTTTATTGTGGGTTAATTATCAGTTTGCTTAAAAAAAAAACCAAAAAAAAACAATGGCTTAGTGCTGAACAATTGCAACGGCCTATGAACATATAGGCAGTTACAACTGCTCAACTGCATAATTGCCATGATATAATAATTCTGAAAAGGTGTAGGCTTCAGTTGTGGGTCAAGTATCAGTTTGCTTAAAAAAATCAATGGCCTAGTGCTAAACAATTGCAACCGCCTATAAGCAAATAGGCAGTTACAACTGCTCAGTACTCTCAAACTTGTTTACACAACGTTTTGGTCATCATTTCCTTCGCATTCTTTTGATAGAATGCAAGCACAATTTCAAAATTTCATTCATTTGATTCAGCATCAAATTTAGAGGGGAAGGCGATCACTTTTTAGATAAGCCTTTTGGCGCCGTGTATTGTTTCAATTGCACTCTTGTTTAGCAATTTGTAGTTATTGTTATTTGCTAAGTAACTTGTGAAATAAAACCTTTTATTTTCAAAAAAACCGATACAAATAATTTGAACGAATCTTTTATTCATACTATGAATATTTCAATATATAGCCTTTAATGCTTTCGAAACTTTGGTGTTTATAGATTTTGTCGGCGTATCTTGCACAAGCGGCACCCTTGTTTAGCAATTTGTAGTGTTTACTTTTTTCCATTTGCCTAGTATAACTTGTGAAATAAAACCTTTATTTTTCTAAAGACAAACAATATTACAAATTGAAGATATCTTTTATTCGCACTTTGAACATTTCAATATACAGTCTTTAGTACTTTCGAAACTTTGATTTTGTAGCTTGATTTACTTGTTCACAGTCATTTTTATTGTTCATTAAATGGCACTTCAGTTCATTTATATTGTGTTTCTTCATTCAAATGATCTTTTAAGGTTCTGGATGCCTTTGGTTTATATAGCCAGCGGTGTCATCATTACCTTTACTTTTTAACTTTGATCTAGACATCAAATTTTATTGAATTTGCATATTAAGAACTTGCGTCGATATAATCTCGTCTCTTTGACGTCAATTTGGTTACGTAAGTTTATGACACGGTTCTGATTCTGAGTCGTTGTATGCAGCGAGTCAACGTAGACAATCAAATCACTCTCTCAATCCGCTCGGTCGCGTCAATATCTTTTCAAAGCGGAGTGTGACCTATCAGAAATAATTTTGTAATTATAAATGCCTCTACAAGTGAAAGTTAGTGACATCGTAAAACTGACATTAACCTCGATCCAAATCTTTCTAAAGCGCTCACTCAACGCTCCATCAATTCTTTCAAAACAATTTAGTCATTCAAAAACGCTCGGAAATCTTTCAAAAACACATAGAAATTGATTGAGACGATTAAAATTTCTTTCAAATCGATCTTATTGTTCCATGATTTCATTGGCTTGAATGGATTTTAAAGCATTTGATGCGACTTTGAAGACACACAAACAGAAAATTGTGAAATTTTCATTTAAGAGAGGTAAAACCATCGATTATTTTGTCCAATATGGACGAAATTGTCGATATTGTATTACCTCCCCTGAATTTCGTTCAAAACACATAGCACTTATTCAATTTCATTCCATCATCATTCACTTTGTCAAATTCACGATGTTCCTAACTGAATCGGCTATCTGTGAAGTATCTGTAAAAGACAACTTTGATAGCGAGGCAATGGAAACATGTCATAAATTAAGTTCTTCATGTATGTAACGGTTTTTTTTCTCCCACAAATGGGTCGATAATCGTAGACATATGAGGGATAGCAGCTTGAGGGTAGGAAAGGATGTAATTCTAGTGCTTGTGTGAGAAATAAAAAGAATCCATTGTTAGGTGCTCCTGCCGCCGCGATATAACTGCAAGATTGTTGAAAATCGCGTAAAACCCAATTCAAACAAACTAACTACATGTATTGTAACGCTCGATCACGTAAAAAGTTGTCTTCAGCATCCTTTGTTTAGCCAGAATATTTAATTAGTTTTTGGATGAAACGATTAAAATAATAAGGACTGAGTGTCTGTTTGATTGCGTTTATTGACATATAAATCTCAACTGCTGTTGTACATGGCTGAAACATACTAAACTGGAGGGTTTTTTTTATTGATGTTGTTGTTGTTTATTTCATTTAGAGAAAAAATTGAAATCATATCTATTCAACGAACACCATTGATAGTTAAATATCGTAAGAGAAGAACCCTGTTTTTTCTTTGTAAGGCATAGACAGAGACGTTATATACAAGCTGCGCTATATAAGCAATTGTATTTGTATTTGCCATGTGCTAAGGCAATTGACGTTCATTATTAAATAAACGCTATCAAAACGACAATGGTCCAAAATTTTGGCGCCGTGTTCTACAGGAGGCAATAGAATAAAAGGGGGGAATAAAAGTTGGACTGAAAAAATATTATTGTTATGTTATTCCAGATCGTTTGTATCATCGCTCAACCGTTATGCTTGTAAAATGTTTATAGAAAAAGTCTATTAGCTAAAAGGTGATATTTGGCACATGATAATGCTGTTTCAGAATTTGGTAATTCCTTATGGACAGTACAAGCTTTATCGCATTTATGCAATTATTGTAGTTGTACATTGTTCAGTTTCTATAAATATGTTAAGCCCTACTTAATTCGTTTTGAACTGGAAAAAACATTCATCACTTTGTCATACAAAGTTACTATCTATGGGGTGGAGGTTGGGTCGGTGGAGGGGAAATAGTAAGTACAAAACTATGCAAGCCATAGTTTCGATAATTTGGTCGCTATAAATAGCTACAAGTTTCAATTAATATGCTGCATAAGCTAATCGTTGCCTACTTTGCGATATAATTTTTTTTTTGCAACCATACAAAATCAATATTATTTTCATTTATTACGTAGTTTCCTGACAATAAGCCGCGGCTTATCTGTTAAAGAAAAGTAGAAATATTCAAGCCCGCGGCTTATGCGTCAAAGCGGCCTTTACGCCGATTCTGTTTGTGCATATGTATTTCCGTTTATTTATCATCGCTACTGTAACACATGCACATATGAGCGACGCCCCCAAAAGACGGTTAGTTGTTACGAGGGATAGTGCAAGGATACATGACGAAACTACTGCTGAGATCCGCCATAGTTCTTTAACGTTCTCGGTGTAAAGCATCGTCTCATGGGACATCGGTTTAACGTCTCATCCGAAAGCCAATCAGTTTTCAGTGTGTCAGCCCGAGAATCGAGCCCTCGCGGTCGACACTCGATGGTTTTCAAGTCTGGTGCTCTACCAACTAAGTTAATCTGTCAGACATTCTGTATTTTGTCAAAAATGACGTTTTTGGAGTGGTTATAAACGATCAAGAGTTAATGTTAATTTTTCTTTGTTATAGAGCCGTCGTTGTAACAAAATCTGAATTTGTTAAGCCTTTACATCACACAACCAATAAAGTGTGAAGTTATGAAAATATCATAGTATTTGCCTCGGCATATACGGCGGCGCGGCCCATCTTGTGATTTTTATTTCCGAGATAGTAAAAAAGCCACCTGCTACCTGTACACAGGTGTGGCTTATTATCCGGAAAAGACGGTATCGACAACACTGAATTTTCAAAATAGATTAGCGATTTCATTCGGGAAAAGATGTTGACAATACATGATAAAATGTAAAATTATATATGATAAAAAATACATATTACAGTATGTTACATAAATCATGTCTGATACCACCAAACCTGGGTTAACGCACAAAGATATCTTGATCTCTTATTTCCATTTCCATCCGTTCTACAGGATTGTCAATAGTATTGCCCATGTATCATCGATATATGGGCAATACTATTGCCAATCCTGTAGAACGACACTTTCATCGATCGTATATGAGCTACATTTCATATATATTTATTGGAGATGATTGCCAATAAAAGTGTATACATGACATGGGTCGCTTTAGAAAGAATTGTGGAGCTATATAACCGATGAACTGGGTCCGTTTAGGATGACCTGCCCAACGTATAAACTATTGTCCACATGACCACATTGGGTCAATCTTGTGATCACTGTTCGAGAACGATGTTGCTGTCTGTCCTTCTGCTGGGTTGTTTGGCTGTGACTGGCTCCGCTGCTCGGAAGAAAAGTGACGTACAGGTACGTTGTTGGTGTTGGTGTTGTAGTTGTTGTTGTAATGCTTGCTTGTAAAATACTTGGCACTTGACCATACTAGATCACTCTTGGTGATCAGTGTTTCAGAATAATTGCGCTTTGCGTTACTCTACCCGGTATTTTGGCACCTCCAAAATACCAAATAGAATAACAGGGAGCGTATCATTCTAGAACAACATGTGATTTTCTCTCTCTGACATTCTTCTGGATCGTTTGTTGGTTATTGTGACTAATGCTATGGAGGAAACATGCTGTTTGTTGTGCAATTGTGGTTGTAAAGTTTTTGTCAAGTGTTTATTTCTTTCCAAGTTCTCGTCGTCGCAAAGGGGGTCGTCAGGCTAAAGGTTTGAAACATTAGTAAAAGAAACATATTTTTGAGTGAATTTATCAATACTAAGTTAACCAGCGTAACCTGGGATTCAAACCACATTTCCTCTGCAAAAATCGAGAATATACCTAAACTTACAATAAGTAAGCAAGAGATGTATTTTAAAATGATACTTTGTACCTTCAGGAATGTCTACAAAATGTTCAACCGCGTCATTGTTCATAAAACATTACCATCAAATTTTGAGAACTGTTTAACTTTTCTTTTTATAACACCATATGCTAATTGCGGACTTATCTAAGCAAATCGAAATTTGGCAACATCATTTGACACCAGTAAGAAGCTATGAGATTTTGCAGCAGTTTATTGCTAAATAAATTCATATTAATAAAGTACGCCAAGATTCATGCATTCTGATCAGCTAAAGAAATGGTTTTATTTTCCAATAAATTAATCAAACACTTTTCATTATGCGCCTATTTATAAAAAATAACCCCATAAGAAACTGTTTCATAGTCTAAAAATCGTCACATTTTAGCTTCATTTTATTTAATTATAAGATATGAAGAAATGATTTCATGAAGACATGAATTTAAATGATTTAACACACGCATGAATGAATCAGCTTTCTTTGGCCTTAAGGACCAAAGGAGCATTATTTTACTTTCGAGAAATCCCTCTTTTACAGACACTGCGGATACAGTACTAACATCGTAAAATTGACACTCATTCCGATCAAATTCATGCTAAATCATTTCCTCAGCGCTCCATTCATTCATTCCAAACTGTAGGTCGAATCGACCAAAAACACTTTAAAAACATTAGTACGTGTTAACACTTCAAAATCATTCAAACGATCGTCATTGATCAACATCAATAAAATCTTTCCACGATATTATTGCCTGATCAAAGTTTTAAATGGTCTCATTGGTACGTGAAAACATAGAAACATGAAAGAACGTAGATTTTGATACTAGGATGTAAATTAATATCGCTTATTGGATGGTAGTACTGGTGAGAGAAATACCAGGAATTCACTGTAAGGTGCTCCAACCTCCGCGATATAACTGGAAATTGTTGAAAGCGGCTTAAAACTCCAATCAATCAATCAACTTATTTGTCATACAACCTATATACATTTTTAACGGCCCATGTAGATGCTATAACTACGCAGAAAAACTTTATGATTGTACAACGTTTGGAGTTCGAATAGAAACAAAAAAGTGGCCACATAATTGATATAATTTAATCAGGAAGTGCACATGAAACCAATGGTAATTGACACGTGTAATTTTACAATAGATCAATTATTATGCCTGATGATGATCGAAAGAAATGCTCGGTTAGAAACCCTTTGTTGTATTCAAACGTGGTGTTTCTTTTATATAGGGTGACACATAAGACATATCAGGGCTAGGATAAATGGCAATTGTGATCTTCTCTGGCTAAGTGGTTAGCGTATTGGACTTGTAAACCAATAATTTGAATATTACTTTTCCGCATGGGTTCGAAGCTGGCTCGCGACGGATATTTTTTAGCTATGCTTCGGTTGAGGACAGTTCGTACGTAATATGGGGGCTCGTCCGGGATAGGCCACTGAGCCATTCATGTCGGCATTGTACCGACTTTGTTAGTTCAGAAAGCACATTGCTGCCTAGGTAGGCTTATCGTCTTCAATATATGATGACTCTTAAAGGGGGGGAGGTGTAAAGGGAGACTACTCTCACCACTGTCCTGCATAGCTTCGTAGGTTTAAATACAATGTCTGACACCTGCGTCAGGGAAGATCTTCTTTGGCTCAGTGGTTAGCGCATAGGACTTGTTAACCAAAAAATTGAATATTTTTGTGCGCGTGGGTTCGTTGCCTGCTCACGACGGATATTTTCCAGCTATAATTTGGTTGAGGACAGTTCGTTTATAACAGTAGTAGATGAATAGACCATAACATTGACTTACTTACGGGGGCTTACCAAATGTTTATCGCTTATGAGCGAGTCGACAAATGGCCAGGCCAAGACACCTCATCCTGGTGGTTCACTGTCATCACTAGTCCACGATAACCTGAAAAACTGTGACCTAGAGAGTAAAGACTTTCCGGTCATAACTCATTACAATCCGCCCTCTCCATTCTGTCAGCATCCAAAGTTCGACACCGATGGTTGTAATAATCTACGTTATTTACTAACAATGGTTTAGATATGATCCTTCATGGTAGGTGCAAGTGTCCTTGATTTTAATCACGTAAATAAATTAGTTCAATATAACTATGCCTGATGACGTTCCGAAATTCAATTTTTCGCTACCATCAAACTCGAAAATTTGGCTTTACTTGATAAATGTTTTCACAGTTTTTGTTACCACCTTTATGAGCTGAATTACTCAACCGACTTAAGTTTCGTACGATGTATTCAATCTGCTACATGATCAGAAAACTTGTTTATCATATTCAAGTGTCTCTGCTCAGGTGAGTATGGGCTAAGGATTTAATTTTACCATTATTGTTTACCTAGTGGCCGGCCAAAATAAAGAAACGCCATAACAACATGGGTGGCTTTCGGGCAGAATAATGTGTCATTCAAAGGTGATGCGTTATTTTTGTTGTTCAGTATATTTCTCATACATGTGGTAGACACAAGTGTACTAATCACTCCGCCAGGACGTTCACCAATTTTAGTAATCATCAATAAATTCATGTTTGCATTCTGTTAAACTACAGAACAAAACTCTTAAGCGTTCGCCAAATTTTTCTATTCCCCAATGAAATTAAATGTACGTTCTGTCTTACTATAGTCCAACAGCAGTATTCAAAAACGCGGGAAAATGTGGTATAGCCTGGAGAAGGGGTGGACTGAACTGAAATTTAACAAGCGTGAGATAACGGTACTTTATTACAAATGTATTCACCTTTATACTGATAGAGTAAAGAAGCTCATCACGAAAAACACTTTTTATCCTTATCGATTTGCAATGTTATTTGTCGTTTCAATTTTAGTTTCTTCAAGATTAGGTCGGTTTTGAAAGCGTGTTAGTTTTACGCTATGACACATGACGTTTACCGATCTAATTGAAAGGATGGTAAAAATGCTAGTAGTATTGCATTTCTTTGATCGTTCAGTATAGTCAGAGACCGTGACAGCAAAAATTTCGTTGGTCCCAATTTATCTATATCAACTCGTCGAAAGTCTGTTTATAAACATTCGAATAGCATGGTTTACCTATAGCAAACCCAACAAATCATCGACATGCCGTCGACTTACAGGTGCATTAGCCGATAGTACGTCGGATTTTCTAAGATAGACGATTCGTTTGAGAATTTAACCTCCAAGCTAAATTTACCAATCTAACAGGCGACGTTTAATGGATTTGTGGATATCTGAGTTAGATCGGCGAATAATCGCCAGCGACTGAACTGGCTATTGCCGCCGACTTCAAGCTAATCGGGCTGACAATAATGTTTATTGTTTCATTTATGGGCATTTTAAACCCAAATGGTATATTTGAACCTAGATACAACTCCACGGAGAATAACTTAATATATGTACATGTACATGAAATGCATCTTTTAAGCAGTGCTATATTTCATATCATTTTGAGATAGCCCCCATGATTTTGATTACGTATTCAGCTTCGAATTCGGATTTGACCTTATCTGTAAATCCCTAATAGATTTGTGACAAGGCTTACCTACGGTAATAATGGAGTATGTCTGACTACGATTAATGTCGTAAATGTGACCATAGCTAAAAAAAAACAACTTGATTTTGAGCAGACTGTTCAGGTTTACACTATAAAAAATTTATTATTTAGGAATCGTATCAAGATAAACCAATTATGATGGAAAAATTTGACGCCATTAAAATCCTTTGGGATGTTTTTAAGCTTCCACAAATTCATTATTGATCCTGATCAAGCGCCATTTCCATTTGAGTCTCAGCATGTGTGCAAGTGTCAAACCATCTTTACCTTTTAGTGACAGGTCAATTGAACAAAATAGAAAAGGTGTGCACTGGTTTTTTTAAAGGCGACTTTTACAGATTAAACTAAATTGACACATCTGTATCAGACTGATATGGGGGAGAGGATGTTAATGAATTTATGAGTTTCTTGTATTTGGATAGGATTTTGCTTGATTGATATTGTGGGGCTTCAAATATTGTCGAATAAGTAACATCATTGTCTTGTCTGTTAGAATGATCATTGTTTGCTTTACAACTTGTTCGTTTTCTCTCCTTTTCATATCTAGATCTGAATATGATAAGATTTTCTGTCGATATTTTGTATTTTGTCTATTTGGTGAACAGCACTCAATGACCTTTCCTGTTACAGCTATTAATATTACAAAGTACAAATTCCTTGATATTGTGTTTAAAGTGGTCATGTTTAGACTTATTTTGATTGATATTTAATAGATATTTTGAATATATATCCAGATTTTAGAATAAAATTGTGCTTTGATGATTGTGTGTATTGGAATTGAGTTGACCCACTGCAAAGAAGGCGGAGCTTACTAGCTTCGAAGAGCGTCGCTTAAAATCTTGCATAATCAAGCATGGTTATATTGAGTTAATCCAACCAAATGAGATTCTAGACTGCCTCTTTAACTTTTTGGGGTGCGAACTAGCCCATCAAGTCTCAAGGAAAATTCCAGAATCCTGCTCAGATAGCAATAAAAAGAGCTACAATCCTCTTGGCTTCACTCTGGAAGCATGGTTTTTGTTTTTTTACAACTTAACTCTGTGCTTTTTCTGTTCTTTGGATAATTTTTTTCTTTTCTAATTATCAACTTATATATTTTTGTGCATCAAAAATATTAACTAAAGAAATATCGTCTTGCTTTCAGGGTCATTTGCAAATTGTACAAGTGCTTTAATTATTTGTTTCAGTTTTATGTGAAAAATTCTATTGTCTTTTTATTCGCCTCCAAAGGTGGTCGTAAAGTGTTTTCCTCTTCTCCGCCTGTCCGATACGACGTAAGTTCGTCCGTACGTACGTCCCAACGTTCGTCCGTACGTCCCAAACTTGTGAAAACTTCCTTCGTTTATCGTGAACGCAAAACACTTTTTGACCGATTTGGATGAAACTTTCCCAAAATGTACATATTCACCTGACCTAGCGCATAATAACGGGGTTCGAAGATATTGAGCAGCGTCATGGAAAAAGGGGTTCATATGTCAAAATTGTTTTTGAACGCAGTTGCTCCTCGATTTTTTTGACCGAATTGGATGAAAATTTCACAAAGTAATTATAGTAACCTGACCATGGAAAAGTTATCGCCAATTGGTGAAATTTGGTTTCTTCATTGAAAACGGGGCCTTCGTGGTTTTTTTTTTTTTTTTTTTTTTTTTTGTTTTTTTTTTTTTTGTTTGTTTGTTTTGTTTTTGTTTTGTTTTTTGTTTTGTTTTGTTTTGTTTTTTTGTTTTTTGTTTTTTAATTTTTTTTTAACGCAACCAATTCTCATTTACAAACCATTTTGGATGAAACATTTAGTAAATGTTCCTTGTCATCTAGCCCTGGGCATATTATGGCGGTTTTGTGAATTTCAGCCGTGTAATGGAAAAGGGCCTCCATGTCAAACTACTTGTAAATGCAACCGATCCTTCATTTACGGACCGATTTGGATGTAACTTTCACGACATATTTCTTGTCCCTGGACCTTGTAGTAAGTCAGAGTTTTGTGAAAGTTAGCCGCTTCATTAAAAATGGGCATTAATGTCAAATTTCTTGTGACGCAACTTCTCATACAACCTTATGAATGTTGGAAGGGTTTAATGAAATCTTGCCATGTCGGAGAAAAGGGGGTTTCTATGTCAAATTAATTATATGTCTGTGTGTCCGCATCTTCATAACGTTCACAGTCACCTGATATTCGGGGGGGGGGGCGTAGAAGCTCGGACAGACGAATTATACCCGTTTAACAATACTCTCAAAACTTGTTTTCACGACGTTTTGGCCATCATTTCCTTCGCATTCTTTTGATAAAGCGCAAGCACAATTTCAAAATTTCATTCATTTGATTCAGCATCAAATTTAGAGGGGAAGGCGATCACTTTTTAGATAAGCCTTTTGGCGCCGTGTATTGTTTCAATTGCACTCTTGTTTAGCAATTTGTAGTTATTGTTATTTGCTAAGTAACTTGTGAAATAAAACCTTTTATTTTCAAAAAAACCGATACAAATAATTTGAACGAATCTTTTATTCATACTATGAATATTTCAATATATAGCCTTTAATGCTTTCGAAACTTTGGTGTTTATAGATTTTGTCGGCGTATCTTGCACAAGCGGCACCCTTGTTTAGCAATTTGTAGTGTTTACTTTTTTCCATTTGCCTAGTATAACTTGTGAAATAAAACCTTTATTTTTCTAAAGACAAACAATATTACAAATTGAAGATATCTTTTATTCGCACTTTGAACATTTCAATATACAGTCTTTAGTACTTTCGAAACTTTGATTTTGTAGCTTGATTTACTTGTTCACTGTCATTTTTATTGTTCATTAAATGGCACTTCAGTTCATTTATATTGTGTTTCTTCATTCAAATGATCTTTTAAGGTTCTGGATGCCTTTGGTTTATATAGCCAGCGGTGTCATCATTACCTTTACTTTTTAACTTTGATCTAGACATCAAATTTTATTGAATTTGCATATTAAGAACTTGCGTCGATATAATCTCGTCTCTTTGACGTCAATTTGGTTACGTAAGTTTATGACACGGTTCTGATTCTGAGTCGTTGTATGCAGCGAGTCAACGTAGACAATCAAATCACTCTCTCAATCCGCTCGGTCGCGTCAATATCTTTTCAAAGCGGAGTGTGACCTATCAGAAATAATTTTGTAATTATAAATGCCTCTACAAGTGAAAGTTAGTGACATCGTAAAACTGACATTAACCTCGATCCAAATCTTTCTAAAGCGCTCACTCAACGCTCCATCAATTCTTTCAAAACAATTTAGTCATTCAAAAACGCTCGGAAATCTTTCAAAAACACATAGAAATTGATTGAGACGATTAAAATTTCTTTCAAATCGATCTTATTGTTCCATGATTTCATTGGCTTGAATGGATTTTAAAGCATTTGATGCGACTTTGAAGACACACAAACAGAAAATTGTGAAATTTTCATTTAAGAGAGGTAAAACCATCGATTATTTTGTCCAATATGGACGAAATTGTCGATATTGTATTACCTCCCCTGAATTTCGTTCAAAACACATAGCACTTATTCAATTTCATTCCATCATCATTCACTTTGTCAAATTCACGATGTTCCTAACTGAATCGGCTATCTGTGAAGTATCTGTAAAAGACAACTTTGATAGCGAGGCAATGGAAACATGTCATAAATTAAGTTCTTCATGTATGTAACGGTTTTTTTTCTCCCACAAATGGGTCGATAATCGTAGACATATGAGGGATAGCAGCTTGAGGGTAGGAAAGGATGTAATTCTAGTGCTTGTGTGAGAAATAAAAAGAATCCATTGTTAGGTGCTCCTGCCGCCGCGATATAACTGCAAGATTGTTGAAAATCGCGTAAAACCCAATTCAAACAAACTAACTACATGTATTGTAACGCTCGATCACGTAAAAAGTTGTCTTCAGCATCCTTTGTTTAGCCAGAATATTTAATTAGTTTTTGGATGAAACGATTAAAATAATAAGGACTGAGTGTCTGTTTGATTGCGTTTATTGACATATAAATCTCAACTGCTGTTGTACATGGCTGAAACATACTAAACTGGAGGGGTTTTTTTTATTGTTGTTGTTGTTGTTTATTTCATTTAGAGAAAAAATTGAAATCATATCTATTCAACGAACACCATTGATAGTTAAATATCGTAAGAGAAGAACCCTGTTTTTTCTTTGTAAGGCATAGACAGAGACGTTATATACAAGCTGCGCTATATAAGCAATTGTATTTGTATTTGCCATGTGCTAAGGCAATTGACGTTCATTATTAAATAAACGCTATCAAAACGACAATGGTCCAAAATTTTGGCGCGTGTTCTACAGGAGGCAATAGAATAAAAGGGGGGAATAAAAGTTGGACTGAAAAAATATTATTGTTATGTTATTCCAGATCGTTTGTATCATCGCTCAACCGTTATGCTTGTAAAATGTTTATAGAAAAAGTCTATTAGCTAAAAGGTGACATTTGGCACATGATAATGCTGTTTCAGAATTTGGTAATTCCTTATGGACAGTACAAGCTTTATCGCATTTATGCAATTATTGTAGTTGTACATTGTTCAGTTTCTATAAATATGTTAAGCCCTACTTAATTCGTTTTGAACTGGAAAAAACATTCATCACTTTGTCATACAAAGTTACTATCTATGGGGTGGAGGTTGGGTCGGTGGAGGGGAAATAGTAAGTACAAAACTATGCAAGCCATAGTTTCGATAATTTGGTCGCTATAAATAGCTACAAGTTTCAATTAATATGCTGCATAAGCTAATCGTTGCCTACTTTGCGATATAATTTTTTTTTTTGCAACCATACAAAATCAATATTATTTTCATTTATTACGTAGTTTCCTGACAATAAGCCGCGGCTTATCTGTTAAAGAAAAGTAGAAATATTCAAGCCCGCGGCTTATGCGTCAAAGCGGCCTTTACGCCGATTCTGTTTGTGCATATGTATTTCCGTTTATTTATCATCGCTACTGTAACACATGCACATATGAGCGACGCCCCCAAAAGACGGTTAGTTGTTACGAGGGATAGTGCAAGGATACATGACGAAACTACTGCTGAGATCCGCCATAGTTCTTTAACGTTCTCGGTGTAAAGCATCGTCTCATGGGACATCGGTTTAACGTCTCATCCGAAAGCCAATCAGTTTTCAGTGTGTCAGCCCGAGAATCGAGCCCTCGCGGTCGACACTCGATGGTTTTCAAGTCTGGTGCTCTACCAACTAAGTTAATCTGTCAGACATTCTGTATTTTGTCAAAAATGACGTTTTTGGAGTGGTTATAAACGATCAAGAGTTAATGTTAATTTTTCTTTGTTATAGAGCCGTCGTTGTGACAAAATCTGAATTTGTTAAGCCTTTACATCACACAACCAATAAAGTGTGAAGTTATGAAAATATCATAGTATTTGCCTCGGCATATACGGCGGCGCGGCCCATCTTGTGATTTTTATTTCCGAGATAGTAAAAAAGCCACCTGCTACCTGTACACAGGTGTGGCTTATTATCCGGAAAAGACGGTATCGACAACACTGAATTTTCAAAATAGATTAGCGATTTCATTCGGGAAAAGATGTTGACAATACATGATAAAATGTAAAATTATATATGATAAAAAATACATATTACAGTATGTTACATAAATCATGTCTGATACCACCAAACCTGGGTTAACGCACAAAGATATCTTGATCTCTTATTTCCATTTCCATCCGTTCTACAGGATTGTCAATAGTATTGCCCATGTATCATCGATATATGGGCAATACTATTGCCAATCCTGTAGAACGACACTTTCATCGATCGTATATGAGCTACATTTCATATATATTTATTGGAGATGATTGCCAATAAAAGTGTATACATGACATGGGTCGCTTTAGAAAGAATTGTGGAGCTATATAACCGATGAACTGGGTCCGTTTAGGATGACCTGCCCAACGTATAAACTATTGTCCACATGACCACATTGGGTCAATCTTGTGATCACTGTTCGAGAACGATGTTGCTGTCTGTCCTTCTGCTGGGTTGTTTGGCTGTGACTGGCTCCGCTGCTCGGAAGAAAAGTGACGTACAGGTACGTTGTTGGTGTTGGTGTTGTAGTTGTTGTTGTAATGCTTGCTTGTAAAATACTTGGCACTTGACCATACTAGATCACTCTTGGTGATCAGTGTTTCAGAATAATTGCGCTTTGCGTTACTCTACCCGGTATTTTGGCACCTCCAAAATACCAAATAGAATAACAGGGAGCGTATCATTCTAGAACAACATGTGATTTTCTCTCTCTGACATTCTTCTGGATCGTTTGTTGGTTATTGTGACTAATGCTATGGAGGAAACATGCTGTTTGTTGTGCAATTGTGGTTGTAAAGTTTTTGTCAAGTGTTTATTTCTTTCCAAGTTCTCGTCGTCGCAAAGGGGGTCGTCAGGCTAAAGGTTTGAAACATTAATAAAAGAAACATATTTTTGAGTGAATTTATCAATACTAAGTTAACCAGCGTAACCTGGGATTCAAACCACATTTCCTCTGCAAAAATCGAGAATATACCTAAACTTACAATAAGTAAGCAAGAGATGTATTTTAAAATGATACTTTGTACCTTCAGGAATGTCTACAAAATGTTCAACCGCGTCATTGTTCATAAAACATTACCATCAAATTTTGAGAACTGTTTAACTTTTCTTTTTATAACACCATATGCTAATTGCGGACTTATCTAAGCAAATCGAAATTTGGCAACATCATTTGACACCAGTAAGAAGCTATGAGATTTTGCAGCAGTTTATTGCTAAATAAATTCATATTAATAAAGTACGCCAAGATTCATGCATTCTGATCAGCTAAAGAAATGGTTTTATTTTTCAATAAATTAATCAAACACTTTTCATTATGCGCCTATTTATAAAAAATAACCCCATAAGAAACTGTTTCATAGTCTAAAAATCGTCACATTTTAGCTTCATTTTATTTAATTATAAGATATGAAGAAATGATTTCATGAAGACATGAATTTAAATGATTTAACACACGCATGAATGAATCAGCTTTCTTTGGCCTTAAGGACCAAAGGAGCATTATTTTACTTTCGAGAAATCCCTCTTTTACAGACACTGCGGATACAGTACTAACATCGTAAAATTGACACTCATTCCGATCAAATTCATGCTAAATCATTTCCTCAGCGCTCCATTCATTCATTCCAAACTGTAGGTCGAATCGACCAAAAACACTTCAAAAACATTAGTACGTGTTAACACTTCAAAATCATTCAAACGATCGTCATTGATCAACATCAATAAAATCTTTCCACGATATTATTGCCTGATCAAAGTTTTAAATGGTCTCATTGGTACGTGAAAACATAGAAACATGAAAGAACGTAGATTTTGATACTAGGATGTAAATTAATATCGCTTATTGGATGGTAGTACTGGTGAGAGAAATACCAGGAATTCACTGTAAGGTGCTCCAACCGCCGCGATATAACTGGAAATTGTTGAAAGCGGCTTAAAACTCCAATCAATCAATCAACTTATTTGTCATACAACCTATATACATTTTTAACGGCCCATGTAGATGCTATAACTACGCAGAAAAACTTTATGATTGTACAACGTTTGGAGTTCGAATAGAAACAAAAAAGTGGCCACATAATTGATATAATTTAATCAGGAAGTGCACATGAAACCAATGGTAATTGACACGTGTAATTTTACAATAGATCAATTATTATGCCTGATGATGATCGAAAGAAATGCTCGGTTAGAAACCCTTTGTTGTATTCAAACGTGGTGTTTCTTTTATATAGGGTGACACATAAGACATATCAGGGCTAGGATAAATGGCAATTGTGATCTTCTCTGGCTAAGTGGTTAGCGTATTGGACTTGTAAACCAATAATTTGAATATTACTTTTCCGCATGGGTTCGAAGCTGGCTCGCGACGGATATTTTTTAGCTATGCTTCGGTTGAGGACAGTTCGTACGTAATATGGGGGCTCGTCCGGGATAGGCCACTGAGCCATTCATGTCGGCATTGTACCGACTTTGTTAGTTCAGAAAGCACATTGCTGCCTAGGTAGGCTTATCGTCTTCAATATATGATGACTCTTAAAGGGGGGGAGGTGTAAAGGGAGACTACTCTCACCACTGTCCTGCATAGCTTCGTAGGTTTAAATACAATGTCTGACACCTGCGTCAGGGAAGATCTTCTTTGGCTCAGTGGTTAGCGCATAGGACTTGTTAACCAAAAAATTGAATATTTTTGTGCGCGTGGGTTCGTTGCCTGCTCACGACGGATATTTTCCAGCTATAATTTGGTTGAGGACAGTTCGTTTATAACAGTAGTAGATGAATAGACCATAACATTGACTTACTTACGAGGGCTTACCAAATGTTTATCGCTTATGAGCGAGTCGACAAATGGCCAGGCCAAGACACCTCATCCTGGTGGTTCACTGTCATCACTAGTCCACGATAACCTGAAAAACTGTGACCTAGAGAGTAAAGACTTTCCGGTCATAACTCATTACAATCCGCCCTCTCCATTCTGTCAGCATCCAAAGTTCGACACCGATGGTTGTAATAATCTACGTTATTTACTAACAATGGTTTAGATATGATCCTTCATGGTAGGTGCAAGTGTCCTTGATTTTAATCACGTAAATAAATTAGTTCAATATAACTATGCCTGATGACGTTCCGAAATTCAATTTTTCGCTACCATCAAACTCGAAAATTTGGCTTTACTTGATAAATGTTTTCACAGTTTTTGTTACCACCTTTATGAGCTGAATTACTCAACCGACTTAAGTTTCGTACGATGTATTCAATCTGCTACATGATCAGAAAACTTGTTTATCATATTCAAGTGTCTCTGCTCAGGTGAGTATGGGCTAAGGATTTAATTTTACCATTATTGTTTACCTAGTGGCCGGCCAAAATAAAGAAACGCCATAACAACATGGGTGGCTTTCGGGCAGAATAATGTGTCATTCAAAGGTGATGCGTTATTTTTGTTGTTCAGTATATTTCTCATACATGTGGTAGACACAAGTGTACTAATCACTCCGCCAGGACGTTCACCAATTTTAGTAATCATCAATAAATTCATGTTTGCATTCTGTTAAACTACAGAACAAAACTCTTAAGCGTTCGCCAAATTTTTCTATTCCCCAATGAAATTAAATGTACGTTCTGTCTTACTATAGTCCAACAGCAGTATTCAAAAACGCGGGAAAATGTGGTATAGCCTGGAGAAGGGGTGGACTGAACTGAAATTTAACAAGCGTGAGATAACGGTACTTTATTACAAATGTATTCACCTTTATACTGATAGAGTAAAGAAGCTCATCACGAAAAACACTTTTTATCCTTATCGATTTGCAATGTTATTTGTCGTTTCAATTTTAGTTTCTTCAAGATTAGGTCGGTTTTGAAAGCGTGTTAGTTTTACGCTATGACACATGACGTTTACCGATCTAATTGAAAGGATGGTAAAAATGCTAGTAGTATTGCATTTCTTTGATCGTTCAGTATAGTCAGAGACCGTGACAGCAAAAATTTCGTTGGTCCCAATTTATCTATATCAACTCGTCGAAAGTCTGTTTATAAACATTCGAATAGCATGGTTTACCTATAGCAAACCCAACAAATCATCGACATGCCGTCGACTTACAGGTGCATTAGCCGATAGTACGTCGGATTTTCTAAGATAGACGATTCGTTTGAGAATTTAACCTCCAAGCTAAATTTACCAATCTAACAGGCGACGTTTAATGGATTTGTGGATATCTGAGTTAGATCGGCGAATAATCGCCAGCGACTGAACTGGCTATTGCCGCCGACTTCAAGCTAATCGGGCTGACAATAATGTTTATTGTTTCATTTATGGGCATTTTAAACCCAAATGGTATATTTGAACCTAGATACAACTCCACGGAGAATAACTTAATATATGTACATGTACATGAAATGCATCTTTTAAGCAGTGCTATATTTCATATCATTTTGAGATAG
The DNA here is from genome assembly GCA_948146395.1 of Fragum whitleyi. NCBI lineage: Eukaryota > Metazoa > Mollusca > Bivalvia > Cardiida > Cardiidae > Fragum > Fragum whitleyi. The sequence continues at coordinate 4,767,397 of OX411545.1, read as the reverse complement.
CCCCCATGATTTTGATTACGTATTCAGCTTCGAATTCGGATTTGACCTTATCTGTAAATCCCTAATAGATTTGTGACAAGGCTTACCTACGGTAATAATGGAGTATGTCTGACTACGATTAATGTCGTAAATGTGACCATAGCTAAAAAAAAACAACTTGATTTTGAGCAGACTGTTCAGGTTTACACTATAAAAAATTTATTATTTAGGAATCGTATCAAGATAAACCAATTATGATGGAAAAATTTGACGCCATTAATATCCTTTGGGATGTTTTTAAGCTTCCACAAATTCATTATTGATCCTGATCAAGCGCCATTTCCATTTGAGTCTCAGCATGTGTGCAAGTGTCAAACCATCTTTACCTTTTAGTGACAGGTCAATTGAACAAAATAGAAAAGGTGTGCACTGGTTTTTTTAAAGGCGACTTTTACAGATTAAACTAAATTGACACATCTGTATCAGACTGATATGGGGGAGAGGATGTTAATGAATTTATGAGTTTCTTGTATTTGGATAGGATTTTGCTTGATTGATATTGTGGGGCTTCAAATATTGTCGAATAAGTAACATCATTGTCTTGTCTGTTAGAATGATCATTGTTTGCTTTACAACTTGTTCGTTTTCTCTCCTTTTCATATCTAGATCTGAATATGATAAGATTTTCTGTCGATATCTTGTATTTTGTCTATTTGGTGAACAGCACTCAATGACCTTTCCTGTTACAGCTATTAATATTACAAAGTACAAATTCCTTGATATTGTGTTTAAAGTGGTCATGTTTAGACTTATTTTGATTGATATTTAATAGATATTTTGAATATATATCCAGATTTTAGAATAAAATTGTGCTTTGATGATTGTGTGTATTGGAATTGAGTTGACCCACTGCAAAGAAGGCGGAGCTTACTAGCTTCGAAGAGCGTCGCTTAAAATCTTGCATAATCAAGCATGGTTATATTGAGTTAATCCAACCAAATGAGATTCTAGACTGCCTCTTTAACTTTTTGGGGTGCGAACTAGCCCATCAAGTCTCAAGGAAAATTCCAGAATCCTGCTCAGATAGCAATAAAAAGAGCTACAATCCTCTTGGCTTCACTCTGGAAGCATGGTTTTTGTTTTTTTACAACTTAACTCTGTGCTTTTTCTGTTCTTTGGATAATTTTTTTCTTTTCTAATTATCAACTTATATATTTTTGTGCATCAAAAATATTAACTAAAGAAATATCGTCTTGCTTTCAGGGTCATTTGCAAATTGTACAAGTGCTTTAATTATTTGTTTCAGTTTTATGTGAAAAATTCTATTGTCTTTTTATTCGCCTCCAAAGGTGGTCGTAAAGTGTTTTCATCTTCTCCGCCTGTCCGATACGACGTAAGTTCGTCCGTACGTACGTCCCAACGTTCGTCCGTACGTCCCAAACTTGTGAAAACTTCCTTCGTTTATCGTGAACGCAAAACACTTTTTGACCGATTTGGATGAAACTTTCCCAAAATGTACATATTCACCTGACCTAGTGCATAATAACGGGGTTCGAAGATATTGAGCAGCGTCATGGAAAAAGGGGTTCATATGTCAAAATTGTTTTTGAACGCAGTTGCTCCTCGATTTTTTTGACCGAATTGGATGAAAATTTCACAAAGTAATTATAGTAACCTGACCATGGAAAAGTTATCGCCAATTGGTGAAATTTGGTTTCTTCATTGAAAACGGGGCCTTCGTGGTTTTTTTTTTTTTTTTTTTTTTTTTTTTTTTGTTTGTTTGTTTTGTTTTTGTTTTGTTTTTTGTTTTGTTTTGTTTTGTTTTTTTGTTTTTTGTTTTTTAATTTTTTTTTAACGCAACCAATTCTCATTTACAAACCATTTTGGATGAAACATTTAGTAAATGTTCCTTGTCATCTAGCCCTGGGCATATTATGGCGGTTTTGTGAATTTCAGCCGTGTAATGGAAAAGGGCCTCCATGTCAAACTACTTGTAAATGCAACCGATCCTTCATTTACGGACCGATTTGGATGTAACTTTCACGACATATTTCTTGTCCCTGGACCTTGTAGTAAGTCAGAGTTTTGTGAAAGTTAGCCGCTTCATTAAAAATGGGCATTAATGTCAAATTTCTTGTGACGCAACTTCTCATACAACCTTATGAATGTTGGAAGGGTTTAATGAAATCTTGCCATGTCGGAGAAAAGGGGGTTTCTATGTCAAATTAATTATATGTCTGTGTGTCCGCATCTTCATAACGTTCACAGTCACCTGATATTCGGGGGGGGGGGCGTAGAAGCTCGGACAGACGAATTATACCCGTTTAACAATACTCTCAAAACTTGTTTTCACGACGTTTTGGCCATCATTTCCTTCGCATTCTTTTGATAAAGCGCAAGCACAATTTCAAAATTTCATTCATATGATTCAGCATCAAAATATGAGGGGAAGGGGATCATTTTAAAGATAAGCATTTTGGCGGCGAGTATTGCGTCAATTGCACTCTTGTTTAGCAATTTGTAGTTATTGTTATTTGCCAAGTAACTTGTGAAATAAAACCTTTATTTTCTAAAAGCAAAATCGATACAAATAATTTGAATGAATTTTTTATTCATACTTTGAATATTTCAATATACAGCCTTTAATGCTTTCGAAACTTTGGTGTTTATAGATATTGTCGGCGTATCTTGTGCAAGCGGCACCTTTGTTTAGCAATTTGTAGTTTTTATAATTTGCCTAGTAACTTGTGAAATAAAACCTTTATTTTTCTAAAGACAAACAATATTACAAATTGAAGATATCTCTTATTCACTCTTTAAGTTCAATATACATTCTTTGGTACTTTCGAAACTTTGATTTTGTAGCTTGATTTACTGTTCACTGTCATTTTTATTGTTCATTAAATGGCACTTCAATTAATTTATATTGTGTTTCTTTATTCAATTGTTCTTATAAGGTTCTGGTTGCCTTTTGTTTATATAGCCAGCGGTGTCATCATTACCTTTACTTTTTAACTTTGATCTAGACATCGATCTTTATTGCATTTTCATATTAAGAACTTGCGTCCAAAAACTCTCGTCTCTTTGACGTCATATCGGTGACGCAAAATTACGACACAGTTCTGATTCTGAGTCGTTGTATGCAGCGAGTCAACGGAGACAATCAAATTACCCTCTCATTCACGCTCGGTCGCGTCATAATTTTGTAATCATAAATGCCTCTACAAGTGAAAGTTAGTGACATCGTAAAACTGACATTTACCTCGATCCGATTCATTCATAAGCGCTCACTCAGCGCTCCATCAATTCATTCAAAACACTTTAGCCATTCAAAAACGCTCGGAAATCTTTCAAAAACACGTAGAAATTGATTGAGACGATCAAAATTTCTTTCAAATCGATCTTATTGTTCCATGATTTCATTGGCTTGAATGGATTTTAAAGCATTTGATGCGACTTTGAAGACACACAAACAGAAAATTGTGAAATTTTCATTTAAGAGAGGTAAAACCATCGATCATTTTGTCCAATGTGGACGAAATTGTCGATATTGTATTACCTCCCCTGAATTTCGTTCAAAACTCACACATTGCACTTATTCAATTTCATTCCAACATCATTCACTTTGTCAAATTCACGATGTTCCTAACTGAATCGGCTATAAGTGTAGTATTTGTAAAAGACAATTTTGATAGCGAGGCAACGAAAACATGTCATAAATGAAGTACTTCATGTATGTAACGTTTATTTGTCTCCCACAAATGGGTCGATAATCGTAGATATATGTGGGATAGCAGCTTGAGGCTAGGAAAGGATGTAATTCTAGTGCTGGTGTGAGAAATAAAAAGAATCCATTGTTAGGTGCACCAGCCGCCGCGATATAACTGCAAGATTGTTGAAAATCGCGTAAAACCCAATTCAAACAAACAAACTACATGTATTGTAACGCTCGATCACGTAAAAAGTTGTCTTCAGCTTCCTTTGTTTAGCAAGAATATTTAATTTGTTTTTGGATGAAAAAATTAAAATAATAAGAACTGTGTGTCTGTTTGATTGCGTTTATTGACATATAAATCTCAACTGCTATTGTACATGGCTGGAACATACTTAACTGGAGGGGGTTTTGGTGGTTGTTGTTGTTGTTGTTTACTTCATTTAGAGAAAAAAATGAAATCATATCTTTTCAACGAAAACCATTGATAGTTTAATATCGTAAGATGCAGAACCCTGATTTTCTTTGTAAGGCACAGACAGAGACGTTATATACAACCTGCGCTATATAAGTAATTGTATTTGTATTTGCCATGTGCTAAGGCAATTGACGTTCATTTTTAAATAAACGCTATCAAACCGACATTGGTCCAAAATTTCGGCGTGTTCTACAGGAGGAAAAAGAAAAAAGGGGGAAAAAGTTGGACTGAAAAAATATCATTGTTATGTTATTCCAGATCGTTTGTATCATCGCTCAACCGTTATGCTTGTAAAATGTTTATAGAAAAAGTCTTTTACCTAAAAGGTGATATTTGGCACATGATCATGCTGTTTCAGAATTTGGTAAATCCTCATGGACAGTATGAGCTTTATCGCATTTATGCAATTATTGTAGTTGTACATTGTTCAGTTTCGATAAATATGTTAAGTCCTACTAATTTCGTTTTTACCTGGGAGAAACATTCATCACTTTGTCATACAAAGTTATTATCTATGGGGCGGAGGTTGGGTCGGGGGAGGGGAAATAGTAACTACAAAACTATGCAAGCCATAGTTTCGATAATTTGATCGCTTTAAATAGCTACAAGTTACAATTAGTATGCTACTTAAGTTAATCGTTGCCTACATTGCGATAGGAATTTTTTGCACGCATACAAAATCAATATTATTTTCATTTATAATGTAGTTTCCTGACAATAAGCCGTGGCTTATTCGTTAAAAAATAGTATAAATATTCACGCACGCGGCTTATGCGTCGAAGCGGCCTTTACGCCGATTCTGTTTGTGCATATGTATTTAAGTTTATTTATCATCGCTACTGTAACACATGAACATATTAGCGACGCCCCAAGAAGACGGTTAGTTGTCACGGGAGATAGTGCAAGGATACATGACGAAACTACTGTTGGATCCGCCATGGTTCTTTAACGTTCTCAGTGTAAAGCACCGTCTCACGGGACCTCGGTTTAACGTCTCATCCGAAAGACAATTAGTTGTAAGTGTGTCAGTCCGAGGAGCGAGCCCACACGGTTGACATTCGATGGTTTTCAAGTCTGGTGTTCTACCAACTAAGCTAATCGGTCAGACATTCTTTTTTTTTTTTTTGGTCAAAAATGACGTTTGTTTGAGTGGTTATAAACGATCAAGAGTTACTGTTCATTTTTCTTTGTTACATAGCCATCGTTGTGACAAAGTCTGAAATTGTTAAGCCTTTTTACATCACACAACCAATAAAGTGTGAAGTTATGAAAATATCATAGTATATGTCACGGCATATACGGCGGTGCGGCCTATCTTGTGATTTTTTTTCCTAGATAGTTAAAAAGCCACCTGCTGCCTGTACACAGGTGCGGCTTATAATCCGGAAAAGACGTTATCGACAACATTCAATTTTCAATATCATCGAAACATGGGCAATACTATTGCGAATCCTGTAGAACGACAATTCCATCGATCGTATATGAGCTACAATTAAGTTGATTGATTGATTAAATTAAGATTTACGCCGCTTTCAACAATTGTTCAGTTATATAGCGGTGGCGCGAGCACCTAACAATAGATTCCTGGTATTTCTTTCACCAGTATTACCATCACATCCTTTCCTAGCCCCCAGCTGCTATCTCACATACGTCTACGATTAGAGAGACAGATGAGCTACATTTAAGACTTGGTCATATATTTATTGGAGATGATTTCCAATAATAGTTTATACCTGGCATGGGTCACTTTAAAAAGTATTGTTGAGTTATAAAACCGATGAACTGGGTCCGTTTAGTATGACATGCCCAACGTATAAACTATTGTCCACATGACCACATTGGGTCAATCTTGTGATCACAGTTCGAGAACGATGTTGCCCTCTGTCCTTCTGCTGGGTTGTTTGGCTGTGACCGGCTCCGCTGCTCGGAAGAAAAGTGACGTACAGGTATGTTCTTGGTTTTGGTGTTGTAATGTTTGTTTGTAAAATACTTGACACTTGACAATACTGGATCACTCTGGGTGATCACTGTTTTAGTAAAATGGCGCTCTCTGTTATTCTGCTAGGTATTTTGGAGGTGACTTGCACCTCCAAAATACCTAGTAGAATAGCAGGGAGCGTATCATTCTAGAAAAACATGTGATTTTCTCTCATTAACATTCTTTTGCATAGTTTGTTGGTTTTTTGGGACTGTTGATATGGAGGAAACATGCTGTTTGTGTTGCCGTTGTGTTGTATTTGTTAAGTGTTTATTTCTTTCCATGTTTTCGTCGTCGCAAAGGGGGTCGCCAGGCTAAAGGTTTGAAACATTAATAAAAGAAACATATTTTTGAGTGAATTTATCAATACTAGTTAACCTGCGTAACCTTGTATTCAAACCACATTTCCTCTGCAAAAATCGAGAATATACCTAAAATTACAATAAGTAAGCAAGAGATGTATTTTAAAATGATACTTTGTACCTTCAGGAATGTCCACAAAATGTTCAACCGCGTCATTGTTCATAAAACATTACCATCAAATTTTGAGAACTGTTTAACTTTTCTTTTTATCACACCATATGCTAATTGCGGACTTATCTAAGCACATCGAAATTTGGCAACATCATTTGTCACCAGTAAGAAGCTTGCAGCAGTTTATTGCTAAATAAATTCATATTAATAAAGTACGTCAAGATTCATGCATTCTGATCAGCCTAAGAATGGTCTTATTTTTCAATCAAACATTTTTATTATGCACCTATTTATATCTAAAAAAATCCTTTTAGAAACTGTTTCATAGTGGAGAAATCAATACATGTTAGCTTCATTTTATTTGGTTATAAGATACGAAGAAATTATTTAATGATTTCATGAAGCGCATGATTTTAAATAATTTAACACACGCATGAATGAATCAGCTTTGCTTGGCCTTAAGAAAACGACCATGGGAACATTATTTTACTTTCGAGAAATCCCTCTTTTATAGACACTGTGGATACAGCACTAACATCGTGAAATTGACACTCATTCCGATCAAATTCATGCTAAATCATTTCCTCAGAGCTCCATTCATTCATTCCAAACAGTAAGTCAAAACGACCAAACAACTTCGAACATTAGTGCATGATTGATTGATTGATTGATTGATTGAATGGAGTTTAACGCCGCTTTCAACATTATTTCAGTTATATCGCGTCGGCTGGAACACCAAACAATGGATTCCTGGTATTTCTATCACCAGTACAACCACCACATTCTTTCCTACCCTCCAGCTGCTATCTCACATAGGTCTACGATTATCAACCAATTGGTGAGACATAAATAGTCGGAAAGAATGAGTGCCGCCGCCGGGGATCGAACCCGTGAACTCTAGATTGACAGTCCGCCGCGCTACCAACTGCGCTTTGACGGCGGTCCTTTAGTGCATGTGAACACTTCGAAATCATTCAAACGATCGACATTGAATCAAAGCGATCAAATCTTTCCATGATTTTATTGGCTGATCAAGGTTATAAATTGTCTCATTGGTACGTAAAAACACAGAAACATAAAAGTACGTAGATTTATATACTAGGAGGTAAATGAATATCGCTAATTCCGTCGAATCGGACGAAATAAGCGATATTGGATTACCTCCCAATTATTTCATTCAAAGCTTGACCCTTTCTTCTCATTCCATTTTATCCGCAAATCATTCCATAATCGTTCACATAGTCAATTTGACGATGTTGTTAACTTTACCATCCATGAAATTCAATCAAAGGGTATTGATAATTTGGGTGCATCATGCTACTTATTTGTTTTAGCCACAATGAGCTTCGATTACTTAAATTTGACCATTCCAATCGGGTGTCCAGTGCAAATTCGCCGTTTTATTATGTCATATATCAAATTTAACGTTATATGATATCTGAAAACATAAAACAGATCGCCAATTGCCTATTGCGTCAGGGCAAAATGATGACGTCATCAATATGGCATCATTTGCGTCATATTATCGTCAGTGCATATCAGACTTTATACATACGGAAATTGTTCAACTTCGTATATTTGGCGGCCACGTAATGAAATAATTATGTTTGTATACGTCGATTCAGTCTTCAGTCAAGTTCAAATAAAAGTGTAAACTGAAACCAACTTCTAATCGGTCACTGCATGTTTCTCTCTTTTCGACACATTTATAAGAAAAGAATTGAATAGAACATTACTTTCTTGCAAAGACAAATCAATTTCAAGGATTTTGTTGCAAGAATTGTTTAAAAAGGACCGACGTACCGATTGTAGCAGACAAAAGAAGACGCCAACCCTACTTTGAAAAAATCACAAAATTTGCAAAATGGAGGAAATTTTTCAAAATTTCAGAAGAGGAAATACAGTTACGTTGTTGAAAACACACTATCCTTTCGATGTCTTACGGGTAGCTGAATAGAAATAATAAAAGAAAACATTCTTTTAGTCGTTCATTTCCGTAAATTTTATTTGTTAGATTTACCCCATCAACCCATGTTAAATTTGAAATTGGGGGTACCGTTATTCCATGAAAGTGAAATTGCTTTCCCTGAAGACTATTTTGTAGAGTTTAAGTTTCGCTTTCTACCAAGTGAACGGGCTAACAGAACTCAACAAACACATCTTTAATATTATTAAGCAATACTTTTCGTGCTTTATTTGAGTGACCCATTAGAAGTTGGTTTAAGTTTATATAAATGAACGTCAAGCGCATTAATTCCGCCTCATAAAGTTGCGGCGCATTAATTCCGCCAAATAAAGTTGTGAAATGGTTTTTGTCTTTTTTTTATGCCAATGGCGGTTACATGCTTGTAAATGAGGTCACTAGGCAGGTATAAGTTTCTCTTGATTTTAATGTAATTTATCTGAAATAAGTGTGCTCATGCTGCAAAAAAGTCCCCGAAAAATAAATAAAATAGTCTCATTTCATTTTGTAGTCACATTTAATGGAAGCAGAAGCATGCCTGCATGCAGAGTAAATAGTTGATCAGGAATCGCTTGTAGTTCGCTTGGTGTTAACAATATGACGTCGAGGTGTATCACTCAGTAGCAAAAAGAAAAGAAAAAAGATTTTTTAAAGGGGGATCAAAGACGGGTCTACGGTGCCTAAAACATTACCAAAGCTCTTCAGAAGATCGGACGATCACCGGGCAGTAATCCGACTTACGAACATAAATTGAAAATTTTTGCGTCCATTGAAGTTTTCATGCCTATTAAGGCGTAAATAAATTTAAATTTTCGGCCATTTAAGGTAGAAAAATTATATCTAATCCTTTATATCGAGGGTTCAGTGCAAGGATGTACTAAATGTATATACAATGTATATACATTTAGTACACTCTAGCGCAAACCCTCGATATTTACAAAAGTTATTTTACAAGTAATAAGTTTATGGTTGACTATAACTGCCAAGATAAATGTTAGTATATCATAATCACACCTGAAGGTATAAGTTAAGTGAATCAAACCTCATTATGAAAATAAAGATTATGAAAATGTACTTTCACTCAAATTACAGTAAATGAACTGATATTCGTTGGTGCATGGGTTTCGAACTTAGTTTGACATTGATATGGATGTTTTGTTATTTGTCCTGAAGCTCGATCAGTACAAGCGTGCTAGAACTATATATTTGCAATCAAATAAAATAAAGAAGTTTGATTGGTTTAAATCGCGTCACGTGGGGAATTCTATTGCACTTTATTTCTGTATAGAATGCAATAGGTCTTTGGGAAACCCCCGACCTTCGATATGCAAGTCCTGTGTTGTAGGAACTCGAATTAACATAGTTCCCGACCATCAACGCAACATTTCTATTTAATCTATCAAGAATTAAGATATTTCGAAAGAATTTACGATAACAAGCATGCAGTACTTATTCTGAGCCGACGTAAACTAAGAAAACAGCGAGTCGACGGAGATCATCGAGCAACCCTCCCAACTAAGACCGACCACGCCGTTTTCGTTTAAAAATACAGACTAACTTGGCAGAAACAAGTTTTTTGTTAAAATTACCTGTACGAATTTCAAAGTTGTCGTTTATTTGTGTATCATTTCTTTTCTTAATGACATTCCACTTCGATAGCGAGATAAAAAAGAATACGCGATCTAAAAATAAATTATGTAAAAGTAGACTTGAAGCTTTTATGTTTGGCAGAGTATTTTAATAGTTTCTTCTATCATGAGGATTGCAATTATAAGGGACGAGTATCTTTTTCACTGCATTTATTGTGGTATAAAGTGCTATTACCTTAGCACATTACTTAAACATAACGCCCTACCGGGCGTTATTTACAATGTGCTTGGCAATTGCACTTTATACCCAATAAACGCAGTGAAAAAGACACTCATCCCTATAATAAATGCTTCCAAACAGGCGATAGGAAACTATATATGAACTCCGTAAAACAAATATTTAAACTCAAAGCACTGGATGCCTTAAATGTGTGTCGGTACTGATTTTGAAAAATTATTATTTTAGTTTTTCTGGTTCAAAAAAAGGAAAAACAGATGGAATTGACAAAGATCAGACTGCACACATGTGGAGGCTGATGTTCGTCTACAGTTTCTCCAAAATCAGGAATATTCCGGGTTCTGCATGACAATGGTTAAAAAATAAATTGTTCAAGTAGAGGTCAGACGAAGGTCGTGTTTCAAAAGTGCTGGTACAGGGAGATATATTGATAATTCTGGAATAAGTTGAAAAGTTTCTACCCTACGCCCTTTATGAAGTTGCACCCAGCCGACGCATCAAGCGTACTCCGACAAGGTCGAAACTTTACGAACTACCCAGATGGTCCCTTTTCGCCTTAAGGGTAAAAAATGTTTTACCACTATTCTACGTTATTATTACGTGGCTTAGCCATGGAGTAATATGGTGATTTTGCTCTTCAATTTTGGGGTTTCTTTAAAAAAAAGGACGGCTGTTATCGTTAACACGTACAAATAACTGTATAAAAAACCTGAAGGATTTTCCTGCTTTGAGAAAGTGAATATATTTCATCGTTTGGTTACTAAAGCCCGTAGCTTTCTTTAGTTTTGACATAGCTGAAGTAACGAGGGTTTGGTTATCAGCCTACGATTTAAGGTCTCAATTTGTTTATATCGACTCTCTGTATAAGTATTTTTTTTAAATGAAAGCTGATTTACCTTTAACTTAAGTGCAAAGACCCGTTACTTAGGGTTCGCTCTGCCAGGGCAATAATCACGGATTATACCAATGAACAGGTAAGTAAATACGTAAATAATACGGATCGATAATTTTTCATATTTCGTGAATTGGAATCGTGAAAATCAAGCTTTTGTTATTCACTCAAGATTAAATCTATCGAACACTGAGACAGAGCTTTCGTTCTTCACTCAATGATAAACCGATCTTCCAATGAAACAAAGTACGGTTAACCATATCGTGAAGTTGACATGGTGAATTATTTCGGAATGATTTTAGAATGAAATTGAATGGTTGTGTGAAGCGAGTTTTTAGGGAAATCTAAGGGAGGTAATCCATCATCGCTTACTTTATTTAAGATTAACAATATTTATTACCTCCCGTTAACAAAATATACATGTTTTATAAATAGCTTCCTTTTTCCTCAAGAACCAATCAGATGCTTACAATTTCAAACATATCAGTGAAAACGCGTTTCTTTTTCCATTTATATCAATTTTGAATGAAGCTCTTGATCTTATGTCATGTCATGTTGGAGGGTTTTTGAATGGTTTGGGTGAGTGTTTTGAATGCATGGATAGAGCGCTGAGTGAGTGAATAAGAATGGTTTTGATTGGATTGACAGTCAATTTCACGGTTTTACTAATTCTATTAACGGATCTGCAAGCCTTTTAGTATTGGCCAGGAAACAAAGTCAAACAGATCATTAGTAAGCGACAAGAACGTCGTAACTACAAGTAAGCTATAGTTATGACGTTAAAGAAGTCAATGTCCGAGTTCAACAGACATCTTACTATAAATGGGTTTTTCGATCTTTCAATCGATTTTTAGATAGACTGCAACGATATCGTTTGGTTTGTTTCATTTTAAATCAAGATCAATTTCCTTTATTGGTCGTATATATATATGAGAAATAATTTTGTTCTAACAGTGTTTAAGTAATGGATTATCATTTTATAACCCTAGCGCTTTCGAAACTCAATGTTTCTTCATCAAGGGTTCAGCGAGAACTGACCGTAAAAATGGACAGCACCCTTGTATGTTGGTGAGTATATATATATATATACTCACGAGCAATGAAAACGCACCATCCGAATTCATTCTCAAATATTAATTTAATAGACCAAAAGTTAAGACATGAATATTACCAATCTAAATAAATTTGTACTGGACCATTTACTTCACAATAATGTTAGAGTAAGCTCAGGAACGGTCGAAGGTTTTTGAACCTATTACTTCAGTAAAAGAGTTAAAAATCGTTAATCTTATATCTGCAACGTAGGTTTGCAAACCTTTTCTGTCGTTCGATTTTTGTTAACATAAACTCTAACTCAGTACAAAAATGCTGGCTATCACTTTGTGGAACGGTTACCATAATCTAGACAGTTGAATGGTGCATAGGCTAACGCTAATTAATTTCTAGGTCTACACCGTACCTTCGGCGTCCCTGGTGGACATTAACATGTCGTTTGGAGTTCAAATCACTCGAAAACACGAGTACGAAAATGTTATTCACGATTCTTTGATTTTAAGGAAAAAATACCTTCTGGTCTTTGTTGATCCCATACCACACGTAAGTTGAGATCGCTTAGCTGTTTTTTGCTAAGAACAAATGTGAAATCTAATGCTGTATTTTCATTGTCTTAGAAATAGTACTTTTAATTATGCAATTAAAAACTTGTTCAAAAGAACAATAAAATGAACAAGCCAAAAGAGCCTTTTTGATGACCATCAAACAAACAGCAACGTCTTATGGTTGATGTTAAGACAAGCGATGTCTACATGTTCCTTTATGGGTTGAAAGACGATAAAAAAGTAGTTGATTGAAAATTTTATAATTAAGAACGTTTTGTGCAAGTTTTTTGGGTGGTGCGTTTTCATTGCGCTTAAGTATATATATAAGATGGGTATAATTATAATCTATGAACCGGCATGCATATCAAATTCCGGAGTCAAATCCTGATAGTGTTATTCAAAATCATTGCAATCAGAGCTTGAAGAAAGCTTGTTAGATTTACCCCATCAACCCATGTTAAATTTGAAATTGGGGGTACCGTTATTCCATGAAAGTGAAATTGCTTTCCCTGAAGACTATTTTGTAGAGTTTAAGTTTCGCTTTCTACCAAGTGAACGGGCTAACAGAACTCAACAAACACATCTTTAATATTATTAAGCAATACTTTTCGTGCTTTATTTGAGTGACCCATTAGAAGTTGGTTTAAGTTTATATAAATGAACGTCAAGCGCATTAATTCCGCCTCATAAAGTTGCGGCGCATTAATTCCGCCAAATAAAGTTGTGAAATGGTTTTTGTCTTTTTTTTATGCCAATGGCGGTTACATGCTTGTAAATGAGGTCACTAGGCAGGTATAAGTTTCTCTTGATTTTAATGTAATTTATCTGAAATAAGTGTGCTCATGCTGCAAAAAAGTCCCCGAAAAATAAATAAAATAGTCTCATTTCATTTTGTAGTCACATTTAATGGAAGCAGAAGCATGCCTGCATGCAGAGTAAATAGTTGATCAGGAATCGCTTGTAGTTCGCTTGGTGTTAACAATATGACGTCGAGGTGTATCACTCAGTAGCAAAAAGAAAAGAAAAAAGATTTTTTAAAGGGGGATCAAAGACGGGTCTACGGTGCCTAAAACATTACCAAAGCTCTTCAGAAGATCGGACGATCACCGGGCAGTAATCCGACTTACGAACATAAATTGAAAATTTTTGCGTCATTTGAAGTTTTCATGCCTATTAAGGCGTAAATAAATTTAAATTTTCGGCCATTTAAGGTAGAAAAATTATATCAAATCCTTTATATCGAGGGTTCAGTGCAAGGATGTACTAAATGTATATACAATGTATATACATTTAGTACACTCTAGCGCAAACCCTCGATATTTACAAAAGTTATTTTACAAGTAATAAGTTTATAGTTGACTATAACTGCCAAGATAAATGTTAGTATATCATAATCACACCTGAAGGTATAAGTTAAGTGAATCAAACCTCATTATGAAAATAAAGATTATGAAAATGTACTTTCACTCAAATTACAGTAAATGAACTGATATTCGTTGGTGCATGGGTTTCGAACTTAGTTTGACATTGATATGGATGTTTTGTTATTTGTCCTGAAGCTCGATCAGTACAAGCGTGCTAGAACTATATATTTGCAATCAAATAAAATAAAGAAGTTTGATTGGTTTAAATCGCGTCACGTGGGGAATTCCATTGCACTTTATTTCTGTATAGAATGCAATAGGTCTTTGGGAAACCCCCGACCTTCGATATGCAAGTCCTGTGTTGTAGGAACTCGAATTAACATAGTTCCCGACCATCAAAGCAACATTTCTATTTAATCTATCAAGAATTAAGATATTTCGAAAGAATTTACGATAACAAGCATGCAGTACTTATTCTGAGCCGACGTAAACTAAGAAAACAGCGAGTCGACGGAGATCATCGAGCAACCCTCCCAACTAAGACCGACCACGCCGTTTTCGTTTAAAAATACAGACTAACTTGGCAGAAACAAGTTTTTTGTTAAAATTACCTGTACGAATTTCAAAGTTGTCGTTTATTTGTGTATCATTTCTTTTCTTATTGACATTCCACTTCGATAGCGAGATAAAAAAAGAATACGCGATCTAAAAATAGATTATGTAAAAGTAGACTTGAAGCTTTTATGTTTGGCAGAGTATTTTAATAGTTTCTTCTATCATGAGGATTGCAATTATAAGGGACGAGTATCTTTTTCACTTGTTTTTGGTGGTCACGTGATTGTATTGGTCGTTTGAGGTTTTAAATTCACTGACAATAAACCTTGTTTTATGTCAATATTTTTTGGAATTCATAACAAATTATGTGACATGAATTGGAATATGTAATCGTTCAACTTATGGATCTGTCAGATTTGTGGAAAATTGGATATTTTGTGAGATATTTAGATAATATGGATTTTTCTCTATGGAGGTGAGCACTTTTCATTGCAATATGGCGACGGTCATTGTAAAAGGAGATATGTGTATTGACAATATTGACAATATTTCTCTTCAAAAGTAGCTGATAGAGATGGCAGGCGTCGACGATTCTAACTCGGTGTATACGCAGTTAACCCCTGCCCAGCGTCCAGTTGATTCGATCGACCATTTCGATGGATCACAAACATGCAGGAAGCAACTTTATCCGTCAAATCGAGAAAGTGTACCTGCCACGCCCATTAATGTAAGCCAGTTTTTTGACGAAAACCGTTATGAATCGCCGCCAGCGGATCTTAACTGGGCTTTAGTTGACAAAATAGGTGGGCTGTTTCGAGCACATACGAAATCAGCCTTTATATCACACATCGTAACTGATACAGCCTCCAAGGATGACGATCTTGAAGAAATCCGTAATACCATGTACGAAGCTTGCAAAAAGGCTGTTGATTATCCTTTTCCAAAGGATTGTGATCTTAAGCGACGTAAAAAGACAAGAAATGGAGACAGCATAGCCCAAAAATTAGCTTCAGATATTTATAATCTTGCATCAGCGATGGATAATCATTATTACGATGATATGAAGGAGATCGTAAGTCTTCCAAGAACTACTTCAAGAAGTGACAATGTGTCTGTATCTGATCACCAATTAAATACATGTCTGCAAGAAATCAAAACACTGAAAGACCAGCTAGTCAAGTGTCAGTCAGACATTGTCATTCTCAACCAAGAAAAGGAGGTGTTAAAAAAAGAGACTGGTGATGACATCAAATATATTAAGGCTGAAGTCGCGAAACTTAAAAAAGAAACAAACGATCAGTTCTTTAAAGTAATGATTGATATTCAGCGCATTGAAGATGAAAAGACATCAGGTGTTACGTCATTGAAAAACTCTCTGAAGTTGGTTAAAAATGATATCATTTTGAATAAAGAGTCATCAGAGAGCCATATTAAATCGGTCAGGGATAATGTTCTACAAACGTGCTCAAAAATAGAGAAGCAATGTGGAAGAGTCGAGTCAAAAGTGAGTCAGCTGAATGATTTATTGAGGAAAAATAGCATAGTGAACAAGAGCCCGGGTAACAATAAACAATTGGAAAATCATTCTCCAAGTAACCACAGGCATATGGAAGATAAAAATCCAGGGACTGATAACCAATCGCACGAAAATCACGATTATCCATTTAATCAGGGTCAAACATTTAATTTAACTTATAAAGATGCACTTACCCGTGCCACGGTCAATGATCACGTCGAGTCACAACAAATTCCTAGACGTCTAGACGAGATCAATCAGTCGCGCGGTCAGTCGTGTCAACAACAGGTGGATCCCGGGCATAACGGTTTTATACAGCCAATAGTCAGTGTTTCGCGTGATAATCATGCTGGTTACCCGGTCCAGTCTAACTCACAACAAAATGGGTCAGGTAGAACAGACATAACAAATCACCTTCAACGCAATTATTATGCTGGTTACCCGGCTCCCTCACAACAAAATGGGCCAGATAGAACAGACATTACAAAACAGCGCCAAATCCCCGTGGTTATTTCCGGGAATAGCTCGTATGACAAGAATGTGAACAATAAATGTGATCAAAACAGCGTCAAAATTCAGCAAAACAATGCTTTGAACGATCATTGTGTCGAGGAGGATTTTACAGAGCATGTCATAAAGAAGACGAAGCGATTTTTTGTAGGTGGGTTTAAGTCAACAATCACTGTAGGTAAATTAAGAAGCTATGTGAAAAATAGGGGTGTTAAAGTAACCATGGTAAGAATTTTCCCACAACGCTATCGTAGAACTGTAATAATTCGTTTGAACGTTGAAGTACCGGATGCACAAAAAGTGACTGAACACGGTTTTTGGCCGGATGGTGTGACGTGTCGTCCGTGGCTGTCTAAAGCTTCTTATAGGAGGAAATTTAATCCAAATCAAAATGACAATAACAGCTTGCATGAAAGCGAAAGTTATGACATAATTGACGATGTTGATACGGGTTATAGGTCACGTAAGTTAAATAGGAGAGAAAACGTGAATCGAGACTATCCATACCGTGAATCTGGTTGTAACGAACAAACGCGCTATAGAGATAGTAATAATACTGATTACGGGTATTCGGTGGACACTTATAACCGTTACGGCGATTTTGGTCAGTATGATGTATATGGCTACCAAGACACTGAGTATCGAGCTAACTGTGGCAAGAATGGTGAGCTCCTGAATAGTTATAGTTAAACACAAGTCCCATAAGACTCGTTATGAAAACTTTTTGGATTTAATCTTCTCTATTTTACAACAATGACTTATTTGCATATGTGTACATGGAATGTCACAGGTATTATGTCGAGTGCATTCTACCTTAGTGAAATATTTGAATATGAAAATATTGATATCTGTGGTATTTCTGAGCACTGGCTCTATTCTAATGAATTGCACTTTTTAAGTAGCATACACCAAAACTATGAAGGATTTGGTGTTTGTGATTCAAGTTTAAACGCTTATAGAAACAGACGGGTTGGTAAGGGTGGTGTGGCTCTATTATGGAATAGAAAACACAACAACCTTATCAAACCGTTAAGCATTGATAACGATCGTATAATCGGCATACAATTTCAAATATCAAAAAATTGTTTCATTTATATAATACAAGTGTATCTTCCAAGTGCAAATCATAGCATTTCAATATATCGTGAGTACATAGAGACTCTGTATAATTTGATTAATATGTATTCTCAATTAGGCCAGGTAATTCTAATGGGCGATTTTAACGCTCATATTAACGGAAATGTTTTCATTAAAAATATTGACCCTCGGGGTACGTCTTTATACGACTTGACTGTAGAATGCAATTTAACCATTATAACAACATTACCCCTTTGTCATGGTGCAGAATCAAGTTATGTTTCATACGATGGAAAATACCACTCGTTGATCGATCACGTCATCGTTTCAAATGAATTGCTTAATTCTATTACGTCATGTCGTATACAAGACGATAATTGTTTAAATGTTTCTTCACATAGACCTATTTTGTTTATCTTAATGGTTAATTCAGACTTAATGAATGAGCCTCGTAAAATTATGTCGTCAGTTAAATGGCAAAAGGTAACTGAATCTCAGCGTATGCAATATTCTGACTTTCTCACTTTAAGTCTTTTGAATAGTATACAGGCATTGACAAATTCTAAAGACAATGATATTTACAGTTTTATTGATAATCTATATTACAGCATTGTGTCTGCTATTTGTGAAGCTTCGGAAAAATTTCTACCTTACACTCATTATCGCCATTATCTGAAGCCGTATTGGTCTTCCGATCTCAAACAACACCATGCGTTTATGAGACTTAAACGTAAGATGTGGATTGAGGCCGGTAAACTTAGAGAGGATAAAGATCGATCCTTTTTGCAATATAAAGAAGCTAAACGCATTTTTCGCAACATCCATAGAAAAGCATCATTTAATTACCTTCAACAATTGAATAATGATATTGATGAAGCTGCTGGCGTTGACAGCCCCTTGTTTTGGAGGCTATTTAAGTCGAGATCAAAGCGATCGATTTATGCCGAAAGCAATGAAATGAAATTTGGTAACGACACTCTACGTAACCCTGAGCAAATATGTAATGGCTGGGGAGAATATTTTTCATCTTTATATTCTGACACAGACTGTAATGATTATGATCCTTGTCATTTTGACACAGTAACGCACTATATGAATTTGATTAAAGAAAAATGCGTTCCTTTAGATAACGATCGTATTTCTCTAGAAGAAATTTTGTCGACACTGTCGTCGGTAAAATTCGGCAAAATGTGCGGAAATGACCGTGTATGTAACGAACACCTTGTTTATGGTGGGTTCTTTTTAAGAGAATGTATAACTCTTCTTTTTGATCTTATGTATCATAATGCATATGTCCCGCGCGCTTTGAAACTTGGAATTATTATAACTTTACACAAAGGTGGGCGCAAACCAAAAAGCGACCCTAACAGTTACAGGGCAATAACTCTTTCGTCTCATATATTGAAACTGTATGAAAAGGTCTTACTTAACCGCCTTAAAAATTCTATATCAAATACCTTAAGTCCTCTCCAAGGCGGATTTCAAACCAGTATGGGCAGTAATATGACAGCCTTTTTACTAAATGAAAGTATTCAGTATTGCAAGGAAAATAAATCGAGGCTTTATGCCTGCTTTTTGGATGCACGTCAAGCTTTTGATCGGGTTTGGCATGACGGCTTGTTTTATAAACTAGATCAACTAGGTGTTAAATTAAAATTGCTGAAAACAGTAATTGCCATGCATTCTGACAATTTTTGCTGTGTACTTTATGGTGGATTCCAGTCTCATTGGTTCCCAATAATACAGGGCACCAAACAGGGGGGAGTGTGGTCCCCGTTCCTCTACACTTGGTACATTAACTCATTGATTGATGAACTTATTAATAGTAAACTGGGCTTTCAAATTGAGGGTTACGATCTTTGTTCTCCGTCATTTGCTGATGACATGACCCTTCTATCTTTATCTCATAACTCTCTTCAAGAAATGATAAATATTTGCTATCGTTATGCATGTCAATGGAGATTTCACTACAATCCAAATAAATGTGTAGTTGTAACATTTAACGAGTCTAAACGTTCATACAGAAATCGTCCTAAATCCTGGATAATCGGCGATAAATCTATCGAAGAAAAAGAGGAGTGTAATCATTTAGGTATACTTTGTAACAAATTTAGTAAAGCATCGATGTTTGTCAAACGCTTCGATAGAAAACTCAGAAGTACTTTCTTTGGATTAATTAATGACGGCCTTCACAAGAACGGGTTAAATCCATTAAGCAGTTACCGTATATACCAATCAATCGTCTTACCTCGAGCCCTTTACGGCTGCGAATTTTTATACTCATTGAGTAGTAATGACACCCTTACCCTGGAAAAAGGTCACAGACTATGTCTGAAACAAATTCAAGGCCTGCACATCAGATCTAGATCTGACATTGTACACGGCATGTTAAGTTCATTTCCGATTGAATTTGAAATCGACAAACGAAAATTATTACTGTTCGGGCAACTGTGTCAATTAGACAGGGATTGTGCGGTTAAACGCATATTTCTTTACAGGCTTTTTTCTTATTTGTTATCATCCTCTGGAAATGGGTTTATACCAGAAATAGTTAATTTATTACAGAAATACAGTTTGTATCACGTATTACTTGATTATGCAAACTATTGTACCTTTCCGTCTAAGAATTCGTGGAAAACTCAAGTAAAATGCAGTCTTTCAGACCATTTCATCCGTCAATGGGAATCGAGAACGGCGACGTTTCAATTTTCTTTATATAGGGAAATTCAGCCTAATTTCACTGACTTTCCCCTGTGGTATTTTGCACGTCGTTTTCCGAATATGCTGTTTCTTTCATTTTCTACAGCACAGATTATTGCATATCTTTCATGTTTTTATCCTACCTGTTCTAAATGTAGTCGTTATGACTTGAGATTGAGTATAGCAGAACACGTGATAACGGGATGTCAATATTTTTCTGACTGTTCGTATTCCTTTCACTTAGATGTTACATATGTCTTAGGTCAAAGAGTTAATAATTACTTACTGTCACTTGATTCCCATCAATATGTCAAAGCTTTATTTGGCTTAAATATTCAGTTTGTTAGATCTCTTGGTAACAACTATGACAGCTTCTTCTATATTGTTTTACAGTACTTTCACAGCATAATAAATCGATATAAAAGACCATAATAGGTCAGGTATCAAAGATTTAAAATCGATTCTCTACATATTTTCTTTCCATTCAATTTGAAAGACTCTATATTGATGAGAAAACCGTGTCGTAAGCCATAATCCTAAATAATTTCTTCTCTTTTCGTTTCGGGTAAGGCCTTATTGACGGATGTATGGAACTAATGATTAAACGTGTCCTTCAAGCGTACTATTAAATTTCCACATTTGAGATGGTCTTAACTGTAATAGGTGAACGTATTACCCATGGGCATCTAAGACAGTTTACACCAATCTCAACCATTTCTTGTCTTTATATGTCTATTATGTAACCTTTAATGTCTCACTCGTATTATTGATTCACTTGCACAAATTTTTACTATTACTCATGTTTGTAATCTTCATATTGGAGGAATTAAAGAATATATATATTACCTTAGCACATTACTTAAACATAACGCCCTACCGGGCGTTATTTGCAATGTGCTTGGCAATTGCACTTTATACCCAATAAACGCAGTGAAAAAGACACTCATCCCTATAATAAATGCTTCCAAACAGGCGATAGGAAACTATATATGAACTCCGTAAAACAAATATTTAAACTCAAAGCACTGGATGCCTTAAATGTGTGTCGGTACTGCTTTTGAAAAATTATTATTTTAGTTTTTCTGGTTCAAAAAAAGGAAAAACAGATGGAATTGACAAAGATCAGACTGCACACATGTGGAGGCTGATGTTCGTCTACAGTTTCTCCAAAATCAGGAATATTCCGGGTTCTGCATGACAATGGTTAAAAAATAAATTGTTCAAGTAGAGGTCAGACGAAGGTAGTGTTTCAAAAGTGCTGGTACAGGGAGATATATTGATAATTCTGGAATAAGTTGAAAAGTTTCTACCCTACGCCCTTTATGAAGTTGCACCCAGCCGACGCATCAAGCGTACTCCGACAAGGTCGAAACTTTACGAACTACCCAGATGGTCCCTTTTCGCCTTAAGGGTAAAAAATGTTTTACCACTATTCTACGTTATTATTACGTGGCTTAGCCATGGAGTAATATGGTGATTTTGCTCTTCAATTTTGGGGTTTCTTTAAAAAAAAGGACGGCTGTTATCGTTAACACGAACAAATAACTGTATAAAAAACCTGAAGGATTTTCCTGCTTTGAGAAAGTGAATATATTTCATCGTTTGGTTACCAAAGCCCGTAGCTTTCTTTAGTTTTGACATAGCTGAAGTAACGAGGGTTTGGTTATCAGCCTACGATTTAAGGTCTCAATTTGTTTATATCGACTCTCTGTATAAGTATTTTTTTTTAAATGAAAGCTGATTTACCTTTAACTTAAGTGCAAAGACCCGTTACTTAGGGTTCGCTCTGCCAGGGCAATAATCACGGATTATACCAATGAACAGGTAAGTAAATACGTAAATAATACGGATCGATAATTTTTCATATTTCGTGAATTGGAATCGTGAAAATCAAGCTTTTGTTATTCACTCAAGATTAAATCTATCGAACACTGAGACAGAGCTTTCGTTCTTCACTCAATGATAAACCGATCTTCCAATGAAACAAAGTACGGTTAACCATATCGTGAAGTTGACATGGTGAATTATTTCGGAATGATTTTAGAATGAAATTGAATGGTTGTGTGAAGCGAGTTTTTAGGGAAATCTAAGGGAGGTAGTCCATCATCGCTTACTTTATTTAAGATTAACAATATTAATTACCTCCCGTTAACAAAATATACATGTTTTATAAATAGCTTCCTTTTTCCTCAAGAACCAATCAGATGCTTACAATTTCAAACATATCAGTGAAAACGCGTTTCTTTTTCCATTTATATCAATTTTGAATGAAGCTCTTGATCTTATGTCATGTCATGTTGGAGGGTTTTTGAATGGTTTGGGTGAGTGTTTTGAATGCATGGATAGAGCGCTGAGTGAGTGAATAAGAATGGTTTTGATTGGATTGACAGTCAATTTCACGGTTTTACTAATTCTATTAACGGATCTGCAAGCCTTTTAGTATTGGCCAGGAAACAAAGTCAAACAGATCATTAGTAAGCGACAAGAACGTCGTAACTACAAGTAAGCTATAGTTATGACGTTAAAGAAGTCAATGTCCGAGTTCAACAGACATCTTACTATAAATGGGTTTTTCGATCTTTCAATCGATTTTTAGATAGACTGCAACGATATCGTTTGGTTTGTTTCATTTTAAATCAAGATCAATTTCCTTTATTGGTCGTATATATATATGAGAAATAATTTTGTTCTAACAGTGTTTAAGTAATGGATTATCATTTTATAACCCTAGCGCTTTCGAAACTCAATGTTTCTTCATCAAGGGTTCAGCGAGAACTGACCGTAAAAATGGACAGCACCCTTGTATGTTGGTGAGTATATATATATATACTCACGAGCAATGAAAACGCACCATCCGAATTCATTCTCAAATATTAATTTAATAGACCAAAAGTTAAGACATGAATATTACCAATCTAAATAAATTTGTACTGGACCATTTACTTCACAATAATGTTAGAGTAAGCTCAGGAACGGTCGAAGGTTTTTGAACCTATTACTTCAGAAAAAAAGTTAAAAATCGTTAATCTTATATCTGCAACGTAGGTTTGCAAACCTTTTCTGTCGTTCGATTTTTGTTAACATAAACTCTAACTCAGTACAAAAATGCTGGCTATCACTTTGTGGAACGGTTACCATAATCTAGACAGTTGAATGGTGCATAGGCTAACGCTAATTAATTTCTAGGTCTACACCGTACCTTCGGCGTCCCTGGTGGACATTAACATGTCGTTTGGAGTTCAAATCACTCGAAAACACGAGTACGAAAATGTTATTCACGATTCTTTGATTTTAAGGAAAAAATACCTTCTGGTCTTTGTTGATCCCATACCACACGTAAGTTGAGATCGCTTAGCTGCTTTTTGCTAAGAACAAATGTGAAATCTAATGCTGTATTTTCATTGTCTTAGAAATAGTACTTTTAATTATGCAATTAAAAACTTGTTCAAAAGAACAATAAAATGAACAAGCCAAAAGAGCCTTTTTGATGACCATCAAACAAACAGCAACGTCTTATGGTTGATGTTAAGACAAGCGATGTCTACATGTTCCTTTATGGGTTGAAAGACGATAAAAAAGTAGTTGATTGAAAATTTTATAATTAAGAACGTTTTGTGCAAGTTTTTTGGGTGGTGCGTTTTCATTGCGCTTAAGTATATATATAAGATGGGTATAATTATAATCTATGAACCGGCATGCATATCAAATTCCGGAGTCAAATCCTGATAGTGTTATTCAAAATCATTGCAATCAGAGCTTGAAGAAAGCTTGTTAGATTTACCCCATCAACCCATGTTAAATTTGAAATTGGGGGTACCGTTATTCCATGAAAGTGAAATTGCTTTCCCTGAAGACTATTTTGTAGAGTTTAAGTTTCGCTTTCTACCAAGTGAACGGGCTAACAGAACTCAACAAACACATCTTTAATATTATTAAGCAATACTTTTCGTGCTTTATTTGAGTGACCCATTAGAAGTTGGTTTAAGTTTATATAAATGAACGTCAAGCGCATTAATTCCGCCTCATAAAGTTGCGGCGCATTAATTCCGCCAAATAAAGTTGTGAAATGGTTTTTGTCTTTTTTTTATGCCAATGGCGGTTACATGCTTGTAAATGAGGTCACTAGGCAGGTATAAGTTTCTCTTGATTTTAATGTAATTTATCTGAAATAAGTGTGCTCATGCTGCAAAAAAGTCCCCGAAAAATAAATAAAATAGTCTCATTTCATTTTGTAGTCACATTTAATGGAAGCAGAAGCATGCCTGCATGCAGAGTAAATAGTTGATCAGGAATCGCTTGTAGTTCGCTTGGTGTTAACAATATGACGTCGAGGTGTATCACTCAGTAGCAAAAAGAAAAGAAAAAAGATTTTTTAAAGGGGGATCAAAGACGGGTCTACGGTGCCTAAAACATTACCAAAGCTCTTCAGAAGATCGGACGATCACCGGGCAGTAATCCGACTTACGAACATAAATTGAAAATTTTTGCGTCATTTGAAGTTTTCATGCCTATTAAGGCGTAAATAAATTTAAATTTTCGGCCATTTAAGGTAGAAAAATTATATCAAATCCTTTATATCGAGGGTTCAGTGCAAGGATGTACTAAATGTATATACAATGTATATACATTTAGTACACTCTAGCGCAAACCCTCGATATTTACAAAAGTTATTTTACAAGTAATAAGTTTATGGTTGACTATAACTGCCAAGATAAATGTTAGTATATCATAATCACACCTGAAGGTATAAGTTAAGTGAATCAAACCTCATTATGAAAATAAAGATTATGAAAATGTACTTTCACTCAAATTACAGTAAATGAACTGATATTCGTTGGTGCATGGGTTTCGAACTTAGTTTGACATTGATATGGATGTTTTGTTATTTGTCCTGAAGCTCGATCAGTACAAGCGTGCTAGAACTATATATTTGCAATCAAATAAAATAAAGAAGTTTGATTGGTTTAAATCGCGTCACGTGGGGAATTCCATTGCACTTTATTTCTGTATAGAATGCAATAGGTCTTTGGGAAACCCCCGACCTTCGATATGCAAGTCCTGTGTTGTAGGAACTCGAATTAACATAGTTCCCGACCATCAACGCAACATTTCTATTTAATCTATCAAGAATTAAGATATTTCGAAAGAATTTACGATAACAAGCATGCAGTACTTATTCTGAGCCGACGTAAACTAAGAAAACAGCGAGTCGACGGAGATCATCGAGCAACCCTCCCAACTAAGACCGACCACGCCGTTTTCGTTTAAAAATACAGACTAACTTGGCAGAAACAAGTTTTTTGTTAAAATTACCTGTACGAATTTCAAAGTTGTCGTTTATTTGTGTATCATTTCTTTTCTTATTGACATTCCACTTCGATAGCGAGATAAAAAAAAGAATACGCGATCTAAAAATAGATTATGTAAAAGTAGACTTGAAGCTTTTATGTTTGGCAGAGTATTTTAATAGTTTCTTCTATCATGAGGATTGCAATTATAAGGGACGAGTATCTTTTTCACTGCATTTATTGTGGTATAAAGTGCTATTACCTTAGCACATTACTTAAACATAACGCCCTACCGGGCGTTATTTGCAATGTGCTTGGCAATTGCACTTTATACCCAATAAACGCAGTGAAAAAGACACTCATCCCTATAATAAATGCTTCCAAACAGGCGATAGGAAACTATATATGAACTCCGTAAAACAAATATTTAAACTCAAAGCACTGGATGCCTTAAATGTGTGTCGGTACTGCTTTTGAAAAATTATTATTTTAGTTTTTCTGGTTCAAAAAAAGGAAAAACAGATGGAATTGACAAAGATCAGACTGCACACATGTGGAGGCTGATGTTCGTCTACAGTTTCTCCAAAATCAGGAATATTCCGGGTTCTGCATGACAATGGTTAAAAAATAAATTGTTCAAGTAGAGGTCAGACGAAGGTCGTGTTTCAAAAGTGCTGGTACAGGGAGATATATTGATAATTCTGGAATAAGTTGAAAAGTTTCTACCCTACGCCCTTTATGAAGTTGCACCCAGCCGACGCATCAAGCGTACTCCGACAAGGTCGAAACTTTACGAACTACCCAGATGGTCCCTTTTCGCCTTAAGGGTAAAAAATGTTTTACCACTATTCTACGTTATTATTACGTGGCTTAGCCATGGAGTAATATGGTGATTTTGCTCTTCAATTTTGGGGTTTCTTTAAAAAAAAGGACGGCTGTTATCGTTAACACGTACAAATAACTGTATAAAAAACCTGAAGGATTTTCCTGCTTTGAGAAAGTGAATATATTTCATCGTTTGGTTACCAAAGCCCGTAGCTTTCTTTAGTTTTGACATAGCTGAAGTAGCGAGGGTTTGGTTATCAGCCTACGATTTAAGGTCTCAATTTGTTTATATCGACTCTCTGTATAAGTATTTTTTTTTAAATGAAAGCTGATTTACCTTTAACTTAAGTGCAAAGACCCGTTACTTAGGGTTCGCTCTGCCAGGGCAATAATCACGGATTATACCAATGAACAGGTAAGTAAATACGTAAATAATACGGATCGATAATTTTTCATATTTCGTGAATTGGAATCGTGAAAATCAAGCTTTTGTTATTCACTCAAGATTAAATCTATCGAACACTGAGACAGAGCTTTCGTTCTTCACTCAATGATAAACCGATCTTCCAATGAAACAAAGTACGGTTAACCATATCGTGAAGTTGACATGGTGAATTATTTCGGAATGATTTTAGAATGAAATTGAATGGTTGTGTGAAGCGAGTTTTTAGGGAAATCTAAGGGAGGTAGTCCATCATCGCTTACTTTATTTAAGATTAACAATATTAATTACCTCCCGTTAACAAAATATACATGTTTTATAAATAGCTTCCTTTTTCCTCAAGAACCAATCAGATGCTTACAATTTCAAACATATCAGTGAAAACGCGTTTCTTTTTCCATTTATATCAATTTTGAATGAAGCTCTTGATCTTATGTCATGTCATGTTGGAGGGTTTTTGAATGGTTTGGGTGAGTGTTTTGAATGCATGGATAGAGCGCTGAGTGAGTGAATAAGAATGGTTTTGATTGGATTGACAGTCAATTTCACGGTTTTACTAATTCTATTAACGGATCTGCAAGCCTTTTAGTATTGGCCAGGAAACAAAGTCAAACAGATCATTAGTAAGCGACAAGAACGTCGTAACTACAAGTAAGCTATAGTTATGACGTTAAAGAAGTCAATGTCCGAGTTCAACAGACATCTTACTATAAATGGGTTTTTCGATCTTTCAATCGATTTTTAGATAGACTGCAACGATATCGTTTGGTTTGTTTCATTTTAAATCAAGATCAATTTCCTTTATTGGTCGTATATATATATGAGAAATAATTTTGTTCTAACAGTGTTTAAGTAATGGATTATCATTTTATAACCCTAGCGCTTTCGAAACTCAATGTTT
This sequence comes from Fragum whitleyi, assembly GCA_948146395.1. Taxonomy (NCBI): domain Eukaryota; kingdom Metazoa; phylum Mollusca; class Bivalvia; order Cardiida; family Cardiidae; genus Fragum; species Fragum whitleyi. The sequence goes on along the minus strand of OX411545.1, from coordinate 4,739,318 downwards.
CTTCATCAAGGGTTCAGCGAGAACTGACCGTAAAAATGGACAGCACCCTTGTATGTTGGTGAGTATATATATATATACTCACGAGCAATGAAAACGCACCATCCGAATTCATTCTCAAATATTAATTTAATAGACCAAAAGTTAAGACATGAATATTACCAATCTAAATAAATTTGTACTGAACCATTTACTTCACAATAATGTTAGAGTAAGCTCAGGAACGGTCGAAGGTTTTTGAACCTATTACTTCAGAAAAAAAGTTAAAAATCGTTAATCTTATATCTGCAACGTAGGTTTGCAAACCTTTTCTGTCGTTCGATTTTTGTTAACATAAACTCTAACTCAGTACAAAAATGCTGGCTATCACTTTGTGGAACGGTTACCATAATCTAGACAGTTGAATGGTGCATAGGCTAACGCTAATTAATTTCTAGGTCTACACCGTACCTTCGGCGTCCCTGGTGGACATTAACATGTCGTTTGGAGTTCAAATCACTCGAAAACACGAGTACGAAAATGTTATTCACGATTCTTTGATTTTAAGGAAAAAATACCTTCTGGTCTTTGTTGATCCCATACCACACGTAAGTTGAGATCGCTTAGCTGCTTTTTGCTAAGAACAAATGTGAAATCTAATGCTGTATTTTCATTGTCTTAGAAATAGTACTTTTAATTATGCAATTAAAAACTTGTTCAAAAGAACAATAAAATGAACAAGCCAAAAGAGCCTTTTTGATGACCATCAAACAAACAGCAACGTCTTATGGTTGATGTTAAGACAAGCGATGTCTACATGTTCCTTTATGGGTTGAAAGACGATAAAAAAGTAGTTGATTGAAAATTTTATAATTAAGAACGTTTTGTGCAAGTTTTTTGGGTGGTGCGTTTTCATTGCGCTTAAGTATATATATAAGATGGGTATAATTATAATCTATGAACCGGCATGCATATCAAATTCCGGAGTCAAATCCTGATAGTGTTATTCAAAATCATTGCAATCAGAGCTTGAAGAAAGCTGTCATTGCTAGTTTACGATGTTTCAATATTGAAGAGGTGGAGGCGTGTCACGGGGTACCGAAAAAAGAAGCCAGTATCAAGACGGATGTCAAGGGACGCCAGCGATCAATCAATTATCTTATATGTATTCGTATATGTACTTGTTATTGAGGTAGTTGAACGATAATATTTCCGCATGTTTTCTGAAAACTTGATCTTTCACAATATGAATCGAGGTTTTCTAATGAATTCATAAGAAAACGTCGCTTAATATTGTTGAAGTTCATTACTTTCAAAACGTTGAGGAAATTTTACGCGTCCACTACTTATTGCTCATATCAGTAAAGTATATTTTACTCAGGGTAATAAGAAAATAAGCGATATCTATTACCTCCCTTTCAAACATTATGCATACAAGTTCATTAAATAACTTCACAATTCTTCAAAAATCAATCAAACGATCATAACTTCAATTATTACAGATAAAACGCCTTTTTTTCCGAGCTAAAATATTTTGATTAAGTTGTTGATCTTATCCTTTTAGTGATTTTGAGTGTTTTTTTTTATGGTGTGAGTGAGTGTTTTGATTGAATGAAAATCGCCTACTGAGCGATTTTGAATGGTTTTGGTTGAGATGATTTTCAATTTCACGGTGTTGCTAACAGTACGCTCAACATACATGTTGCGTTAACAAGCGATTAAAATTCTCTCGTCCCACAACGTTTTATACGTACGTGCTCCTTACTTTTCCCTTATTCGCAGTAAGGTTCCTGAAAACGTGCGCTTCAATTACGATATAAGCACGATTGTCGCTATATAAATATTTATTTCCTATATATATCATGTTTCTCTGAAATTTGAACCTATAATTATTCATTTTCCTATGTTTCAGTTTTTGACGTACAATACGGCACTCGTGGATTTTCCGTTGATACCAACTATCATACCAAACAACCGTGAAGAACGTCGTGATGCCATCATTGACGCCATTTCGAACGTCGGTGCTGATCTTGTCTGTTTACAAGAGGTAGGTGGCGTTAAGTTATATCCACTTTCCATCGTTAGACATAGAGGATAATAAACTGGTTATGTCTGATATAAACAACAAGAGGACCATGATAGTCCTATATCGCTCACCTTCGTCTCTTTGTCTCATTTAATACATCAAATTTTCAAGTTGTACTTTTATGATTTGAGGCCTCTAAGGCTGTAAACAAGACAATTTTCACTAAGGTCCCTTTTCCCATGATATGACATGGATCTTTCCCATTTTCAATAGGGTTTATCCTTGTAACCTGACAAAGATTCTGACTAAGTTTCATGAAGATAGGACCATATTTGAGGCCTCTAGAGTGATAAGAGCAATTATGTCATTATAGCCCCTTTTCCCATGATATGGCACGGATCCTTCCAATTTTCGATAGGGTTCATCCTTGAGACCTGACAAACATTCTGACCAAGTTTCATGAAGATTGGGCCATATTTGTGACGTTTAGGGTGTAAACAAAAAAATTATCATTAAGGCCCCTTTTGCCTTGATATGGTTTGGATCCTTCCCATTTTCAATAAGGTTCATCCTTGTGACCTGGCCATCATTCTGACAAAGTTTCATGAAGATTGGGCCATATTTGTGGCCTTAAGAGTTTTAACAAGAAAATTGTCATTAAGGAACCTTTTCCCGTGATAAGGCATGGATCCTTTCGATTTTCAATAGGGTTCATCCTTGTGACCTGGCTAACATTCTGACCAAGTTTCATGAAGATTGGGCCATATTTGTGGCCTCTAGAGTGTAAACAAGATAATTGTCATTAAGGCCACTTTTCCCGTGATATGGCATGGATCCTTTTCATTTTCAATAGGGTTCATCCTTGTGACCTGGCCATCTTTCTGACCAAGTTTCATGAAGATTGGGCCATATTTGTGGCCTCTAGAGTGTAAACAAGAAAATTGTCATTAAGGCCCCTTTTCCCGTGATATGGCATGGATCCTTTCCATTTTCAATAGGGTTCATCCTATCTATCTATCTCTGGATACTGTCCACCCCTCTCTCGAGTGTTACAGACAGGAAAAATGTGCGCGTTGGACTGTTAGTAAGGTGAAAGAAATAAAAGTAAAGATCTGACATGTCAGATAAGTGAAGGTAGATAAAAGTAAAGTATTGGTTTAAAATGTTAGTAAGTGAGAGTGGAGTAAAAGATCTAGTTAAAAACAATCACCTCCAGACTAATATTGAATACCTGCCACAGCTCTCTTGAACTGATCTAACTCAGAGAGTGTGGCGATATGACCGGGTAACTGGTTCCAAAGGCTAATAGAGTGAGGGTAGAATGAATATTTGATGTAATCAGAGTTAACCTGGATTTGTCGTAGAGAGAGAGGGTACATATGTCTAGTTAATCTGGTTGGGGCATGGATATACAACGGAAGTTTAATTGCAACAATGTTGTGATATATACGATAAAACATGATAAGTCTGGCGTCAATCCTGCGATGCTCAAGAGACCTCCACCCCAGATCATCCTGCATGGCTGTAACACTCGAAAGAGGGGAATAATCATGCTTGACCCACCTGATGGCTCTTCTTTGGACCTGTTCCACCTTTTTAATATTGGATTTGGTGGGGGGGGCTCCACACAGTGGAAGCATATTCCAGCTGTGGCCGGATCAGTGACATGTATGCCAATTCTCTGACTCTCTCCATCTTAGTGGTGATATTTCGTTTTAGAAAGCAAAGAGACCTATTTGCAGCTGCAGTAATTCTTGTGATGTGGGCCGAGAAGTTCAGATCAGAAGATAGATCAAGGCCCAGGTATCTTGCATGCGGAACAGTTTCTAAGGCCTGGTTATGGAGATAATACTTGTGCATGATTGGGTTTTTGCTTCTTGTGACATGCAACACTTGGCATTTGGAAGGATTAAACTCCATGTCCCAGGCTTGTTCCCATACCTGCAGTGCATCCAGATCTCTTTGAAGAGCTTCAGGGTCAGAAGGAGAGTTGATTGTGAGATAGATAGCAGTGTCATCTGCAAAGAGGCGAACTTGAGATTTAGAGACAGATTGAGGTAGTTGGTTTATATAAATAAGGAAGAATAGTGGGCCCAGGACTGACCCTTGGGGCACGCCTGAGATAACTGGTACTTCATCCGACTTGTCTCCATCAAGGACAACTGTTTGACTTCTACCAATCAGAAAAGAGCGACTCCATGATATAACCTGTGGAGATACGCCATACTCTTGGAGAATATAGAGCAGCTTTTGATGGTTGACCTTATCAAAAGCCTTACTGAAATCCAAGAGTATCAGGTCAGTTTGCTTACCAGCAGAGATGTTTCTGAAGAGACACTAGGTGAGCTCAATAAGTTGTGTCTCACATGAGCGTCTCTCCCGAAACCCATGCTGTAGTTCATAGAGAATGTTGTGAGAGGAGAGATGTGCAGAGAGGTTAGAGGCTACAATGTGCTCCAGGTTTTTGCAGAGGATGCATGTAAGGGAGATGGGCCGGTAGTTTGCTGGATCACTAGTGTCTCCTTTCTTGTAGATTGGGCATACATTTGCTCTGGTCCAGTCATATGGAATGGTGCCGGTAGAGAGGGACCTCTGAAAAAGAATAGTAATAATTTCTACCAGTTCTTGTCTCAGCTCCTTCAGCACCACTGGTCTGATCTGGTCGGGGCCTGCAGCTTTTCCTGTCTTCAGGTTGGCTAAGAGCTTTAATACACCACCTTGGTCAACTAATATCTCATTCATTTGTGGGTACATACAGTGGTGGAGGGGGTTTATTTGTCTCAGTTTCTGTATGCATGACTGGCCTAGGGATAAAGGGGAAATTCCAGAAAAAACTGACTGGAACTGTCTGTTAAGGATATTAGCTTTGGCTACATTATCTGACTTGAGATTTCCGGATACTTGGTCTTTTAGAGGAGAAACATTTTGGGAATCTTGTTTTGAGTTTTTCAGCAATGTGTACAGTTGTTTAGAGGAGAATTTGGTTTTGTCATCTGTATCCTTTTGATCTGAAATATCCAAGATCTTTTCAAGGTATGCATTATAGGAGATCTTAATTTTTGATTTAATTTGTGACTTTAGGTGTTTGAATTTTTCCCAGACTTCATGGTTGTTTTTGTTAGCTTTAGCTTTTTTATAGAAGCGGTCACGTTTACCAATTAATTTCTGGATTTCTCTGGTAACCCAGGGCAGGGACTTCCTGGAGCTAATTTTCTTGGTGGGAACAAATTTTTCAATCCCAGTTTCTAGGATATTTTTCAGTTTGGACCAAATATCCTCCACAGAGAGTAAATTAAGACCTGGAATGATCTCCTCAGCGTGGGCCCTAACGAAGACTTTAAAGCCTGTCCAATCTGCTTTTTTGTATAAGTGACAGGTTCTTGGTTTTTGTCTGAGAATGGAAGGCCTGGCACTGATTGTTGCTGTGACAATGTCATGATCAGAAATGCCTGCAGCAACTTTCACACTGGAGACAAGAGTGGGATTAGAGGTCAGCAAAAGATCAAGAACATTATCACTCCTGGTACCTTCACTTACCATTTGGGTCAAACCATGGTCATCTAAGATTTCCAGAAATCTGTCATATGTTGCATTGATGCTGGTACCAGGTTTGGAAGAGGGTGTGTGATCAGTGTTCTATTGTAATTTTGGGAAATTGAAGTCGCCAAGTAATAATTTTGTGCCTTTGACATTTTGTGCTAGTTGTAGGGACTTTTCAAGCTCGATGATACTATTCATATCTGATTCATGGGGTCTATAGAAGGAAGATATGATGAGTGGCTTGCTACCTTTGATGTCAACTTTAATCCAAAGGATCTCGCATTCTGTGTTGAGCTTTGGTAGTGCAGTTGCAATTAGGGAGTTTTTCACCATAATGAATACTCCTCCACCCTTTCCTGATTTGCGATCCCTTCGATAAACTTCATAGCCAAGGGTTGTTGGGAATATTTCCCCTGAAAAGTGATGTTTTGTTAACCACGACTCTGTGGCACAAACTATGTCTGGATTCTTGTCCTGTATCAATGCATGGAACTCGTGTTTCTTATTGACAATTGATTGGCAATTTATGCAGAGAAATTTCAGTTTCGAGAAGAACTTTTCTTGCTTTTTCAGGGGCTGGGATTAGCTTGGGGTAGGAATGGGTGTATCTTCAGCAGAAAGAGAAGAGAAACTGTTATGAATGGAAGCTGAGAGGATACCAGAGACATTTGTGTGGTTAGGGTCATCACAAATGGTGCATGTCCAAGCAAAAGACTGTTCCTGGCCAACAAGCTGTTGGTACCAGGAGGATTCCAGTCCCTGGCACTGCAAGTGGAACCACATCCCACATGTGTCGCATTCCACAGCCGGGTCAGAATCATGAACCTCTGAGCCACAGCTCCCACATGGAAAATAAGGGCCTGGATTAGTCTCTACATCACACGATATAGCCAGAAGCAAAATTGCCAGATGTGCAAGGATTTTATTTTTGTTAGGCTTTACTGGTGTTTGGAAACGCTTAGAGCGTAATTGTAACATCACAACTGTTGTTCCAATTGTCGACAAATTTGTGGGCCGAATGCAATTCGGGGAAATACAAGCTCTGTGAAACTTGGGGAGCTCTTTGCTCACAGTACATTTAGCGGCACCACTAATTGTGATTGTAGCTGTAAGCAGCAAAAATGACAGTAACATACCTGTGATCATTGTTGAAATGTTGATGTTTAGTGACCGGAAGTTGGCCTATCAATGTCAAGGTCAGCAAATCAAAAGGAAAAACTAAGGAAAATTTACCTGTATCGGCAAATTTACATATTTTAAAGCTTTGGATGAATTAAACAGGTGATAATTTCTAAATTGCAGACAAATACGAGTAGTAAATCAATCATTATAAGTCTGGAAACCACTGCTTTTGATTTTTTGGCGAGAGAAGAAATCAGCTGTGTTAGTATTCCAACGCATGCGCACAAGCATCCCTGTGACCTGACAAACATTCTGACCAAGTTTCATGAAGATTGGGCCATATTTGTGGCCTCTAGAGTGTAAACAAGAAAATTGTCATTAAGGCCCCTTTTCCCGTGATATGGCATGGATCCTTTCCATTTTCAATAGGCTTCATCCTTGTGACCTGACCAACATTCTGACCAAGTTTCATGAAGATTGGGCCATATTTGTGACCTCTAGAGTGTAAACAAGAAAATTGTCTTTAAGGCCCCTTTTCCCGTGATATGGCATGGATCCTTTCCATTTTCAATAGGGTTCATCCTTGTGATCTGACCAACATTCTGACCACGTTTCATGAAGATTGGATCATATTTGTGGCCTCTAGAGTGTAGACACTTAAATTGTTGACGGAGGACGACGCACGACGCACGGCGCACGACGCACGACGGACGACGGGCATTCAATGATCACAAAAGCTCATCTTGAGCACGATGTGCTCAGGTGGGCTAAAAATCACGAGGATGCGTTATAAGGCGTTAAAAAACGAGTCCGAACGAGTTTCCATTTTTCCTAGTTCATGTCGATATACTATTTGTTTGATAATATGTGATTTAGAAGCTTCGGTGGCGGATTCAGGGTGAAAAGGGGGGATTTCAACCAAAAACCCTTCTGTAGCCTAATATTTTCCTTTCACTTGGATATATATTTAAATACAATTACACAATTATTTTTTAAAAAAAAAACTCTCAATTTGTACGTTTGAGCCCGCTTAGCAGATATCCTGAACCTGTGACTGGGCTTCAATGTATCAACTCAGCAGTCTCAACAGCGGCCAAGCTGCTTGAAAAAAAGTAGTTCCTCCATTGAAACTGAAAAGTGTTATCGTCACTAGTGACGATATCAAAATTTATTACACTCGGAATTACCAAGATTTCACTGCCAGGATTTTAATAATTGATTTTAATTTACTCTCTCTCTCTCGGGTTGATTTTATTGTTGTTGTTGTCGTAGTTTCTTTCACTAAGATGAAAAGGGATGCTGGCTCCAATAAAAAATGGGGAGAAAATATGTAATGATATAAAACTCTTATCAAACGGGAAAAATCTTGTTACAAGCATTTTATTTATATTTTTCAATAAAGTGGCGTACATCGCGGAAGTGAAATAACCTCGTTGAATATTTTTGATATTACACGAGTGTTATTACACTAGTGGTATAACTATAAATGAGCTTAGAACGTATAGCAATGTTATATTTTCGGTGTAAAAAAAAGGACGTCATAATACATTTGATGAAGTTATTTCGCAAACGGCGTTATGTGTATTGCGGAATATCTTGAATCGATAAATCTCATGAATTCGCTCGATTTATTGTAAAAAGTCTATATCTGAAATTACACAATCTATAGACATGAAACGTCGTATGAATATCCCCAATAGTATGTGCAAACGATATTTGAAAAAAAAAATCGCGCGATAAGCAAAATTTTTCTTCTAAATTGAGTCATTGATTTTGCATGTTTTGCATGTGCATCACGCGTTAGACGAATAATCGGTCTGAAAATGCCATTCAATGACAAGTTACTGGCCCAAAAACGTAGCAATGTCTGCATAAAGATCAACACTTTTGTTTGGAAATGGCTTGAATGGCTTCTAAGACTCTCTTATGCATTATCAACTCATAGCTCTTCTAAAGAAAAAGTTGTAAGGAGGTCAGATCTCAACAATTTAAGTTCTGCATACGCGTTTGCAGCATGCGATACTTTATCAAAATCTAATTTGACTTTTAATTTCAAACGGTTTTGTCTAAAGTATGGTAACAATATTTCTCCATAATTTTCCCCCGACTTTGAAATATCCAGAAAAATACAAAAAGTGAATGTGTACACTTTCTTATGGAACTAAGTACATCATAAAGAGAATATCAAATTTGTGCTCACATGTTTAGTTCCAAAAGAAATTGTACACTTTTGAATTTTGAAAATTTGAAAACAAAAATTGCGCGATTGGCAAAAAACTTCTGTTAAATTGAGACATTTAATTTTGCATGTTTTGCATGTCCATCACGCGTTAAATGAATGATTGGTCTGAACAGGCATTCAGTTGAATCTTTGCGGCTTTACTAAGCATAAAATCACATCTTCAATAAAATTATGCATGACCCTGCAGTGTGGTTTGACTACCGATAAACGTCGTTTAACAAAATCGAACCTTGTAAGATTTAGCACGTCATTAAAAACTGATTGAGCATTCATGTTCCATTAAAAAATCGAGGTCATCATTTTGCAAGGCCTTTAATAAGCAAATTGAGATGCCATAGCACCATTCAACGACAAGTTACTGGCCTAACATCGTAGCAATGTTTAACGTTGACGTACACTTTTGATTAAACATTCGCGAGTACCTCTTTTAACTGAATGTTTCTTCATAATCGAACTTAAGGAAGTACACCCCTATTTAGAAATTTTGAAATCGCAAGGATGATGGACAGCTTCGGGAGTACTCGTTTTATTTCGGTTGAACAAAACATTTCCTTGTTTTAAGTCGTCGGAGAAGGTAAATATCGTTATCAATAACGAAATTACTACGTCATTAGCTTGCGCTGGCAGCTAAAAGGAAAAAATACATCATAAGCGATTTGTCGGTTTCAACATTTTTAATGAAGATGAACCTCCTGAAATGAATAAGTATAATCTACATAAAATCAGACTTTTAAATCCTTTTGGTTTTAATAAGATAGGAATCCTATTTGAAAATGATCTATAAGCTAGTGGACCCGTAATAGATCCGCAACATTTCGAAAGTAATGAACTTTTACAGTGTAAACCGAGATTACCTAATGGTTTTCATTCAGAAACCTCGGTCAACATTGTGAAAGATTCTGAGTTCCGAAATTTCGCGGTACTATTATGGATCCACTCCCTTAAAAATGATGTTAAAAAGCAGAATGCAAGACAAAATATAAAATAACGTATGTCGCGACTTTATAGGCTTTGATCTATTGTTACAAAAAGAGTCAATTTTTAATAATCTTTCATGTCATTTATTTCTTCTTCTAATGTCAACAACATATTTCTGCAGTAAATAAAGCTTTGGCGGACAGTATAGACAGAGATCAGTCTGAATAGCAGTGCAGTCTGATCCTTGTTTACACTACCTGCTTTCTTTATAATCATTGTGGGGAAAACTTGAGCCAGACTAATTGAAATATACCCAAAATTGGCAACCTGTATGAAATGAAATTTCAATTCAGCAGAATAAGGGTTTAAGTAAAGCAGCAGTTCTTTTATCGTATATCTGTAATTTATATGTAAATTTCTAAGACGTTTTATGCCTTAATATGTTCTTTTTATTGTCTCGTTTTATCAGTTTATAGATGACTCGTTTAAAAAATTGGTATTTTATAATCACTTATTGAATTACCTCTATACAATTTTTAATGCAGGATTGAATTGGACAAGATGTAAAAGAGCTTGTTAATGACCTGTCTTCCGAGTTCCCCTATTCTTACAGCGCTATTAACAATGAAAAATTCTTTATACAGGTTTGGATTGAACAAGACGTAGAAGAGGTTATTAAAATCCTTTCCTCCGAGTTCAATTTATCATTGTGGAAAAAACTTGAGCCAGACTAGATTTGGTATTATTTGACCACTCATTCAGTATTCTCTGTATATTTCTTTACGCAGGTTTGGATTGGACAAGACGTAGAGGAGATTGTTAACGGCCTATCCTCCGAGTTCCCCTATTCTTACAGCGCTATTCACAATGATAATGGAACACTTCCCCTACAAGCAACTGGAATACAAGGTAAAACAATCAAACAAATTTTTGTACCAAGTTGAATTTCGCCGATTTTCTTCCAAAACCTCGTAACTACAGCTTAAAACAATCTGTAGTTACGAGGTTTTAGCAGAACACCGACGATATTAACTACTGAATGTCCTCTTACTTTACTTTTTCACAACGTTTTTCATAATGATTGAATACTCACTCCACAAACTACTCGAAGCAAATTTTCTATTTTTTCCATATCAACTGATTGAATGCTGACCCATTCACCCTTACTCTAACCTTCAGCCTTTTTATAGCATTAAACTAAAGGTAGCAACACGTGGGGTCGTTTTCTTTTCTTCTTTTTTTTGCGCCCAATTAATTTTTTTCTTGTTCACTTATGTTGTGGATTAACATTGTGTAGTCAATTTGAAAGCACCTTTCCGTGCTGGTTTTCATTCTAGAGTTATCTGCCCTTGCCATTCTTCAGTAAAATGGCTATATTAGCTTTCGGTCTAGTTTAAGCTTAACACGAGCTGATTGTCGTAAAAC